>CM062807.1:1263969775-1265434872 GCA_031772625.1 Pinus tabuliformis | reverse complement strand
CCCGGTCATAATTTTCTCAAAAATGCACGGTTTTTGCTCAAATCATAGACATTCATGTCAAGCACACTCAAAGGGATGATCAAGAAGGTGCAAAGCTATCACTAAGAGCTTACAAGGATCTTTGTAATCAGCTCTTCAAATCATGAACTTGCTCAGAAATGAGCCAGAGTAGCTGCCCTCTACTTCGCTTTTGATATAGTCAAAATCTTTTCGATTGTACTCTTTGGTTCAAGAAATGAATAGAAAAAATACTACAAACACAATCAAACGGATACGATCCCCAGCGGAGTCACCAGTTTGTGTGTAGGAAAAGTATCCGACTCGATGACCCTAACCCACTCTAAGGGTGACAGTTCCTTAGCAACAACTGTAAAACAAACTACTTAAGGTTTTACTTCTTTATGAAAGCAAAAGAGAGTGAGAAAAGCACTAACCGTTGTCCTTGCGCTAATGTCGAATCCAAACTCTTCTCCTTGGCCGCTTGCTCCTAGCTCTTTGTCCTTCTGCTCGCCCAGCTACAATGAGATCCTGCAAAACAACAAAGAAAAACTACAAGAGGCATGCAATCATAAAACTGGTTCATGGATTAGTGTAAACCAAACATGCAATCATCACAATATATAATTGAAACAAGAGCACATAGAAGAACCTCAATAGCTTTTATTAATGAAGAAATAAAGGTTCTGAGAGTATTACAACCATTGCAGGCTCCAACCCAGCAACAACTCCCAGCAGAAAGAATTGCTCTTCTTCACCTCTCTCAAACAATCACCCAATAACTCAAAAGTGAAACCAACAGCATATCCATTACTTTCGCACAAAATTCCAGCCTCCTGAGCTCATAGGAGAGAGCTCAATATATAATGAATTGAGAAAGGATGATCAGCTTGCAACTGATGTGTATTGCCTTGTGTCCTCTCTCTCTTCAGTTAATCTTTAGTTGATCTTCAGTTCTTGAGTCCACTTGGTGAACCTTGCTTCCACTTGGAGAAACAAAGCCTCTGACTCATCACAAGGCGAAATACCTGATCCAAGTGTCATTTTTGAAAGATTCCAAAGAAATGACTCACTGTGCCACTTGTCCTTTCTCGCTCAGCGCAGGTGGCCTTTGTTCCACTTGCTTTGCAACGTAGGTACACCATGGAGCAACTGAGTTTCAGCTCAGAACCCTAGTGGAGCACCTGCTTTGATTTCAGGATTGCTTGTTTTTGAGTGTTTTCAGGTGGAGAACTGATCTGAGAGCTGTTGGTTTCCTGACCTTGTTCCTCTAGGGGTAGGAACATCATGTTTAGGGAACTTTGGATCCCTTGTATTATTGACAATTCATGCTTGTTGTTGTAAGGCACAAAATTGTCTATAACACCCTTGCTCCATCTAATTGTTGATGCTCTAAAGTTGTTTCCCATGCAAACTCAATGTGGGGTTTGAATCCCATGAAATCCATAGATCATGTTGATGGTCTTTATTTTCTTTGACATTGTTGATCCATAATATAGGTTTTAATATTCTACAACCAATACCATGGCTTATCAATACTAGAAGTCCAAAAACCATAACTTATTTCATAACTAAAACATTTTACAACAATATGACAAGATTCTTAACATGGATATTCACCCCCACATTACGATAGATATTATTAACTTGTAAAAAATAGCCTTTGTTGCAATACCATGGGTGAATACCATGCATTATCAATACCACATGCCCAAAAAACATAAATTATTTCACAATCAAAATATCTTATAACAATACCACATGGCCAAAAAACATAAATTATTTCACAATCAAATATTTTATAACAATATGAAAAGACTATTAACCATGGATATTCACCCTCACTTTACCATGAATATTAACTTGTAAATCAGCTTTGTTACAATACCATGGGCCAATACCATGGCTTACCAATACCACATGCCAAAAAACCATAACTTATTTCATAGTAAAAATATTTTATTTTAATTCAATTTTACAACATTTGTTTAATTGAATCTAAAAGGGAAAATGTTACAATTTAAGATATGTGTAGACTCTCTTTTCTTGCGACTACTAAAAATATTCCCATAGAAATTAAAATTAGTTTTTAATAAAATGAAGCTAAAATGGATCTATATATATATATATATAAAGATATAAAGAACCAACATGGATCCATCATAGCTATGTATCCAAGGGATGAGAGCAAGAAAATTGAGTAATTATAGTATAGGTTTAAGATTTTATAAGAAATTAAGTTCTTCTAATTTAGATAATTTCTTAAACACAATACAATGTGATCAAATCTAAGAGTGAGTTGGGGGGTGGGGGTGGAGAGAGGGAGCAAGATGGTGAAAACATGGAGGATAGAGAGAGAGAAAGAGAGAGTGATGGGGGGAGAGAGGGAGTGAGAGCAAGGAAGAGAGAGGAGAGAGAGAGATGGATTTGGAGTGGGAGAGAGAGGGAGGAAATAACAAGGACATAGAGAGATATATGTGGAGAGAGAGAGGAGTGAGAAGGGAGAGATGGAGAGAGAGTGAGGGAGAGAGAGAGGATAGAGATAGGGAGAGAAGAGGAAGGAGAGAGATGGAGACATAGAGATGTAAAGGATAGGAAGGGGGGAGATAGTGATAGAGTTTGATGGAAGATAGAGAGAGAGGGAGAGTGATTTTGGGGGCAGAGATAGAAGGAGGTGGGAGATAAGTGATAGAGAGGAAGGAAGATAGAGATGAGGAGAGAGAGATGGAATTGGAGGGGGTAGGAGAGGGAGGGAACAAGAAAAGGAGGGAGAAAGGTGGAGAGATAGAGGAGGTGACAAGGGAGTCATGTGAGGAGAGAGAGCAGGAGGGATTAGAGAGAAGGATATAGATAGAGAGGGAGAGAAGGGAGGAGAGGGAGAGAGTGTGTGTGTATGTTTGTGGGGTGAGATAGAGAGAGGGAATAAAAAAGAGATATAAATACAAATATAGATATTATATAGGATTATATAACCAACCTAGATCCATACTAACCCTATAACTATGAAGTGCCATGAGGGATCCAATCTTTCAAGGTGAAAACATTTCCTCAAGTTTTGCACTCGAAAAAAAAGTTTTCACCTTGAGAGATTGGACCCCTCTCAATGCTTGATAGATCTGAGGTTAAGATGGATGTAGGTCGGTTAATATGAAAATAAAGTAGTTTTATTTGATATTATAGTCTTAAAAATCAAAATTTTCCTTTAAATTAATTTCAAATTAGAACTAGATCCAATTAGATTCAATGAATAGTGTAGAAAATATATGGTAGGTTAACCCGATAATGCAATATAAATCAAAGCAGAATACTATAACCTAATTCTACTATCAATTTGTGGAAGATTAAAGATTTAGCTGAACAATATAACTAGAAGAGGAAGAATCAATGACACATTACACATGAAAATACTTTGGGGAAGATTAAAGATTGAGCTAAAAAATATAACTAGAAGAGGAAGAATCAATGACACATTACACATGAAAATACTTTGGGGAAAGCCTCAGCTAAAAATCCCACGCTATTGTATTATCATACATGGTGGAAATACATAGGAGTTATACAAAGCCTTAGCTCTCACAGCTAGCTAGCTCTCAGTACAATCCTCATGGATGCTCACATGCAATCTTGGCTTCTCTCCAGCTTTCCTCTTTGCCCTCCAAGCTCCTATCTCCTTGCATTGTTCTTTGTTGATGATTAGCCTTTACCAAGTGGAAAACAAATCCTTTAAAACTAGGCAATCCTCAAGGATAAATCCTTGACTGCATGCAGGAGTTTCCTCCATGAGAAAACACATGCAACTGATAGTACATTCACCTTGATCTTTAATCTTAACTGGGTATTTCTCAGAATAAACATGTATGAGTTTTTGATGAGGGAATCTTTAGTTAACTGGAGTAGCACTAGTTGAGTGCATTAATGCATCAACTGACTGTTAACTCACTATTAGTTCCTAAAATAATTTGGAACTAATTTAACTAGACTTAACTTAGTAAACTAAGTTAACTAATTACAACTCAAATATAACTCAATCTAATCTCCTTAATTTAAGGGATAACTCTTGCATGACCTCATAAAGACTTCTAACTTGAATTTCTCCAACTAATTAATTTAAAATAAATTAATTAATTATTTCCAAGTATTTGTTAAGACTAAATTTGATTTTTTAATTGACATTTTAATTCAAGGAAAAATTAAATTGGAATATTCTTATTGCCATATTTCAACACTCCCTCTCAACAATAAAGGGATTATCTGCCACCCCAATCCTGTTTTTAAGGAACTCAAATTTACACTTTGACAATGCCTTTGTCAAAATGTCAGCATCTTGCTCCTCTGTCGAAATATACTGTAGCAACATGATCCTTCGCGCTACACAGTCTCTAAGATGATGATACTAGTTGTCGATGTGCTTGGACCTATCATGAAATATTGGATTCTGAGTGAGTTAGATACAACTCTTATTATCACAATAGATCACAATTGGATCCATCCCCTGATCAAACAAACCAACTAGGATTTTCCGCATCCAGATGGCCTCACATGCTGCCTGAATTGCAGCCATGTATTCTGCCTCTGTCGAGCTGAGTGCAATCAACCTCTGTTTCTTGTTGTACCAAGAAACTATCACTGACCCAAGGATGAAAATCCCCCCTGATGTGCTCTTCCTATTTGATGGGTTCCCTGCCCAATCTGCATCAGTGAAGCCCTATAGCTTCACTCCCTTTGTCCCTCTGTGCCATAATCCATACTGAGATGTGCCTATGAGGTATCTCAATACATGATTTTCCGCCTTCCAAAACATCTTGGTAGGCTGAACCATCACTTGACTTAGTTGGTTCACCGCATAGCACAAATCTGGTTGTGTGTTCACTAAGTACATGAGTGAACCCACAAGTTGCCTATACATAGTAGCCTCTACCACTTCTCTTGAAGTAGCAACCTCCTTCCTCTAGTTTCCTGCTAGAGGAGTCTACATGGGCTTGCACTTCTCCATGTGGAATCTCCTCAGTATCTTGTTGGCATACCTACCCTGAGACACAAACAACTACCCATCCTTTTGCCACACTTCCATGCCAAGGAAGTAATGCATGAGACCCATGTCTATCATCTCGAATTCTCTTGCAAGGTCCTCCTTGCAAGACATGATCAACTAATCATCACCAGTCAATATAAGATCATCAACATAAAGTACGATGATCAACATCTTACCTTTCGCCATGATGTGGTACAAGTTCGAGTGAAATTCAGTCTTTGTGAAGCCCAACCCAGTGAAGTAGTTATCTATACTAGTGTACCAAGCACAAAGTTCTTGCTTTAGCCCATACAATGCTCTCTTGAGTCGGCACACATGTGACTCATGATCGAAGGTCTCAAACCCTTCCGATTGCTCTATGTACACCTCTTCCTCAATCTCGCCATTGAGGAATGCAATCTTCAGATCCATCTGATGGATCTTCCAACCCATCGGTGTGGATAGTTCCAATATATATCTAATAGATGAGTACCTTCCGATAGGAGCAAAAGTCTCATCATGGTCAATCCCCTCAACCTGTGAAAACCCACGGGCAACAAATATTTCCTTATGCTTCTCCACACTACCATTAGCAACTTTCTTTACCTTGTAAATCCAACTGGAACTCACAAATACTTGTTCTCTGGTCTTGGAACCATGTCCCAAACATTGTTACGAACTAGGAGTCATACTCGTTCACCATAGCATCAACACAAATCGGTTGCTGCACTGCTGCCTCAAACAAAGATGGCTCGGTCTCAACACATTCCCCAGCAAGGGCCATGTATCCAATATACCTCTCAGGTGACCTCCTCTGTCTACGCTGAGAAGATGGTGCTCCCATATTCTCTCTTGCGGCCTCCAACAATCTATCAACTTCTCTTGTGCTCTTCCATCCATCTCTAGAAGACTCTTCTTGAGTGGATGTCACCACTGTTCAAACCTCTGCATGTGGATGCTTGACATCAGTTTTAGGTTCCTCCTCCTTAGGAACCAAGAGTTCCTCCATAGCCCATAGTTGGAGCTCCCTCTCAATGGAAACTCGCATGGCCTTCTACTCATCAAACTTGAGATCTCTGTGAACCACAATCCTTCAACTAGTAGGCAAGTACACCCAATAGTTGTGAGGTGTATCAACATACCCCACAAATATCCCCAACTCTGTTGTCAGCTCAAGATTCTTCCGTGCATCCTTTGTCACATGGAAATATAGCAATGAGCCAAAGATCCTAAAGTGACCCACATCTGGTCCCTTACTAGAAAAAGCTTCCTCTAGTGTCTTCATCCCAAGTATGTGATGTGTGCTTCTATTATGAAAATAGACTGTTGTGTTTCATGCCTCAACCCACAAGTGAAGTGGTAGGCCTTGTTCATGCCACATTTCCTGTACTGCCCCTACAATAGTTTTTTTCTTCCTCTCATCCACTCCATTCTACTTTGGGTTATGAGGTGTCGTCAAATCTCGTTCAATTCCTTCTACTTCACATAAGTCCTTAAACTCTTGAGAGACGTATTCTCCATCATTGTTGCTTCTCAAGGCCTTGATCTTGTTCCTTGACTCTTTCTCGACCAAAGCTTTGAACTCACAAAACTTTGTGAAAGTTTGGTCCTTCTTCTGCATGAAATAAATCCAGCATTTACGAGAATAGTCATCAGTGAAAATCACATAATACCTTTGCTTCGTTGTGGATGCTGTCAAGAATGGTCCACACAAATCAGTATGAACTTTCTTTAAGATAGCCTCTGCTCAACTGTCTCGACCATGAAAGGAATACTTGGTGTACTTTCCCAACGTACAACCTTTGCATGTTTCAACATGCTCAAGTTTACCTTTGGGAAGTCCTATAAATATTTGTTGCATTATCTTCAAAGCCCCATGATGCAAATGGCCCAACCACCTGTGCCACAACTCACCAATTTCTAGGTTTGCACCAATTCTTCTTTAGTGCTCAATGCTGCACAATCATATAACTCTATTTTATAGAGATTCTTTACCTGAATCCATATCCTCTTGATCTCACTCATGGCTATGTGCCTTAGGAATTCCTTTCCTTTACTAAAGATAACATTGTAACCTTTGTCCTCCAACATCACGACCGATACCAAGTTCTTCTTTAGTCCAGGCACATACATCACATCTATCAAGGTGAGAGGAGTGCCATGCTCCCTCTGAAAAGCAACTGTGCCCACTCTTGAAACACTAAACCTTCCATCATCACCCATCTCTATGCGCATCTTGAGGTCTTTCTCCTCCAAGGAACAAAATAAATTTTTATCACTGGTCATGTGGAATGAGGCTCCACTATCAAGATACCAGACACAACCCATCATCTATGGCACCATGCATGTGATGAGGGTAAAGTCCATTTCAAACTGAGAGGCTAATGCCTCACCTTCTGATCCTTTTGAGGATCCCTTCTTGGACTTCTTCGATGGGAAATTAGTCGCATAATTTCCCATCTTGTGACAATTAAAGCATATTACTTTATACATGTCACGCTTCTTCCCTCCATGATAAGAATTTGATTTGAAATGGGAATCCTTCCCCTTCCCTTTCCTTGTCTTACTTACTAAGGCAAGATTTTCTTCATTATCATTATTGGATGAAGAACCATCTTGTGTGCTCCTCCTGATCTCCTCCTGCATAAAATCCAACCATAGCATTCCCAATCTGACAATTTCTCCCTTCCATTCATAGAGCCTTGGTATCTATTGCAACTCTTTGGAAGGCCAAGGAGAGCGAGGCTCACCATATCATCATCAGTGGTAGTTATTCCCACACTTCCAAGCTCATCTATGTAGGTGGTGATCTTGTTCAGATATGTGGAAATAATATTGACCTTCTCCATCTTGATTCTTCGAAGCTTATCCTTGAGTGTTATAGACAATTTTGTGCCTTGCAGCATCAGGCATGAATTGTCAATAATCCAAGGGATCGGAAGTCCCTAAACATGATGTTCCTACCCCTAGAGGAACAAGATCAGCAAACCAACAACTCTCAGATCAGTTATCCACCTGAAAACACTCAAAAACAAGCAATCCTGAAATCAAAGCAGGTGCTCCACTAGGCTTCTGCGCTGAAACTCAACTCCTCCATGGTCTACCTGCGTTGCAAAGCAGGTAGAACAAAGACCACCTGCGCTGAGTGAGATGGGACAAGTGGCACACTGAGTCATTGCTCTGGAATCTTCCAAAAATGACACTTGGATCAGGGATTTCGCCTTGTGATGAGTCAGAGGCTCTGTTTCTCCAAGTGGAAGCAATGTTCTCCAAGTGGACTCAAGAACTGAAGATCAACTGAAGAGAGAGAGGACACAAGGCAGCTACACATCAGTTGCAAGCTGACTCATCCTTTCTCAATTCATCTATATATTGAGCTCTCTCCTATGAGCTCAAGAGGCTGGAATTTTGTGCAAAGTAATGATATGTTGTTGGTTTCACTATAGAACTATTGGGTGATTGCTTGAAGGAGGTGAAGAGGAGAAATTCTTTCTGCTGGGAGGTGTTGCTGGATTGGGGCCTTCAATGGTTGTAACACTCTCAGAACTTTACTTCTTCCACTAATAAAAGCTATTGAGGTTCTTCTATATGCACTTGTTTCAATGATGTATTGTGATAATTGTATATTTGATTTATGCTAATCCTTGAATCAGTTATGATTGCATGCTTCTTGTAGTTTCCTTCTTTGTTATTTTACAGGATCTCATTGTAGCTGGGCCAGCAAAAGAGCAAGGAGCTGGGAGCAAGCAGCAAAGAGAAGAGTTTGGATTCGAAATTAAGCGCAAGGCAATGGTTAGTGCATTTCTTCATTCTCTCTTGCTTTCATAAAGAAGTAAACCTTAAGTAGTTTTCTTTACAGTTGTTGCTGAGGTACTATCACCCTTAGAGTGGGATAGGGTCATCCGAGTCGGATAATTTTCCCTACAACAAACTGGCGACTCCGCTGGGGATCGTATCTGTTTGATTGTTTGTAGTATTTTGCTATTCATTTCCTGAACAAAAGAGTACCAAATCGAAAAAGCTTTTGACTATATCAAAAGCGAAGTAGAGGGCAGCTACTATAGCTCATTTCTGAGCATGTTCATGATTTGAAGAGCTGATCTAGAAGGATCCTTGTAAGCTCTTAGTGATAGCTATTCATTTTCCTTGTCATCCCTTAGTGTGTGCTTGACTGATAGATTTTGATTTGAGCAAAAACTGTGAATTTTTGAGCAAATTGTGACCCGGAAACTGAGAAAATGCAACTTTCGTTTTCCAAAGCAGGTAGTACACAGGCTACCTGCTTTGCAACGCAGGCCCCGAAGGGGCTACCTGTGCTGAGAGCCAGACTGGCTGTGCAGCACCTGCGTTGGCCCAATTTTGCCTTGTGCATTTGGGGTTTCCTCCCTTTTTCTTGTCTGTTTTCACTATAGATTTTGCAGCCAGTTACCAGTCTTGTACCTGTTCTAAAACCAACCTTACTTGCCATCATTCCGCCTCTGTTATATAATGAAATTGTACTTGTTCTTTTGTATTTCTTACATCATTTACAATTTCCCATAACGAAAGTGAACTAGTCTTGCTTTGGCCTCTTAGATCTGAACCTGTGTTAGGCATTTTGCTGGTCTAAAGAGTTAGCTTGTTTGTTGTCCATAGCTGATTAGTCTTTTTACTTTCGTCATTATGGTTTGATTTCATGTATTTCCAGTGATTAAACAAGTAAATCTTAAGGTGTCTTTTGATTTTGGACAATCTTGTTTGTTTTCGCTTTAAATCGAAATCAAAGTTAAATAACAACTTTCTTTTTGTAATACATCAACATTAAGAAAGGGAAAAGAAAAGACATGCATTGTGCATTTTGCATTTGAAAAAGTTTGCATGATGATTTAGGAGAAAGTGCATTAGTTTGTGTTGTATGAACTGTGTGAAAAGATATGCCTTTCTTCTCCCTCAGTAGTTAAGATTTTCATCAGTCAAAAAGATTTGAAAAATCTTGCTTCTCATCTTAGACTGCATTTAGGAATTTGTATCAAACATCTCGTGGTGAACCTTGAAAGGCAAACTTTAAAAACAGATCAACTTAAAATATATTGAATGAACCTAACAACGCTTTGAAACATAACGCAAACAAATAGAGGTCTAAGTTAGAGACGTGTTCCGACGTCGTTAAACATAGTGACTGTCGATCTCAACGAAGGTGGGTGATTCCTCCTGAGAGTCGGTGGCACTAATACGGACTTGTGCTCCCACGTACCGTCACGTATATATTGGGAGACCCCTATAGGCATATATCTTTTATCCATAAGAAGCCGTGTCGGCCGCCCTACTGATCGCAATGCAGTGAACACAGCATTCACGAAGATCGACCACCCGTACCGTAAAACGTATTCTGTGGTTTTGCGAAAGGTTTGGCACACCCTCTGCCTAGATCTCCAGAGCAGTTTCTTTTGGCCTTTTTCAAACTCTATAACTGAAAAAAGTCCATCCGAGCATTTGTCACTTCGGTCTCGTTAAAACATCGAAGGAGACTAGAGTCATCTTTAGCTTTTTCTCGACTCTTTAAAACTGAAAAAGCAAGTTGTGTCTAAAGCGTCGTTATAAAATTTATTTTAAGCGGAATAATCATCACCCTTCCCTCGTTGATCTTCGAAGTTAGTCCAACACAAGTGGAAGTTCCTGTAGAATCGCTAAGAAATCTTTTGGATAGATTAGATATGTCTGAACAACCATCGACATCTAGGACTGTGTCGTCCGACACAGCAGCAGCAGAGCCTCCTGCTGCTACTCCAACGATGTTCGCTGGTATACCATCTGTCCCGGCAAATTGTCAACAACAAGCCGGAGTCCCATCAGGGACGATGACATGGTTAGTTCCTATTTCTTCATCCGAATTATCATCTGGTATTTCTTATGTTGAAACTCAACAAATCAATCCAACGTGTCTTCAAAGGCCAATCTACCCTTTAAGTACTGGATTGCCACCATATGGAGGACAGTATGCCTTTTCATTGTTCCCCCCTAGAGAACAACCATATGGGAGTT
The DNA here is from genome assembly GCA_031772625.1 of Pinus tabuliformis. Classification (NCBI taxonomy): domain Eukaryota; kingdom Viridiplantae; phylum Streptophyta; class Pinopsida; order Pinales; family Pinaceae; genus Pinus; species Pinus tabuliformis. The sequence continues at coordinate 1,265,423,843 of CM062807.1, read as the reverse complement.
TACAACAAAATTCAGGTCAAACTGGAATTACATCCAACAGTTGGGTACCAATACTGCCTCAGCAACCAAGAGTTGCATATTCAATGCAACCAGTCCACCCTGTGTCGAATGTTGCCACTATACCTGGTATGGTGATTGCGTTGCAAGTACAAGCGCTGCCTACTGTATGTCAACCCCAAGTTTCTCAGGTTGCCATACAACAGCCTCTTGTCTCGACATCTCAATCGCAACCTCAGGTCAGTGCCTCCTTATCCGGAGCGACTCAGGATCAAACAAGTACTGTAACTCCTCATCTTGGTCAATCATCTAGTATTGGGCATCAGCAAATGGTCCAACAACCAGAGCTGGTTCAAACTCAACAACCGCCATTCCAGCAATCATGTCAAGGACCTGAGCAACAAGTCTTTGTAAGTAATGGGCAACCATACTATAATGGTTATGCCCATCAACCTTGTCAAAGTTGCCAACATTATGCTGGTATGCAAAGACCCACTGCTCAGGCGATTCCATCTTATCCTGGATATGCTTCGCCTAACCTGAATCAACAGTTGCCCTTTGTAGCAACTCTAGAATTACCAGATCTAAACCGGCTGACGAATGATCCAATTGCTTATGCCCCTTGGTGGCCAGTGATTCCGCATAAACTTCCATCAGACATTCCTAAATTTAATGGAAATCCGGGTGAAGATCCGTCAAATCATGTGATGACATTCCATCTATGGTGTTCATCGAACACCCTAAATGATGATTCGATAAGACTTCGCCTCTTTCAGAGGACGTTAACGGGTCCAGCGGCAAAATGGTACATTGAATTTCCTAGAGCTTCATTCGACAACTTCAGTACCTTAGCCACAACCTTTTTAACCCATTTTCAATTACCGATAAGGTATGAAACGGGAACAGAACTCATTACCAATTTCAAACAGACGACTGCCACCGACATATCTGATCATATACATGAGTGGCGACGTCGTCGTAGGATGGTAAAAACGTACGTTCCTGATCAGCTATTAGCTGAATGGTTTATCGAGTCGTTACTACCCGCTATAACGGAAGACGTGGCAAAGGGAGGAGTCGTAACGGAAGAGCAAGTTATCGCTCGTGCGCAATATCTAGACTTGGTCTATACTCAGTCTGGCACGCTCTGCGACAAAATACGTGACGCCCCTAGACCGGAATTCTCTATTCCTCCTCCTCCTAAATCAAACAATGACACTCGCGCCGGTAATGGCGTGATTGGAAAGCACAAAATTTCTAGTCAAAATGCAAATGAAGAACTTCTTGCCTCGGAAGTAAATGCCATGTCGACCGACAAGGGAAAAAAACTGAAGCAACCAGGGGGCAAGAAGAAAAAGACAGGGAGAAAAAGGAAACCCCCGGCAGGGTGTCAGATATGCGATGAGGATCATTGGACGAAATATTGTCCACATATAGCTGAAGTTAAGAAACTCTTCAAGAGTTCAGAAACCCCAACAGTATTGACTGATCCGTTTCCTAATCCAAGTCAAAATCTGGTTGCTAATCAAAATGCTTCAGGATCCCAAGTTCTTATGTTGTCTACCTCAAAGAAACAGAATAATGCTTTGACAAGGAGTAAAGATTACGGGAATCCAAAGCTGTCGAAAAACAAGGTTAATGAACGACCTAGTAGTTCAACAACAACTTTGACCGAAGTTGTGCCACCCATCGTTCCTGAGCCAATGATAAAGTCGCCAAAGGGAGTAGTACAAAAATCGACATTTAATCCTCGTGCCAAAGGAGCACAGAATTATAATATAGTAAAGGACCTGGCCCAATCGCCGTCCACTATGTCGACACTTGAGGTACCACAAAATTGCCCCTCCCAAGAGCAAGCTTTATCATCAACAATAGGTGGGATTCGCCCAATGGATTCCAATCTTGTGGCCTTTGATCATAAAGGATATGACCCTCAGTTACCAGCTCAACTAGCTTTCCTTATTCAAGTGAAAGCCCTCAACAAAACTGTTCATCGAACAATTATTGATGAGGGGGAATCTACATGTCTTATGTCGATGAGTTGCTAGAAATATTTAGGCTCACCACCCTTGTCGAAATTGTCAACGACGTTAAAAGCATTTGATGGACGATCATATACTCCATACGGGATTTTAAGTAACTTGCAAGTTGACCTGGGGGGAAAAACAGTAGGAATTGATGTTGAAGTAATTGATGGAAACCTCGATTACAACATCCTACTTGGAAGACCATGGATCTATGCCATGGCCGCAGTTGTGTCGACCTACTTCAGGAAGATTGCATTTCCCTTCCAAGGAGGAATTACAATCGTCGACCAAAAAACGTTTCTCCCCGACAGTCCACAAGTTACGGGAAGCATTCCAATGATCCATGGAAGGAATCATTCGCTCCAAAATATCGGAGTAGGCCTCCTAAAAGACCCTGCCTTAATGGGTACTTTCGCCCTACCGCCTCCAAATAATCTGGCGAGAGTGGCCACGGTGGAAACCTACAAAATGAAATCTAATCCAATCTTCTGGTTGGATTCGGAAGATTCCTAAATATTTTGTCAGCATGGATCATCGCCCTAATAGAAATACTGTAAATACAGTGGGCTCCGAGGACGGTTCTTATCTTGTGTCAACCTCGTTAAAAAATGAAACAAGAAGCCGAGGACGGTTCTTATCTTGTGTCAACCTCGTTAAAAAATGAAACAAGGAGCCGAGGACGGTTCTTATCTTGTGTCAACCTCGTTAAAAAATGAAACAAGAAGTCGAGGATAGTTCCTATCTTGTGTCAACCTCATTAAAAAAAAAAAAAAATGAAACAAATCCCCGAGGTAAACCTTCATTCCAACCACCGAGTTGGATGCAATGAAGCTTGGGGGGCATACACCTCGATTTGCATTATTATGCTGGGGGCTTGCAAACTTATCTCCGAGCAGTTTTAGCGTCATAGTTCATGCTCGTTAAAAAATAAACATAAGCTTTTGAGTAAGTTTAAGCTCGTTAAAAAATGAACTTCCCGGTAAATAACCTTGGTAAATGTAACCTATCAGCCATAAAAGCCTTGGTCGTGTTTGCACCCACCACCTCCACCGTCATTTGGCCGATCGTTCACCTCCATATGATTGTTTACCCATTTTGAGGAACAGCTGCGAAGAGTGATTTCACTTAGCCATCCTTGTAACACTACCGTGATTGGAATATTCCAACCTGTACCTGGAATCTGCTGCAACCCTGTTCATCACTCGTTCCTCAAAAGACAAGTCTTCTTTGAGCTCTTTTCACTGACTCGTAAAATATGAAAAGTTTGCCGAGTTTTGGCCTTCCAGCTCGTTAAAGCAACCGGAAGAGCTATCCCTCCTCTAGATTTTAATCTTTTTTGGACCTGAGGGATTATTGCACAAAAATATCGAGCGCTTGTTTTGTTCGGCTCGTTAAAGAAATCGAAAATTTATCCCTTCTGTATTTTTTTATACTTTTTCGGACTTAAGGGATTAGATGACGAAAAAGGAATTCTGGAGTTGACTTTATGTACCTTTTCAGACTCTCTAAAAATGAAAAGGACCGAGTTATCCTTGTCGTTAGACTCATTAAATTCATTAAATAGCGACAAACTTGTCTTTAGACGAGAACGAGCTTCCCTATCGCTAGGCTCGTTAAAACATAGCAATGGGCTTGCCCAAAGGGCAGGTTATAGAACAAGCATATGTTATCCTCCTCAAGCTTGATAAAAATAAAGAGGTACTGGCCAGCAATGACTGGGGAAAAATTGGGAGAACCTCACAGCTTTAATGGTAGCAAGTCGCTCTTGAACATGACACTTTGTCCTCCGTATCACATCGGGTTGGGTTGTTTCATTCACCGGTCTCATCACCATGGTCCTCGCCACACCATCCACATTTGGGGTAATGCTACCAATCCATCACATCAGTGTCGTTATATGTTCAAGAGATGTTGTTCTGCAAAGAGTCAACCATGTCCCATCCACTGCCATACATTGTCCTTCATCCATTTCATGACCGCCACCCTGAATCATACATCACAGTTTGTTTTCACCTCATCACAATCACTAGCTCCGTTCCGTGTCACTGATGTGGGATTCATTAAGGCCCTCCTTTGACGGATCGCTCCTTGTCGACATCAGCTCATTATCCAAGGAGTTGATCTAGGAACAACCCCTTCAGTAATTTGAAGCTTGCATGCCTCAATGGCAAGTTTCTCACTTCCGGCGACAAGTATACACCAATGACCTTCGACCAGAAGATTTTGCATGGTGGTCGACGCCAAGTCCTTTATTCCCACCATGTGAATTGTACTGCCGTAACTTGAGGGTCATCATCCTTATCGGTGATTCCTCTCGCGCTTGTTAACGGTTTACATCATTGACCGGTAATCAAGCGATCTCTTTCCATGTTCGACTTCAAGAAATTCTCACATGGATCGACTTGTACATCGAGTGAAGATCGGAAGAGATTGAAGACCCCGGATCTAGTTTCATCCATCCGGGCTGCGATATATATTCAGGATATAAAGGCATTTGATATGTACATCATTGCAGTAGATGATCATCCTTCTCAAAGGATGATAATTTCAGCAGAGAATTATCAGTCTATCATCAGACGATCGTCTGTGCTATGTACCAAAATGAATTTATAAAGCTGAGCATGGGAATGCCCGCCTCAGCTAGATCATGAAAAAGAATGAAAAAGAATGTATTGTATTGTATCTTATTACAGGACACTTCTCAGCAGATTGAATGAACTTCGGATCCTCCTAATAAAGCATTTCACCCGATAAATGACCTCATACTTTAGGGGGCATTTGTTATAGACAATTTTGTGCCTTGCAGCATCAGGCATGAATTGTCAATAATCCAAGGGATCCAAAGTCCCTAAACATGATGTTCCTACCCCTACAGGAACAAGATCAGCAAACCAACAACTCTCAGATCAGTTCTCCACCTGAAAACACTCAAAAACAAGCAATCCTGAAATCAAAGCAGGTGCTCCACTAGGCTTCTGCGCTGAAACTCAACTCCTCCATGGTGTACCTGCGTTGCAAAGTAGGTAGAACAAAGACCACCTACGCTGAGCGAGATGGGACAAGTGGCACACTGAGTCATTGCTCTGGAATCTTCCAAAAATGACACTTGGATCAGGGATTTCACCTTGTGATGAGTCAGAGGCTCTGTTTCTCCAAGTGGAAGCAAGGTTCTCCAAGTGGACTCAAGAACTGAAGATCAACTGAAGAGAGAGAGGACACAAGGCAGCTACACATCAGTTGCAAGCTGACTCATCCTTTCTCAATTCATCTATATATTGAGCTCTCTCCTATGAGCTCAAGAGGCTGGAATTTTGTGCAAAGTAATGATATGCTGTTGGTTTCACTATAGAACTATTGGGTGATTGCTTGAAGGAGGTGAAGAGGAGAAATTCTTTCTGCTGGGAGGTGTTGCTGGATTGGGGCCTTCAATGGTTGTAACACTCTCAGAACTTTACTTCTTCCATTAATAAAAGCTATTGAGGTTCTTCTATATGCACTTGTTTCAATGATGTATTGTGATAATTGTATATTTGATTTATGCTAATCCTTGAATCAGTTATGATTGCATGCTTCTTGTAGTTTCCTTCTTTGTTATTTTGCAGGATCTCATTGTAGCTGGGCCAGCAAAAGAGCAAGTAGTTGGGAGCAAGCAGCAAAGAGAAGAGTTTGGATTCGACATTAAGCGCAAGGCAACGGTTAGTGCATTTCTTCATTCTCTCTTGCTTTCGTAAAGAAGTAAACCTTAAGTAGTTTTCTTTACAGTTGTTGCTGAGGTACTATCACCCTTAGAGTGGGATAGGGTCATCCGAGTCGGATACTTTTCCCTACAACATTGAGTGCCAATTTCCTCTGGACGCTACTATTCTGATAGAGGTCCTTCAATGTCTTCCACATTGAAAATGGAGTATCCTTCCCACGGAGACTCGAGACAATATGGTCTCAAACTCCCTTAAGGATGATCTATCTCGCCGTCGCCACACACTTCTTCCACTCGACCAACTCTCATGCATTAGTTGATCAATGAATTCCTTCAAGCCATTTTCTTCTAATATAGCCTCCAGTCTATCTTTACATGTTATGTAATTGAAGCTGCCTTCCAAGGCATACTCGAGTCTCAAGACATAGAACGCCATTGGTTAGCCTTGAAGTATGATACGAATTCAAATTGCACCTGCAACCTCGGACTTCAAACTTCGAATTCTCTTATCAATATATTGTTCACAGCTCTGGTAACATGTAGAAAATCTATGGTAGGTTAACCCGATAATGCAATATGAATCAAAGCAGAATACTATAACCTCCTTCTACTATCAATTTGCGAAAGCTTAAAGATCAAGCTGAACAATATAACAACAAGAAGAAGAATCAATTGCACAATACACATGAAAATACTTTGGGGAAAGCCTCAACTAAAAACCCCACACTATTGTATTATCATACATGGTGGAAATACATAGGAATTATACAAAAGACTTAGCTCTCATAGCTAGCTAGCGCTTAATACAATCCTCACATATGTTCACATGAAATATTGGCTTCTCTCCAGCCTTCCTTTCTACCCTCCAAGCTCCTATTTCCTTGCGTTGTTAGAGTTAGGGTTGGACCCTAACATGCCCTCCCCCATAAAAATAGCCTTGTCCTCAAGGTTGAAGCTACGTAAACTATTGAAGGATAGTGGCTAGTTCCTAGGTCACATCTTCTGGAGAGGTGTCTTTCCACTTGACGAGGACTTCCTTGATCGTGCGCCCACGCAGTTCCCATTCTCATGTGTCAAGAACCTATTCAGATTGGAGCCAAATTGAACTTTGTCCATCCAATTCCGGTAGATTGGTTTGAATTCGGCAATGGTTCCCAACCACTTTCTTGAGGCATGAGTCATGGAAGACTGGATGGATTTTTACAATGGGTGGCAAAGCTAGCTTGTAGGCTACTTCTCTGATGCGCTGAAGTACTTGAGACATTTCGTAGAATTTTGGAGACAATTTCTGATAACCCTTGTCTTTGAGTTATGTTTTCTTATATGGTTGTAGCCTCAAGAATACCTAATCCCCTTCTTGAGATTTGTGTTCTGAACAATGTTGATCTGCCTATTGCTTCATGTAGTTTTGAGCTTGATGGAGATTCTCTCTAAGGTGGGTCAGCATGGTTACTGGACCAAGAGATGACTTGCAAACTAACTTAGAGTTTCTGGTATGCTATGCAGCCTCTAAATCACTCTAAAAAATGACAGAACTGTAGAAACTGAGTATCTCTTATGACAACGCTACTCAGTAATCAGATTCACTGTGATGGATCCCCTTCCCAAGGGGGATGTGGCACCTCCCCTTGGCGATAGCAACACATTATGGTTTAGAAATGGGACTAAAAGAGGTTTTGACATGGTACAACCTAACAGCACTGCAAAGCAAACTGACCCAGAAGAGCAAAGGAAATAGAAATCACCACAGGACATAGAGGCATTGCATCAGACTCAGCAACAAGACAATCCGATAGTGAACAGAGAGATCCCCAAAGCTACCTCGACCACCTACAAACCTATTGCAGTAGAGCGACCCAAGATAGGACTACCTTGTCACTAGATCAATGTCCAAATCCAATTTATGAAGCACCATGCTCTCATAGGGAAATTTATCGGCTTCTGGCTGATAGAGAAAGCCCTGTAGGGATGGGTTGCAACCAAATAGAAACCTAAAGGACATGTCACCCTGCAGCTCGAACCTAAAGGTTTCTTTATGGTTGTCTTCAACTGCATAGAAGACCAAAACATAATCCTAGAAAGCGGCCCCTACTTCTTCAACTCCACGGGCTTATATCTTAGAGACTGGATAAAAAGATTCAATCTGGATAGAGAGGATTTTAGTTGGGCGCCTGTTTGGATCCGATTGTATTCCCTTCCATTGAATTACTGGGATGGATAGTCACTAAAAAACATTGGAAATGGTCTTGGTGACTTCATAAAGATAGCCGAAGAAACGAAACTAAGAGGGTGTTGGGCCGTTAATATTCCATTATTATTATCATTTGTGAATGCTTATTCCACCCATTTCTACCATTCTTCATCACGTCATTTGTCATGATTTATCATATAATTCTATTTTACAATGATTTATGCTCTTATGAATGAATATTAATTCTTCTCCTTTATTTCTAATAAATTGATGATTATGCATGATTTTATCAATGAAAGTTTAATAAATTGGTTATAACATTATTCAACATCTTTAGCCTTCAAGCTAATTTCCAGATTGAAGATTTGATCATTAAAAATGCCAACTCAGAAATTCGCTGGAATAAGAAGTGACAGTTTTGCGGTTGCGATTCTGAGCAAATGAAGATGAATCTGGAAAATCTGGAACATGGGTTTTGTCCAGAACGGACCCAGTTAACTTTATTAAAGAACGGTTTGCCAAAATTCGGCTTTTTCTGAGAGAAACGCAAGGTTCTTTGAGCACGATTTTCTCAGATTTGTTGTTGCGGCCGTCCTCCAAATCTTAGCTGCAAAGCCAAATTCGTCTTGTTCTTGTTGAAAGCTGGATGGAAATATTTCTTCTTTTTTATCAATTGGTTGGAAACAATCCAATTTTGTAATGTAAATCATGTTGTACTTATCTATATTTGTAACTACTCTCTGATCTCTCTCTATTTAAATGAAAACAAAGATCAGAGATGGGGATGATTTGGGATGATTTTTGGGGATGAAAAATGATGGAAAAATGATGAAGAATGATGGTGGATTATTCATGATAGGATAGGGATTGTTGCATGCTGTAATTCTCAAGCTTTTTCTATTGTAATGGTTTCATAATTTGATGATTAATACATGATTTGGGAGTTATTGTTCATTCTGTTCATCTGAAGTAACCCACCAGCATCCGCTGGCGGCTAAGGGCCCAGCCTCTAGTGGAGTACTCTGCTATTGCTACTGTATATTATATTCTTTTGTTTTATGCATGGTTTTCTTATCAGTTTTACTTGGTAATCTGGTACGTTCTATTATTTTACATCACAGCTCTATCACGTAATCTCATTTTCTGAGACGGAAATATCATATTGATCTTGCAACACATTGTTGTTTCTTTAAGTGTTGATATAAATGGTTTTTATAGGATACCGTTGCTATTCAATTATGGAATGTCTATGTTGTAACATTTGACCATTGGTATTATTGAATTCATCTTAGAAATTATATTTCCTTGCGATTGTTGAATCTATGAACGTTGTTGTTCCATTCTAAAAGGCAATCGTATTATTTATAACTAAGACTGACAAGTGGATTACCAAGATTAGATTGCTATTGAGGTGTGCCATGTGTTAAGTTGTTATGCATTTGTATTTGACTTTCCATCGTTGTTTCATATTCATTATTAGTTAATGGTGTTCTATTTCTGCGTGTTGTTTGATTCATTCTTAGAGACAAGGGATTGCCATTTGATTTCCGTAGGATATGATTGACTGCATTTGATTTTGTAGACTAAGGTGTTGTTCCTTATTAAATTTAGCTGCTTTTATAATTTCTTAGTTGTTGTTCCATTTTATTTGCTGGTCTATTTCAAGATTGTTGATTTGTTGTTTCATTTACTTGCCATTTCTTAAGGAGAGACTCAGGTTGTAGTGAGTGTCAGCTTCTGCTATTTGGATCCCAGACCTCTGATCTGCTCCCATCAGTTATGAAAGGGATAGGCTATTGCCACCAAACCCTTGGCTGATGTGCTGTTTTATTTCATCGTTATTTCCTTTACTTGTCGTTTCATTTATATTCATCAAGGACGATCTCAGGCTGTAGTGAGCCCCAACATCTGCTACCTAGCTCCCAGACCTCAAATTTGTTCTCATCAGTTATGAAAAGGATGGGTTATTGCTATTGAACCTTTGACTGATGCAATGCTTGGTGTGATTTAGCCTTTTGAAGTAGTTAAGTTATAGACATGCAACCATTTACTTTTGTAGCTTTTAAGCACTATACTACAAAACATTACTCTTGAGTAAATAGCCGCCTCAGACTAAGTACACTCTTGAAATAAAAATTCGTCCCTGGGTTGATAATTAATGTGAAGGTAATTAGAGGTGAAAAAGACCCTTTTTATCGCTCCACATTTTGGCGCCGTTGGCGGGGAGAGTGTATCCATTTCTAAAGAGTAGTGTGAATCTGATGAGTGCTTGCTAGGGAAGAGTTGGATCTTAAAAAAGGAAGGTAAGAACCTGCGTGCAGAGCATGTAAAAGCCCTACTCCACTGTCTGCTTTCCTAACAGATTTGCTGTTGCTTTGTTGGGTAGAAATAGATGTTTGAATTTTTGTGTCAATGATTAGGGAAAAAATAGAAATTTGAAAAAATGAATCACATGATTTCACTCAAGCGGTGATGTAAGCACCACCCATTTCACTAACTAATTGACAGGAACATTTGAAGAAGGAGCCTCAAAGAAACACATGAAGAACATATTCTATTATGGTAAGAAATGGCTCACGTTTCTACTTTTGAATTTCCTATCAAAGATCTAGGAGGAGTGACACAAATGCACATAATTCCCCCATCTTTACCAAATTTTCATGGTTTAGCAAATGAAGATCCAGATACATTCTTATTTGAGTTCGAAATACTTTGTAAAGGATATGATTATTGTACTAATGGTCAAAGATTGAAAGTGTTTCCTCTTACTCTAAAAGGAGCAGCTCTCCGATGGTTCATGAGCCTAGGTGGGAATTGCATCCAATCATGGGAGGACATGAAGAACATATTCTTGAAGAAGTACCAAGACTATTGCAAATCCAATGAAGATATTTTCGGTATGATACAAGGGGAAGATGAAAGTTTGGAGGACTATGTAGATCAATTTCAATACAACCTTCAAAAATCAAAATATAAGCATTTGGAAAAGGAGAGCTTAAAAACACTCCTTCTTAAAGGAATCAAAGATAAAATTTTAGAACTCTTAAATCTGATAGGAAAAGGTGATGTTTTTCAATTATCGTATGATGATGTTTGTGAGTTGTGCATAAGGTATTCAAGAAGAATCTCCAAGGCTGGTAAGAATTCTAGAGATGTTTGTTCTTTCTTTTCCAAATCTGCTACAAGAATAGGAGACATAAGAGCTGAAATCAATGATTTACTTGAACATTTTAAAGTTGATTTTATTACCTCTCTAAGTTCAAAATTGGATGCTTTGCAGGTGTTATCACAAAATCACTACTGAGGGCTGCAACTAAGCAAGACTACATGTAACTCTTTCAACCTATCTTTAGACCAAAGATTAGCCTCTTTGATCAGAGAGGGCTCTCTCATAAACTTATTTATCAAATCCTTCACTTCAATAGATGGCTAACTCTTTATTCATTTATGAAAGCAAAGCTGGTTGGAAACATATCAAATTGGTTCTCATTGGGCTATGGAGTCTCATATATTAAATAAACAAGGAAAACATAGTTGTCTCATGGAAGTCAAGGCTCTTTGCATCACATGTCAAACATACTCCATCAAAACATAGCTTGCCAAACACACAGGAAATCAGAGCATAAACTTATGAATTCTGAGTGATTGTGTTACAACAAGGCTACAAAAGAACATAAAATATAAACCACCATCATTATATTTGAACACAACAATCCATCGAGAATCTTGAGTAGAGAACAACACTGTTTTACTATTACTGTCAAAAAAGTCTTACAATGGCCCAAAACAACTCCGTTTCTCTATAAAATGTCCAACCTTTTTTACATAAGAGTTATTTCTATATATAGCCAATCAAAACACTACTACCTGAGACTCCTCAACAAGCATGAAGGGAGCTCGGAATTCTGTCATTAAGGACCTTAACTATATCATAATAACTAATTAAATACAAGAGATATTGTGCTACGAAAACAGAGGACTCCATTACATTGATACTTCAAGTCTATCTCCTCGTGTACTTTGCTGCGTTCTTGAAGCCTGCCACCTGTAGCACTTCAATAATAACCAAACCAAACTGAAAACACATTCAATGGATGAGCAGCTTCGGATGCCTGATGTGTAGATGATTCATCAACAAATAAGAATATGAACCCTATATTCACGGTTTCTGCCTCCCATTAGTGTTCATACATTAATGATCATGTTTCAAGCCATTTAATCCCCTGATAGTCCCGTGTGACTGAAGAAAACTAATGATCTGGCCATCCCATAACCAAACAAGTGTAGCACTCAACACCTCAGCAGCTCTATCAGAACCCTAAAATTTCGGATATAAAGTGAAAACTTTCAACAAAAGACAAAATTTCACATTTTCTTCGAATACTTACACCTGGCATCCCTTTTGAACATCTGACTGACTTTCTATAGTCTCCATGTTGGCATTAAGTCATTCCTTTAAATATTCACTGACCTCAGCATTCAAACTCAAGTTTTCAACATAAACAGTCATCTGCAGCAGTTTCGTAGCGCGCTACGAAACTACTGTAGATAATCAAAACTAAGCATATGAACCTTAAAGCAACAATAACTTAACACAGTGATTTCTTCAGTCATTCTACAAAGGTGTAAGGACATCAAAAAGTCTCAAAAAACTTTAAAATGCTGACAGCCAAAATATACCAAAATTTGGAAAGCACATTTGTCCTTGGATCATTTAGCTAGTTTGCCTAGCTTCCCTTTCAAGCTGCTGACTTCTTCCTTTAACATCTTGTTTTCTGCTCTTAAACTTGTATTCATTTGTTTCATAATTTTTTCCTGCTTCAGAGCTGGCACTGTCCACACATATGCATCAGATACCGAGCTAGCTTGACTGATCAAACTTGTTTTACCCTTCATTACAGCCTTCTTATAACTTGTATATCTTACTGCCTTTTCCTTAAAAACATTTTGAACCTGAGGTATTTCTTCCTTTGTTGCTCCAACTTGTTTCTTAATAGCAATCACATTTCCACTTTGACTGATAACAACCTTATTATCCTTGTTCTTGCTTTTGGCTGCTTGAACTATTTCAGAGAAGATTTCAAGTGCCTCTGTCCTAGGCACTTCCAAAGGTGCTTTCTCTTTCTGAGCTTTCTCCACTTCTTTAATTTTCCTTCTAGTCACTGGTCTGCGTGGTTTAAAGGAATATTCTTCACTTGGCTCTTCAAACTTTAACCTTTTAGAAGCCCTTGACTTCTTAGAACTTTCAGGTGAGGACTGAGTTAGATCAATATGCATTGGTGGCATCAATTGATCTTGCTCAAGTTCTAGTGGTTCAATTTGAATTGGATGATCTTGCTCTAGTTCAATGGCTTCAAGTAAGTCATTTAAACTACCCTTTGAAATAGGACTTTCTTCCACAGGGACTGACTTTCCTTTCTCTTTGCTTAGTTGGCCTCTAGTTCTCACCCTTGAAACCCTTTCAACTTCACTGGATTTAATTTCATCTTTTCTTTTGTGAGTCTTCTGTTTTGATGACTGAGGTGTTTCCTTAGGAGATGACTTAGGGGTTTCCTTTTCAGATACTCTAGATGATTTTGGAGTTTTATCTACTGATGCTTCAGGTGTTTCTTTAACTGCTGGCTTAGGAGTTTTCTTCATTGATGCTTCAGGTGTTTCTTTAGCTGCTACAGACCTCTCTGATTTCTTTGTTTTAGCTTTAGGCTTCTTATGGTCTGTCACTTCTCTCCTAAGTTCAGCCAAAGTGGGTTCCTCACTCCTTTCTTCTCTTTCTCTTACAGGTAATGGAGTGAGGCCTGTTTTGCTTGGGAAACCGGCCATAAACACAAATGAATCCCAGTCTTTACCAATTTTTTGTAAACTATCCAACACCAGCAATTTTACTAGACCATGATGAAAAAGAGATGTTTCATAAGCATCTTTCTTTAACTGAATCTTATCACACATTTTGCTAATACTCCTGAACAAATAGAAAGGTATGTCTATTGAACTCTTACCAGTGAAGTGTAATAGAAGTTTGAAGTGGTAGGAGTAAATTTTATTGTACCTACCCTCACATGTCAGGTACTTCTGGATGCATGTCAATAGCATAGCATAATTCTCCTTTAGATAGCTCCTTGGGACTGCTTTAGTGAGATCTTCATCTACATAAGGTGCCTTCAAAAACTCCTTGCATGGACCCATGTCAAACTTGAAGTTCTTGAACCATTCTTGGCCACCCCTCGGGATTTCTGTGACAGTGGAAATAACTTCAGGGGACACCGGAAACTCCAACATGGCCACCTTCGAATTCAGTCCAGTGAAGTTTAATGCGAAAGCCTTGGTCACTTCTGCATGTCCTCCCTTCAATTTTTCGCAAAATCGCCAGCAGCCAGCACTTCGAAATGCCTTTGCTACCTCCTCATCCCTGAGAGTAACATCTAACCCCTCCGGCTCTGTTCTCACACATTTACCAGAACGGTGTTCCTTTCTTTCCATGCTTCTTTGAGTATTTTTACACAAGGGACTGATGGTGGCTTGTAGCACGAAAACAAACTTCAGCTTTGGAGAGCAGGCTCGCTTGCAGTAGTCCGTTTAAATAAAAGCTTGAGCTTTTCATATAGCAAACACATTCATATGATATGAAGAACCCATTATGAAATGACCACCTCTTATAACATCCTCTAAACTGACACACAACTACATGACTTCTGACCTTATGGCGAAATAATGACTTATCATGACATGGAGAGGGTGTGAAATGACAATCATGAACGAACTTGTGACTCACTACTCTGGGATTTGACATTCAGAGAAAAACGCTGCAAAAAACCCTGAAACCCCGATTTCGTAGCGCGGGCAGTTCAAATTTAACAGGATGCGCTACGAAATCGCTGACAAACAGAGCGCTGCGAAAACACGAAAACATTATTTCGCAGCTAAACTGACCAATCACACCCGCGCTACGAAACTGCGCAAGTACCAAAGACATCATACCTGCGCTGCGAAACTGCGCAAAGTACCAATGGCATGACATGCTTTAACTAACAATGATGGAGGGTGTCTAATGATTTTTCCTTTACATGAATTCACATCAATAACTCTTGAATTTCAAATTTGAAATTGACATATACTAATAAACCTATTTACAAGACTTCAAGACTTTATAAAAACTTATGGACAACCTTATATACATGAACTATAGTTCCTAGTGATAACAACAGGTTCATAAAAATCAAGAATTTGATGAAGTGTTTTTCACTCATGACCGAAAGGAGCATACCATAGATGGTTACTCTTCCTTATCTAGGATGGAAGTGGCATATCAAAGAGATGGGAAAGCTGCAACAAGGCCTACAGATATGGTTCAAAACACTTTTTCTCCATTTTCATACTTGCATAATCCATTATGGAATTGTAATGTGTTAGGGAAGCCATGTCAATTTCAATATAACCACCAATCTTGTTTACAAGTTGGGCATGGTTCATCTTATGATGGCATGACTACTCTCCCTCATCTTGTAGCACAAGCATATTCTCCATATTTTTCACCAGCTCTTCCACAACATCCTGCTTGCATAGAAAATTCATCCACTCAACCCAATCAACCACATCATCATAATGCCCCATTCCTTACACATTTTCCTGCTCAACTAATTCCACACCCTCACCACAATAAACCAGTACAACATGCTTACAATGTTGAACTGCCAAATTTACCCACCCTTCCCACCCATTCTATCTCACATGTGTCATTAGAGAAAACTTACAATGAGATTCAGAATGTTTCAAATTCAAAAATTGTAGAAGTTATGGAAGAAAATGAGCTTACTTTTAGTTTGCATCAACAAACCATTTTAAAAGCTCAATAACTTCATGATATGATGGATATGGGAAATCAAGAAACTAAAGAATATATTGAAGATTGGTTTCACTCCATCATTTGTTTGCAACATCACTCCATACTTCAACAATTTTTGAAACCATCTTTTCAAGGGAAGTTGACTTCTCATACCCTAATTTTCATTAATATGCATTTTTAAAATTTGGGTATGTGCATACATGAAGCCTTATTTCGAAAATGGTTCCATTGGAAGTACTCATATACCTATTCATATTCATTTTTCAAATCAAAATAGGTTAGTGTAGAAAATAAATAAATAAAGAAATAAAACAAACACATCTTTTTTATTTTTATTTTTGTAAAGCTAGTTGTTTTTTTGTTGCAACACGCTATCGAAATCAACATCGGTGATAAATATTTCGATTTATTTGTGTATGTAGATGAACTAAATTACAAATAAAAATTCTACAAACACTTATATTCATCTTTATCATCAATATGGAAAAATGGTTGAATATCATTTTTTTGGCTTTCGGGTTGATGAGATTTCTGGAAAAACAGTCAGGACAGTCATGCTTTGCGGGACCAAAAGTGAATATTTTTAAAACCTATTTCTAACCTAGATGGCCCTTGATGTCTAATTTCTAAACCAATTTGAATCACTCAATTTGGATTTGAAACGAAAAATTTAGAAACAAAACATTGACAGGGTGTCTAACGGGCAGCTCTGGAATAGAGTTGGGACAGTCAGTTTTTGGCGGCCTAAATGAATAAATTTTTAAAACCTATTTCTATGGTAAATTCCCCTATGAATCGAGTTTACAATTCAATTAGAATCACTCATTTTCGATATCGTATGGGGAAGTTATGATCAAAATACTGAATGTCTATCGTAAATCAGCACCCTTAAAACTATGTCTTTCTGGCTGTTCCTTCGAATATTTGATCTATCAATTCTTTATGTCTTCAAAACCTGTTTCTATTGGAGATAAATAAATGAATCTACTTACATTTCCAATTTGAATCACTTGAATCCGACATCAAACGAAAAATTTATGCTGGAAATATCAACTGTTGGTCTAAACTGGGTAATCGAAAATGACTATGTTATGCAGGTTGTTCTAACTAAAATTGACATATCATATTATTGAATTTTTAAAGCCTGTTGCTATTGGATATTCTCCTTTGAATTATCTCTTATTTTACTTTGGAATCACTCAATTTAGAAGAAAAAAAGAGAAGTTGTGATTAAAGCACTGCAGGTTAGCATGATTAGCCACTGCTCTCCTGCAAGTGATAGATAAATTTTACTTTGTTATTTTCTCAATGGATTTGTTATACAGGGTAGCTACTTGTTGTTTTTTGCATAATTCTTGGATTAGGGGAGCCCGTGCACCTCTCTTTCTCCATGATTTAATGTTTTAGTGCAGGTAGATACTCGTTTTTTGCAGGTCTTGGGAAAATAAAGAAGGTCAAGTTATGGACGAGTGATTCTTGAAAGAAATTTTAAATGAAACAAAGGAATTTCATCCAACTTATTACCCAACAGATTCATAATAGAAGAAATGAAGAATTGATTTCCATTTGAAGATTCATGTCATGTCTTTTCTGCCAAAACATTTTTCGAATAAATCATTTTTTTGACATCACATCATAGTTGTTGTAACTTAATTTATTTATTTACATACTGTTTTTTGTCGTTTCTTTTCTAATTTTTCTTATATTTTGTGTTTCAGGTGTTGCTTCACTCAAAGTATAACTCATCCTCAGCATCAATTCCGTGAACAACTAATCTGTTTTTTTTGCATGTTTGCATTTTATGATTGTCCATTTTGTTGTTCCTTTTTCACGTTTTGTTGTTTATTTTCGAAATGGAACAGCACTTCTGCACTTTCACGTTTTGTTGTTCCTTTTCGAAATGGAACAACACTTCTGCACTTTCACGTTTTTCTGTTCCTTTTCGAAATGGAACAACACTTCTGCACTTTCACGTTTTGCTGTTCCTTTTCGAAATGAAACAACACTACTGCACTTTCACGTTTTGCTGTTCCTTTTCGAAATGGAACAGTACTTCTGCACTTTCACGTTTTGCTATTCCTTTTCCAAATGGAACAACACTTCTGCACTTTCATGTTTTGCTGTTCCTTTTCGAAATGGAACAACACTTCTGCACTTTCACGTTTTGTTGTTCTTTTTCGAATGGAACAACACTTCTGCACTTTCACATTTTGTTGTTCCTTTTCGAAAGGGACAGCACTTTGACACTTTTTATTTTTGTTGTTCCTTTTCCAAAGGAACGACACTTGTGTTTCTGTTGTTCCTTTTCCAAAGGAACGACACTTTTCATTTTTGTTGTTCCTTTTCCAAAGGAACGACACTTGTGTTGTTGTTGTTCCTTTTCCAAAGGAACGACACTTTTGATTTTTGTTGTTCCTTTTCCAAAGGAACGACACTTGTGTTTTTGCTGTTCCTTTTCTAAAGGAATGACACTGTTATTTTTTACTGTTCCTTTTTCCTAAGGAACGACATTTCCATTTTCACGCTTTTTTGTGTGTATTTTTTCTTTTTTTGGTGTGCATTTTCTTTGTTGTTCCCTACACGGAACACCACTTTTTGAGTGTTTTTGCTGTTCATTGAAAAGAGAAACACTTTGGGAGTATTTTTGAGAGCAACCCTTTTCTTCCTTTTGTGATATTATTCCTAGTTCATCTCAACCACATTTTACTAATTCCCTTTCATAGCATGAAGTACACTATTTTTATGAGGACAAGAATTATGGATTCTATTGAAGCAAGTTAATATGATTCACGTTATGATCTTTAACACGACAGCTCCTTGATGATAGCTTATTTTCAAAAGGGACACAATTATTTATATACTACTTTACTGGATTGTTTTCTGTTGAACGTGATGTTGATTGATCATCTTAATACCATGCTGGTTCCACTCTTCCTGGTTATAATATTCTCTGTCTATAACAAATGAGATTATGGGTATATTTTTTCTATTGACATGTTCAACTTCTTCCACCGTCCCTACTCTTAAGGAGTACTGAGCCTCCCTCTTTTTATCATAAAAATGTGTAATAACAAAAAAATTTTGTTTGCAGATTGAGGATAGGGGGTCTCATTACGAGCCAGCGTACCATGTTCATAAGGTTGTAACAAAGTGACATTCCCATTATGGCCACCACACTAGGGTTATGATCCATTGGATATCCAAATTATCCTTGGAACAGGAGGTCTCATCACGAGCTGGCCTGATCACTTTTGCTACATCCCAGTGAATGGCACTATGGTTATCCGGTTACCATGCCAGCACAATGATCTCTTCTGTAGAACAACAATGTAACTCTCCATTTATAAATGGAGGATCCTGGCTCATATGGGTTAAAAAGAAACCCTACCAAGGCTATGGACGCCTGCTGGCAGCAGCGGCTCTGCTTATGTTATTGAAGTTATATCTTATTGTCAATTATTATTATAATACCCTTTTCTTATGTTTTTTCTTTTTTATCAGAGAATTTATTTCCTTAACATTTTCCCTGTTTTGAACCTTTACGCATGAGAAATTGTTTTATAATCAATCGCATCATTTTCAGCTAGCATACTATCAGTAAAGCATTTTTTTGGCATATTGTTGTTCTTTTTGTCTTTTTTCATAACTTATCATCAATCCTAAGCATCCTATCTCTTATTCATAACTATCTTTACATACTCTGCTCTCATTATAACCATAACTCTCGCCGTCCTATCATTGATATGTGTACTCTACTGCTGTATTATTCATTCCCTTGCCTTGCCATCAGCATAACACCTTTCATATGATTTATGGTCATGGGATCCCTTGTCCAATTGGAGGGGGGAATGCATGCATTACGGGATTGCATGCAATATGATTACTGCCCTTTGCCATTACTTCTTGATTTGACAACATCTTAGTTTGCATGTATACATAAGTTTTTCTAATTGAAGTTTTGCATGCATCTTTTCTATTGCTATTCAACACTAACACTACGGATTCAAGCACCTTGTATGCAAAATAGTGCTTTGTTTACAGGAAAACAACAAGTATGGGCAGAATTCTATTTGTAGCATGACCACACTATTGCACTTCACAGCAGAGGCTCGCGAACGTGAACAATTTTTCAGACATGATGTGCTTATCTGGATTCCACCTTTTGCATCACTTTCAGCACCAACTCAGCTTCAACAACTGCCAGTCCATATATGTCATTTCACATTTTTATTTTTGGAGGTAAAACTTGAGGTAAAATCGCATAATTTTCTGATTTATTATGAATTTAGGAGAATTTAATGAAAATCCATTTTGAGCATTATTTATCATCCTTCATTCCACATCTTTACCACTTTCCCTTTTTCAGCAGCATATCATTTTCGAGTGTGGGGGAGTGTTCCTTTCATTAATTTCTTTCTTATGACCATGTCATTCATAGTCTTTATCATCCATTACTATTCTTATTCCTTGTCAACACCTCCCTTATTCCATGTTGTTTTACACCAAGCATAGAATTCAACAGCTGGTAGCAACCACTTCTATTTGTTTTCTAGCATCGCATGAGGGCATGCTAATTTTTCAGAGAGGGGGAGGAATTGCTACGCATGATGGATGTTTTCTATTTTCTTTCTCATTAAAGGCATACAACTTCAGTGTAGAAATTGATTTCCATAATACGCACTCAATTCTTGTGATTTTTGGAAAACACAGACGTATCATTAATATAAATCCTGACAATTTCAAGATAAATTAGTTCATAAAATTTCGGAACTCATGTACTCTCACCTACAACCATTTTGTTTATATCTCATGATCCGTGCAGCAAAACGATATGATTTTTGGATCATAGAGACATTCATATATTATAAATTTACTTGCAACATTTCAACAAAATCAGGTTTGTAGTTTTTGAGAAAATGGTTAATGAAGTTTGTTGTTATCTATATCATATTTTGCTGCAACTTCATACATATAAGTTGAATGTCAATGTAAAAATTGTTATGCCTTCATCAAGATTACTAAAAGTGAATATTCATTAATTAAGGGAGAATTCATTTGTCTTATCCATTTCATGAGCTGAGATGAACAAATTTTTCATCGCTTGGTTAACACATGAGTTTTTGTCTTTGGGTTGCATGAGGACATGCAATATATTCAGTTTTCATTGCATGAGGACATGCAACTTATTGAGTGTGGGGGTATGTTGGGTCGTTAATAGGCCATTATTATTATCATTTGTGAATGCTTATCCCACCCATTTCTACCATTCTTCATCACGTCATTTGTCATAATTCATCATATCATTCTATTTTACAATGATTTATGCTCTTATGAATGAATATTAATTCTTCTCCTTTATTTCTAATAAATTGATGATTATGCATGATTTTATCAATGAAATTTTAATAAATTGGTTATAACATTATTCACCATTTTTAGACTTCAAGATAATTTCCAGATTGAAGATTTGATCATTAAAAGTGCCAACTCAGAAATTCGCTGGAATAAGAAGTGACCGTTTTGCGGTTGAGATTCTGAGCAAATGAAGATGAATCTGGAAAATCTAGAACATGGGTTTTGTCTAGAACGGACCCAGTTAACTTTTATGAAGAACAGTTTGCCCAAATTCAGCTTTTACTGAGAGAAACACAGGGTTCTTTGAGCACGATTTTCTTAGATTTGTTGTTGCGGCTGTCCTCCAAATCTCAGCTGCAAAGCCAAATTCGTCTTGTTCTTGTTGAAAGCTGGATGGAAATATATCTTCTTTTTTAACAATTGGTTGGAAGCAATCCAATTTTGTAATGTAAATCATGTTGTACTTATCTCTATTTGTAACTACTCTATGATCTCTCTCTATTTAAATGAAAACAAAGATCAGAGATGGGGATGATTTGGGATGATTTTTGGGGATGAAAAATGATGGAAAAATGATGAAGAATGATGGTGGATTATTCATGATAGGATAGGGATTGTTGCATGCTGTAATTCTCAAGCTTTTATTATTGTAATGGTTTCATAATTTGATGATTAATACATGATTTGGGAGTTGTTGTTCATTATGTTCATCTAAAGTAACCCAGCAGGATCCGCTGGTGGCTAAGGGCCCAGCCTCTGGTGGAGTACGTTGCTGCTGCTACTGTATATTATATTCTTTTGTTTTATGTGTGGTTTGCTTATCAGTTTTACTTGGTAATCTGGTATGTTCTATTATTTTACATCACAGCTCTGTCACGTAATCTCATTTTCTGAGACGGAAATATCATATTGATCTTGCAACGCATTGTTGTTTCTTTAAGTGCTGATATAAATGGTTTTTACAGGATACCGTTGTTATTCAATTATGGAATGTCTATGTTGTAACATTTGACCATTGGTATTATTGAATTCATCTTAGAAATTATATTTCCTTGCGATTGTTGAATCTATGAATGTTGCTGTTCCATTCTAAAAGACAATCGTATTATTTATAACTAAGACTAACAAGTGGATTACCAAGATCAGATTGCTATTGAGGTGTGCCATGTGTTAAGTTGTTATGCATTTGTATTTGACTTTCCATCGTTGTTTCATATTCATTATTAGTTAATGGTGTTCTATTTCTGCGTGTTGTTCTATTTCATTGTTATTTCCTTTACTTGCCATTTCATATACATTCATCAAGGACGATCTCGGGCTGTAGTGAGCCCCAACATCTGCTACCTAGCTCCCAGACCTCAGATTTGTTCTCATCAGTTATGAAAAGGATGGGTTATTGCTACCGAACCTTCGACTGATGCAATGCTTGGTGTGATTTAGCCTTTTGAAGTAGATAAGTTGTAGACATGCACCCATTTACTTTGTTGTTCATTTCTATTGATTAATTGCACTAGTTTGCTTTTAAAGAGTTTTCCTAGTTTACTTTCAATGGCAGCTTTAGTTCAAGTTCGATTTCCTTTTGGTTGCTTTAAAGCAGGACTGTCAACTGTAGAGAACATTGGTTATTGCTTAATCGTTCCCAGATTGATTTTCTTGTTCCAGTTTGATTTCAATTGCATCAATATCTAGAGGAATGAGTTATTGCTACTGTATCCTCGATTGATGGTTGTTTGAGTGAATGATTTAGTTTAGAACATTTCAGTTTCTTGTTGTTCCAATTAGATTTTGTTTCCAGCTTTCATTTACTTTTGCATTTTAAGCACTATACTGCAAAACATTACTCTTGAGTAAATAGCCGCCTCAGACTGAGTACACTCTTGAAATAAAAAGTCGTCCCTGGGTTGATAATTAATGTGAAGGTAATTAGGAGTTTAAAAGACACCTTTTTATCTCTCCACAGAGGGTATACTTCCTATGCTTGCATCTGTGTCCACATCTATCTAGACAAGGCACTCCTGGACTCGGTAAGTCTATATCACAATGATTTTGAATGGATTTAGCCTATAGACTATGAACATGTTCCTTTCCAATGTATAAAATGCCATGCGTATGGTCATCTTTTCCATGACTACCCCCTAAATGGAACCCCAAAACCAATACCACCTTAGAAAAAACTGACGAGGAAGGATTCACTAAAGTCAACACCCGTAAAAAGCACCACAAAAAGCCTACTTCATGATCCAAAACTCCCATAGCCAACTCAACCATACCCTCCACCAGCAACAACTTTGATATCTTAGCTCAATTAGCTTTGAATGACTCTGAACCCACACCTACACTGAAGATATACTCAAGCCATCTTTGGTAATCTAGACCTCAGCCTCAAGGAAAAACCCGAAGCCATTGTAGACCCTAACAAGCCCATCATCCAATGCCACTAAGGAATCCAAATCAAGGTACAAGGGAGTGGAAATGGATATCTTTCTCCAAGAATCAATTCATTGAAATGAATTAGTAGCAGGAAGCAGCGAGCTCAAACATTTGGAAGAGGAGCCCGATAGTATTGACATTAGGGATCAGGATATTTTTAGCTTTGAGAAAGCTTGCAAAAGGAAAGAGTTTGATAAAATCTTGGATAGAAAACTAGAAAGTTTGGATGTAATCCTTTCTAGAGCACATTAGCAGCGAACTTTAGGGATCCAACTGGGCAATCAATGGGATGGGAAAATGCTTCCCAAAGATATCAAGAAATGAGGAAGAAAGATAGATTGGCAAAGATCCATCATCATTGGGGAAATGTTGGTGGAGTCCGAAATATTTCCAAGTTAACAAAATACTACAAGCCGTTATTCAATCTTGAACCATGAAGCTCACATCATGGAACTTAAGAGGGTTAAATAGCCTTGTGAAGTATAGAATGATTAAAAACATGATACAACAGGAGAAACCTCAAATTTTCTTCATGCAAGAGACAAAATGTAACGGTGATACCCTCGGAACCATTATCTCAAAAATCTAGCCAAGAAGCCAGTTAGTAGCAATGGATGCTTCGAGAGCCTCAGGGCGACTGGCAATAGCATGGGATACACAAGCTATTTCACTCACTGATTTTTATGCGAATCATAATCTCATTCAAGCAACTTTTCATAGTATTAGGACAAATATTCATGGACATTTAACCAATATCTATCTCCCTCATGATGCTACGAACAAATTGACATTGTTGAACACAATTGCAAGTATCAACTCCACTAGAGCCCATCCTCTTTGGATTATAGTGGGGACTTGAATATGATCACTAAACTTGAAGGAAAGAATGGAGGCTAGGTCAGACTAGAAATGAAAAGCAGCCACTTCAAGGACTTCATACAAAATAACTGGCTCATAGATCTACCTTTTAACAATGGAATGTACACCTGGAACAATAAAAGATCAGGCTCGCAAAAAATAGCCTCATGGTTGGATTGCTTCTTGCTATCCGATAATGCAATTCATGTAGGAGGAGATTTTACTGTCTCAATGTTGTCTCTTTCTAGGTCAGAACATTGGCACATATCTTTGTAATGGTAACGACCTAGCAACTCCACAAAGAGACCCTTCTGTTTTGAAGCATTTTGTCTTACCCACCCGGAATTTAGTAATATGGTCCTCTCCATTTGGAAAAGTTCCATACCCCTAGAAGGAAAACAAAATGTATCAACTTCAACAGTGACTCAACCATCTCAAAGAACATATCAAGCAATGAAATCAAACGACCTTTGGAAATATATTTTAAGTCTAAAGAGCTCTAGCACAAGAAATGATGGAAATTCAACAAAAAATTTTTATTGAAGGAAGAATAACAGCCTTGGCCTAAAAAGAATAGAACCTTCAGGTTCAACTGGATGAAAGAAGAAAGCAAGAAGAGATCCTCTGGAAGCAGAAATCCAGAGTAAAATGGCTAAAGGGAGGAGAGCGGAACACAAAATTCTTTCACCGCACCACCATACAAAGAAGAATGCACAATAACATCACACAAATTTAGAGTCAACAGGGAGAAAGGATGGAAGTACACAATGAAATTGAAAAAGAGTTACTCCAACATTTAAAAAAAGTTCATCGGGAACCACAAATCAACAAATAGCAAACAATAGAACGGATTCTCCAGCATATCCCTAAAATCATCACGAATGAACATAATCAATTACTCCTTAGACTGGTTAAGGAAGTTGAAACAGAAATGAATCAACTCAAAGAGGGGAAAGCTCTTGGACCACATGGGTTTACCTCCAAATTATTTCATAAATTTTGGGATCTTATCAAAATGGATGTCTGGCAAGCTGCAGTAGAATCTAGAACTTTGCATTGGTTGCTTCGATCTCTAAGTGCCACCTTTATTGCACTCATACCTAAAGAAAAGCATTCCATAACTCCAAACAAATTCAAGCCAATAGCACTCTGCAATGTTATCTACAAATTCATATCCAAAGTCGTAGCATCCCGTTTTAAACTGTTGCTTCCCTTGCTAATATCACAAGAACAATCGAGATATGTAGAAGGACGGAAAATCACTGATGGCATCATCCTCACATATGAGATCATTCATTCTTTAAAGCACAAAAGAAAAGCAGGTGTGCTTCTCAAAATTGGTCTCTCAAAAGCTTTTGACAAATTAAGTTGGATATACATGCAAAGAATGCTAACTGAATTTGGTTTCTCTCCACCATGGGTCAGATGGGTAATGAATCTGGTCTCCTTTACTTTTTTCTCCATTTTAGTAAATGGCATTCCCTCTCGACCCTTTCACCCCTCTAGAGGCATTTGCAAAGGAGACCCTCTTTCTCCCTTTCTTTTTGTATTAATGGCTGAAAGGCTAGGACATCTAATTAGGAATGCTCTTCAATCTTAGCAGCTTAGAGGCATCTCACTCCATGAATCCCCAGCCATCACTCATCAACAATTTATAGATGATAACATGTTGTTTGGGCACCCTTCATTTCAAGAAGCATTTCAATTTAAATCCCTACTTGATGAATATTCAGAAGCATCTGGAGCCAGCATCAACACTACAAAATCCTAAATTTTCCTTTTTCACACCTCACCCTCCACTCAATCCTCTATATCTCGCATCCTTAGATTTTCTAAAGCTTCCCTACCCTCAAATTATTTAGACGCCCTTTTGACTGATTCAATTATTAAACATGCTTCATGGCATTTTCTACTGCAAAAGCTTGAAGCCTACCTTTCTTCTTGGACTTATAGAGCCCTTAATATGGTTAATCGTATGATGTCGGTTATGGTCGTCTTACAGTCGATGCCTCTATATATTTTCTCTGTCTTAGCAGCCCAAAGTGGGTGCTTAAAAGAATAAAAAAATTACAACATAACTTTCTATGGGGATCCTCAAGCCAAAATAGAAAATGGGCATTGGTTAAATGGACCATGGTGTTCCTTCCTAAAAAATATGGAGGAACAGGTCTTCGAGATCCTCAACATAGCAATGTTGTTACGGGAGAAAGGATATGGTGGAAATGTCTCTCAGCTCCACACACACTGTGGGCAACACTATGGACTGCCAAATATGTAAATAACAGACTGCCAAATGAATTAATCAGACTTCTTCCCACTAAAAATGGCCCCCTAATCTGGAATGTAGTTAGACAACACAACAACATGATACAAAAGCATAGTTTCGGGGAAATCAGAGATGGCGGTAATGCTCATTTCTGGGTTGAATCTTGGCATCAAAGACCATGGTTCAGCAATTTGTTTATACTTCCTGATACAGAGGATTGGGCATAGCATTAGGAGGAAAAAGTCAATCAACACTAGACTCCAACCCTCAATCAAGGATATAGACAATGGCTAAAAGCGGCACAAATAATTCGACAAGGAATAGAGCAAATCCACAATGAGTTTGACACAGAACTCACGAATAGAAAAATATGATTCTAAGACACGAAGGATATTCTGAGATGGGGTTATACACCACATGGGACTTTGACTACAAAGGAAGCATACAACCCCTTGATTGGCTATCAAGATGGAAAAAATCCAATGTGGGACAAAATCTAGTCTCCGGTTATTTGGCCCAAGGTCTCAACATTTCTCTAGCTTCTATGTCAAAAAATAATACTCACCTGGAACATTCTAAGGAAGAAAAGCTTCCATGGGCCTTCTAGATGCCCCAATTGCAACCAACAGGAAGAGACAATATATCTCATGGACACATGCCACCTTACCAATAAACTATGGGAAAAATTGAATTCAGATGTCAAAAAAGGGGTAGAGTAATAGAGAATATTACAAACACCATTTGAAATTGGATAATTGATCTTTACAAGAGAAGGCTGCTAAACTCTATATGGAAAATTATCCCAGGGCCACTTGTTTGTACTTTATGGAAAGAAAGAAACAGGTCCATGTTTAAGAATTAATGCACTCCTCTAGATACTATATGGAATAATTTTTGCATCAACCTTCAAGAAACCTTGGCTCTTCAAAATTGGCATGAAGAGAACTTACCTGCCCTACCTTAGGAGAAGAACATATTGGACAATTAGCATCTTTGGATTTCCCAAACTCATGAGAACTCTAGCAACCTCTCGCAAAATTCCAAAGCCCCAAGTAAATAGCAACCTCCTTCCCAAGGAATGATACAATTAAATTTTGATGGTGCCTCCAAAGGCAACCCAGGCATAGTAGGCTATGGAAGAATCTTTAGGGATCATGGAGGCAAACCACTCTTCATCTTGTATGCATCGATATGTTGGGATACAAATAACTCAGAAGAACTACAAGGACTATGGCAGGGACTTTGCTTGGCTCAACATCATGGTTTTTTTCCATAAAAATTGAAGGAGACTCACAAATCCTCATCACCGTAGCTAATCAAATTTTCCAAGGAACTCTAGCCCATAAAGTAGCCAGTAGATGGAAACTAGCGGCTAGTGTAGAGCTCAGAGAAAAATGGCTCTTAACCAATACAACAATTACATTCCAACATATCAAAAGGGAAGCCAATAAAGTGGCGGATCTCTTAGCAAATCTGGGGGTTGATAGTGAACTAGTTCTTATTGCGGGCTCGCTTGACATTTTCAATGACAACTCTCATTTATAGGAATGCATTAATTTGATGGAGAAAGATGTAGCACTCCCAGATGTGGGTGATTAATCATGCTGGTACAACGCAGCAAGTTTGGGATGGCAAGTAATGCGGCCACATGGCCACCCACGCTTCCAGCCAGGAGCCCATCGCCATAATTAATGGCGTTTTAATGTTGTGTCAAAGCCGAGGAAACCTCACTCTGATCCATAAGATGGCAATTTCGAACCTCCTTCCCCCTGTTACGCCTCCTTTGAACTGTAACTGCCTCCTTACTGCTGCAGAGCTAAGCTCATGCATGACAATGAGGAGAAGGTGTCAAATCCTCTGTTGTATTGAAATGGTTAAAGGTACTCACTTCTCGCATACTCTGCTTTGTTGTTACAGAATTGTTGCTTCGACCCTGAATTCTGCTTCTAAACTTCAAATTCCCTATTCTCTTGCTCCCACTGGCCATCCTATCCCTCGTTCTACTCCTCCTAGCACTCGTTGAACCAACTCCAGCCAGGCAAGGAAAACTCCTAGTAGCAGCTCTGGGACTTGCAGAAAACATGGTGAAGCTCTAAACTAAACAAACACAGCTCCGAGACACAATACTCCAGGCGAAAACGCGAATATGGAAGCAACAACGAGTGAGCAACAGTACAACGAAGATGACTTAGAGGCTTATAGGTGTCTAATTGTGGAGGAACCTCCGCCACCTAATGACACCTGGAAGGCCAAGGTTTCTTTCAAGTTTCTTTGTGCAAACGGTCACCAACTTAGGGGTCCTTTATGATGCTTGTTGTTGTAATTGTTGTCAATTTTGTTGTTTTGTTCAAAAAAACTATTCCACAATGCTATTACAACCTGGTTCCTACGTAGGCAGCACATCTCTTGGGTTTTGGACTCGTTTCCTCAATGAGGGCATTTATTTTCAGTTATTGTTTATTAAAACATTATAAAATCTGAGACAAGACATCTCTTGAGTTTTGGACTCGTTTCCAAATGTTTTTTTTAATCAGTTCATTGCTTACAATGGTGTTGTGGGGAAAAGTATCCGACGCGGATGACCCTATCCCTACTCTAAAGGTGACAGTCTTTAGCAACAACTGAAAGTAAAGTTTTGATGTTTCACTTTATGAAAGTACAGAGAGAAGGACAAATAGATTAACCAACCTGGTGTCTTTCGCTTAGTCGATCCTTATCCTCTCTCCTTGTCTCTTGTTCCCAGCTCCTAGCTCTCTTTGCCGGTCCAGCTACACACAGATCCTGCACAAAACAAGAGAGGAAACTACAAGATACAAGTACTCATAACTGATGCATGGATTAGGGTGAATCAAATATACAAGTAAATACAATACATCAATGCAATACAAGTATATAGGAGAACATGCAAAACTTTATTGATAGAAGTAACAGGGTTCTGAGAAGGTTACAACCATAGATGGCTCCAATCCAGCAGCACCTCCCCAGTAGCAAGAACTCTCCTCTTCACCTCTAGTAAAACAATCACCCAATAGCTCTGACTGCAAACCACCAGCACTTCCTTGCTTTACACAAAATTCCAGCCTCCTTAGACCTCATAGAAGAGCTCTATATATAGGATAGAAGAAGAGAGGATGAGTCAACTTGAGACTGACATGAAGCTGCCTTGTGTCCTCTCCCTCTTCAGTTAAACTTCAGTCCTTGAGTCCACTTGGAGATCCTTGCTTACACATGGTGATCAAGTACCTCTTACTCATCACATGGCGAATCTCATGAACCAAGTGTCAGTTTGGAAGCTTCCTGGGCAGTTGACACCTTTCAGAATGACTGTGCCACTTGGCCAATCTCGCCCAGCGCAGGTAGCCTTCATTAGTTTTGACTTCCAGCACAGGTACAAGGAGGAACAGTTGCATTCCAGCGCAGAAGCTCAGTGGAGCAGCTGACATGATCCAAAATAAGCCTGTTTTGAAGTGTTTTCAGGTGGAGAACTAATTGGAAGTGTTGTTGTTTGATGACCTTGTTCTTTTAGGGGTAAGAACAACATGTTTAGGGACTGAGGATCCCTGTAATTATTGACATTTCATGCTCCATGTCGCAAGGCACAAAAATGTCTATAACAGTTGCCCCCTAAAGTATGAGGCCATTTATCGGGTGAAATGCTTTAGCTAGAGGGTGTTAACACCCAGGTTGTTCCCTATGACTCCCAAGGGAATACGGCCGGGGTAACCACTAACCAATCTTTAGATCACTGTTTCTATCCAAACTGTGATCAGAGAGGGCTCTCTCTTTATGATTTGTATCTGTTTATGATAGGATTTTAGGCTAGTATTATGCACAGGTTTTGTTTGTGTTCTGGTTGAAGAGTTTCTCTTTCAGGTCTTTGTGATGTAGTATTCAAAGAGTTATGTACCATTGGGCAATGGAGTCTATGGCAGTAGGTGTCCAGAAAGACTTGAGGTGAATAGGTGAGACTTGCAGGGCCATTTGGATGTTTTATAGAACAAATTTTTGATTGATAACATAAACAGGAAAAAACAAGCAGTGAAAGCATTTAAGAATTTTCACTGAAATGTTTGAGTATTTCCACCAAAAGGGTTATGAGAAACGGACAGATGTCTCAGGGGCAGAATTGAATCTCTGGGACTGTCTATCACTGTAAAATGTACAGTTTTGAAGTGCAGCAATTAAGAATTACACTCCTGTCACTGTATGTGAAGAAAACATGGATAATAGCTTAGTTTGGGTTCAGGGTAATCAGAGATTAAGTCCTGTAACCATTCTTCTACTTTGCTATTAAGTGTAAAACATTTAAAGAATAAAAGAGAACAAAAGACTCGAAAACATGTAATACAGAGATTTAAGAAAAACTTATTGTTTTATGAAACACTCTGGAATCCTGCAACATTCACCATTCATCACAACGCATCAGGGTACACCAAGCTTTGGAAATTCCATTCTCCTTTTGTATTATTTCTCTGAGAATTCTACAGCAAGTGAGATCTCCAAAAGGAAAATTACAACAACCCCTTAAGCTTCTGTGAGGGGTGAATATATACTTGCGATTGTTTACAAAAATATCTGAGTCCTAAGTTATCTCAGACTTTAATATTCTCACCAACTTTGAGATATTATTATCAGAAATTTATTACAGCATTGAATACAAAATAAAGGCGTCTTAATGTTCTGTCAGAAGATATTTTAGCCTTTGAGAGCTGCTGAGTCGGTTGAGATACTTTGATTAGATGCTGGAAAACCCGACTTTATGGCTTGTGCGCTGTATTTTGGGTCTGCTACCTTGTGATGGTGACTGCTGCTGTGGTGAGTAAATAGCTCTGCTGAGTTGGCTCAGCATCTGTCTCTTCCTTGTAGATTTTATTCATCAAAATTCTGCCTGTGCATGACTGCTCATATACTGGAGAAAACTAACCTTACAGGTTCGGGCCTGATAAGATTACCTGTGTCAAATTCCTCCATACTTCCTGTGTGGGCAACTGGTGTCTTATGATTGCCTCCAAAGTTTCATCTGCTTCTGTATACTTGAAGAAATTTGGTGGTGTATCAAACAGGTGATCGATTTCATTCATAATGAAAAACAGGCTATCCACCCTATCATACAAATTCTGCCCTGATGCTGGCCCTGTTTGTGCTGAGGTACTGGGCTGTTTTGCAATTTGTGCTGCAGCATGGGCATCAATCCTTTTGATGTAATTTTCTAGGGTAAGCAGCCTTCCTACACTGCTTAATATGGTGGGGAGACCTCTGTTTTGTAATGCCACAAATTTATCCAGGAATTTGTTGATCTCGGTCTGCATGTCCTGTGTTCTCCTCTCCAGCGTTCCCACTAGGTTCCTTAGTGTCAGGACTCTTTTAGCTATTGAAATTGTTTCAGTCCTGTTAGTAATTCCCATGGTAGCTAGCTGAGAGCTGGTTTTGTTATTCAAAATATTGATCATTCTACTGGCAGCATCTGGCATGTGGCCAAGGCTTGCTCTGGCTCTGTGTATTTCCTTGTTTGCCTTGGTAATGAGTACTATTTGCTCATCCATAGTCTCAATATACTGCCACTGGTTGGTGATGGACTGACCAATGTTACCCCAGAGGACTGCTTTTAGTTATGCTGTTACTTTTTCTAGTGCAAGCTCTTTTTCTAGTTCGGCTATTCTCTTTTTTAGAGCTTTTACCTCTCTTTCCTTTGCTGCCTCATTCTGCTTGCTTTTGTCATATTTTTCATTCACCTTAGCCAAAGATTTTTTGACTTCATCAAGCTCTTTCATTTGTGATTCAAGAACTTGGATCTCAGCTTGCAGCTTGTGCATATCCAGACTAGGAGTCTGCTCTGTTGGTGTAGTTGTTGCTGTAGATGGTGCTGTAGTTCCTGTCTGCTGAGGAGGAGGAGGAGTTGTTGGAGGGACTTCCTCAAGATTAATTATCACAGGAGGAGGCTGGGAGGGTTGGCCCTCTTCTCTTTGCTTCAGTGTTATTTGTAGTGCTGCTTTTGCAGCTTCTGATTGTCCTAGTTGGTCCTGAGTCCGGACTAGCTCCTTGTACAAGGATACCATTATATCTGTGGCATCCTTTTCCTGCCTTTGCTGGGCAACTTCGTCTGTTTGCGGATGGATGGTGGCTGGGAGCTTGATTTTCTTTCTTAAGGCCGCCATGTCTGCATCCCTTATCTTCAAGAGTTCTTGGATACCTTTAACATCTTTAGGATCATGTCCTATTTCTATAATTACATCTTCCAAGGACTTGATCCTGTTGTCCTTGGCTTGTGATGATGCTCTCTCCAATTCCAGCTGAGAGGCTATGTTATCAAGGCTGCTCTTCAGTTTGTAGTTCTCCAATGTTTCATCTGCCAAGGAGGCATACACCATTTCACCGGTTTGTTTATGCAGTTCAATCTTATCCATAGGGTGTATGTCTTTAGCCAGGACCTCCATGTTGGTTCTTAGATAATCTGAGGTAGATTGAGGATGCAGCGTTGTGGGCATGAAGTGACTCATGATCAGCTTGCCTTCACTTACATCAAAGGCAGACATGAGTCTTTGCTGATTGGAAGGAGCCAGGTTCAGCAAATGATTGTACAGCTGTATTTTAATAGGATCACTCCTCCTCTTAATGTCAATAAATTGATGTTTGATGCTTGACTGTCCTTCTCTGTGCTGGCTGGAGGAGCTGACCTCTCCTCCTATAGCTCTATCATGTTCATGCTGAAATGAACTGGCTGAAACTTCTCCACTGGGTGGGCCCATGCCCATTGCTTGCCTCACTGCTATATCATCCTCTTGAGAGTCATTTAGTCTTTGTCTTTTCTCTCCCCGATTGATGGATGAAGTCAGGGGAGTCTCTCTATCTCTTTTCCTGGTCAAGTCCTCCTTTTGTGGGGTTTGGAGGACCGAGGTATCAACAGTAGTTTCTGTCCTAGGAGGCACCACTGTCTGAGCCTGTTGCTCAGTGGAGCTTGGAGCATCAATCACTTTTTCTTGCTGCAAGGGCTGTTGTTCACTAAACTGTTCCTCTTCTTGTTGCTGCCCTTGTTCCTGCTGCTCCATCTCTTCTTGCTGCTGTAGCAATGTATCCACTTGTTCTTCTGTCAATGGAGGTGGCTGTTCCACATGTTTCCCTTTATCTTTGCTTGTTGACTGTGGTGCTTTCTCGGCAGTTTGCTGCTGTGTTGCTGATGATGTAGCAGCTGCTCCAATCTGTTTTTTGTATGAGAGAGGCACCTGTCCACAAGTTTCCAAGTCAGCTTCCTTTTGCATATTCCTAGCCTCTCTCTCAAGTAGCTCTTCATTAGAAATTTCCTCCTCTAGGGTACCCTCTTCCCAATTTGATGCATTGGCATATTGTTCAATCTCGGGTTGTCTCTTGTGTGCATAGCTACCCAATTTATATTTTATCCTCCTGAGGGAGACAAAATGATTGGGGTCATAAGGTATCCATTCAAAGCTGGTTTGTAGTCTAAGACCCTCCAGGATATTGTCTGCCTCCTTCCACCCCTCCTCTTTTCTGTTATATAGGAAAGGACCAAGCTGGCTCCTTACCTTTAGCTGTGATTTCTTGTTTTTGCTCTGAAAATGGAGGTAGTCTGAGTTCCCAAACTGTCTGAAATATTCCAAGGCAAAGAGCCTCATGGGGACATACCTTGGCAACCTAAAAGGGTTCATCTCACAGCCATATATCCTGATGACTGTGTGGTTTTGGTAGAGGTACCAATTACCAATGCTGTAGGACTTATTCAAATGGAGAATTCTCCTCATGTCATCAGTCAGTCTAGGAGGAGGAGTACCTTGCAATATTGTTAGGGCTGGATAAATGAATAAATCAATGAACTCACAGTATGTATAAGGTGATACAGAGGTTTGATGAAAAACAGAGGTCCATAACACAACTGACCTTGGACTTCCCTGGGCATTGAGTGGCTTCAAAGGAACAGAGAAGGTGGCTGGCTGGTAAAACAGGAATAAGTGGTATATATATGAGGTATACCTGAATAGTCTCTCCCTCCTCAAATTCATAAGCTGCTCATGGATTTTCTCTGCAATGTAGGTTGCATAGTCATAGTGCACAGCTGGGGGTTTACCAGGAGAGAATAGGGACAACATTGCCATTATGCTGTCATCCACATCCTCCATTCCCTTGAATCCTAGGACATAACTGATTAAATCCACCAACATCCTGCCCAATTCATTCAAATATTGATACCCAATAGGAGGGGTTCTGACTGATTCAGAGCCTGGTCTGACAAACAATTGATTGATTTTGATGATCTGGTCACTTGACAGCTTGCTCCCTTTGTTTATCAAATTCTGCATATAGAGGGGGGTCAATTGCTTGGCAGTATGGAAGTGCAGCATTTCATTTATGCTCTCTGGGGTAATCTGGAAGAGGACTGAGCCTGTGGGGCTGATGACAACTCTTTGGCTTGGGTCATAGCATTCCTGGTAGCTGTAGATCAACTCTGGCATAGGATTTACTTGAGGGAGGTTGTAGATGGGCAAGTTTGAGTCCCAAATTCCCAGGATGTCTGCCCCACTCAGGTGCTGGGCTTTTAACTCATTCATCATCTGGATATTATATCTGGATCCCATAAGGAACCAGTCCAGCATCTGATAATCCATGTCTCCCAGGGCTTTCCATGCTAATTCCTGGTGAGGAGCATTGAGGGGCTTGATATTTTGAGCAATAGGAGTCTCCATGATTCTTCAAAGTGCAACAATTGTAGGTGGATAGTTAAAATGGAAGCAACACAGAATAGAGGTGATTTTCTGTAGAAACAGTTTTATCTCAGATACCAGAGGAGGAATTTACCCAACAGCAGTTGAAATACTGTTTGTCTTAGGAGCAGAGCTTCTCTATGGTCTTACTATGTCCTCTTCTAGCGGGTGAATTGAATTTACCAAGAAATCTGCCGGGAAATGCGGAGTGACAGTTGGTTTTGAGCGAAATTACAAGTATTAAGGCTCGGCTGGTGTTTTTGGACTTCACAGTTACAATTGTGGACGTGCAGAGGGAAATGGCCGGTGAAACTATAGTTTTTAAGGTCTCCTTAGCCTTCTGAGTGACTTAAATTTTAATAACAGGCGTATGGAGGGCAGTAAACGGTAAATACCTGTTAATTGACGAACAGAGGTCGCATAGGCGTGCACGGTTGGAGCTCTGGAGGTCGCCTTGGTTATCTGAGCAGGTTGATGAAAAATCGGACGTAAACAGGCATGCAGAGCCGAAATAGCGACAGGAGTAAAAAAGTGAAAAAAAACACGGTTTTTTGGGTTAATATGGACCTTTTACCATTTTGGCGCTTTTTAGTGATGACGTCAGCATGACGTCATTGGTGGGTCAAGGTCACGTGACGTCAGCTGACGTCATCGGGTGACGTGGCGGTAAATTATTGGTCCATGGGGGCGATGAGGTGACAGCCAAGTCAGCGGCGAGGTGGACGAATAGCAGGGGCGAGGACAAGCGGACATGACGTGGCGATGTGACATAGGAGGGCAGCTGACGGTCCGGACCGTAGCGGTTATGGTTAAGGCTAACCGCTACGGTCTCTCGGGGCGGTTTGGGTACGGCGCTGAAAGTGTCAGGCCTGGCTCCGAGAGACCTTACTGCTTGACGCGTGGAGAGGCCCTGACGTGACGCAACGTCACCTTCTCGGGCGGTAAAGGACGGTTGTGGGGGCTGCTCCGATATCATCGTGGATCGTCGGATCTTCGGGCCTTGATCCGACGGTGGGCGGAGCATGAAAATGCTCGGGTTATATGCGGGCGGAAAACTTTGGGTTGTGGGCTTTTTATTGGTTTTTCAATGTTTTTCATAAAATCAAACTGCGCGCTAACACTTTGGAAATGCGCCAGAGGCGGGTTTTTTGACTTTGGGTAATTCTTGCAAAGGTTTTAAGGGGTAAAAGAGGCTTTGTAAGGGTTTTTTCAATGCAAATGGTGGTTTGAGGAGCAAGTTGGTTTGTAGCGAGGGGGAATGGGATGGGACAGGTTCACCAAAGTGACCAGAGGTCATTTTGGTTCCTTTTGAAGAAAATATGGCTATAATGCCAAGGGGAGGGAGTATTTATAAGAC
This sequence comes from Pinus tabuliformis, assembly GCA_031772625.1. NCBI lineage: Eukaryota > Viridiplantae > Streptophyta > Pinopsida > Pinales > Pinaceae > Pinus > Pinus tabuliformis. The sequence continues at coordinate 1,265,387,114 of CM062807.1, read as the reverse complement.
TTGGGGCTTTATACACCATAGTGTTAATATTATTAGGGGAAAAGGTAAGATAGGGGAGCTATATAATAAAATTAGAGATTAATATGAATGAGGGGGGCAGATGAGGGGGATCTCACTGAGTTCATGTGAGACTGCTTTAGTTTAGGGGCCAGATCACAATGAAAAGTTTAGACAAGAAATGTGGTTTCTGAATGAACTAGAACCACCCTAAAACCATGATCTGTCCATAAATTTCAGCTGAAAGGGAATGTTAGTAATGAGATGAAGGGGGAAAGGGAGGTTAGTCATGCTCCTTGCTATAATTTGATGGAATTAACCACTTTGTCCATTGATGGATTTTGCCCTGGCAAAACACCTTTTGACATATGTGCAATGGTGAAAATAGCCTTTCTGCAACCACACTACCTACCCCAGCTATTCTCCTAGCATTTTTTGTTTCTCCATGGAGGGTGCACTTGGACTTGCAAACCCTTGCTTGCCTTTTCTTTTCTTTGGCTTTTTCTTTTTTCTTTTCTATCTACTTCTACCCTTATCTCTTCCAAGGTCCCAGATTGAGCTGTTGGGAACCCTTTCTTCTCTACCTGAACTACTTGTCTGCCAAGATTAAGCTGTTTGGACAAACTTCTTTCTCTATTCTACAACTCAAAATTGAAACATGGCATAATCCAGTTTAAACTGTTGGATCATCCATAAAATTAAAATAAGGTCCTCAACATTTGAAACTATTTACACACCTCTTGTTCTCTAGGAAATATGGGATCTTTGTGCTACCAAAGCAGAGCATATTTGGACTTTCCTTGGTCAATCATGAAATATGAAACCTATTGGTATAGGTATCCAACAGAGGGTCCGAAGTTCATTCCAGTGCTGAGGGGGTGCCCTGTAATACAATACAATACAATACATTATTTTTCATTCAATTTTCATGATCTAGCTGAGGCGGGCATTCCCATGCTCAACTTTATAAATACATTTTGGTACATATAGCAGACGATCGTCTGAAGGTAGACTGATAATTTTCTGTTGAAATTATCATCCTTTGAATAGGATGATCATCTGCTGCAATGATGTACATGGCAAATGCTTTTATATTTCCTGAATATATATCGCAACCCGGATGGATGAAACTAGATCCGGGGTCTTCAAACTCGTTCGATCTTCACTCTAAGTACAAGTCGATCCACGTGAGAATTTCGCTGAAGTCGAACATGGAAAGACATCGCTTGATTACCGGCCAATAACGAAAACCGTTAACAAGCGCGAGAGGAATCACCAATAATGACGATGACCCTCAAGGTACTGCAGTACAATTCACGTGGCGTGAATAAAGGACTTGGCGTCGAACGCCATGCAAAATCTTCTGGTCGAAGGTCATTGATGTATACCTGTCGCCGGAAGTGAGAAACTTGCCATTGAGGCATGCAAGATTCAAAGTACTGATGGGGGTGTTCCTAGATCAACTTCCTGGATAATGAGCTGAAGTCGACAAGAAGCGATCCGTCAAAGGAGGGCCTTAATGAATCCCACATCAATGACACGGAACGGAGCTAATTACTTTAGTGGAGGTGAAAAAAAACTGTGACATATGATTCAGGGTGGCGATCATGAATGGATGAAGGATAATGTATGGCAGTGGATGGGACACGGTTGACACTTTCAGAATGACCCCTCTTGAACATATAATGACACTGATGCGATGGATCGGTAGCATTACCCCAAATGTGGATGGTGTGGCGAGGACCATGGTGATGAGATCGGTGAATGAAACAACCCAACCCGATGTGGTACGGAGGAAAAGTGTCATGTTCAAGAGTGACTTGCTACCATTAAACTTTGATGTTCTCCCAATTTTTCCCCAGTCATTTCTGACCAGTACCTCTTTATTTTTGTCAAGCTTGAGGAGGATAACATATGCTTGTTCTATAACCTGCCCTTCGGGCAAGCCCATCGCTATGATTTAACGAGCCTAGCGATAGGGAAACTCGTTCTCGTCTAAAGACAAGTTTGTCGCTATTTAATCATGTTAACGAGTCTAACGACAAGGAAAACTCGGTCCTTTTCATTTTTAGAGAGTCTGAAAAGGTACAGAAAGTTAACTCCATAATTCCTTTTTCGTCAGCTAATCCCTTAAGTCCGAAAAAGTATAAAACAATACAGAAGGGATGGCTGTTCAGTACTTTTAACGAGCCGAACAAGACAAGCGCTCGATCCTTTTGTGCAATAATCCCTCGGGTCCAAAAAGATTAAAATTTAGAGGAGCGATAGCGTTCCGGTCATTTAACGAGCTGGAAGGCCAAAACTCAGCAAACTTTTCATATTTTACGAGTCAGTGAAAAGAGCTCAAAGAAGACTCGTCTTTTGAGGAACGAGTGATAAACAGGGATAGCTACAGATTCCAGGTACAGGTTGGAATTTTCCAATCACGGCAGTGTCACAAGGATGGCTAGGTGAAATCACTCTTCGCAGCTGTTTCTCAAAATAGGTAAACACACAAATGGAGGTGAATGATCGGCCAAATGAACAGTGGAGATGATGGATGAAAACACGATCAAGGTTCTTATGGCTGATGAATTTACGATCTCAAAAGGTTATTTACCGGTTCATTTTTTCATGAGCTTGAACTCTGGGGGAAACTTTTGCTCACACTTTTCTATTTTTTAACGAGCATGGATTCAGTCATAAAACTGCTCGAATTTTGCGTTTATTTTTTAACGAGCATGAACTATATGCTAAAACTGCTCGATATACCAGTCATAATAAGAACGCCTCCTATGAGATAACTATTTTTTAAGGAGCTTTATCTCATAAAGCTATGCTCCAAATTTGGCAAATTTTTACTTTTGCCCCATAGGCTTCCTTCATGCAAGATCGGAAACGGCTAATCTTAAAACCAGATAAATAACCGCCCCTAGCTTGCACTCCAGAAGGTTTGCATGCCCCCAGGTATAGGATAGAATTTCGAGGCTGCCCCTCCTCTCCCCTACCTTTGCTTTTCTTTGGGTGTTCACAGTTACTTGTCATCTTGCCAATCTAATGCTAACGATACTTGTCTTCTCGTTATTTTAAGGGGTCTTACGCAGTACTCAGGCTTCCCGTCGGCCCACTTTTAACAAACAGCTATTTGTGACAATAGGAGAACACTACTCAAAGACAAAACATTGGTATTATTGAGAGAGGCTTGCCTCTTTCTTATTATCCAAAGACGGGTTCTATATGCTGCCGCAAATCAATCTCTTTCTTCGGCGGTGTCTATCATTGGGTTGTCCAAAGATGGTTACCCTCTATCACAACAATATAGTCCCTTTCTTTGTAGGCTGCCCCTCCTTATCCTTCAAAACACATGTTTCGATGGGCGAGGCTTGAATTCAAAGATGTTCACTACTTGTCGCAATAAGGGAATTCCTACTTGGGCATTGCCCACTTTTTTAGACAAAGGTGAATGACTCTTTTGTCAAACACATAACTTTAACAAAAGATTATTATTCCAGAACAACCCCACTTCCTTCCACGGACGGGGTACGGACTAGTCATATTCTTCTGCGGAAATTCTTCCTTATACCCGGGGTTTCTTCTACCCGAAGCAGACCAGGGTGCATGCCCCCTAGGTCCTAGTCTTTCTTTCTGAATCACTCGTATTCATCGGGAAGGAGGACTGGGGGCGGAGGCGTATCTTGAGTGAACAGACCATTTAGGATTGGTATTTGACTATTTGCGATGCGAGATCCCGGAAATGAAAGTTGGTCTACGAGCTTGACCATCCTTCCTTCGTGTGGAAAACACATTACTCTAAAGAGTGAGGAGACTATCGCTCCCATGCAATAAATATAGTCGCGTCCAAGGAGTAGGTTATAATCCAAGGGTCCTTGGATGACCAACACGTTCATCTCGACGGTCTTCCCTTTCAATGTAACAGGTACATCGGGGAGGATTCCTAATGGTCGACTGGTTCCTTTATCAAAACCTGAGAGATTTCTCAACTCAGGTAAAAGCACCGGGGAACCCAGTGCTTTCCAAGCAATAGAGGAAAGGATACTCACAGACGCCCCTTCATCAATGATAGTACCAGCCATAATCATTCTATAGATTTGGACAATGATTCTGAATGGTATACTGGCTGGTAACCGGGGTTTGCCTAGTTGATTCCAATCAAAGGATACAACCAGGTTGCTTGGTGGTGGGACCGTATATACGGCCGGGTATGACCCCGATGATGTTCCCTCCTGCGATAAAGGAATGCGCGCATTGCCCTGACACTCATCAGAGTCGGTGCTGATATAAAGAACCTGGATGGTGTCATCCTTATTCTCTTCAGCTGGGGTGTCGCATGAAGATGAATCTTCAGCGACGGTGTCATTTGAAGACGTGTCTTCAATGACGGAGTCATTGGACGATAGAACCTCTGAAGGAAGAACCGGGTCAACTGCCGTTTCGACCTTTAGACTTTCGTCTGGTCTGGATTCAGTGGGTTCATTCTCAATGACCGACACTTCAGCTGACCACTTGAGTGGGTCAACCGGATTTTCAACTGTCGAGGGATTAGGCGCGAGTTTTTGATATCCAGGTGGAAGTCGCAACGGTGAAACCGGGCGATCCTCTAAAACTCTCTTGGCCTCATCTAAGAATGGACATTAGTGGATGGCATGATGGCCTTCACACAATAGACAGGGTGATCTTGGTCCCCTTCTTCGTCCTTCACTCTCGCTAGTTGACGGAATGCAATCAACATGACAACCAGAGGTTGATGCTACCGAATTGTGCAACCTTGGGGACCAGTCCCTTAGTATCCGGGGAATACAAGGACAATCGCGATGGAAATGGTTCCCTTTGCAAATGACACATGGCGATTTAGGCCCGGTCGGTGCAGTGTGTGGGTTTTTGTCAGCTTTCTTCTGTTTGCCCCCAGTCGCCTTCGCCAGAGGATCCTTCTGCTTCTTTTCTCTCTTCTTCTTTTCTTTCTTCTCCTTGGGAGGCTGACTTTTGCCGGCTCTACCTTGCGAAGATGAAGGATCAGAGGAAGTATCATAAGAAGTGGAAGGCTGGTGGGTAGTTCTAGATTGTTCTGACTATTGATTCGACTGCTCAGGATTAGTGGCGATCTGGACTACATTAGTTGAAAAGAGCCAAACAGGGAGGCCGATTGTCAATCCTGGAAGCGACAATGTAGCCATATGAGGCGCACCAACATCTCCCCAAGAGGAGAAGGGATTTGGACTTCCGCCAAGGTTACTTCCTTGGTTGGTGGGCTCCATACTTTTCAACTGAAAGATCAACGTGGGAATGATAGGTGATTATGTTCCGCTTTAAAATAAATTTTATTAACGACGCTTTTAGACACAAAATTGCTTTTTCATGTTTTAAGAGTCGAGAAAAAGCTAAAGATGACTCTAGTCGCCTTCGATGTATTAACGAGCCCGAAGTGAGAAATGCTCGGTTGGACTTTTTCAATTATAGAGTTTGAAAAAGGCCAAAAGAAACTGCTCTGGAGATCTAGGCAGAGGGTGTGCCAAACCTTTCGCGAAACCACAGAATACGTTTTACGGTACGGGTGGTCGATCTTCGTGAATGCTGTGTTCACTGCATCGCGATCAGTACGGCGGTCGACACAGTTTCCTAAGGATAAAGGATAAAAGCCTATAGGGGTCTCCCAATATACTTGACGGTACGCGGGAGCACAAGTCCGTGTTAGTGCCACCGACTCTCAGGAGGAATCACCCACCTTCGTAGAGATCGACAGTCACTATGTTTAACGACGCCGGAACACGTCTCTACCTAGACCTCTAGATGTTTGCGTTAAGTTACAAAGCGTTGTTATGTAAATTGAGTTTATTTTAATGTTGATCTTTCTTAATAGTTTGCCTTTCAGGTTCGCCACGAGATGTATATATACAACTTCCTATATGCAATCTAAGAATGAGAAGCAAATCTTTTCAATCTTTCAACTTTGAAAACCTTAATCTACTGAGGGAAAAGAAAGACACAACTTTTCTCACAGATCAAAGAACACACACTAAAATGCACATTTTTCCTAAATCGTCAAGCACACAGTCAAATGCAAAATGCACAATGCATGTATTTCTTTTCGTTATCCTTAATGTTGATGTAAGACAGAAAGGAAACTGTTGTATGATTTTGAATCTAATTTCAAGCAGAAATAAACAAGCTTGTCCAATAATCAAAAAGACACCTTATGATCGACTTGTTTAAACACAGGAAATGTATAGATTCAAACCATAAAATGAAAAGCAAACAAACTCAAACAGCCATGAACAGTAATAAAACTAGCTCTTAAGATCATACAGACACTTTTACAGTTCAGGATCTAAGAGGTCACAGCTATACTGGTTCGCTTTTCACAATGGGAAACTGTAACTGAAACAAGAAATACTGAAAGAACATTCACAGTTTCATCACACAACTGAGGCAGAATAATGTCAAGGAAAGTGATCTACAGCAAGTATAATGACCAGCAAGCAATCAGCAAAAAATCAGTGAAAATAGGGCCAAGACACAATAGGAAAGCTGAGTAAGACAATGGCCAACTGGACCAGCGCAGGTTCTAGTCTGCCAGTTTGACTCTCAGCGCAGTTCCCGAAGGGAGCACCTGCACTGTAATGCAAACTGCCTGTGGACAGCCTGCACTGACACACGAGAGTTGCCTCTACAAAGTTTTCCAGGTCATAAAAAGCTCAAAAATGCACTCTTTTTTCTGAAATAAAAAGCTATAGGTCAAGTACAGGCTAAGGGATGATCAAGAGGATGAAGATCTATCACAAAGAGTAAAGAGTCTTTTGTAGATTAGCTCTTCAAATCTTGAATTTGCTCAACAAATGAGCAAGAGTAACAGACCCTCTACTTCGCTTTTGATATAGTCAAAAGCTTTTCGATTTGGTACTCTTTTCTTCAAGAAATGAATAGCGAAATACTACAAACACCAACAAGATACTAGGCTCCCCAGTGGAGTCGCCAGTTTGTTGTGGGGAAAAGTATCCGACGCGGATGACCCTATCCCTACTCTAAAGGTGACAGTCTTTAGCAACAACTGAAAGTAAAGTTTTGATGTTTCACTTTATGAAAGTACAGAGAGAAGGACAAATAGATTAACCAACCTGGTGTCTTTCGCTTAGTCGATCCTTATCCTCTCTCCTTGTCTCTTGTTCCCAGCTCCTAGCTCTCTTTGCCGGTCCAGCTACACACAGATCCTGCACAAAACAAGAGAGGAAACTACAAGATACAAGTACTCATAACTGATGCATGGATTAGGGTGAATCAAATATGCAAGTAAATACAATACATCAATGCAATACAAGTATATAGGAGAACATGCAAAACTTTATTGATAGAAGTAACAGGGTTCTGAGAAGGTTACAACCATAGATGGCTCCAATCCAGCAGCACCTCCCCAGCAGCAAGAACTCTCCTCTTCACCTCTAGTAAAACAATCACCCAATAGCTCTGACTGCAAACCACCAACACTTCCTTGCTTTACACAAAATTCCAGCCTCCTTAGACCTCATAGAAGAGCTCTATATATAGGATAGAAGAAGAGAGGATGAGTCAGCTTGAGACTGACATGAAGCTGCCTTGTGTCCTCTCCCTCTTCAGTTAAACTTCAGTCCTTGAGTCCACTTGGAGATCCTTGCTTACACATGGTGATCAAGTACCTCTTACTCATCACAGGGCGAATCTCATGAACCAAGTGTCAGTTTGGAAGCTTCCTGGGCAGTTGACACCTTTCAGAATGACTATGCCACTTGGCCAATCTCGCCCAACGCAGGTAGCCTTCATTAGTTTTGACTTCCAGCGTAGGTACAAGGAGGAACAGTTGCATTCCAGCGCAGAAGCTCAGTGGAGCAGCTGACATGATCCAAAATAAGCCTGTTTTGAAGTGTTTTCAGGTGGAGAACTGATTGGAAGTGTTGTTGTTTGATGACCTTGTTCTTTTAGGGGTAAGAACAACATGTTAAGGAATGAGGATCCCTGTAATTATTGACATTTCATGCTCCATGTCGCGAGGCACAAAAATGTCTATAACAAATGGTCTATGTTTTAGTCTTCCACCGGTTGTTACTACTACTTTTGTTTTTCACCCTTGATAGTCAAACCGTTTCAGAATTTCAAATTATTTTCACTTCTCACCAAACATCGTAGAATCAATAAGAAAATTCCGTGTAACCCCCAAATAACAAATCAAATTCCGTGCAAAATATTTCCTTGAAAAGCGCCCTCGGAAACCAGAGTGAATGCCATATCCCTCAAAATTTCATTGTAGTAAGCTAATAAAATATTCCTGCATACAAAGACTTCTCATATTGGAACAAATTTTGCTCAACCCACCAATGTTTTTCTTATGAATTTCATTTGGCTTGTCCAATTTGACAGACTAGCCATAAATATCAGATTTAACAGACTAGTTAGAAATGAGAAGAAATGTTGTCATGGAAAACATTTTTTTTTAATTTCGGCGATTTAACAAAAAGTAAGTTTGAAAACATTTGTATGCTTCGATCAAATTAAATGTATTTTTCAACTATGTTGTATGAGTTTCTGAAAGGTGGAAAGGCTAATTGGGAGCAGTAATATTATATAATTAAAAAACTCTTAAGAGGAAAAGTAAAGCAACTTTATAGTTAAACATTCACTGTCTCATACAATATGCACACAATATTCTGTGATATATATATATATATATATATATATATATATATATATATATATATATATATATACAATAAAATAAATACTCATGGGCATGACATTTTAGATATGACTTTACATTGAGTTGCCACAGACTTCCTTAACTTATCAAGAGGTTGCTCTAGTTTCTCATTAACGATATCGGTGTTAAGGATGTCTTTGGCCTTTCTTACTGGGGAGGTTTCAACAAGAACTCATGGGGAGGTTTCAACAAAAGCTCATGTTTTGTGGGCAATGCAACATATTTGTGAGGGATTGTATTCCCCAATCCCAAGATAAGAACTAAAAGAAAACAGTCTTCAAAACTCCTGAAACTTTCCCAAGCTCCTATTGAAGATCCCACAAAAAATGTTCGTCCCATAAAATTCCAAAGCTTCTGAGAACAGGAGAACCAATGAAACCCATTTTCCACCTCCAAAAAATAGTTCCCGTATAACAGAATAGTTTAGCCTAATCATAAGCCATAATCATAAGCCATATGTTATAAAGGAAAATTGAAATAACCCCAATTTTAATAAACATGGAGTTTATATCATTAGTTTTTCAAAAACACATGATCATGATTCAAATAAGGAACTTCCAAGAACCTCCATGTTTACTGTGACTAATTAGATCATACCTACCCTTCAAAAAAACATCCCAAAATAATTTCATTGTCGTAACATATTTAAAAATATACAACTGTAAAAATAAATCATTTTCCAACTCATTTGGAAAGATTTAACTGTAAAATAATTTCATTGTCCAACCTATTTAAAAAAAATTAACTGTAAATCTAGCTTGATAGCAAAAACACAAAACATGATTTCTTATAATCTTCCCAAAAATAAACACAAAGCACGAATTCCTATAATCTTCCCAAAACTGATATTCCCGAATCTTTCATTCCTTCTGTGGCCGTTGCTATTGCTAATTTTTATCCTGTTTCTTCACCTCCTTTGTTGGCATCGTCCCTGTGGCTCTTCAATACACCCAATCTATTCTCGAATCTTTCATTCCTTCGTTGGCATCGTCCCTGTGGCTCTTCAATACACCCAACCTAAACAGGGTCGCTTCAAAACATTCAGCTTTCTCCTGCAGTTCGAAATCGCCCAAACATCGCCACCAACGGCGTGAGATATCAAGAACCCACCTTTTTATCTCTGTCCCCCATTCTTCAACCCAGAAGACTCCTGGGCCTCCCCACACACGATAATGTGCTGTTTCATCCGTAATCGTCGGCGGCGGGGGGAAGAATTCTACCAGTCCCCAAACTCTTTTATCCATATCAAACTTCCATAGCCCAAATTTCATCTTTTCCTTCTGCTTTGTTTTGCTTAGCACACAAAGCTGTTCTTCATGTTGACCGGTGCAAATAAAAGACCCATTACCCAGAGGAATTGGCTCCTTCCACATCTCCTCTTCCACATCAAACACCAACACCTTGTTTACAGATGAAATACTGTCAGTGCAGAGCCAGCACAAAAACCGCTCCTTCACAAGCTGAGCACTGTACCACTCAATAAAGAAACGTTCACCACTTCCATTGCTGCATGCTGTTATCGTTTTCCATGTACCTTCTTTGAAGTTATAAACAGAAGTCATAACTCTGTCATAATCGAAATTCTTAACTCTCTCACTTTCTTTGATGAGCTGGCACCAGATGATGAGCTTGCAAACGTCAGTTTTTCGGTCCAAGGCCACTGCTGTATACAAGGACCTCCCATCACCAGACGGGTCAGGAAGGGTCAAAATCTTGGATTCATAGGGAAAGAGGGTTAAAAACCAATAACTCTTTAAGAGGCGTTGTAAGCGAATTAACCCGTCGGAAACACACGAACCCATCGCCGGAACTAGATAACCTCCAATTGCAATAGGGCAAATGATCGAACAGCGGGGTATGAAACGGAAGGAAGTAATCAGATCTATGCTGCCAAATAACGGATTCTAAAAACGTGGTCTGCATTTCTTGGCCAAGGCGAACTGAAGCAACAACGAAAGTACGATCGGCGAGGATGTGACGGTCATAGTGAATAGCAAGGGATGGATGTGATAATAATAAGTGGAAATACTTACAGGTGAATGAGAAACTACGTAAATCCAATGGGCGAAGCCATAGCAACACTCGGATTTGCAGATCAACTGGCAGCTTATCCCACACAGTACTTTCCATAGTCTTCTCGAGTGAAGTTAGAGAAGCGAGCAAATTTTGATCAAGCAGCATTGAACTATGTTACAGGACCAAGTAATCCACTGAAAAATACACAGAATGGATATGGAAGATACTTTGCACAGCAATATGGAATAGATATGGAAATAAGAAAAATAGACACAGAACGATCTTAGATCTGCGCAAGCACAGAAGGGTTTATTCACTTTATTGTAATGGAGTTCGCATGGGGAGTTCGTATTATAAGGAAGCTTATTTATAGATACATATGGACGTTTTGTATTTATTAGATTTTTGTGGGTGGGGGGTTTGGTCAGAATTGGGGAAAAAGTTATGGTCAAATATTGATTTTTTTATTTATTTATTTTATTTTATTTTATTTTTTTTGGTCAAATTTTAAGAATTTTTTTTCAAAAAAGTAGTTGTTTTCGATTTTTTTGGAGATTCTGGTGCCTCGGAGGAAATATTTGAGGTGAAATTTTGATTTGTGTTATTCAAACTGGGTTTTTAACTGCATATTTGGATTCAGCACCCTCAAAAACCCTAGGACACTTTGATTGTGAAGGGATTACCCATCAAACTTGTGATTTCAATAAATTGTTGCCGGATTTTAGAGAAATTTGACCGAAAAAACCTACCGTAAAAGCTTGGAAAAAGTCGCACTAAAGACAACTCCTTCAAAAAATCTTCCAAAACCTTGTAGTAGATAAACTACGTCCACATATTTATGTGGATGGTGGAGCATTAATCAACCAGTCCGGCACATAGTCGTTCTATTAAATAATGGATTTTTTAAAAACTCAACGAATAACCATAAAGGATATTTTTATGTGGATGGTGGAGCATTAATCAACCAGTCCGGCACAAAGTCGTTCTATTAAATAATGGATTTTTTAAAAACTCAACGAATAACGGTAAAGGATATTTTTAGGGATTCGGGGACTCGTGAAGGGATTACCCATCAACCTTGTGATTTCAATAAATTTTTCCAGATTTTAGAGAAATTTGATCCGAAAAACCTACCGGAAAAGCTTACAAAAAGTCACGCTAAAGATAACGTCGCACTAAAGACAACTCATTTTCCTCCCGAGTTGTCTTTAGTGCGACTTTTTGGAGATTTCGGTGCCTGAACCCGACGGAAAAATTTGAGGTGAAATCTCGTTTTGTGTTATTCACACTGATTTTTTAATTGCATATTTGGATTAAGCACCCTCAAAAACCCAACACTTTGATTGTGAAGGGATTACCCATCAAACTTGTAATTTCAATAAATTGTTGCTGGATTTTAGAAAAATTTGACTAGAAAAACCTACTGGAAAAGCTTCCAAAAAGTCGCACTAAAGACAACTCCTCTTCGTAATAACGGATAGTGGATATGGGGTTTATTGAGCTACTTTCTATTATCCACGGGTATGGGGTTCTCTGGGCTCTTTTTTTACTTTTGGGATTATGTTCTTATATTTAATATAAGATTTTTATCTTTTTAATAAGTTTGTTGCTTATATTATGGACATCATATGATAAGGTAATTTTTATTTTTTTAATATTAAATTGATAATAAATGTGAATTAAAATGTATAAAGAATTATTGGTATGGGAATTTTTTTTTTTTTTAAATAATTAATATTTAGATTATTATTACTATAATTTATAGGTTTAAGTCATTTTATTATAGTCATTAGTTAGATAATTTAAGAAATTTGAATTTGTGTTTACATTTATTTTATATTCACATGTTTACGGATTGAAATTCTCTCAAAGTTATTGAGATGGAAACTATAAAAATATAAATCAAATCAAATTAAATATAATTATTATAAAGTGGTTTCTATTCATTGTATTACAAGGGAGTTTATTAACATAACTATGGTCATTTAATATTTATTAAATATTTAATATTTATTAGATGTTTTAGGGATTTCTAAAAAATTGGGTCAAATTTATTTCAGTGAAATTTTTATTTTCAAATTGAAATTTTAATTATATATAAATTTAACACCTTAAAAATAAAAAAATAAAAATTTACTTATATTTTTTAAACAGAGATTTTAATTATATATAAATTTAACCCCTAAAAAATCCCTTAATAACACAACATTAATCATCAAAAAGTACACACAATCCATTTAAATAATACATTCTTTGAAATAATAACAAATTTAATTAAAAACTCTCGAGCCACAGTTTAGGACACCTCCAAAGGATATTTTTTTTTGGGACTAGTGGATACTTCTTCATAATAACCAGTATGGATATCATTGATATTAGTTATCTGGTATGGGGCTCATTTGGGTATTTTTCAAGCGATGTTTTTTATATTGTGAATATAAAGATTTTTTCTCAATCGGTTTTTTTTGTTTATTTTATGGATTTGAGATTTTTTTTGTTTTTTAAAATAGGGAAGAAGTAATATTTGGACCATTAGAAATTATATATATATATATATATATATATATATATATATATATATATATATATATATATATATATATATATACTAGAGTTTTCTATAAAATAGCTTTTATTCACTGTATTATAAGAGAGTTTATTTATACTTAGTTATTATAGTTTTATAATTATTAGTTTTTTTAAATTTATTTGAGGTTTCTAGTTAGAATTGAGTGAATTTTTCTTGTCAAATTTTTCTTTTAAACTCTCTTTTTGATTACATAAATAGATTCAACCTCATGAAAAATCCCTAAAGAATTTGGATGATGGACATTTCATAACCTAAACTTATGATTCCAACCAATCCCTAACAAACAAACTAAAACCTTTACCAAATAAAGTACACCACAGTTATATGTTTTGTGGACCAAGGTTTAAAGGATGTGATTCTATCGCGAGCATAAACTAATAAATAATTTTAAGGACTTGATGATGGAGCATTGATCAACGCACATGATAGGATTAATAAAAAAATGAAGGAAATTGTATTGAAAAGAACATATTGAACCCGCATTTAAGAAGGGATAGCTCGAAACAATATTTATGGCATACTCTAAAGAATCCACAAATTAACCATGAAAATAATGGAAATTCCGGCAAGATTATGACAAAATCTAAGAGAAAGTTTTGAAAATATGGGTTACAACTATTAAACTTCGAGATTTTGGGTTCTTGATTGTGTGGAATTTACACCATAAAAATAAGATTCTAATATATATATATATATATATATATATATATATATATATATATATATGTATGTTTGTTTATGGATTCAAGCAAGAAATTTGTCATCCACCGGAATTTGTAGTCTCAGCACACAACGCGGATATTTATGGGTATTGGAGGTCTTAGGAGTGAAGGACTAATGGATTCTTTTTCCTTTAAACGGATTGTGAATTATTGGGCATGGGAGTTCATTGAGAATTTCTTTTTTGGAGTGATGTTCCTTATATGTGTGTGTGTGGGGGTTTGTTTCCTATTTGGATATGAGAATTTATTTTTTTCAATATAAAATGTCAATTAAAATGTATAACAATTTATTGGTATGATATTTTTTTATTTTTTTTGAATAAGTAATATTTGGACCATTATCACTATAATTTATAGGTTCAAGCCATTTTATTATTCCTAGGAATTTAGAATGTAACTTGTACTCATATTTACTTTACAATTTCACACGTTTATTAATTGAATTTTCTTAAAAAGTTTATTGATATGGGAATTATGAAAATATAAATCAAATCTAATTATATAATAAACTAATGTATTTTAATCAATTTAATAAATCAATATTAAATAAGCCCATGATCACATAGGCACAACAATAGAGTTTTCTCACTTGTGTCAAAATGAGGCAATATACTCCTACAACATGTCAAGCATAATTGATATATCATAAAAGAGATATTATATGCTGAGGTGGAGGAGGTTCTAAGAGAGATGTCAGATAAAAAATCACATGGGCCTGATGGTTTTACAACAAATTTCTTTAAAGCATGATGATGTTTTTTAGGCAATGAAATCTGTGCACTAGTAGAAAAGTCAAGGAGGCAGCTACAAGCGTGTTCTGGTCTCAACGCCACCTTCTTGACCATCATCCCCAAGATTGGAAATTTGAGTGATCTTAGTGGATTTCGGCCCTACATTGTGCAATGTGATATACAAGGTCATCTCTTCATTCATAGTGAAACAACTTAAGCCATTGTTGAATCACATCATTGACCCACAACATATAGGGTTTCTGAAGGGGAGACAAATTCTTGATGGCATCATTACGACCAATGAGGTGATATATCACTCACTTAAGAAAGCCAACAAATTAGTTATGATCATTAAAATTAGTTTCTCTAAAGCTTATAATAGAATCAATTGGAAATACTTGCTCATGGTGCTCGAAGTAGTTTGGTTTTCACCTCTGTGGCTCAAATCGATTAAATCCCTCATTTCCACCCTATTTTTCTCAATTCTCGTAGATGGTTCTCCAACACATACCTTTCGAGGATAACAAGGTTTGGGAAGTTACATCAAAGTAGAAACTAATCAAGGGGCAATCAGAGGAATCTGAGTGGTCGGGGAAGATATCTCAATTACACATACACAATTTGTTTATGATAACATGCTTTTTGGGGAACCTTCTTTTGAGGAAGCCTAAAGGTTCACCCTCATCTTGTCATAATTTCAAGATGTTCCAAGAACCAGAATCAACGGGAATAAATCTCGCATATTTTTCTTCCACACCTATTAAAGAGTGCATGTTCAACTGGCTTGAAGAGTGCATGTCCACTTTGTTAGAAAATTATATATTATAGAGCAATGAAAAACATAAAATATTGTAGAAATACAAACACAAAAAATGCATAAAATAAGAGAGACATTGTTATGTGTAGTTCACCCAATTTGGGCTACATCCACAGAGAAACAATCAGTCCTTCCTTTTATATTATCCAACAAAATGAAGATATACAACCTATAGTCGATCCGTTGTAGTTTCCTCTTTGCTCTCACACGGTATCCTCTCTCGTTTTCGCTCAAAATACACATATACATAGTCGCAATTCAATTCCTTCATATATAACAAGGGGTTTTGTTCTAGGGAAAAAAAACCTAAATTAAACATAACTTATACCATCAAATCATTCACCTAATGAACGGCTCGGATTGACTACAAATTATAATAGTTTACAAGGCAAGTTTACATCTATTTTTAGATTTGAGGGTGTTGCCCCTGATTCCTCATCGGGGGGGCTCTAAAAACTGTCGTCTCCCCCCTCGGACCCCCATGGTGGTGGAAAATGAGTGGAAATTGGGGTCTAATGTGGAAATACCTCTGAATAAAGAAGATAATCAAACTCCACACCCAACACACTTGGCTCACACTATGGATTTTGAAATTGGTTGATTAGGGGCTCAGTATTTAGCCCAAAAATCAAAGTTCTCATAATGAATCAAAACTTGAATGAACGTGCTTCTCTCGGAAAAACAATCCTATTAGGTCCCTATACTACTAGTGTAGCCCCTTATTGTTATTAGTACAACCCCCTTATTAGTAGTCCCCATATTGTTATTATTGTGCCCCATAGAAGCCCACTATTATTATTATCATCCAATGATTGTTCATTTGTGTAATGTAAAGGAGGTTTCCCCCTCAATGGGGCTGAATTCTAAGGTGTTGATCTATCTTTTCTATCTTTTGTGAGCTGGTTTCATAATATTTGGTATCAGAGCATTGGATTCTAGGGTTTCACTGCTCCAAATAGGAAATCATGACATTTTTTATATAACTTTGTTTCTGCGACATTTCAGAAGTGAAAAAAAACCCATTTGAGGAGAAATCGTGTTGAACCTCAAGTCTGAATTTCAGATCTTTTATCGCTATATTTGTGGAGATATGACATGAGGAAGTTAGGGTTTTTGCATGCTCCATAATTTCATCTAAAACAGGTCATCGTGGAATTTTCTCTATACTGTTTTCTCTACAAAGTTTCAGAAGCTCAAAAGAAAAGCCCATTTGAGAAGAAATCGTTTTGAACCTTGGGTCCGAATTTCAGATCTTGGCTAACTATATTTATAGATATACGACTGGAGGAAGTTAGGGTTTTGCAAACTCCCGAATTACATCCTAAACAGGTGACCTCAGGAAAATCATCATAACTTTTGTTCTGAGCGTAAGATTGAAATTTCCTAAGAAGTTTCAGAAATAGGACGACATGTGGTTTTCTGTATACCAATTTTAGGTACTAAGGTCGAAACAGTGGCACATGTCACTTCATACAAGTTTTATTTACTGAACTAGTCTATAATTAGGTCATCATGGGAGATTGGGAATAGATATTTCTTTAGGAATCCAATTGCGATCAAAATTGCAGAGCTAGAAAGAGGACTCAAAGGGTTATTACAAAACACAATTTCAGAACTTAAAGATCCAAAAGTAGAGAGTTACAATCATTTCAAGATCGAGCTCTTAAAATCAAGAAAATGCTAGATGAGGAAGTTTGATGGCAAGGATCTAGTAAATTGGATACTACATATGGAGAAATATTTTGATCTACATGGTGTACCACTATTACAAAAGGTGCGTATTGCATTCAATTGTTTAGAACCAACTCAATTTTTATTGTATAAACGGTTTTGTTCTCATAAACCACTTGTCATGTGGTCAATTTTCACAAAGGAAATGATAACACATTATAAGTATACAAAGAGAAATACCTTCTTTAGCCAATTGATAAATCTCAAACAAAACGGTTCAATGGCAGAGCACATTGAGGAATTTCAAAAATTGAATATAAGGGCAAATGATATTCCAGAGAAGAAAATTTTTGATGTCTTCATAGGGACTTTAAAGGATAACATTCAACACGTGGTTCATCTTTGGGAACCTGACTCATTGGGGAAAGCATACAGGTTGGCAATAAAAATTGAAAGAGAAATTATGGAAACAAGGAATCCCACCACTCAAAACTATAATTATGGAATTTTTTTTCTCCTAGCCTTCCACAACCTATAAGGTTTACACAACAATAAATGGAAGAAGAAAGAGAAAGGGCTTTATTTCAATTGTGATGAAAATACACTAAAGGTCATAAGTGTGCTAAGAAGAAATTATTTTACATAGACTATGAAGAGGAGCAAGAAAAGGATCAAGAAACATAAATTGAAGAGGATATACACGAGGAACCCACCCTAGAGAAAGAAGAAATGAATCTGACCATATCTTGTAATGCATCAATGACCGGAATTACCACTCCTCGAACTATCAATATAGAAGGACATATCAAGAAGAAAAATTCTCAAGAATTCGAAGATCACATCAAGCATCAAGAAATGAATCCAACCATATCTTGTAATGCATTGGAAGAAATTACCACTCCTCAAACTATTAGGATAGAAGGGCATATCAGGAAGAAAAAGGTAATAATGTTGATTGATTTGGGCAGTGCCCATAATTTTATTCATTGTAAGATAGCCAAGGAATTTAATTTCTCCCTATATCCAACACTGAAATGTCAAGTGATGGTTGCAAGTGGAGGAACCATAAATTTCTCTGGAAAATGCCATAATATCAAGCTATCCATGGGAATGGATGGCGCTGATGTTTACTAGGAGTCCAACGGCTACAATCTTTAAGTACGATAGCTTTTAATACTCAAGAACTTTTCTTGAATTTTTTTTGGGAAGGAAAGGAAGTTGAATTTAGGGGTATCAAAAGGAAACCTAGAATGATAATCAACACTAACAATATGAAAAAGCTTCTAAATAAAGAACAACGGGGTGTAATTGCTCAATTATGATCACTAGGGGACCCCGCATCGAAATCATGTATTTCTTCAGATCTCCAAAACATTTTGGACAACCATTCCAAGGTATTTAACACTGCCAAAGGCCTCCCACTTATTCATGATCATGATCATGCTATTCATTTGATTCTAGGAAGTGTTCCTCCAAACATGAGGCCTTACAGATATCCATATGCCCAAAGGAGTGGGAACTCATTCAAAAGTTGTAGAAGATCCCAGTTCAAATAATATTGTGATAACTTGACAAGGAAGGAAAAATCATATCGGAACCTGAAGCAGTCACAGAACCGAGAAATCAACAACTACGAAATATATCAGTTTTAGAGTATCTCATCAAGTGGAAGAACTTACCCGCAAAAGATTCCACATGGGAGGACACGAATTTATATAGAAGCATCAAGAACTACTCAAGCATTGAGGACAACGTTTTTGAAGGAGACAGGCATGCTAGGCCCCTATACTACTAGTGTAACCCCTTATCGTTATTAGTACAACCCCCTTATTATATTGTTGTGCCCATTTAGTCCCCATATTGTTATTATTGTGCCCCATAGAAGCCCACTATTGTTATTATTGTGTTGTTACATTATTATTGTTATGTCAGCTCTAATTATATTATGACCCCTTAGACTTCTATATATAGAAAGTAGGTCTTCTCATTTGTATCATCCAAGAAATTTTCATTTGTGTAATGTAAAGGAGCTTTCCCTCTCGAAGAGGCTGAATTCTAAGGCATTGATCTATCTTTTCTATCTTTTTTGAGTTAGTTTCATAACAGATCCTAACTGATCCAGGTGGATAGTGGTGGCCACCTGCCAAGTCCACCTGGACCCCCACCATTGTCTTTCTCAGCATTTTCAGTTTCCTTAATTGTAGCACAACTCACTATTTTTAGCAGTTTTTCGGGTCCTGAACTTCCGGAGCCGTTTTGAGACCCTAAACGACGTTTTTTGGGGAATCCAGGGGCAACATGGGTCCATGGAATGGATCGATGTTGCCCATTCCAATAATGATAGTGCTCGGATAGATCTTTCTAATGAGCTATTGTATGCGTCAAACGGAGATCATATGCCAAAGTTATGACCCCGGGAAGTTGATGTACCAAATTACCCCCAAACGGCGCCCATAGTTTGGTGTTTCTTCTCCTAGGGTTAGGTTTTGGAATGTTAATGGTTTTCCATTGTTTCTCAACAATAAATAAGCCTTCGAGCCTCATTGTAACATAGTTCAAAGGCATGTAGCCACCACATCTCTTCTCAGAGATAAGCTACCATCGCCCTAGCTGGTTTATTTCCATT
Organism: Pinus tabuliformis; assembly: GCA_031772625.1. Lineage (NCBI taxonomy): Eukaryota > Viridiplantae > Streptophyta > Pinopsida > Pinales > Pinaceae > Pinus > Pinus tabuliformis. The sequence goes on along the minus strand of CM062807.1, from coordinate 1,265,367,225 downwards.
TCTGGTTGTAAGCATATTTCAGTATTTTCCATTAATGAAATGAAGTATTATTTCCGCTGCATCTTTGTGTATATGGTTATCTCTATAATTTGTTGCGTTCCGTTTTAAATATGGATCAGTGGTATCAGAGCGGTCTGCTTTTTGTCTGTTTTTCTATGCATGTCCCCAACAAGGTCAGGATATAAGGAGTTAGGGCTTGAACTGGTTGAACCTTTTCAAGGCCAGCCTCGCAAATCCCGACGGCCTCCCATGGCGGACGAGAAGAAAGACGAGGGGGCAGGAGATCCCATCAAAATCTTGCTCGAAGAAGCCCTCGAGCAACAACGGAACGCGATGATGGACAGCTTTGCCCAGATCCTTCAGTGGCTACCCAGAAGCAACGCATCGACTTCCAGCAGCTACTCTGGAAACGCCACACCCTTTAAGGTACAAGTTAATTTTGAAATCCCCATATTCGAGGGTCAGATAGACGCAGATGCCTTAGATAAATGGTTAAATCTGCTAGAGGGTTATTTTTCAATTCATGAATTTTCGAGTTGGGAAAAGATTGTTTTTGCTCTTCTCAAAGCAGCCCCCCAAGTTAAGGGCTGGTGGGAAACCTACTGCGAGCAGAAGGATGAAAGTACTGGCTCACTATTTTCAGCCGCACCCACCTGGGATTCGTTCCGGGATGCCATCAAGGAGCAGTACTACCCTGTCGGAAGCTATGAGGATGAATACATAAAGTGGACCACGCTGCGGCAGGGAAGGGACCAAGACGTGTTGGAGTTCACCAATCTTTTCCATAACCTTCGCACAAAGTTGGGTATCAAGGATTCAGAGCAACATTTGATACTGAAATACCGTGGCTGCTTGCACAAGTACATCCAGGAAGAGATACAATTCCTAAACATCCCCTCGCTCGGCGCAACATACCGATATGTCGTCAAGGTCGAGTAGAAGTTTAAACAAAAGAAGCGAGACTTTGGATCTGCGAATCCAAAGGAGGGGAAACGTGCCCCTAAACCCCAGAACAAAGGACAAAGCCAAGGCGGGACAGCCCAAGACAACCCGTCGAAGCCGCAAGCAAAGAACAGCGCCGCGAAGCCGAGAAAGGACACTGGAAAATGGTGCGAGTTCCATAAGAGCTCCACTCACAACACAAGTGAGTGTCGGGCCAAGCAATCACTGGTGGCTGAGCTAAAGGTTTCAGAATCAGATGCATGTTCCGACTCTGAGTCAGAACACAATAAGGGGTATGAAAAGGGGAAGCAGATCATTGATGTGGATCCCAGCGCCACTGTTGCTACCGCAAAGATCCAGAAAAATGAACCAGAAGATCCAGAGGAGGAGGAGCGTCTCTTCCACTCCCAGATGTGGGTAAAGGGCTCCCTGATACAGTTCATTGTTGATAGCGGGAGTCAAAAGAACCTCATTTCGGCAGAGGTCGTGAAGCAGTTGGGCTTACCGACCACAACACATCCACAACCATACACCATTGGGTGGCTTCACCAAGGACGAGATCTTCGCGTAAGCCAGCAGTGTCGCCTTCCATACAACATCAAGCCCTTCACGGATGAGGTATTGTGTGACATTGCTCCCCTTGAAGTTTGTGATGTATTACTAGGACAACCATACTTGTGGAAGCGACATGCTGTGTATGAATCAAGGCCCCGTGCTGTTATTATTACATTGGGAAATAAGTTGTTCAGGATACCAGAGGTAGCACCACCTGCCGCCATCTCTTTGATTACTGCAAAACAATGCAGTAAGATCATTTCCAAAACTAGGAAATTTGTTTTCCTGATGATACGCCCTCAAGGAAAGAAGAAGGCAGTGGCCACAGTCTCCAAACGGGGTCCCTCTGCAGGACAACTACAGATGGACAAGGTTGTGGAGGAGTACGAGGACATCTTCACCTCCCCGGCAGGGGTTCCTCTGCACTGTCAAGTCAAGCACTCCATCGATCTGACCCCAGGTGCGCCGCTACCCAATGGACCAATTTATCGGCGCTCCGTTCTGGAGAATGATGAAATCAAGAGGCAGATTCAGGAGCTCCTGCAGAAAGGTCACATTCATCCGAGTTCATCGCCCTGTGGGAGCCCGATCGTGGTTGTACAGAAGAAGGATGGGACGTGGAGACTCTGTATTGACTATCGGGCGCTGAACAAGATCACTGTCCGTAAAAGGTACCCGATCCCGCGGATTGATGACCTCCTAGACCAACTAAAGGGGGCGAAATATTTCAGCAAGATCGATCTGAAGTCAGGATATCACCAGGTACCAATCGAACCCTCTGATGTGTGGAAGACTACCTTCAAATCCAAGGAGGGCCTCTTTGAATGGTTGGTCATGCCTTTCGGATTGACAAATGCTCCTGCAACCTTTATGAGGCTAATGGATGACATCTTGTGACCATTCACCAACTCCTTTGTAGTAGTTTACTTGGATGATATTCTGATCTTCAGCCAGAGTTGGGAAGAGCACCTCCACCACATCCGACAGGTTCTCCAAACACTGCGGCAACACAAGCTATGTGCCAATTTAAAGAAATGCACTTTTGGCATGACCCAGGTTCAGTATCTGGGATACGTCATTGATGAACAGGGGGTACATGTTGATCCGGCCAAGATCCAATTCATTTGGGATTGGCCCTCTCCAACCACTCTAACAGAGCTCCGCAGCTTTCTAGGTCTTGCCAACTTCTACCGTAGGTTTTTGTTGGGGTTTTCTCATATTTCTTGGCCCTTGAGTCAAGTCACCAAGGGCGGGGCGAAAGAAAAATTCTTTTGGTCTGAATCTCAACAGAAGGCATTCATGGAATTGAAGGATCGCCTCTGCACCGCACCAGTGCTCGCGTTACCAGATTTAAAACAACCATTTGAGGTCGAGACAGATGCCTCTGACTATGCTATTGGGGCAGTCCTTACTCAACATGGACATCCAGTGGCATATCACAGTGAAACACTTTCAGACACAGTCCGGAAGTACCCCACTTATGATAAATAGATGTATTCCATTGTACAGGCCTGCCGACAATGGAAGAATTACATTTTGGGGAAGGAAACGGTCATCCACACAGACCACCGACCTCTGTAGTTCATACAGACCCAAGGGAAATTGCAGAATGATCGCCATCAAAAGTGGTCTACATACCTGCAACAGTTTCACTTGAATATCAAGTATAAAAAGGGAAGCACCAATAATGTTGCAGATTGCCTCAGTCGGCCACCGATCATGGCGCTAACCACCGTGCTCAACTCTTGTGGGCACGAGACTGCTGATTGGCCACTCCTCTACAAAAGCGACCGAGAATTCGGCCACACATACCAGACACTCTTGAAGGGTCGGCATGTTGCAGATTTTCACCTCCAGGATGCCCTATTATGCCACCTCGGGCACCTTTGTGTTCCTTCAAGTAAGCATGCCAAGATGATTTGGGAAGCACACTACAGTCGGGCTGCTGGGCATTTCGGGGTCGAGAAAATAGTGGCAGTACTGCAAAATTATTTCTATTGGCCGAATCTTCAGCAGGATGTTGGGAAGTACATCTGATCATGTACTGCCTGTGCCATTGCCAAACCGACCATTAAGAAGCACGAACTCTATACCCTGTTGCCTACCCCTAGTCGACCTTGGGAATCCATCTCCATGGATTACATGTCAGGCCTTCCTTCCACTAAGCATGGAAATGACAATGTTTTTGTGGTCGTCGACAGGTTCTCGAAGATGGCCATTATGATGGCCTGCAAGAAGAATATCACAGCAGAAGCCACTGCTAAACCCTTCTTTGAACGAGTGTGGGTACACTTTGGGATCCCATTGTCTATCATCTCAGATCGGGACAGTCGGTTTCTCAGCACATTTCGGTCCAGTCTCTGGTCAATGTTGGACACCAAACTCACGAAGTCCACAGCCTTCCATCCTCAAACTGATGGCCAGACAGAGGTTGTCAACAGGTTGATTGTGCACATTTTGCGCTGTATAACTCAAAGCATCCACGCACATGGGACGAGAGCCTCCCCTATGTTCAGCATAGCTACAACCGAGCTCTTCACAGCTCCACTGGCCATAGCCCTTTTCAGGTGGGTTTGGGATTCTAGCCACTATGCCCCATTGATGTGGCCATGCCCCTTGCAGCTACTCACATGAATTCATCTCATGTCCAGTCCGAAACAGATAAGGCCACCAGATTCATTGAGCGCATCCAACATATTCGCCAGCAGGTCCATGACATTCTTGAGAAATCAAATGCGAAGTACAAGCAGCGACATGATCAACACCGGGTGCCACACAAGTTTCAGGTGGGCGACAAAGTCTGGTTGCATTTGCAAAAGGAACACCTTACTGGAGCCTATCGGAAATTGAGACCACTCCGATATGGTCCTTACACCATTACTAAGGCTATGGGAGACAATGCATTTGAGCTCAGCATTCCCCCATTCCTTGGCCTGCACCCAGTGTTCAATGTGGACCGTCTTCGGCCATACTTTCCACCATTGCTAGACACATCCGACATTGCAGAACAGCTCAAACCCACAGAATTAAATCCAGATTGCATGGAACAAGCTGCAACTGATCGGATCATGGACACACAGATCAAGGACACTTGCCAACAGAATATCCAACTGTATCGAGTTGTCAAAGCAGGCCAACTCCTTCAGCAGGGAAAGTGGCTCACCAGGGAACAAGTTCAGCAGAAGTTTCCTCATCTCATGGAGGAGCTCAACGCAATGGGGACCATTGCTTCCTAAGGGGGGAGGAATGATCTAGGTGGATATTGGTGGCCACCTGCCAAGTGCACCTAGACCCCCACCATTGTCTTTCTCAGCATTTTCAGTTTCCTTAATTGTAGCACAACTTACTATTTTTGGCAGTTTTTCGGGTCCTGAACTTTCGGAGCCGTTTTGAGGCCCTAAACGATGTTTTTTGGGGAATCCAAGGGAAACATGGGTCCATGGAATGGACCGATGTTGCCCGTTCCAAAAATGATAGTGCTTGGATAGATCTTTCTAATGAGCTATTGTACGCGTCAAACGGAGATCATATGCCAAAGTTACGACCCCGGGAAGTTGATGTACCAACTTACCCCCAAACGGGGCCCATAGTTTGGCGTTTCATCTCCTAGGGTTAGGTTTTGGAATGTTAAGGGTTTTCCATTGTTTCTCAACAATAAATAGGCCTTCGAGCCTCATTGTAACACAGTTCAGAGGCATGTAGCCACCACATCTCTTCTCAGAGATAAGCTACCATCGCCCTAGCTAGTTTATTTCCATTTCTGGTTGTAAGCATATTTCAGTATTTTCCATTAATGAAATGAAGTATTATTTCCGCTGCATCTTTGTGTATATGGTTATCTCTGTAATTTTTTGCGTTCCTGTTTAAATCTAGATCACTAACGCAACTCGTTTCGTCAAAAACTGAGTTGGTATGAGAAAGTTAATGTGTTCTGATCACTTTGCTAAACATGCGAAATTTGCAAAAAGAATGCCCAGTCACTACACAGTTAGCGGTTTGTATTGCTTATGTGGCAGGTGACTAGGCGTGGTCAACGACGAATCCTAGGAGGACAAGTGGTATCGTTTGATTTTGTTGTATAGTGGTGTGTTGGTGCAATGTGATTGGTTTATTTAAGGACCAATGGAAGAATTCCACTTGGCATTCAAGAAAGAAATCTGTCATCCACTAGAATCTGTAGTCTTAACATGCAACGTGGATATTTATGGGTATTCGAGGTCTTGGGAGTGAAGGACTCATGGATTCTTTTTCCTTTTAACGGATTGTGAATTATTGGGTATGGGAGTTCATTGAGCATTTCTTTTTTGGAGTGATGTTCCTTATATATGTGTGTGTGTGTGTGGGTTTGTTTCCTATTTGGATATGAGAATTTATTTTTTTCAATATTAAATGTCAATTAAAATGTATAACAATTTATTGGTATGAGATTTTTTTTTTTTTTTAATAGGTAATATTTGGACCATTATCATTATGATTTGTAGGCTCAAGCCATTTTATTACTCCTAGGAATTTAGAATGTAACTTGTACTCATATTTACTTTACAATTTCACATGTTTATTAATTGAATTTTCTTAAAAAGCTTATTGATATGGGAATTATGAAAATATAAATCAAATCAAATTATATAATAATCTAATATATTTTAATCAATTTAATAAATCAATATTAAATAAGCCCATGATCACACAGACACAACAATAGAGTTTTCTCGCTTGTGTCAAAATGAGGCAATATACTCCTACAAAATGTAAAGAATAATTCATCTATGATAAGAGAGATATTATATGCTGAGGTGGAGGAGGTTCTAAGAGAAATGTCAGTTAAAAAATCACATGGGCCCGATAGTTTTACAACAAATTTCTTTAAAGCATGATGATGCTTTTCAGGCAATGAAATCTGTGCACTAGTAGAAGAGTCAAGGAGGCAACTACAACTGTGTTCTGGTCTCAACACCACCTTCTTGACCATCATCCCCAAGATTTGAAATTTGAGTGATCTTAGTGGATTTCGGCCCTGCATTGTGCAATGTGATATACAAGGTCATCTCTTCATTTACAGTGAAGCAACTTAAGTCATTGTTGAATCACATCATTGAACCACAACATATAGGGTTTCTGAAGGGGAGACAAATTCTTGATGGCATCATTACAACCAATGAGGTGATATATCACTCACTTAAGAAAGCCAACAAATTAGTTATGATCACTAAAATTGATTTCTCTAAAGCTTATAATGGAATCAATTGGAAATACTTGCTCAGGGTGCTCGAAGTAGTTTGGTTTTCGCCTTCGTGGCTCAAATGGATTAAATAGCTCATTTCCACCCTATTTTTCTCAATTTTCATAAATGGTTCTCCAACACATACCTTTCGAGGATAACAGGGTTTGGGAAGGTACATCAAAGTAGTAACTAATCAAGGGGCAATCAGAGGAATCTGAGTGGTCGGGGAAGATATCTCAATTACACATACACAATTTTTTTATGATAACATGCTTTTTGGAGAACCTTCTTTCGAGGAAGCCTAAAGGTTCACCCTCATCTTGTCATAATTTCAAGTTGATCCAAGAACCTGAATCAACGGGAATAAATCTCGCATAATTTTCTTCCACACCCGTCAAAGAGTGCATGTTCAACTGGCTTGAAGAGTGCATGTCCACTTTGTTAGAAAATTATATATTATAGAGAAATGAAACACATAAATTATTGCAGAAACACAAACACAGAAAATGCATAAAATAAGAGAGACATAGTTATGTGTAGTTCACCCAATTTGGGCTACATACACAGAGAAACAATCAGTCCTTCCCTTTATATTATCCAACAAAATGAAGAGATACAACCTATAGTTGATCCATTGTAGTTTCCTCTTTACTCTCACACGGTCTCCTCTCTCTTTCTCACTCAGAATACACATATACATAGTCGCAATTCAATTCCTTCATATATAGCAAGGGGTTTCATTATAGGGGAAAAAACCCTAAATTAAACATAACTTCTACCATCAGATCATCCACCTAATGAACGGCTCAGATTGACTACAAGTTATAATAGTTTACAAGGCAAGTTTACATCTATTTTTAGATTTGAGGGTGTTGCCCCTGTTTCCTCGTCGGGGGTGGCTCTAAAAACTATTGTCTCCCCCCTCGGACCCCCCTGGCGGTGGAAAATGAATGGAAAATGGGGTCTAATGTGGAAATACCTTTGAATAAAGAATATAATCAAACTCCCACTATTGTTATTATTGTGCCCCATAGAAGCCCAATACTTATTATTATTGTGTCGTTTCATTATTATTTTTATGTCGGCTCTAATTATATTATGACCCCTTAGACTCCTATATATAGAGAGGAGCTCTTCTCTTTTGTATCATCCAAGAATTGTTCATTTGTGTAATGTAAAGGAGGTTTCCCCCTCGAAGAGGCAGAATTCTAAGGCATTGATCTATCTTTTCTATGTTTTGTGAGTCAGTTTCATAACAGATCCTAACACAACTCGTTTCGTCAAAAACTGAGTTTGTATGAGAAAGTTATTGTGTTATGATCACTTTGCTAAACATGCGAAATTTGCAAAAAGAATGCCCAGTCACTAAACAGTTAGCGGCTTGTATTGCTGATGTGGCAGGTGACTAGGCATGGTCAACGACGAATCCTAGGAGGACAAGTGGCATCGTTTGATTTTGTTGTATAGTGGTGTGTTGGTGCAATGTGATTGGTTTATTTAAGGACCAATGGAAGAATTCCACGTGGCAAGCCCGGAGGCCGCCACATGCACCTCCCAAATTCCTTGGCAGTGTAGACAGTGGAGCAAAATATTATGGTCCAAGTCGGGGTTGAACCCACGACCTCCAACACACAATCCGTGTGACTTTACGAACTCCTCTACACCGTGGTTCTTACAATATCAGTCCTCCACAACAATTTAATGTGTAATGGTTATGGGGTTGGAGGTTAGAGGAGGGTGAGCCCTCCTCTATGTGATTTCAACGCTATAAATTGAAAATAATTACGTTAACTCCAGTGGTTCCAACCTACTAACATTGCGATGGTTCAATGCATGACAGGTGAACGTGATAGTTGCAATGGTTATGGTTATGAAACCCAACAGTTCCAACCCATAAACAAAACTGCAACAGTCACATGTGAACAAAACAACGCGATTATTGTTACGCTCAGTCTTCCAACATACCATTACCACGATAATTAATGCGATGTTAACTCTGCATGTGAACATGCCAATATAACCACCGGATGTTACGGTTGTGGTTAACACTAATTGCGAGATTTATGTTAACTAATATAGTTCTAAGATTAATTAACTATAGTTTAAAACGATAGAGGTTTTTGTGGTTCCCCGAAATTTGGGCCTACCTCCAAATTTAGTACGCTAATTGGAGTCATTCCAGATTTAGCGGAAATTTTCTAGAAGAAAACTATTTAAGTCATAGAGAAGTAAATTTTCGACCAAATTGAGCTCAAGAAGAGGTGTGCTTGGCTAATTGGAAATTCTAAACACATAGGTGCAGGTATCAAGAGCCATAGATCTTTGTAAAATAACATTTTTTCCACATTAAGCTAATATAGAGGCCTAAGCCATGAAAGTTGAACCAAGAAGATGTAGCCCAAGAGGGGTGAACTCCTTCATCAAAACACTATGTTGATGTGTCTCTTTGATGTACTTTGAATGTCTGTTGTTTAGTATTTATTTTTGAAGCTATTTTTCTCATGAATTTCACTTTAAGATTAAGGAAATTTACCTGATTGCATACACAAATAGTTAATGAAACCTCAACACAAGAAGCGATAAGCAATCATATGTATAAAAATCTATAATTGTTATTAGCACAAAAAAAATAATTATACAAAAACATATCATTGGCATTCTTCCAGCCAAATATTTAGGCATCCTATTGGTATAAAACCCATTTAGTGTCATGTTGGTAGGAGATGATTTATCACATTAAAAAGCACCTAAACAAATGGGCATTCCACTCATTAAATTTGGCCAAGACGAGCTACTCTATTGAAATCAATCTTTTAAGATCTTCCTTTGTATCAATTGTGCATCCTCCCTACTCCAATAGTAGCGTACAAAGAGATTGTGTCAAGTTTCAAGAATTTCTTATGGAAGGGAGTGAACCAATGAAAGAAAATGGGCATTAATGGTGTGGGATAAGGTTTTCCTACTTAATTTGGGAGGAGGTTTAGGGGTGCGGGATCAGGAAACAGTTAAAAGAATATTAGGAACAAAACTTTGGTCGAGGTAATTTGCAAGGGGGATCAAAAGTGTGGAAGTGTATGGAAGATACTTTGCCTAGCTATATGGAGTAGATAGGAAAATAAGAAAAATAGGCACACAACAATCTTAGATCAGCGCATGGACAAAAGTGTTTCCATTCACTCTATTATAAAGGAGTTCACATTGGGTGTTCGTGTAATAAGGGAGCTTATTATTTATACTTACATATGGGTGTTTTCTATTTATTAGAATTTTTTTGGTAGGGACTTTGGTTAGAATTGGGCCAAAAGTTTTTGGTCGAATTTTCAGTTATGTTATTTAAATTCCAAGAAATCCCTCGCCAAAAAATCTTTCAAAACCTTGTACTAGATAAACTATGACATGTTTATGTGGATTGTGGTTTAATGGATCTGATTACAAGGACTTGATGATGGAGCATTAATCACCCAGACTCACACATGTGTGTTCCATTAAATAAAGGATTTTTTTTTAAAACTCAATGAGTCACCATTAAGGATATTTTTGGGGACTCTTGGATACTTCTTCCTAATAACGGATCATTGATGTCGGGTATGGGGTTCATGAAGCTCTTTTCTATTATCCACAGGTATGGGGTGCGTGGAGCTCTTTTCTACTTTTGGGACTGATTTTCCTTATATTCAATATAAGATTTTATTTTTTTTTAATGGGATTGTTGCTTATCTTATGGATATGATAGGGTAATTTTTATTTTTTTAATATGAAATGGTAATTAAAATGTATAAAAAATTATTAGTATGAAAAATATATTTATTTTTTTGAAATAAGTAATATTTTGACGATTATTATGATTTAAAAGTTCAAGTTATTTTATTGAAGTTATTAGTTAAATATTCAATCAATTTGAACATGTAATTTGTATTCACATTTATTTTACATTTTTACATGTTTACCAACTCAAATTTCTCAAAAAAAAACTTATTGAGATGAAAACTATGAAATTATAAATCAATTGAAATTAAATATAATATATTAATATATTATATTTTACCAAAAAAAACTTATTGAAATGAAAACTATGAAATTATACATCAATTGAAATTAAATATAATAAATTAATATATTATATTTTACCAAAAAGATTTGTTTTTAACCGTATTATAAGGGAGTTTATTTAACAGAGTTTATTTAACATAACTATGGTCATTTTATAATTATTAAGTTTTTTTAAAGGTTTCTGAAATTTGTTTTGGTCAAATATTTATTTGTATTTTATAAACAGAGATTTTGATTATATATAAATTAAACATTTAATAATGAAACATTAATCATTAAAAAAACCACACATGATCCATTTAAATAATACATTCTTTTAAATAATGGAAATTGTATTGAAAACTTAACGAACCACACTTTAGAACGGATAATTTTTGGGTGGATACTTCTTCGTAATAACGGATAGTGGATACTTTTTCGAGTGATGTTTCTTATATTTTGAATATAAAGATTTTTCTCAATAGATTATTATCACTATAGTTATATTTAGTTATTAATATAGAAATTATCAAAATATAAGTAAAATAAAATTAGTATACTATATTTTTTTATAAATTAGTTTGTATTCACTATATTATAAGAGAGAGTATTTATATTTAGTTATTATAATCTTATAATTATTAGATTTTTTAGATTTATTTGGTGGTTTTTTGTTAGAATTGGGTGAATTTTTTTTGTCAAATATTTTAACTCTATTTCTTATTGCATATATGGATTCAACACCATGAAAAATCCTTAAAGATTTTGGATTATGGACATTTCATAATCTAAACTTATGACTTCAAATTTATCCCTAACAAATAAACTAAAACCTTTACCAAATAAACTACAACATAGTTATATGTTATGTGGACCAAGGTTTAAAGGATGATATTCTATCACGATCATAAACTAATAAATATAATAAATATTTTTAAGGACTTGTTGATGGAGCATTGATCAAAGCACACGATACTTTTAATAAAAATGAAGGAAATTGTATTGAAACGAACCTAATGAACCGACATTTAAGAAGGGATAGCTCCAAATGATATTTATAGTGTCATCTAAAGAACCAAAAAATTAGCCCGGAAAATAATGGAAATTCCGACAAGATTATGACAAAATCTGACAGAAAGTTTTCAAAATATGGGTTAGAACAATCAAACATCAGGATATTGAGTGTCTGAGGGGTTCTTTAAGGTATTGAATCCATTTCCACCATAAAAAAAGATGCAAATACTATAACATTATGATTTTTTGATTTTTTTTTACCGGATTTTATCAGGAAATATGTTGTTAAGGCGAATTTGTAGTCTCAGTAAACAACACCAATATTTATGGGTAGTCGAAGTCTTGTGAGTCAAGGACTCGTGGAGTCTTTTTCCTATTAATGAATTGTGAATTATTGGGTATGGGAGTTCATTGAGCACTTCTTTTTTGGAGTTATGTTCCATATATATATATATATATATATATATATATAGGCTTGTTTCTTGTTTGGATATAGGAATTTCTATTTGTTTAATGTAAAATGTCAATTAAAATGTATAACAATTCATTGGTTTGAGTTTTTTTTGCTTTTGTTTTTGTTTTGGAATAAGCAATATTTGAACCATTATCACTATGCTTTATAGGTTCGAGCCATTTTATTAGTTGGTTAAGGGTTAGATATTCCTAGGAATTTAACATGTATCTTGTACTCATATTTACCTTACAATTTCACATGTTTACCAATTGAATTTTCCTAAAACATTTATTGATATGGGAATTATGAAAATAGAAATCAAATCAAATTATATAATAAATTAATATATTTTAATCAATTTAATAAATAAATATTAAATGAGGCCATGATCACATATGCATAACAATAAAGTTTTCTCACTTGTGTCAAAAGGAGGCAATATACTCCTGTAACATGAGGAAATGAATGATGGGCGAGTATCTTACTTCCACAATCTACTCTAAAAACCAACTGATTGTATCAAATCATTCATTCCTAGAGTTGTATATGTTGAGTAGAATTCATCTATGAGAAGAGAGATATTATATGCTAAGGTGGAGGAGGTTGTAAGAGAGATGCCAGATAAAAAGAACATAGAGCCGATGGTTTTACAACAAATTTCTTTAAATCACGATGGTTCTTTTTAGGCAATGAAATTCATGCACTCGTAGAAGAGTCAAGGTAGTAGAAGCAAGTGTGGTATGGTCTCAAGGCCACCCTCTTGATCATCATCACCAAGATTGGAAATTTGAGTGATCTGAGTAGATTTCGGCCCTGCATTGTGCAATGTGATATGCAAGGTCATCTCTTCAGTCATAGTGAAGCAACTTAAGCCATTTCCAAATCACATCATTGACCCACAATATATAACATTTATGGAATGGAGACAAATTCTAGATGGCATCATTACAATGAATGAGGTGATATATCATTCACTTAAGAAAGCCAACAAATTAGGTATGATTATTAAAATTGATTTATTTAAAGCTTATGATAGAATCAATTCGAAATATTTTCTCAGGGTGCTGGAAGTAGTTTGGTTTTCGCTTCAGTGGCTCAAGTCGATTAAATCCCTCATTTCCACCCTGTTTTCCTCAATTTTCGTAAATGGTTCTCCCATACATACCTTTTGGGGATAGCAAGATTTGGGACAAGGGGATCCATTATCCCCTTTCATTTTCATCCTCACAACTGAAGGATTGGGAAGGTACATCTAAGTAGCAACTAATAAAGGGGAAACCAGAGGAATCTGAGTGGTGGAGAAAAATCTCTTGATTATACATCAACAATTTGTTTATGATAACATGATTTTTGGGGAACCTTCTTTCCAGGAAGCCCAAATATTCACCCTCATCTTGTTAGAATTTCAAGATGATTCACAAACCCAGATCAACATGAATATATCTCACATATTTTCCTTCCACACTTGTCAAAGAGTGGATGCTCAACTGCCTTGAGGAGTGCATGTTCACCTGACTCACACTACGGGTTTTGAAATTGGCATTCTTCCAACCAAATATTTAGGCATCCTATTGGTCAAAAACCCCTTGAGTCTCATGTTGGTAGGAGATGATTGATCACATTATGTCGTGGCGGAAAAAGTCATTTGGGCTGACACAACTGACCTCCCTAGGAGTTTACACTCTCTAGCGACAAACAAGACAAAATGGAATGATCTTTCTCTAAATATACCTTTTATGACATGAAAAGTACAAGTGTTTAGGCTTACCTTATTCCAACGCTGTTGTTGTAGTTCGTCCTTGTCAATCCGGATGAGCTCCTCCTTCAAGTCAATTCCTGCAACCACAAACAATCAAACAATTACCGAGCACTTGTATTTCATATAATAAAACATACATTCAACATGCAGACCAAGGAACACATGAAATAACTCATTAACACAAGCTATTGAGAAAAATAAACCAGTTTGTATTAATAACGAAACAAAGAAACTCTTACAACCTGGCCTTGGTGTTGTGCAAGTTCCTCCCAGGGTCCATCAAGTGTTTTCCTCTACCTTGACAAAGCTCACCCACTTCCAAGTAGAATCATGTAAAGACAATCTCTCCTCACAAAGGTTCTAATGGAAGACCTAAATCATGCAGCATTTACCCAAAGAAAATGTATAGCTCCAACCTCCCCTCCTCTTGGCTCAATGCCTTTATTTATAGTGCTGTAAAGAGGTTATTCAGGTCCACTATCAATGGGATCATTCCCCTCTATGGGTGGGATAGCTCCCTTATTGATGGGATAAGTCCCCTCTTAATAGAGATACATGAACCAACTGGAGGCGCATCCATTCCATCAAACCGACCTCTAGAATGTTCTAGAAGTAACCACAAGTAACTTTCTCAAGATAAAACTTGCGCATTTTGCCTTTTACAGGAGGACGCACCTGTCCTTTGATATACAGAGCGTCCATGGACGCAGTTTTTGTGAACATGGCCTGCGTCCCCGCAGGTAAGGCTAGAGAGAACCTGCGACCCCAGAGATAAACATAGTTTTTACAAGACTTTCTCTCTTCTTTGAGTTTGAGATGGATAACAGAGGCATAAGACTTGCCTAAGAGGGTAGCATGACTGTTGATTTTGAGCCATACTAACTGTAAGTAGTCAAGGTGACATTTTTTAGTGTAACAGATTGCCCCCTAAAGTGCGAAGCCTGGAATAGATTGGTGTTTTATAATTCTAGGAAGGGTGAAGCGCTTTATCATTTCAAGGATTGACTTGTGGATGCCCTGGTTGGAACCTGCAATTTTCAACACAAAATACATGTATAAGATTATATCATCACTGAGGTAGGCATTCCCATACTCAGATTCAAAACTTTAACTAATGGACTAACTATTCTGATACAGGAATGATCTTGCAGTACATCATTTTTATAGACTTTTTTGTAGACACAGTATGGACGCAGCCATCTGTTTATGATTAGTCTACATAGATAATGAATACAAAACTCCTCGCAGCCTGGATAAATACAAAACTAGATCCAGGGTCTTCACTTCTACTTCCCGAATTGGTACGATTCTAAACATGTGATTAAATGATTCGATGTCGAACATGTTAGAAACCACTTGATTACCAGTCGATGATGTGAACTGTTAACAAGCGTGAGAGAGACCACCAGTAATGTCAATGGTTCTCAAAGTACCAAGCACAACCCGTGAAATGTGAATAGATGCTTTGATGTCGAACACTTCACGAAATCCTTTGATCGAAAGTCAATGATGTAAACTGTCGTCAAAGGCGAGAAACCTGCCATTGATGCATGCAGACTCCAAGGTACTGTCGATTCCTAAGTCATCTTTCTAGATAATGTGTCGATGTCGATAGAAAGCGACTCGTTGCAGGCAAGCCCGCAACACGAAATCATTGTTCAAGTTGAAGAAATGTTGCTGTAAGGACTGACTCAGGGATGGTCAAATGGATGATAAGTATTTTGCAGATGAAAGTTTTGCTCGCAGACCTCTTGAACACATAACGACACAACAGATGGTTTGGTGATGAATAACTCAAAGTTAATCCCTGAACCCGGTTAAAGATTTTCAAAGTCAACTGTGAGGTAGAAGATTTCCCAACCCAGGTGAAATGCAAAAGTGTCGTGTCCAAGAGTGGTGATAAAGTTTCATTTGAGACAAAAGGTGACAAATAGGTTCATTCTTCTCTCTTTTCCCCCACCATTTCTGGCAAGTACCTCTTTATTTTTAACAAGCTTGAGGAGGATAACATATGCTTGGTTATAAGCTCATCCTTCGGACGAGTCCAACCTAGTTTAAATTCGAACCCTAGGAAGGAGTGGTTCGTTCCCGTTTGTAATTGAACAGGTCCTTTACTGTAAAAGTTTAACGAGTCCAGTATAGGAGAAACTCGGTGTTTTTCAATTTTAGAGAGTCTGAAAAACTTAAGGAGACTCCACGTTGAACTTTTTCGTAAGTTTGTGTCCCTCAAGCCCGAAAAAGTATAAAATAATACCTGGGGGAACCGCTTGATCTTGCGACCAAGGAGTACTTTCATAATAGTGTCATTGACCTGAAAAGTAAAAAGCGATCAAAGACACGTCGTTTTAGTTCCTTATCGAGTCTGAAACGATAAAAACCCGGCAATCTTTTCCTGATTTTACGGTCAGAAAAGAGCTAAAAGGGGACCGTCTTTTAATTCCATTTTAACGAGTGAAAAAGAAACACTCGGCGATCTTTTCATGTTTTACGGAGTCAGAAAAGGGCTTAAAAGATGACTCTGATAGTTTAATTTGTGAAAATTACAACTTCCCTTGAAATCCCTTTGTCCTGCACAAAAGCAACACATTACTCATACCTGCTTAAAATAGGCAAAAATTCATCGAAAAACATCTTTTCATGGTAAAAAATGAACTAATTCACCCAAAAAACCTATAAAAAGACTTTTTACCATGTCATTTTTACCGTTTGACTTTGGAGTTTGAAAAAGGAGCTTTTGGCAAGAAAACTTCCCGTGGTTGCTGCGGAAAATCTGACCGTCGGAATCGAACGCCGCTTCACCGAGGTATTTTACACATCCCCCTCTTCATTTCTATCCGTTTAGTTTTTTGTTTTTTGTCCCTGTTTCATTTTTTGGGAGGTTTTTAGGTTAAAAATGCGCCCTTCGGCGGACGCAGGTGCCCTTCGGGTGACCTGCGTCCCCCGACTTTTTCTCACACGGGAAAAAGGTCGGGGGACGCAGCCCGCCTTCAGGCAAGCTGCGTCCGGACGCCCTGTGCTGTAAAGCCGGGGTGCGTCCTCCGCCGAGGGCGCATTTCAAAACCCAAAACTTATCAAAAAACCACCAAAATGAGTCAAATCAATTTCTAATTATTTCTATTGGTGTGCAGGGCTTCAAACATGCTAGACTGGAGAGAGAGAGAGCACGTAGACGACGATGAGGCTGCGATTAACCACCAGCCCTCATTGGATGCTTTACGAACATGTGGATTGTATAAGTATTGGACCATACCGTGCATGAGGGGCCAGGTAAGATTTTTGGAATGGCTGGTTCAGCGATGGAACGTTCAGGATCAATGTTTCTACATTGGAGGGCACCAGCTCGAGATAGAGCCCGCCGATGTATACTTTCTCACTGGCTTACCAAACAGAGGTGAGCAACTCAACCTCGCGGGGACCCGGCCGGGTGGCCAATCCCTTGAGGATCTCCGCGAGGAGTGGTGCAGACATGGGACTCGCCATAAGAAGGGTGTGGAGATAAAACACATCGCTTTGGCGGAACTTAGAACTATTGCATTTACAGTCACCAGGATTTGTGGCGCGGCCACCTTGCACATTGCTTCCGGATCCCAAATGCGGATGGCAGTTGACTGTTACCAAGGCACCATCTTCAACTGGTGCGAAGCTGTGTCGGCTCACATGAAGAGCCAACTGACCAAGGCAAAGAACGGGCGACTTAAGACCTTTGGATATGGGCCTATAGTCGTGAGCTTTGCCTTGGAGAGAGTTCCTATGCTGATCCCTCAGCAACTCACTGTTGATGACTTGGGTCCTCGGGAGCCAAAGCTGGTTCGATGGGTTGCGGTGATGGCCCGGCATCCTGACGAGGGCGCTACAGTGGTTCGATTCTCGGACAGTTACTTCGACTGGCTAGAGGGCCAGCTTTTTGTGATACAAGACTTTCCATATGCCGGAATGGATTTCAGAGGTGATCCGGACATGGTTCTTCCACAGGGAGAACAATGGGATGACAGAGGTACTTTCATTTTCACGATTTTCCTAGTTCATGTATTTTTTTTTATTTTTTATATATATATCGTCTCAAACTAACAGTAAAATTTTAAAAATGCAGATGTTGGACCACAGCGTCCAGCCAATCTCCGACCTTACGACAGACGACATCCAGCTGCACCGGCACCGGCCCCACAGGATGCGGCTGCGGACGTACTAGCTGAGTTGGAGCATGACCTAGATCGTCTTACGGTAGACATACCTGAGACTTCTATGGACGACATTCCTATCAGGCTTCAACGTTTTGTAGTCGCGGTTCCTGGACCGTTTAGGAGATTTTTGCGCAAGGTAGCCCGCGCAGTGATATCGTATACAGAGCACCACCAGTGATTGACTAGTCACTTTTGTAGTCACATGTGACATTTTTGACTTTTTGTATTATCATTTTGCCGATCATAAGGTGTGTTAAACCTATGATCGAAGACGATGTATATATTTTTTGGACACACTTCTATTTATATTTATATATCACTATTACCGGCTTATCTTGTTTAACATGTATGATGAAATGTCTTTAAATTTACTTGCATGATTATTATAAATGTCTGTCCAACACTCGAGAAGCAATTGCATCTGCTAATGTATTCAGGGACCTTGGAATGTGTTGATATTCAATGTAATCAAATTCACGTTCCAAGAGACGCACTCTCAAAAACAACCTTAACAACACAGGATTTCTAATGGCATAAATTCTATTAAGCTGTAATACAACAAGTTCAGAATCTAACCTCACAATCAAACGTCGAATTCAAAATGAAATAGATTCGGATAATAATTCAACCACTGCACTGTATTCTGCAATGTTATTCGTTGTTTGACCGAGGCTTACCCCACGCATAGAAACTAACTCGTCAGAGGGTGAATAGATAACCCAAGCTGCGGAAGAGATATTCCGTGTACTACGACAAGCACCATCAGCAAATCCAATGTATGTTTGGAGAGGCGTCGACATCTACAATATCAAGAGTAAAACCAAGATAAGCCAGGATAATGACGAAAACCACACTTGCTAAACTAAGCACACTAACTGAACTAACACACTTGCTAGCTAGAAAGGAAATCTAACCTATCTAAAAATTTCTCCATCCATCATTTTAAGCATAATACCTCTTTAGGTAAAGTCCATTTCTGGGTTTGCCCAAAGAGTCCCCATCAAAATCAACTAACTCATAAGCCCCTTTTGCTAGCTTTCGCTTTACAATGTAGGGCCCATGCCACATGGGAACGAATTTTCCAGCACCTAGCTTATCGTTTGCTTGATCATATAATAGTACTAGGTCTCCTTCTGAAAAACTTCTAGGAGTTACATTTTTATCGTACTGGGCTTTCATTCGTTTTGCGTGAGTCTCGATAGCTAAAGTAGCGTCCCGCCGAGTCTCATCTAATTTAGCCAAGTATAACAACCGTTTCTCCTCTTCGGAAGTAGCTGGAAGTAATTCGACAGCCATTTGAAGTGATGGGATTTCGCATTCAATAGGTAACACAGCTTCCAAGCCATAAACTAGCTGAAAAGGGGTGAAACCTGTTGAATTTTTCACTGAAGTTCGATATGCCCATAGCGCCGAAAATAACATGTTATGCCAATTCGTTCGATGGATACCAATGATCCGTCGAATCATGACGACTAGAACTTTGTTGATTGATTCAACCAAACCGTTGGCTTGCGGATAATAAGGTGTAGAGCTATCGTGGCGCAAACCAAGCTGGCTTGTAAGCTCAGTCATCATGACGTTTCGAAAGTGGCTCCCATGGTCAGTAATGATTGCTTGTGGGACACCGAACCTAGTTATGATATGATTGAATACGAAAAGTGCAGCTGTCTTGCCGCTCGCGTCGAATGTAGGCATCGCCTCGGCCCACTTAGTAAAATAATCAACCGCAAGGATGATATACGCATGCCCCCCGGCCGAGTGAGGGTTACAAGTAATAAAGTCAATGCCCCATTTGGCGAATGGACCAGCGGCAATTATAGGGTGGAGAGGAGCAGGTGGAGCGCGCATCTTGCGATCAAACACTTGACAGTTGTGGCATTTTCTGACGGCAAGGATACAATCTTTAAACATAGACGGCCAGAAATAGCCATCGCGCAACACCTTCTGAGCTGTGGCATACCCAGACATATGACCGCCACATGCTCCAGAGTGACAATCATTCAAAACTCTCTCAGCCTCTTCGTGAGTTAAACAACGTCGAAAAACTAAGTCTGCCCCCAGGCGATAAAGTGTATCTCCAATAATTCTGTACTGCTGGGATTGAAACCGAATTTTTCGACGGTCTTCCTTGGAAGCTTCAGGCCGAAAGGTTTGGGTTTGGAGATAGATGATTATATCCCCATACCACAGATCTACAGTGCTAATGAGAAACAAGGATTCGTCCGCAATGGACTCCTCTGCCATAGTCTCTGTATCAGCATTTGGGAAATCACACATCAATTCCGCAAAGACTAAAGATTTCTTAGACTTGGACTTTTCAAATTCCAAGTCGAACTCTTGCAGGATGACAATCCATTTAGAGTACTTGCCCCCTAGCAGTTGTTTTGTCAATATATAAATCATAGGGTTGCAATCTGAAACAACAGTAGTTTTGCGGAGAAGAATGTAGTGACGGAAACGCTGGACAGCTTGAACGGCTGCCAGGGCCAATTTCTCCACATGTGAATATTTTAACTCAGTTGGATTTAAGGTTCTGCTAAGATAATATATCACATGCTCTGCCTTGAATTCATCCTCTTGAACTAACACCATTCCAATGGTGGAATGCGAAGCGGCGAGGTATAAGAAGTAGTCCTGGTTGTAGTTGGGAGGATGCAATAACGGTGCATGGGTTAACGCGTGTTTCAATGCATCAAAATATTGTTGGGCAATCTCGTCCCAAAAGAATTGTATGTTCTGTTTCAACAACCGTGTAAAACCTTTAGTGACCTCGGCATAGTTAGGGATGAATCGGCGTAAAAAGTTCGCTTTCCCTTGCAAACTTTGGAGTTGGCGCAAACTCGAAGGAGGAGGCAATTGGATGATAGCCTCGACTTTCGAGGGATCGACGCGAATGCCGGTTTTGGAAACAACGAACCCCAATAATCGACCTGTTTCTATACAGAAAACACACTTGTGGGGATTCAACCGAATTCGATAATGCCTACACCTCATAAAGATTGCTCGTAAATGGACAAGGTGATCGGCTCGACGTAAAGAATGAGCAGGCAAATCATCGAGATAGGGCTGCACAATGTGCTTGATGTCATGAAACGCATAAGACATGGCCCTTTGAAAAGTAGCGCCAGCATTCTTAAGGCCAAAAGGTAATTTGCAATAAGCAAATGTCCCCCATGGACAAATGAATGCCGTTTTTGGTTGATCGGCAGGTAGAATATTGATTTGATTATAACCTGAGAAACCATCCATGAAGGAAAACATCTCACTTCCGGCACAATCATCAATTATTTGATCGATATAAGGCGTAGGATAGTTGTCTTTTGGACAAGCTCGATTGATATCCCTATAATCGATACAGATTCTTATTGTTCCTTGTTTTTTATTGACGGGAACAATATTCGATACCCAATCCGTTAACGGGATCGGATAAATGAAACCTGCTTTCAACAGCTTTTCGACTTCGGCTTTGATTGCAGCTGCTTTTCGAGGGTGGATCTGACGCAACCGTTGCCGAATGGGTTTAGCATCCGGGTAGGTTTTGATTTCATGAACAACAATCGCAGGATCGATTCCTGGCATTTCTTCGTAGGACCAGGCAAACACGTCGCGGAATTCTTGGAATAGGGCCTTGTAAGTTTGGATTTCTTCTTTAGTACAAGCGGCACCTATATGAATGTTCTCCTCAATTCCGGGCTTCACTGATATATCAATGGGAACAGTACGAGAAATATTCCCTAAATTCAGCTCGGAATCAGAATGTTTCGTTGGATCCTGAGCGTCTTTGACATAATCAGCGGTAAAGATAGATGAAAAATCATTTTCAAATGCATCACCCTTAGGTAAAAACGAAGATCTGTGATGGAGATCTTCCCATGGTAGATCATCTACACTTAGGATTTCGCGAAGTCGTTCGTCAGATGAGACTTCTTCGGGAAATGTTATCCGTTCTAAAGGCGATGTGAAAAGTGACTCTTCACTGACCACATTCATTTGGTCGGGTTCGGTTGAAGAAAAATCAGTAAAAGACATAAGAGCTTCATAGGCAATTTCATACGGACTCAACGGCATAACATCACCGAATGAATCTAGCTCAGAGTCAGAGGGAACATACCAAGGATCAGCGTGAATAATGTTTTCTGACGTGATCATATGAATCGTCGCAAATGAAGGATCTACATTGAGTGGAGGGAGAGGAAAAGTTCCCAGCAAACCGGAATCTTTGACTAAACCTACACCAATGTCCTTGTAAGGGATTGACATTTTACCAACATGTTGGATAGTTTCGGAAGAGGATGGGTCGGATGAAAAGTATGTCAGCTGGTCAATAGTCACGATCTTACCGTTATGTGGAAATTTAATGACTCTGAAGACCGATGAAACGACCGCTGTCATAGCATATGACCAACTTCGACCCAAAAGAAGGTTGTAATCTAGAGGGGCATCAACCACTTCCACATCCAGATTAACGGTTTTACCTTCGACCCCTATAGGCAATTCTTGTAGAATACCAAACGGACGGAACCCATGGGCATCAAAGGCCTTAAGGATGGTGGGGGATTGGTTCAATGAAGGAGAACCAAGCGATCTCCAACATTGAATTGACATAATACACGTAGAAGCTCCCTCATCAATCACAGTCCGATGAATAGGCCTGTTTTTGACTATCACTGGGATTTGGAAAGCCATTTGATGGGGGAGACGCGGTGTACTATTTTCTAGATCAAAGATCATTAGGTTCGGGTCCTGAACATCGACAGCTCCAATAGCCGACAAAAGCAATTTTCGTTGTGCTGGACATGATTGCAGCACTTCGAGTGCCGACATTGCTGAAGGTGAAACATCTAAGTCTTCAACAATATTGTAATTTTGGGCTGCTCTCGCATGTGGATTGAAAGCAGACCTTCGAAGTACACCCTTGGCGGGCGGCTTAATCACTAAGTCTGGGTTAGGTTTCTCGATCTGTAGTGGATCGGAACCAGGAGTTGAGGTTGATGGGTTAGAGTGAGAAGATTCTGCTTCTTTACCATCAACAGGAGCCTTACTACCATAATCTTGCGATCGAGTCGCAATCCTGACATGAGACATCATCAAAATGGGTTCTTCACTGGCATTTGAAGAAGAACCTATCATCTTATTTTCCTGCTCGGGAAATGGATTCTTTAATACAGCAGGAGTGGAAGAACCTTTAACGATTTTCACTACCTCGGCCCGATGAGGGCAGTCTCTCGTAAAATGATCTTCTTCACAAATGAGACAAGGATAACGAGGTTTGCGTTTTTCGTCATTGGTTTCCGATTTTTCTACTTTCTCCTTTGGAGCCTTATCTGCTTTGGTCTTCTTCTTCCCTTTCTTCTTTCCACCGTTTTTTGGTTTGGCCGTAGATGACTCTACGGCGTGAATGTCGGCAGTCAGTTCGGGAGAAGACTCTCCTGTCGGAGAATCAGGCAAAGTGATAATTGGAGTAGTTGAAGCCTTGGAAGACTTCTTCTTGCTCTTTGTAGTCACGATACCAATCATACCATCAGCGGCATGAGATCCCGAAGGAGCAGCAGCGATTTGGTTTGACTTGGGAAGATCCGGTATTTTCTCGTGTAACGTACCCGACTGAGTATAAACTAAGTCAAGGTACTGTGCTTGAGCAATGACTTGCTCCTCAGTAACTACTCCGGCCTTAGCTACATCTTCAGTAATTCGTGGTAGTAATGATTTTACAAACCATTCAGCTAAGATTTGGTCCGGGATAAAAACTTTTACTAATCTTCTTCGACGTCTCCACTCATGGATGTGATCAGAAATGTACGTGGATGTCGATTGTTTTAGCGAAGTCAATAATTCTGTACCATTATCATATCTGACTGGTAACTGAAAATGAGTTAAGAACGAGGTAGCTAACTGGCTAAAGTTGTAAAAAGAGGCCCGTGGCAACTCAATGTACCACTTGGCCGCGAGACCAATGAGTGTACGCTGGAAAAGACGTAAGCGGATGGAATCATCTGAGATGGAGTTTGATGCACACCAGAGGTGGTAAGTCATCACGTGATTGGATGGATCCTCTCCAGACTTACCTTCGAACTTAGGTATGTCGCTGGGCAACTTATTTGGCATTGGCGGCCAGAACTGTTGATATTGAATTGGATCATTTGTTAGGCGCGTCAAGTCGGGTAAATCTAAAGTCGCAATAAACGGTAACTGACGGTTAGGATCTCTAAAATTCTGAGTCACAAGACCAGCCCCAGGAGGAGGATATCCAGGATAACTAGGGACAGGAGTAGCATTTGGGATATTATATCCTCCTGGAAAACCAGGATTAACCGGACCGTACTGGGGTTGTTGAGGTGGATTATAAGTGTACCCAGGATACGGTTGATACGGGTAAGCCGGTTGTTGGGCAGCTTGCCCAGGTTGATACGGTCCCTGGTACGGAGGTTGAACAAATTGAGGTTGAGAAGTAACAACCGTACTTGTACCAGGCGGTCCTACAGGCATCTGGACTGTGGTTTGGACCGTAGATCCAGACAACGGTACAGATGTCTGAGGAGTGGTTACAGGGACTGTAGAAACCGGAGCTGCCGATACTCCAGAAGTAGCTATGGTAGATGTAGCGGTAGTTGCTGCAGCCGTGTGAGGTGGAGTACCAGGTGCAATTGGCGGCTGAGTAACTACCGAAGTTACAGGGGTCTGAACACTTGACTGGACAGTTTGCGGTTGCTGGGATGGACCAGGAACTGCAGGTTGTCCTACTTGAGGTGCCGACTGTATACTTGGCTGCAACATCTGTTGACCCTGTGAAGGATCCCATGTTAACAATCCAGGGTACTGACTCGTAACAGGTTGAGGATACTGAGATCCATAGCCGTATTGAGGATAGGGTTGATAACTGTAAGGTGCAGTCCCATATGATTGCCCTTGAGGTGGTTGATAATTTTGACCAGGGTATTGACCCGTAGGTTGATAACCTTGAGGTAAATACGAATACTGGGGTTGACCTTGACCTTGAGGTTGCCACCCTTGAGGTTGATAATCTTGGGGTTGATACCCTTGGGGTTGATACCCTTGAGGTTGATACCCTTGAGGTTGCCATCCTTGAGGTTGCCATCCTTGAGGTTGATATTGGTACTGAGGTTGACTTTGGGGTACATATTGAGGCTGGGGTTGATACCCTTGGGGTTGATATCCTTGAGGTTGCCCCCCAGACGCGAATGAAGTACCTTGAGGTTGCCCCCCAGGCATTAACGAAGGTTGCCCCCCAGGCGGTAATTGGCCACCTTGAGGTTGGTTAACGGGAGTTGAACCTGACATCATATAAACTTCACCTACACTCAATGGAATGGTACCACTATTTCCAACGAATAACCCATATTCAACGGGTCTAGGAGATGCTCCCGAAAAAGTACCAGAAAGTGACTGATACCCAGCAGGAACAGAAGGACCACCATGTAAAAATGATTCAGGACTTTGTGAAAACACAGATGACGGACCAGACATATTTACAGGATTATGAATTCCTCCGGGTGGAAAGGGAGTACGAGGTGTAGAAAAACCTACTGAGTTGTCCAAAAAATTGGTTAAAGCAAGGTACCAAGGTTCACTTCTAGGAGGACTGTAAAAGATGGATTCACGCTCCCTCAAATCAAGGGTAATTATATCTTCAGAATCAGAAACGCCTATTTCTTCCTCTGGAACAAGTTCTTCTATAGCAATTAACCCAACAGGAAGATTTTCGGTGATAATTCTTTCTATTTTTGGTGAACCAGGAACACTAGGAGTTGGAGTAACAGGTTCGGAAATTTCAGGTTCTTCGCCTGTTTCACTGGCAGATGAAAAACTACCAGTAAGCTCGGAAACTGTAACAGCTTCGGGATTGTAACCTGTTTCTAAACTTTGGTAATCTGGATGGACTACCAAGGCAAACTCTCCTTCTTCTGGTGAACCTACTTTACTGCCACTAGGTGATACAAGAACCTTTAAACCTTCTAAAGCACTGGGGTCGTCTCGAGGAGGTGAACCCCGAAGTTCACGGGATCTTCTCAACAAATCGGCCAGAGTAACAACTTCAGGAGACTGGCCCGCAATGCGACGGGACCGTCTCGGTAATTCCGCCACAATTAAAAATTTTAATTACAACACCCGAAAACAAAGTAAAAATTGCAAATCAAACCACCTAAGTCTTCTAAAGAACCAAACAAATTTGAAGCATACGCCTAAATAATCTAGAGTGTCAAAGCACACACAAACAGTATCTTCCGGACCAAAAGCGCTAGTTGGTGATTAGGCCCAACCTCGCAGGATTCAGTACAGAAATGGCGGGTGGAACAGTTACGCCGACAACCTGCTTAATGAATAGACTGGACCAAGCACCTCCACTTTAACCGTCTCGAAGTGAAGCGTACCCCCCAAAAAATCCAAGTGAGTATAGCCGACGTCTGCTCCAGGTACAGTGGGACCTTCCCTCCACCGTCACCTTGGGTAGAATCCTAGATATTATGGCCACTAAGGTTACCAATCGCAACAATTACACCTGGGGGAACAGTCTAAACTCCGACAGCACGCAAGGGCAGAGTAACAAGCTCCAATCCCCTTACCGGCTCCTTGACAGTAATCCAAGGTTTACCGATAAGTGACCCCTGGCTCCTCGACAATGGTTAATCCGAGGTTTACCGTTTTTAATACGTACTGCCTGGCGTCGTTCCCAACGAGGGAGGAATGATCCCCTCACTGGTTCGGACACGAGCTCGTGCTTCTCCTTTAAGAGGAGCTTTCCCAGAATGTAACTGAAACAATTGGATTTGTTCTACTCAAGATAGACTAACTGTTTGGTTTTGTAGTCTTGGAGAGTTAAGTACTCACCTACTCCAAGACTCTAGCCTAAGCTATGTTGGTGCTTCAGAACCCTAGAAAATAAAAGTTACTAGATCAATTTTAATTTAAGCGTTACTTTTAAAGTTGTTCTTTAAGTCAAAAGGTGATGGAAGTGAAACTAGTGGTGTGTTGACTCGACTCGAAATCACTACAAAATGCACCTAGGATGATTTATCCACTACTTTTGCTTTTTCGATGAATTGTTTTAACTAAAAAGTTGAGAGAATGCAATCTTTATAAAAGCAACTTCTTAATTGAAGACAATCAAAGAAACTATTCGATTTTCTTTTCCAAGCATAAAAACATAACTTCTCTTTACATGCACGAAAAAAAAACTCTTTTCTTCTTTGAAAAACAAAAGCTACTTGAAACAAGACTTTTAAAGAAGATATTTTTGTATTTTTCTTTTAATAAAGCAAATAGAACTAATATAACCAAAAAGCAATCTTTGACAACTATCAAAATCTATGAAAATGAACTCATAAGCAAGCTAAAAATAAATTTATTCTAAGTAATCCTAACAAGGCCAAAACTAACAATGATTATTCTAAGGTGTTTTACTTGATTACGAATGAATCAAGGACTAGCTTATCGCAGAACCAAAAACTAGTCAAAACAAAATTCTAATCTTTTTGTTCTTTTTGAAAATCGAAATCAAATACTTTAACAACAAGCAATGCGAAATTCGACCCAAAACAACTCAAATGACAAGCTGCTCAAACAAGGAGACTTTACGATAGGCTCGACTTCTAAGAAGGTTGACTAACCAGAGATATCTAAGGCTGGACAACTTTCTAAGCTCAAAGTCACTACAGAACCTATTCAAAAATCAAACCCTAGGTCTAAAATTCGTTGAAATCCACTAAAACACTCAAAGCTCACAAAACCAGTTCAGGTGAGAATTCTTGACAGGGTACTAAAGGATCTTGGATGAAAATACTAAAGAAAAACAAAATCTAAAAGCAATTTAAAGCAAAATGGAATTTTCTTGACTTTTACAGGAAGACGCAGGCCACCCGTTGTCACAGGTGCGGCCCCGCACTGTGCAGTCAACAACAGCGCGTCCAAGGACGCACTGTGCAGCACACAGAGACTGCGTCCGTCTGGAAAAAGGAAGAAAAACTAAAGGCAACTAAATTTACAGCTAAACCACCCAAATACTATTTCTCACAGTCAAAAATCAGAAAATAAAAATGATTTTCACAAAGCAAAGTTCATATAAAGGAAAAGACTTATCCATTAATGGAATCCCCAGTGGAGTCGCCAATTTGTCGTGGCGGAAAAAGTCATTTGGGCTGACACAACTGACCTCCCTAGGAGTTTACACTCTCTAGCGACAAACAAGACAAAATGGAATGATCTTTCTCTAAATATACCTTTTATGACATGAAAAGTACAAGTGTTTAGGCTTACCTTATTCCAACGCTGTTGTTGTAGTTCGTCCTTGCCAATCCGGATGAGCTCCTCCTTCAAGTCAATTCCTGCAACCACAAACAATCAAACAATTACCGAGCACTTGTATTTCATATAATAAAACATACATTCAACATGCAGACCAAGGAACACATGAAATAACTCATTAGCACAAGCTATTGAGAAAAATAAACCAGTTTGTATTAATAACGAAACAAAGAAACTCTTACAACCTGGCCTTGGTGTTGTGCAAGTTCCTCCCAGGGTCCATCAAGTGTTTTCCTCTACCTTGACAAAGCTCACCCACTTCCAAGTAGAATCATGTAAAGACAATCTCTCCTCACAAAGGTTCTAATGGAAGACCTAAATCCTGCAGCATTTACCCAAAGAAAATGTATAGCTCCAACCTCCCCTCCTCTTGGCTCAATGCCTTTATTTATAGTGCTGTAAAGAGGTTATTCAGGTCCACTATCAATGGGATCATTCCCCTCTATGGGTGGGATAGCTCCCTTATTGATGGGATAAGTCCCCTCTTAATAGAGATACATGAACCAACTGGAGGCGCATCCATTCCATCAAACCGACCTCTAGAATGTTCTAGAAGTAACCACAAGTAACTTTCTCAAGATAAAACTTGCGCATTTTGCCTTTTACAGGAGGACGCACCTGTCCTTTGATATACAGAGCGTCCATGGACGCAGTTTTTGTGAACATGGCCTGCGTCCCCGCAGGTAAGGCTAGAGAGAACCTGCGACCCCAGAGATAAACATAGTTTTTACAAGACTTTCTCTCTTCTTTGAGTTTGAGATGGATAACAGAGGCATAAGACTTGCCTAAGAGGGTAGCATGACTGTTGATTTTGAGCCATACTAACTGTAAGTAGTCAAGGTGACATTTTTTAGTGTAACACATTAACAAAGGCCTAGAAAAATGGACATTCCACTCTTTAAATTTGGCCAAGATGAGTTACTTTATTGAAATGATTTCTTCAATACCTTTCATTGAATTAGTTTTATATCCTCCCTACTCCAATAGTAGTGTATAAAGAGATTGTGGCAAGTTTCAAGAATTTCATATGGAAGGGAGTGAACCAAGGAAAGAAAATGGGAATTAGTGGTGTGGGATAAGGTTTTCCTACCTAAGTTGGGAGGAGGTTTAGGGGTGTATGATCATGAATCAAAAAACAAATTATTAGAAGAAAAACATTGGTCGAGGTTGTTGTAAGAGGGATCAGAACTGTGGAAGAAAATATGGGATCATAAATATTTCATGAACAAATCTCAAGAGGAAAAAATCAAACAAAAAATATTTCCTACAATATCTTCCATCTAAAACCTAATACTGGATAATACGTCCTTGATTCATGAACATATGATTTGGGAAATAAAAAGTGATTGGTTAGCTAAGTGTTGGAGTGAAGCACATAAACATTTTCCTTGGTTGGACCATCGAAATGAATTATGGGTGCTACAAGACTATACAATAACTCAAGGAGTTGAATAGGTGTATAATTTTTGGTTATATAAGCCCCCTAATCTAAATGGTGAGAATGGAAATCACAAATACATTGGATCAAGGATCAATCAATACAAGTGTGGCCACTGACTACTCTCAAGCTTGCAGGAAAGGAAAATACAAATAGTTCACGATCTAGATAAAATAATATGACGACATGAACCTCAAGGTATCTTCACAACAAATGAAGAGTATAAAATCATGGAAAGACATCAAGAAGCTCCTTAATATCCTCTATGGTGGAGAACATGGATAGGGAAATTACAGCCAAAGGTAGCACACTTGCTATGCCTAATAGGAAGATATAAATCTCTAACATTGCCTTTCTTATTTCCACCTCTGCAAGTTCTAGGAATAAGCTACAGATCACTTGCTCAATACATGTAGTTTCATTGGGAATCTATGGAATAAAGTCCTTTATCTATTTGGACATTTGGACCTCTCCCTAGATGGCCTAAGAGAAACTATGGAAATGTGGAAGTTACCTCTATTTAAAAATCATGTTGTTAATACAATGTGGGTCCTAATTTTAAGGTTCCTTCTCTGGAAAATGTGGAAAGAATGTAACAATACCATATTTAAGGATCATAAGCCATCCTTCGATCACATATGGAAAATTACGAAGAAAAATGTGAAAGAGACCATTATATCGAGCTTGATAACTTGAATATGAATTAGCTAGATGATCCGGATTTAAACAGGAACGCAACAAATTACGGAGATAACCATAAACACAAATATGCAGTGGAAATAATACTTCATTTCATTAATATAAAATACTGAAATATTCTTACAGACAATAATGGAAATAAACCAGCTAGGGCGATGGTAGCTTATCTCTGAGAAGAGATGTGGTGGCTACATGCCTCTGAACTGTGTTACAATGAGGCTCGATGGCCTATTTATTATTGAGAAACAAGGGAAAACCCTTCACATCCCAAAACCTAACCCTAGAAGATGAAACACCAAATTGTGGGCCCCGTTTGGGGTGAGTTGGACAGCCAACTTCCCATGTTCGCGAATTGGTCGTATTATCTCCATTTGACATGCATGATAGCCCATTGGAAAGATCTCTTCGAGGACTACGACGAAAAAGATGATTTTTATCAAAAAAATCGCTAGCGGTATATTTCCCAAAAAATGTCGTTTAGGGCCTCAAAACAACTCCATAAGTTTGGGACACGAAAAACTGCTAAAAATAGTAAACTGCGCTATAATTAAGGAAACTGAAAATGCTGAGAGGAAAAATGGTGGGGGTCCAGGTAGACTTGGTAGGTGGCCGACAATATCCACCTGGATCATTCCTCCCCCCTTAGGAAGCAATGGTCCCCATTGCGTTGAGTTCTTCCATGAGATGGGGAAACTTTTGCTGAACTTGGACCCTGGTGAGCCACTTGCCATTGTGAAGGAGTTGGCCTGCTTTGACAACTCGATACAGTTGAATATTTTGTTTGCGAGTATTCTTGATCTGTGTGTCCATGATTCGATCAGTTGCA
The DNA here is from genome assembly GCA_031772625.1 of Pinus tabuliformis. Taxonomy (NCBI): domain Eukaryota; kingdom Viridiplantae; phylum Streptophyta; class Pinopsida; order Pinales; family Pinaceae; genus Pinus; species Pinus tabuliformis. Next base: position 1,265,335,787 of record CM062807.1, on the reverse strand, counting down.
GCTTGTTCCATGCAATCTAGATTTAATTCTGTGGGTGTGAGCTGTTCTGCAATGTTAGATGTGTCTAGCAATGGTGGAAAGTATGGCCAAAGGCGGTCCACATTGAACACTGGGTGCAGGCCAAGGAATGGGGGAATGCTGAATTCAAATGCATTGTCTCCCACAGCCTTAGTAATGGTGTAGGTACCATATCGGAGTGGTCTCAATTTCCGATAGGCTCCAGTAAGGCATTCCTTTTGCAAATGCAACCAGACTTTGTCACCCACCTGGAACTTGTGTGGCACTCGATGTTGATCATGTCGCTGCTTGAACTTGGCATTTTATTTCTCCAGAATGTCATGGACCTACTGGTGAATATGTTGGATTCACTCAACGAATCTGGTCACCTTGTTTGTTTCGGACTGGAGATGAGCTGAATCTGTGTGAGTAGCTGCAAATGGCATGGCCACATCAATGGGGCATAATGGCCGGAATCCCAAGCCCACCTGAAAAGGGTTGTGGCCAGTGGAGCTGTGAAGAGCTCTGTAGTAGCTGTGCTGAACATAGGGGAGGCTCTTGTCCCATGTGCGTGGATGCTTTGAGTTGTACATGCGCAAAATGTGTACAATCATCCTATTGACAACCTCTGTCTGGCCATTAGTTTGAGGATGGAACACTGTGGACTTAGTGAGTTTGGTGTCCTGAATTGACTAGAGACTGGACCAAAATGTACTGAGGAACCGACTCTCCCGATCTGCGATGATAGACTGTGGGATCCCAAAGTGAACCCACACTCGTTGAAAGAAGAGTTTAGCAGTGGATTCTGCTGTGATTTTCTTCTTGCAGGCCGCCATGATGGCCATCTTCGACAACCTGTCGACGATCAAAAAAACACAGTCATTTCCATGCTTAGTGGAAGGAAGGCCGGACATGTAATCCATGGAGATGGATTCCCAAGGTTGGCTAGGGGTAGGTAGTGGGGTATAGAGGCCTTGATTCTTGATGGTCAATTTGGCAATGGCACAGGCAGTACATGATCTGATGTACTTCCCAACATCATGTCGAAGATTCGGTCAATAGAAGTACTTTTGCAGCACTGCCACCATTTTCTCGACCCCGAAATGACCAGCAACTTGACTATAGTGTGCTTCCCAAATCATCTTGGCACGCTCGCTTGAAGGAACACAAAGGTGACCTAGATGGCATAACAAGGCATCCTGGAGGTGAAAATCTGGAACATGTCGACCCTCCAAGAGTGTCTGGTATGTGTGGCCGAATTCTTGGTCACTTTTGTAGAGATGTGGCTAATCCGAAGTCTCGTGCCCACAAGAGTTGAGCACAATGGTTAATGCCATGATCGGTGGCCGACTGAGGCAATCTGCAACATTATTGGTGCTTCCCTCCTTATACTTGATATTCAAATGGAACTGTTGCAAGTATGTAGACCACTTCTGATGGCGATCATTCTACAATTTCCCTTGGGTCTGTATGAACTGCAGGGGTCGGTGGTCTGTGTGGATGACCGTTTCCTTCCCCAAAATGTAATGCTTCCATTGTCGACAAGCCTACACAATGGAATACATCTCTTTATCATAAGTGGGATACTTCCGGATTGTGTCTGAAAGTGTTTCACTGTGATATGCCACTGGATGCTCGTGTTGAGTAAGGATTGCCCCAATAGCATAGTCAGAGGCATTTGTCGCGACCTCAAATGGGTGTTGTAAATATGGTAACGCGAGCACGGTTGCTATGCAGAGTCGATCTTTCAACTCTATGAATGCCTTCTGTTGAGATTCAGACCAAAAAAATTTCACTTTCGCTCCTCCCTTGGTGACTTGACTCAAGGGCCAAGTGATATGAGAAAACCCCAACACGAACCTGCGGTAAAAGTTGGAAAGACCTAGAAAGCTGCGGAGCTCTGTCAGAGTGGTTGGAGATGGCCAATCCCGAATGACTTGGATCTTGGATGGATCCACATGCACCCCTTGTTCATCAATAATGTATCCCAGATATTGAACCTGGGTCATGCCAAAAGTGCATTTCTCCAAATTGGCACATAGCTTGTGTTGCCGCAGTGTTTGGAGTACCTGTCGGATGTGGTGGAGGTGCTCTTCCCAACTCTGGCTGAAGATCATAATTTCATCCAAGTATACCACTACAAAGGAGTTGGTGAATGGATGCAAGATGTCATCCATTAGCCTCATGAAGGTTGCAGGAGCATTCATCAGTCCGAAAGGCATCACCAACCATTCGAAAAGTCCCTCCTTGGCTTTGAAGGCAGTCTTCCACACATCAGAGGGTTCGATTGGAACTTGGTGATATCCTGACTTCAGATCGATCTTGCTGAAATATTTTTCCCCCTTTAGTTCGTCCAGGAGGTCATCAATCCGTGGTATCAGGTACCTATTACGGAAAGTGATCTTGTTCAACGCCCGATAGTCAATACAGAGTCTCCAAGTCCCATCCTTCTTCTGTACCAACACGATTGGGCTCCCACAAGGCGATGAACTCGGACGGATGTGACCTTTCTGCAGCAGCTCCTGAATTTGCCTCTTGATTTCATCATTCTCCAGAATAGAGCACCGATAAATTGGTCCATTGGGTAGTGGCGCACCGGGGGTCAGATCAATGGAGTGCTTGACCTGACAGTGCAAAGGAACCCTTGCAGGGGAGGTGAAGATGTCCTCGTACTCTGCCACGACCTTGTCCATCTGTAGCTGTAGTGTAGAGGGGCCCTGTATGGAGGTCGTGGCCACCGTCTTCTTCTTTCCTTGAGGGCGGGCGTATCATCAGGAAAACAAATTTCCCGGTTTTGGAAATGAGCTTACTGCATTGTTTTCCAGTGATCAAAGAGATGGCGGTAGGCGGCGCTACCTTTGATATCATGTACAACTTATTTGCCAATGTAATGATAACAGCACGGGGCCTTGATTCATACACAACATGTCGCTTCCGCAAGTATGGTTTTCCTAATATACATCACAAAATTCAAGGGGAGCAAGGTCACACAATACCTCATCCATGAAGGGCTTGATGTTGTATGGAAGGCGACACTGCTGGCTCATGCGAAGATCCCGTCCATGGTGAGGCCACACGATGGTGTATGGTTGCGGATTTGCTGTGGTCGGTAAGCCCAACCGCTTCACGACCTCTGCCGAAATGAGGTTCTTTTGGCTCCCGCTATCGACAATGAACTGTGGTGGGGAGCCTTTTACCCACATATCGGTGTGGAAGAGACACTCCTCCTCCTCTGGATCTTCAGGATCATTTTTCTGGATCTTGGCAGTAGCAACAGTCGCATTGGGATCCGCATCAATGATCTGATTCCCTTTGTCATTCCCTTTGTCGGGTTCTGACTCAAAGTTGGAACATGCATCTGATTCTGAAACCTTTAGCTCAGCCACTAGTGACTGCTTGGCCGGACACTCACTTGTGTTGTGAGTGGAGCTCTTATGGAACTCACACCATTTTCCCATGTCCTTTTTTGGCTTTGCAGCGTTGTTCTTTGCTTGTAGCTTTGGCGGGTTGTCTTGGGTTGTCCCACCTTGGCTTTTTACTTTGTTCTGTGGTTTAGGGGCACCTTTCCCTTGCTTCAGATTTGCAGATCCAAAGTCGCGCTTCTTTTGTTTAAAATTTTGCTCGACCTTGACAACATATCTGTATACTGTGCCAAGCAAGGAGATGTTCAGGAATTCTATTTCTTCTTGGATGTACTTGTGCAGGTAGTCACAGTATTTGAGTATCAAATGGTGCTCCGTATCCTTGATACCCAAATTTGCGAAGGGTATGGAAAATATTGGTGAACTCCGACACATCTTGGTCCCTTCCCTGCCGCAGCGTGGTCCACTTTATGTATTCATCCTCATAGGTTCCGACAGGGTAGTACTGCTCCTTGATGGCATCCCGAAATGAATTCCAAGTGGGTGCAGCTGAAAATAGTGAGTCGGTATTTTCATCCTTTTTCTTGCAGTAGGTTTCCCACCAGTCCTTGACGTGGGGGGCTGCTTTGAGAAGAGCGAAAACAATCTTTTCCCGACTCGAAAATTCATTAACAGAAAAATAACCCTCTAGAAGATTTAACCATTTATCTACGGCACCAGCATCTATCTGACCCTCGAATATGGGGATTTCAAAATTAACTTGTACCTTAAAGGGTGTGGCATTTCCAGAGTAGCTGCTAGAAGCCGATGCTTCGCTTCTGGGTAGCCGCTAAAGGATCTGGGCAAAGTTGTCCATCATCGCGTTTCGTTGTCGCTCGAGGGCTTCTTCGAGCAAGATTTTGATAGGATCTCCTGCCCCCTCGTCCTTCTTCTCATCCACCATGGGAGGCCGTCGGGATTTGTGAGGCTGGTCTTGCAAAGGTTCGACCAGTTCAAGCCCTAACTCCTTATATTCCGACCTCGTTGGGGACATGCAAAGAAAAACAGAGAAAAAGCAGACCGCTCTAATACCACTGATCTGGATTTAAACAGGAATGCAACAAATTACAGAGATAACCATAAACACACATATGCAGTAGAAATAATATTTCATTTCATTAATATAAAATACTGAAATATGCTTACAGACAATAATGGAAATAAACTAGCTAGGGCGATGGTAGCTTATCTCTGAGAAGAGATGTGGTGGCTACATGCCTCTGAACTGTTTGAACTGTGTTACAATGAGGCTCGAAGGCCTATTTATTATTGAGAAACAAGGGAAAAGCCTTCACATCCCAAAACCTAACCCTAGAAGATTAAACGCCAAATTGTGGGCCCCGTTTTGGGGTGAGTTGGACAGCCAACTTCCTGGGGTCGCGAATTGGTCGTATTATCTCCGTTTTACGTGCATGATATCCCGTTGGAAAGATCTCTCTGAGGACTACGACAGAAAAGAAATTTTTTATCAAAAAAATCGCTGGTGGTAGATTTCCCAAAAAATGTTGTTTAGGGCCTCAAAACGGCTCCAGAAGTTTGGGACCCGAAAAACTGCTAAAAATAGTAAACTGCGCTATAATTAAGGAAACTGAAAATGCTGAGAGGAACAATGGTGGAGGTCCAGGTGGACTTGGCAGGTGGCCACCAATATCCACCTGGATCATTCCTCCCCCCTTAGGAAGCAATGGTCCCCATTGCGTTGAGGTCTTCTATGAGATGGGGAAACGTTTGCTGAACTTGGTCCCTAGTGAGCCACTTGCCATTGTGAAGGAGTTGGCCTGCTTTGACAACTCGATATAGTTGAATATTATGTTGGAGAGTATTCTTGATCTGTGTGTCCATGATTCCATCAGTTGCAGCTTGTTCCATGCAATCTGGATTTAATTCTGTGGGTGTGAGCTATTCTGCAATGTTACATGTGTCTAGCAATGGTGGAAAGTATGGCCGCAGGCGGTCCACATTGAACACTGGGTGCAGGCCAAGGAATGGGGGAATGCTGAGTTCAAATGCATTGTCTCCCACAGCCTTAGTAATGGTGTAGGGACCATATTGGAGTGGTCTCAGTTTCCGATAGGCTCCAATAAGACATTCCTTTTGCAAATGCAACCAGACTTTGTCACCCACCTGGAACTTGTGTGGCACTCGATGTTGATCATGTCGCTGCTTGAACTTGGCATTAGATTTCTCCAGAATGTCATGGACCTCCTGGCAAATATGTTGGATGTGCTCAATGAAGCTGGTCGCCTTGTTTGTTTTGGACTGGAGATGAGCTGAATCTGTGTGAGTAGCTCCAAATGGCATGGCCACATCAATGCGGCATAATGGCTGGAATCCCAAGCCCACCTGAAAAGGGTTGTGGCCAGTGGACCTGTGAAGAGCTCGGTTGTGGCTATACTGAACATAGGGGAGGCTCTCGTCCCATGTGCGTGGATGCTTTGAGTTGTACATGCGCAGAATGTGTACAATCATCCTATTGACAACCTCTGTCTGGCCATCAGTTTGAGGATGGAAGGCTATGGAATTAGTGAGTTTGGTATCTAGCATTGACTAGAGACTGGACCAAAATGTACTGAGGAACCGACTCTCCCGATCTGAGATGATAGAATGTGGGATCCCAAAGTGCACCCACATTCGTTCAAAGAAGATTTTAGCAGTGGATTCTGCTGTGATGTTCTTCTTGCGGGCCGCCATGATGGCCATCTTCGAGAACCTGCCGACGACCACAAAAACACAGTCATTTCCATGCTTAGTGGAAGGAAGGCCGGGCATGTAATCCATGGAGATGGATTCCCAAGGTTGGCTAGGGGTAGGCAGTGGGGTATAGAGGCCTTGCTTCTTGATGGTCGGTTTGGCAATGGCACAGGTAGTACATGATCTGATGTACTTCCAAACATCGTGTCGAAGATTCGGTCAATAGAAGTACTTTTACAGCACTGCCACCGTTTTCTCGACCTCGAAATGACCAGAAACTCGACTATAGTGTGCTTCCCAAATCATCTTGGCACGCTCGCTTGAAGGAACACAAAGGTGACCTAGATGGTGATGCAGGCCTAAACCTACAATACCCAGGATCTTCAACACCTGTGCCTATAAGAATGCACGCTCAGTAGTACAAATCTCAATCTCTGGAAAATTTATATAATATTATTTATGCGGAAGCTCATTTAAATTCAATTCAAATCAACTGAATATGCACATGTGTTTATACACATCATCCCAATTTACAATTAGCACTTCCAATCCCAGTTTTCACCTCTTCATATCAAATAAACATTCTTCATTCAAAAGCCCAATCTTGTACATGAGCCTTTTAAGATCAGATTTCTCTTTATGATCACATTTCAACCAAACAAATGCGCCATGTTCTAATATTCAATTAGACACTCTTTCATACCAAGCCAACCAAACTCATATAACTTCATGCTTACTCAAATAAGACTCCTACTGGGCAATCTCACACAACTCAATTGCGGAAGCTTTGTCTTAACATATGTTTACACATTTTAATGGTTTATGGAAACCATATTTCAAGCCGGCTCTTACATGCAATCAACCTTAAACTTGAAATCAATTGTATGGAATTATAAACCAACAATCCATCCCAACTCGCAAATTTCATTTTTATAATGCCAAACTTTAAAATTCAAGAATACACCCACACCATGGAAATCGATCCTTACAGCAAAATCATTTTAATCACGTCGATCCACACAAATTATATATCTTTATGGCTACGGAGTTACCTTCAAAAACGCCCTTTAATTTAAATTGGGCCTCCTTTCTTTGTTGCAGTCATTACATAACTCGACATTTTATATCAACGCTGCAATTATTTTGCGTTACTCTACAAATTGGCTTACTACTCCATGTATTTATCACCGGCAATGTGACTTCACAATGCTAGGACTACACTTCTTCCAGCATGCCAAACATTTTACAATATATATGAAACAACTACTGAACCACTGCAATTCGCTCATTCTGCTGCACGTAGACTCTAACATTCAGCGCATCCAATTCAAGAAACAGTTCTGCAAAGTCGCCTTTCACAATGCCTTCAGGAGTTGCCGGAAGCTTCTAACTCACAACGCATATCCAGAACTCGACTTTTAATCAATTTGAAACAATGATCAATATTCTCAATTTAGAACTCTTCTCTTTAACCAGAACTCGCCCTGCAACTAGATTTTCAATACTGTAAAATATGAATCGATTTCACTCCTCTTCGAGAATTACGTCTTCAATGTATTTTCCAGATTTTAAACCAATAATCATCGATTCTCTCTTGATCGATTTCTTCACCCCGTGTTTCTTTTATGCAACTCCTGACTTCATATTTCTGGGTGCTCTCTCTTTTTAGTTGTATTCAATCAAATCCAGACAACCATTCATTCGACCCATATAGTTTAACAATTATCATGCATAGATTAATAACTTATATGCAGAGCTGTATATAATATTCGATCTCCCTCGGATTCATTGAATTATGCACATTCTTATTCCACAGGAATTAATGCACCAATTAACCAACAAATACCAGCAAATTCACTCTTAACACAGTAATTGATCCATACATGAATTGACCAATCTAAGGCGTATAACTCAAAATCACACTTTCATAGAAAATGAAAATACTTACAAACTTTTCTTCTTGGCCCAATATTCAATGTTCACGGCCCTTACAATTTGGCAGAGGTTTACAACCTTGGCTGTTCAAAACCAGCTCTCAACCACACTCTCATTCTCTCCAACTATCTCAATGTATTTTTCTCTCAAAACCCCTTCCTATTTATAAAATTTTAAAAATGATCTAATTAAATGCTCAATCCCCATAATATCTCATCAAATCCCTAAATCTCTCAACAACCGATAGATTCTCATCCCTAAAACTTAGAAACTAATCCCAACTTAGGCTCCTTCATTAATTCTAAATAATCTAGAAACTAATTTCTCTCACAAATAATTAATTAATCACTCAAAATAATGTTAATAATTACATGAAATTTTAATATTTCTTCAAAACATGAAACCCCCTAGCTTAGGTAAAATACAAGGTGTTTTTCGGAGATGATGCTCTTACATCAGATGGCATCACAAGGCATCCTGGAGGTGAAAATCTGGAACATGCCGACCCGTCAAGAGTGTCTGGTATGTGTGGCCGAATTCTGGGTCACTTTTGTAGAGATGTGGCCAATCAGAAGTCTCGTGCCCACAAGGGTTGAGCACAGTGGTTAATGCCATGATCGGTGGTCGATTGAGGTAATCTGCAACATTATTGGTGCTTCCCTTCTTATACTTGATATTCAAATGGAACCGTTGTAGGTATGTAGATCACATCTGATGGCGATCATTCTGCAATTTCCCTTGGGTCTGTATGAACTGCAGGGGTCGGTGGTCTGTGTGGATGACCGTTTCCTTCCCCAAAATGTAATGCTTCCATTGTCGACAAGCCTACACAATGGAATACATCTCTTTATCATAAGTGGGATACTTTCAGACTGTGTCTCAAAGTCTTTCACTGTGATATTCCACTAGATTCCCGTGTTGAGTAAGGACTGCCCCAATAGCATAGTTAGAGGCATCTGTCTCGACCTCAAATGGGTGTTGTAAATCTGGTAACATGAGCACGGTTGCTATGCAAAGTCGATATTTCAACTCTATGAATGCCTTCTGTTGAGATTCAAACCAAAAAAATTTCGCTTTCGCTCCTCCCTTGGTGACTTGACTCAAGGGCCAAGTGATATGAGAAAACCCCAACACGAACCTGCGGTAAAAGTTGGCAAGACCTAGAAAGCTGCGGAGATCTGTCAGAGTGGTTGGAGATCTCCAATCCCGAATGACTTGGATCTTGGCTGGATCCACATGCACCCCCTGTTCATCAATAATGTATCCCATATATTGAACCTGGGTCATGCCAAAAGTGCATTTCTCCAAATTGGCACATAGCTTGTGTTGCCGTAGTGTTTGGAGTAACTGTCGGATGTGGTGGAGGTGCTCTTCCCAACTCTGGCTGAAGATCAAAATGTCATCCAAGTATACCACTACAAAAGAGTTGGTGAATGGATGCAAGATGTCATCCATTAGCCTCATGAAGGTTGCAGGAGCATTCGTCAATCCGAAAGGCATCACCAACCATTCGAAAAGGCCCTCCTTGGCTTTGAAGGCAGTCTTCCACACATCAGACGGTTCGATTGGCACTTGGTGATATCCTGACTTCAGATCGATCTTGCTAAAATATTTTTCCCCCTCTAGTTGGTCCAGGAGGTCATCAAAACGTGGGATCGGGTACCTATTACGGAAAATGATATTGTTCAACACCCGATAGTCAATACAGAGTCTCCAAGTTCCATCCTTCTTCTGTACCAACACGATTGGGCTCCCACAAGGCAATGAACTTGGATGGATGTGACCTTTCTGTAGCAGCTCCTGAATCTGCCTCTTGATTTCATCATTCTCCAGAACAGAGCACCGATAAATTGGTCCATTGGGTAGTGGCACACCTGGGGTTAGATCGATGTAGTGCTTGACCTGACAGTGCAAAGGAACCCCTGCAGGGGAGGTGAAGATGTCCTCGTACTCTGCCACGACCTTGTCCATCTGTAGCTGTCATTGTTGAGCCTTAGTTTTGGTCTTATTTTTGCTCAAATAAACTTACTTATCCATCTATTCTCCATCCATTTTCCCTCAATTTATCCCATTTTGATGTATATTTGATATCCATTTAGGTATTTAATTTTAATTTTTCAATTTCTAAAGTTTTTATTAAAATTTGGTTTTTAGTGCAAAATTGGCAGATTCAGAAATTCCCGTAATAGCTCTATGGTTGATATGGTTGCCGGACACTTGGGCACGAATGGAATGCATGGATGGACAGCTTGGAAACTAGGACTAAGCCAGAAATTCTTAGTTCGAACTGAACAAGCCTTATTAGGCCCATTTGGTGCTAGTCAACCATGACTAGTCATGCAGGAATCCCATAGAAATAGGGCTGTTTTGAGATTTCATAGGAATGTTCATCTTTCTTGCGTTGGGGATAATGAATTCGACTTGGATAGGTGGATGAGAGTATATGGGTTTGTTTGAGCGAATATAGATCAGTTTGTTCATGAGACTTCTTATTTAAAGCCAAAACTTTGATGGCTTATGTATTGATTTTGTGATATACTTTTATGTTGTGACATCTTTGGATTGAGAAGTTAATTTGAAGAGTTGTGTTATTATTATTTTTTTGTGCAATGCTATGGATGTGTGACTGATCTAAGCTTCTGATATCACCTCTCAAAGTGTGCAAGGAAAGGGTGGAGGGCCCCCACTCCAAGCTAAGTACACTTCCTTGTTAAACTAGTTTTATTTCCTTGTAATTTGGTTGATTGTAGCACTAGTTTTTCAAAGATTTATTTCAGTTTTCTTTATGGTTTATGCATAGTGATTGATTCCATTTGTTAATAGCTTATTCATCACTTTATTGAGTTGGAAAAACAGGTGTTCAAGTTATGCATCCCTTCTGCTAAAATGATGAATCAAAACTAGTTTCTTTTGTTTACATGCAAGCAATTTTATTTCTATTTAGATTTAGATATTGAGATGAATGAATTATGATGGAATATATTATGTGTCTCTTAAGTTAATAACTTATTTCATTTATAATTTATCCATATTGAGCTTTTGGTTTCAATCTCTGATTCATTAAGTGATAATTGAGGTGAAGGTGGACTTCTTGAGGTCAAGAACCCTTTCAATGTTTCTCTCTTTTTAAGCCGATTGAATTAGAGTTATAAGATGTATTATCTTTAGCTTTTGAATAAATTATCTTTCAAGGTTTGGATATATCTGATCTTCACATATAGTGAACTTGCCTCAAAGCATAAACAACCCAGATTGATAAGAAATAATTGTGTTAATTTAGGACCATAAATTAGCTCAACATTTTGGCGTCGTTGCCTGGGAGGCAAATATCGACATAGTCAATAGAAAGATAAACAAAAATTCAAAATCAAAAAAACATTAGTTACATTCCATTCAAGTTATGTTTCTTTATTCTTAGATATAGAGATTCTCAAGGTAGATTTATTAAAAACCCCCCAAAAGTAGAAATAGGATCATCACACACTCTAGTTACTGGTAATCCAACAATTGAGGAGTTGGTAGAAAAGCAAAGAACTGGCCAAAGATTAACCTTGATTGAAAGGAAAACTTTGTTAGCTTGGGAAGAAAAACAAAAACAATTCTCCACTTCCAGAAAAAAAAAAGAAGAAAGGAAAACAACTTGTTTTTCCATCCATCAATCCTCATATCTTCCAACAATTTGAAATTCCACTTGAAATTGAAATAAATCAAACAATGGCAGAAGAGGGACATGGATCCGTTATTCTCACTCCTGAACAACAAAGGGCTGAATTTGAAAGAAAACAGAGAGAATGGAGAAGGAAGAGAGAGGAAGAGGAAAAACAAGAAAATGATAGGAAGCTAGAAAATGACCGGAAAAGACAAGAAGATGGACTTGACCAAGAAACTACTTTTGGTTTTCCAATAGTAGATACAAGTGCAATATTGGGAGAAGAAGTAAAAATGAAAAATATTCCACCTTCTTTATTGCCAAACTTCTATGGAATGTCTACAGAAGATCCTGATTCATTCATGTTTGAATTTGATATCTTATGTAGAACATATGGATATACTGATGACGTTCATAAACTTCATCTTTTTCCTGCAACATTAAAAGCAACAGCTTTAAAATGGTTTATGGGTTTAGGAGAACAAACAATAGCCTCTTGGGATGATATGCAAACCGTCTTCCTTAAGAAATATCGAGCTTATTGTAGATCTAGAGATTCAAAGGAAGATGTGTTTAGAATGACACAACAAGAAGATGAAAGTTTAGAAGAATATTTGGAAAGATTCGCATATAATCTTTAGAAGTCTAAACAACATTCTCTAACTCAAGAAACTGTTCCCACAATCTTTCTCAAAGGTGTAAGGGATGAATACCTTGACATTTTGAATGTGATGGGTAAAGGAGATATTTCAAACCTTCCATTCGATGAAATTGTCGAGTTATGTCAGAAATATTATAGAGGAAGATCAAAAACCGAAAGAAGGGAAGTGAGTTCCAAAGTAGCAAAGTCAGCTGCAGGAGGGATAACAAGAGCTGAAATAGGAAGTCTATTGGAAAATTTTAAAACAAATCTTTTGAGTACATTAGGGACACAAGTGGATGTGCTAAAGGCAAACAAGAATAAAGAAGAACAAGAAAAAGCCTTAGCAATATTTTTTTCAAAATGTAAAAAGAAACATCCTTTGAGAGACTGTCCTTTGGATAGTATTCAGGTTTGCGGTCTTTGTACAGGCAATCATTCCACAGAGAGTTGTGTAAAATTGAAAGAGTTACAAATGAACTCAATGGAAGAAGTGCCAGGGGCATAAGGTTTCTATTATGTTGCACCACGAAGACCATGGCAACCTAGGATGCCTCAGCCAAATTAGCCACAATTCCCTCAACCAAATTATGCTTATCCACCTTATAATCCTTGGACCCCTCCAATGCCATGGCAAGCTTGGCCTCCACACCAATATTCACAACAACCTGCACAAGGTTGGAGAGGAAATGGTTATGGAAACCAGCAACCTCAACAGTATCAACAACAATACCAGCAACAAAACCAACAACCATTTGCATATCCACAATATCCGCAATCCATACCCTTTCAACAAAAACATTATGTATATCCGAAATCCATCCCATTTCCACAACAGAATCCTCCATCGTTGTTGACCCAACCACAACAATTACAGCTACCTGCAAATCAACCCAGACCAACTCAACTGCCAGCCCAACCAATGGCCAATCCAAATAACAGGGTGGAAAAATCTGCATATACTGTAGAGGAAGCAGCATGTTTTCCTACATATTCGATCCTTCCTCTTGATGATGTCCATATAAGGTCTGTAAAAGTGCTTAAAAAGGATTCTCCTCCAATTATAGAAGAACCAACCGAACAAGGACAATCATCTGAAACATCACAAACTGAGGTACAAAATCGGAAAGGAACAAATGTTACAACACAAACACCACCTTATCCAGAAAGGTTGGTGGAGCAACAAAACCAAATAATCCTTCCTGAATTTGATATCTTAGATTAGTTAAAAAATGCTTATGTCAAAATTCCTTTGTTGAAAGAAATTAAAGAAATACCAATATATGCTAAAACAATAAAGGAATTGTGCATTTGAAAATCAGAGGAAAGGAAAAAGGATCCTACAACAATCCAAGTCATTGGTAAATTAGAGAGTCTCATGTCTACACAAGCCTTAGTAGAAAAATATATTGATCCTGGTATCCCAATGGTTACCATATCAATAAATAATTTCTCTGTACCAAATACATTAATAGACTTGGGAGCATCTATAAACGTAATGACAATGGAGACAATGAAAACTTTGCAATTAAACAACATTAGATCAAATTCTACAATCTTGGAATTAGCAGATATATCTAAAGTTGTTCCTGAAGGAATATTAGAATATATCATAGTCTCCTTGGATTCGTGGGAGTATCCTGTTGACTTCCTGATCTTGCAACCAAAGACAAACTTGGGAGGACATCCTCTAATTTTAGGCAGACCATGGTTAGCCACTGCTGATGCCTTCATAGGATGTAGATCTGGAAGCATGATTATTTCACAAGGAGATGAAAGGAAACATATCACTCTTTATTCACCTGCACAATCCACTTCTTTAGAATCAATACTTGAAACTCAAGAAAAGAAAAAATCAAAAGCAGTTTTAAGTATAAATCAATTCTTTGATTTTAGAGAAGAAGAAGAGAATGAAGATTTAATGGACCTTTTTATCTCAGAACCAAGTATCTCCGAGCAGCTTAGAGAAGCTCAATATGAAGCTGCAAATGAACTTTTGAATCAATGATTTCAGGAAACCTGTACTGTTCAAACTTTGCGGAAATCTTTTATAGACATCTTTCTTGTAAACACAGTCTCCACTCCTACAACAAAAACAATTGAGGTATATCCTGGAAAGAAATTAAACATTGGAAATCAATTGCAATCAACACAAGAGCAAGAGGTAATTGCGCTATTACAGAAATATTCAAAAGATTTTTCTTGGGATTATACTGATATGCAAGGAATTCATCCTAGCACATCTATCCACCACATCTATACATATGACCAACTTAAACCTGTAAGACAACCTCAAAGACGAATGAATCCGATGGTGAAGGAAATAGTGAAAGAAGAGTTGCAAAAATTGTTGCAAGTTGGATTCATTTATCCTATTTTAGATAGTCAATGGGTTTCTCCCCTTGTTATTGTGCCAAAGAAAAATGGAAGGTGGAGGGTATGTGTAGATTACAGGGAATTAAACAAAGCTACACTCAAAGATCATTTTCCTCTACCTTTCATTGACCAAGTATTAGACTCATTAGCTGGCAAGAAATTTTTCTCCTTCTTAGATGGGTTTAGCGGATACAATCAGATCAGAATAGTGGAAGAAGACCAAGACAAAACAAAATTTACTTGCCCATGGGGAACCTATGCATACAATGTTTTTCCATTTGGTCTATGCAATGCACCTGCAACTTTTCAAAGAGCAGTACTTGCAATATTCGCTGATCTAATTCATGAATGTGTAGAGGTCTATATGGATGACTTCACAGTTTACGGAAACACATACAATGATTGTTTAAACAACCTTGAGAAAGTTTTTAAACAATGCATTGAAACAAATTTGTCATTAAGCAATGAGAAATGCTATATGATGTTGACAGAAGGAATAGTTCTGGGACACCACATTTCTACTTCAGGAATAAAGGTGGATCCAACCAAGATCCAAGTCTTAGTAAACTTAATGCCTCCTACAACACAGAAAGAGGTTAGAAGTTTCTTAGGCTATGCAGGCTATTATAGACGATATATTGAAAACTTTAGTTAAATAGCCCAACCTCTGTTCAAATTATTAGCAAAAGACATTGAATTTCACTAGACAAATGATTGTCAAAATGCATTTCAAATTCTGAAAGAGAAATTGTCTGTTGCCCCCATTCTTCTTGGGCCAAACTAGTCATTACCATTCCATATCTCAACTGATGCATCTGATATAGCGATAGGTGCCTCTCTGGGACAGAAAGAGAACTTGTCTACTTATGCAATATACTTTATCAGCAAAAATCTAACACTTGTAGAAATGAACTACACAGTCACAGAAAGAGAAATGTTAGCTGTTATACATGCAGTAAATAAATTCCGGCACTATATAACAGGATATCAAGTTTTCATCCATACTGATCATTCAGCAATCAAATACTTGATGAACAAACCAATCACCAATGGACGAATAACAAGATGGTTACTGTTACTACAAGAATTTAATATCACAATACAAGACCGGCCAGGAAGAGAAAATCAAGTGGCTGACTTTCTGTCCCTCATACACTCACCCTCTGATCCAAATCCAGTTGTAGATAACTTTCCTGATGAACATATGTTTTCCATCACAGTCAAAACACCAAGGTTTGCAGATATTGCAAATTATTTGTCATCTGGAAGGTTTCCAGCTCAATTCACTAAAAAGCAAAAACACAAAATTGTTAGAGAAAGCTCTAGATATACATGGGTTAATGGTGATTTATTTTATACTGGTTCAGATCTAATAATTATAAAATGCGTACGAGAAGATGAAATATTAGATATTCTAAGAGCATGTCATGATTAACCCTGTGGTGGCCATTTTGCAGATAAACGAACGGCATATAAGGTGCTGCAACTAGGCTATTACTGGCCATCCATCTTCAGAGACTCTAAGAAGTATGTCAAGCAATGTGATAGCTGCCAAAGAACAGGCCGACCAATAACATCAGATGAAATGCCACTAAAGCCACAAATTCTCATATAACCATTTGAGCAGTGGGAACTTAACTTTATTGGCCCTATCAATCCACCATCAAATGGGAAGAGGTACATCTTAGTATGTACATAATATGTAACCAAATGGGCAGAAGCAAAAGCAGTTAACAGAGCAACAGAAGATATAGTGGTCACCTTTCTTTTTGAAGAAATCATTGTCAGATATGGAGTACCTAGACAAATTGTAACAGATTAAGGAACACAGTTTACATCAAAGCTGGTACGAGATCTAATAGAGAAATACAAGATCAAGCACAGGAAATCAACACCATATCATCCACAAGAAAATGGTTAAGTCGAATCAACAAATAAAGTCCTGGAAAATATTATGACAAAAACAGTACAGATGAATAGAAAAGATTGGTTTGAAAAATTAAAGGATGCGCTCTGGGCCTATAGGATCACTTGGAAAACAACAACTGGTTTCAGTCCATACCAGTTAGTATATGGGAAGGAAGCTCTACTTCCTATAGAGATTCAGATACATACATACAGACTATCTACTGAGCTAGGACTTGACTTGACAGAAGCACAACAACAGCGGATCATGGAATTGAATCAGTTAGATGAGCATCGTCAACAGGCTATGGAACATACTACATTAGTGCAACAACAAAGAATGAAGTGGCACGACAGATACATCAAAACAAAGACATTTCACAAGGGAGACTGGGCATTGCTTTTTGACTCCAAATTCAAAGACTTCAAAGCAAAGTTCACAACACACTGGCTAGGCCCATATGAAATTGATGAAATCTTTGACAATGGAGTAGTAAGGATCAAAACAATCGACCAGTATTCCACCTCATTTATAGTGAATGGACATAGGCTCAAAGTTTATAATAGGCCTATCAGTAAAGAAGCATTTATGAAACAACTGATCGAAGACACAGAACTGGAACTCATGGCACCAGATTCGCCATCTTCCAGTCTACTAGTTGAATAAAAAAAAAAAAAAGAGAGAGAAAAAATAATAAAAAGAACATCAAAATAAATAAACTGTTTGCAAGTGAAAACCAGGCAACTGGCACATTGCAAGCATGAATTCATAGAGGGAAAACCAGGGCAACTTGGACTCTATGAATTCTTTCTACTTGTTCTACAGTTCTCTGATCTCTTTACTGCAGGTACACTTCACCAACTAATGACTTGAGGACAAGTCAACTCTTCAACAAGGGGGGAGACTTGCATTTGCTCTTTAAGTGGACAGCTGAAGTTGCAACCATTAGCTCTTTAGCTGGAAACAAGACCTGTATTGTCAATAGAAGGACCTGATATACCAAATCATTGCCAGGGGACCTAAAAGACCTGCCAATGTCAACACAACATGTGCATTTTTTGTAAGCAGAAAAAGGGACCTGAAACAATGCATCATTACAGAGGGACCTGATTATCAATTCAAGATTAGAACCCAAAGAACAAGGAGCAGCAATAAAGTCTACATTTGAATCCATCTACGACATCTGATCAATTAATTTTATCCTACTTGTACAACCATCATCCAGGGGAGTATACGTGGTCATTTTGTGCTTTAAAAATTCAATTTTTTCTTAGAAAATTTTAGTTTTTGTTAAGTTGAAATTAGTACCTGGGGATATTCATTATCATTTACATCGTATATTCCTATAACCCCTATACATTATAACCCTATTCCCTTTCATTTCCATACATATTCCCTCTTTTCACTAACCCTAATACCCCTAAGTATTTTTCTTTGCAAGCTTAAAAAGGCCAAACTAGGACAACTTTCAACCTGCACATACATACAAGTTCATGCAACTCAGAGAATTAGTAATGGTAATAATTTTAAACATAACCCCAATGGTCATTTTAAAATTATAAAACTATGTTATATAAATTCAAACAAAACAAAACCTATGCGCTAAATGGAAATGAAAAAAAATATATATATACCATAATATATATGGAAATATCAAACAATACATATACCATAGGTTGACAAAAGGAGTGAATGCGCTATATTCATTATCAAACGCGCATAAGGTATATGGTAAAGGGTATATATATATATATATATATATATATATATATATATATATATATATATATATATGAGTTGCATATAAAAAATGCGCATATGGTTCATATGGTATAAAGTATGGCATATAACATAGTCACAAGCAAAGGTTCATCGACGTTAATGAAATATGGTGGATGGCTGAGAATGAACAAACAATAGAACGTTATGGTGGGCATCCAAACATCATGGCAAAATGTATCATTACAAAGTGAGCAAGTAATACATGGTAGTGGAGCATACGGCAGTAGGTATGATTATAAACCATTGCAATGAATCCCACACGACAACTGGCCAGCACTTAACACGGTGGCATGGCGATCTGTTTACCCATTGGTTGAGACGCTATGCAGGGATCATGCATACCAAGCCACGACTCGGCATCCTCATGACACAGTCGGGCGACTGGTCAATAGGATGGCGATGTAAGCCATGACTTTTCAAACACCAATGAATACACATTTCGGTACAGCCGAAACAGTCATGAACACTAACTGAGCTCATGAGCAGTTCAAACAATAACCCTGTGTCGTGTTCAACCATGATCATCATCACCGCATAAGCTTATAAAAATGGTGTTTGAAGCTGCCGCCCAGTGAAAAGAGAAGCAAATTGAGTCGGGAGAATTTAAAGAAGAAAATTGTTCCGGGATTGATGTTTGAATAACGGATTTTCAGGGATTTATTAAGGTAAGGTGTTGGTTGTTTTAAAAGCTCGGCACAGTGAATCGAAATTATACTCTCAGTTGTTTATGATAATGATTGTTTGTCTTTCCACCAGTCAAATTGAAACGGTTAAACCAAGATTTGGAGCGCCGATATCCCTCCAGGTGCTCGGTGATCTAAGGTAAGCCGAAATCGTAGCCCCAACTCGGTGATATGCTGCATAAAAATTGGTATGAATCCTTAGTGGATCATGTTTCATTTAAATGCGAAGGGTTTGCATGGTCAACACGTAGATTTTGGCAATGAATGTGGAATTGTATGCTGTGTCGTGTCAATAACGTAGCCCATGAACTAAGGAAACATACAGTGCAGTGTTATTGAATGGTGAATGGCGATGAATGTTAATAAGGAGCGCTGTAGAATGCGCACTACATTTGTATTGTCATATAGTTGTGCGCCGATTTTAAAAAAAACAGTCCAAAACAACTTGCATCCCTTGCTGCGCACTGATTTACATCAAAACAGAGGATTGATATGTTTTAAAAATTGAATGCCTAATGCCATTTTTGATGAAGGGATTGTATGTCAAAATCATTTGAATATGCTGTGTTTGTTTTTGTTTTGGGCCGATAATTTTTATGAGACAGTCGAGAGCGGTGTTTAAAAACTTTGATGGGCTGAGGATTGTATTTTGCCAGGGTATTTGTAATTTGTTTATAAGGTCGTGAGCATGATTTCAAATGCGTTGTGTGTATTTATTTTTAGAGGCTGAGTGTATGTGAATAGCCCTCTAGTTGCCATGCTAAGGTTAAATCGCCTTCGTGCTCATAGCTCTGATTACACCTGAGTATAGTTGGTATAAGATTGAGGCCGTGTGCATAATTTTGACACATTATATAGTCAAATTCTTTTTTAAAAATGATATATTGGGTTAGGCCGAGAGCATTTTTGTACATTTGTTGGTGAGGCTGAGAGCCAAATGTATGATCATTACACAGTTTTCTTGGTTAAAACATAAAAAATCATCAATTATTTGAATTTTGGCAAAATAAATGAGGACCAGGAGCATGTATAAGCATTGTTTGTATGTGTATTTTTGTTTTCAAGAACAGAGGGCAGCATATTAAGAGGGTATACAGACATTTGTTGCATTGAACAGGGGTTAAAACAATGCTGTTGCAGAGGGCAGAGTCAAACAGAGGTGAATTGAGTTGATTGAAAAGAGGAAGGTAAGGTTCGTTGCCTTAAAAAAAAAATTCATTTCGAAATCAAACAAATAATTGCATATTTCTTTAAATATGAAATTAGTAACAGCAGAGGAATTTATTTATTTTTTTACAGAAGCAATGTCAATCAGAGTGGAGCCAAAATTTCAGATAGAGAGTTGGGGGAAGGAAACAATAGAAAAACTTTACCAAGAAGGGATGATCAGTTTCCTACAAAAATTTGATGGCCACTCTGAACAAATAACTAGAGAGTTTATAAACAATTTCAATCAAGACCAGACATGGGTGGGAGATGTCATTATTCCTGTAACTCGGGAATATCTTTCCCAAGCCTTAGATCTACCCATGATAGGTGAGAAGTATTACAAAGGCCTGCACTTTAAAGAGAAAGCTTGGACTTTCTTCCTTGAGAAGAACCAGAAGGGGACATTTGACAGAACAAAAGGGATACCCAGGGAATGGTTTAATGAACCTTGGGGTGAGTTGGCTTTGGTTATCGAAAGTTCTTGACCTGTGATAGGGGGTATAGCATGGCTCACTTGTATCATGTCAGACTTCTGCAACATATAAAAGGGGAGGATAGGATAAACTTTCCCTATTTCCTATACAGGAGCCTCTTGAGAATGATAGAAACAGTCAAACATGAACACAGGCCTAAAGTAGGATAGATATACCATCAAGGATTAATCAAAATCCTAGTTGAGTATCAGGTGAGATCACAGGGCATAGTGTGGCGAGAATTCATGTCTAGAAATCAATTCATTGAACAGGTTCATGAGGTACAGGACAAAACAGAGCAGGAAAACAAAGGATTGATGAACTCACCCTTATATCCTAGAACAAGATTCAAACAACAGAACAACATGGCCATGCAAGAAAATGAAACATCTGTTATGTCTATTCCTAGGAAATTTAGGAATAAGAGTCCCATTGACTTAGAGAAGGAAGTAGAAACATATTCCCCAAGACAGCAAGAAGAAAATTATTTTGCACAAGAGTCATTTGAGAAGGATTCTTCCTATGATGGTGCAGCAGCAACATCACTTATGAAAACAACACAAGATTTTGAGAGAGAACTTAATTTAGGAAGAATCAGAGATCTAACTGACCAATTGGAAATTAGCAAAATCTTAGAGAAGCAATTAAAGGAAGAAAACAAGGCAAATAAGAAAGATAATGCTAAATTTTTCAAAGCAAATGAGAAACTGAATGAAGAATTGGGGAGACTAAAGAGGAAAAATGATCTACTTTCTAAGCAAGCATTTAAGTGGCTAAATGAAAAGAACATGTGGCAGGAAAAATATGAAAAACAAAAGGTCAAAGCAGCTTTGTTTAGGGAGAGACATGATACAGGTTTGGATTGTTTGGCCAGGGCAGCACATCAGGACGCATCTACAGGTACATCATCCACTACAGAAAGGCAAAGGTCAAAGAGGAACAAGCAATCATGGGGACATGCTTGATGATAAGCAAGGGAGAGATGTTGAGCCTTAGTTTTGGTCTTATTTTTGCTCAAAGAAACTTACTTATCCATCTATTTTCCATCCATTTTCCCTTCATTTATCCCATTTTGATGTATATTTGATATCCATTCAGGTATTTAATTTGAATGTTTCAATTTCTAAAGTTTTTATGAAAATTTGGTTTTTAGTGCAAAATTGGCAGATTCAGAAATTCCCATAATATCTCTATGGTTGATATTGTTGAAGGACACTTGGGAACGAATGGAATGCATGGATGGAAAACTTGGGAACTAGGACTAAGCCAACAATTCTTAGTTCGAACTGAGCAAGCTTTATTAGGCCCATTTGGTGCTAGTCAACCATGACTAGTCATGCAGGAATCCCAAAGAAATAGGGTTGTTTCAAGATTTCATAGGAATGGTCATCTTTCTTGTGTTGGGGATAATGAATTCGACTTGGATAGGTGGATAAGAGTAGATGGGTTTGTTTGAGTGAATATAGATCATTTTGTTCATGAGACTTCTTATTTAAAGCCAAAATTTTGATGGCTTATGTATTGATTTTGTGATATACTTTTATGCTGTGACATCTTTGGATTGAGAAGTTAATTTGAAGACATGTGTTATTATTATTTTGCTATGAAATGCTATGGATGTGTGACTGATCTAAGCTTCTGATATCACCTCTCAAAGTTTGAAAGACAAGGGTGGAGGGCCCCCACTCCAAGCTAAGTACACTTCCTTGTTAAACTAGTTTTATTTCCTTCTAATTTGGTTGATTGTAGCACTAGTTTTTCAAAGATTTATTTCAGTTTGCTTTATGGTTTATGCATAGTGATTGATTTCATTTGTTAATATCTTATTCATCACTTTATTGAGTTGGAAAAACAGGTGTTCAAGTTGGGCATCCCTTCTGTTAAAATGATGAATCAAAACTAGTTTCTTTTGTTTACATGCAAGCAGTTTTATTTCTATTTAGATTTAGATATTGAGATGAATGAATTATGATGGAATATCTTATGTGTCTCTTAAGTTAAGATCTTCTTTCATTTATAATTTATCCATCTTGAGCTTTTGGTTTCAATCTCTCATTCATTAAGTGATAATTGAGGTGAAGGTGGACTTCTTCAGGTCAAGAACCCTTTCAATGTTTCTCTCTTTTTAAGCTGATTGAATTAGAGTTATAAGATGTATTATCTTTAGCTTTTGAATAACTTATCTTTCAAGGTTTGGTTATATCTGATCTTCACATATAGTGAACTTTCCTCAAAGCATAAACAACCCGAATTGATAAGAAATAATTGTGTTAATTTAGGACCATAAATTAGCTCAACAGTCGTGTAGAGGGGCCTTGTCTGGAGGTCGTGGCCACTGTATTCTTCTTTCCTTGAGGGCGTATCATCAGGAAAACAAATTTCCTGGTTTTGGAAATGAGCTTACTGCATTGTTTTGCAGTGATCAAAGAGATGGCAGTAGGCAGTGCTACCTCTGGTATCCTGTACAACTTATTTGCCAATGTAATGATAATAACACGGGGCCTTGATTCATACATAACATGTCGCTTCCACAAGTATGGTTGTCCTAATAATACATCACAAACTTCAAGGGGAGCAATGTAACACAATACCTCATCCGTGAAGGGCTTGATGTTGTATGGAAGGTGACACTGCTGGCTCATGCGAAGATCCCGTCCTTGGTGAAGCCACCCGATGGTGTATGGTTGTGGATGTTCTGTGGTCGGTAAGCCCAATGGCTTCACGACCTCTGCCGAAATGAGGTTCTTTTGGCTCCCGCTATCGACAATGAACTGTAGCAGGGAGCCTTTTACCCACACATGGGAATGGAAGAGACGCTCCTCCTCCTCTGGATCTTCAGGTTCATTTTTCTGGATCTTGTCAGTAGCAACAGTCGCATTGGGATCTGCATCAATGATCTGCTTCCCTCTGTCATTCCCTTTGTCGGGTTCTGACTCAGAGTCGAAACATGCATCTGATTATGAAACCTTTAGCTCAGCCACCAGTGACTGCTTGGCCTGACACTCACTTATGTTGTGAGTGGAGCTCTTATGGAACTCACACCATTTTCCCATGTCCTTTTTTGGCTTTGCGGCACTGTTATTTGCTTGTAGCTTTGGCTGGTTGTCTTGGGCTGTCCTGTTACACTAAAAAATGTCACCTTGACTACTTACAGTTAGTATGGCTCAAATCAACAGTCATGCTACCCTCTTAAGCAAGTCTTATGCCTCTGTTATCCATCTCAAACTCAAAGAAGAGAGAAAGTCTTGTAAAAACTATGTTTATCTCTGGGGTCGCAGGTTCTCTCTAGCCTTACCTGCGGGGACGCTGACTATGTTCACAAAAGCTGCGTCCATGGACGCTCTGTATGTTAAAGGACAGGTGCGTCCTTCTGTAAAAGGCAAAATGCGCAAGTTTCATCTTAAAAAAGTTACTTGTGGTTACTTCTAGAACATTCTAGAGGTCAGTTTGATGAAATGGATGCGCCTCCAGTTGGTTCATGTATCTCTATTAAGAGGGAGCTTATCCCATCAATAAGGGAGCTATCCCACCCAAAGAGTGGGATTATCCCATTGATGGTGGACTTGAATAACCTCTTTACAACACTATAAATAAAGACATTGAGCCAGAAGGAGGAGAGTTTGGAACTATACATTTTCTTTGGGTAAATGCTGCAGGATTTAGGTCTTCCATTAGAACCTTTGTGAGGAGAGATTGTCTTTACATGATTCTACTTGGAAGAGGGTGAGCTTTGTCAAAGTAGAGGAAAACACTTGATGGACCCTGGGAGGAACTTGCACAACACCAAGGCCAGGTTGTAAGAGTTTCTTTGTTTCGTTACTAATACAAACTGGTTTATTTTTCTCAATAGCTTGTGTTAATGAGTTATTTCATGTGTTCCTTGGTCTGCATGTTGAATGTATGTTTTATTATATGAAATACAAGTGCTTGGTAATTGTTTGATTGTTTGTGGTTGCAGGAATTGGCTTGAAGGAGGAGCTCATCCGGATCGTCAAGAACAGACTACAACAACAGCGCTTTGGAATAAGGTAAGCCTAGACACTTGTAGTTTTCATGTTGTAAAAGGTATATTTAGAGAAAGATTACTCCATTTTGTCTTCTTTGTCGCTAGAGAGTTTAGACTCCTAGGGAGGTCAGTTGTGTCAGCCCAAATGACTTTTTCCGCCACGACATGTCCCGCCTTGGCTTTGTACTTTGTTCTGTGGTTTAGGGGCACCTTTCCCTTGCTTCAGATTCGCAGATCCAAAGTCGCGCTTCTTTTGTTTAAACTCTTGCTCGACCTTGACAAGATATATGTATGTTGTGCCAAGCGAGGAGATATTTAGGAATTCTATTTCTTCTTGGATGTACTTGTGCAGGTAGCTGTAGTATTTGAGTATCAAATGTTGCTCCGTATCCTTGATACCCAACTTTGTGCGAAGGGTATGGAAAAGATTGCTGAACTCCGACACATCTTGGTCCCTTCCCTGCCGCAACATGGTCCACTTTATCTATTCATCCTCATAGGTTCTGACAAGGTAGTACTGCTCCATGATGGCATCCCGGAATGAATTCCAAGTGGGTGCAACTGAAAATAGTGAGTCAGTATTTTCATCCTTTTTCTCGTAGTAGGTTTCCCACCAGTCCTTGACGTGGGGGGCTACTTTGAGAAGAGCGAAAACAATCTTTTCCCGACTCAAAAATTCATGAATAGAAAAATAACCCTCTAGCAGATTTAACCATTTATCTATGGCACCAGCGCCTATCTGACCCTCAAATATGGGGATTTCAAAATTAACTTGTACCTTAAAGGGTGTGTCCTTTCCAGAGTAGCTGCTGGAAGCCGATGCGTCGCTTCTAGGTAGCCGCTGAAGGATCTGGGCAAAGTTGTCCATCATCACGTTCCGTTGTCGCTCGGGGGCTTCTTCGAGCAAGATTTTGATAGGATCTACTGCCCCCTCGTCTTTCTTCTCATCCTCCATGGGGATTTGCGAGGTTGGTCTTGCAAAGGTTCGACCAGTTCAAGCCCTAACTCCTTATATTCCGACCTCGTTGTGGACATGCAAAGAAAAACAGAGAAAAAGCAGACCGCTCTGATACCACTGATCCGGATTTAAACAGGAATGCAACAAATTACCCAGATAACCATAAACATAGATATGCAGTAGAAATAATATTTCATTTCATTAATATAAAATACTGAAATATGCTTACAAACAATAATGGAAATAAACCAGCTAGGGCGATGGTAGCTTATCTCTGAGAAGAGATGTGGTG
Organism: Pinus tabuliformis; assembly: GCA_031772625.1. Lineage (NCBI taxonomy): Eukaryota > Viridiplantae > Streptophyta > Pinopsida > Pinales > Pinaceae > Pinus > Pinus tabuliformis. Next base: position 1,265,309,789 of record CM062807.1, on the reverse strand, counting down.
GCTACATGCCTCTGAACTGTGTTATAATGAGGCTCAAAGGCCTATTTATTATTGAGAAACAAGGGAAAACCCTTCACATCCCAAAACCTAACCCTAGATGATGAAACGCCAAATTGTGGGCCTCGTTTTGGGGTGAGTTGGATAGCCAAATTCTTGGGGTCGCGAATTGGTCGTATTATCTCCGTTTGACGCGCATGATAGCCCATTGGAAAGATCTCTTCGAGGACTATGACAGAAAAGTAGGTAGATTTCCCAAAAAACATCGTTTAGGGCCTCAAAACAGCTCCGGAAATTTGGGACCCGAAAAACTACTAAAAATAGTAAACTATTCTATAATTAAGGAAACTGAAAATGCTGAGAGGAACAATGGTGGGGCTCCAGGTGGACTTAGCAGGTGGCCACCAATATCCACCTGGATCATTCCTCCCCCCTTAGGAAGAAATGGTCCCCATTGCGTTGAGTTCTTCGATGAGATGGGGAAACTTTTGCTGAACTTGGTCCCTGTTGAGCCACTTGCCATTATGAAGGAGTTGGCCTGCTTTGACAACTCCATACAGTTGAATATTCTGTTTGCAAGTATTCTTGATCTGTGTGTCCATGATTCAATCAGTTGCAACTTGTTCCATGAAATCTGGATTTAATTCTGTGGGTGTGATCTGTTCTGCAATGTTAGATGTGTCTAGCAATGGTGGAAAGTATGGCCGAAGGCGGTGCACATTGAACACTGGGTGCAGGCCAAGGAATGGGGGAATGCTGAGTTCAAATGCATTGTCTCCCACAGCCTTAGTAATGGTGTAGGGACCATATCGGAGTGGTGTCAGTCTCTGATAGGCTCTAGTAAGGCGTTCCTTTTGGAAATGCAGCTAGACTTTGTCACCCACCTGGAACTTGTGTGGCACTCGATGTTGATCATGTCACTGCTTGAACTTGGCATTTGATTTCTCCAGAATGTCATGGACCTGCTGGCGAATATGTTGGATGTGCTCAATGAAGCTGGTCACCTTGTTTGTTTCGGACTGGAGTGAGTTGAATCTGTGTGAGTAGCTGCAAATGGCATGGCCACATCAATGGGGCATAATGGCTGGAATCCCAAGCGCACCTGAAAAGGGCTATGTCCAGTGGAGTTGTGAAGAGCTCATTTCTAGCTGTACTGAACATAGGGGAGGCTCTCGTCCCATGTGCATGGATTCTTTGAGTTGTACATGCGCAGAATGTGTACAATCATCCTATTGACAACCTCTGTCTGGCCATCAGTTTGAGGATGGAAGGCTGTGGACTTAGTGAGTTTGGTGTCCTGCATTGACCAGAGACTGGACCAAAATGTACTAAGGAACCGACTCTCTCAATCTGAGATGATAGACTGTGGGATCCCAAAGTGCACCCACACTCGTTCAAAGAAGAGTTTAGCAGTAGCTTCTGCTGTGAAATTCTTCTTGCAGGCCGCCATGATGGCCATCTTCGAGAACCTGTCGACGACCACAAAAACACAGTCATTTCCATGCTTAGTGGAAGGAAGTCCGGACATGTAATCCATGGAGATGGATTCCCAAGGTTGGCTAGGGGTAGGCAGTGGGGTATAGAGGCCTTGCTTCTTGATGGTCGGTTTGGCAATGGCACAGGCAGTGCATGATCTGATGTACTTCCCAATAGCATGTCGAAGATTCGGTCAATAGAAGTACTTTTGCATCACTGCCACCATTTTCTCGACCCCGAAATGACGAGAAACTCGACTATAGTGTGCTTCCCAAATCATCTTGGCACGCTTGCTTGAAGGAACACAAAGGTGACCTAGATGGCATAACAAGGCATCATGGAGGTGAAAATCTGTACATGTCGACCCTCCAAGGGTGTCTAGTATGTGTGGCCGAATTTTGGGTCACTTTTGTAGAGATTGTTGAGCCCCAAACCTGCACTCATTTACCCATCCTCCCAATAGCCTTTTCCTACTCATTTCCTTCTTTTGTCATCATTTCCTTCATCAACTTGTTCAATTCATTGCATTATAGGACTTTTTAATATGATTTGCTAATTGTGCTAATGATTGACTGTTGGTTTAGATTTTTGGTTCAAGTGCTGCAATTCCGCAGCTTATACAGGGTTTCTGCAGCCGATCTCTGATTCCGCAGTCGATCCCAGATTCTGCAGCCATTTTCTTGTTTGCTATGCTCGAGGTGTCCTCCAGGGGAAAGAGCCACATGGGCAAGTTTGTATGACTGTGTACATGGTGCGTGTGCTGTCAGCTTAGCCAAACTGGTCGTCTACACCCCTGGTCAACGCGGAGGTAACTCTGGTCAAACGGCAAGGTTGCAAACGGTGGCACGGCTCTGCGCGTTCAGGTGGAGCACGAAACGCACAACTGGCCTCTTCTTTAGCCACGAAGACTGCAGGGGACAAGAATCCAACAGAAAATTTATCAACCACGATGATCGTTTCCTAAATCCGTGCACAGTGCTGCTGAACGTGTCTTTTGCACAACTGTTAGTTAGCTTAGTTTACGCACATAACAGTTTGTGTTCCTGCTATAAATAAAGCGTTTCCACACGCTGATTAGTTAGCCTTTAAGTTAGTCTTTTACTGTTGTTATTCAGTTTGTAAAACTCTGTTTCAAGACTATTTTACACAACGTTTACGCTCCCCACTGTATTTTATTATGTGCTGATTTAATACCAAGAAGACAGTTTTTTTCTTACATGCATAGCTGATCTTTTTAATTGGTTGAGTGGATGGAGGGCCCCTGTCTGCTACAACCATTGTACAGTAGCTTTTAAATTTATTTTCTTGCATTTTTTTTCTAATTTCCCATGTATATTAATGTACAGTTTGATTTCTTTTGACATGTATATTATTGTACAGTTTGAATTATGCTGCTTTACATTTCCGTACTTTTCATGACTGATCAGTGTGTGTTTTTGCAGCTTTATTAGGAGCCCGGGACAGTGTTCTTTTCCTTCTTTTTATCACTAGTGGCATTTGAAGTTGTCTTATCTAAACTGCTGACTTTTGCTTTGATTTTCATTAGTTTCCTTGCTTAGTTTACTTTATCAAGTTTTGTCAAGTTGCTAATCTCTTGATGGTTCTTTTTATCATAATTCACTAACTTTTATGGGACCAAAAAATAATTTAATTGCAGCTTGGTTTATTTAGTTTGAGACTCATATTGCTAATTCACTCCTAACTCTTTTTCACATGATCAATTTAGCTAAAGGCAGAATGTCAAGGGAGAATCAAGTAGTGTGATTTGTCACTTAATTTTTGCATTGCTTTAGATTCAATAGAGGAGTTAGAGTAGTGTTCTTGCTTTCAATTGAGTTAATGTAGATGTCATTTTCATTCTTATCAGCAGTAAGGGTATTGGACTAGTGCCATTGGACTTTTTGTTTGATGCTTTACTTTCATTTGAAGCTTTAATTTCATTCCAAGTTATTGTTCAAGTTTCCTCTTTAAATTTAAAGAAGCATTTAGAAATCGCCACATACACACACATTCACCCACTTGTTTATAACTTCATCACATCACATTAGGAAGATAAGTCAAACATGAACTAAAAACAACAAAAAGAAATAGGAAAGGTTACTTAAGTATATATTGTACACTTCACTTCATCAGCTTATGAGCCCCGGGTTGAAAATTTATGATAGAAGTTTAGACAACACTAAATTGACCAAACAAAGATGTGGCCAATCAGAAGTCTCGTGCCCACAAGAGTTGAGCACAGTGGTTAATGCCATGATCGGTGGTCAACTGAGGCAATATGCAACATTATTGGTGCTTCCCTTCTTATAATTGATATTCAAATGGAACCGTTGCAGGTATGTAGACCACTTCTGATGGCGATCATTCTGCAATTTCCCTTGGGTCTGTATGAACTGCAGGGGTCGGTGGTCTGTGTGGATGACCGTTTCCTTCCCCAAAATGTAATGCTTCCATTATCGACAAGCCTACACAATGGAATACATCTCTTTATCATAAGTGGGATACTTCTGGACTGTGTCTGAAAGTGTTTCACTGTGATATGCCACTGGATGCCCATGTTGAGTAAGGACTGCCCCAATAGCATAGTCAGAGGCATCTATCTCGACCTCAAATGGGTGTTGTAAATCTGGTAACGCGAGCACGGTTGCTATGCAGAGTCGATCTTTCAACTCTATGAATGCCTTCTGTTGAGATGTGGACCAAAAAAAATTCTCTTTCGCTCCTCCCTTGGGGAGTTGACTCAAGGGCCAAGTGATATGAGAAAACCCCAACACGAACCTACGGTAAAAGTTGGCAAGACCTAGAAAGTTGCGGAGCTCTGTCAGAGTGGTTGGAGATGGCCAATCCCGAATGACTTGGATCTTGGATGGATCCACATGCACCCCCTGTTCATCAATAATGTATCCCAGATATTGAACCTGGGTCATGCCAAAAGTGCATTTCTCCAAATTGGCACATAGCTTGTGTTGCCGCAGTGTTTGGAGTACCTGTCGGATGTGGTGGAGGTGCTCTTCCCAACTCTGGCTGAAGATCAGAATTTCATCCAAGTATACCACTACAAAGGAGTTGGTGAATGGATGCAAGATGTCATCCATTAGCCTCATGAAGGTTGCAGGAGCATTCATCAGTCCGAAAGGCATCACCAACCATTCGAAAAGGCCCTCCTTGGCTTTGAAGGCAGTCTTCTACACATCAGAGGGTTCGATTGGCACTTGGTGATATCCTGACTTCAGATCGATCTTGCTGAAATATTTTTCCCCCTTTAGTTGGTCGAGGAGGTCATCAATCCGTGGTATCGGGTACCTATTACGGAAAGTGATCTTGTTCAACTCCCGATAGTCAATACAGAGTCTCCAAGTCCCATCCTTCTTCTGTACCAACACGATTGGGCTCCCACAAGGCAATGAACTTGGATGGATGTGACCTTTCTGTAGCAGCTCCTGAATCTGCCTCTTGATTTCATCATTCTCCAGAATAGAGCACCGATAAATTGGTCCATTGGGTAGTGGCACACCTGGGGTTAGATCGATGGAGTGCTTGACCTGACAGTGCAAAGGAACCCCTGCAGGGGAGGTGAAGATGTCCTCGTACTCTGCCACGACCTTGTCAGCATATCTGTATGTTGTGCCTAGCGAGGAGATGTTCAGGAATTCTATTTCTTCTTGGATGTACTTGTGCAGGCAGCCGTAGTATTTGAGTATCAAATGCTGCTCTGTATCCTTGATACCCAACTTTGTGCGAAGGGTATGGAAAAGATTGGTGAACTCTGACACATCTTGGTCCCTTGCCTGCCGCAGCGTGGTCCACTTTATGTATTCATCCTCATAGGTTCCGACAGGGTAGTACTGCTCCTTGATGGTATCCCGGAATGAATTCCAAGTGGGTGCAGCTGAAAGTAGTGAGTCGGTATTTTCATCCTTTTGCTCGCAGTAGGTTTCCCACCAATCCTTGACGTGGGGGGCTGCTTTGAGAAGAGCGAAAACAATCTTTTCCGGACTCGAAAATTCATGAACAGAAAAATAACCCTCTAGCAGATTTAATCATTTATCTATAGCACCAGCGTCTATCTGACCCTCGAATATGGGGATTTCAAAATTAACTTGTACCTTAGAGGGCGTGGCATTTCCAGAGTAGCTGCTGAAAGCCGATGCGTCGCTTCTGGGTAGCCGCTGAAGGATCTGGGCAAAGTTGTCCATCATCGCGTTCCGTTGTCACTCGTGGGCTTCTTCGAGCAAGATTTTGATAGGATTTCCTGCCCCCTCGTCTTTCTTCTCATCTGCCATGGGAGGTCATCGGGATTTGCGAGGCTGGTCTTGCAAAGGTTCGACTAGTTCAAGCCCTAACTCCTTATATTCCGACCTCGTTGGGGACATGCAAAGAAAAACAGAGAAAAAGCAGACCGCTCTGATACCACTGATCCGAATTTAAACAGGAACGCAACAAATTACAGAGATAACCATAAACCCATATATGTAGTAGAAATAATATTTCATTTCATTAATATAAAATACTGAAATATGCTTACAGACAATAATGGAAATAAACCAGCTAGGGTGATGGTAGCTTATCTCTGAGAAGAGATGTGGTGGCTACATGCCTCTGAAATGTCTGAACTATGTTACAATGAGGCTCGAAGGCCTATTTATTATTGAGAAACAAGGGAAAACCCTTCACATCCCAAAACCTAACCCTAGAAGATGAAACGCCAAATTGTGGGCCTCGTTTTGGGGTGAGTTGGACAGCCAACTTCCTGGGGTCGTGAATTGGTCGTATTATCTCCATTTGACGCGCATGATAGCCCGTTGGAAAGATCTCTCCGAGGACTACGACAGAAAAGATGATTTTTTTCAAAACAATTGCTGCGGTAGATTTCCCAAAAAACATCGTTTAGGGCCTCAAAACGGCTTCGGAAATTTGGGACCAGAAAAACTGTTAAAAATAGGAAACTGCGCTATAATTAAGGAAACTGAAAATGCTGAGAGGATCAATGGTAGGGGTCCAGGTGGACTTGGCAGGTGGCCACCAATATCCACCTGGATCAGTAGAAGAGAGAATATTGAGAGACTAACAAATATCTCTGGAAATGGAGGTATCCATGAAGATCTAGTTACCTAGCAGGTAAGTGCTTCCTTCTCATGTTTTACGCCCCTGCGTTGCGATATTCATTAACTTGAGTTTCAATGGGGAATCTAAAGGGAATCTTGGACCTACAAGCTATGAAGTAATTCCTTCTCATGTTTTACGCCCCTACGCTGCGAGATTCATTAACTTGAGTTTCAATGGGGCATCTAAAGGGAATCTTGGACCTACAACCTATGAAGTAATTCTCTGGGATGATGAAGATCATGTGATGGGTTTATATGCATGGTTTTGTGGCTATACTAGTAGCAATATCGTCAAACTTACAAAGTTATAAAGAGGGCTCAAGGCAACAAATATTCAAAAATGCTGACACCTAAACTTTGGGATTAGGTAAATCCATGTAAATATTGTAAATATAAAAATAAATGGAATTGGAAGAGGAAGAGGCATTGGGAGATGAAATCGAGTAGCCTCCCTCTTCATGTATATATTTATATTTTATCTTAATGTAAATGGAACAAATCATTGAGACTTACTCCTATCCTGACATGGTATAATTTATCTTTATGCTCATATGTAACTCCTTCAATTTTCCCGCTCTCACTTAGAGTTATGCATGTTCTGTCTTATGTCCGTTGAATGCATACAATTATTTTATCCCGCTCACATTTGATTTCACTTTCTTTTGGAATCTCAAATCTTTCAAATCTTTGTGCATCTAAGTCCATCGAGATCCATACGCGAGAAAGGAAATTCCCTGCATTGTACCTCTACATTAATTCAAATGTAATCTTTGCAATGCATTGAAGCAGCATGGGTATGCATCTGTCTCTATACGGGTTGTTTTTTAAGGTCACGCGATGAATGGAACTTGAAGAGTTTGACGGTTGCTGAAAGGAATAATTCTTGAAAGGGTCATTGCTTCCTTGTTATATGGTGGTTCTTCATATATATATATACCGTGCGTTGAGTGGTGCGTGTTGCATAGTGTTCAATAGTTTCGAAGGTCGTGGTTAAAAGTTGTTGACTATGTATGCATGGTGCTGAAATGACAGAGCAATGGGTGTTGGGTATAGTAACTTTCTTTGGTGTTTCCCTTGTGCGTTGCTAACTTTCTGCGTGAATATATCTCCTGGTGTGGTCATTTATAAATGGTACATATGGTTTATTATGGAATAAGAAGTACGTTGGGTTCATTTTAAAAGGTGATGGTATATGATGTGTGATGGGCATATAATATATGAAGTGGCACATTAATATATTAAAAGGTGTTGTGATATGGTATAAATTGATATGGTAAAGTTTTTTAAAAATTTGGTGCCTTAATGAAGAGTATTGCATATTTGTTCTCTTTTACTTTATAAATACCATAACTGGTATATAGCAGTGGTATATAGGAGGGTGTGTGAGCAATATAGAGGTATATTTGAGAGCTTATATATTTAATTGATGTTTTTTTAAGACTTAGCTAGTGAATTTGATTACAAATATACTATTTTTGTTTCAACCATTGTAATTATTTTGGGGACAATTTAAATTTTATGATGCATTCACTCATCTCCATTGTGGTAGTATTTTTCTCTAGCAAATAAATTTATCATGATTGTTCTTGGAAGATAAAACACACCCTGATTTTCAATGAGTTGTGGAAAATGTTTTGTGAAGGAGAAGAAGACAATACACCTAAAATTCCCACTTCTAAAAAGGATGTTGGCATTGTTATGTTGGCTTTGATGTCAAAAAGGTCATGGTAATTTTTGGTGGTCCTATTAGTTGGCATGGATGTAGCATTGAGATGGTTGTGTTGGCATAGATGTCAACTCTTGAGGTCATACACTTATGTCAACCTCATGATGATGTAGATTGATGGACCATGGTGTGTGTCAGTGTGTGTTGGCATTGATGATTGATGCTTCTTAGTGGCACACTCATGTGACGGAATTGATGGAGCTTGATGTTGTTCATCATACAAATCTATATGTGTTAGAGATGGTTCATGACACACTAGTTGAGTTGTTAACTAGGTCCTCATTACGTCTTCATTTCTATGACTATGAGGATGAATTGTAGTAGTGATGTGATGGAATTATGATGTGATACAAAGGTTACATGGTCTTTTCAAATGTGTTGCAACATGGAAGTGGTATAATGGAGAGTGGAGGACTTGTTGGCATACTTGCCAACCTTTTTTGTTGGCCCTTCTATCTCAACTTGGTAGTGACACTTGGGAGGTTTGTTTGATCCACTTGCATAGGTGTTAGAGGCTATGTCAGAGGTTTGGAGGGATGTACAAGAGCTGAAGAATAGGATGGAACATATGGCAGAGGTCTTGAGCTGAAGGATTGATGGTTTCCCTCACTTTTATCTAGAGTCACATGCACATAAGCCTATGGGTGTGGCTAGAATCCTATAGTCGCTGGTAGAGAAGGCTTAAGGGAGTGGTTATACCTCCAAGAGGTAAAAGCCACATGAAAATAGTGTGAAGGGAGTGACTAAACATTTTCATGATATTTCCTCTGCATTCCTCGCGTTCTTCATAAGGAAATTAGCAAGGAAATTCCTAGAGGCTTCTAGAATTAGTGAAAAAGGTCACAAATGGTTTAAAAAGGTCCACGAATGATGTGAATCCATTTAGTGCGCTAATAGCGACCCTGGTGGATTATTTTGGTCCAATTTATGCACCTTTGATTATAGCCCCAAGCTCAAATTCACCCTACATGTTTTATATACTTGATCTTGGGTTTGGTTGATGGTTGATTATGAGTAAATATGTTAGATGTTGATGGTATGTGTGGAGAGAAGGTAGAATAGTTAGACTATACTTTTGATCTTAAGTAGAGCCGAGATTATTCAATGCATGATTATTTATGACTGAATAATATGTAGCTATGAAGCATGTTGCATAGTAGATCAAAATTGAAGCTATTGGAGTTGAGTTTGATTTGATGAGTTGTGTATGCTACTAGGTAAAGTTTTTTTATGGTGATTCTCACACTTATTTTGCAAGATATGCTAATGAATGTAGCACATAACCATGTGTCTTATAATTTTATATGTAGTATGCAGCATTATATTGTTGTGAGGGTCTGATGTATTTTTGTTGAGAGCATATATGTAGATTTGATTTATGGTTGAGAATGGTATCTTAGGATCTAGTTTTAAAATAGATGAAAGGAGCTCTGCATGGTGGTGGGGAGCAGTGACTTCATGAACATGGATCAGTGATAGTGAAGCTTCAACAAACGGAAGAAGTTTGTCAATCCAATGGTGGTTGGATAGTCTAATGGTAGGTGGGAAAGCATCAACTGGTCATGGTGGCCGTCAGTAGTTGATAGTCAGTAGATATCCATAAAGAACAAAGTATTCTGATTTGATCCTATTGTCCAAGCAATCCTTTCTGTGGACATAAAAAATTCCTCTAGTCCTATGGGAGCACCTAGCAACCACAGAAGACAATTACATGCAATATTTCTTAATTCATACTATAAAATGTAGAGGATAATAGATCTCCGACCTCTCTTTGATGCTAATACCGTTTCTATTGACCTTGACTCTTTGGCTTCCAAGCTCACAATATCGTCTTTGTTAGTGTAGATGAGTGCATGCATGAAAGATCAAGTGGAGGCAACAAAAGTATGTAAAGCATAACATTTTCTAATGAAAATTATGTAATAGATCAAGGAGCATTACAATAAATTGACAATAATTAACACATTTATGGAAAGAAAACATATATTGTATTACTAATAGATGAAAAAGGGAGCATTACAACCAATTAAGCCTTGATTTAGAAGCCTCCTTTAAGTGAGATTCCAAGTCCAATACTTAGCCTTCAAACACCTTTTCTCCTTTGCACATGGGTAGCATTTGGGCACAATTCAACACTAGGATGGAAACCAACCAACAACCAGGAATTAGTGGATGGTGGAAAATTCATTTATAGGGAAGGAGAGGGAGTTAAAGATCCATGAAAAGAAGGAGGAGTTTCACATCTCAAGGGAGAGATCCATGGAAATAGGATCAAGGGCGAGGAATGGGAGGTCTCATTCCAATCTTCATGTACCTGAAACAACATCGTCGTTCTCAAGCCTTATAGTAGGAGTAGATTCTCCTCCATTTTGGGAAAAACTGTCTAAAGAGGACCAACATGGATTTTCCTGATAAAATTAATGTTGGAAGCACTAGAAATGTGTAATGCCAGAGGTTACTCACACAAATTTTCCTAATAAAAGTAGTGTTGGGCTTGCAAAACAATAATTTTGATAAGCTCTTCAAAATGCTTTCAAGGTAATTTTTCTTCCTTTTCTTTAAGGATGTTCCAAACATGTTTTCATGGTGAATACATCTTTTGTGATAGATTTCATCACTTTACAAAACTTGCGACATTAACGACACAAAGTGAAAGACTTTAGGATATGAGATTCAGAGTGCAACAAAATACTATATAATAGATGGCCCCTAAAGCATGAAGTCAGAACGAGAAGTGATGGATGAAATTCTTTACAAGAAAAGTCAAGGAATTAGAGAACCACTATTGGCTTGATGGGGTCTGATCCAAGTTCAGAGTTAATTAGCCAAACAAATCCCTACAATACTGGCCCTTTCAACATCAGGCCGTGGTGCGCGGACTAAAGTCTTACCCGAAGTAGTATGGGAGGATGCTCGAACCAAGTTTCTGCACCCTATAGATGTCTGAGGTGTCAGTTTAGTCCAACTGTGCCTACCTTCGTGCAGGGGACTTCGCACATTTTTCTAACTTGCAACACCTTCGCGATATGTTATAATTGCCTTCTACATGGCTCTAACCAAGAGTTGAGATGATTTTGCGCTACTATGGCAACGATCTGCGCTATTTCCCCAATTGCACTACGTATCTTACTTATCCTCTTATAGATGTTAGTCAACTTCGTGTAAACAAATACTTAACTCATATTCACTTAATCTACATAGTTATATCTGTTCACACATCATACAAACGAAACAAATTGCAACCTATGCCCAATACATTCAACTCATAAAACATGAAATAATTACATAGAATTGATATTAAAACTTCTCTTTATTAATGCTCCAACAGTTATAGACTCAACTTTCCCTGCAAACTCAGTTGTTTTAGGCCTCTGTGCACTCAGTCGCAGAGCCTTCTCCTACTCTACGACCCAAAAAGTCAGCCTTACACTTCAAATATTACTCTATGCTTCTATTCCATGATCATTACTTCCTTTATTTAAACTTAGAGAATCTCTCTATTTATATAATCCCATGGTCTGATCTCTATAGCGGAAATTACCTTAGAAATTGAGGGTGGAAAACCCTATCACTCATTTACAAAATAAGAATTGTGCGCCCATAAAATGTAGAGTCTTTAAATCGGATTTACAACTTTTAACCAAAATCTGGGCTTTAAGCCCCAAAACCTTCCTTGGGGGATCCCACACATAACAAGCCCCCAACACAAACATCGTGACTTGCCCTCGAGTCACTCTGTCAATGCAGAGATCTTTGCGTGAAGACCTCCTAGTTTTGCCTGGATCGCTACAATATCGATAGTGCACTGAGCGACTCCCTACTGCAATTCCTGGATACGTTGTTCAGAGACTGCTATAGTTGAACTGCTGTCCTAAACTTGTTCCTGTGTTCCTTGATTTTGCACAAGCTTTGCTTTGATAGAGGTTATAATGACGAATGCCTCATCAATCCATGGTTGTACGCACACCTTCAAAACAACTTCCTTCTATCGAGCAACATACACCTACTCCTTGAGTGCTTTCACCTGCTACATTCATGCGAGCCTCTGTGTGAGGGCCATTGTCTGCACGATCCCTTTTATTTCATCCTACTTTTTTTGCAACTCACATGCCTTTGCTTCTAAGCGTTGTATGTTTGGGTCCTCCTGCAGAGTGGTGAGAACCTTGAACGACTCTTTAAATAGCTTGGTACAATCCTTCACTGCACTATTGATCTCTGCTATTCCTACTGTAATGGCACTGGTGCACTATTCCTTCACCTCTGGTGGAGTTGAAGGTTTTTCCGTCACTTGTAACTCAGCTATATGAAGGTTTAGCTCCATTTGAACCTTAGGCATCTCTTCCTTCGCCTCACGCACCCCTGCTGTGAGTCTCCAGATGAAAGCCTCCACTGGGTCTTCTGTTGGGATGGCCAACTCTGAGACCATTTGGCATGCTTCCTCGACCACCTACACTAGCCTCCATTTCTATGCCATGACCTCATCATGCTGTAGGCATAATTTTTCAATATTAATTCACTACTCTCTCATCACCCAGAGCATGTGACCCTCCCTGGCTCACAGTTCAACAGTCACTCCATCCTACAAAACATAGAGAATATCTTGAGGGATTTCAACCATATTGATTCCAAATCCCTTCAGCACATTGACCATAGGACTGTCGGCCTCATTTTCTGTAACTAGTGCTCCCTCTAGCAGCATTATAATGTTGGTCATGTGGGTGCACAACATTTCCTCAGTCGTGGTCATGTCTACTATGAGGTTGGTTAACAAAGTACCAGCCTGAGGAGTGCGCACTTGCAACTCCTCTATCTGCGCTCAGAGGGCCCCCAACACCATCTGGTTTTCCTCCATGGAATGTTAGAGGGCCTTTGTGGTGACGTTCTTCACCATCTCCCCAATGTCATGTAGATCCTTGTCAGTGAGGGTGATCAGGTCAAAAGAAGTCTTCAAAACCTCGATTTCTTCCACTATCCTACCTACTCTCTTGGGCACTGTCGCTTCAGCTCTGTGGATGATGTTTGTGGGTTCGCACCACCTTCCTCTGCATCTGTTTCTGGTTTGGATGAAGGTGACTTTTGGCCTTTGTGCTCCTTTTTAGCTACCCTCTGCTACTCTTTTGCTGCCTTTGTAGTGTCCCACACCTCATGTGCCTTCGTTGTTGTTGCTTTGTTCTATCACTTCTCTGCCAACTACGCCATCCAATGTCTTGCCTCCTCCTTCTTCCTTTGTATGACATACTTCTTTTCTTCCACCCAGAGCTGGCTGGATTATGCCAGTCTGACAGCCAAGACTCAAGCACAACGAATATGACATCATCCATCGCCAGGTAAGGTAGCTCATTCCATTTCTTTGCAGGGTCCTTAGACACCCTAATATACACATGATGGAAGTCTGCCTTTAACTCTGTGAAGTTCTACAGAATATTGTAGACAATGGGCAATAACTGTGACTTGCGATTAATCCCCATTTTGATTTTCATCTCCATGAACACCTAGAATATTTTGTTGTCTTTGATCCTCCTCACATCTTTAGTTTCCCACAGCAAAGCATACTTCGCTACCTCTAGAAGACCATATGCAATTTTTAGGAACTGGTTTTCGTCGAGTAATTCCCAAGCCACAAACATTATGGATAGTAGAATCCATGCATAATGGAAATTCTTCCCCTGTTCCTGTGCCTCGAGGAAATTTTTCGGGAATTCTTTGGACAAGTAATCCACCCAGTTAAACTGAAACCCCTATGCACACTGTGTAGCAAGTGAAACCACTAGTGTGAGCACCTCATCCATGTGACACTTCCGCATAACTTTCCCGACCAATATTTGCATCACAACTTTGACCGCAACGTTGTTCATACTGGAGATTATGCGCTCCGTACCCACAAAATGTAGAGTATTTACACCAGATTTACAAATTTTAGCCAAAATCTGGGTTTTAAGCCCTAAAACCATCCTTGGGGGATCCCACGTCCAACAACCAACATTAGGAGACCTACAAATAAAACATAATACAATATACTTGACATATGATATAAGTATTTCTGACAATACATCTTTGAGCACACACCTAACAATACATGGATCCACGACATGGATGCATCCATCGAAATAAAAAGGATGATGTTTGCAATCATGAATACTCAATAACTCCATAGAGCTTTGATTTATCAAATGAAACCTAGGGTCTTCATCTATGTCTTGATCCAATCAAGGTATCAATCTCACCATGAAAATAAATGGGTTGCAGTCGAACATGGTGTAGAACCTCTATTCTACACCTATTTATCTATCATTTTCCTCCATTTTTCCTTACCTTTCCTTCACTTTTGCCTCATTTTCACCATAAAACCTCTCAGATCATTACATTCAGTGTCAATAGGCATGATTAAGTAAGTTTTGCTAATGGATGACTATTTGTTTAGTTTTTGACTTACTTGCAGGAATCCCGCAGCTATCTGATGATCCCGCAGCTATCTGAAGATCCTGCAACCTTTTTGTTAAACACTATGATCCACGTGTCGGTTTGCTAGATGGGCCACATGGGCACTCAGGTATCAGTGTGGTCGAGGTTCCTATCCTATTGTTCCAACCATCCACGTCACTTTCACCCATGGTCAAAGCTAGTTTAACCACGGTCAACTCAAAGTGGTTTAACGGTGTTTGAAAGCTGTTCGGTCACGTCATCTCCAATGGTGATTTGTCCAAGTTCTAAAGACGGCAGGGGATGCAATCCAACAGGGATTTATTATCCATGATGACAGGAACCACCAAACTCGTTTATGCAACCGTGATGTGTCAAAGAGACATTTAATACGCATGACTGTTATCGCTTTTCTGTTAACTAGCTGTATGCATAGGATAGCTTAGAAACTCCTATAAATTGATGTGTCTGCGTAAGCTCAAAAAAAACTTTTGATTAGTTATATTTTGCTGCACTTGTGTTGAATTAAGAAGCGTTTGTAAACTCTGTTTTCTAGTGCTATTCCAGCACTCTATTTTGTAAACTTTTTGCAAATGGAGGGATCAATATAGCACTGTTTTGAAGTTCCCAGATCTTTGAGTCTCTTGTGGCTGAATGAACAGAGGGCCCCTGCTCATCTCAGCCTTTGTAAAGTATTTTATGTGCAGTATTTCATCATTTCTTTATTTGTTTCCTTAAGCATGTATAGTTTCATTTACTTGTTTTCCTTTATTTTCAGCTGATCAGTGTTATTTCTTTGCAGGTTCCTTTTAGCCCGGGATTTATTTTTATATGTGTTGTGTTTGCTTTACAGCTGATGGTATTTGAAGTTGACAATTCAAGTGTTGCTTTTGTCTTTATAGTTAGTTTTTAATCTTATTTCTCAAAGAGCTGTTCACATACATGAATGATCTTCATCATAAGCTAATATCTTTTAAGATCAAAATATTACTAACTTGCAGCTTGTTTGGGTGCTTTTTGGACTGTTCTTAAGCTACTTTCTTTCCTTACTTTACACAGTACATGTGCTTTGAAGTATTGAGTTAGAAAGAGTAAATCATTACCACTAGTCTTTAAAGTAGAAGTTTTGATTTTAAAGTGTTTCCTAGACTATTTCCTCACTACTTTCTAATCATGCTTCCCATAGTACATATGGCTGAAGTAGAGAATTAGAAATAGCAAATTATTATTAGTCTTTCAAGCATATTTTTCTCACTTTTATAATTCCACTTAAGCTACTTTCTTTCCGTGCTTTACACAGTACATGTGCTTCGAGGCATTGAGTTAGAGAGAGATAATCTTCATTCTTGGGTTTTAAAAGTGACTCTTTTTCCTTTTATTAGCAGCAACTTGAACGGTGTTTAGTGCCATTGGTAGTGGTCATTTTCTTTCAAGTTTATTTCAAGTCATTTCAATTTCATTTATTCTTTCCAAGTATTTCCTTTCAAGCAAATAGCTAGAGATCACTCAACACACACTTCCACTCATTTAGAATTCACTCAACACACACTTCCACTCATTTAGAATTCACTCTACACACACCATCACTCACTTGTTTATAAATTCTCATTCCATCTAGGAACATAATTAACCACAACAACCACCCCAACGATAAGAAAAACTCTAAGAGGTTACTTAAGTACATATATTACACCTTCACTTCATCAGCTTACGAGCCCCGGGTTGACAATAAATACTAGCAATTTAGATAACACTAAATTGACTAAACATTTTGGCGCCGTTGCCGGGGAAGTGAAATTAAGTAGCCATATTCTTAGAAGAAAAAAAAAACATAAAAAAAAAAAAAAACAACTTCAAGAAAAGAAGTTAATAACCTACCTAAGTATGCTCTCCTCTTGCACTTTGAAGTGATCTGGAGGATCAGAAAGGAGAAAGTTATTAATCTAATAGTTTCTTAAGTATGCTCTCTTCTTGCACCTAGAGTGAACTGGAAGATCAGAAAAAGAACTATTTAACTTGACTTGAAGATAAAATAAAAATGACATGCATAGAGCTAGAGATTCTAGGGGAAGGTTTTTAGCTAGAACTCGAAGTTCGATTTTTACAAGTCCATCTGCTTCAAGAGATAGACAAGAGACACCTCCCTTATCTCCAACCGAAACTCCTAGTCCTGAAATTCAAGAACCAAGAGTTGACTCTCCTATACCTTCTATTGAGTTTGAACTAGGAAGAGACTCTTCTCTTTCTCCTACCAGACAACCAATTGTAATTGAGGAAATAGACTCATCTGAAGAGGAAGGAGAAATCTCTTCTCATTCACCATTTGTAGAAGAACCAGAAGATTTTGAAATCCCTAGGAGAATCATCATGGCAGAGGAAGAAGGAGGCGATAGAGGTAGAAGTAGAGGAGGAGGAGGAAATAACAATAACAATGGAGGAGGTAGAGGTCCCATTGGTGGAAATAGAGATGGGGATAACACATTTGGGTTTCCCATTGTTGATGAGGACTCCCGAGCCACCATGAAAAATATATCACCATCCGTTCTCCAAAATTTTCATGGATTAAGAACTGAGGACCCTGAAACATTCTTGTTTGAATTTGAAGTTGTGTGTCGAACTTATGACTATCTGGATGATACTCAGAAACTCAAACTGTTCCCATCAACATTAAAAGATCAAGCCTTGAAATGGTTCATGGGGTTACTTACTCAGTCCATTAGGACCTGGGATGAAATGAAACAAACCTTTTTGGATAGGTATTTGAACTATTGTATGCCTACTAATCATAAGGATGAGGTTTTTAAAATGATGCAAAAAGAAGATGAGATCTTAGAAGATTTACTTGAGAGATTTCAGTATAATTTAAAAAGAGCAAAAATGAGCACCCTGGATGAAGAGACCTTGAAAGCCCTCTTATTAAAAGCCATTAAGGATGAGTGGATAGATATCCTAAACATTATGGGAAAAGGGGATATTTCTCAACTTCCTCTTAGTGAAATAGCAGAACTATGTACCCATCTCTCAAGAGGCAAATCAAAAACTCAAAAAGGGCCTAGAGATCCTTCTCTTCTTAGGGCAAATAAATCTGCAACAGG
Organism: Pinus tabuliformis; assembly: GCA_031772625.1. NCBI lineage: Eukaryota > Viridiplantae > Streptophyta > Pinopsida > Pinales > Pinaceae > Pinus > Pinus tabuliformis. Next base: position 1,265,291,970 of record CM062807.1, on the reverse strand, counting down.
ATCAATGAGTAGGGCTGAAATCGGTAATATGCTAGATGAATTTAAAACTGACATCTTAGGGAGTCTTAGTGAACAAATTGATACCCTTAAGATTCAAAATAAACAAAAAGCAGAAGCCGAGGCTATGAGCATTTTTTGTCCGAAGTGTAGAAAGAAGCATGCTTTAAGGGAATGTCCCTTGGAAGCACAAGTTGTGGAAACCTGTGTAATTTGCTCAGAAACTCATGAGACCAAGGAATGTCCTTCAATCCCTGGCCTCAAAGCAGTCTTTCAAGAAGATCCAAGTACGCTTGAATCTCTTTGTTTTGTTGCAAGAAGACCTTGGCAGGGGCAACAAAGTCAAGGGTTTAACAACTCTATGAATTTCCAGCCCCCACCAAATTGGAATCCTTGGCAACATCCTTGGTCACAACCACAAAACCCTTTCCAAGCATGGTTGCAAAGCATGCAAATGCAAAATCCTTATGGGAGATTTGCCCAATTCTATCAATATCCTCAATCCTTTCAGAATCAGCAAGCTCCCCAACTTCCAAATCAAGGTCAACAATTGTCATTACCATTCCCTCAACAACAACAACCTCCTCCACAAAATCAAAATTCTCAACTCTTGTTACAATCTCAGCAGAGGCCAAATCAACTTCCCTCTCAACCTCAACCAAACCCCAATAATAGGAACCCTCAAAATGCTTATGTGATGGAAGGTCAACCACTTATGGAAGGTCAACCATTCCCTACCTATATGGTTGTCCCTCTCAATGAAGTCCAACTTAGATCAGGTAGAATCTTAGACCAACCTTCTACAAGTGCTCAACAACCAAGCATTTCTGAGGAAGAATCTCTCAAAGCCAATAAAGGTTCTGAAGTATCCCTTCAAAACCCAAGCATTAAAGAAAAAGAAAAATAATCAACTCCTTTAGTAGAGCAACCCACATCTTCATCTATTCCTCCTTTTCCCGAAAGATTGCAAATTGATAAAGGAGTGGAGAAGCAGATTTGGTTGCCCGACTATAGCTTTCTAGATGAATTGAAAAATGTCTGTATCAAGATTCCCTTATTAACAGCCATTAAGGCGATTCCCATTCTAGCAAAGACAATAAAGGAGATGAGTTTGAAAAAAACAATAAAAAGAACCAGAGACACCAAAAGGATACATCTAGTTGGGAAAATTGCAGACATTATGATGGGTAAAATTACCATGAAAAAATATGTAGATCCCGGTAGCCCTATTGTTAAAACTCATATTAATGGGGTTGAAATCCCAAATACTTTGATTGACTTAGGAGCCGCTATCAACATTATGAGTAGACAGACCATGGATCAGTTAAAACTTCCTAACCTTCTCTTTACACCTACTTTGCTGCAACTTGCAGACAGATCAATCATTAAACCTGATGGTGTATTGGAAGATATTCCAGTCTCACTAGACTCTTGGGAGTATCCAGTTGATTTTATGATTTTAACTCCCAAGAATAATCTAGGAGGACATCCTCTTATTCTAGGAAGACCTTGGCTGGCCACAGCTGATGCTTTCATAAGTTGTAGGTCGGGAGACATGTATATATTAGATGGTAATTCCACCAAGAAATTCAACTTGTATCCTCCCGCAAAGGCAATAACAGAAATAGGAGAAGATGAGTGGATTGATGATGAGGATACTCTTCAACCTGTTCTAACCATCTCTGAAATCAGTGAGGACAGTCAAATTCTAAATACATTAGAAAATTTTGAGGCACCTTTAGAATATGACTCTTCACAATTCCAGTTAGATGCAGATATTGAATATCTCTCCTCTAGACAGATGTCTCTCTTCTCAATGGAAGAGTTTGGTAGTTCTACAGTTGAAATCTTTCCAGGTAAAACATTAAACATTAACAAAAACTTGGAAAGACTACAACAAGAAGAATTAACTAAACTGTTGCAAAAACATTCTACTGCCTTTGCATGGGAATATACCGACATGAAAGGAATCGACCCTAAGACTTGTATTCATCATATTTACATTGAAGAAAACAACAGACCTATTAGGCAGCCACAAAGACGGATGAATCCAAATCTTAGGGAAATTGTGAAAGAAGAACTTCAGAAATTGCTCAAGGTAAACTTCATTTACCCCATTTCAGATAGCCAATGGGTTTCTCCCTTGGTTATAGTGCCCAAAAAGAATGGTAAATGGAGAGTTTGCATTGACTATCGAGAATTGAACAAAGCAACCTTAAAGGATCACTTTCCTCTACCTTTTATTGATCAGGTATTAGACACTTTAGCAGGTAAAAAGTATTTCTCATTCTTGGATGGTTTTAGTGGTTACAATCAGATTTAGGTAGCACCTGAAGATCAAGACAAAACCACCTTTACTTGTCCTTGGGGAACTTTTGCCTATCGAGTACTTCCTTTTGGTTTGTGCAATGCACCAGCTACATTTCAGAGGGTTGTACTAGGAATCTTTTCAGATCTGATTCATGATTGTGTAGAAGTATACATGGACGATTTCACAGTCTATGGTAATACATTTGAAGAAGCTTTGGAAAATTTGGAAAAGTACTGGTAAGATGTAAGGAAACAAATCTTTCTTTAAGTCATGAAAAGTGTTTTATGATGTTTACTGAAGGGATTGTTTTAGGACATCATATTTCGGGAGATGGAATCAAAGTTGATAGATCTAAAGTAGAAGTCATCTCTAAGTTACCTGTTCCAAATTGCCAAAGAGATGTTAGAAGTTTTCTTGGGTTTACTGGTTATTACAGAAGGTTTATTGAAAACTTTACTAAAATAGCATCCCCTCTTTTCAAATTACTTACCAAAGATTGTGAATTTAAGTGGGATCCTGAATGTCAAACTGCCTTTGAAGCTTTAAAGACTAGAATATCTGAAGCACCCATTTTAAGGGGTCCAAATTGGAAACTCCCTTTCCATATTTCTACTGATGCTTCAGATACAGCTTTAGGAGCTGTTTTGGGACAAAAAGATTTGATCCCTTATGCCATTTATTACACGAGTAAGAATTTGACTCCTACTGAGTTAAATTATACTGTTACTGAAAAGGAGTTTCTAGCCGTTGTTCATGCTATAAACAAGTTTAGACACTATATAACCGGCTATGAAACCTTTGTCCACACTGATCACTCTGCCATTAGATACCTCATGAACAAACCAGTCACTAATGGTAGAGTTACAAGATGGCTTTTGCTTTTACAAGAATTCAATATAACTGTGTTAGATCGACCAGGTAAACAGAACACAGTAGCTGACTTCTTGTCCAGAATCCAAAACACTAATGAGGACTCTCCGGTAGAGGATAAATTTCCAGATGAGTATTTGTTTGCAGTAACTACCAAAACCCCTTGGTATGCTGATATTGCTAATTATTTAGTTACTGGAAAATTACCTTTACATTTATTTCCTAATGAGAAAAGGAAAATTATTCAGGATAGTTCACTTTATTCTTTGATTTCTAATGAATTTTTCAGAACAGGGCCAGATTTGATGATCAGAAGATGTGTACAAGAGGATGAGATGCCTGACATCCTTAAGGCATGTCATGATGAACCTTGTGGTGGACATTTTTCTGATAAGAGGACTGCCTATAAAATCCTTTCATCAGGATATTATTGGCCTTCTCTCTTTAAGGATGCAAAGCAATATGTTAAAAGATGTGACAGTTGTCAGAGAACTGGGAGACCAACTCTTTCAAATGAAATGCCACTACAGCCACAGGTATGCATCGAACCTTTCGAGAAATGGGCTCTAGATTTTGTTGGACCAATTAATCCGCCATCCAAGCAAAATAAATATATACTGGTTTGTACTGATTATGTTACCAAGTGGGTAGAAGCTATAGCATTAACTTCTGCTACTGAAAATTCAGTTGTTCAATTTCTTTTCAAGGATATTTTCACTCGTTTTGGTGTCCCAAGAGAAATTGTAACAGATCAGGGAAGCCAATTTACATCAAGGATGGTGGAAAAGCTGATGGAGGAATATAAGATTAAGCATAGAACATCTACTCCATACCATCCGCAAGCGAATGGTCAAGTAGAATCTACAAATAAAGTTCTTGAAAGCATCATCACAAAGACTGTTCATCTTCATAGAAGAGATTGGGCAGAAAGGCTTCCTGAAGCCTTATGGGCCTACAGAACTACATGGAGGAACACTACAGGACATTCTCCCTATGAACTTGTTTATGGGAAGGAAGTCCTGTTCCCCATTGAGTTCCAAATCAAGACCTTCAAGACAACAGTTCAATTGGGGATGAGCTTATCAGAAGCCCAAAAGCACAGATTGGACCAGTTAAATGAACTAGATGAAATGAGACAAGATGCAATTCTAAGGACCGATCTAGTTCAGCACCAAAGAAGTAAATGGCATGATCGACATATCAAAGAAAAGAAGTTTCAAAAGGGTGATTGGACACTCTTGTTTGATTCAAAATTTAAGGACTTCAAAGGAAAATTTCAAACTCATTGGCTTGGGCCATATGAGATTGATGAAGTCTTTAATAATGGAGCAATTAGAGTGAAGACTATCGATGAACTTCAAACTCCCTTTATTGTGAATGGCCACCGGTTAAAAGTTTACCACAAACCACTCTCAAAAGGGGAGTTTGTTAAGTTATTCCAAGGTGATTCTGAAATGAGGCTGGTGGAGAAGAATTCTTCTCCTCCATCAGCCTAAATCTCTGTTTCTTTCAATTTGAAAAAAATAAAATAAAAAATAAAAAAAAAAAAAAAAAAAAAGAAAAAAAATGAATAAGTGTATGAGCCTGAAAACCAATCTCTGATTGGCAGTCTCATGCAGAAAACATAAGGTGAAAATCAGGGTCACCTGACACCTCATGTTTTCCAGAAAAAAAAAAAAATCTCTCTCTCCCTCTTTCATTTCCATTTCATTTTACCATTTTCTTTCGTCCTACCATCTTCACTCCACCTCACTGTTTTTCACTCATCCATTCATCCATTCATTTCTTCACTCCATTTCACTTCATTAATAAAGTTTTTTTTGGCAACTAAAGTATTTTTTTGCAGCTAGAAGACTTCACTACAGTTCTGCAGCCATTTGACAATCCTGCAGCTGATTAGCTTTCCTGCAGCCTTCTGTACCTGCACAAAAAAAAAAAAAAACACAGTTTGTCTGAAGAAAATATTTACAGCTCAGAATCATCAAAGACCAGGAGAAAAGATCATATGCTAGCAATAAAAGTTTACAAAAGGTTAGTAAATCATCAGAAGCCAAATCAAATGTGATTCAAGGTATGTTCAAAGTCCTAAACCTATGGTTATTTCATTATGCGAACTTTCTGGATTATGTTTTATTGGCCACTAAACGTAATGATTACCCATTTTCCTTTTCCCATGCAACTACAAATCTCCGAATCCTCCACGTCTACCAGTTCATAATCACCACGGGTTTTGAAATTACATATGGCTGTTACGGTTGTACCCTAATGACGTAACCTACCGCATTACGTCTCTCTGCTCTCGTCCCACAGCCATGTGTCACTCCATATCCGAAATTGAAGAAGGTAGTCGTTCCGTTCATCATTTCAAAACCCTCCATGCTCATAATCCCCTATTCCTCGCCATCATCTACCTTGTTTCATTTTCACTCACTACGATTACCATCCTCTGTTTTTTTCCTCTGCCATATAGCCCGTAAACCTGTGATACAGTCGTATTGCGACTGTTAGTCACTGTTTTTACCGTATCCACGCTAACTCCACCGCTTAACTCTCAATTCCATCCGTAAATTCCCGGTATCTGAGGCCGTTTTTGCACCGTATATCCTCTGTTCCACAGAAGTTACTGTGTGAAGTCACGAAGTTACTGTGTAGGGTCACCATCAAATTTGTGTTTAAACAGAACCGAAGGGTCGATGGGAAAGCTTCTGAGGGCTGAACCGGAAGGTGCGAAATTTTTGGAGGCATATCCTCAGGTTGAGGAGGCACTACAAAAAGCTAATTGGTTACAATGTATCAGAAAGTTTAAGGGCTATCATAAGGAAGTAACCAAAGCCTTTGCAAGATCATTTAAGGATAAGGACAGCCAGGCAGAGGTGGGAGATTTAACAGTTACAGTCAGCGAAGGAAGCATAGCAAGGGCTACTTCTCTTCCACAAACCGGTGAACGTTGGTTCAAAAACCGGGCAGTCCAGGATCAACAATGGAAGAGGATTTTCAAAAACCCAGGTATGGACACAAGTGTTTTTACCAAAGGCATTCCAATTTCCCATGTTAAAGAAGAATGGAAAACTTTATTGCTATTAGTACAAAAGTTTTTCACCTGTGAAGGAAGATTTGGAGTGTTGTATGTCTATCATGGTAAAATTATGATACAGTTTCAAGGAGAACATGATGTAAACCTTCCTTATTTCCTATTTCAAAGCCTTAGGAAGATGTGTTCCATGGCTCAACGAAATCCACGAAATGTAGAAGCTTACCTCTGTCACCATGGTCTTGTAAAATTATTAATAGAAGATCAGTTAAAAGAAAAACAAGACACATGGGAAAAATTCCTTGTAAGGAATCATTTTGCAGAGCCTGGAGAGTCTTCTATACCTAGAAAGAGAAGAAGGAAGAGAAGGGAAAGTATCTCTGAGACTGATGTCTTAGAAGGACAAACTGTAGAAGAAATAGAAGTCCATCATCCTGAACCTGAGATTGAACCCACTGAAGACAGTGCTCAAGAGGCCATCTCAGAAACCCTTGCTGAACTTGCCAAGGAAGCTGCCAAAAAGAAAAGAGAGGCCAAAAAGAAACAAAAACAAGATAAAGGGAAATCCATAATCCAAGAAACTGACCAGACCCCAGAACATTCTAGTGGTGAAGAAAAGGATAACCAGCCTTTAGCACAGAGGATAACTAAACTCCATGAGAAAACTGCCCTCTCTAAGGAAGTAAAAGTTCAAAAACCAAAGGAAAAAGCACAAAAGGAAATACAAAGTGCTGCCACTGTAAGAAGGAGTAGTAGATTGCAAAGTAAAAGGAAAGCCACGAGGACACTCTTCGTTGATCTTAGCACACCTGAGAAGGGTGCTACACAAGTAGACCTTGAGGATAGTCCATCATCACGTGAGGCAGCTACTCCTCCAAGAGAAGACAGTCCATTTCAGCCGGAGTTTGAAACTGAAATTGAACAAGAATGTAGTCCAAGGAAGTCACCAAGTGTTGACCCAATTCAACAAGAGGTGTACAATTATTATGAGACATTGGAGCAAAGCACTGCTGGCCCAAGTAATGTTATACCTCATGAGCAGCAAATAGATTTACTTAAACAAGAAATCTATGAACTTGAATTGTTGAACCGTCACATTAAACAGAGGAATGAAGAAATGAAGCAGCAAGCTGATATTGCCAAGGCAATTCAAGATAATACTTATCTTCACATGAGCATGTGGCAGAAGAAACACAGCAGACTGAAGAAGAGATGCAAAAGGCTGAACAGAGCCTTAATTAATTTGAAATTCAGATGCATGTTCAAGAGGCCAAAGGCTAATTTTTCTACACAAAGGAAGAGAAGGAGGTTGGATGTCCTAGCTGAGGCATCCCAGCAGATGGACTGAATTGTGTTTTCATTGCATGAGGACATGCAATACCCTCGGAGTGGGGGTATGTAGAACCTCTATTCTACACCTATTTATCTATCATTTTCCTCCATTTTTCCTTACCTTTCCTTCACTTTTGCCTCATTTTCACCATAAAACCTCTCAGATCATTACATTCAGTGTCAATAGGCATGATTAAGTAAGTTTTGCTAATGGATGACTATTTGTTTAGTTTTTGACTTACTTGCAGGAATCCCGCAGCTATCTGATGATCCCGCAGCTATCTGAAGATCCTGCAGCCTTTTTGTTAAACACTATGATCCACGTGTCGGTTTGCTAGACGGGCCACATGGGCACTCAGGTATCAGTGTGGTAGAGGTTCCTATCCTATTGTTCCAACCATCCACGTCACTTTCACCCATGGTCAAAGCTAGTTTAACCACAGTCAACTCAAAGTGGTTTAACGGTGTTTGAAAGCTGTTCGGTCACGTCATCGCCAATGGTGATTTGTCCAGGTTCTAAAGACGGCAGGGGACGCAATCCAACAGGGATTTATTATCCATGATGACAGGAACCACCAAACTCGTTTATGCAACCGTGATGTGTCAAAGAGACATTTAATACGCATGACTGTTATCGCTTTTCTGTTAACTAGCTGTACGCATAGGATAGCTTAGAAACTCCTATAAATTGATGCATCTGCGTACGCTCAAAAAAAACTTTTGATTAGTTATATTTTGCTGCACTTGTGTTGAATTAAGAAGCATTTGTAAACTCTGTTTTCTAGTGCTATTCCAGCACTCTATTTTGTAAACTTTTTGCAAATGGAGGGATCAATATAGCACTGTTTTGAAGTTCCCAGATCTTTGAGTCTCTTGTGGCTGAATGAACAGAGGACCCCTGCTCATCTCAGCCTTTGTAAAGTATTTTATGTGCAGTATTTCATCATTTCTTTATTTGTTTCCTTAAGCATGTATAGTTTCATATATTTGTTTTCCTTTATTTTCAGCTGATCAGTGTTATTTCTTTGCAGGTTTCTTTTAGCCCGGGATTTATTTTTATATGTGTTGTGTTTGCTTTACAGCTAATGGTATTTGAAGTTGACAATTCAAGTGTTGCTTTTGTCTTTATAGTTAGTTTTTAATCTTATTTCTCAAAGAGCTGTTCACATACATGAATGATCTTCATCATAAGCTAATATCTTTTAAGATCAAAATATTACTAACTTGCAGCTTGTTTGGGGTGCTTTTTGGACTGTTCTTAAGCTACTTTCTTTCCTTACTTTACACAGTACATGTGCTTTGAAGTATTGAGTTAGAAAGAGTAAATCATTACCACTAGTCTTTAAAGTAGAAGTTTTGATTTTAAAGTGTTTCCTAGACTATTTCCTCACTACTTTCTAATCATGCTTCCCATAGTACATATGGCTGAAGTAGAGAATTAGAAATAGCAAATTATTATTAGTCTTTCAAGCATATTTTTCTCACTTTTATAATTCCACTTAAGCTACTTTCTTTCCGTGCTTTACACAGTACATGTGCTTCGAGGCATTGAGTTAGAGAGAGATAATCTTCATTCTTGGGTTTTAAAAGTGACTCTTTTTCCTTTTATTAGCAGCAACTTGAACGGTGTCTAGTGCCATTGGTAGTGGTCATTTGCTTTCAAGTTTATTTCAAGTCATTTCAATTTCATTTATTCTTTCCAAGTATTTCCTTTCAAGCAAATAGCTAGAGATCACTCAACACACACTTCCACTCATTTAGAATTCACTCAACACACACTTCCACTCATTTAGAATTCACTCTACACACACCATCACTCACTTGTTTATAAATTCTCATTCCATCTAGGAACATAATTAACCACAACAACCACCCCAACGATAAGAAAAACTCTAAGAGGTTACTTAAGTACATATAGTACACCTTCACTTCATCAGCTTACGAGCCCCGGGTTGACAATAAATACTAGCAATTTAGATAACACTAAATTGACTAAACACATGGTAGAAACCACCTAATTATTGGCCAATGATGTAAATCGTTAACAAGAATGATAGAAAATACCAATGATGATGATGGCTCTGAAGGTACAACAACACAATCCACAAGTGTGAACAATTAAGCTAAACTCTAACACTCACATAATCAGTCGATCAAAGGCTAGTGATGTGAACCTATTTTCTAATGTGAAGAACTTGCCATTGAGGCATGCAAGCTCCAAGGTACTGAAAGGGAATTTTAGATCATCTTCCTGTATAATGAGTTGGAGTCGAAATGAAGTGATCCGTCAAAGGAAGGCCATAATGTTTCGCACATCATCGACACAAAACATAGGATTATGCAAAGTTGGCAAGCGCGATTTCAGATTATTATAGAAAAAGTCAAACAAGATATAAGTGGTTTGAATTTGTAGGTGGGATTTCTCTTGAGCGTATTGATGACATGATTCTATAATTTAGTATTAGTTGAATCAAAATAGGATTAAAGGTTATGGTGACATTACGATAAAGAAAATGAGAGGAAAATTTATTTTCGAAACCCATTAAGCTAAGTGACAAAGTCAGCATGCCCCAAACTCGGCACGAGATACAGATAAGTGTCATGTTTAAGAGTGACATACTACCTTTCATACAAAATACATGATATATTTTTCTTTCCATTTCCCCCCACTATTTCTAGTGATTACCTCTTTATTTTTAGTCTCAATCTTGAAGAGGATACCATATTCTTGTCATATAAGTTCATCATTCGAATGAATCCATCCTAATATTTACAAAAAACACTAGGAATGAGTAGCTTAGTCTTATCATGTTGACAATCCTTTGTCATTTAGTTTTACAAGTTCAAAGAAGGGGTAACTCGACATATTTTTCATGTTTAGAGAGTTTGAAAAAGAGGCTCAAAAAAATTCCAGATGTCCCTTTTTGTAGATAGTCTCTTAAGTCTGAAAAGGTAGAAACAAGTTCTTGATTTTTTTTTCATATTTTGGGAGTCTGAAAGGAGCTAAAAGAGGACTCCTCCTAGAGGAACGAGTGGTATAAAAGGTAGCAATTGGTTCCAGTGATGGTGGAACTACTCTAAACATGTAAAGTTGAAGAGATTGGCTAATAAGATCACTCATTGAAGATGTTCCCCGAGCAAGGGTTGAACAACCAAGTGAAAGTGTATGATCAACCAAAGAGACGGTGATGATGAACTAAAAAGACCAAGGTGAATCTGACAAAAATAGGTTGATAAAAGTGGAAATCACGAGGATTAAAGTGGGAATGTGTTCATTTTTATAGGAGTTTGAAACATGGGAAACTGTAATTGGGGATACCTAAAGATGGTTTCATTTTTCAAATATTGAAACATGAGGAAAAACTATTCTTGGATTTAGTTTCATTTTTACACAAGATTGAAATGGAGACAAACTATGCTTGGATTTTGGTTTCATTTTTACACAAGCTTGAAATAAAGAAAAAATATGCATGAGATTAGTTTGCATGCCCCCATGATAATGGATCAATTCAACATACATTTCCCCCAAGCTTCATTTCATTCACCTAAGTAGACCATTGGTTACTAACAGGTGGATGGAATGAAGGTTAATTTATGAGATCAAGTGAAAGACTTGACTAGGAATTTACAAGAAACAAACCATGATCACAACACCTTGTTTCATTTTTTAACGAGCTTGACACAAGAAAAGAACCATGCTCATGACACCTTGTTTCATTTTTTAACAATCTTGACACAAGTAAAGGAACTCTACTCTGAGAACCTTGATTCATTTTTTAAGGAGCTTGACACAAGTAAAGGAACTCTGCTCCAAGAACCTTGATTCATTTTTTAAGGAGCTTGACACAAGAAAAATAACTATGATCTAGGAACCTTGATTCATTTTTTAAGGAGATTGACACAAGAAAAGGAACTATGCTCCAACACCTTGATTCATTTTTTAAGAAGCTTGAAAAAAGTAAAGGAACTATGCTCTAAGAACCTTGATTCCTTATTTAAGGAGCTTGACACAAGAAAAGGAACTGTGCTCCAACACCTTGAATCATCGCCCATAAGAGGCCATGGCTTCCAAGAGATTCTCAACAAATGGGAGAACAACATTCTGTAAGGGACACATGTCAAGGGATCTAATGGAAATATCAAGATCTAATGCCCACAGTACATGATGCACTATATCACTGACTAGATCATCAACAAACACAAGCATGGAACAGGTTGCCACATAATTAAGCTATGGCAGGGGTGATACCACTTGCATTCAAGGACCATTTAGGGAAAATGTTCTATTGGGAGCCAAATTAGGACCAACATATGAAATCTGATCAATGGTCATAATTATTCATTAATGCAGGAAACATATGACATGAGAGAGAGAAGATACAAGAGCTCCCATGACATAAAAATATTCATGGCCAAGGAGTAAATTAAAATCCAAAGGGCCTTGGAAAACTATCACATCGATATGGAAAATTTTTCCCCTGAAAGTAATAGGAAACTTAGGAAAGATCCCTAATGGTTAACTAGTTCCTCTGTTAAAAGCCAACAGATTCTGGGTAACGGGCACAAGCTCCAGAGAACCTAAATATTTCTAAGGATTTGAGGACAAAATATTAAATGATGCACCTTCCTCTATGATTGTTCCAAGTATGGGTATATTACAAGCTTGCACTATGATCTAGAAAGGCACATAAGAAGGAAGATGATATCTTATGAGTTGCCTCCTCTTAGGACTCCACTATGTACCATTTTTGCTATATATTTTGACACCACTCTACTCTTAAAACCATGAACTTCAATGTCTTTTTCATCCACGTTATCCCAAGTGTTGAGAAGGTAAATCCCCTCTACGGATAGAGGCGATCCCTACTAGCCCAACAGGGGTCTAGCAACAATCACACAATGCTGCCACGCATGTTCCTAGTTACAATTAGACAAGAAGTAAAGAGCACCTACTTGGATTCCTGCGCTGTCATTTGTCGAGGGGATGTTTCCCTTGCTCCTTCGCTTCAGCTGGTCATAGTCTTCCGCGATCCCCGCGAACGAACACCTGCACACACGAAGGGAAAGCAAACGCAAGCGTGAAATCTAGTAAAAGTAACTATATGCCAGTCAGAAAAGACATAATTCACATTTATCCATTCCATAAACAAACGAGAATGGAACAATAATAGTAGTCATCTATTATTAATCAGAATAGAGAAGAGTACAACCAAATGTTCTGACGCCGATAAACTTCTCAGGAGGGATCAGTCAGCATGTATCTCAAGCATTCACCTTTGAGGATGGTTCTCCCAAGACAAACTAGTCTCTCTCTCTCACACAAATGTCACAAACAAACTTCCCAAAGCAATCAATCACTTCCACTCCTAACACACCACACCTATAGCAGCAATCTGAGCACTACAAGCTCTTGTATAATCCAAGCTAAGTCTAGCTATTTTCTAACCAGCTGCTCATGGTAATGGTGGAAGTTTATATAGGAGAAGGAGTCTCCTAAAAAGGTGGAAGGATGAGCTTATCTTCAAGGGGAGTAGTTGCAAAAGGTCGAACAGACATGCCATAGAAGGGAGTCGACATTCACAAAGCTAACAACCAAGCCTGGAGAGATCTGGAAGGCTGGTTGTTTGAACAAATTCGCCCAAACTGGATCAGCGCGGATTATATGGAGACTGCCGCGCTGTCAGCACATGACAACAACTGAACAAGCCATGTCAGCGCGGAAGGACACGTGAAAGCCGCGCTGTGCGTCATCGCGGAAAAGTGATGTTCTTCCGCGATGGCAGCGCACGAAATAGACTGTGGGGCGCTGGTCATCGCGGTTATTTTAGGAACAGACGCGCTGATGCACAAAACTTTGGAAAAATGGGTTTTTAGCCAGTTCAGGGAGCAAACATTTAGTGATTGTGACTTCTTGGACACAGCAGGGTGACTGACAGGAAGGCAGTGATAAATTACTGTGTAACAGATGCCCCCTAAAGCATGAAGACCGAGAGAGTGGGAGGGGTGAAATGCTTTACAACACACGCCGAACTGGAACACCACCAGGAAGTACCGAAAAATCTCTGACAATCATGTACACGCAGTCTAGGTATGGGCGCAGCCATCCAAAAGACATGCAAGACTGGTCTATGGTATGGACGCAGCCACCCAGCTAAAGAGACCATAATAATGACAAGGTATGGTCGCAGCCATCCATGAAGACTCAGGTATGGGCGCAGCCATCCATCAATGAGTCATGTAATGATTATCCACAAAATCGCAACCTGGACCACAGTGAGCAAGGATCCAGGGTCTTGCGCTCCATCTCGACCCGAATAGAGTACAAGTTCAAACATGTGAATACAGGGGTTGGAGTCGAACATGTATGAACATCGTCTGATTACCGGCCAATGATGAGAACCGTTAACAGACGCGAGAGGTACCACCAATAATGACAATGGCCCTCAAGGTACTATAGGTACAATCCGTAGCGTGTGAATCAATGAGCTGGTGTCGAACACCCACGGAATCATTCGATCGCAGGTCAATGATGTAAACCTTGCGTCGAACACGAAGAACCTGCCATTGAGGCATGCAGGCTCCAAGGCACCTGGAAGGAGTCTCTAAGTCACTTTCTCGGATAATGAGTTGAAGTCGACGAGAAGTGGCCTTGATCGAAGGTGGGCCATAATGATTCCCACATCAGCGACACGAGACAGAGGTATAATAATTTGTGATGAGATAGCGAACGAGGTTGCTTTGTGGCAGAGGACAACTTCTCTTGAACACATAACGGCACTGTAACGGATTTGGCAGCACTTGACATCAAATGAGCAGCGGGTAGGATGATGATGGCAATGAACAGATGAGAGGTCAAATAGGATATCCCAAACCCATGGAGGCTAGTGAAAACAAAATGAGATGACCCCACCCAGACACGAAACAGCGGAGTGCCATGTTCAAGAGCGACGTACTGCCGACACGACTGTAATCATAGTTCCATTTTCCCCACCATTTCTGGCAGGTACCCCGATTATTTTTGGATGACAAGCTTGACGGGGATAGCATATGCTCGAAGAGTGTCATTTCGACAATATCCGATGTCATCGAGTGTTTAACGAGCCTGACAAGGGAAAAACTCGGCGTCTTTTCTTGTTTAGAGAGCCTGAAAAGACAGCAGAAAAGGAGACTCCAGGGGGGTCCTTTTTCGTACAGTTGTGTCTCTCGAGCCCGAAAAAGTATAAAACAATGCTCGAAAGAACCGCCCGACCATTACGATCGAGGAGTACTTTTCGTAAGTAGTGCCTTCGACCCGAAAAAGTAAAAAAGCGGTCGGAAGTACGTCGTTTTGGAGCCAATAATGAGTTCGAAACGACAAAAACCCGGCAATCTTTTCATCTTTAAACGGTCTGAAAAGAGCTGAAAGCAGACCTCCATTTTTATTCTCTTTAACGAGTCAAAAGGGAAAAATACTCGGCAATCTTTTCACATTTTACGAGTCAGAAAAGAGCTTAAAGGTGACTCGTCCTAGAGGAACGAGTGGTATAAAAGGTAGCAACTGGTTCCGGCAATGGTGGAACTACTCAAAACATGTAATGGTCAAGAGGCAAGCTAATAAAACCACTCATCGCTGCGGTTCCTCAGGAAAGGATAAACAACCAAGTGAGAGCATATGATCGGCCAAAGAGATGGTGGTGATGGAATGAAACAACCAAGGCTCATCTAGCAAAATCCAATGGATAAAAATGGCAATCACGAGATGTAAATCGGGTATGGGTTCATTTTTACACAAGCTTGAACCATGGAGAACTCTGCTTGGATTATGTTTCATGTTTACACAAGCTTGAAACGAAAAACTATGCTTGCTATAAGTTTGCATGCCCCCCAGCATAATAATGAAAATCGAGGTACATGCCCCCCAAGCTTCATTGCATTCAACAAAGTGGATGGAATGAAGGTTCACTCTCGAGATCTATGAAAGACTCGACTTGTATTTTACGAGATCTTAATCAAAACACTCGATCTGGAAAGGGAGGTGTTTCATTTTTTAATGAGGTTGACACAGTAAAAGAACTATCCTCATAACCCGTGTTTCATTTTTTAACGAGCTTGACACAAGATCAGGAACTATGCTCCGACACCTAGTTTCATTTTTTTTAAGGAGCTTGACACAGGAAAGCGAACTATGCTCCGACCAGACCCAGTTTCATTTTTTAAGGAGCTTGACACGGAAAGGAACTATGCCCCAGCGGAGTCGCCAAATTGTTGAGAAGGTAAATCCCCTCTACGGATAGAGGCGATCCCTACTAGCCCAACAGGGGTCTAGCAACAATCACACAATGCTGCCACGCATGTTCCTAGTTACAATTAGACAAGAAGTAAAGAGCACCTACTTGGATTCCTGCGCTGTCGTTTGTCGAGGGGATGTTTCCCTTGCTCCTTCGCTTCAGCTGGTCATAGTCTTCCGCGATCCCCGCGAACGAACACCTGCACACACGAAGGGAAAGCAAACGCAAGCGTGAAATCTAGTAAAAGTAACTATATGCCAGTCAGAAAAGACATAATTCACATTTATCCATTGCATAAACAAACGAGAATGGAACAATAATAGCAGTCATCTATTATTAATCAGAATAGAGAAGAGTACAACCAAATGTTCTGACGCCGATAAACTTCTCAGGAGGGATCAGTCAGCATGTATCTCAAGCATTCACCTTTGAGGATGGTTCTCCCAAGACAAACTAGTCTCTCTCTCTCACACAAATGTCACAAACAAACTTCCCAAAGCAATCAATCACTTCCACTCCTAACACACCACACCTATAGCAGCAATCTGAGCACTACAAGCTCTTGTATAATCCAAGCTAAGTCTAGCTATTTTCTAACCAGCTGCTCATGGTAATGGTGGAAGTTTATATAGGAGAAGGAGTCTCCTAAAAAGGTGGAAGGATGAGCTTATCTTCAAGGGGAGTAGTTGCAAAAGGTCGAACAGACATGCCATAGAAGGGAGTCGACATTCACAAAGCTAACAACCAAGCCTGGAGAGATCTGGAAGGCTGGTTGTTTGAACAAATTCGCCCAAACTGGATCAGCGCGGATTATATGGAGACTGCCGCGCTGTCAGCACATGACAACAACTGAACAAGCCATGTCAGCGCGGAAGGACACGTGAAAGCCGCGCTGTGCGTCATCGCGGAAAAGTGATGTTCTTCCGCGATGGCAACGCACGAAATAGACTGTGGGGCGCTGGTCATCGCGGTTATTTTAGGAACAGACGCGCTGATGCACAAAACTTTGGAAAAATGGGTTTTTAGCCAGTTCAGGGAGCAAACATTTAGTGATTGTGACTTCTTGGACACAGCAGGGTGACTGACAGGAAGGCAGTGATAAATTACTGTGTAACACCAAGGTATATAGAAACCTCTTCTTTATTATATGTTTAATCTGTCTTACATTTAATTCCACAATACTCTTATATTTTATCATTAATTGAAGTGCATTGTTGCTAACACAAGTCAAAGATCGCAGATAAGTTATATGCCTTGTTGGGAACGAGCGACCGTTGCTGAGACAGCTGGCTCCGTTGCTGAAACAGCTGACTCCGTTGCTGAAACAGCTGACTCCGTTGCTGAAACAGCTGACTCCGTTGCTGAAACAGCTGACTCCGTTGCTGAAACAGCTAACTCAGTTGCTGAAACAGCCGTCAAGCACGCAAATCCCGTTATGCGTAATTTGCGATTCTGGAAGAACTTTTTGTGGAATAGTAGCAACAGCCCGAAGATACGGTTACCTGGATTATCCTGAAGATAGCACTTCTGTTGTCTCGGTTGTAACAATATCTCTTTTTAAAGAACAGAATAGCCCTGTTTTGGAGAAGAAAACAGAATCGAGATATTCGCTCTCATTTAAATTGTAAAAGATGTCTCCTCTTTAAAAGGAGGAGACATCATCATTAGAGGGGAAGGGAATCGTAAGTTACAGGACAGTATTGTGGAGAACTGGAGCTAGTCTCCTTCTGTAATGTATCAGTTACTTTGACAGATGAATAAAAACTTCTTTTGAGCATTCCAATTTAATTCTTTCTCCCGGGGAATCTTGTGAGAAGGAAAGGGCCCGCCTTCCTCACAAGGTTCACCCTTTTGGTTCCTGTAGTTTTTTTATTTCTTTATGTGTTTACACTTCCCTTAATTCTATTGTTGAAACACAAGTTACACAGTTTGCAATACTCTGTTTCTTAGCGCTACACGTATTGAATGCATGAGTGAATGATGTTGAGAGCATGTGCTGAAGATCCCTGCATAAAGGGATAGGGTCTTGCTCCCATTGATTGCTTTCCTTTGCCTGCAGTGTGATTAGAAACAAGAGGACAAGTGCTGAAGGTTCCTGTTCCTGGGAATAGGGTCTTGATCTCTTGAAGTTACTTTTCTTACAGTGTGATTAAGTGCCAGGCAGCAGGTGCTGAAGTTCCTCATCAGGGAATAGGGTCCTGTTCCTGTTATGGTTAAATGATTTCTTTCCTTGTAGATTGATTTTCCTTTGCTGTAACAGAGAAATCGTTTCTGCTATAATTTAATTGACTTTGGCTTTAATTAAGTAGAGTGTGAATTGGTAGATAGATGAATTTAACAGGTGTGTATCTTTCTTTTACTGCAACACCAATCCCGCTTTTGAAATTGAGCATATCCAGTGCACTATTATCTTTGAAATAAAAAGACCTTCTCGGGTTGACAATTTATGTGGAGCTCGAATTGTGAAAACAATTAGAGCGACCAACACCTCCAATTAAAGGAAGTGACCATACTACTTGGGGGGGGGGGGTGACATGGGAATGGGAGAACTACCCACTTGCATTATGGGAATAGGAGGATCACCCCCTATATCTTGGGAATGGTAGGATTTCCTTATAGTTCATTTGAATCTAAAGAAGCAATATGAAGCTAAATGGTATGAAGTTCACTCTCTATGGGAAAGGTATGATCAAATGAAAGTGGAATCAAGTCAAAAATTTTCTCAACCAATGGTTGGTTTGGAATGGGCTCATGGGATTCACATTCATATTGAGTGGGATTTACTAGATATGAATTATAATCAATGACTTGATCAATTAGTGGAGAATCAGGGGAAAGCTTTCAATAACTAGTCAGAAGACAAGTGTGAGAAGTTGTAATTTCCAACACTTTTGAGCCTTCATCCAAATAAGGAAAAAGGTGAATAGGATGAATCCCTTCACATAACCTATAGGGAAATTTGACGTTACCCTTTTTCCCATGGACCTTCCTATCACTAGTTGAGGGTTTATCACCAACATGATCTCTATAATCTGATGAAAAAGGATGATGTAAGCCTATGGACCACTCTTCTAATACCTTAGGGTTACTAGAAAATCCCTAAGACAATGGTCACTCTTATATAACTTGCAAGGGAACTTCACTTTGTGGGGTTGATTGGAAGGTTTCTCCACATTAGTTGCATTTGTAGGAATGGTTACATGGTTTCCTAATCACTTATTTTTCTTCTTCTTGTTCATCCTCTTCTTATTCTTCTTAGATTACAGCTTACTAGAATCAATACTTTCACCCGGTGAAGAGGGAGAAAGGGATGAAGAAAAAATAGGTCAAGAAGAAAAGGGATCAACTTTAGGATTGACATGAGGTTGATGTTGTTCACGTGGAGGATAAATTGGTTGAGAAGCAATTTGGACATTTAGAACCATAGGGGTTCAAAACAACCAATGTGGAAAACTAATAGTAAATTCGGGAAGGGACAATGTTGCCATGTAAGGAGCACCAGCATTCCCAAAAGAAGGGAATGTTGGTTTCCAAAAGATTTAAAAATTCTTATCAGACAACAAATCAGTAACACATGGAAGCACCAAAATAGTAAATTTGATTACCCAAATAACTAAAGATTCAACCAAAGTTTGTTTTCACTACTTGAACATGGAACAAACTTTTGCAAAACACAAACAATGTAACAACAATAAGTCAAAATTATATGCACACAAAGTAGGAGAAAGAATTTAACGATCAAGGTATTCTAGATCTTCTATCAGAAACCCTAAACAATATCATTTCTTGTACCAATGTGACTATAAGACTTGCCAACCTTGTTTTTTGGCCCTTCTATGTCAGCTTGGTAGTGAAACATGGGAGGCTTGTTTGATCTACTTACAAAGGTTTCAGAGGCTACGTCAGAGGTTTGGAGACATGTACAGGAGCTTCAGAAGAGGATGGAACAAATGGAAGGGCTCTTGAGTTGAATGACTGATTGTTTCCCTCACTTTTAGGCATACTCACATGAACATAAGCCTATGGGAGCGGATAGAATCCTATAGTCGCTGGTAGAGCTGGCATAAGGGAGTGGTTATATCTCGAAGACGTAAACTTCACATGAAAATGGAGTCAAAGGAGTGACTAAGGTTTTTCACAATATTTCCTCCGCATTCCTCACGTTGTTCGTAAGGAAATTAGCAAGGAAATTCCTGGAGGCTTCCAAAATTAGTGAAAAAGGTCGAAAATGGTTTGAAAAGGTCCTCAAATGATGTGAATGAATTTAATGCACTAGTAATGACCTTAGTGGATTTATTTGTTCCAATTTGTGCACCTTTGATTATAGCCCCATGCTCAAATTCACCCTACGTGTTTTATATACTTGATCTTGGAGTTGGTTGATGGTTGATTGTGAGTTAATTATGTTAGATGTTGATGGTATGTGTGGAGAGAAGGTAGAATAGTGAGACTATGCTTTAGATCTTGAGTAAGGCCTATATTCTTCAGTCCATGAGTGTTTATGATTGAATAATTGGTGGGCTCCAATATTGTAGCAATAATGCTACAACTCCTGGAACTCCCTTCTTTAATTTTATCAACCCGGTAGTTCGTAACAAACTTGGAAGCCACGGTGTTGTATGCACAAGTACTAGCTCTTGCCGCAGCTGTCACTTGGTCAGCTGGCACAAGTCCTCTAGGAGCTTAAGCCAACTTCTATGAGCTCTTAGAAGAAGCTTTTTAATTGATGGATGAAAGCTAACTCGAAGGAATCTAATCTAATTGAAAAAAGAAACTGAAAGCCAAAAAGAAACGCAAACCCTAATTCTACCAGCTAGTCCTACTGACGCAAAGGAGAGCATGCAAACTACTGAGAGAGATGCCATTACTTATATGAAGGTAAAATACATGTGTCTAGACAACCACTATCTGAAGAAAACATCTTTTTGTATTTTTTATTAAGTTGTTAGAATTATCATGCATGTGCTTTTAACTGGATTTTCACTGTGCAGGAGTGGATCAAGGAGGAGAAATGCTTGGAAAAGGTTGGGATGGTACAGAGAGGGCCTAAGGGGTCCCTAACACCCTTCCAGAGAGTTTCACAGAGTTTGGCTATCAAGAAACCTCATTCGTGAGCTTCTACAGGAAGTCTGCAGGGGTTATACAGGATGTTTCGGATTTCTACAGGATGTTCTGTAATTTTTCTACACGATGTTTAAAAAATGGATTTTGGAGGATGGGTGAGTGAGGTAAGGTGCATGAATGGATAGGGAGGCAGAGTAGGGGCCTGAAATGACCCGAGGACTGATGGTTGGAGTGGTGAGAGGGTGTGGAAAGCTGGCTTGACTTAAAGAAGGCTAAGACAATGGAGGAGCAATAAGGTAGGGTTACGTGGGCAGAAAGACAGTTGTGAGATGAGGAACCTAACTAGGAGATGGAGCAGCTGGCCTGGACGAAGTTTGGGTGAATGAGAGAGAGATGGAGATGCCCTGCACGATGTACACTTAACTGAATCAACTAAGTCCTGCACACAATCGAAATCTTAGCTAATCTAGTCTAACTGTCAATGAAACAAATGAACAATAGCTTTATTCATAAAGAGAACCATGTACAACACTTAAGAAAAGAAGCATTTCAAAAGGCCTGAACACATGATTAACTCCTACAAATGAAAACATTACACCACATATTGCATGGACAAGAAACCTAGTGTTTTTGTTGGGCAGCAAGGTCACCTTTGTCCCAACTCACGATCCCACTAAGGCAGAGGTAAGATAAGAGGTGCTTGAGCCCTTTTTCCAAGGATCCTTTATGTTATTAACCTATCAAATCAATTTGAATATGAAAATCTACTTTAATCGTCAAAAGCAACCTAAATAACAAACCAAGATTTAGATCTAAATGGCAGATTTTATTCTAAGAATGCAACAAAGACACATAAAGGTAAACAAAGGAGGTACTGGGCGCTTGAGATGGGCCCAACCCCAAGAGCTACAGCCTCCTAAGAGAGATTTAGATCTGGTGCAAATCTGGATTCATCTTTATTGATCAAGAAATGAAGAGTTACATCAAAACTGTCCACAAGAAGAACTTGAACATGAGCTGAAAGCAAAGCTAATCTATTGCATAAAAATCGAATTACAAAGTAACTAACTAATGGCTACAAAATGACTAACCACTAGCTACTATCTACTGGCTAACTATCTAACATCGAATGACTAACCAAAATGAGGCCCTAAGCCTTCTTATTTATACAATTTGAGGACCCAACAGTCCTCCTAAAATTTAGGGACTTGGCTGCCCAAGACTTGTAGTTAACAGCAGTCCTACTTGACTTGCTTGGCTGCCCTTGTGTTTATTGATTCGGTGGCCCTTGAACTCCGAGCTGATGGTGGAGAATTCGAGGTAAGGGCCCATAAATGAAGGGGACACCTTCCTACAAATCCTCTCCCTTGTCTTCCCACGAATTTGGCTGCCAAGTGCTCATTAAGACCTTCAATTTTGTCTCCAAATTGACCAAAAAGGCTACACAAAGCACCCATTAGACTTGTTGGCATAATGACTAACCAAATTCACTCTATTAGCATAAATATAATAAAAAACATGCAATAAACTAATGAGAATGGTGGATTAATTCAAATTAGGAGGTTGAATGAGCCCAAATAATTATCCATTTTTGGGGCTCATCAATAATGTCCAAATCTGAAGCATGTTGCAGAATAGATTAGAATTACGCTACTGGAGTTGAGTTTGATTTTATGAGTTGTGTATGCTACTAGGTAGAGTTTTTTATTGTGATTCTCAAACTTGTTTTGCAGGATATTCTAATGCATGTAGAAAATATCCATGTGTGTTATAATTTTATATGTAGTATATAACATTTTATTGTTGTGAGGGTCTGATATTTAGATCTATGTGGCCACAATTTTGTATTGGAGAGCACATGTTTTGCGCATTTTTTTATATTGACTTTATAATGATGTCTTGTCGTTGAGAGCATGTACAAAGAGCTGATTTTTGGTTGAGTATAGTGTCTTAGGATCCATTTTGAAAATATATGAAAGGATATCCACATGGTGGTAAGGATAAATGACTTCATGGAGGTATATCCATGATAACGAAGCTTCAACGAAAGGAAGAAGTTTCTTAATTCAAGGGTGGTTGGATAGTCCAATGGTAGTTGGGTGAGGATCGATTGATCGTGGTGGCATTCAGTAGATGGTAGTGAGTATATATCCATGGAGAACAAATTATTCTGATTTGATCCTATTGTGTAGGGAATGATTTCTGCGTACATAAATGATCCTTCTAGTCCTATGGGAGGGTCTAGCAACTACAAAAGACAATTACATGCAATATTTCCTAATTCATACTAAAAAATGTAGAGGATGATATATCTTGTACCTCTCGATGATGCTAATACCCTTGCAATCAACCTTGACTCTTTGGCTTCCTAGCTCACAATCTCCTCTTCGTTGGTGTAGATGAGAGTGTGCAAGGAATATCAAGTGGAGACAAAAAAAATATGCAAATCATAACATTTTCTAATAAAAATTATGTAACAAATCATTGAGCATTGTAGTAAATGGAAAATAATTGACACATTTAGGACATAAAACATAAATTGTATTAATAGTATATGAAGAAAGGAGCATTACAACAAATGAAGACATCATGTTGGAAGCCTTCTTCAAGTGAGATTCGAAGTCCAAGCTTTATCCTTCAAACATCTTTTCACCTTTACAAATGGGCAGCATTTGGGCACAATTCAATGCTAGGATGGCAACCATCCAACAACCAACCTTTAGTGGATGGTGGGAAATTCATTTATTGGGAAGGAGAGGGAGTTTAGGATCCATGAAAAGAGGGAGGAGTTCAACATCTCAAGGGAGAGATCCATGGAAACAGGATCAAGGGCTAGGAATGAGAGCTCTCATTCTAATGATTCTCCATTAGCCTAAAACTACATTGTTGTTCTCGAGCTTTCTAGTAAGATAAGGTTATCCTCCATTTTGGGAAAAACTACCTAAAGATGATAAGTGTAGATTTTCCTTATAAAAATAGCACTGACAATGCTAGACATGTGTAATGTTAGAGGTTAATAGCATGGATTTTCCTGATAAAAGTAGAATGGGGATTGAAAAACAAGGATTTTAACAAGATATTCAGAATTCTTTCAAGGGAAGTTTTCTTCGCTTTCCAATATGCAACTTAGAAATACAAATTCACTTTCACTTTCGTACTAAATGAATGAAAACTTTTCAATTTTGATGTCTTTAAATCTAGAAAAACAAATATACAAGCAAGCGTGGAAGAACCTGGTTGACCCAAACAATTGTAATCTATGCTTGGTAGTGAAGGAAATGAATCAACACATAGAATTGGTTCAATGACATTCACTAAACAATCAACCGAGAACAGGTAAAGAGGAAGGCTCAATCAGACAGATCAAAGAGCTGCAAACGAACCTTGAGTAAACAGGTAACCAAATGAACCGATTCAAGGAACTTGAAATAATGATCCAGGTCACATAAGTAAAAACCAAGATTCATTCAACAAATCTCACAAGAGAGTGTTTTAATCATGGACAGTGAAAAACAAATCATCAGCTAAGTGAGAAAAGCAAGGGATCAGTAAGATTGATAGGCCCAGGAGGTAGAATTGAGAAAATAAATTATACAGCAATCAACACTGGTAGTACACAAGCAACAAGCGCTAAAAAGGCACTCGCTGCAGCAACAAAGTGATGTCAGCGCGGAAGTACACCACTTTCACGCAATGGTCAAATTTTCCAGACCATCGTGACTATTAGGAGTAATTACGTGATGAACATCATAATACAAAAGGGAGGTCATGATGACAGCACGACTATTATAATTATATCCACGATGATGTTTAAAAACAGTGACAGGCAAGTCAAAACTCCCAAATAAAAAACAACCAATCCTTCAATCAAACAAGGGTATTCCCAGATCAACCCAGGAAACTAAAAGGACTGATAACCAATCCCCAAAAACGTCGAAAGAGATCAAATCAAAAAATCAAAGTAAGAGCAAACAATAAAAACACAAAGGGACTGCCCAGTGGAGTCGCCAACTTGTGATGAAGGAAAGTGTTCCCTCTACGGACGGAGGCAACCCTCTAGCCCTAGAGTGGGTCTAGTCACAAAGAAGGACAAATTAACAATAGATTTCTTTAAACAGTTTAGAGTTGGAGGCCTACCTCAACCGGTGGTCGATGGACTTCCGTTGCACTACTCCAACTTTCGCTTCCTCAATGAGTAATCACCTTGAAACAAAGCAAAGAAAATACAACAAAGCACGTAATCCGGTGACAACAATAAATCATTTACTCACAAACTCAAGAATTCATGAGCTATTAAGTACATTTCATATAAAACATAGGAAAACATCATTGATTGCATTAATATGAAATAAGAGTTAGCTTACAACGAAATTCTTGACATCACAAGCCTTCTAAGAAGGGTCCAACCAGCATGTCCTTCAAACATTCACTCTTTAGAGATGGATCTCCCAACATACAAGAGCTCTCTCACTCACAAGTTTTACACAAGATTAAGGGAACTTCACAATGCTTCCTCAAGCTAACAATCAATTCACACACTTGCCACACTCACACCAGCTATCTAGCAAACTCACAAATCACTAACAACACTGCTCCACAAGCCAACTATCACAAACTATCCAACTAGCAATGCATAGAAATGGTGAGAGCTTAAATAGGAGAAGGAGTCTCCATCAAAGGTGGGAGGGAGAGCTTATCATCAAAGAAGGTATCTCAATTGACAGAATTGCTACACCAGAGAAGGAAGGGCGACATAAACAAGGCCAACAACTAGGTCTAGAGTCATCTGGAAGGCCGACTGTTGGAACAATTCGCCCAATTTGGATCATCGCGGGCACAAAACTAATCTTTAGCGTTGACATCGCAAGTGATCAGTGGAGATAGTCATATCAGCGCTGAAGAGGCCACACATGCACGCGCTGGTGCATAAAATTGAGCCATCGCGGGAAACATGTGTACTTCTACGCTGGCAACGTGGTCACCCTGTACATGTGCACCTTTCAGCACATTTATTAAACCAATAACCACGATGAGCCAGAAAAATTTGGAAAAGTGGTTCAATTGGAAACTTAGGAAAGAATTTGTCTGTCATAGACTTGGACACATGACATAGTGAGATGACTGGGAGTGAAAGCGGTGATAAATTACTATGACAGTTTTTATGGATATAACCAAATATTGGTGCATCTAGATGACAGACTCAAGACTACTTTCAAAACTAAGTGGGGAACATATGTCTACCAAAAAATGCTTTTCGATTTGATTAATGTTGAAGCTACCTTGCAAAGAGCAACGGATATAGCATTCAAGGGTTTAATTAATAAGTCAATTGTTGTCTATTTGGATGACATTACTAACTTCTCCAAGAAAAGAGAAAATCATTTACATGATTTGAAGCAAATCTTTGAATGCTGTAAAAGGTATGGAATTTCATTAAATCCAAAGAAATCATTTTTTGCTCTTGATCAAGGTAAACTCTTGGGGTTTATTGTCCCAAAAGATAGTATTTTTATCGATCAAGAAAGGATCAAGGAGATTTCTGATATCCCACTTCCACACAATAAAAAATCAATGCAATCATTTTTAGGTCAAATAAATTTTGTAAAAAGGTTTGTTCCAGATTTTTCACGGATTGTTTTACCATTACAGACCATGATCAAGAAAATCTCAGTGTTCAAATGGGGGCATAAATAAAAGGAAGCTTTTGATTAAATCAAACAAGAAGTCATAAGTGCTCCTGCATCAAACACTCCAAATTTTTCCAATCATTTTATTTTATATACTTTAGCATCTGATACTTCTTATGCAGCCATGTTGAAAAAAATCAATGATCAAAGCATGGAGGCACCCATATGATTTTTCAATTCAAATCTCCATGGTATTGAGCTTAATTATTCTGAAGTAGAAAAGCAATCTTTCATTGTGTTCGAATCTATTAAACACTTTAGGCCTTTCCTCTTAAAAACTCATACAAAAGTAATAGTCCCATTTTCAGCAGTAAGACAATTACTAGTCCAGAGGGAATTAGGAGAGAAGAGGGCAAACTGGGTTACAACGTTACAAGAATATGATTTGGACATTAAACCAACAAAAAATTTCAAAGGTCAATGTTTTTGCAGGTTGTTAGCAGGAGCTTCTAACATCTAGGAACATGAAAATTCAAACAATATTCAAGAAACTAATGAGATCAGTACCATCAATGTTGAATCTCAATATGCGGATTTATCATTTTATTTGAAAAATGGATACACTCCTTCTAATCTCTCTTACAAAAATAATTGTGCTTTAAGATTCAAGGTAAAACACTTTGAGATTATTGATGATGTGTTGTTTAGAAGGAATTATGAATCGGTTTTATTAAGATGCCTTGAAAAAACTGAAGCATAGAAGATCTTGCAGGAATTAAATGATTTTCCAACAGGTGGACATTTTGGAGCTGATACAACAGCTCACAAAATTATACATGTTGGTTATTATTTCCCACCTTATTTAAATATGCCCATGAATATGTAAGGAAATGCAGATCGTGTCAAACTACCGATGGAAGACAAATAAATCCAACTTTTCCTTTGCAACCATTCAACATCGAACAATCCTTTGAACAATGGGGATTGGATATCATTGGAGAGATTATTCCACATTCTTCCAAGTAGCACAGATATATCCTTACAACCATGGATTACTTTAAAAAGTGGGTAGAAGCAATTCCTTTGAAGGCAGCCAACTTTGAGGCAATTATTGAATTCATAAATTAGTGCATCATTACCAGGTTTGGTGTACCTAATGCTCTGATTTTCGATAATGCATCTTATTTCTCTAGAAATACCATATATGAATTTGCTATTAAAATAAGATTTAAATTGAAATATTTTGCAAACTATTACCCTCAGGGTAATGATTTAGTAGAATCAATGAATAAAAATCTTATCAAAATCATTAAGAGAATTGTTGATCAAAATCAAAAGAATTGGCACAAGTCTTTAGTATTTGCATTATTGGCAGACTGCATAACATAGAAGGCCTCAATAGGCAATTCTCCATTCAATTTATTGTATGGGAAGGAAGCTGTCACACCAGAAAAATTAGCATTCCCATCTCTAGCCTTAGTGCAATTTATTGAGGAAAATCCCTCATCTTCTATTCAATTGAGATATAATCAAATCCTTAAATTAGAAGAAGAAAGGGAAAATGCCAGAATTACACATGCAAGGAATCAACAGATTATTAAGTCTTCTTTTGATACAATTTCTACTGGCCCAATTTTTTTATAAATTGGTTATCTGGTTTTGAAATAGGACAAAGCGCATAAAGATAAAGGAAAACACACTAAATTTTAGAAAATGTGGTTGGGTTTCAAATCATCAAGAAGGTAGGCCCATCAACATTCATATTGCAAGATCTATCAAGAGAGAAAAATTCTCTTCTTGTTAATGGGCTTATCTTGAAAAAATTATTTACTTAAGAGGGTAACCCCTTCATACTTGTAACTATTCAATTTGCAGTTTTGTTTGTTTGAATTTCTATGCTTAGGAAATAAGGTTGTAAATAGCCTTCTATTAGCTTTTATTGTTTTGTAATTTGCTTAAAGAAAATAGTGTAAATATTTACTTTTGATATATGGAAGTCTTTAAGGAAAAGAATGTAGTTCTAGGGAGTTAGATAAAAATAAAACTTTGAAAACCTCTTTTATTTTTGTAAAATATTTTACAAAACTTGAAAATATTGTAAATCATTCGAAGTTTTAAAAACCCGAATGAGGTTATTTGTAAAAATCAAAGACTTATCCAAACGTAGCATCTACAACTCATAAATTGTCATCCATATTCTCTTAAGGAGTAAATTATTCACCCCATCCACAATGTTTATGATTTTTCAGGGTGTAATTCTAAAATATGTTTGATATAAAAGATAAGAGATCTCATTACGAGCTTGCTTACCATGATCATATGGATCTAATTAAAATGACATTATGAATATTGCATATCAAAATAGGGTAATGGCTTATAATTATAAGACAGGGGGTCTCATCACGAGCCAGCTTGTTCAGTTCAATTACAACCAGTGAATGGCATTGTCAACAACTAGCCACCAAACTAGGACAATGGATTTTTATCTTTGAATAAAATAAAATAAAAAAATAACGAAGATGGAAAATACAAAAAGGAAAATATGTGTAAACATATCTTTTTGGATTTACTCTTAGAAATTATGCTCTGAGATGGATGGGATAATGAACGATTGAATGGTTAAAAGGTAACCTTGTCGAGACTATAAATGTTTGCTGGCAGTGGAGGCTTTACCTATGACAACGGAGTCATCATATAAGCTAATTTTGAGAGGTCCCCTTGTTTTATCTTTATCAACCAATCAAGGCTTAAATAAACTTAGAATGTTTTTATTTTTAAAGATGGCAAAGAAATTGCAGAAACATTTTTTCATTATATTCAGAGTTAATAATTATCTAATTGTTCTCAAATTATTTTCTCTATACTCAAAGCTTTCCAAATTAAGAAATTCAATACATTGCATTACATTCTCAGAGATAATTATTTCTTCCAGTGAATCGCCAATTGTTGTGCTGTACAAAACCCCCCCATTTCTAAATTTTTATCAAAAAGCATTAAATAGAAATGGGTCCCTTTTTAAGACTTAGTTAAATTCAATGATTTAATAATAATCGCATGCCTGGATTTAATCATATGACACATGGAAATCCTTTTCAAAAGGTCTGATCCAATAGAAGTAATATCCAAAACCTTTTGTTAAAATGTAATATAATATGATATATCCTTCTTTGAGAAGCCCTCATAAGAAAATCTTCGATGTGATAATGTGATCGGAGATCGCATATCGCAATATTAAACAAGGATGCAGCCAAAGTGGTTTATACTAAACCTTTGATTTGATAACATAATTGCAATCGGAGATCACAAATATCACGTGAAACGTAGTGAAAGCCCTTTCAAATTCCCTACTGTGATATCATATAGAAAGGTGCGCTTTCCAAGAAAATATTGTCAAAAGGTATTATTAATGGGCATAAATCTTAAAAGCAATAATAAACAAAAAAGCTATAAATCAAATGGTATGTTGATTATCCCTCTGCCTTACTGAATTCCTTACCTTTATCGCAATCGAGGCTATCAGTCCAAAATGTTAAGCCTAACT
This sequence comes from Pinus tabuliformis, assembly GCA_031772625.1. Classification (NCBI taxonomy): domain Eukaryota; kingdom Viridiplantae; phylum Streptophyta; class Pinopsida; order Pinales; family Pinaceae; genus Pinus; species Pinus tabuliformis. Next base: position 1,265,261,930 of record CM062807.1, on the reverse strand, counting down.
CATGAACCTCTCGATTGCAATATGCGATTTATCGCTGATCGGTGATCGGGAAAATCAAAAGATACATTTTAAAGGACCATCAAGCATATGTGTGATGCAATGTATAAGTATTACATTTATTAACCACAATTGGCAGTTATGAAGGTCATTAATTTTGTAGTTAAGGGTGAATCCTTTGAGGATTTCACCCATGGTAATACTTAATTAAATTTCATTTATCACGTGTGAATTATCATAATTCTTTTCATTTCATATTAGCTTTAAGAAAGTATATTTCTCTGTTACGTTTTTCATTGTCTGTGCAGAGAAACTTTGAGCTGATGAATCCAGAGAAAATGACAAAGAAGGTGAAGTAACCCAAGGCCCCTATCGTAGCCAAAGAAGAACCAAATAAGAAAGGATTGATATCTGATACTACCTACCTCAGTTTAGGCAAACCATCCTGAGAGAGTATCTACAATTTACTAGAAGTAGAGGAGCTTGAAGAACTGAAGAAGCAACAGTAGATTCCACGAGCAAATCCGAAAATACTCTTAAGGAATTGGCCTGCTCATATCTACATAAAATAGCGGTGCGTGGCAAGGTTTTTCCTATAATGATGTGGTTAGGTGGATTATTGAAAGCATTGCAACCACAGACAGGACATTCTCTACAACTGATGGAAAAGTGTTTAGGTTGTTTAGAGCAGAGGATCTTAGACAAATGTGCCATTCACCTCAACTGGAGAAGTGGTATAAAAAATCATTTTTGGAGGCTTTTTCCAATGAGAACGACATTGAATCTGACCCTATTAGATAATGGAGGCATTTTCTGACCAAACAAAAGCACAAAACATTGGGTATGTACTCTTTAGATTCATTGGCCTCTCCTTATTGTTATGCTGGTGCAATGATGTGCAGACTCTTCAGAGTCCATGATTATGCTAAATTCTCTATAGATATGGTCCCATTAATGGAGGCTACAATTAATGGCTATATCATGGACTGGGCAAACATTCTATCTGATCAAATGGCCACCGAGATACTTGAATATAGAAAAAATAGGTTTGTGTCTACCCGGGTGATATCCCCCCTTTACATTAGTGCCTATATTATGGACACTATCTGTTTTAATTTTGAATACCCCATTCTCGATTGGAAATGGACTCCTCAGGATCCTAGCCCCATTCACATTTATCATGAGTTATGGAAAGCCCATTATAAAAATCACTTGTATATAACTTGTCATGGTTTTCTACTTCTCGTGTATTATGCCATACTCAATAAGCCTACTCCTAGGTTATCTGAGGAAGCACCAATTGACCTAACTGCAATTGGTAGTTGGTTTGGAGAAGAAAGATTCACTTACATAAGACTTTTCGGTAGCCTTGACAACCCACATGTTTTTCCCTTGTATATCCCTGATAAACTACTGGCCAGAGAATTAGCACATCAGATAATATTTAAAGGGATGTCAAGGACTCTTAGGGATTCCAAGAAGCACATGTGGCCGACATTTCATCTTCGATGTAGTGCTTTTACTCTGCATGATTTAAAAAATGCAAAGAAGGAAGCTCAGAACATAAAGCTATTAAAGCTCACAAATATCCCAAAAAGGAAGTACAATCCTAGATCGTTTGCCTACAATGTTATAACTCAGGCCAAAATCATTAGATTTGATTATGAGGAGGATAGCTATGACGACTTGTTTGTTTCATCAGAAATATTTTCTCAGGTCAAACATATGGCCAAGATCAAATTAGGAGAAGAAGGACTAGAGAAATTCTATAGGCTCAGGGTGCAGAGATTGGAAACCCTATCACTAGACTTATTAAATATGACCTCTATCGTGCAACCTGAAGGCTACATTGAGGAGAAAATTACTGAGAATTCCCCTAAAATTGAAAAAATTACAGAGAAGGAAAAGACAACAAAAAATAAGTAGAAGTAGGTAACAGCTAGTGAAACCCTTAATATAGATATTAATGTTGATCCCAAGTTAATCAAGGAATGGAAATAGTTTGATTCAATCATCAGTAACCCCAAGAAAACCCAAAGGTTGACTACACCAGAAGTGTCAACAACATAGAAATCAATAGTCAACACAGTTCCGATTGTAGGAACATGCAACCCGCCCAAGTTTCAGAAAGATATAGAGATCATCCCTGAAAATCCCACTAAGGAGATTGTATTGAAAATTAAAGAAATACTACCACTGGATGTCTTCTACAGTCCTAACATAGCGCTGTAGTCAAAAGACAGAGGAAGAAGAGGAAAATTGATCACAGTCTTCTTTTAACTACCCTGGCAAAAGTGATAAATGTGGTATGGAAAGCAGAGGTCGATCCCTCAAAAGTTTTGACAAAACTATATTAGTATGCCGAAGCTTATACAGTAGCGACAATGGATAAGGCTTTAGAGGTTATCCATTTATTGAAGGAAAAAGACAAGCCAATCATTCAGCTAGAGGCACAATCTACAAAGTGACAACAAAAAATAGAGCAGCTTGAACAAAAGTTGATAGAACAGAGGCAGTTTAATGAACAATTAAATGAGTAGTTAAAACATGAAAAGCAGAGGATTGATGAACAAGCCATCCATAAATAGCAAGAATTGTCTCAAGCATTGAGAAAACTACAGATATTGAGCGAGCAGGAGAAGAAATGAAAAGAAGAGCAAATCGCGCAAATGAAAGATTAGATAGAGATGTTCAAGGGATATCCCCAGGTAAATGAATTCAGAATTGAAGCCCTCAAAATAACATCGGATTTGTCCCGACAATTGGATATTCTATGTCATAATATATCATTAGCCATCCCCTTATGTGATATTTTTGCATCTACGATTGAAAAATCAATGGATGCAAGGCTAGAATTAGATAAGGCAGATGAACGATTAACTAATCTTCTATCATGGAAAGATTCAAAAGAGGGAAAAGCTGCCAATATGCCAAGGATACAAGAGTCACATAAAGAAATCTTGCTTTTCGAATGAGAGTCTCAATTAATAAAATCTAAGAGAGCTACATCCAGATGTAGAGCAACAACAAACAATCTGATTGAATTAATCAACAACAATCTTCATTTATCTAATCTAATTACAGACTTATCTCTAGGCAAACTCCCAAAAGTAAAATTGTTAGAACAAAAGTGGAAACAAGAGCTGACAAAAAGGAAAAATTTGATCGAAGGCATTCAAAGCCTAACATGGGAAACATTCTAGTTTTTCCTTGTTAAACCACATAGTCATCAAATGGCGATGAAGTGTCTCACGAATGCGATCAACTGTATGATCCCCGAACTTGCTGATGCCATCGATACAGCTCAGTTACACTCTCGAATGAGTCAGCCACTAGAAATCCAGCCAATTCTCGCCATTTGTCAACTACAATCACAAGAAGATAATCCGATATAGTGAATCCATTCGACCGCCGCAACACTGCTATTTTTTGGATAAATCCCAGATTTATTTGTTTTCAGTTATACCAGAGCATAGTGACTTTCTTTCATAGTTTTTTGTTATTTGTAGTATTTAAATACCCTTTGATGTTTTTAGAAAGGATCTGAAATTTTTTACTACGACTTAAATCAGAGGTTTCACTATTGTACTTTCGATATATATATATATAAAGACTGGACCATAATTCTGAATTTTGACAAAAAAAGGCTTTTATGAGATTTGCAATTTTGTGTCTTGTGAAAGTATTCCCAAATTAGAAGGCAGAATTTGAATGTGATTTACATAAGAGGAGATCCAAATTCATACGGTACTATTATCTATGTTTTCACTTTATTTCTCTATGTGAATTAGCATTTATCAACTTTGCTATTATTGAGATGTATATGTTTCCAAAACAATTCTTTAACTTGTCACTTTTGAACGTTTTAGAATTTTCATCTTTTAAATATATATGTCAATGATATATTATGATCAATGTGATAATGTTTTAATTATTACTTTTTTTAATTAATTAAACAAAGTAATCATCATATGAATTCTTATTTCTATTTATCAATATGTCATCTTTATGTTTGTTTGTTAATAGAAAAAATAAAGAATCGCATTGTTAGAAGAATACTCGAGATAGATTAATTATCTTTGTATATATTTGCACTTTAGAATAGATCACTTATCACTCTTGTTATACATTACAAACCAATCACCCATCAACTCATATATCACTAGGAAACTGGTCCCATTACATTCAGTGGGAGCCACCAATACCATAAACCTTCATTTTCATGACCATCCTCCCTGAAACTTATGTCATCAGTCAAATTCCATCTCTAAAATCACTATACTCATTTCGTGTCATTGATGTAGGATACATCAAGGCCCTCCTACGATGAGTCGCTTCTTGTAGAAATCAGCACATTATCCAATAAGTTGACTTGGAAACACCCTTTGAGTACCTTGAGGTTTGCAAGCATCAATGGCAGGTTTCTCGCTTCTGGTGATAGGCATACATCAATGGTCTTTGACTGAAATAATTTGTATGGTGTTCGACATAAAATCATCCATTCACACCATGCAGAATGTACTACAGTACATTGAGGATCATTATCATTATCGGTGATTTCTCTTGCATTTGTTAACAACATACATCATTGGCTGGTAATTAGATGGTGTCTTCCCATGTTTGAATTCAGATCACATATTCACATGGTTAGACTCGTACTTGAGCGAACGATTGAATGAGATAGAAGACCCCAGATTTAGTTCATCCATCCGAGCTACAATTTTAGGATTACTAAATCTTATGTACAATGGCTTTACATTGATAGTCATTGCGATCGTGGGTCTATATCTATAGATGACTGTTTACGTACATGTAATGAAAGTTTATAAGCTGAGCATGGGTATGCCTTCCCTTAATAGTTCATGTAAAATCAAATATGATAATATATGTATTGTAATTGATGCAAGCCATGTTCCACTTCGATGCCTCCTCATCACATCGTAAAGCATTTCATTCAACATTGGCATTTTTCTGAATTTGCGCTTTAGGGGGCAGCTGTTACAGATCCATTTGGGCACATCAATCCCATAATCCAGATTAATGTTGTAGGGCTCATAAAACCCTAATTTTAGTTGCTACATGCCCTAAATAAGTCACCCCTTCGAATGCCTCCTTCTTTGACAGTTTCATGACTTGAAGACATCTAGAAATAGCCTCTAGAGGGACCAGCTCAAGTAAGCCCTTGTAAAGGTGCGGTTCAAAGCAATTGAGTCCACTGTCAGGGTGCTTTGAAGAGAACTTAGGCTTCCTTTCACCTACGCTAGGTGAGATTGAGTGAAATTCACATAGGGTTTTGGGAATATTCTTATATTTTGGAGTCATCTAGAAGGTTCCCTCACTTATCAACTCCTATGAGCTTGAAAATGGATGAGGAATGAGTTAAGGTGCATCTTATCCTCTCATCCATTCCTTCATAGAACTAATTCTAAGTATGGAAGGCCATTCAATGCCACCATTTATGAAAAAACCTCCTTCATCTTCCTATAAACTGACCACTCATCTAAGTGATCACGGGCTGGATTATGTTGAATTGTAAGGAGATAATGTTGTTATGAGATTTGGCTTTGAAGCAAGTATTGTAATGCTACAATTTTGTCATGCTTTTGATGTGATGTGGATGGGATTCAAGTGGAGGAATGGCTTTGAATCGGACACCAATGTTTATAATTCCTTCTTCTATCTAATAAAGTGTATGAACCTTTCTCCCATATGTTTGTATTGTTTCATAATGCTTATATGTGTGAATTGTTTCTGATTTCTTTCACTTATATTCAATAGATCATGTGCTTTGATCGATTCTTTGTTTTTTGTTGTGTTTACAGGGTACTTCTCAAGTGTATTAAGTACAGGAAGGAGCGACAAGATCGATACAAAGGAGATGAGAGGAAATTGGAACTACAAGTAGGTATTCTCATCTTCTCATCTTATCTATTTCTTATAGGAAAAGTCTAAAACACTTTAAACTGTTTTTCTAGATACAACTACTTATCTATGGAATTAGTATTTATCCGTAGGTACAAAATTCTCCAAAACAATGAGGTGGATTCTCCATGTTGATGGGAGTCAAAAAACTATGTAAGAGATCAATTTCTTGACTAATAGAATATCATAGCAGAGAAGTAGCAACAGGGGTGGTTTTTTTTATAGGTGAATGGTTTTTTTCGATTTTCTGCCTAGACAACACTTTGATCTCCCTCCTTTTCTTCAACGTTGGGATGTTCCAATCTGCTCTCTTACTTCACCTGCACTCTAATACCATGTGAAAATTTGGAGACCCAAATGGCTACTGTAGCAAAATGATATTACTTCTCCTACTTTTTAATTCATGCAAGTTATTTACTCTGTTATAATGTAAATATCAAAGTAAAGATGACTACATCCTTCACTAATTAAATTATATGTAGAAAAAGTAACTGAGCAACAAGAAATAAACACACTTAGAATCGACATTGTTTCTTTTAGACAAATGTCCTTAGAAAACCCCAATGCGAGAAAACCAATGTAGCAACTGAGGGTTTGTATTATTATGTAGTAGTTTCTGAATATAGTCTTCAGATGCCTTATTGTCTATCTGATACAAAGAATATGACTTGCATAAAAATTAGTGAGAAATACCTCACACTATAACTAGAGATTCAAAATTGATCTAAGCCCCACACTGCCTCTGCACTGCCTATGTGTTAGCCTATGCAGTTTAGCATCACATCTACTAGGATCTGCATCACCCTTCTTGCTAGTCTATTTTCCTCATGAAATTTGACTCTCTACCCTTTTGGTCTCACACCCTGGCTTTTGGCTCTAGAACTCGACTGTCTAGCAAATTTCGAATCTCCTTTGAGGCTCTACAATAACTTAGCGTGGCTTTGGGCTACCTCTTCTGGATCTCTCTCTACCTCCTCTATAATGTATCCCTAGATCGGGAAATTCTCCCACTGAAAAACTATCCCTACCCCTCACTGCAAGAAATCTCCTCAATGATCTCTCTGACAACTATTGCACTGCTCTCTTGAGAAAATTGATCTTTGATCTCTCACTTGATGTATGTTAAAAATTCCCATCGAAGTCCTCCTTATAGTCTTCTCATTGAGTAATCAATGGCTCAGATCATATTGACTCAATCTCTATCTTCTACTAGAAGATTCACGCCTAGTTTTATTAATACCGTTTAATTATTTTAATTTATTAAGTTTATACATAGGCATCCATTAAAAATAATGAATTATTTTAATAAAAATTTCTCTGGTGGAATTTCCCAAACTAATTTATGGGTATTCTGGAATACATGTGTGCTAGCCTCCATGCAAATTTTGAGGCTTAGAGCACATCCCATGATACCAAAAAAAAACTATGTTGTTCTTGTTGAATAATGAAAATCAAACAAGTTCCAAAATTGTCTGCCCAAATGTGATGGAATCTAGAGTCTTCTTTTAGCCTAACATCCTAGAAAATTTTGAGGATATCATTGCACAATATAAAGCTTGGCATCGCTATGTGATTAAAGATCATAGTTGAAGCTGTTGACGTAGAGTTTCCTCAAACTCAAACTTAATGTCTACTTTGTCTTATTAGGTTGTTTTTATTAGGATCTACCCATTTTTCTATAATATGGGATTTTGTCTTATTATATTTTGAAATAAATGTAAATGGAAGTTCAAATAATTAAATGTGAAATATGAAAATTCATTAGTTAAGAAAAGAGAAAAAAAGTCAAGATTCATGAGGGAAGTCCAAAGGTCACAAAGGGAGATGAAGAGTCATCTTATTTTTTATAAATAAACCCTCACAACTCAAGTAAAGGGCTTGGAAATAAATAGGCTTGGAGACATAAATTTTGAAGCCTTGGCTTGACTTGTATAATGAAGGAAGTTTATCATTCTTTGGAGAGAAGCAAGTGTTGGCTTCATGTTCCACTATTGGGGCTAGTGCTACAACAATGTAATTGTATGCTTGGAACTTTCACTTTGTAATCAAAAGCTCTCAGGTTCAGCACGTCTTCATGCATATGTCATGAATGTTGTAAGACTATTCCTTATATATTTTCGATATATGTGGTTTCACTTACGTTAACGTTAATGAACTACTTCGTTAACCTTAGTATGTATCTCATTGAATGTGTGTTGTTACATTATTATTCTTGTTGTTATCTCGTGAACTATTCTGTAGGTTAACTAATGATGCTTGTGTTTCTCTTTCATGATACGTACTATTACTTTATTTTAGGGGGCTCACATTTTCCCCTTCAATGTGAATGAACCTTTCACACAATACACTTGATATTAAGTAATGCCATACACTTGTTATCAACAAATTCATGAATACTTCATATTATATGTTTGTTGTAGTGAAGGCCTACCTTTAAAGCTACCACTCTTAGTACACAATCATATCTCGGTTGGGGCTCCTCCTCTAGATGGTGTGGGGTCTAATTGGGACTTCACACTGTGAAGACCCCCTTCCCTGTTGATGGCTTGCAGTGGTGTCCACAAGTTTTTGGTGCTAGAAGGAGGGCTAGATGACAAGTTGAGGCCATGAAGTATATTTGAACCTTTTCATACTATAAGGATTCTTCCTATATCTTAACCCCATCATGTTTTTCTAGAGTTGAGCATCCAAAAGTGCCTACCAGGCACTAGTACAAAATGACTAATTAGTTACTAAAAAATTAGATAAAATTTGCATATAAACGACCATTTTTTAGTTGGTGACAAATATTAGCTAATTTAAAATATCTTATAATGCGACCGAATTTTAGTCTTTTTTAGATTATTCATTAATTGGTTTCCTCAATTTTACCATCTAGTAGTATATTTAGTCATAAATTTGGTCGTTAATTTTTCATTGGTTTAGTCATTAATTGTCGTAATAAATTTCCAAATATATAACAAAATATATTACTATATGAATCCTCGAGAAAACCAAGTAATGACCAAAGAAATATGACCAAAACATTGGTCTTGTTATAAGATACTATAAATTGTTAAATGATCCAAAATGTAAAATTCATAGTTCACAAAGCTAGGATAGAATATTTATTTACTTAGAATATTTAATTAAATGTTGGAGACACTTAGAAATAGAATATTATTGTAAAATATATGACATCTAGAATAATTTCGTATCTTGGGCTCCAATTTAGGAGTAGAGTTAGTAGATTGGAAAGAATGGCATTTATTGTAAATGGACACTTGTTAATTTCATAAGTAGTCCATAACTAGAATAGGCTAGGAAATTAATCTTATATATAACTCATTCTCCTAATCACAAGAGTGTTGGAGTGTGTGTGTAAACTCTTTCAAAATCAATATGTAATTTCTTTTTAATTAATAAAATTGTGTGTCGAGGACACTTCTGCCATTATTGTGGTATCATAGCTTCAATAACGCAGCTGATGTGAGGAGGAGATTCCAGCTCTACAATTGTTTGGAAAAATCCATTGAATTGATCAATAGATGATTGTGGCACCAATGGCAGTCTTCATCACTGCTGAAGAGGATTCAATCAGATCAGCTTCCACTCGGACAACTGTTGGCATCAATGGAATCAACAACATCATTTTCTAGAGGGTACGTATGTTTTATTTTTGTTGCATGTACCTACTTTCTGTCGAGTGTGAACATTTGATTGTTGTTGGGAAACACGCTATTAAGAGATGTTTACATTTCTGTGAGAAATTTTCTTATTGTGGTATCTTCAATTGTTCCAAGGCCTCTTTGGTCTGCCTGGGTGTGTTTCTGAATTTCTCATCGGGTGAGCGAGTAGATCTAGCATTATTTCAGTGAAATATGTTGTGGTATTTTGCTTCTATGGTGTGCACTTCGATTTCTATTTTTGATTTTATTAATAATTATTGTGCCTCTTGACTTATTTTTGATTGGTGCTCAGTTGGGAAGTAATTTAGAAATTTTAATATACAAAGAGTCTAACCAGTGTGAGCTAGCAGCTAGCGTAGAGGACAACAAGCGCGAAGAACAACATGTTCCTTTTGTTATCATTGAGTATTTAAAAATTCTACTGTTGAAGATTACCAATTATTGGTTTTTGTGGGCTCCCTTGTAAGGTAGCATAGATTGCATCCTCCCAATCAAAGACTAAGTAGTTCTCTATTGGCACTTCCCAATCTGCTCCATCAAAGTATAATGTTACAGCCGAAGCATTTACATTTGAAGTGTCATATGGTTCTTCAAAACAGATGTCTTGTCCTATGCGACTTTTTTTTTTTGGGAGATTAATCGCTGAGGTAAGTTATTTTCTCACGAGACGAAATTCCATGTATTTCAGCACTGTGACCGTGATTCCAGAGTCTATGAGAACTCCACCACGGCCATCATCTATCAAACCCAATGCACCAGAAGGGATATTCACTAATTTACAGCTAATTCCTTTGTTGGAGAGATAAGGAATATCTTTTTTTTTTTAATTTTGTAAATTTTTTATTGGAGAGATAAGGCATATTTTATTTTGGAGAGATATGGTGAGTTTTTGTATTTTGGGAATTTATATGTGATAAGCGTCGTGCAACTGAACGATCCAAACTTGCAAATTTTTCCGATAGGATTGTAGCAATCATCCTATCATCTTCAACATATTGTTCACTATTAGAGATCCTTGAACTACAAATTTCACGAATATTATCATGTTCCCTTTTTCATATTACCTTTAAATTGTTGATTTTCTTTTGTTTCGCAGTCGATGATGCATTTGGAATAATCCTAATCATAATACACATACACAATTTTATGAAAAATTACATCCGCTTCAACCACGGTTTCTTAAGGTATCTCGGCCTCCCCGGCCACCGAAAGATCATGTTCCATGACTCATATGGACTGCATTGTTGGAAATTGTTTTGTAACTTTGTGGAGTAATAAGATATAATTATAAATTATATATATATATTTTTTGGAGTAATAAGGTGTAGGGGTTATCTGTAAATGTTTGGGCCAATAAAATTTTGGATTAATAAGGGTATTTTATATGCAATTTTTCATTTGGAGAGATAAGTGTGACATTGTAACTCAAAGTAATTTTTTTCTTTGAGGGGGGGGGTTAGAGAACATTTTTCATAAAAATTTTCAAGGAATTGTAAATCAATCAAATTTTGAAAGATTTCATTGTAAAGTTCTTAAGAGATTGACTAGAGCCAAGTGCAAAGCTCAGTCATTTTCTCCTTCAACAACTATACGAGGGTCAAGGCCAAGCCCCAATAGATCATTTTTACGTGGTGTTTTTTGTGTGATGGGTTTCACATCTTTTTCTTGTGCTAGATTATTTTTGGTGCAAGCCTTCAAAACTACAATGTCAAATTTAATTAATCTGTTCTCTGATTTTGATAAGCTTGAAGGGGTAAAATCATACAAAACATGGAAACATCTCATTGAAAGAAATCTAACATATAATGAATTGTGGCAAGACATATGTGATGGAGACATTAAGCCAAATAAACCCACAGATGTAGCTTCACTTGCAAAATGGGAAGTTAAAAATGTCAAGGCACTAGCTCTCATAAAGTCTTCAGTTAATGATTAGATGTATATTCATATTGAAAATGCCTCAGATGCATGGTCTACTTTGCATACTTTCAAAGATATATTTGATACACAACCTGAATGGAGAAAGGTTGATCTACAACTTAATTTTCTTCAACAAAAACTAATTGAAGGAGGATATGTCCTTGAGTATATCTCCAGGCTTAAAATTATTAAGCAAGAAATCGTAAAAGCCAGATTTCCACTAGTAGATGATAGTTTCATAACCACAATTCTATTTGTTGGATTGACTTCTTCTTACACACATTTTTTGGAAACTCCACAAGTGATTGGAAAGTTAGATACATTAAAGTTCGATGAGCTAAGTTCGATGTTAGCTCAACAAGAAAAAGCTTTGGGGAAAACGAAACAAGGGAAGATGTCTTCTTCATAGAAGTAAGCACAAGTAAATCATCAACTGACAATTCTAGAGGAAGAGGATTTTTCAATCCACATCCAACAACACATAGTGGAAAAGGTCGTGGGAGAAGCCAAAATAGAGGAAACTTTCAAGGAAGAGGAAACAATCAAGGTAGAGGAAACTTTCAGAGTAGAGGAAACTATCAAGAAATATGTCAAAGTCAAGGCAAAGGGCCAGCTCAAAATAGATGCTAAAGCAGAGGCAGAGGACAGTATCAGGGAAGAGGCATAGACTTGAAGCAAATTGTCTGCAGAAGATGTAACAAAGTGGGCCATTTTTCAGAAGATTGAAGAACTTCCATTGATAAAATTCCAAAGTTCCATAAAAACACAACTCAATTTTCCACTTAGAAAGATAATGATGGTTCAGAATATGTCTTCACATCAAGTTAAAGATCAAAATCAACAACATTAGTGTTCACTTCTTTTCAAAGTGATTATGGAGATGCATGGATTTTAGATACAAGAGCAACTCAACACATGACTTTTCGACAAGACTTCTTTTGGAACTACCAACCATGGCACCTTAGTTTAATCTTTCTTACTGATGATACAAAACATACTCCTTCTGGAAAAGGCGCCTTTAAAGTTTATCTTCCTAAAATTAAAGAAAGATTGATTTCAAATGTATGTTATGTACCCACCTTTAAAAATAATTTGTTGTCTTTAGTCTCGATCCAACAAGTTGGACATCAGGTGGTTTTGGAGGATGGCCTAGTTAAAATTAATTCAATCAAACAGAACATGAAAAAAATGATGGTAAGATATGAAGATGGAAAAATATTATGAATGAGAGGAACAATTATTCCAAGGAATTCTGACTTTGCAGGGGCAACCAACATAAACATTTCACTTATCAGATTATGGCATGCGATATATGGACAACTAAAATTTGATAGTCTCTGTCAACTGCAAAAAAAAGGAAGGGTTAAGGGACCTCCTACCTTCAAGAAATAAAATGCAAGATGTGAAGCTTGCATATATGGAAAACAAAGTCGAGAACCTTTCCCGACAAGCTCATGGCGAGCAAACAAGCGTTTGCAATTAGTACACAGTGACATTTGTGGATCCTTGCAAGCCTCTCTAGGAGGTTGCAAATATTTCTTACTCTTTATTGATGATTTAAGAAGAATGACATGGTTTCACTTCTTAAAGAATAAATTAGAGGAATTTGAAAAGTTTAAAACTTTTCATCAACTTGTTGAAGATGAAGTCAAAGAAAAGATTGGCACCCTTAGAACAAACAATGGAGGAGAATTCACTTCAAATGAATTTCAAATTTATTGCATAGTCAATGGGATCAAATGACATCTTACAAATGTCTACACTCCATAGCAAAATGGAGTAGTATAAAGAATGAATCACACTTTGTTAGGAATGGCAAGATCTATGTTAACTTTTAAAAAGTTAAGTCCTATTTATTGGGTAGAAGCAATCCGTACAGCTATTTATTTAAGGAACATGTCTCCCACCACTTCTTTGGATGGAATCAGACCTTATGAAGCATGCTTTGGTTTCACACCTAAAGTTAAACACCTTAATTTTTTTGGTTCCATGTGTTATGCCTTAGTTCCAAAAGAAAAACGAACTAAGCTTCACTCATGAAGTTCGAAATGCACAATGATTGGATATTCCGATGAAAAGAAAGGGCACATGCTTCTATCGAATGGGAAATTTATTGTCAATAGAGATGTAAATTTTGATGAAACTAAGAGTAAGAGTGTTGATGAAATATAACATCTTCTTCAAAAATTGGAAACCAAAGGAGATAAAAGAAAAGGAAACATTCAAAGTCAACTGAATTCACAAAATTGGTATGAACTTGATTTTCCATCCTTTGAAGATGAGTCGTCCAGTCCATTTGCTTCACCAACATAGTCTGGGTCTTCTGGAAATTCATCAAAATCTCATAGTAGCAATAGTTCTTCTGACAATTATTTTCCACCCCCAGAATTTGCCATTGATCAACGTACCTATGTTTGCATTAATCCTCTTTATAATGATGGTGAATTTTTAGAATCTCAAACAAGTGAACATAAATTGCCAAAATGGGATGTTCAAATTGTGAAAGATGTAAGGCCCAATGAGAAAAATAAAACAAGAACAAGGGGGTCCACTAGCAATAAAGGAAATTTTTCCTTAATAACGAATGCTTTTACTAAACCCTGTTAGAAAATTATATATAACAGAGCAATGGAACACATAAAATATTGTAGAAGTATAAACATAGAAAACACATAAAACAAGAGAGACATAGATATATGTGGTTCACCCAATTTGGGCTACGTCCACCTGGAACAGCCAGTCCTTCCTTTCTGTTATCCAGCAAAATGAAGAGACACAACCTACAGTAGATTCGTTGTAATATCCTCTGTTTTCTCTCACAGTCTCACCTCTCTGTTTCTCGCTCACATAATACACATCTATTACATAGCCTCAAATACAATGCCCTCATACAAAGAGAGGGGTTGCCTCCTAGGGAAAAAAACCCTAAACTAAACATAAGTTCTACTGTTAGATCATCTTCCTAATGAACGACCTAAATTGACTAGAAATTACTATACTTTTACAAGGCAATTTTACATATGTTTTTAGCTTCGGGGGCGCTGACCCTGAAACCCCATGCTAGGGAGGGGCTCCCAAAGGTCGCAGCCTAGACCCCCCCTAGACCCCCCTTGCAGTGAATATTTTATGGGTGGAGTTTCCACCCCCATTTCGAAATGGGGTCCAATGTGCTGATATCTTTGAATATAGAAGAGAATCAGGCTCCACACCCAACAAACCCTCCACATACAAAGAGGCAGTAAAATATAAAGAATGGAAACAAGCTATGGTTGAAGAATATAAGGTCGTTCAAGACAACAACACTTGGAAGCTTGTTGATTGTCCTCAAAGCGTTACACCCATGAGATGCAAATGGGTTTACAAAATTAAGTACAACCAAAATGGAGAAACTGACAAGTACAAAGCAAGACTTGTGGCTAAGGGTTTTGCACAGTAGGAAGGCATTGATTATGAGGAGAATTTTTCTCCTACAACCAAATGGAACATAATCTGCTTAAGACTTGCATTAGAAGCACAAAAATGATGGAAAGTTCATCATATGGATGTAAAGAGTGATTTCCTCAACGAAGATTGATAGGAAGATGTATATATGACGTGACCACTAGGTCTTGAAATTGAAGGGCAAGAACATAAATTCTGTAAACTAATTAAGGCTTTATATGGGTTAAAACAAGCTCCACGAGCTTGGTATGTGAAAATGGATGAATACCTTCGGAAAGTTGGATTTAAACAAAGTGAATTTGATGATACTTTGTATGTATGACAATAGGGTCAAAATCTGGCGATTCTTGTTATGTATGTCGATGATCTAATAATTACTGGAGAAAGTGATGATTATATTGTACAAGTGAAAAAGGAGTTACATGTAGGTTTTAAGATGACAAACATGGGACTACTTCACTACTATCTAGGAGTTGAAGTATTCCAACGCCCCCATCATATTTTCATTTCTCAGAGTAATTATGCAACAAAAGTTTTTCAGTGCTTCAGAATGCAGGATTGCAATCCCGTTCTTACCCCCATGGAATAAAACTTGAAACTTTAAAAATTTGAAAGGGGGAAAAGGTGGACAACACTACTTATAGACAGTTGATTGTTAGCCTAATTTATCTAACAATGACTCAACCAGATCTATCTTATGCAGTTAGTATTCTTTCATGTTTTATGAAGGAACCACGAGACAACCACTGGAATGTAGCCAAAAGGGTTCTACAATATATCCAAGGAACAAAAGATTTTGGTCTTCTTTACAACAAGACTAAAAACTTTGTACTTGGCATATTTTTAGATGCTAACTTTGCTGGCAGTATTGATGATTGAGCATCAACCTCCAGTTATTTATTGAACATGGGGTCAACTGTAGTACCTTGGAGTTGCAAGAAACAATCTATAGCGGCCACTTCTTCAGGTAATTCAAAATACATATTACCATGGGAAGCAGCATGTGAAATAGTTTGGTTACACAGAGTTTTGTAGGATTTGGGCATTCCTCAAGCAAAAGCTACATCATTATTCATCGACTGTCAGTCAACCATAAAGCTTGCAAAGAATCCAGTTTTTCATTCCAAAACAAAACATGTGGACACCAAATATCATCACATTAGATCACTCATTACCAAGGACATCATCAAGCCAGTTTATTGTCCTTCAGAAGATCAGGTCTCTGATATTTTCACAAAACCACTTCGCAGAATCCAATCTAATAAGTTCTACGATGAACTTGGTATTTGTTGTAATGTATCTTTGGATCATGGGGGGAATGTTAGATGATCCAAAGCACAAAATTCATAGCTCACAAAGTTAGGATATAATATTTATTTATTTATAATATTTAATCAAATATTGGAGACACTTAGAAATAGAATATTGTTGTAAAAAATATGACATCTAGAATAATGTCGTATCTTATGCTCCAATTTAGGAGTAGAGTTAGTAGATTGGATAGCATGGCATTTATTGTAAATAGGCACTTGTTAATTTAATAAGTAGTCCATAACTAGAATAGGTTAGGAAATTAAGCTTATATATAGCTTATTCTATTGATTGCAAGGGTGTTGGAGTGTGTGTGTAAACTCTTGCAAAATCAATATGTAATTTTTATTTATTTATTTATTTATTTATTTTTTAATAAAATTATGTGTTTGAGGACACTTCTTCCATTATAAATTAGCTACTAATAGTCATATATATGCAAATTTTAGTCATCATTTAAAACCAATTAATGACCAAAGAAATATGACTAAATTTTAGTGGTGTTATAAGATGTTGTAAATCAACTACTAATAGTCAAATATATGCAAAATTTAGTCATCATTTAATAATAATAAAATTATCATGTGTAGTAGTCATTTATCATTTTTTTGTCTTTTCATATTCATTATATAAATGACTGATTTAGTAGTTTCTATCCATTTCATTTGTTCATGTTCATAATTAATTAATATAAGCTACTAATTTAGTAGTTTTATGTTGATTTTATTTGTTTATTATTAATCACCATAAATTAATTAGTATGATTTGGCGACTAAATTTTAAGAAAATGTCATACAATGTGCATGTTTATGTAATATGATAACACAAAGTTACATATGTTAATTACAAAACTAAATAATATCTAGTGGAAATAAAAATAATTTCAACCATATAAATTTTATTATATAAAATATCAAGTATTACAATATGATTTTCCAACTTAATATGGATTGGACTACAATTTACACATGAAATATTGTTTCATCATTTCAAAACATTAACACTGTGTTGTCAAAGCATTGCAAGTGAATTCACCAACTCTAAAGGCTTGACCATCTGTCTCTGTGAATGTGTCTTATGTAACATATTGGCTCTAAGGTTATCACTATATAGATTCTCTTCTCTCTCTCATTTTGCATTTGTCGCTCTAGTGTTATTGTTTTCCTATTTCTTCAATTGTTGCTTCTTACATCAATATTGAATTCCTCTCCTGAAAATGAAAGAAGATACAATGCAGAGTATAAGACATGAAAGAGAATGAATACTTGAATATAAAATAAAGTAGACTATAAAATATTTATATGACATATACCTCAACATTCGATAGTGGCCACTATGTGGCTAGATGACCTATATAAACAAAGCAAACAAAATGTCACCATAGAAAATGGAATTGGAGGGGGATTCATCATGCATTCTAGGATTTTTTGTGTGTGCACATATCATATTGCTCACTTCTAATTGTATAAAAAACAAAAAGTATGCACAATGACATGTAGTGACATTTGGGTGTCTATTTGACTCAATGATATGCTTGATTTTTTAACTCATTCCAATCTTATCACAATGAAATTAAGAGAGACAAGGACACAAGAAGGATTATCAATAACTGAAATTAGAGGTCCTTTAGAATGCAACTCAATTGTACTTCAATGTAACGATAAGTATTTGTAGCTTCCTAGTCATCGATGAGCATCAAATCACACTGTGAAAAATTCCTTGCATTATGATAATTTGGTTGCACCTGCACTAATCCTCTGTAGTAGTCCCTTGACTTGCCTATACATATAATTTTAGAAACAATCATACTCTTGCAATTATTCCCTATATGGATCATTTGCATCCCCCCGTATTGATAGTTATTTTCCAATGAAAGAGAATAGAACTCTCCAATTGCATCATTGCATTTCAAAAAATGCTTTAGTATTTCCAGGTGATTGTTGAACTAGTCTCTACTCAGGTCCATGAAATCCTTGATTTGTCTCCATTGCAAAAACCTCTTTTTGTAATAAAATTATAAATCCCACATCTGCATTCCTCGTCCCCGACATACCAATTCTTTAAAGTGGAATACTTTATCATTTCTCCCTCGGTGGAATAGAGATCCATTACTGTGGCATGGAGATGATTGGTGTCATAAAATGGTATAGTTCATCCTTCAATATATGTCACATAACTCCTCTCATCTACAAAAATAAGAGTCCTCTCAAAATGCCTAGTCTCCATCCCATTCTTCCTGAAATAAGTGGATATTTCCATGGTTGTGTTGTGCTCTACAACAACCCCCCATTTCATAATATTTTCATTCATACAAAAAATTAACATATGGAATGGGTCCCTTTTAAAATTTTATTGGCAGCAATGCTTTTGTGTTCAAAAAGGAATGATAATCAAATGAGTCTATGTATTTACGCCTTTTTGAATAATAGTGTTCCAATAATGAAACAATATTTTTTTATTGTGATAAAGCGATCGCGAGATCGCATATCGCAATGACAATGAGAAACGCATTAAAATGGTATTTTGATCTCCGCCGATGCGATATCGCAGTCAGCGATCGGCGATATTCCATGTACACCTAATGAGGGCACATAACTCCCCCCCCCCCCACCCCGACGCGACGCGATATCGGCGATCGGCTATCGGCACTGCCTCATGTGGGAAAAAACGCTTTAAGTTATAACCCCGACCCGATGCGATATTGCTATCGGTCGTCAGCAGAATCCCATGCACTTTGATAAGGCGCTCGGGTCTTACCCCCGATGCGATGCGATATCGCAATCGGAAATCGGCTAATCACTTTATATGCACTTTGTAATGTTTCCACACGCTAACCCGATGCGATGTCACAATCGGCACCCGGCAGGATCTTTTCTAAAGATTGTGTAGCATCTATTCTCCGATACGATGCAGTATTGCTCATCAGCAGTCGGCATTCTCAAAAAGTCATCACTTGAAACCTTAAAGTTATATTGATATCTGATTGATAAAGCACAAATTTCAAAATGCCGTTAATGCAGGGATAAGGTAACGCATGTGTATTTAAAAACTTTTCCCCTTCGATTAACGAACACTTGCGTTTAACCGCCAAAATATTTGTCGCACGCTTAAGGGGGTCATTCAGCCGGAGAATGGTGTAATAGTCATTTAATGGGTAGCAGCCCTTAAATCACCATTAATGCATCTGCAATATTTTCCCAGTGATTGGATCCGCAGCCACTTTTGGTAATTAATCTCGCCACGCTTCAAATGATATATCTTTCTCGTTATGGATTGTCATTGTTATTTCCTTGTTATGATTTCTCTTGCACTTGTGTAGAATTCATCTGTTGAGTGAAGCCTGAGCATGATGGGGAAGAAATCCAAGAGGGTCGTGGGCTCCGCTGCTACATCTGTTGCAGGACAAGCTGCCGCGGATAGCAAGAAAGGCCTAATTTCAGACACTATGTGCACTGGTCTCAATAGGACTTCATGGCAGGGCACATATAATCTATTAGAGGCTGAAAAACTGAAAGCGATAGTGACAGAGGCTAGTGTGGATGTGCTGAAGAAGTCCGATGCTACTCTTAAGGATTTGGTCGATTCCTTCCTCCACAGGATAGCAGCCAGAGAGAAAGTCCTTCCCTACACTGATGTAGTGCGATGGGCAATCGAGGAAATCCCAATCATAGACAGAACGTTTCACACAAGGGATGGAAGGATTTTTGGCTCATTCAAGCCAGAGCACCTAAGGCAAATGTATCATTTGCCCGAGCTGGAGAGGATCTATAACAAATCCTTTGTGGAGAAATTTGTAGCCGAAAATGAAGTACAATCTGAACCCATCCGGGATTGGAGGCAGAATCCGGCCAAGCACAAGCACGAAAGCTCGGGTAAGTACTCCGTCGATTCTTTGGCTTCTCCCCATTGCTATGCAGGGATTATGATGTGTAGGCTATGGGGGTTACATGACTCTGCTAACTTCGACATTGAAATGGTTCCCCTAATGGAAGCAGTTTTTAATATTTTTATCATGGATTGGGCCACCATTATTTCTGATAAGTTGGTCGTAGCTGTTCGTGACTTTAGAGCCAAATCCGTAGTCACCAAAAGGAAAATCCCACCATTTTATTATAGTGCTTACATTATGGATACCTTGTGTTTTAATTCTGAGTTTCCTATCCTCGGTTGGAGGTGGACCACCCAAGACCCTTCACCCATTCATTTGTACCATCAGAAATTGTGGAAGTCCTCTTACAAGGACCATTTTTATCAAATTTGCAATGGTTTTATGGTTCCATTCATTATTCCATTTTTGATCGGCCTATTCCCAAAATCTCCTATCTGGCTTCCTTCGACTTACCAGATGTATCAAGTTGGTTCGGAGAAGAGCATTTCACCTATATTAGAGTTTATGGGAGCCAAGCCAGGCCGCATGTTCTCCCTTTATATTTTCCAGACAAATTGTTGTCCCGAGAAATCTCTTACCAGATTATGGCCGAGAGTGTCACACAAACTCTCAAGAAAGAAAATAAGAGGGGTTGGCCCTCTTTTCCCTTGAGAATTGGTGTTTTTACTCTGCATGATTTCAAGCATGCAGAAAAAGAGGCAACAAAGATGCAAGCTTTATCCCTAGCCACTCTCCCAAGCAGACTCTATGATCCACATAAAACCACCTACACTGCCCTAGAACAGGCCAAATTAACAAAAGTTGACCATCAAGAGGATATGTTTGATGACCTGTTCATCGCCGCTGAAACATTGTGGGGTGCCAAAGAGCTTGCTAGAATGAAATACAATGATGAGACATTAACTGAGTTCAATAAACTTAGAGAGCAGAGGTTGCAAACTCTGCCTCTAGATATATTCACAACAACCCCAGCGTCTTCCTCAAGCGAGCCTGGTCGGCAACAGACAAGCCAACCTCCTGTTACAACTAACGAACAAAAGAAACAACAGGAGGAAAGGAAAAAGAAGTTGTAGGCAGAAAAGCAAAGAAAAGAGCAAGCTGAGAGGCAGAAGAAGGAACAGATAGAAAAACAACAAAAGGCGCAGAAGGATCAAGAACAGAGAAAACAGAAAGAGATAGAGGAACAGAGGAAGAAGGAAGAAGAGGAGAAACAAAAGAAAGAACTGGCAGATAGGAAGAAAAAGGAATTGGAAGATAGGCAGAAAAGGGAGCAAGAAGAGAGACAAAGAAAAGAGTCAGAGGAGCAGCAGAGGAAAGAGTTAGAGGAGCAGCAGAAGTTAGAACAAGAAAAAGAGCGGAGCAAATCCCAGACAGAGCAACATAAACAGACCTCCATTGATCCCGAATTGCTTAAACAATGGAACCAATTCGATTCCATTGTCAGTGGAAAGGAGGGCTGCAAAGACACAGGCACCTCTAAGACAAGCAATGCACCAGATACCACTTATTCTCAGGTTCTAAGCGGAACCAGCGGCCCACCCATTTCAAAGGATGTCGAGGTAATTACTAAAGACCCTTCTGATCAAATTGTCCTCCAGGTGGAAGATATTCCTCCCCTGGATGTTTTCTACAGTCCAAGGCATAAATTCGTTGTTAAGCGCTCAAGGAAGAGACGAAGGCTTGATCAACCTTCTATCTTTCCTGAGCAAACAGTCACGGGCAATGTTGTCTGGAAGGAGGAATTTGACCCCTCTGATGATCTAACCAAGTTATCGCAGTATGCGGGAGCTTATTCTGCATCAACTATTGACAAGGCATCGGAGGTAAGTCTTCTATTGAAGACTAAGGACCAGGAGATTTGTGCATTACAGGCAGAAGTAGCTGAGGCGAAAAATAAGGCAGCACAGGTAGAAGAGCAGCTGCTGGCACAACAACAAGCAAACAATGTATTAACCCAGCAACTGCAGACTGAAAAACAGAGAATCGACCAGAGCACAATCCAGAAGCAGAAAGAATTGTCGGAGGCATTGGCATAGTTGAGAGCGGCGAATGAGCTGATGATGAAATCAAAAGACGAGCAAATAGCGCAACTATTAGCGTAGCTTGAAGGCATCAAGGGCACCCAGAAAGCGGAAGATTTCAGAGCAGAGGCCATTCAAATAAATAGCGCATTAATCTCTCAGATTAGACTCTTGTGCCGACAACTAACTGAGGTTGAGCCATTATGTGAAACATCTATGGCAGTATGTCAGCAGATAGAGAAAGCCAGAAATGAGCTAGATCAAGCCGAAGAAACCATAGCCACATATCTTGATTGGCAATATTCTGATGTGGGGAAAGCAGCGAACTTGCCTAGGATCTATGAGACATACAAGGACATACTCTTCACGGAATGGAACACTCAGGTGATGAAAGCGGAAAGGGAAGCTTCAAGGTGTAAAATGATTTCCAGCAATATGATTGATTTAGTCAACAACACACTCTATTTGGCAAACATGATTTCCCAGTGCACACCTGGAAGCATAACAACAGAAAAAATGATTGAAGAAACAAGTTATCATGACTTGGAGGAAAGGGGAAGGTTAATCGCTGGAGTCAATAGTTTAACCTCCGAGGCATATTGGCTCTTTCTAATCAAGCCACACACTCAAAGGTCGGCCCTCAAATGTTTAACAGATGCTCTCGGATGCCTGATCCCCGACATTCTGGATGCCACATATGATGCCCAGCTCACTTCGCGTCTCAACACTCCACCGGAAGTAGAGCCAATGCTGGCGATATGTCAGCTAAGATTTAAAGGCAAAGAGGCCACCTGATGAAGCATTGCCGCTGACTGCCAGATCACCAAGGAAGATGGAAGAAATATTTATTGATGCCATTTTAATAGCTTTTCAGTTTCTTAGATATTTAATGTAGCTTAGTATTTATAGACCCTTTCATTGTTGTGGAAAGGGTCATAAAATTTTGTAATAGACTTAAAGGCTGAAGTTTGAACTACTGTGCTTCAGCCTATATTCTTTTGTGAAACTCGACCGATAGTCCTTAATTTAACGAGAAGGTTGTTTTATACAATTGTGCACTATTGTCTCTTGTTTGGAATGCTTTCTGGTTTGAAGGAAGGACTGCGACATAGCGATTTATATAATGGATTGTTAAGCGGCTTACATGGTACTTTTATCTGCATCCGTGCTCTTTATTCTTATATGAATTGCTGTGTTATTATTTTTGCTATTGTTGAATACATGTATGTGCTATAACAGCAAATCTTCATTTCATTCCACTATTGGATGTTTTGTGATATGCCCTCTTTTTTAATCATGCATGTAGCAATGATATGAATGAAAAAGTGTAGTAATTTGCTATTATCGCTCTGCATAACTAATTATGAAGAGCAATCTTAAATGGTTTAAACATCTATGCTTTAACGTTAGAGTCATATATATGCCTGCCTTAAAGCACATATTATCAAACGCTACGCTCTAAAAAATTAATAAGTCCCGGGATTAGATTATAGTTAGTATATTTCGCCGATAGTTTTAGTTGTTCGCTTATCACCATCATATATCATAAGTCACTCATCCATCTCTTTTACTTATAATTCTTGGGAAACTGGTCCCATTATCCCCAGTCGGAGCCACTATTCCAAACGGAAAAGGAGATGTACTAAGGTCCGGACCGGGTGGTTTCCCCTTTGTTGTGGCAGCGATTTTCGAGGCCTCAACAGGTTGACAAAGTGTGCTTGGAGATTTAATAGAAGGAGATATCATTAAAAAAATAAGAATACAATGCAGCATAATAGTTATCAGTAGGAGCAACAACCCTACTAAGCTACTTCCTAACTAGATAAAGATACTCTTGAATTACCTCTTATAACGAACAAAAGATAGCCTCAACTACCTATAGAGTCTACCTATGCATGGTAGCAATGACAACACTATCAAAAATGAATAACGGACTCGAAATTCATAGCCGTGTACAAATTATCAAAATATCATAATCATTAAACACTCAACTCTAAATAAAATTTATGCTTTGATCATATAAACCCTCAAAATTATTTACCCATAAGAACAAAAAATCCTATTTATTAAAAAGGAAGAACAGAGTCCAAATTCATACCCATGTACAAATTATCAAAATATCCATGGCCAATGACCTTGCCCTTATCATAATCATTAAACCCTCAACTCTAGATAAAATTTATGCTTTACATTTACCCATAAGAACAAAAGTCCTCTTTAGTAGAAAGGAAGAACAGAGTCCAAATTCATACCCATGTACAAATTACCAAAGTATCCATGCCCAACGACCTTGCGCTTATCATAATCATTAAACCCTCAACTCTAAATAAAATTTATGCTTTGATCATATAAACCCTCGAAATTATTTACCCATACAAACAAAAATCCTCTTTAGTAAAAAGAAAGAACACAGTCCAAATTCATACCCATGCACAAATTACCAAAATATCCATGCCCAGTGACCTTGCCCTTGCTCCATCTAATTGTTGATGCTCTAAAGTTGTTTCCCATGCAAACTCCATGTGGGGTTTGAATCCCATGAAATCCATAGATCATGTTGATGGTCTTTATTTTCTTTGACATTGTTGATCCATAATATAGGTTTTAATATTTTACAACCAATACCATGGCTTATCAATACTACAAGTCCAAAAACCATAACTTATTTCATAACTAAAACATTTTACAACAATATGAAAAGATTCTTAACATGGATATTCACCCCCACATTACGACAGATATTATTAACTTGTAAAAAATAGACTTTGTTGCAATACCATGGGTGAATACCATGAATTATCAATACCACATTCCCAAAAAACATAAATTATTTCACAATCAAAATATTTTATAACAATAACACATGGCCAAAAAACATAAATTATTTCACAATCAAATATTTTATAACAATATGAAAAGACTGTTAACCATGGATATTCACCCTCACTTTACCATGGATATTAACTTGTAAATCAGCTTTGTTATAATACCATGGGCCAATACCATGGCTTACCAATACCACATGCCAAAAAACCATAACTTATTTCATAGTAAAAATATTTTATTTTAATTCAATTTTACAACATTTGTTTAATTGAATCTAAAAGGGAAAATGTTACAATTTAATATATGTGTAAACTCTCTATTCTCATGACTACTAAAAATATTCCCATAGAAATTAAAATTAGTTTTTAATAAAATTAAGTAAAATGGATCTATATCGATATATATATATATATATATATATATATATATATATATATATATATATATATATATATATATAGAACCAACATGGATCCATCATAGCTATGTATCCAAGGGATGAGAGCAAGAAAATTGACTAATTATAGTATAGGTTTAATATTTTACAAGAAATTAAGTTCTTCTAATTTAGATAATTTCTTAAACACAATACAATGTGATCAAATCTAAGAGTGAGTTGGGGGGTGGGGGTGGAGAGAGGGAGAAAGATGGTGAAAAAGTTGGACGATAGAGAGAGAGAGAAAGAGAGAGTGATGGGGGTAGAGAGGGAGTGAGAGCAAGGAAGAGAGAGGAGACAGAGAGATGGATTTGGAGTGGGAGAGAGAGGGAGGAAATAACAAGGACATAGAGAGATATATGTGGAGAGAGAGAGAGGAGTGAGAAGGGAGAGATGGAGAGAGAGTGAGGGAGAGAGGAGAGGATAGAGATAGGGAGAGAAGAGGAAGGGAGAGAGATGGATACATAGAGATGTAGAAGGATAGGAAGGGGGGGAGATAGTGATAGAGTTTGATGGAAGATAGAGAGAGAGGGAGAGTGATTTTGGGGGCGGAGGTAGAAGGAGGTGGGAGATAAGGGATAGAGAGGAAGGAAGATAGAGATGAGGAGAGACAGATGGAATTGGAGGGGGTAGGAGAGGGAGGGAACAAGAAAAGGAGGGAGAAAGGTGGAGAGATAGAGGAGGTGACAAGGGAGTCATGGAGAGAGAGTGAGGGAGAGAGGAGAGCAGGAGGGATTAGAGAGAAGGATATAGATAGAGAGGGAGAGAAGGGGAAGAGAGGGAGAGAGTGTGTGTGTATGTTTGTGGGGTGAGATAGAGAGAGGGAATAAAAAAGAGATATAAATACAAAAATAGATATTATATAGGATTATATAACCAACCTAGATCCATACTAACCCTATAACTATGAAGTGCCATGAGGGATCCAATCTTTCATGGTGAAAACATTTCCTCAAGTTTTGCACTCGAAAAAAAAAAATTCACCTTGAGAGATTGGACCCCTCTGAATGCTTCATAGATCTGATGTTAAGATGGATGTAGGTCGGTTAATATGAAAATAAAGTAGTTTTATTTGATATTATAGTCTTAAAAATTAAAATTTCCCTTTAAATTAATTTCAAATTAGAACTAGATCCAATTAGATTCAATGAATAGTGTAGAAAATATATGGTAGGTTAACCCGATAATGCAATATAAATCAAAGCAGAATACTATAACCTACTTCTACTATCAATTTGTGGAAGATTAAAGATTGAGTTTCACGATATAACTAGAAGAGTAAGAATCAATGACACATTACACATGAAAATACTTTGGGAAGATTAAAGATTGAGCTGAACAATATAACTAGAAGAGTAAGAATCAATGACACATTACACATGAAAATACTTTGGGGAAAGGCTCAGCTAAAAATCCCACGCTATTGTATTATCATACATGGTGGAAATACATAGGAGTTATACAAAGCCTTAGCTCTCACAGCTAGCTAGCTCTCAGTACAATCCTCATGGATGCTCACATGCAATCTTGGCTTCTCTCCATCTTTTCTCTTTTCCCTCCAAGCTCCTATCTACTTGCATTGTTCCTTGTGGATGATTAGCCTTTACCTAGTGGAAAACAAATCCTTTAAAATTGGGCAATCCTCAAGGATAAATCCTTGACTGCATGCATGAGTTTCCTCCATGAGAAAACACATGCAACTGATAGTACATTCACCTTGATCTTTAATCTCAACTGGGTATTTCTCAGAATAAACATGCATGAGTTTTTGATGAGGGAATCTTTAGTTAACTGGAGTAGCACTAGTTGAGTGCATTAATGCATCAACTGACTGTTAACTCACTATTAGTTCCTAAAATAATTTGGAACTAATTTAACTAGACTTAACTTAGTAAACTGAGTTAACTAATTACAACTCAAATATAACTCAATCTAATCTCCTTAATTTAAGGGATAACTCTTGCATGACCTCATAAAGACTTCTAACTTGAATTTCTCCAACTAATTAATTTAAAATAAATTAATTAATTATTTCCAAGTATTTGTTAAGACTAAATTTGATTTTAATTCAGAATTTAATTCAAGGAAAAATTAAATTGCAATATTCTTATTGCCATATTTCAACACTCCCTCTCAACAAGAAAGGGATTATCTGCCACCCCAATCCTGTTTTTATGGAACTCAAATTTACACTTTGACAATTCCTTTGTCAAAATGTCAGCATCTTGCTCCTCTGTCGAAATATACTGTAGCAACATGATCCTTTGCGCTACACAGTCTCTAAGATGATGATACTGGTTGTCGATGTGCTTGGACCTATCATGAAATATTGGATTCTCAGTGAGTTAGATACAACTCTTATTATCACAATAGATCACAATTGGATCCATCCCCTAATCAAACAAACCAACTAGGATTTTCCGCATCCAGATGGCCTCACATGCTGCCTAAATTGCAGCCATGTATTCTGCCTCTGCCGAGCTGAGTGCAATCGACCTCTGTTTCTTGTTGTACCAAGAAACTATCACTGACCCAAGGATGAAAATCCCCCCTGATGTGCTCTTCCTATATGATGGGCTCCCTGCCCAATCTGCATCAGGGAAGCCCTATAACTTCACTCCCTTTTTCCCTCTGTACCATAATCCATACTGAGATGTTCCTATGAGGTATCTCAATACATGATTTTCTGCCTTCCAAAACATCTTGGTAGGCTGAACCATCACTTGACTTAGTTGGTTCACCGCATAGCACAAATCTGGTCGTGTGTTCACTAAGTACATGAGTGAACCCACAAGTTTCCTATACATAGTAGCCTCTACCACTTCTCTTGAAGTAGCAACCTCCTTCCTCTAGTTTCCTGCTAGAGGAGTCTGCATGGGCTTGCACTTCTCCATGTGGAATCTCCTGAGTATCTTGTTGGCATACCTACCCCGAGACACAAACAACTACCCATCCTTTTGCCACACTTCCATGCCAAGGAAGTAATGCATGAGACCCATGTCTATCATCTCGAATTCTCTTGCAAGGTCCTCCTTGCAAGACATGATCTACTAATCATCACCAATCAATATAAGATCATCAACATAAAGTACGATGATCAACATCTTACCTTTCGCCGTGATGTGGTACAAGTTCGAGTGAACTTCAATCTTTGTGAAGCCCAACCCAGTGAAGTAGTTATCTATCCTAGCAAAGTGCTTGCTTCAGCCCATACAATGCTCTCTTGAGTCGGCACACATGTGACTCATGATTGAAGGTCTCAAACCCTTCTGATTTCTCTATGTACACCTCTTCCTCAATCTGGCCATTGAGGAACGCAATCTTCAGATCCATCTGATGGATCTTCGAACCCATCGGTGTGGATAGTTCCAATATAGATCTAATACATGAGTACCTTCCGATAGGAGAAAAAGTCTCATCATAGTCAATTCCCTCAACCCGTGAAAACCCACGGGAAACAAATATTTCCTTATGCTTCTCCACACTACCATTAGCGACTTGATTTACCTTGTAAATCCAACTTGAACTCACAAATGACTTGTTCTCTGGTCTCGGAACCATGTCCCAAACATTGTTACGAACTATGGAGTCATACTCGTTCACCATAGCATCAACACAAATCGGTTGCTGCATTGCTACCTCAAACAAAGATGGCTCGGTCTCAACACATTCCCCAGCAAGGGCCATGTATCCAGTATACCTCTCAAGTGGCCTCCTCTATCTACGTTGAGAAGATTGTGCTCCCATATTCTCTCTTGCATCCTCCAACAATCTGTCAGCTTCTCGTATGCGCTTCCATCCATCTCTAGAAGACTCTTCTTGAGTGGATGTCACCACTGATGGAACCTCTGCATGTGGATACTTGACATCAGTTTGAGGTTCCTCCTCCTTAGGAACCAAGAGTTCCTCCATAGCCCATAGTTGGAGCTCCCTCTCAATGGAAACTCGCATGGCCTTCTGCTCATCAAACTTGAGATCTCTGTGAACCACAATCCTTCAACTAGTAGGCAAGTACACCCAATAGTTGTGAGGTGTATCAACGTACCCCAAAAATATCCCCAACTCTGTTGTCAGCTCAAGATTCTTCCGTGCATCCTTTTTCACATGGCAATATAGCAATGAGCCAAAGATCCTAAAGTGACCCACATCTGGTCCCTTACTAGAAAAAGCTTCTTCTAGTGTCTTCATCCCAAATATGTGATGCGTGCTTCTATTATGAAAATAGACCGTTGTGTTGCATGCCTCAACCTGCAAGTGAAGTGGTAGGCCTTGTTCATGCAGCATTTCCCGTACTACCCCTACAATAGTTTTGTTCTTCCTCTCATCCACTCCATTCTACTTTGGGTTATGAGGTGTCATCGAATCTCGTTCAATTCCTTCTACTCCACATAAGTCCTTAAACTCTTGAGAGACGTATTCTCCATCATTGTTGCTTCTCAAGGCCTTGATCTTGTTCCTTGACTTTTTCTCGACCAAAGATTTTAACTCACAAAACTTTGTGAAAGTTTGGTCCTTCTTCTGCATGAAATAAATCCAGCATTTACGAGAATAGTCATCAGTGAAAATCACATAATACCTTTGCTTCGCTGTGGATGCTGTCGAGAATGGTCCACACAAATCAGTATGAACTTTCTTTAAGATAGCCTCTGCTCAACTGTCTCGATCATGAAAGGAATACTTGGTGTACTTTCCCAATGTACAACCTTTGCATGTGTCAACATGCTCAAGTTTACCTTTGGGAAGTCCTATAAATATCTGTTGCATTAACTTCAAATCCCCATGATGCAAATGGCCCAACCACCTATGCCACAACTCGCCAATTTCTGGCTTTGCACCAATTCTGCTTTTGTGCTCAATGCTGCACAATCATATAACTCTATTTTATATAGATTCTTTACCTGAATCCCTATCCTCTTGATCTCACTCATGGCTATGTGTCTTAGGAATTCATTTCCTTTACTAAAGACAACATTGTAACCTTTGTCCTCCAACATCACGACCGATACCAAGTTCTTCTTTAGTCCAGGCACATACATCACGTCTATCAAGGTGAGAGGAGTGACATGCTCCCTCTGAAAAGCAACTGTGCCCACTCCTGAAACACTAAACCTTCCATCATCACACATCTCTATGCGCATCTTGAGGTATTTCTCCTCCAAGGCACATAATAAATTTTTATCACTGGTCATGTGGAATGAGGCTCCACTATCAAGATACCAAACACAACCCATCATCTATGGCACCATGCATGTGATGAGGGTAAAGTCCATTTCGAACTGAGAGGCTAATGCCTCACCTTCTGACCCTTTTGAGGATCCCTTCTTGGACTTCTTCGATGGGCAATTAGTCGCATAATGTCCCATCTTGTGACAATTAAAGCATCTTACTTTATACATGTCACGCTTCTTCCCTCCATGATAAGAATTTGATTTGAAATGGGAAGCCTTCCCCTTCCATTTCCTTGTCTTACTTGCTAAGGCAAGATTCTCTTCATTATCATTCTTGGATGAAGAACCATCTTGTGTGCTCCTCCTGATCTCCTCCTGCATAAAATCCGACCATAGTCATTCCCAATCTGACAGTTTCTCCCTTCCATTCATAGAGCCTTGGTATCTATTGCAACTCTTTGGAAGGCCAAGGAGAGCGAGGCTCACCATATCATCATCGGCGGTAGTTATTCCCACACTTCCAAGCTCATCTCTGTAGGTGGTGAGCTTGTTCAGATATGTGGAAATAATATTGGCCTTCTCCATCTTGATTCTTCGAAGCTTATCCTTGAGTGCCAATTTCCTCTGGTCGCTACTATTCTGATAGAGGTCCTTCAATGTCTTCCACATTGAAAATGGAGTATCCTTCCCACGGAGACTGGAGACAATATGGTCTCAAACTCCCTCAAGGATGATCTGCCTCACCTTCGCCACACACTTCTTCCACTCGACCAACTCTCATGCATTAGTTGATCAATGAATTCCTTCAAGCCATTGTCTTCTAATATAGCTTCCATTCTATCTTTACATGCTATGTAATTGAAGCTGCCTTCCAAGGCATACTCGAGTCTCAAGACATAGAACACCATTGGCTAGCCTTGAAGTATGATACGAATTCAAATTGCACCTGCAACCTCGGACTTCAAACTTCGAATTCTCTTCTCAATATATTGTTCATAGCTCTAATAACATGTAGAAAATCTGTGGTAGGTTAACCCGATAATGCAATATGAATCAAAGAAGAATACTATAACCTACTTCTACTATCAATTTGCGGAAGCTTAAAGATCAAGCTTAACAATATAACAACAAGAAGAAGAATCAATTGCACAATACACATGAAAATACTTTGGGGAAAGCCTCAACTAAAAACCCCACACTATTGTATTATCATACATGGTGGAAATACATAGGAATTATACAAAAGACTTAGCTCTCATAGCTAGCCAGCGCTTAATACAATCCTCACATATGCTCACAGGAAATATTGGCTTCTCTCCAGCCTTCCTCTCTACCCTCCAAGCTCCTATTTCCTTGCGTTGTTAGAGTTAGGGTTGGACCCTAACATGCCCTCCCCCATAAAAATAGCCTTGTCCTCAAGGTTGAAGCTGCGTAAACTATTGAAGGATAGTGGCTAGTTCCTAGGTCACATCTTCTGGAGAGGTGTCGTTCCACTTGACGAGGACTTCCTTGATCGTGCGCCCACGCAGTTGCCATTCTCATGTGTCATGAACCTGTTCAGATTGGAGCCAGATTGAACTTTGTCCATCCAATTCCGGTAGATTGGTTTGAATTCGACAATGGTTCCCAACAACTTTCTTGAGTCACGAGTCATGGAAGACTGGATGGATTTTTACAATGGGTAGCAAAGCTAGCTTGTAGGCTACTTCTCTGATGCGCTGAAGTACTTGAGACATTTCGTAGAATTTTGGAGACAATTTCTGATAACCCTTGTCTTTGAGTTATGTTTTCTTATATGGTTGTAGCCTCAAGAATACTGTTGGGCGATTTAGTTGTCTGCTAAATCCCTGTCATTTAATTTATCAATCCGGGGAATCGTAAACTTAGAAGCAAACCAATATATATGGGACCTTAGATGAAACAGGTGTAAGAAGTTTGTCTAGAATGGAACTGCATATTACAAATCTAAACTATCAGATCTATTCTATGAAAGCATAGAAATAATGTTTGATCAATGGAATTATTTTACTTTAGAAGATAGAGAAGAGTCTCTTGTTCAAGATTCCTGGTTGTCCTTCTGCCATCTTTCTATAATAACATTGCCAAACACCTAAGAAAGCAGGAAAGAAAGCATGTAAATGAAAGCAAGTAAATATTGTTTTCAGTTCAGTTCTTAATGGAGAAGAGTCTCCTAACTTAGGAGGACTTGATTTCTCTAGATACTGAAAGGGAATCAATATTCACATAAATCTAATCTAGGAAAGCATAAGAGAAGGTAAATCTTATTTCAATTTAATCTAGCTCACGGAGAAGAGACTCCTAACTTAGGAGTTCCTAGTTTTCCTTCTCACATCAAAACTAGCTATTGAAAGGAGATCAACCTTCACACAACAAAACATGGCCATATCATGAATTCATATTGAAATTATCTACAATTATTTACAACAAAGAAATAAGATGAACATTAGAATTGAAATTAGTATATTCACAACATTATTCTACAACAAAGTGCACTCATCTCAGTATGGGGATCCTTCCATTCCTCAATGAGCACACATGAAAAACTATCACACCTCAAGAATCAAACAACACTCATAACTCATGATTTGGAGAAAATGGTATTATTCATGTTGAATGAACATAAATCTAATGCTAATGAATAACTGATAATTGTTCTCTCTCTCTCCTCCTCCTTCATTACATGATTTGGAGGATGCTCCTCTTATTTATACATGAATTAGGGATATCTACTCAATAAATGTAGATCCCTTAAATATCTACTAGACCCACACTTGTCTCAACTTATCCCTAAATACTATAAACAAATCCCATGACCAATCAAAATCTCCATGATCTTTCTCCTTGGAATATGGTCCACCTCTTGAGTTGAAATTCGAATTTGATCTTGGGAGGCCACATAAGGGTGCCTTGGAAGCTTCCAAATGATCTACACTTGTCATCAAACTCAAGCCACTTTTAGGTATAAGAAAATACATGTTATTTCTCTAACTTTTAATCATAAATTCACTTTAAATACATGAAATTAATAACTTTGGAAAATGAGAATATAAACTCATATGGTAATGGAAATATAGGGTTATGTAATGATAATATGGTGAAATGAGATGACAAAATGAGGATAAAAGGTGAAAATTAAGGTTAATTTGGAGGCCCAACATACTCCCCAACTTAATTTATTGCATGTCCTCATGCAATCTATTGCATTGACCGTGATTTGATATTTTGAATTGCCTTGCTTTTACATGAACTCTGGCTGATGTCGATTTTTTTAACTTCACGTAATTTTCTTTTTAACAACTTTGTTCCTTTTTGCAAAGTCTTCTCTTTTAAAAACATTTTCTTGCAACGTATTATTTTGGTTGGTTCTTGTGTGACAACCAAAATTTGTTTAGTATTGGTTCTTGTGTAACAATACTTTGAAAAATTTTAATCGATTGCAACATATTATTTTGGTTGGTTCTTGTATAACAACCAAAATTTGCTTAGTATTGGTTCTTGTGTAACAATACTTTCATTGTTTTTGTGTTGCATCAAAAGACTTTGAAAACATTTAATCAACCTTTCTTTCTTTGATCATTATTTGCAAAACATGTAACATTTGAATCAAAATGCAATAGTAGTTGGTTGGAAAAAGTATGTTGGTTAGAATGATATGTGTAGAAAGGATATATATGACATATGGAGGGTGATAATGGAATATGGATGTGAATATGAACATAGTGAAACATTTTCCAAAAATTATAATTTTAGTATTAAAGGAATTGTATGATAAAAAGCTAGGAAAGAACATACCTTTACTTACCTGAGTGGACAAACTGTGTATATGTGGAAATGTGTAGCTCCTGTTGTTGAATCATGGAATGAAGAATACAAGAATGTGATCTGTGTCTTGGTTGCATATATGATGGATGAAGTCGAGAATGTAGATCCTTTATTACTGCTACTGAAACTGTTCCAAAGTAATATGCTCCTGAGTCATATAGTCTTCATCTCATCCCATATCGTGGCACAATTCTTTCCATGTGAATGAATGTCTCGATGTCGAACATGGAAAGAAGTCATTGGATTACCGACCATTGATGAATGTCGTTAACCAATGCGAGGCAAACTCACCATTAATGTCAATGAGTGCCAAGGTACCCAAGTACATCTTGCGAAGTGCGAATGAATGAGCTGATGTCGAGCCACTTGCAAGATCCAACAAACAAGGGACATTAATGTATTCCCATTGTTCGTTGGCGAGAAGACTTGCCATTAGGGTATGCAAGCCTCAAGGTACTAATAGTGACTCTAGTCTTTATCCCAGATAAGGTGCTGAGGTCGATGGGTCAAGACTTGTTGAAACGTGGGCCTTAAGGAATCCCACATTAGTCAACGCGAGTTCGTACAAATGATTGGTAGGACTATAGATACAAGATGTTATGGTCAAACAGTTTTTATGCCAAGGAAAGCAAGGCAACATAGAGATATGGATGGTTTATTCATGAGGGAAAAAGATGAACTGAATGGTAGGCAAAAATGTATGCGACTCAGAAAAGTAGACATGTATGAAGTCATGATGGATAAGGCAATGAATCAATGGACTTTAACATGGATGACTGATGAGGCTTTGAAGGAGAAGTGTGGGAAACAAATCATGATGACAAAACATTTCTCTGTAGTGACAAATGTCACGACATTTGTAATTAACTCCTTCAAGCTTTCAATGATGAATGTGATTTCTCGAGATCACATATGCATGAACTTGGATCTTCGCGCGCTTGTAAAAGCTTAGTACAAATCTTGCATGAAAACTTTAAGAACTCTTCGAAAGATATAAAATGCAAGAATGAGTATGAATGCTAAAATGAAATGAATTTTTTTTTACCTGTTGTCTTTGCGTGCTAGTTCCTAACTCCAACGAGACGAGTTAGCATAAAATGTTTTCAGCTGTTATGAAATTTCCATTTGCAATTTTTTTTTAATTATTTTGATTTTTTTTTTTTCAATTGGTTTTTAATTTTAATTTTTTTGAATTGTTTTGATATTTTTTAATTATTTTCATTTTTTTTATATTATTTTTTATTTGTTTTGATTTATTTATGTTTTTTTGTTGTTTTTTAATAAAATTAAAATTTGTTTTGTATTATTTAAAAACAATTAATAATAATAATAAAATAAAAATAATAAAATCACACAAATTTGTTTGGGGTTATTTTGATTTTTTTTCTAAACTGAAAATTCCTTTTTAATTTTGTATTCACTTTATTAAATTTACAAACGGAAAGTAAACGAAATAAAAATATAAAATGTTCTAACTAAATTAATCTAATATTAACAAGAAAATAAAATTAAAAAAAAAAAAACCCTAAACCATTATTGTGTTCTGTGAAAACTTACCCTCCAAAAACTCAGTGGGGCAGCAGTTAGAGAAGAATACTCTCAGAGATTAAAAAAAAATAAAAAAAAATGATTGGAAATCATAAATAAATAAATCCATTAAGATACGATCACGATTTCCTTAAAATTCAATACTTTTAATCACAACACCACCCCCTTAGTTTTGCACTTTCGCTTCTAGAACGAGATTTTCAATCTTCTTGCATTAACTTGAAGTCCCAGACTTCGAGTTTGAATTGCCAACAACTAATTTATCTGCATTCCCAATTAAACTCAAGCACCTTGATTTAGGAATTTGTAACTTAGAGCTCAATTTCAGAATTTGCCGGTGTAATTAATGAGATATGCTCCAGATATTTTTAAATCCATGACCACATTATTCCCTGGAAATTATGATTTTTCCACTCAGCTTTATCTCCAGCGCTAATTTAATTAAATAAAATTGCCTTCGATATTTGCAAGGATTCATTCATTAAATTAATGGCAAATATGTGGCAATCGCTCAGGGTGTTTAACTGAAGTTTTAGCTCACAATGCAATGCTTAACACGAGTATTTTTCCTTGAAATTTGCTAACAGTTGGAGGCAATCTCTTACCTTTTTCACGGCATTTCTGGAGTCTCGTGGAGCGCTGCTAATGTTGAGAGAATTACGCTCTCCTATGTCTTTGAACCAATGTATTATTCTTCTCACAGCTTGCTTATTTATTCTGCGTTTTTTTTTATGGCTCCAGCTTCTTTTCTCACGGTGAAAGGATAAATTATGGAAAATAACATTACAGAGTTTTCTTTTTTAAACAATGTAGTTTGACTTTTTTTACCTCTTCAAGTCATCTTCTGTCTTGCGTACTTGTAGCTGCCATGGTTGCATCCTCTCCTCCGCTGTCAAAACGTTTTGCTTCTCTCAACTGCTTTCCAAACACATGTACCATCTTTCCTGAGCTTCAAACAGTTGTGATGGCAAAGAAAATTCAAGGTTCTGAGGTCTGTTGTTTCAAAAATGGCGGAGCTCTCACTTGTTAAATGCACAGGCTTTTCAGTGTTGTTTTTAAAATACATTTAACTGTTTTGTTATTTGATTTGTTGTGCTCTGACCAGAATGCCGTGCACATATCAATTGAACTGCTACATACCAACTTATCGGTCATCTGCCACAAGGAATTCAAATCCTGCCATGGCTAGCTCTTGAATCTGCTCGGGGTGCTGCACGTTGCCTGAGGGCCTGAAATGTTAACGGAAAACCAACAAAATGTGGAAAACCATGCAGATCCAAGGCAACTCTATTTTCTCTTTTCCTGTCAAATGGTTGTTTTTATTTGGCTGGTATTTTGTTTTTTTATGTGTTTTTTTATTCTTATTTTGTTTTTAATTTTTATGGTTTTTTTGGTTATTAATTTTTTTCTGTTTTTTTTTATTGTTTTGTATTATTATTAAGAAAAATGATTTTTTTTAATTTGATTTATTTTTTAATGTTCTTTCTAAATCTCCAGACAAGTCTAGAAGGCCAGCAGATGCTCAGTTTTTTGAAGAAAGATGTGAGATCATCCAATACAGACCGCCACAACACTGAGAATGCAGTAGAGTACTTTTCACAACAGCTAAGGTCTGAGCTCCAAGAATTCCATTGATGGGCATTCTGAGCACCGCAATCAGCTGAGTTCAAGCTTCTCGGGGATTCAATCGCTTAGATCTTTGAGCCAGTCTATGTATCAGAACATTTTGTGAATCGAGGAAAAGTCTAGACATTGAAAGCTTTTTCTGAAACTCACTCTTCTTCAAGTCTCTAATTAAGAGACCAAAAGTCTTACATCCACCACAGCGTAATTGGGTTGACTTCACTGCAACAACTTCAATCGGATTTAGCCAAAACATATGGTCCATGCCCATGCCCGACCATGTCCAGGCAAGCATCTGGACCACTTTGAGCTGCTGCTTTCTAGAAACTAGCTTCCATTAAAACAGTTATCATAACTTGCTCCTCATTTTTACTGTAGATTATTATATGATCTCAAGAGCTTTAGAGCTTTTCCCCCACCCTTTTTTTGTTCAGCTCCTATCCTGCAATTATTTTGCAAATGTAATCGGGCCGAGTACACTCTATATCCTTTAGTTTAAACAGAAATGAATTATGTTTATAATTATGAATTGATTCACATTTGGCCTGCAAATAAATGTTTTGTACTGTTAAATTGGCGCAACCTTTGGGGCAAGCATAACTTAAAAAAAAAATGATTTGTTTTTTTTAATTAGTAAATCAATTTTTTTTGTTTTTTTTTTTAATTAAAAAAATAAAATAAATTCTATTCCTAGATATTATCAAAATAAATAAATAAATAAAAAGAAATTAAATTTATTCATAAGAAATTTTATGTGAAAATCAATTTTTTTTTTAAATTGATTTTTGTTTTTTTTAAATGAAAACTAAATTTTTTTCTAAAGAATTTTATTTTATTCTATTTTTTTATTAAAATCAATTCTTTTATAAATAAAAGAAATTAATTTTTTAAATCAATTTTTTTTTTTTAAATTAAAATTTTATTCTAACCCTAAAAAAAACTTAGGATTTTTTTTTTATTATTGATTTAAGATGATTTTTTTTAAGCAAATGGAGACAAGTATATTGCTACCCTGAAAACATTTATAAACATGCTACTTTCTGATCCTCGAGATCGTACAAAGACGCAGGAGGAGAGCATACTTATTCAAACTGAAAATATGATCCTACCTACTCTATGCTAATTGAAAATTACAAACTATTACCTGTAATTAAATTTCCAATGTAACCATTCACGCAATAGTAGTAAAAATATATTCATTTTCAATTTCGCAATTTTAAAATGAAAATATACAAGGATGATCCAATCTAGTTTTTGTGAGTATGATCTAATGAAATAAAAACAAAATCGATCTAACCTTGTACTTGTTTGAAACCATCGAAACCACTTG
Organism: Pinus tabuliformis; assembly: GCA_031772625.1. NCBI lineage: Eukaryota > Viridiplantae > Streptophyta > Pinopsida > Pinales > Pinaceae > Pinus > Pinus tabuliformis. The sequence goes on along the minus strand of CM062807.1, from coordinate 1,265,222,987 downwards.
TCGATAAGGCTTTCATAAGTGTGATTTCCACTCTCATTCAAATCGTGCCGCAACTTCTCTTCGTCCTCCTCAATTTCCTGTTCAAATAATTGTTCATCGTTAGATATACAGGATGATTCTTCAAATGTTAATTCATTGTTTTCTTCTAAAGGAGTAGTTAAGCTTTTGGCTGTTGTCAAGATCTCTTCTTCGCAAGAAGAGGAGATTCTAACATTTGCTAGGATCTGAGCGAGCTGTTCCAAACTTATACTCATCGTTTTTCCATATATACATATGGATCTTTATTGTGTTTTTGTTTTTTTTTTAATGGGGGGGTTTTTGATTTGCGTTCTATTTCTATGTTTTCTATATGATAATAAACTTAAATGAAAATTCCTAAATGCAATTAACCCTAAATGATCCTAAATAAAAATTCTTCCTAAACAATCTTCTTAACTAGCTTACATCTAAGTTTGCTTTCCCCGACAACGGCGCCAAAATGTTGGGCGATTTAATTATCTGCTAAATCCCTGTCATTTAATTTATCAATCCGGGGAATCGTAAACTTAGAAGCAAACCAATATATATGTGACCTTAGATGAAACAGGTGTAAGAAGTTTCTCTAGAATGGAAATGCATATTACAAATCTAAACTATCGGATCTATTCTGTGAAAGCATAAAAATAATGTTTTGATCAATGGAATTATTTTACTTTAGAAGATAGAGAAGAGTCTCTTGTTCAAGAGTCCTGGTTGTCCTTCTACCATCTTTCTATAATAACATTGCCAAACACCTAAGAAAGCAGGAAAGAAAGCATGTACATGAAAGCAAGTAAATATTGTTTTCAGTTCAGTTCTTAATGGAGAAGAGTCTCCTAACTTAGGAGGACTTGATTTCTCTAGATACTGAAAGGGAATCAATATTCACATAAATGTAATCTAGGAAAGCATCAGAGAAAGTAAATCTTATTTCAATTTAATCTAGCTCATGGAGAAGAGACTCCTAACTTAGGAGTTCCTAGTTTTCCTTCTCACATCAAAACTAGCTATTGAAAGGAGATCAACCTTCACACAACAAAACATGGCCATATCATGAATTCATATTGAAATTATCTATAATTATTTACAACAAAGAAATAAGATGAACATTAGAATTGAAATTAGTATATTCACAACATTATTCTACAACAAAGTGCACTCATCTTAGTATGGGGATCAAGGAAAATTTTAGGGGCTAATGTTCGCCCAGTGGGCTAATTTCCATGATTTTTCCACAAAAAAGATTCGCAAATTTCCAATTTTATAAAAGATGATTCGCCCAAATTTTAGACTATAAAATTATTTTACCTTAAAAATCGCCAACATTATATAAAGACTATATATAAAATCATTATAAATTTGAATAATTTTACAAATATATCAATAAACATTTTATAATTTGCATATTAGGGATTACTGAGATTCGCCAATGTTTTTAAACTTCAAGAAAATATTCCATCCTTAAAGTTTTCCTTGATGGGGATCCTTCCATTCCTCAATGAGCACACATGAAAAACTATCAAACCTCAAGAATCAAACAACACTCCTAACTCATGATTTGGAGAAAATGGTATTATTCATGTTGAATGAACATAAATCTAATGCTAATGAATAACTGATAATTGTTCTCTCTCTCTCCTCCTCCTTCATTACATGATTTGGAGGATGATCCTCTTATTTATACATGAATTAGGGATATCTACTCAATAAATGTAGATCCCTTAAATATCTACTAGACCCACACTTGTCTCAACTTATCCCTAAATACTAGAAACAAATCCCATGACACATCAAAATCTCCATGATCTTTCTCCTTGGAATATGGTCCACCTCTTGAGTTGAAATTCGAATTTGATCTTGGGAGGCCACATAAGGGTGCCTTGGAACCTTCCAAATGATCTACACTTGTCATCAAACTCAAGCCACTTTTAGGTATAAGCAAATACATGTTATTTCTCTAACTTTTAATCATAAATTCACTCTAAATACATGAAATTAATAACTTTGGAATATGAGAATATAAACTCATATGGTAATGGAAATATAGGGTTATGTAATGATAATATGGTGAAAGGAGATGACAAAATGAGGATAAAAGGTGAAAATGGAGTGAAAATTACGGTTAATTTGGAGGCCCAACAAATACCTAATCCCCTTCTTGAGATTTGTGTTCTGAACAATGTTGATCTGCCTATTGCTTCATGTATTTTTGAGCTTGATGGAGATTCTCTCTGAGGTGGGTCAGCATGGTTACTGGACCAAGAGATGACTTGCAAACTAACTTAGGGTTTCTAGTATGCTCTGCAGCCTCTAAATCACTCTAAAAAATGACAGAACTGTAGAAACTCAGTATCTCTGATGACAACGCTACTCAGCAATCAGATTCACTGTGATGGATCCCCTTCCCAAGGGGGATGCGGAACTTCCCCTTGGCGATAGAAACATGTTACGGTTTAGCAATGGGAATAAAAGAGATTTTGACATGGTACAACCTAACAGCACTGCAAAGCAAACTTACCCAGAAGAGCAAGGGAAATAGAAATCACCACAGGACATAGAGGCATTGCATCAAACTCAACAACAAGACAATCTGATAGTGAACAGAGAGATCCCCAAAGCTACCTCGACCACCTACAAACCTATTGCAGTAGAGCGACCCAAGATAGGACTACCTTGTCACTAGATCAATGTCCAAATCCAATTTATGAAGCACCATGCTCTCATAGGGAAATTTATCGCCTTCTGGATGATAGAGAAAGCCCTGTAGGGATGGGTTGCGACCAAATAGAAACCTAAAGGACATGTCACCCTGTAGCTCGGACCTAAAGGTTTCTTTATGGTTGTATTCAACTGCATAGAAGACCGAAACAGAATCCTAGAAAGCGGCCCCTACTTCTTCAACTCCACGGGCTTATATCTTAGAGACTGGATAAAAAGATTCAATCTGGATAAAGAGGATTTTAGTTGGGCGCCTGTTTGCATCCGATTGTATTCCCTTCCATTGAAATACTAGGATGGATAGTCACTAAAAAACATTGGAAATGGTCTTGGTGACTTCATAAAGATAGCCGAAGAAACAAAACTAAGAGGGTATACTTCCTATGCTTGCATCTGTGTCCACATCTATCTAGACAAGGCATTCCTGCACTCGGTAAGTCTATATCACAATGATTTTGAATGGATTTAGCCTATATACTATGAACATATTCCTTTTCAATGTAGAAAATGCCATGCGTATTGTCATATTTTCCATGACTACCCCCTAAATGCAACCCCAAAACGAATACCACCTTAGAAAAAACTGACGAGGAAGGATTCACTAAAGTCAACACCCGTAAAAAGCACCACAAAAATCCTACTTCAGGATCCAAAACTCCCATAGCCAACTCAACCATACCCTCCACCAGCAATAACTTTGATATCTTAGCTCAATTAGCTTTGAATGACTCTGAACCCACACCTACACTGAAGATATACTCAAGCCATCTTTGGTAATCTAGCCCTCAGCCTCAAGGAAAAACCCAAAGCCACTGTAGACCCTAACAAGCCCATCATCCAATCCCACTAAGGAATCCAAATCAAGGTACAAGGGAGTGGAAATGGATATCTTTCTCCAAGAATCAATTCATTTAAATGAATTAGTAACAGGAAGCAGCGAGCTCAAACATATGGAAGAGGAGCTTGATAGTATTGACATTAGGGATCAGGATATTTTTAGCTTTGAGCAAGCTTGCAAAAGGAAAGAGTTTGATAAAATCTTGGATAGAAAACTAGAAAGTTTGGATGTAATCCTTTCTAGAGCACATCAGCAGCGAACTTTAGGGATCCAACTGGGCAATCAATGGGATGGGAAAAAGCTTCCCAAAGATACCAAGAAATGAGGAAGAAAGATAGATCTGCAAAGAACCATCATCATTGGGGAAATGTTGGTGGAGTCCAAAAGATTTCCAAGTTAACAAAATACTACAATCCATTATTCAATCTTGAACCATGAAGCTCACATCATGGAACTTAAGAGGGTTAAATAGCCCTGTGAAGTATAGAATGATTAAAAACATGATAAAACAGGAGAAACCTCAAATTTTCTTCATGCAAGAGACAAAATGTAACGGTGATACCCTCGGCACCATTATCTCAAAAACCTAGCCAAGAAGCCAGTCAGTAGCAATGGATGCTTCGAGAGCCTCAGGGGGACTGGCAATAGCATGGGATACACAAGCTATTTCACTCACTGATTTTTATGCGAATCATAATCTCATTCAAGCAACTTTTCATAGTATTAGGACAAATATTCATGGACATTTAACCAATATCTATCTCCCTCATGATGCTACGAACAAATTGACATTGTTGAACACAATTGCAAGTATCAACTCCACTAGAGCCCATCCTCTTTAGATTACAGTGGGGACTTCAATATGATCACTAAACTTGAAGAAAAGAATGGAGGCTAGGTCAGACTAGAAATGAAAAGCAGCCACTTCAAGGACTTCATACAAAATAACTGGCTCATATATCTACCTTTTAACAATGGAATGTACACCTGGAACAATAAAAGATCAGGCTCGCAACAAATGGCCTCGTGGTTGGATCGCTTCTTGCTATCCGATAATGCAATTCATGTAGGAGGAGATTTTACTGTCTCAATCTTGTCTCTTTCTAGGTCAGAACATTGGCCCATATCTTTGTAATGGCAAAGACCTAGCAACTCCACAAAGAGACCCTTCTGTTTTGAAGCATTTTGTCTTACCCACCCGGAATTTAGTAATATGGTCCTCTCCATTTGGAAAAGTTCCATACCCCTAGAAGGAAAAAAAATTGTATCAACTTCAACAATGACTCAAACATCTCAAAGCACATATCAAGCAATGAAATCAAACACCTTTGGAAATATCTTTTAAGTCCAAAGAGCTCTAGCACAAGAAATGATGGAAATTCAACAAAAAATAATTATTGAAGGAAGAATAGCAGCCTTGGCCTAAAAGGAATAGAACCTTCAGGTTCAACTAGATGAAAGAAGAAAGCAAGAAGAGATCCTCTGGAAGCAGAAATCTAGAGTAAAATGGCTAAAGGGAGGAGAGAAGAACACAAAATTCTTTCACCGCACCACTATACAAAGAAGAATGCACAATAACATCACACAAATTTAGAGTCAACAGGGACAAAGGATGGAAGTACGCAATGAAATTGAAAAAGAGTTACTCCAACATTTAAAAAAAGTTCATCGGGAACCACAAATCAACAAATAGCCAACAATACAAAAGATTCTCCAGCATATCCCTAAAATCATCACGGATGAACATAATCAATTACTCCTTAGACCGGTTAAGGAAGTTGAAACAGAAATGAATCAACTCAAAGAGGGGAAAGCTCTTGGACCACATGGGTTTACCTCTAACTTATTTCATAAATTTTGGGATCTTATCAAAATGGATGTCTGGCAAGGTGTAGTAGAATCTAGAACTTTCCATTGGTTGCTTCCATCTCTAAATGCCACCTTTATTGCACTCATACCTAAAGAAAAGAATTCCATAACTCCAAACAAATTCAAGCCAATACCACTCTGCAATGTTATCTACAAATTCATATCCAAAGTGGTAGCATCCCGTTTGAAACTGCTGCTTCCCTTGCTAATATCGCAAGAACCATTGAGATATGTAGAAGGACGGAAAATCACTGATGGCATCATCCTCACACATGAGATCATTCATTCTTTAAAGCACAAAAGAAAAGCAGGTGTGCTTCTCAAAATTGGTCTCTCAAAAGCTTTTGACAAATTAAGTTGGATATACATGCGAAGAATGTTAACTGGCTTTGGTTTCTCTCCACCGTGGGTCAGATGGGTAATGAATCTGGTCTCCTTTATTTTTTTCTCCATTTTAGTAAATGGCATTCCCTCTCGACCCTTTCACCCCTCTAGAGGCATTTGCAAAGGAGACCCTCTTTCTCCCTTTCTTTTTGTGTTAATGGCTGAAAGGCTAGGACATCTAATTAGGAATGCTCTTCAATCTTAGCAGCTTAGAGGCATCTCACTCCATGAATCCCCAACCATCACTCATCAACAATTTATAGATGATAACATGTTGTTTGGGCACCCTTCATTTCAAGAAGCATTTCAATTTAAATCCCTACTTGATGAATATTCAGAAGCATCTGGAGCCAGCATCAACACTACAAAATCCCAAATTTTCCTTTTTCACACCTCACCCTCCACTCAATCCTCTATATCTCGCATCCTTAGATTTTCTAAAGCTTCCCTACCCTCAAAGTATTTAGGCGCCCTTTTGACTGATTCAACTATTAAACATGCTTCATGGCATTTGCTACTGCAAAATCTTGAAGCCTACCTTTTGTTGGCATTATGATTCAAGTGTTGTCCTTGATGGCAACTCACTCAGAGGTTGGTACAGGTGATGGCAACTTAATCAGAAAACAGATCCTAGTACAGCATGCCAAGGAAGTTCATATACGCAGGTTCGTTAAGCCCAAGTAGCGTGTACACGCTGGTTGGCTTCATCAAAAGGGCGTGTATGTGGAAAAGTACCTTTGGTCCATGGCGGTTAGTCCTTGGAATTTGTGCCTATGGTTTCGGACCATTGTGTCTGGACGGGCGTGTCGATCCCTAGTTTTGAAGTTGATGGTATTGTGTTACTATAGTTTTGGCTCTTGGTATTGAGCAAGGCCTAAGGCTATATAAGGAGAAGAAGATCATTAGGCAAAATTATCTTTCGAAAAGGCTTGAATATCTGAAAAAGAAAGAGATCTGATATGCAGGTTCTGGGTTGCTTGATCTAAGCCAAGGAGAGATCACATCGGTTGATGGAAGACTAGATCTAAGGATAGATCGGGATCTAATGGTTTGAAATGCACTATCATGATATGGTTGATTATGTGTATTTCTAGATCTGCATACTGTCGCAATGTTACGTTATGGGTCTAACTGATGTCTGGTGCAGCTGCAAATTGAGAAAGTTTATTTTTAGATCTGTACGCAGGTTGGCTTCGGTAAAAGCGCGTGTATACGCGGGTTTTGCTCATTGAAGTAGCGTATATCTTTTGAAGCTTGATTTTGGGTTTACAGTTGGGTCTGACTGTTATTGCAGAGTTCTGTAGTCTACTCTGTGTTCTGGTAACTGGTGATTGACAGGGTTCAGTGGTTCAGTGATTCAAAGTTTGGTTGTTTTATGCTTCAATGATCTGTTATGAAAGGTGAATGAATTGTGGCCTTAAGATTGTAATGTTGTGCTTCAGGAATATCCAGTCTGAAAATGTATGAAAGGTGGTACCTGAAAGAAAGAAGATTGTAGGTCAGCACCTACGTACTAGTATCTTGGCTAGTACAAGAGCAAAGGGGGTTGGAGCTCCCTTCCAAGGAAGTTTGGAGAACGAGAGAAGGTTGTAGCCTTCTACAGGTTGTAGCCTGCGTACTGGTATAAGGCTGCACCAGTACAAAAGATTGTAAACTGAAGTTTCATATTAAAGAAAGATAGAGACAACTTGCAGCAGGTGGTTTTCACCCACATTGGGTTTCCACCTTATATCTTGGTGTTCATGTGTGTGGTTTTTGATCTGTTCTGTTATACTGCACCTGTTTACTGTTAATGTGGTGAATAATGTCCTGATGAACTTAACTGAAGAATAAGCTAACTAAATTATGAGTTTTCTTCTTATACGCTGTTTTATTTAGTCACAGTAGCGTGTACACGCTGGTTCACTTAACTGAAGTAGCGTATATGTTTCTGAGCATTGAAAAAGTTTGATTGATCTGATAATACTGATTCACCCCCCCTCTCAGTATTATTTCCAACAATTGGTATCGGAGCAGGTCCTTCAGAGAAGCTTGATCGCTTGAAGGTAGATCATTCATAATGAGAAACTACGAGAAAGAAGCATCAATCAGGCCACCGATTTTTGATGGGACAAATTTCAATTATTGGAAGGTAAGAGTTACTGCATATCTTCAATCTCTTGGTACAGAAGTTTGGAACATTGTAGAAACAGGCTATGCTTTTCCTTCAGCTACTCCTACAGATCCAGCTGAGAAAAAGCAGTATGAAACAAATGAAAAAGCAGTCAGTACTCTACTAGGAAGTATATCCCAAACAGAATTCATGAAGGTCATGCACTTCAAATCAGCAAAAGAGATATGGGACAAAATGATCACTAGCTATGAAGGAGATGAACAGGTAAAGCAAGCTAAACTTCAAACTCTCAGGATTCAATATGATACACTCAAGATGTATAATGATGAAAGTGTGGCTAATTATTTTCTTCGGTTAGATGAGATTGTTAATTGTATGAAAAATTTGGGTGAAGAAATAAAAGAGACTATAGTAGTTCAAAAGATTCTAAGATCATTATCCCCCAAGTTTGAATCTAAAGTATCTGCAATAGAAGAAAAAGAAAATCTCCATGTTCTCACTATGTCTCAGCTACATGGAATTATAACTGCTTATGAAATGAGAAAGGGAGGTCCATCAGACAGAAGGGAAGCTGCTTTTAAGGCATCGGGAAAAGAAGATTACTATGAAGCAAGCCATGTTCCAGAAGAAGAGGAAGAAGAATCAAATTTTGTCAGAAATCTTCAAAGGGGTTCTGGAAAGTTCAGAGGTAAGCTACCTTTCAAATGCTTTGCTTGTGGAAGAGTAGGTCATTATGCTGCAAAATGTCCTTATAAGCATAAAGGAAAAGAACCTGCTAGATGGAACAAGAAACAAAGTGCAAATAAGAAAAGCTACTACACCCATGAAGATAGTGATGGCTTATCAAACAGTGATGAAGATGAACAAGGTAATAAATATAAGCTGTTAATGGCATTTGAAGATGATGATTATGAGGATGCTGTAGATGTGGATAATCTCTATAATGAAATTACTAGACTCAAGAGATGCATAAAAGAAAAGAATGTGATCATTGATACTTTGCAATTTCAAATTGATGAAAAGGAAAAACATCTTGAAAAACTAGAAGGTGAAATTGTTGGTCTCAGAAAAGAAATTGAGAAAACAAAAGCTATTAATCTTAAGTTTGTCAAAGGATCTGAAACTTTGGATGAGATTATCAATGTGTAGCGGTCTCCTCTAAACAAGACAGGTTTGGGCTATAATGAAGAAAACTCTCAAGCCTCCACCTCAAAAAGTTATCTTGATGCAGCAAGAAGAAATGAGCAGAAGAACAATGAAGATAATCAGGTAAAGCATGGACGAATTACAAACAGAAACTATCAGGGACAATCCTTCTTAAGGGTGAACAAAAGCTACAACCAACCACAGGTAAAATCTTCTCAGTTTGGCTCAAGAATAGATGAAAATAGAAATTACAATCAGTTGGCTGGTAGATTCAATAACCGCAGAAGCTTCTTCAATGGACAATGCTTTTCTTGCCATAACTTTGGTCACAAAGCAGCTCAATGTGTTGCATATAAAACAATCATGACTAGGGAAGCTCAAAAACAAATAAGTATGACATGGATTACAAAAAGGACCTATAACAACTTTTCGGTTCTTGAAAATGAAGTTGAATGTTCTATTTTCAATAATTTTGGTCATAAAGACTCTGAATGCAGGAGCAGGTTTCAGGAGAAAAAGGAACAAGCCACGAGCACCAAAACATGGAGAATAAAGGAACCTCAAAAAGAAAGATGTGGGATAGCATTTTATGCAGAAGGACAGGAAAATCTATGGTACATTGACAGTGGATGTTCGAAACATATGACAGGTGATAAAGAAAAACTTGAATCTTATTCTACTTTAGAAAAGGGAAAGAAAGTTTCTTTTGGAAATGATACTCCTGCAACTATAAAAGGAAAAGGTATTGCTCCTTTGAAAGAAAAGGTCAAGGCTGGAAATGTTTTATATGTTGATGGATTGAAGCATAATCTACTAAGTGTCAGCCAGATGTGTGATCAAAAAACCGAGGTTATTTTTAGATCGAATGGATGTTTTGTTCGTGATCTTGACACAGGTAAAACAGTTCTCAAAGGCAAAAGAACTCCAAATAATCTGTACATATTTGAAGAAGGACAACAACAATCATATCTTAGTAAGGATGAAGAGCACTGGTTATGGCATCGAAGGTTGGGACATCTAAGCTTCTCACAAATAAGGAAAGCATGCAAATATCAGGCAGTTCGCGATCTTCCAGATATCAAAATTCCAGACAACACCATATGCAAATCTTGTCAGTTTGGAAAGAAAACCAGAACTAACTTTCCAGAGAAGGAAGGATCAGCTAGCTTGCCTCTTGAGCTAGTCCATACAGATGTATGTGGTCCATTTAGGAAAAGGACACCTCGAGGAGAAGAATATCTGATATTATTCATTGATGATTTCTCAAGGTTTGTTTGGTTAGGACTTATGAAGCACAAAGATGAAGCATTCGAAAAATTCAAATCCTTCAAAGCATTGGTTGAAAATGAATCAGGACACAAAATTAAGTGCCTCAGATCTGACAGAGGTGGGAAGTTCACCTCAAATGAATTTTTCGATTTCTGTGACGAACATGGGATAAGAAGAGAATTCTCTACAGCTAGAACTCCTCAGCAAAATGGGGTTGTGGAAAGAATGAACAGAACTATCCAACAAATGGCTCGTGCTATGCTCGATGAATCAGGTACTCCTGCAACCTTCTGGGTGAAGCTGCACATGCTGTTGTTATTATTCTTAACAAAACAAATGTCCGAGTAAACAGCACTCAAACACCTCATTGCCTTGGAGTGGTAAAACTCCTTCCGTGAAGCACTTCAAAATCTTTGGGAGCAAATGTTATATTAAGAATACTGATGAGCAACTTGGCAAACTTGAACCAAGAGCAGATGATGGCATTCTTCTTGGTTATTCTCCACATAGCAAAGCGTACAAGTGCTACGATAAAAGACTTGGCAGAATTGTTGACAGTATTGATATAATGGTTGATGAGAAGGGATATATTCCTAGGCAAGTTCATCATGAAGACATTGAAGAAGATGAAGGTTACTCTCAAAGGCGAAATGATGAAGAAGAAGAACCTCAAGAAGAAGAAGAATCTCAAGAAGAACCAGAGGAGCAGACAAGAATAGAAGAGAAGACTCCATCCAGATATGTTCAAAAGAATCATCCAGAAACTCAGATTGTGGGACAGAAAGAAGCAGGAGTACAAACAAGAAGGACACTTGCAGAAGCCTCAAGCTACTTAGCATTACTCTCCTCCACTGAACCACAAAATGTGAAAGAGGCATGCAAAGATGAATGTTGGGTCAAAGCAATGGATGAAGAACTTGAGCAAATCGAAAAGAACAACACTTGGGAATTAGTTCCTAGACCAAAAGATAAGAATGTAATAGGAACAAAATGGGTCTTCAAGAATAAATTAAATGAAAATGGAGAAGTAATTAGAAACAAGGCCAGACTTGTTTGTAAAGGGTATGCACAGCAAGAAGGAATAGATTTTGAAGAGACCTTTGCTCCTGTGGCAAGACTTGAGGCCATCCGAATGTTCCTTGCTCTCTCAAGCTTTCAAAACTTCAAGGTATTTCAAATGGACGTGAAATCAACCTTCCTGAATGGAGACTTAGAAGAAGAAGTATATATTGAGCAGCCAGATGGCTTCATTCTTGGGAATGATCCAACCCTTGTATGCAGATTGAAAAAGGCACTCTATGGACTCAAACAAGCTCCAAGAGCTTGGTACTATCGGTTGGACAAATATCTTCACCAACAAGGCTTTTCAAAAGGATCAGCAGATAGCAATCTCTATATAAAAGTTGAAAATAACAAATTGCTAATTCTTGTTGTTTATGTAGATGATATTATTTTTGGCAGCAATGAAGAGACTATGAGTCAAAACTTTGCCTTGGTTATGCAGAAAGAATTCGAAATGTCACTTCTTGGAGAATTGACATATTTTCTTGGATTGCAAATCCAACAAAATGAAGGAGGTATCTTCTTGTCTAAAACCAAATACCTCAAGCAGATCTTGAAGAAGTATGGCATGGAAGAGTCAAAGCCAGTATGTACACCCATGGTTACAGGATGCAGCCTCAGTGCAAATGATGAATCAGCAGCAGTTCACCAACCCACTTATAGATCCATGATTGGGAGTTTGCTTTATTTGACAAGTACTCGACCAGATATTACACATGCAGTAGGAATGGTTGGAAGATTTCAAGCCAACCCAAAGGAAACTCATCTTCACGCAGTCAAAAGAATCTTCAAATATCTTCAAGGGACCCAAAACTATGGCTTATGGTATCCTAGAAATACAGATCTCACTCTTCATGCTTACACAGATGCAGATTGGGCTGGAAGTGTGGATGATAGGAAAAGCACAAGTGGTGGTGCTTTCTTCATGGGTTCCAGATTAGTATCTTGGTTCAGCAAGAAACAGAGTTCGATTGTCTTATCTACAGCTGAAGCAGAATATGTGGCTACAGCATCTTGTTGCACACAACTTCTTTGGATGATGCAGACCTTGCAGGACTTTCAAATCACTTGCACTCCACCTGTCTCTATCTTATGTGATAATACAAGTGCAATCAGCATTTCAAAGAATCCAGTCATGCACTCAAAGACCAAGCACATACCAATCAAGTACCATTTTCTTCGGGAACAAGTGCTTGAACAGAAGGTCAAGTTGGAGTATGTTCCTTCTAAGGAACAAGTTGCTGATATTCTCACAAAACCACTGCCCAGGGAAACTTTTGAATATCTCAGACAAAAGCTGGGAATATTTGATGCTTCATCCTGCTGTTGAAGTTTGTTTATTCTACAGAAAAGTTGGTATACGCAGGTTACGGAAGGGCTATCCGCGTATATACGTAGGTTATGGAAAAGGAAGTCGCGTGTATATTGGACGCTTGTTGCAGAAAGTATAGCCGCGTACATACGCAGTTTCATGCAGGAGAAAACGCGTATATGAAGTTCTGAACAGCAAGGGCAATCTCTGGAGTTCTGAACAGCAATGGCTATGTCAGAATTCTTTAGGCACAGTTTCAGGGGGTGCAGCAGGCACAGGTTCAGGGGGAGCAGCTTAAAAGTCTCATAAAGCATTGTTGGCATTCAAATGTTTTGGTTGTTGGATTCAGGAGAAGGAGCTCAGAAAGAAATCCTGTTTGCTGATCTAAAAAGATGTTTCTCAGATGCTGCTGGTGACTTTCATAAGTCTTGATCTAGATCTTTTGTCTCTATGTCATATCTCTTTTATGATGTCCAGGTCATGTAACGGCCTTTGTTGGTTTCCCCACTATGCCTGGGATGAATGATGTAATATAATTGATTGTCTCTGATGTGTCCCCTCTTGGTAGGGAGTATGTATGTATGTATTGAGTCTTTTGGTGATAGGAAGGTCCCTTATGGTGTATAAGTCTTGGTTCTTGTTGAAGAACATCTTTTGCAGATCTGGCCTACTGTCAGGGGGAGCATGAGTCAGCACAGCCAAGCAGAGGTATCAGCATGTCCTCAGGGGGAGCACAGCCCTTTGCCCTTGATGTCAAAGGGGGAGAATGACTTGGTGTGGTGGTTGCCATCAAGTCCAAAGGGGGAGATTGTTGGCATTATGATTCAAGTGTTGTCCTTGATGGCAACTCACTCAGAGGTTGGTACAGGTGCTCAGAGGTTGGTACAGGTGATGGCAACTTAATCAGAAAATAGATCCTAGTACAGCATGCCAAGGAAGTTCATATACGCAGGTTCGTTAAGCCCAAGTCGCGTGTACACGCTGGTTGGCTTCATCAAAAGGGCGTGTATGTGGAAAAGTACCTTTGGTCCATGGCGGTTAGTCCTTGGAATTTGTGCCTATGGTTTTGGACCATTGTGTCTCGACAGGCGTGTCGATCCCTAGTTTTGAAGTTGATGGTATTGTGTTACTATGGTTTTGGCTCTTGGTATTGAGCAAGGCCTAAGGCTATATAAGGAGAAGAAGATCATTAGGCAAAATTATCTTTCGAAAAGGCTTGAATATCTGAAAAAGAAAGAGATCTGATATGCAGGTTCTGGGTTGCTTGATCTAAGCCAAGGAGAGATCACATCGGTTGATGGAAGACTAGATCTAAGGATAGATCGGGATCTAATGGTTTGAAATGCACTATCATGATATGGTTGATTATGCGTATTTCTAGATCTGCATACTGTCGCAATGTTATGTTATGGGTCTAACTGATGTCTGGTGCAGCTGCAAATTGAGAAAGTTTATTTTTAGATCTGTACGCAGGTTGGCTTCGGTAAAAGCACGTGTATATGCGGGTTTTGCTCATTTAAGTAGCGTATATCTTTTGAAGCTTGATTTTGGGTTTACAGTTGGGTCTGACTGTTATTGCAGAGTTCTGTAGTCTACTCTGTGTTCTGGTAACTGGTGATTGACAGGGTTCAGTGGTTCAGTGATTCAAAGTTTGGTTGTTTTATGCTTCAATGATCTGTTATGAAAGGTGAATGAATTGTGGCCTTCAGATTGTAATGTTGTGCTTCAGGAATATCCAGTCTGAAAATGTATGAAAGGTGGTACCTGAAAGAAAGAAGATTGTAGGTCAGCACCTACGTACTAGTATCTTGGCTAGTACAAGAGCAAAGGGGGTTGGAGCTCCCTTCCAAGGAAGTTTGGAGAACAAGAGAAGGTTGTAGCCTTCTGCAGGTTGTAGCCTGCGTACTGGTATAAGGCTGCAACAGTACAAAAGATTGTAAACTGAAGTTTCATATTAAAGAAAGATAGAGACAACTTGCAGCAGGTGGTTTTCACCCACATTGGGTTTCCACCTTATATCTTGGTGTTCATGTGTGTGGTTTTTGATCTGTTATGTTATACTGCACCTGTTTACTGTTAATGTGGTGAATAATGTCCTAATGAACTTAACTGAAGAATAAGCTAACTAAATTATGAGTTTTCTTCTTATACGCTATTTTATTTAGTCACAGTAGCGTGTACACGCTGGTTCACTTAACTGAAGTAGCGTATATGTTTCTGAGCATTGAAAAAGTTTGATTGATCTGATAATACTGATTCACCCCCCCTCTCAGTATTATTTCCAACAATCGGTATCGGAGCAGGTCCTTAAGAGAAGCTTGATCGCTTGAAGGTAGATCATTCATAATGAGCAACTACGAGAAAGAGGCATCAATCAGGCCACCGATTTTTGATGGGACAAATTTCAATTATTGGAAGGTAAGAGTTACTGCATATCTTCAATCTCTTGGTACAGAAGTTTGGAACATTGTAGAAACAGGCTATGCTTTTCCTTCAGCTACTCCTACAGATCCAGCTGAGAAAAAGCAGTATGAAACAAATGCAAAAGCAGTCAGTACTCTACTAGGAAGTATATCCCAAACAGAATTCATGAAGGTCATGCACTTCAAATCAGCAAAAGAGATATGGGACAAAATGATCACTAGCTATGAAGGAGATGAACAGGTAAAGCAAGCTAAACTTTAAACTCTCAGGATTCAATATGAGACACTCAAGATGTATAATGATGAAAGTGTGGCTAATTATTTTCTTCGGGTAGATGAGATTGTTAATTGTATGAAAAATTTGGGTGAAGAAATAAAAGATACTATAGTAGTTCAAAAGATTCTAAGATCATTATCCCCCAAGTTTGAATCTAAAGTATCTGCAATAGAAGAAAAAGAAAATCTCTGTGTTCTCACTATGTCTCAGCTACATGGAATTCTAACTGCTTATGAAATGAGAAAGGGAGGTCCATCAGACAGAAGGGAAGCTGCTTTTAAGGCATCAGGAAAAGAAGATTACTATGAAGCAAGCCATGTTCCAGAAGAAGAGGAAGAAGAATCAAATTTTGTCAGAAATCTTCAAAGGGCTTCTGGAAGGTTCAGAGGTAAGCTACCTTTAAAATGCTTTGCTTGTGGAAGAGTAGGTCATTATGCTGCAAAATGTCCTTATAAGCATAAAGGAAAAGAACCTGCTAGATGGAACAAGAAACAAAGTGCAAATAAGAAAAGCTACTAACCCATGAAGATAGTGATGGTTTATCAAACAGTGATGAAGATGAACAAGGTAATAAATATAAGCTGTTAATGGAATTTGAAGATGATGATTATGAGGATGCTGTAGATGTGGATAATCTCTATAATGAAATTACTAGACTCAAGAGATGCATAGAAGAAAAGAATGTGATCATTGATACTTTGCAATTTCAAATTGATGAAAAGGAAAAACATCTTGAAAAACTAGAAGGTGAAATTGTTGGTCTCAGAAAAGAAATTGAGAAAACAAAAGCTATTAATCTTAAGTTTGTCAAAGGATCTGAAACTTTGGATGAGATTATCAATGTGCAGCGGTCTCCTCTAAACAAGACAGGTTTGGGCTATAATGAAGAAACCTCTCAAGCCTCCACCTCAAAAAGTTATCTTGATGCAGCAAGAAGAAATGAGCAGAAGAACAATGAAGATAATCAGGTAAAGCAGGGACGAATCACAAACAGAAACTATCAGGGACAATCCTTCTTAAGGGTGAACAAAAGATACAACCAACCACAGGTAAAATCTTCTCAATTTGGCTCAAGAATAGATGAAAATAGAAATTACAATCAGTTGGCTGGTAGATTCAATAACCGCAGAAGCTTCTTCAATGGACAATGCTTTTCTTGCCATAACTTTGGTCACAAAGCAGCTCAATGTGTTGCATATAAAACAATCATGACTAGGGAAGTTCAAAAACAAAGAAGTATGACAGGGATTACAAAAAGGACCTATAACAACTTTTCGGTTCTTGAAAATGAAGTTGAATGTTCTATTTGCAATAATTTTGGTCATAAAGACTCTGAATGCAGGAGCAGGTTTCAGGAGAAAAAGGAACAAGCCACGAGCACCAAAACATGGAGAATAAAGGAACCTCAAACAGAAAGATGTGGGATAGCATTTTATGCAGAAGGACAGGAAAATCTATGGTACATTGACAGTGGATGTTCGAAACATATGACAGGTGATAAAGAAAAACTTGAATCTTATTCTACTTTAGAAAAGGGAAAGAAAGTTTCTTTTGGAAATGATACTCCTGCAACTATAAAAGGAAAAGGTATTGCTCCTTTGAAAGAGAAGGTCAAGGCTGGAAATGTTTTATATGTTGATGGATTGAAGCATAATCTACTAAGTGTCAGCCAGATGTGTGATCAAAAAACTGAGGTTATTTTTAGATCGAATGGATGTTTTGTTCGTGATCTTGACACAGGTAAAACAGTTCTCAAAGGCAAAAGAACTCCAAATAATCTGTACATATTTGAAGAAGGACAACAACAATGCTATCTTAGTAAGGATGAAGAGCACTGGTTATGGCATCGAAGGTTGGGACATCTAAGCTTCTCACAAATAAGGAAAGCATGCAAATATCAGGCAGTTCGCGATCTTCCAGGTATCAAAATTGCAGACAACGCCATATGAAAATCTTGTCAGTTTGGAAAGCAAACCAGAACTAACTTTCCAGAGAAGGAAGGATCAGCTAGCTTGCCTCTTGAGCTAGTCCATACAGATGTATGTGGTCCATTTAGGAAAAGGACACCTCGAGGAGAAGAATATCTAATATTATTCATTGATGATTTCTCAAGGTTTGTTTGGTTAGGACTTATGAAGCACAAAGATGAAGCATTTGAAAAATTCAAATCCTTCAAAGCATTGGTTGAAAATGAATCAGGACACAAAATTAAGTGCCTCAGATCTGACAGAGGTGGGGAGTTCACCTCAAATGAATTTTTCGATTTCTGTGACGAACATGGGATAAGAAGAGAATTCTCTACAGCTAGAACTCCTCAGCAAAATGGGGTTGTGGAAAGAATGAACAGAACTATCCAACAAATGGCTCGTGCTATGCTCGATGAATCAGGTACTCCTGCAACCTTCTGGGTGAAGCTGCACATGCTGTTGTTATTATTCTTAACAAAACAAATGTCCGAGTAAACAGCACTCAAACACCTCATTGCCTTGGAGTGGTAAAACTCCTTCCGTGAAGCACTTCAAAATCTTTGGGAGCAAATGTTATATTAAGAATACTGATGAGCAACTTGGCAAACTTGAACCAAGAGCAGATGAGGGCATTCTTCTTGGTTATTCTCCACATAGCAAAGCGTACAAGTGCTACAATAAAAGACTTGGCAGAATTGTTGACAGTATTGATATAGTGGTTGATGAGAAGGGATATATTCCTAGGCAAGTTCATCATGAAGACATTGAAGAAGATGAAGGTTACTCTCAAAGGCGAAATGATGAAGAAGAAGAACCTCAAGAAGAAGAAGAATCTCAAGAAGAACCAGAGGAGCAGACAAGAATAGAAGAGAAGACTCCATCCAGATATGTTCAAAAGAATCATCCAGAAACTCAGATTGTGGGACAGAAAGAAGCAGGAGTACAAACAAGAAGGACACTTGTAGAAGCCTCAAGCTACTTAGCATTACTCTCCTCCACTGAACCACAAAATTTGAAAGAGGCATGCAAAGATGAATGTTGGGTCAAAGCAATGGATGAAGAACTTGAGCAAATCGAAAAGAACAACACTTGGGAATTAGTTCCTAGACCAAAAGATAAGAATTTAATAGGAACAAAATGGGTCTTCAAGAATAAATTAAATGAAAATGGAGAAGTAATTAGAAACAAGGCCAGACTTGTTTGTAAAGGGTATGCACAGCAAGAAGGAATAGATTTTGAAGAGACCTTTGCTCCTGTGGCAAGACTTGAGGCCATCTGAATGTTCCT
Source organism: Pinus tabuliformis (assembly GCA_031772625.1). NCBI lineage: Eukaryota > Viridiplantae > Streptophyta > Pinopsida > Pinales > Pinaceae > Pinus > Pinus tabuliformis. The sequence goes on along the minus strand of CM062807.1, from coordinate 1,265,204,304 downwards.
TGCTCTCTCAAGCTTTCAAAACTTCAAGGTATTTCAAATGGACGTGAAATCAGCCTTCCTGAATGGAGACTTAGAAGAAGAAGTATATATTGAGCAGCCAGATGGCTTCATTCTTGGGAATGATCCAACCCTTGTATGCAGATTGAAAAAGGCACTCTATGGACTCAAACAAGCTCCAAGAGCTTGGTACTATCGGTTGGACAAATATCTTCACCAACAAGGCTTTTCAAAAGGATCAGCAGATAGCAATCTCTATATAAAAGTTGAAAATAAAAAATTGCTAATTCTTGTTGTTTATGTAGATGATATTATTTTTAGCAGCAATGAAGAGACTATGAGTCAAAACTTTGCCTTGGTTATGCAGAAAGAATTCGAAATGTCACTTCTTGGAGAATTGACATATTTTCTTGGATTGCAAATCCAACAAAATGAAGGAGGTATCTTCTTGTCTCAAACCAAATACCTCAAGCAGATCTTGAAGAAGTATGGCATGGAAGAGTCAAAGCCAGTATGTACACCCATGGTTACAGGATGCAGCCTCAGTGCAAATGATGAATCAGCAGCAGTTCACCAACCCACTTATAGATCCATGATTGGGAGTTTGCTTTATTTCACAGGTACTCGACCAGATATTACACATGCAGTAGGAATGGTTGGAAGATTTCAAGCCAACCCAAAGGAAACTCATCTTCAGGTAGTCAAAAGAATCTTCAAATATCTTCAAGGGACCCAAAACTATGGCTTATGGTATCCTAGAAATACAGATCTCACTCTTCATGCTTACACAGATGCAGATTGGGCTGGAAGTGTGGATGATAGGAAAAGCACAAGTGGTGGTGCTTTCTTCATGGGTTCCAGATTAGTATCTTGGTTCAGCAAGAAACAGAGTTCGATTGCCTTATCTACAGCTGAAGCAGAATATGTGGCTGCAGCATCTTGTTGCACACAACTTCTTTGGATGATGCAGACCTTGCAGGACTTTCAAATCACTTGCACTCCACCCGTCTCTATCTTATGTGATAATACAAGTGCAATCAGCATTTCAAAGAATCCAGTCATGCACTCAAAGACCAAGCACATACCAATCAAGTACCATTTTCTTCGGGAACAAGTGCTTGAACAAAAGGTCAAGTTGGAGTATGTTCCTTCTAAGGAACAAGTTGCTGATATTCTCACAAAACCACTGCCCAGGGAAACTTTTGAATATCTCAGACAAAAGCTGGGAATAGTTGATGCTTCATCCTGCTGTTGAAGTTTATTTATTCTACAGAAAAGTTGGTATACGCAGGTTACGGAAGGGCTATCCGCGTATATACGCAGGTTACGGAAAAGGAAGTCGCGTGTATATTGGACGCTTGTTGCAGAAAGTATAGCCGCGTACATACGCAGTTTCATGCAGGAGAAAACGCGTATATGAAGTTCTGAACAGCAAGGGCAATCTCTGGAGTTCTGAACAGCAATGGGTATGTCAGAATTCTTTAGGCACAGTTTCAGGGGGTGCAGCAGGCACAGGTTCAGGGGGAGCAGCTTAAAAGCCTCATAAAGCATTGTTGGCATTCAGATGTTTTGGTTGTTGGATTCAGGAGAAGGAGCTCAGAAAGAAATCCTGTTTGCTGATCTAAAAAGATGTTTCTCAGATGCTGCTGGTGACTTTCATAAGTCTTGATCTAGATCTGTTGTATCTATGTCATATCTCTTTTATGATGTCCAGGTCATGTAACGGCCTTTGTTGGTTTCCCCACTATGCCTGGGATGAATGATGTAATATAATTGATTGTCTCTGATGTGTCCCCTCTTGGTAGGGAGTATGGATGTATGTATTGAGTCTTTTGGTGATAGGAAGGTCCCTTATGGTGTATAAGTCTTGGTTCTTGTTGAAGAACATCTTTTGCAGATCTGGCCTACTGTCAGGGGGAGCATGAGTCAGCACAGCCAAGCAGAGGTATCAGCATGTCCTCAGGGGGAGCACAGCCCTTTGCCCTTGATGTCAAAGGGGGAGAATGACTTGGTGTGGTGGTTGCCATCAAGTCCAAAGGGGGAGATTGTTGGCATTATGATTCAAGTGTTGTCCTTGATGGCAACTCACTCAGAGGTTGGTACAGGTGATGGCAACTTAATCAGAAAACAGATCCTAGTACAGCATGCCAAGGAAGTTCATATACGCAGGTTCGTTAAGCCCAAGTCGCGTGTACACGCTGGTTGGCTTCATCAAAAGGGCGTGTATGTGGAAAAGTACCTTTGGTCCATGGCGGTTAGTCCTTGGAATTTATGCCTATGGTTTTGGACCATTGTGTCTCGACGGGCGTGTCGATCCCTAGTTTTGAAGTTGATGGTATTGTGTTACTATGGTTTTGGCTCTTGGTATTGAGCAAGGCCTAAGGCTATATAAGGAGAAGAAGATCATTAGGCAAAATTATCTTTCGAAAAGGCTTGAATATCTGAAAAAGAAAGAGATCTGATATGCAGGTTCTGGGTTGCTTGATCTAAGCCAAGGAGAGATCACATCGGTTGATGGAAGACTAGATCTAAGGATAGATCGGGATCTAATGGTTTGAAATGCACTATCATGATATGGTTGATTATGCGTATTTCTAGATCTGCATACTGTCGCAATGTTATGTTCTGGGTCTAACTGATGTCTGGTGCAGCTGCAAATTGAGAAAGTTTATTTTTAGATCTGTACGCAGGTTGGCTTCGGTAAAAGCGCGTGTATACGCGGGTTTTTCTCATTGAAGTAGCGTATATCTTTTGAAGCTTGATTTTGGGTTTACAGTTGGGTCTGACTGTTATTGCAGAGTTCTGTAGTCTACTCTGTGTTCTGGTAACTGGTGATTGACAGGGTTCAGTGGTTCAGTGATTCAAAGTTTGGTTGTTTTATGCTTCAATGATCTGTTATGAAAGGTGAATGAATTGTGGCCTTAAGATTGTAATGTTGTGCTTCAGGAATATCCAGTCTGAAAATGTATGAAAGGTGGTACCTGAAAGAAAGAAGATTGTAGGTCAGCACCTACGTACTAGTATCTTGGCTAGTACAAGAGCAAAGGGGGTTGGAGCTCCCTTCCAAGGAAGTTTGGAGAACGAGAGAAGGTTGTAGCCTTCTGCAGGTTGTAGCCTGCGTACTGGTATAAGGCTGCACCAGTACAAAATATTGTAAACTGAAGTTTCATATTAAAGAAAGATAGAGACAACTTGCAGCAGGTGGTTTTCACCCACATTGGGTTTCCACCTTATATCTTGGTGTTCATGTGTGTGGTTTTTGATCTATTCTGTTATACTGCACCTGTTTACTCTTAATGTGGTGAATAATGTCCTGATGAACTTAACTGAAGAATAAGCTAACTAAATTATGAGTTTTCTTCTTATACGCTGTTTTATTCACAGTAGCGTGTACACGCTGGTTCACTTAACTGAAGTAGCGTATATGTTTCTGAGCATTGAAAAATTTGATTGATCTGATAATACTGATTCACCCCCTCTCTCAGTATTATTTCCAACACCTTTCTTCTTGGACCTATAGAGCCCTTAATATGGTTAATCGTATGATGTTGGTTATGGTCGTCTTACAGTCGATGCCTCTATATATTTTCTCTGTCATAGCAGCGCCAAAATGGGTGCTTAAAAGAATAAAAAAATTACAACATAACTTTCTATGGGGATCCTCAATCCAAAATAGAAAATGGGCATTGGTTAAATGGACCACGGTGTTCCTTCCTAAAAAATATGGAGGAACAGGTCTTCGAGATCCTCAACATAGCAATGTTGTTACGGGAGAAAAGATATGGTGGAAATATCTCTCAGCTCCACACACACTGTGGGCAACACTATGGACTGCCAAATATGCAAATAACAGACTGCCAAATGAATTAATCAGACTTCTTCCCACTAAAAATGGCCCCCTAATTTGGAATGTAGTAAGACAACACAACAACATGATACAAAAGCATAGTTTCGGGGAAATCAGAGATGGCGGTACTGCTCATTTTTGGGTTGAATCTTGACATCAAAGACCATGGTTCAGCAATTTGTTTATACTTCCTGATACAGAGGATTGGGCATAGCATCAGGAGGAAAAATTCAATCAACACTAGACTCCAACCCTCAATCAAGGATATAGACAATGGCTAAAAGCGGCACAAATAATTCGACAAGGAATAGAGCAAAGCCACAATGAGCTTGACACAGAACTCACGAATAGAAAAATATGATTCTAAGACACGAAGGATATTTTGAGATGGGGCTATACACCACATGGGACTTTTACTACAAAGGAAGCATACAACCCCTTGATTGGCTATCCGGATGGAAAAAATCCAATGTGGGACAAAATCTAGTCTCCGGTTATTTGGCCCAAGGTCTCAACATTTCTCTAGCTTCTATGTCAAAAAATAATACTCACCTGGGACATTCTACGGAAGAAAAGCTTCCATGGGCCCTCTAGATGCCCCAATTGCAACCAATAGGAAGAGACAATACATCTCATGGACACCTGCCACCTTACCAATAAACTATGGGAAAAATTGAATTCAAATGTCAAAAAAGGGGTAGAGTAATAGAGAATATTACAAACACCATTTGAAACTGGATAATTGATCTTTACAAGAGAAGGTTGCTAAACTCTATATGGAAAATTATCTCAGGGACACTTGTTTGTACTTTATGGAAAGAAAGAAACAGGTCCATGTTTAAGAATCAATGCACTCCTCTAGATACTATATGGAATACTTTTTGCATCAACCTTCAAGAAACCTTGGCTCTTCAAAATTGGCATGAAGAGGACTTTCTTGCCCTACCTTAGGAGAAGAACATATTGGAGAATTAGCATCTTTGGATTTCCCAAACTCATGAGCACTCTAGCAACCTCTCGCAAAATTTCAAAACCCCAAGTAAATAGCAACCTCCTTCCCAAGGAATGATACAATTAAATTTTGATGGTGCCTCCAAAGGCAACCCACGCATAGTAGGCTATGGAAGAATCTTTAGGGATCATGGAGGCAAACCACTCTTCATCTTGTATGCATCGATAGGTTGGGATACAAACAACTCAGAAGAACTAGAAGGACTATGACAGGGACTTTGCTTGGCTCAGCAGCATGGTTTTTTTCCATAAAAATTGAAGGAGACTCACAAATCCTCATCACCATAGCTAATCAAATTTTCGAAGGAACTCTAGCCCATAAAGTAGCCAGCAGATGGAAACTGGCGGCTCGTGTAGAGCTCACAGAAAAATGGCTCTTAACCAATACAACAATTACATTCCAACATATCAAAAGGGAAGCCAATAAAGTGGCGGATCTCTTGGCAAATCTGGGGGTGGATAGTGAACTAGTTTTTATCGCGGGCTCGCTTGACATTTTCAATGACAGCTCTCATTTATAGGAATGCATTGATCTGGTGGAGAAAGATGTAGCACTCCCAGATGTGGGTGATTAATCATGCTGGTACAACGCAGCAAGTTTGGGATGGCAAGTAATGCGGCCACACGACCACCCACGCTTCCAGCCAGAAGCCCATCGCCATAATTAATGGCATTTTAATGTTGTTTCAAAGCCGAGGAAACCTCACTCTGATCCATAAGATGGCAATTTCAAACCTCCTTCCCCCTGTTACGCCTCCTTTGAACTGTAACTTCCTCCTTACTGTTGCAGAGCTAAGCTCGTGCATGACAATGAGGAGAAGGTGTCAAATCCTTTGTTGTATTGAAATGGTTGAAGGTACTCACTTCTCGCATAATCTGCTTTGTTGTTACAGAATTGTTGCTTCAACCCTGAATTCTGCTTCTGAACTTCGAATTCCCCATTCTCTTGCTCCCACTGGCCATCCTATCCCTCGTCCTACTCCTCCTAGCACTCGTTGAACCAACTCCAACCAGGAAAATATGCCTCGTTTGCGACACAGGATGCGATGTAAAAGGGGTAGTAGTAGAGGCAGGGCAACTCGCCCTCTCTTGTTGTCCCTCCTTGACTCTATTCCTTCGGATTCCTCTACTTCCTCGACAGAGGCTTACTTCACAAGTCGGTCTCCTGCCATCTGTAGTGGTCGGGGGTGTGCTTAGACGACCTGCTCTAAGCATGTTGCAGATGCTCATCAACCTTCTAATGCCTCTGTCTCGAAGATGCAACCCTACCATTCTACCCAGTTCCAGTTTCGTTGCACGCTAGAGTGCCCGTGTATCATTACTACCATTTTTGTTGCTTTCAAAGAGGAGCCATAGAATTCTGTCGTCCTGGCTCGTATCATTCAGGAAAGTACCGAAACCAGAAGAAGGAAAACTCCTAGTAGCAGCTCTGGGACTTGTAGAAAACATGGTGAAGTTCTAAACTAAACAAACACAGCTCTGGGACACAATACTCCAGGCGAAAACGCGAATATGGAAGCAACAACGAGTGAGCAATAGTACAACGAAGATGACTTAGAGGCTTACAGGTGTCTAATTGTGGAGGAACCTCTGCCACCTAATGACACCTGGCAGGCCAAGGTTTCTTTCAAGTTTCTTTGTGCGACCGGTCACCAACTTAGGGGTCTTTTATGATGTTTGTTGTTGTAATTGTTGTCAACTTTGTTGTTTTATTCAAAAAAACTATTCCACAATGCTATTACAACCTGGTTCCTGCGTAGGCAGCACATCTCTTGGGTTTTGGACTCATTTCCTCAATGAGGGCAGTTATTTTCAGTTATTGTTTATTAAAACATTATAAATATCTCTTGAGTTTTGGACTCGTTTCGACAATGAGGGCAGTTATTTTCAGTTATTGTTTACTAAAACATGGTAAAATCTGAGACAAGTTCTGAAGAGGCAGATGACTCCATGTATTATTTTTTGTTTCATTAATAAAATTAGTCATATTTAGAAAAAAAAAAAAAAAAAAACATGATTTAAAATTACATTTTTTTAAAGATAAAAAACATAACTACTTAAAAAAAACGTGATTTAAAATTACATTTTTTTAAAGATAAAAAACATAACTACTTTATCAATAAATTCAGTGACATATACTATAAATATTCTAGAATATAATCAACAAAATTACTAATACCAATCAAAATGAAAACTTTATTTGCCTAATTTACTAACCAACCTATTATATGACATTTTCGAAAAGAAAATATCAAATTTGGAATGGAAATTTCTTTATTACACCAAAGGTGTACTTTTTGAATTAGCTCACTACTTACAATTGTTTATCTTTTTATTTTCGAAGTGGTTTATGCACATGAATTATCTGGATTGTCAGAAGTGGCAGGGGCAAAAAAGTTAAAATTAAAATCTTGTAGATACATTATTTGAATCATGTTATCATATATGTGTTTTATGGTGGAAATAGATTCAACATTATCAAAAACTTTTGGGCCACCCACAATTATGAAATTTAACATATTTTATTTAAAATGGGAAGCATGCACATTAAAAATTGGCATATAATCATATTTATCATTCACATTACATTTTCTCATTCTTCCTTACATTGTTAAGTATCACATTTACATCCAAAATGTTTTTTTTAATCAGTTCACTGGTTACAATGTTCTATGTTTTAATTTTCCACGGGTTGTTACTACTACTTTTGTTTTCCACCGGTTCAGAATTTCAAATTATTTTCACTTCTCACCAAACATCGTAGAATCAATAAGAAAATTCCGTGTAACCACCAAATAACAAATCAAATATTTTGACAGAAATGCAATATACTTTATGCTCAAATGTAGTTGATAAAATCTTCCAAATTAAAGCTTAAACTTCGCAGTTCAAATTTACTAGAATTCAACCTTGACCGAAAGTAAATTTTCACCTTGCAAATTTAAGAGAATTTTATTTTAAAACTTCAGCAAACATTTACTGTGAAACTCAATTTCTCGGTCTGTTCGAGCAACATCAATCATGTGCCCCACCGCAGGGAATGTTCACATTTACATGCGAATTCGACATTATGGATTTTATGAAAGGAAATCGAACGAACTGCCGTGAAAGAAAAATATTTCCTTGAAAAGCGCCCTCCGAAACCAGAGTGAATGCCATATCCCTCAAAATTTCATTGTAGTAAGCTAATAAAATATTCCTGCATACAAGACTTCTCATATTGGAACAAATTTTGCTCAACCCACCAATGTTTTTCTTATGAATTTCATTTGGCTTGTCCAATTTGACAGACTAGCCATAAATATCAGATTTAACAGACTAGTTAGAAATGAGAAGAAATGTTGTCATGGAAAACATTTTTTTTAAATTTCGGCGATTTAACAAAAAGTAAGTTTGAAAACATTTGTATGCTTCGATCAAATTAAATGTATTTTTCAACTATGTTGTATGAGTTTCTGAAAGGTGGAAAGGCTAATTGGGAGCAGTAATATTATATAATTAAAAAACTCTTAAGAGGAAAAGTAAAGAAACTTTATAGTTAAACATTCACTGTCTCATACAATATGCACACAATATTCTGTGATATATATATATATACAATAAAATAAATACTCATGGGCATGACATCTTAGATATGACCCTTACATTGAGTTGCCACAGACTGCCTTAACTTATCAAGAGGTTGCTATAGTTTCTCATTAACGATATCGGTGTTAAGGATGTCTTTGGCCTTTCTTACTGGGGAGGTTTCAACAAGAACTCATGGGGAGGTTTCAACAAAAGCTCATGTTTTGTGGGCAATGCAACATATTTGTGAGGGATTGTATTCCCCAATCCCAAGATAGGAACTAAAAGAAAACAGTCTTCAAAACTCCTGAAACTTTCCCAAGGTCCTATTGAAGATCCCACAAAAAAATGTTCGTCCCATAAAATTCCAAAGCTTCTGAGAACACGAGAACCAATGAAACCCATTTTCCACCTCCAAAAAATAGTTCCCGTATAACAGAATATTTTAGCCTAATCATAAGCCATATGTTATAAAGGAAAATTGAAATAACCCCAATTTTAATAAACATGGAGTTTATATCATTATTTTTTCAAAAACACATGATCATGATTCAAATAAGGAAGTTCCAAGAACCTCCATGTTTACTGTGACTAATTAGATCATACCTACCCTTAAAAAAAAAACATCCCAAAATAATTTCATTGTCGTAACATATTTAACTGTAAAAACAAATCATTTTCCAACTCATTTGGAAAGATTTAACTGTAAAATAATTTCATTGTCCAACCTATTTAAAAAAAAATTAACTGTAAATCTAGCTTAATAGCAAAAACACAAAACATGATTTCTTATAATCTTCCCAAAAATAAACACAAAACACGAATTCCTATAATCTTCCCAAAACTGATATTCCCGAATCTTTCATTCCTTCTATGGCCATTGCTATTGCTAATTTTTATTCTGTTTCTTCACCTCCTTTGTTGGCATCGTCCCTGTGGCTCTTCAATACACCCAATCTATTCTCGAATCTTTCATTCCTTTGTTGGCATCGTCCCTGTGGCTCTTCAATACACCCAACCTAAACAGGGTCGCTTCAAAACATTCAGCTTTCTCCTGCAGTTCGAAATCGCCCAAACATCGCCACCAATGGCGTGAGATATCAAGAACCCACCTTTTTATCTCCGTCCCCCATTCTTCAAGCCAGAAGACTCCTGGGCCTCCCCACACACGATAATGTGTTGTTTCATCCGTAATCGTCGGCGGCGGGGGGAAGAATTCTACCAGTCCCCAAACTCTTTTATCCATATCAAACTTCCATAGCCCAAATTTCATCTTTTCCTCCTGCTTTGTTTTGCTTAGCACACAAAGCTGTTCTTCATGTTGACCGGTGCAAATAAAAGACCCATTACCCAGAGGAATTGGCTCCTTCCACATCTCCTCTTCCACATCAAACACCAACACCTTGTTTACAGATGAAATACTGTCAGTGCAGAGCCAGCACAAAAACCGCTCGTTCACAAGCTGAGCACTGTACCACTGAATAAAGAAACGTTCGCCACTTCCATTGCTGCATGCTGTTATCGTTTTCCATGTACCTTCTTTGAAGTTATAAACAAAAGTCATAACTCTGTCATTATCGAAATTTTTAACTCTCTCACTTTCTTTGATGAGCTGGCACCAGATGATGAGCTTGCAAACTTCAGTTTTTCGGTCCAAGGCCACTGCTGTATACAAGGACCTCCCATCACCAGACGGGTCAGGAAGGGTCAAAATCTTGCATTCATAGGGAAAGAGAGGGTTAAAAACCAATAACTCGTTAAGAGGCGTTGAAAACACACTAAACCGTCGGAAACACACGAACCCATCGCCGGAACTAGATAACCTCCAAATGGAAAAGGGCAAATGATTGAACAGCGGGGTTCCAAATGGAAGGAAGTAATCAGTTCTGTGCTGCCAAATAACGGATTCCAAATAAGTAATCAGTTCTGTCTGCACTTCTAAACGAAGGCGAACTGCAGCAACGAGGAAAGTACGATCGGCGAGGATGTGACGGTCATAGTGAATAGCAAGGGATGGATGTGATAATAATAAGTGGAAATACTTACAGGTGAATGAGAAACTACGTAAATCGAATGGGCGAAGCCATAGCAACACTCGGATTTGCAGATCAACTGGCAGCTTATCCCACACAGTACTTTCCATAGTCTTCTCGAGTGAAGTTAGAGAAGCGAGCAAATTTTGATCAAGCAGCATTGAACTATGTTACAGGACCAAGTAAGCCACTGAAAAATACACGGAATGGATATGGAAGATACTTTGCACAGCTATATGGAATAGATATGGAAATAAGAAAAATAGACACAGAACAATCTTAGATCTGCGCAAGCACAGAAGGGTTTCTATTCACTTTATTGTAATGGAGTTCGCATGGGGAGTTCGTATTATAAGGAAGCTTATTTATAGATACATATGGACGTTTTGTATTTATTAGATTTTTGTGGGTGGGGCTTTGGTCAGAATTGGGGAAAAAGTTATGGGAAAATATTGATTTTTTATTTTATTTTTTATTTTTTATTTTATTTTTTTCAAATTTCAAGAATTTTTTTTCAAAAAATGAGTTGTTTTCGATTTTTTTGGAGATTTTGGTGCCGAAATCCGGAGGAAATATTTGAGGTGAAATTTTGATTTGTGTTATTCAAACTGGGTTTTTAACTGCATATTTGGATTCAGCACCCTCAAAAACCCTAGGACACTTTGATTGTGAAGGGATTACCCATCAAATTTGTGATTTCAATAAATTGTTGCCGGATTTTAGAGAAATTTGACCGGAAAAACTTACCGTAAAAGCTTGGAAAAAGTCGCACTAAAGACAACTCCTTCAAAAAATCTTCCAAAACACTGTAGTAGATAAACTACGTCCACATATTTATGTGGATGGTGGAGCATTAATCAACCAGTCCGGCACAGAGTCGTTCTATTAAATAATGGATTTTTTAAAAACTCAACGAATAACCTTAAAGGATATTTTTATGTGGATGGTGGAGCATTAATCAACCAGTCCGGCACAGAGTCGTTCTATTAAATAATGGATTTTTTAAAAACTCAACGAATAACGGTAAAGGATATTTTTGGGGATTCGGGGACTCTTGAAGGGATTACCCATCAAGCTTGTGATTTCAATAAATTTTTCTAGATTTTAGAGAAATTTGACCCGAAAAACCTACCGTAAAGCTTACAAAAAGTCACACTAAAGATAACGTCGCACTAAAGACAACTCATTTTCCTCGTGAGTTGTCTTTAGTGCAACTTTTTGGAGATTTCGGTGCCTGAACCCCACGGAAAAATTTGAGGTGACTGGTTTTTTAATTGCATATTTGGATTAACCACCCTCAAAAACCCAACACTTTGATTGTGAAGGGATTACCCATCAAACTTGTAATTTCAATAAATTGTTGCTGGATTTTAGAAAAATTTGACCAGAAAAACCTACTGGAAAAGCTTCCAAAAAGTCTCACTAAAGACAACTCCTCTTCGTAATAACGGATAGTAGATATGGGGTTTATTGAGCTAGTTTCTATTATCCACAGGTATGGGGTTCCCTCGGCTCTTTTTCTACTTTTGGGAGTATGTTCCTTATATTTAATATAAGATTTGTATCTTTTTAATGAGTTTGTTGCTTATATTATGGACATCATATGATAAGGTAATTTTTATTTTTTTAATATTAAATTGATAATAAATGTGAATTAAAATGTATAAAGAATTATTGGTATGGGAATTTTTTTTTTTTTGAAATAATTAATATTTAGATTATTATTACTCTGATTTATAGGTTTAAGTCATTTTATTATAGTCATTAGTTAGATAATTTAAGAAATTTGAATTTGTGTTTACATTTATTTTATATTCACATGTTTACGGATTGAAATTCTGAAATTTTCTCAAAGTTATTGAGATGGAAACTATAAAAATATAAATCAAATCAAATTAAATATAATTATTATAAAGTGTTTTTTATTCATTGTATTACAAGGGAGTTTATTAACATAACTATGGTCATTTAATATTTATTAGATATTTAATATTTATTAGATGTTTTAGGGATTTCTAAAAAATTGGGTCAAATTTATTTTAGTGAAATTTTTATTTTCAAACTGAAATTTTAATTATATATAAATTTAACACCTTAAAAATAATTTACTTAGATTTTTTAAACAAAGATTTTAATTATATATAAATTTAACCCCTAAAAAATCCCTTAATAACACAACATTAATCATCAGAAAGTACACACAATCCATTTAAATAATACATTCTTTGAAATAATAACAAATTTAATTAAAAACTCTCGAGCCACAGTTTAGGACACCTCCAAAGGATATTTTTTTTTTTTTGGACTAGTGGATACTTCTTCATAATAACCAGTATGGATATCATTGATATTAGTTATCTGGTATGGGGCTCATTTGGGTATTTTTCAAGCGATGTTTTCTATATTGTGAATATAAAGATTTTTTCTCAATCGGTTTTTTTTTTTTTTTTTTTTTTTTTGTTTATTTTATGGATTTGAGATTTTTTTTTGTTTTTTTAAATAGGGAAGAAGTAATATTTGGACCATTAGAAATTATTACTATATATATATATATATATATACTAGAGTTTTCTATAAAATAGCTTTTATTCACTGTATTATAAGAGAGTTTATTTATACTTAGTTATTATAGTTTTATAATTATTAGTTTTTTTAAATTTATTTGAGGTTTCTAGTTAGAATTGAGTGAATTTTTCTTGTCAAATTTTTCTTTTAAACTCTCTTTTTGATTACATAAATAGATTCAACCTCATGAAAAATCCCTAAAGAATTTGGATGATGGACATTTCATAACCTAAACTTATGATTCCAACCAATCCCTAACAAACAAACTAAAACCTTTACCAAATAAAGTACACCACAGTTATATGTTATGTGGACCAAGGTTTAAAGGATGTGATTCTATCGCGAGCATAAACTAATAAATATAATAAATAATTTTAAGGACTTGATGATGGAGCATTGATCAAAGCACATGATAGGCTTAATAAAAAAATGAAGGAAATTGTATTGAAAAGAACATATTGAACCCGCATTTAAGAAGGGATAGCTCGAAACAATATTTATGGCATACTCTAAAGAATCCACAAATTAACCATGAAAATAATGGAAATTCCGGCAAGATTATGACAAAATTTAAGAGAAAGTTTTGAAAATATGGGTTACAGCTATTAAACTTTGAGATTTTGGGTTCTTGATTGTGTGGAATTTACACCATAAAAATAAGATATATATATATATATATATATATATATATATATATATATATATATATATATATATATATATATATGGATGTTTTTGGATTCAAGCAAGAAATTTGTCATCCACCAGAATTTGTTGTCTCAGCACACAACGCGGATATTTATGGGTATAACGGATTGTGAATTATTGGGTATGGGAGTTCATTGAGAATTTATTTTTTGGAGTGATGTTCCTTATGTGTGTGTGTGGGGGTTTGTTTCCTATTGGGATATGAGAATTTTTTTTTATAATATAAAATGTCAATTAAAATGTATAACAATTTATTGGTATGATATTTTTTTTTTTTGAATAAATAATATTTGGACCATAATCACTATAATTTGTAGGTTCAAACCATTTTATTATTCCTAGGAATTTAGAATGTAACTTGTACCCATATTTACTTTACAATTTCACACGTTTATTAATTGAATTTTCTTAAAAAGTTTATTGATATGGGAATTATGAAAATATAAATCAAATCTAATTATATAATAAACTAATGTATTTTAATCAATTCAATAAATCAATATTAAATAAGCCCATGATCACATAGGCACAACAATAGAGTTTTCTCGCTTGTGTCAAAATGAGGCAATATACTCCTACAACATGTCAAGCATAATTGATATATGATAAGAGAGATATTGTATGCTGAGGTGGAGGAGGTTCTAAGAGAGATGTCAGATAAAAAATCACATGGGCCTAATGGTTTTACAACAAATTTCTTTAAAGCATGATGATGTTTTTCAGGCAATGAAATCTGTGCACTAGTAGAAAAGTCAAGGAGGCAGCTATAAGCGTGTTCTGGTCTCAACGCCACCTTCTTGACCATCATCCCCAAGATTGGAAATTTGAGTGATCTTAGTGGATTTCGGCCCTACATTGTGCAATGTGATATACAAGGTCATCTCTTCATTCATAGTGAAGCAACTTAAGTCATTGTTGAATCACATCATTGACCCACAACATATAGGGTTTCTGAAGGGGAGACAAATTCTTGATGGCATCATTACGACCAATGACCTGTGATATATAACTCACTTAAGAAAGCCAACAAATTAGTTATGATCATTAAAATAAGTTTCTCTAAAGCTTATAATAGAATCAATTGGAAATACTTGCTCACGGTGCTCGAAGTAGTTTGGTTTTCACCTTTGTGGCTCAAATGGATTAAATCCCTCATTTCCACCCTATTTTTCTCAATTCTCGTAGATGGTTCTCCAACACATACCTTTCAAGGATAACAGGGTTTGGGAAGGTACATCAAAGTAGTAACTAATCAAGGGGCAATCAGAGGAATCTGAGTGTTCGGGGAAGATATCTCAATTACACATACACAATTTGTTTATGATAACATGCTTTTTGGGGAACCTTCTTTTGAGGAAGCCTAAAGGTTCACCCTCATCTTGTCATAATTTCAAGATGATCCAAGAACCGGAATCAACGGGAATAAATCTTGCATATTTTTCTTCCACACGTGTTAAAGAGTGCATGTTCAACTGGCTTGAAGAGTGCATGTCCACTTTGTTAGAAAATTATATATTATAGAGCAATGAAAAACATAAAATATTCCAGAAACACAAACATAGAAAATGCATAAAATAAGAGAGACATTGTTATGTGTAGTTCACCAATTTGGGCTACATCCACAGAGAAACAATCAGTCCTTCCTTTTATATTATCCAACAAAATGAAGATATACAACCTATAGTGGATCCGTTGTAGTTTCCTCTTTGCTCTCACACGGTCTCCTCTCTCTTTTTCGCTCAAAATACACATATACATAGTCGCAATTCAATTCCTTCATATATAGAAAGGGGTTTCATTCTAGGGCAAAAAAACCTAAATTAAACATAACTTCTACCATCAAATCATCCACCTAATGAACGGCTCGTATTGACTACAAATTATAATAGTTTACAAGGCAAGTTTACATCTATTTTTAGATTTGAGGGTGTTACCCCTGATTCCTCATCGGGGGGGGGCTCTAAAAACTGTCGTCTCCCCCCTCGGACCCCCATGGTGGCGGAAAATGAGTGGAAATTGGGGTCTAATGTGGAAATACCTCTGAATAAAGAAGATAATCAAACTGCAGACCCAACACACTTGGCTCACACTATGGATTTTGAAATTGGTTGATTAGGTGCTCAGTATTTAGCCCAAAAATCAAAGTTCTCATAATGAACCGAAACCTGAATGAACGTGTGTCTCTCGGAAAAACAATCCTATTAGGTCCCTATACTACTAGTGTAGCCCCTTATTGTTATTAGTACAACCCCCTTGTTAGTAGTCCCCATATTGTTATTATTGTGCCCCATAGAAGCCCACTATCATTATTATCATCCAATAACTGTTCATTTGTGTAATGTAAAGGAGGTTTCCCCCACAATGGGGCTGAATTCTAAGGTGTTGATCTATCTTTTCTATCTTTTGTGAGTTGGTTTCATAACATTTGGTATCAGAGCATTGGATTCTAGGGTTTCACTGCTCCAAATAGGAAATCATGGCATTTTTTATATAACTTTGTTTCTGCGACATTTCAAAAGTGAAAAAAAACCCATTTGAAGAGAAATCGTGTTGAACCTCAAGTATGAATTTTAGATCTTTTATCGCTATATTTGTGGAGATATGATATGAGAACGTTAGGGTTTTTGCATGCTCCAGAATTTCATCTAAAACAGGTCATCGTGGAATTTTCTCTATACCGTTTTCTCTACGAAGTTTCAGAAGCTCAAAATAAAAGCCCATTTGAGAAGAAATCGTTTTGAACCTTGGGTCCGAATTTCAGATCTTGGCTAACTATATTTATAGATATACGACTCGAGGAAGTTAGGGTTTTGCAAACTCCCGAATTAAACAGGTGACCTCAGGAAAATCATCATAACTTTTGTTCTGAGTGTCAGATTGAAATTTCCTAAGAAGTTTCAAAAATAGGACGACCTGTGGTTTTCTGTATACCAATTTCAGGTATTAAGGTCAAAACAGTGGCACATGGCACTTCATACAAGTTTTATTTACTGAACTAGTCTATAATTAGGTCATCACGGGAGATTGGGAATAGATATTTCTTTAGGAATCCAATTGCGATCAAACTTGCAGAGCTAGAAAGAGGACTCAAAGGGTTATTATAGAACACAATTTCAGAACTTAAAGATCCAAAAGTAGAGAGTTACAGTCATTTCAAGATCGAGCTCTTAAAATCAAGAAAATGCTAGATGAGGAAGTTTGATGGCAAGGATCTAGTAAATTGGATACTACATATGGAGAAATATTTTGATCTACATGGTGTACCACTATTACAAAAGGTACGTATTGCATTCAATTGTTTAGAACCAACTCGATATTACAAATACCATTCGAAACTGGATAATCAATCCTTACAAGAGAAGGTTGCTAAACTTTATATGGAAAATTATCCCAGGGCTACTTGTTTGTACTTTATGAAAAGAAAGAAACAGGTGCATATTTAAGAATCAATGCACTCCTCTAGATACCATATGGAATAAGTTTTGCATCAACCTTCACGAAACCTTGGCTCTTTAAAATTGGCATGAAGAGGACTTACCTGCTCTACCTTAGGAGAAGAACATATTGGAGCATTAGCATCTTTGGATTTCCCAAACTCATGAGCACTCTAGCAACCTCTCGCAAAATTCCAAAGATCCAAGTAAATGGCAACCTCCTTCCCGAGGAATGATACAATTAAATTTTGATGGTGCCTCCAAAGGCAACCCAGGCATAGTAGGCTATGGAGGAATCTTTAGGGATCATGGAGGAAAACCACTCTTGATCTTCTATGGATCGATAAGTTGGGACACAAACAACTCAGCAGAACTAGAAGGACTATGGCAGGGACTGTGCTTGGCTCAGCAACATGGTTTTTTTGCCATAAAAATTTAAGGAGACTCACAAATCCTCATCACCATAGCTAATCAAATTTTCCAAGGAACTCTAGCCCATAAAGTAGCCAGCAGCTGGAAACTAGCGGTTCGTGTAGAGCTCACATAAAAATGGCTCTTAACCAATACAACAATTACATTCCAACATATCAAAAGGGAAGGCAATAAAGTGGCGGATCTCTTGGCAAATCTGGGGGTGGATAATGAACTAGTTCTTATCGTGGGCTTGCTTGACAGTTTAAATGACAGCTCTCATTTATAGGAATGCATTGATCTGGTGTAGAAAGATGTAGTACTCCCAGATGTGGGTGATTAATCATGCTGGTACAACGCAGCAAGTTTGGGATGGCAAGTAGTGCGGCCACATGGCCACCCACGCTTCCAGCCAGAAGCCCACCGCCATAATTAATGGCGTTTTAATCGTGTGTGAAAGCCGAGGAAACCTCACTCTAATCCATAAGATGGCAATTTCGAACCTCCTTCCCCCTATTACACCTCATTTGAACTGTAACTACCTCCTTGCTGCTGCAGAGCTAAGCTCATGCATGACAATGAGGAGAAGGTGTCAAATCCTCTGTTGTATTGAAATGGTTAAAGGTACTCACTTCTCGCATAATCTGCTTTGCTGTTACAAAATTGCTGCTTCGACCCTGAATTCTGCTTCTGAACTTCAAATTCCACATTCTCCTGCTCCCACTGGCCATCTTATCCCTCGTCCTACTCCTCCTAGCACCCGTCAAACCAACTCTAGCCAGGCAAATATGCCTCGTTTGTGACACATGATGCGATGTAGAAGGGGTAGTAGTAGAGGCAGGGCAACTTGCCCTCCCTTGTTGTCCCTCCTTGACTCTATTCCTTCGGATTCCTCTACTCCCTCGACAGAGGCTTACTTCACAAGTCGGTCTCCCGCCACCCATAGTGGTCGGGGGCGTGCTCAGACGACCTGCTCTAAGCATGCTGCAGATGCTCATCAACCTCCTAATGCCTCTGTCTTGATGATGCAACCCTACCATTCTACCCAGTTCCAGTTTTGTTGCACACTGGAGTGCCCGTGTATCATTACTACCATTTTTGTTGCTTTCAAAGAGGAGCCATAGAACTTTGTCGCCTGGCTCATATCATTCAGGAAAGTACCGAAACCAAAAGAAGAAAAACTCCTAGTAGCAGCTCTGGGACTTGCAGACAACATGGTGAAGCTCTAAACTAAACAAACACAACTCCGAGACACAATGCTCCAGGCGAAAACGTGAATATGGAAGCAACAACGAGTGAGAAACAGTACAACGAAGATGACTTAGAGGCTTACAGGTATCTAATTGTGGAGGAACCTCTGCCACCTAATGACACATGGCAGACCAAGTTTTCTTTCAAGTTTCTTTGTGCAACCGGTCACCAACTTAGGGGTCTTTTATGATGTTTGTTGTTGTAATTGTTGTCAAGTTTGTTGTTTTGTTCAAAAAACTATTCCACAATGCTATTACAACATGGTTCCCTGTGTAGGCAGCGCATCTCTTGAGTTTTGGACTGGTTTCCTAAATAAGGGCAGTTATTTTCAGTTACTGTTTGTTTATTAAAACACACATCTCTTGAGTTTTGCAATGGTTTCCTCAATAAAGACAGTTATTTTCAATTAATGTTTGTTAAAACATGGTAAAATCTGAGACAAGTTCTGCAGAAGCCAATGACTCCATATATTATTTTTTGTTCCATTAATAAAATTAGTCATATTTAGAAAAAAACAAAAAAACATTCTTTAAAATTACATTTTTTTTAAGATTAAAAACATAACTACTTTATAAATAAATTCAGTGACATATACTATAAATACTAGAATATAATCAACAAAATTAATAATACCAATCAAAATGAAAACTTTATTTGCCTAATTTACTAACCAACCTATTATATGATATCTTGGATCCTCAGATATTTTTGTTTAGCGCCGAAAACTCTACTCTACACCACAGTTTGAATTGGGTTCTTCAGAAATAATGGAACACGCTTATGAATGGATCAGAGATGCCTGTGCCCACGCGCAGCAACACAGAGATCCAGTAAGGAACAAACGATTTGTTCTTATTATTATGAGGTTCGTGGAATCCCAGCTAAACGCAGCTATTGTTACCCATGCTTTACAAAACTCATCACCCCACAGGAAAATGACAACATTTGGTGACTAGCGTGAAAGTTAACAATGTGCAGAGATCTGCATACTTAAATCAATCTGCATGCTTATTATATCTGGTTCAGCTCAGCCTTCCAGAATTAGAGAAGTTAACAGAAAATGTTATGATCACTTTATTTTCACTTCTCACCAAACATCGTAGAATCAATAAGAAAATTCCGTGTAACCACCAAATAACAAATCAAATATTCTGACAAAAATGCAAGTTCGAAGTTCGAAGTTCAAATTTACTAGAATTCAATCTTGACTGAAAGTAAATTTTCACGTTGCAAATTTAAGAGAATTTTAATTTCAAGGGCAAGTTCATTAAACAACCTCAAACTTCAACAAACATTTACTGTGAAACTCAATTTCTCGGTCTGTTCGAACAACATCAATCATGTGCCGCACCCCAGGGAATGTTCACATTTACATGAGAAATCGACATTATGGATTTTATGAAAGGAAATCGAACGAACTACCTTGAAAGAAAAATATTTCCTTGAAAAGCGCCCTCCGAAACCAGAGTGAATGCCATATCCCTCAAAATTTCATTGTAGTAAGCTAATAAAATATTCCTGCATACAAGACTTCTCATATTGGAACAAATTTTGCTCAACCCACCAATCTTTTTCTTCATGCATTTCATTTGGCTTGTCCAATTTGACAGACTAGCCATAAATATCAGATTTAACAGACTAGTTAGAAATGAGAAGAAATGTTGTCATGGAAAACATCTTTTTTAAATTTCGGCCATTTAACAAAAAGGAAGTTTGAAAACATTTGTCTGCTTTTATCAAATGTATTTGGACTATGTTGTATGGGTTTCTGAAAGGTGGAAAGGCTAATTGGGAGCAGTAATATTATATAATTAAAAAACTCTTAAGAGAAAAAGTAAAGCAATTTTATAGTTAACCATTCACTGTCTCATACAATGTGCACACAATATTTTGTGATATATATATATATATATATATATATATATATAGATTATAAAATAAATACTCATGGGCATGACATCTTAAATATGGCCCTTACATTGAGTTGTCACAGACTTCCTTAACTTATCAAGAGGTTGCTCTAGTTTCTCATTAACATATCGGTGTTAAGGATGTCTTTGGCCTTTCTTACTGGGGAGGTTTCAACACCGACTCATGGGGAGGTTTCAACAAAAGCTCATGTTTTGTGGGCAATGCAACATATTTGTGAGGGATTGTATTCCCCAATCCCAAGATAAGAACTAAAAAAAACAGTCTTCAAAGCTCCTGAAACTTTCCCAAGTTCATATTGAAGATCCCACAAAAAAATGTTCGTCCCATAAAATTCCAAAGCTTCCGAGAGCATGAGAACCAATGAAACCCATTTCCCACCTCCAAAAAATAATTCCGGTATAACAGAATATTTTAACCTAATCATAATATTTTAGCCTAATCATAAGGCATAATCATAATCCATATGTTATAAACTAAAATTGAAATAACCCCAATTTTAATAAACATGGAGTTTATATCGTTAGTTTTTCAAAAACACATGATTCAAATAAGGAACTTCCAAGAACCTCCATGTTTACTGTGACTAATTAGATCATACCTACCATTCAAAAAAAACATCCCAAAATAATTTCATTGTCGTAACATATTTAAAAATATATAACTGTAAAAATAATTCATTTTCCAACTCATTTGGAAAGATTTAACTGTAAAATAATTTCATTGTCCAACCTATTTAAAAAAAATTAACTGTAAATCTAGGTTGATAGCAAAAACACAAAACATGATTTCTTATAATCTTCCCAAAAATAAACACAAAACACGAGTTCCTATAATCTTCCCAAAACTGATATTCCCGAATCTTTCATTCCTTCTGTGGCCATTGCTATTGCTAATTTTTATCCTGTTTCTTCACCTCCTTTGTTGGCATCGTCCCTGTGGCTCTTCAATACACCCAATCTATTCTCGAATCTTTCATTCCTTCGTTGGCATCGTCCCTGTGGCTCTTCAATACACCCAACCTAAACAGGGTCGCTTCAAAACATTCAGCTTTCTCCTGCAGTTCGAAATCGCCCAAACATCGCCACCAATGGCGTGAGATATCAAGAACCCACCTTTTTATCTCCGTCCCCCATTCTTCAAGCCAGAAGACTCCTGGGCCTCCCCACACACGATAATGTGTTGTTTCATCCGTAATCGTCGGCGGCGGGGGGAAGAATTCTACCAGTCCCCAAACTCTTTTATCCATATCAAACTTCCATAGCCCAAATTTCATCTTTTCCTCCTGCTTTGTTTTGCTTAGCACACAAAGCTGTTCTTCATGTTGACCGGTGCAAATAAAAGACCCATTACCCAGAGGAATTGGCTCCTTCCACATCTCCTCTTCCACATCAAACACCAACACCTTGTTTACAGATGAAATACTGTCAGTGCAGAGCCAGCACAAAAACCGCTCCTTCACAAGCTGAGCACTGTACCACTCAATAAAGAAACGTTCACCACTTCCATTGCTGCATGCTGTTATCGTTTTCCATGTACCTTCTTTGAAGTTATAAACAAAAGTCATAACTCTGTCATTATCGAAATTCTTAACTCTCTCACTTTCTTTGATGAGCTGGCACCAGATGATGAGCTTGCAAACTTCAGTTTTTCGGGCCAAGGCCACTGCTGTATACAAGGACCTCCCATCACCAGACGGGTCAGGAAGGGTCAAAATCTTGGATTCATAGGGAAAGAGAGGGTTAAAAACCAATAACTCGTTAAGAGGCGTTGAAAACACACTAAACCGTCGGAAACACACGAACCCATCGCCGGAACTAGATAACCTCCACATGGAAAAGGGCAAATGATTGAACAGCGGGGTTCCAAATGGAAGGAAGTAATCAGTTCTGTGCTGCCAAATAACGGATTCCAAATAAGTAATCATGGTCTGCACTTCTAAACGAAGGCGAACTGAAGCAACAACGAAAGTACGATCGGCGAGGATGTGACGGTCATAGTGAATAGCAAGGGATGGATGTGATAATAATAAGTGGAAATACTTACAGGTGAATGAGAAACTACGTAAATCATATGGGCGAAGCCATAGCAACACTCGAATTTGCAGATCAACTGGCAGCTTATCCCACACAGTACTTTCCACAGTCTTCTCGAGTGAAGTTAGAGAAGCCAGCAAATTTTGATCAAGCATCATTGAACTATGTTACAGGACCAAGTAAGCCACTGAAAAATACACGGAATGGATATGGAAGATACTTTGCACAGCTATATGGAATAGATATGGAAATAAGAAAAATAGACACAGAACAATCTTAGATCTGCGCAAGCACAGAAGAGTTTCTATTCACTTTATTGTAATGGGGTTCGTATTATAAGGGAGCTTATTTATAGATACATATGGACGTTTTCTATTTATTATATTTTTGTGGGCGGGGGCTTTGGTCAGAATTGGGCAAAAAGTTTTGGTCAAATATTGATTTTTTTTTGTCAAATTTCAAGAAATCTTTTTTGAAAAAAGGAGTTGTTTTTAGTGCGATTTTTTGGAGATTCTGGTGCAGGAATCCGGAGGAAATATTTGAGGTAAAATTTTGATTTGTGTTATTCAAACTGGGTTTTTAACTTCATATTTGGATTCAGCACCCTCAAAAACCCTAGGACACTTTGATTGTGAAGGGATTACCCATCAAACTTGTGATTTCAATAAATTGTTGCCGGATTTTAGAGAAATTTAACCGGAAAAACCTACCGGAAAAGCTTCGAAAAAGTCGCACTAAAGACAACTCCTTCAAAAAATCTTCCAAAACCCTGTAGTAGATAAACTACGTCCACATATTTATGTGGATGGTGGAGCATTAATCAACCAGTCCGTCAGAGAGTCGTTCTATTAAATAATGGATTTTTTAAAAACTCAACGAATAACGGTAAAGGATATTTTTGGGGACTCGGGCACTCGTGAAGGGATTACCCCCATCAAGCTTGTGATTTCAATAAAATTTTCCCAGATTTTAGAGAAATTTGACCAGAAAAACCTACAGGAAAAGCTTCCAAAAAGTCGCACTAAAGATAACGTTGCACTAAAGACAACTCATTTTCCTCGGGAGTTGTCTTTAGTGCGACTTTTTGGAGATTTCGGTGCCTGAACCCGGCGGAAAAATTTGAGTTGAAATCTCGTTTTGTGTTATTCAAACTGGTTTTTTAATTGCATATTTGGATTCAGCACCCTCAAAAACCCAACACTTTGATTGTGAAGGGATTACCCATCAAACTTGTAATTTCAACAAATTGTTGCTGGATTTTAGAGAAATTTGACCGAAAAAACCTACTGGAAAAGCTTCCAAAACAACTCCTCTTCATCGTGGATATCGGGTATAGGGTTTATTGAGCTACTTTCTATTATCCACGGGTAAGGGGTTCTCTGGGCTCTTTTCTACTTTTGGGAGTATGTTCCTTATATTTAATATAAGATTTTTATCTTTTTAATGAGTTTGTTGCTTATATTATGGACATCATATCATAAGGTAATTTTTATTTTTTTAATATTAAATTGA
The DNA here is from genome assembly GCA_031772625.1 of Pinus tabuliformis. Lineage (NCBI taxonomy): Eukaryota > Viridiplantae > Streptophyta > Pinopsida > Pinales > Pinaceae > Pinus > Pinus tabuliformis. The sequence goes on along the minus strand of CM062807.1, from coordinate 1,265,180,003 downwards.
TAATAAATGTGAATTAAAATGTATAAAGAATTATTGGTATGAGAGATTTTTTTTTGAAATAATAAATATTTGGATTATAAGTCATTTTATTATAGTCATTGGTTAGATAATTTAAGAAATTTGAATTTGTGTTTACATTTATTTTATATTCACATGTTTACGGATAGAAACTCTCTCAAAGTTATTGAGATGGAAACTGTAAAAATATAAATCAAATCAAATTAAATATAATTATTATAAAGTGGTTTCTATTCATTGTATATACAAGGGAGTTTATTAACATAACTATGGTCATTTAATATTTATTAGATATTTAATATTTATTAGATGTTTTAGGGATTTCTAAAAAATTGGGTCAAATTTATTTCAGTGAAATTTTTATTTCAAACCGAAATTTTAATTATATATAAATTTAACACCTTAAAAATAATTTATTTATATTTTTTAAACGGAGATTTTAATTATATATAAATTTAACCCCTAAAAAATCCTTTAATAACAAAACATTAATCATCAAAAAGTACACACAATCCATTTAAATAATACATTCTTTGAAATAATAAAAAATTTAATTAAAAACTCTCGAGCCACAGTTTAGGATATTTTTTTTTGGGACTAGTGGATACTTTTTCATAATAACCAGTATGGGTATCATTGATATTAGTTATCGGGTATGGGGCTCATTTGGGTATTTTTCAAGCGATGTTTTTTATATTGTGAATATAAAGATTTTTTCTTAATGGGTTTTTTTTGTTTATTTTATGGATTTGGGATTTTTTTTGTTTTTTCAAATAGGGAAGAAGTAATATTTGGACCATTAGAAAATATATATATATATATATATATATATAGATATAGATATACTAGAGTTTTCTATAAAATAGTTTTTATTCACTCTATTATAAGAGAGTTTATTTATACATAGTTATTATAGTTTTATAATTATTAGTTTTTTAAAATTTATTTGGGGTTTCTAGTTAAACTTGAGTGAATTTTTCTTGTCAAATTTTTCTTTTAAACTCTCTTTTTGATTACATAAATAGATTCAACCTCATGAAAAATCCCTAAAGAATTTGGATGATGGACATTTCATAACCTAAACTTATGATTCCAACCAATCCCTAACAAACAAACTAAAACCTTTACCAAATAAAGTACACCACAGTTATATGTTATGTGGACCAAGGTTTAAAGGATGCAATTCTATCGCGAGCATAAACTAATAAATATAATAAATAATTTTAAGGACTTGATGATGGAGCATTGATCAATGCACATGATAGGCTTAATAAAAAAATGAAGGAAATTGTATTGAAAAGAACATATTGAACCCGCATTTAAGAAGGGATAGCTCGAAACAATATTTATGGCATACTCTAAAGAATCCACAAATTAACCATGAAAATAATGGAAATTCTGGCAAGATTATGACAAAATCTAAGAGAAAGTTTTGAAAATATGGGTTACAGCTATTAAACTTTGAGATTTTGGGTTCTTGATTGTGTGGAATTTACACCATAAAAATAAGATATATATCTATATATATATATATATATATATATATATATATATATATATATATATATATATATATATATATATATGGATGTTTTTGGATTCAAGCAAGAAATTTGTCATCCACCAGAATTTGTTGTCTCAGCACACAACGCGGATATTTATGGGTATTGGAGGACTAATGGATTCTTTTTCCTTTTAACGGATTGTGAATTATTGGGTATGGGAGTTCATTGAGAATTTATTTTTTGGAGTGATGTTCCTTATGTGTGTGTGTGGGGGTTTGTTTCCTATTTGGATATGAGAATTTTTTTTTATAATATAAAAAGTCAATTAAAATGTATAACAATTTATTGGTATGATATTTTTTTTTTTTGAATAAGTAATATTTGGACCATTATCACTATAATTTGTAGGTTCAAACCATTTTATTATTCCTAGGAATTTAGAATGTAACTTGTACCCATATTTACTTTACAATTTCACACGTTTATTAATTGAATTTTCTTAAAAAGTTTATTGATATGGGAATTATGAAAATATAAATCAAATCTAATTATATAATAAACTAATGTATTTTAATCAATTCAATAAATCAATATTAAATAAGCCCATGATCACATAGGCACAACAATAGAGTTTTCTCGCTTGTGTCAAAATGAGGCAATATACTCCTACAACATGTCAAGCATAATTGATATATGATAAGAGAGATATTATATGCTGAGGTGGAGGAGGTTCTAAGAGAGATGTCAGATAAAAAATCACATGGGCCTGATGGTTTTACAACAAATTTCTTTAAAGCATGATGATGTTTTTCAGGCAATGAAATCTGTGCAATAGTAGAAAAGTCAAGGAGGCAGCTACAAGCGTGTTCTGATCTCAACGCCACCTTCTTGACCATCATCCCCAAGATTGGAAATTTGAGTGATCTTAGTGGATTTCGGCCCTACATTGTGCAATGTGATATACAAGGTCATCTCTTCATTCATAGTGAAGCAACTTAAGTCATTGTTGAATCACATCATTGACCCACAACATATAGGGTTTCTGAAGGGGAGACAAATTCTTGATGGCATCATTACGACCAATGACCTGTGATATATCACTCACTTAAGAAAGCCAACAAATTAGTTATGATCATTAAAATTAGTTTCTCTAAAGCTTATAATAGAATCAATTGGAAATACTTGCTCACGGTGCTCGAAGTAGTTTGGTTTTCACCTCTGTGGCTCAAATGGATTAAATCCCTCATTTCCACCCTATTTTTCTCAATTCTCGCAGATGGTTCTCCAACACATACCTTTCGAGGATAACAGGGTTTGGGAAGGTACATCAAAGTAGCAACTAATCAAGGGGCAATCAGAGGAATCTGAGTGTTCGGGGAAGATATCTCAATTACACATACACAATTTGTGTATGATAACATGCTTTTTGGGGAACCTTCTTTTGAGGAAGCCTAAAGGTTCACCCTCATCTTGTCATAATTTCAAGATGATCCAAGAACCGGAATCAACGGGAATAAATCTTGCATATTTTTCTTCCACACCTGTTAAAGAGTGCATGTTCAACTGGCTTGAAGAGTGCATGTCCACTTTGTTAGAAAATTATATATTATAGAGCAATGAAAAACATAAAATATTCCAGAAACACAAACATAGAAAATGCATAAAATAAGAGAGACATTGTTATGTGTAGTTCACCAATTTGGGCTACATCCACAGAGAAACAATCAGTCCTTCCTTTTATATTATCCAACAAAATGAAGATATTCAACCTATAGTGGATCCGTTGTAGTTTCCTCTTTGCTCTCACACGGTCTCCTCTCTCTTTTTCGCTCAAAATACACATATACATAGTCGCAATTCAATTCCTTCATATATAGAAAGGGGTTTCATTCTAGGGCAAAAAAACCTAAATTAAACATAACTTCTACCATCAAATCATCCACCTAATGAACGGCTCGGATTGACTACAAATTATAATAGTTTACAAGGCAATTTTACATCTATTTTTAGATTTGAGGGTGTTGCCCCTGATTCCTCATCGGGGGGGGCTCTAAAAACTGTCGTCTCCCCCCTCGGACCCCCATGGTGGCGGAAAATGAGTGGAAATTGGGGTCTAATGTGGAAATACCTCTGAATAAAGAAGATAATCAAACTCCACACCCAACACACTTGGCTCACACTATGGATTTTGAAATTGGTTGATTAGGTGCTCAGTATTTAGCCCAAAAATCAAAGTTCTCATAATGAATCGAAACCTGAATGAACGTGTGTCTCTCGAAAAAACAATCCTATTAGGTCCCTATACTACTAGTGTAGCCCCTTATTGTTATTAGTACAACCCCCTTGTTAGTAGTCCCCATATTGTTATTATTGTGCCCCATAGAAGCCGACTATTATTATTATCATCCAATAATTGTTCATTTGTGTAATGTAAAGGAGGTTTCCCCCTCAATGGGGCTGAATTCTAAGGTGTTGATCTATCTTTTCTATCTTTTGTGAGCTGGTTTCATAACATTTGGTATCAGAGCATTAGATTCTAGGGTTTCACTGCTCCAAATAGGAAATCATGGCATTTTTTATATAACTTTGTTTCTGCGACATTTCAGAAGTGAAAAAAAACCCATTTGAGGAGAAATCGTGTTGAACCTCAAGTATGAATTTTAGATCTTTTATCGCTATATTTGTGGAGATATGATATGAGGAAGTTATGGTTTTTGCATGCTCCAGAATTTCATCTAAAACAGGTCATCGTGGAATTTTCTCTATACCGTTTTCTCTACGAAGTTTCAGAAGCTCAAAATAAAAGCCCATTTGAGAAGAAATCGTTTTGAACCTTGGGTCCGAATTTCAGATCTTGGCTAACTATATTTATAGATATACGACTGGAGGAAGTTATGGTTTTGCAAACTCCCGAATTACATCCTAAACAGGTGACCTCAGGAAAATCATCATAACTTTTGTCTGAGTGTCAGATTGAAATTTCCTAAGAAGTTTCAAAAATAGAACGACCTGTGGTTTTCTGTATACCAATTTCAGGTATTAAGGTCAAAACAGTGGCACATGGCACTTCATACAAGTTTTATTTACTGAACTAGTCTATAATTAGGTCATCACGGGAGATTGGGAATAGATATTTCTTTAGGAATCCAATTGCGATCAAACTTGCAGAGCTAGAAAGAGGACTCAAAGGGTTATTATAGAACACAATTTCAGAACTTAAAGATCCAAAAGTAGAGAGTTACAGTCATTTCAAGATCGAGCTCTTAAAATCAAGAAAATGCTAGATGAGGAAGTTTGATGGCAAGGATCTAGTAAATTGGATACTACATATGGAGAAATATTTTGATCTACATGGTGTACCACTATTACAAAAGGTACGTATTGCATTCAATTGTTTAGAACCAACTCAATTTTTATGGTATAAACGGTTTTGTTCTCATAAACCACTTGTCACGTGGTCAATTTTCACGAAGGAAATGATAGCACATTATTAGGATACAAAGAGAAATACCTTCTTTAGCCAATTGATAAATCTCAAACAAAACGGTTCAATGGCAGAGCACATTGAGGAATTTCAAAAATTGAATATAAGGGCAAATGATATTCCAGAGAAGAAATTTTTTTATGTCTTCATAGGAACTTTAAAGGATAACATTCAACATGTGGTTCATCTTTGGGAACCTGACTCATTGGGGAAAGCATACAGGTTGGCAAGAAAAGTTGAAAGAGAAATTATGGAAACAGGGAATCCCACCACTCACAACTATAGTTATGGAAATTTTTTTCTCCTAGCCTTCCACAACCTATAAGGTTTACACAACAATAATTGGAAGAAGAAAGAGAAAGGGCTTTGTTTCAATTGTGATGAAAATACACTAAAGGTCATAAGTGTGCTAAGAAGAAATTATTTTACATAGACTATTAAGAGGAGCAAGAAAAGGATCAAGAAACATAAATTGAAGAGGATATACACGAGGAACCCACCCTAGAGAAAGAAGAAATGAATCTGACCATATCTTGTAATGCATCAATGACCGGAATTACCACTCCTCAAACTATCAATATAGAAGGACATATCAAGAAGAAAAATGTTCAAGGATTCAAAGATCACATCAAGCATCAAGAAATGAATCCAACCATATCTTGTAATGCATTGGAAGAAATTACCACTCAAACTATTAGGATAGAAGGGCATATCAAGAAGAAAAAGGTAATAATGTTGATTGATTTGGGCAGTGCCCATAATTTTATTCATTGTAAGATAGCCAAGGAATTTAATTTCTCCCTATATCCAGCACCGAAATGTCAAGTGATGGTTGCAAGTGGAGGAACCATAAATTGCTCTGGAAAATGCCATAATATCAAGCTATCCATGGGAATGGATGGCGCTGATGTTTACTAGGAGTCCAACGGCTACAATCTTTAGGTATGATAGCTTTTAATACTCAAGAACTTTTCTTGAATTTTTTTTGGGAAGGAAAGGAAGTTGAATTGAGGGGTATCAAAAGGAAACCTAGAATGATAATCAACACTAACAATATGAAAAAGCTTCTAAATAAAGAACAACAGGGTGTAATTGCTCAATTATGTTCACTATGGGACCCCGCATCGAAATCATGTATTTCTTCAGATCTCCAAAACATTTTGGACAACCATTCCAAGGTATTTAACACTGCCAAAGGCCTCCAACTTATTCATGATCATGATCATGCTATTCATTTGATTCTAGGAAGTGTTCCTCCAAACATGAGGCCTTACAGATATCCATATGCCCTAAGGAGTGGGAACTCATTCAAAAGTTGTAGAAGATCCCAGTTCGAATAATATTGCGATAACTTGAAAAGGAAGGAAAAATCATATCGGAACCTGAAGCAGTCACAGAACCGAGAAATCAACAACTACGAAATATATCAGTTTCAGAGTATCTCATCAAGTGGAAGAACTTACCCACAAAAGATTCCACATGGGAGGACAAGAATTTATATAGAAGCATCAATAACTACTCAAGCATTGAGGACAACGTTTTTGAAGGAGACAGGCATGCTCAGTCCCTATACTACTAGTGTAACCCCTTATTGTTATTAGTACAACCCCCTTATTATATTGTTGTGTCCATTTAGTCCCCATATTGTTATTATTGTGCCCCATAGAAGCCCACTATTGTTATTATTGTGTCGTTACATTATTATTGTTATGTCAACTCTAATTATATTATGACCCCTTAGACTCCTATATATAGAAAGGAGGTCTTCTCATTTGTATCATCCAAGAATTTTTCATTTGTGTAATGTAAAGGAGGTTTCCCTCTCGAAGAGGCTGAATTCTAAGGCATTGATCTATCTTTTCTATCTTTTGTGAGTCAGTTTCATAACAGATCCTAACGCAACTCGTTTCGTCAAAAACTGAGTTTGTATGAGAAAGTTAATGTGTTCTGATCACTTTGCTAAAGATGCGAAATTTGCAAAAAGAATGCCCAGTCACTACATAGTCAGCGGTTTGTATTGCTTATGTGGCAAGTGACTAGGCGTGGTCAATGACGAATCCTAGGAGGACAAGTGGCATCGTTTGATTTTGTTGCATAGTGGTGTGTTGGTGCAATGTGATTGGTTTATTTAAGGACCAATGGAAGAATTCCACTTGGCATTCAAGAAAGAAATCTGTCATCCACTAGAATTTGTAGTCTCAACAGACAACGCGGATATTTATGGGTATTCGAGGTCTTGGGAGTGAAGGACTCATGGATTCTTTTTCCTTTTAACGGATTGTGAATTATTGGGTATGGGAGTTCATTGAGCATTTATTTTTTGGAGTGATGTTCCTTATATATGTGTGTGTGTGTGTGGGTTTGTTTCCTATTTGGATATGAGAATTTATTTTTTTCAATATTAAATGTCAATTAAAATGTATAACAATTTATTGGTATGAGATTTTTTTTTTTGAAGAAGTAATATTTGGACCATTATCACTATGATTTGTAGGTTCAAGCCATTTTATTATTCCTAGGAATTTAGAATGTAACTTGTACTCATATTTACTTTACAATTTCACATGTTTATTAGTTGAATTTTCTTAAAAAGCTTATTGATATGGGAATTATGAAAATATAAATCTGATCAAATTATATAATAAACTATATATTTTAATCACTTTAATAAATCAATATTAAATAAGCCCATGATCACACAGGCACAACAATAGAGTTTTCTCGCTTGTGTCAAAATGAGGCAATATACTCCTACAACATGTAAATAATAATTCATCTATGATAAGAGAGATATTATATGCTGAGGTGGAGGAGGTTCTAAGAGAAATGTCAGTTAAAAAATCACATGGGCCCGATGGTTTTACAACAAATTTCTTTAAAGCATGATGATGCTTTTCAGGCAATGAAATCTGTGCACTAGTAGAAGAGTCAAGGAGGCAACTACAAGTGTGTTCTGGTCTCAACACCACCTTCTTGACCATCATCCCCAAGATTGGAAATTTGAGTGATCTTAGTGGATTTCGGCCCTGCATTGTGCAATGTGATATACAAGGTCATGTCTTCATTCACAGTGAAGCAACTTAAGTCATTGTTGAATCACATCATTGACCCACAACATATAGGGTTTATGAAGGGGAGACAAATTCTTGATGGCATCATTACGACCAATGAGGTGATATATCACTCACTTAAGAAAGCCAACAAATTAGTTATGATCATTAAAATTGATTTCTCTAAAGCTTATAATGGAATCAATTGGAAATACTTGCTCAGGGTGCTCGAAGTAGTTTGGTTTTTGCCTTCGTGGCTCAAATGGATTAAATACCTCATGTCCACCCTAATTTTCTCAATTTTCATAAATGGTTCTCCAACACATACCTTTCAAGGATAACAGGGTTTGGGAAGGTACAACAAAGTAGAAACTAATCAAGGGGCAATCAGAGGAATCTGAGTGGTCGGGGAAGATATCTCAATTACACATACACAATTTGTTTATGATAACATGCTTTTTGGAGAACCTTCTTTCGAGGAACCTAAAGGTTCACCCTCATCTTGTCATAATTTCAAGTTGATCCAAGAACCTGAATCAACGGGAATAAATCTCGCATATTTTTTTTCCACACCTGTCAAAGAGTGCATGTTCAACTGGCTTGAAGAGTGCATGTCCACTTTGTTAGAAAATTATATATTATATAGAAATGAAACACATAAATTATTGCAGAAACACAAACACAGAAAATGCATAAAATAAGAGAGACATAGTTATGTGTAGTTCACCCAATTTGGGCTACATCCACAGAGAAAAAACCAGTCCTTCCCTTTATATTATCCAGCAAAATGAAGAGATACAACCTATAGTTGATCCATTGTAGTTTCCTCTTTACTCTCACACGGTCTCCTCTCTCTTTCTCACTCAGAATACACATATACATAGTCGCAATTCAATTCCTTCATATATAGCAAGGGGTTTCATTATAGGGAAAAAAGCCCTAAATTAAACATAACTTCTACCATCAGATCATCCACCTAATGAACGCCTCAGATTGACTACAAATTATAATAGTTTACAAGGCAAGTTTACATCTATTTTTAGATTTGAGGGCGTTGCCCCTGATTCCTCGTCGGGGGTGGCTCTAAAAACTATTGTCTCCCCCCTCGGACCCCCCTCGCGGTGGAAAATGAGTGGAAAATGGGGTCTAATGTGGAAATACCTCTGAATAAAGAATATAATCAAACTCCCACTATTGTTATTATTGTGCCCCATAGAAGCCCATTACTTATTATTATTGTGTCGTTACATTATTATTTTTATGTCGGCTCTAATTATATTATGGCCCCTCGGACTCCTATATATAGAGAGGAGGTCTTCTCTTTTGTATCATCCAAGAATTGTTCATTTGTGTAATGTAAAGGAGGTTTCCCCCTCGAAGAGGTTGAATTCTAAGACATTGATCTATCTTTTCTATGTTTTGTGAGTAAGTTTCATAACAGATCCTAACGCAACTCGTTTCGTCAAAAACCGAGTTTGTATGAGAAAGTTATTGTGTTCTGATCACTTTGCTAAACATGCGAAATTTGCAAAAAGAATGCCCAGTCACTAAACAGTTAGCGGCTTGTATTGCTGATGTGGAAGGTGACTAGGCATGGTCAATGACGAATCCTAGGAGGACAAGTGGCATCGTTTGATTTTGTTGTATAGTGGTGTGTTAGTGCAATGTGATTGGTTTATTTAAGGACCAATGGAAGAATTCCACCTGGCAAGCCCGGAGGCCGCCACGTGCACCTCCCAAAGGCCTTGGCAGTGTAGACAATGGAGCAAAATATTATGGTCCAAGTCGGGGTTGAACCCACGACCTCCAACACACAATCCGTGTGACTTTACCAACTCCTCTACACCGTGGTTCTTACAATATCAGTCCTCCACAACAATTTAAAGTGTAATGGTTATGGGGTTGGAGGTTAGAGGAGGGTGAGCCCTCCCCTATGTGATTGCAACGCTATAAATTGAAAATAATTACGTTAACTCCAGTGGTTCCAACCTACTAACATTGCGATGGTTCAATGCATGACAGGTGAACGTGATAGTTGCAATGGTTATGGTTATGAAACCCAACAGTTCCAACCCATAAAGAAAACTACAACAATCACATGTGAACAAAACAACGCGATTAATTTTACGCTCAGTCTTCCAACAGACCATTACCACGATAATTAATGCGATGTTAACTCTGCATGTGAACATGCCAATATAACCACCGGATGTTGCGGTTGTGGTTAACACTAATTGCGGGATTTATGTTAACTAATATAGTTCTAAGATTAATTAACTATAGTTTAAAACGATAGAGGTTTTTGTGGTGCTCAAAAATTTGGGCCTACCTCCAAATTTAGTACGCTAATTGGAGTCATTCCAGATTTAGCGGAAATTTTCTAGAAGAAAACTATTTAAGTCATAGAGAAGTCAATTTTCGACCAAATTGAGCTGAGGAAGAGGTGTTCTTGGCTAATTGGAAATTATAAACACATAGGTGCAGGTATCAAGAGCCATAGATCTTTGTAAAATAACATTTTTGCCACATTAAGCTAATATAGAGGCCTAAGCCATGAAAGTTGGACCAAGAAGATGTAGCCCAAGAGGGGTGAACTCCTTCATCAAAACACTATGTTGATGTGTCTCTTTGATGTACTTTGAATGTCTGTTGTTTAATATTTATTTTTGAAGCTATTTTTCTCATGAATTTCACTTAAAGGTTAAGGAAATTTACCTGATTGCATACAAAAATAGTTAATGAAACCTCAACACAAGCAGCGATAAGCAATCATATGTATAAAAATCTATAATTGTTATTAGCACAAAAAAACTAATTATACAAAAACATATCATTGGCATTCTTCCAGCCAAATATTTAGGCATCCTATTGGTATAAAACCCATTTAGTGTCATGTTGGTAGGAGATGATTTATCACATTAACAAGCACCTAAACAAATCGGCATTCCACTCATTAAATTTGGCCAAGACGAGCTACTCTATTGAAATCAATCTTTCAAGATCTTCCTGTGTATCAATTGTGCATCCTCCCTACTCCAATAGTAGCGTACAAAGAGATTGTGTCAAGTTTCAAGAATTTATTATGGAAGGGAGTGAACCAATGAAAGAAAATGGGCATTAATGGTGTGGGATAAGGTTTTCCTACTTAATTTGGGAGGAGGTTTAGGGGTGCGGGATCAGGAAACACTTAAAAAACTATTAAGAACAAAAATTTGGTCGAGGTAATTTGCAAGGGGGATCAAAAGTGTGGAAGTGTATGGAAGATACTTTGCCTAGCTATATGGAGTAGATAGGAAAATAAGAAAAATAGGCACACAACAATCTTAGATCTGCGCATGGACAAAAGTGTTTCCATTCACTCTGTTATAAAGGAGTTCATATTGGGTGTTCGTGTAATAAGGGAGCTTATTATTTATACTTACATATGGGTGTTTTCTATTTATTAGAATTTTTTTGGTAGGGACTTTGGTTAGAATTGGGCCAAAAGTTTTTGGTCGAATTTTCAGTTCTGTTATTTAAATTCCAAGAAATCCCTCGCCAAAAAATCTTTCAAAACCTTGTACTAGATAAACTATGACATGTTTATGTGGATTGTGGTTTAATGGATCTGATTCCAAGGACTTGATGATGGAGCATTAATCACCCAGACTCACACATGTGTGTTCCATTAAATAAAGGATTTTTTTAAAAACTCAATGAGTCACCATTAAGGATATTTTTGGGGACTCGTGGATACTTCTTCCTAATAACGGATCATTGATGTCGGGTATGGGGTTCATTAAGCTCTTTTCTATTATCCACAAGCATGGGGTGCGTGGAGCTCTTTTCTACTTTTGGAACTGATTTTCCTTATATTCAATATAAGATTTTATTTATTTTTAATGGGTTTATTTATTTTTAATGGGTTTGTTGCTTATCTTATGGATATGATAGGGTAATTTTTATTTTTTTAATATGAAATGGTAATTAAAATGTATAAAAAATTATTTGTATGAAAAATATATATTTTTTTTTGAAATAAGTAATATTTTGACGATTATTATGATTTAAAGCTTCAAGTTATTTTATTGAAATTATAATAAATTAATATATTATATTTTACCAAAAAGATTTGTTTTTAACTATTTTGAAATTAAATATAATAAATTAATATATTGTATTTTACCAAAGAAAAAAAACTTATTGAAAGGAAAACTATGAAATTATACATCAATTGAAATTAAATATAATAAATTAATATATTATATTTTACCAAAAAATTTGTTTTTAACGGTATTATAAGGGAATTATTTAACATAACTATTGTCATTTTATAATTATTAAATTTTTTTAAAGGTTTCTGAAATTTGTTTTGGTCAAATATTTATTTGTATTTTATAAACAGAGATTTTAATTATATATAAATTAAACGTTTAATAATGAAAGATTAATTATTAAAAAAACCACACATGATCCATTTAAATAATACATTCTTTTAAATAATGGAAATTGTATTGAAAACTCAACGAACCACACTTTAGAACGGATAATTTTTGGGTGGATACTTCTTCGTAATAACGGATAGTGGATAATGAGGTATGGGTTTCGGGTATGGGGTTCATTTGGTTTTTTTTCGAGTGACGTTTCTTATATTTTGAATATAAATATTTTTCTCAATCAGTGTGTGTTTTTTTTTTTTTTGGTTTATTTTATGGATTTGGGAATTTTTTGTTTTTTAATGGGGGAAGAAGTAATATTTAGATCATTATTATTTAGTTATTAATATAGAAATTATCAAAATATAAATAAAATAAAATTAATATATTAGATTTTCTCATAAATTAGTTTGTATTCACTATATTATAAGAGAGTTTATTTATATTTAGTTATTATAATTTTATAATTATTAGATTTTTTAGATTTATTTGGTGGTTTCTTGTTAGAATTGGGTGAATTTTTTTTGTCAAATGTTTTTAACTCTATTTTTTATTGCATATATGGATTCAACACCATGAAAAATCCTTAAAGATTTTGGATTATGGACATTTCATAATCTAAACTTATGACTCCAACCAATCCCTAACAAATAAACTAAAACCTTTACCAAATAAACTACAACATAGTTATATGTTATGTGGACCAAGGTTTAAAGGATGATATTCTATCACGATCATAAACTAATAAATATAATAAAAAAAATTTGAGGACTTGTTGATGGAGCATTGATCAAAGCACACGATACTTTTAATAAAAATGAAGGAAATTGTATTGAAACGAACCTAATGAACCGACATTTAAGAAGGGATAGCTCCAAATGATAATTATAGTGTCATCTAAAGAACCAAAAAATTAGCCTGGAAAATAATGGAAATTCCGGCAAGATTATGACAAAATCTGACAGAAATTTTTCAAAATATGGGTGAGAACAATCAAACATCAGGATATTGAGTGTCCGAGGGGTTCTTGAAGCTGTTGAATCCATTTCCACCATAAAAAAAGATGCAAATACTATAACATTATGAAGTTTTGATTTTTTTTTACTGGATTTTAGCAGGAAATATGTTGTTAAGGCGAATTTGTAGTCTCAGTAGACAACACCAATATTTATGGGTAGTCGAAGTCTTGTGAGTCAAGGACTCGTGGAGTCATTTTCCTATTAATGAATTGTGAATTATTGGGTATGGGAGTTCATTGAGCACTTCTTTTTTGGAGTTATGTTCCATATATATATATATATATATATATATATATATATATATAATAGGCTTGTTTCTTGTTTGGATATGGGAATTTCTATTTGTTTAATATAAAATGTCAATTAAAATGTATAACAATTCATTGGTATGAGTTTTTTTTGCTTTTGTTTTTATTTTGGAATAAGCAATATTTGAACCATTATCACTATGCTTTATAGGTTCGAGCGATTTTATTCGTTGGTTAAGGGTTAGATATTCCTAGGAATTTAACATGTATCTTGTACTCATATTTACTTTACAATTTCACATGTTTACCAATTGAATTTTCCTAAAACATTTATTGATATGGGAATTATGAAAATAGAAATCAAATCAAATTATATAATAAATTAATATATTTTAATCAATTTAATAAATAAATATTAAAAGAGGCCATGATCACATATGCATAACAATAAAGTTTTCTCACTTGTGTCAAAAGGAGGCAATATACTCCTGTAACATGAGGAAATGAATGATGGGCGAGTATCTTACTTCCACAATCTACTCTAAAAACCAATTGATTGTATCAAATCATTCATTCCTAGAGTTGTATATGTTGAGTAGAATTCATCTATGAGAAGAGAGATATTATATGCTAAGGTGGAGGAGGTTGTAAGAGAGATGCCAGATAAAAAGAACATAGACCCGATGGTTTTACAACAAATTTCTTTAAATCACGATGTCTCTTTTTAGGCAATGAAATTCATGCACTCGTAGAAGAGTCAAGGCAGTAGCAGCAAGTGTGGTATGGTCTCAAGGCCACCCTCTTGATCATCATCACCAAGATTGGAAATTTGAGTGATCTGAGTAGATTTCGGCCCTGCATTGTGCAATGTGATATGCAAGGTCATCTCTTCAGTCATAGTGAAGCAACTTAAGCCGTTGATAAATCACATCATTGACCCACGATATATAACATATCTGGAATGGAGACAAATTCTAGATGGCATCATTACAATGAATGAGGTGATATATCATTCACTTAAGAAAGCCAACAAATTAGGTATGATCATTAAAATTGATTTATTTAAAGCTTATGATAGAATCAATTCGAAATATTTTCTCAGGGTGCTGGAAGTAGTTTGGTTTTCGCTTTAGTGGCTCAAATCGATTAAATCCCTCATTTCCACCATGTTTTTCTCAATTTTCATAAATGGTTCTCCCATACATACCTTTCGGGGATAGCAAGATTTGGGACAAGGGGATCCATTATCCCCTTCCATTTTCATCCTCACAACTGAAGGATTGGGAAGGTACATCTAAGTAGCAACTAATCAAGGGGAAACCAGAGGAATCTGAGTGGTTGGGAAAAATCTCTTGATTATACATCAACAATTTGTTTATGATAACATGATTTTTGGGGAACCTTCTTTCCAGGAAGCCCAAATATTCACCCTCATCTTGTTAGAATTTCAAGATGATTCATAAACCCAGATCAACATGAATATATCTCACATATTTTTCTTCCACACTTGTCAAAGAGTGGATGCTCAACTGCCTTGAGGAGTGCATGCTCACCTGACTCACACTACGGGTTTTGAAATTGGCATTCTTCCAACCAAATATTTAGGCATCCTGTTGGTCAAAAACCCCTTGAGTCTCATGTTGGTAGGAGATGATTGATCACATTAACAAAGGCCTAGAAAAATGGACATTCCACTCTTTAAATTTGGCCAAGATGAGTTACTTTATTGAAATGAGTTCTTCAATACCTTTCATTGAATTAGTTTTATATCCTCCCTACTCCAATAGTAGTGTATAAAGAGATTGTGGCAAGTTTCAAGAATTTCATATGGAAGGGAGTGAACCAAGGAAAGAAAATGGGAATTAGTGGTGTGGGATAAGGTTTTCCTACCTAAGTTGGGAGGAGGTTTAGGGGTGTAGGATCATGAAGCACAAAACAAATTATTAGAAGAAAAACATTGGTCGAGGTTGTTGTAAGAGGGATCAGAACTGTGGAAGAAAATATGGGATCATAAATATTTCGTGAACAAATCTCAAGAGGAAAAAATCAAACAAAAAACATTTCCTACAATATCTTCCATCTAAAACCTAATACTGGATAATACGTCCTTGATTCATGAACATATGATTTGGGAAATAAAAAGTGATTGGTTAGCTAAGTGTTGGAGTGAAGCACATAAACATTTTCCTTGGTTGGACCATCGAAATTAATTATGGGTGCTACAAGACTACACAATAACTCAAGGAGTTGAATAGGTGTATAATTATTGGTTATATAAGCCCCCATAATCTAAATGGTGAGAATGGAAATCACAAATATATTGGATCAAGGATCAATCAATACAAGTGTGGCCATTGACTACTCTCAAGCTTGCAGGAAAGGAAAATACAAATAGTTCACGATCTAGATAAAATAATATGACGAAATGAACCTCAAGGTATCTTCATAGTAAATGAAGAGTATAACATCATGGAAAGACATCAAGAAGCCCCTTAGGATCCTCTATGGTGGAGAACATGGATAGGGAAATTACAGCCAAAGGTAGCACATTTGCTATGCCTAATAGGAAGATATAAATCTCTAACATTGCCTTTCTTATTTCCACCTCTGCAAGTTCTAGGAATAAACTACAGAACACTTGTTCAATACAGGTAGTTTCATTGGGAATCTATGGAATAAAGTCCTTTATCTATTTGGACATTTGGACCTCTCCCTAGATGGCCTCAGAGAAACTATGGAAATGTGGAAGTTACCTCTATTTAAAAATCATGTTGTTAATACAATGTGGGTCCTAATTTTAAGGTTCCTTCTCTGGACAATGTGGAAAGAATGTAACAATACCATATTTAAGGATCATAAGCCATCCTTCGATCACATATGGAAAATTACGAAGAAAAATGTGAAAGAGACCATTATATCAAGCTTGATAACTTGAATATGAATTAGCTAGATGATCCAGATTTAAACTAGAACACAACAAATTACAGAGATAACCATAAACACAGATATGCAGTGGAAATAATACTTCATTTCATTAATATGAAATAATGAAATATGCTTACAGACAATAATGGAAATAAACCAGCTAGGGCGATGGTAGCTTATCTCTGAGAAGAGATGTGGTGGCTACATGCCTCTTAACTGTCTGAACTGTGTTACAATGAGGCTTGGTGGTCTATTTATTATTGAGAAACAAGGGAAAACCCTTCACATCCCAAAACCTAACCCTAGAAGATGAAACGCCAAATTGTGGGCCCCGTTTGGGGTGAGTTGGACAACCAACTTCCCAGGGTCGTGAATTGGTCGTATTATCTCCGTTTGACGCGCATGATAGCCCGTTGGAAAGATCTCTCCGAGGACTACGACGAAAATGAATATTTTAATCAAAAAAATTACTGGCGGTAGATTTCCCAAAAAACGTCGTTTAGGACCTCAAAACGGCTTCGGAAGTTTGGGACCCGAAAAACTGCTAAAAATAGTAAACTGCGCTATAATTAAGGAAACTGAAAATGCTGAGAGGAAAAATGGTGGGGGTCCAGGTGGACTTGGCAGGTGGCCACCAATATCCACCTGGATCATTCCTCCCCCCTTAGGAAGCAATGGTCCC
Organism: Pinus tabuliformis; assembly: GCA_031772625.1. Taxonomy (NCBI): domain Eukaryota; kingdom Viridiplantae; phylum Streptophyta; class Pinopsida; order Pinales; family Pinaceae; genus Pinus; species Pinus tabuliformis. The sequence goes on along the minus strand of CM062807.1, from coordinate 1,265,162,657 downwards.
CATTGTGTTGAGTTCTTCCATGAGATGGGGAAACTTTTGCTGAACTTGGTCCCTGGTGAGCCACTTTCCATTGTGAAGGAGTTGGCCTACTTTGACAACTCGATACAGTTGAATATTTTGTTGGCGAGTATTCTTGATGTGTGTGTCCATGATTCGATCAGTTGCAGCTTGTCCCATGCAATCTGGATTTAATTCTGCAATGTTAGATGTGTCTAGCAATGGTGGAAAGTATGGCCGAAGGCGGTCCACATTGAACACTAGGTGCAGGCCAAGGAATGGGGGAATGCTGAGTTCAAATGCATTGTCTCCCACAGCCTTAGTAATGGTGTAGGGACCATATCGGAGTGGTCTCAGTTTCCGATAGGCTCCAGTAAGGCGTTCCTTTTGCAAATGCAACCAGACTTTGTCACCCACCTGGAACTTGTGTGGCACTCGATGTTGATCATGTCGCTACTTGAACTTGGCATTTGATTTCTCCAGAATGTCATGAACTTGCTGGCGAATATGTTGGATGCACTCAATGAAGCTGGTCGCCTTGTTTGTTTTGGACTGGAGATGAGCTGAATCTGTGTGACTAGCTCCAAATGGCATGGCCACATCAATGGGGCATAATGGCTGGAATCCCAAGCCCACCTGAAAAGGGCTGTGGCCAGTGGAGCTGTGAAGAGCTCGGTTGTAGCTGTGCTGAACATAGGGGAGGCTCTTGTCCCATGTGCGTGGGTGCTTTGAGTTGTACATGCGCAGAATGTGTACAATCATCCTATTGACAACCTCTGTCTGGCCATTAGTTTGAGGATGGAAGGCTGTGGACTTAGTGAGTTTAGTGTCTAGCATTGACCGGAGACTGGACCAAAATGTACTGAGGAACCGACTCTCCCGATCTGAGATGATAGACTGTGGGATCCCAAAGTGCACCCACACTCGTTCAAAGAAGAGTTTAGCAGTGGCTTCTGCTGTGATGTTCTTCTTGCAGGCCGCCATGATGCCCATCTTCGAGAACCTGTCGACGACCACAAAAACACAGTCATTTCCATGCTTAGTGGAAGGAAGGCCGGACATGTAATCCATGGAGATGGATTCCCAAAGTTGGCTAGGGGTAGGTAGTGGGGTATAGAGGCCTTGCTTCTTGATGGTCGGTTTGGCAATGGCACAGGCAGTACATGATCTGATGTACTTCCCAACATCATGTCGAAGATTTGGTCAATAGAAGTACTTTTGCAGCATTGCCATCGTTTTCTCGACCCCGAAATGACCAGCAGCTCGATTATAGTGTGCTTCCCAAATCATCTTGGCACGCTCGCTTGAAGGAAGACAAAGGTGACCTAGATGGCATAACAAGGCATCCTGGAGGTGAAAATCTGGAATATGTCGACCCTCCAAGAGTGTCTGGTATGTGTGGCCAAATTCTGGGTCACTTTTGTAGAGATGTGGCCAATCAGAAGTCTCGTGCCCACAAGAGTTGAGCACAGTGGTTAATGCCATGATCGGTGGTCGACTGAGGCAATTTGCAACATTATTGGTGCTTCCCTTCTTATACTTGATATTCAAATGGAACTGTTGCAGGTATGTAGACAACTTCTGATGGCGATCATTATACAATTTCCCTTGGGTCTGTATGAACTGCAGGGGTCAGTGGTCTGTGTGGATGACCATTTCCTTCCCCAAAATGTAATGCTTCCATTGTCGACAAGCCTACACAATGGAATACATCTCTTTATCATAAGTGGGATACCTTCGGACAGTGTCTGAAAGTGTTTCACTGTGATATGCCACTGGATGCCCGTGTTGAGTAAGGACTGCCCCAATAGCATAGTCAGAGGCATCTGTCTCGACCTCAAATGGGTGTTTTAAATCTGGTAACGCGAGCACGGTTGCTATGCAGAGTCGATATTTCAACTCTATGAATGCGTTCTGTTGAGATTCAGACCAAAAAAATTTCGCTTTTGCTCCTCCCTTGGTGACTTGACTCAAGGGTCAAGTGATATGAGAAAACCACAACACGAACCTACGGTAAAAGTTGGCAAGACCTAGAAAGCTACGGAGCTCTGTCAGAGTGGTTAGAGATGGCCAATCTCGATTGACTTGGATCTTGGCTGGATCCACATGCACCCCTTGTTCATCAATAATGTATCCCAGATATTGAACCTGGGTCATGCCAAAAGTAAATTTTTCCAAATTGGCACATAGCTTGTGTTGCCGCAGTGTTTAGAGTACCTGTCGGATGTGGTGGAGGTGCTCTTCCCAACTCTGGCTGAAGATCAGAATGTCATCCATTAGCCTCATGAAGGTTGCAGGAGCATTCGTCAATCCGAAAGGCATCACCAACCATTCGAAAAGGCCCTCCTTGGCTTTGAAGGCAGTCTTCCACACATTAGAGGGTTCGATTGGAACTTGGTGATATCCTGAATTCAGATCGATCTTGCTGAAATATTTTCCCCCCTTTAGTTGGTCCAGGAGGTCATCAATCCACGGGATCAGGTACCTATTACGGACAGTGATCTTGTTCAACGCCCGATAGTCAATACAGAGTCTCCAAGTCCCATCCTTCTTCTGTACCAACATGATTGGGCTCCCACAAGGCGATGAACTCGGACGGATGTGACCTTTCTGCAGCAGCTCCTGAATCTGCCTCTTGATTTCATCATTCTCCAGAACAGAGCACCGATAAATTGGTCCATTGGGTAGTGGCGCACCTGGGGTCAGATCGATGGAGTGATTGACCTGACAGTGCAAAGGAACCCCTGCAGGGGAGGTGAAGATGTCCTCGTACTCTGCCACGACCTTGTCCATCTGTAGTTGTTGTGTAGAGGGCAGGTCATGGCCACCGTCTTCTTCTTTCCTTGTGGGCATATCATCAGGAAAACAAATTTCCCGGTTTTGGAAATGAGCTTACTGCATTGTTTTGCAATGATCAAAGAGATGGCGGTAGGTGGTGCTACCTCTGGTATCCTGTACAACTTATTTGCCAATGTAATGATAATACACAACATTACATACACAACATGTCGCTTCCACAAGTATGTTTGTCCTAATAATACATCACAAACTTCAAGGGGAGCAATGTCACACAATACCTCATCCGTGAAGGGCTTGATGTTGTATGGAAGGCGACACTGCTGGCTCATGCGAAGATGCCGTCCTTGGTGAAGCCATCCGATGGTGTATGGTTGTGGATGTGATGTGGTCAGTAAGCCCAACCGCTTCACGACCTCTGCCGAAATGAGGTTCTTTTGGCTCCCGCTATCGATAATGAACTGTGGTGGGGAGACTTTTACCCACATATGGGAGTGGAAGAGACACTCCTCCTCCTCTAGATCTTCAGGATCATTTTTCTGGATCTTGGAAGTAGCAACAGTCGCATTGGGATCTGCATCAATGATCTTCTTCCCTTTGTCATTCCCTTTGTCGGGTTCTGACTCAGAGTCGGAACATGCATCTGATTCTGAAACCTTTAGCTCAGCCACTAGTGACTGCTTGGCCGGACACTCACTTATGTTGTGAGTGGAGCTCTTATGGAACTCACACCATTTTCCCATGTCCTTTTTTGGCTTTGCAGCGCTGTTCTTTGCTTGTAGCTTTGGTGGGTTGTCTTGGGTTGTCCCACCTTGGCTTTGTACTTTGTTCTGTGATTTAGGGGCACCTTTCCCTTGCTTCAGATTTGCAGATCCAAAGTCGTGCTTCTTTTGTTTAAACTTCTGCTCGACCTTGACAACATATCTGTATACTGTGCCAAGCGAGGAGATGTTCAAGAATTCTATTTCTTCTTGGATGTACTTGTGCAGGTAGCCACAGTATTTGAGTATCAAATGCTGCTCCGTATCCTTTATACCCAACTTTGTGCGATGGGCATGGAAAATATTGCTGAACTCCGACACATCTTGGTCCCTTCCCTGCCACAGCGTGGTCCACTTTATGTATTCATCCTCATAGGTTCCGACAAGGTAGTACTTCTCCTTGATGGCATCAGAGAATGAATTCCAAGTGGGTGCAGCTGAAAATAGTGAGTCGGTATTTTCATCCTTCTGCTCGCAGTAGGTTTCACACCAGTCCTTGACGTGGGGGGCTTCTTTGAGAAGAGCAAAAACAATCTTTTCCCGACTCGAAAATTCATGAACAGAAAAATAACCCTCTAGCAGATTTAACCATTTATCTACGGCACCAGCGTCTATCTGACCCTCGAATATGGGGATTTCAAAATTAACTTGTACCTTAAAGGGCGTGGCATTTCCAGAGTAGCTGCTGGAAGCGGATGCATCGCTTCTGGGTAGCCGTTGAAGGATCTGGGCAAAGTTGTCCATCATCGCGTTCTGTTGTCGCTCGAGGGCTTCTTCGAGCAAGATTTTGATAAGATCTCCTGGCCGCAAGTCTTTCTTCTCATCCACCATGGGAGGCCGTCGGGATTTGCGAGGCTGGTCTTGCAAAGGTTCGACCAGTTCAAGCCCTAACTCCTTATATTCCGACCTCGTTGGGGATATGCAAAGAAAAACAGAGAAAAAGCAGACCGCTCTGATACCACTGATCCAGATTTAAAGAGGAACGTAACAAATTACAGAGATAACCATAAACACAGATATGGAATAGAAATAATATTTCATTTCATTAATATAAAATACTGAAATATGTTTACAGACAATAATGGAAATAAACCAGCTAGGGCGATGGTAGCTTATCTCTGAGAAGAGATGTGGTGGCTACATTCCTCTGAACTATCTGAACTGTGTTATAATGAGGATCGAAGGCCTATTTATTATTGAGAAACAAGGGAAAACCCTTCACATCCCAAAACCTAACCCTAGAAGATGAAACGCCAAATTGTGGGCCCCGTTTTGGGGTGAGTTGGACAACCAACTTCCTGGGGTCGTGAATTGGTCGTATTATCTCCGTTTGACACGCATGATAGCCCGTTGGAAAGATCTCTCTGAGGACTACGACAGAAAGGACATATTTTTAATAAAAAAATCGCTGGCGGTAGATTTCCCAAAAAACGTTGTTTAGGGACTCAAAACGACTTCGGAAGTTTGGGACCCGAAAAACTGCTAAAAATAGTAAACTGCGCTATAATTAAGGAAACTGAAAATGCTGAGAGGAACAATGGTGGGGGTCCAGGTGGACTTGGCAGGTGGCCACCAATATCCACATGGATCATTCCTCCCCCCTTAGGAAGCAATGGTCCCCATTGCGTTGAGTTCTTCCATGAGATGGGGAAACTTTTGCTGAACTTGGTCCCTGGTGAGCCACTTGCCATTGTGAAGGAGTTGGCATGCTTTGACATCTCGATACAGTTGAATATTCTGTTGGCGAGTATTCTTGATCTGTGTGTCCATGATTCCATCAGTTTCAGGTTGTTCCATGCAATCTGGATTTAATTCTGTGGGTGTGAGTTGTTCTGCAATGTTAGATTTGTCTAGAAATGGTGGAAAGTATGGCCGCAGGTGGTCCACATTGAACACTGGGTGCAGGCCAAGGAATGGGGGAATGCTGAGTTCAAATGCATTGTCTCCCACAGCCTTAGTAATGGCGTAGGGACCATATCGAAGTGGTCTCAATTTCCGATAGGCTCCAATAAGACGTTCCTTTTGCAAACGCAACCAGACTTTGTCACCCACCTGGAACTTGTGTGGCACTCGATGTTGATCATGTCGTTGCTTGAACTTGGCATTTGATTTCTCCAGAATGTCATGAACCTGCTGGCGAATATGTTGGATGTGCTCAATGAAGCTGGTCGCCATGTTTTTTTTGGACTGGAGATGAGCTGAATCTGTGTGAGTAGTTGCAAATGGCATGGCCACATCAATGGGGCATAATGGTTGGAATCCCAAGCCCACCTAAAAAGGGCTATGGCCAGTGGAGCTGTGAAGAGCTCGGTTGTAGCTGTGCTGAACATAGGGGAGGCTCTCGTCCCATGTGCGTGGATGCTTTGAGTTGTACATGTGCAGAATGTGTACAATCATCCTATTGACAACCTCTGTCTAGCCATCAGTTTGAGGATGGAAGGTTGTGGACTTAGTGAGTTTGATGTCCAGCATTGACTAGAGACTGGACCAAAATGTACTGAGGAACCGACTCTCCCGATCTGAGATGATAGACTGTGGGATCCCAAAGTTCACCCACACTCATTCAAGGAAGAGTTTAGCAGTGGCTTCTGCTGTGATGTTCTTCTTGCAGGCCCCCATGATGGCGATCTTCGAGAACCTGTCGACGACCACAAAAACACAGTCATTTCCATGCTTAGTGGAAGGAAGGCCGGGCATGTAATCCAGGGAGATGGATTCCCAAGGTTGGCTAGGGGTAGGCAGTGGGGTATAGAGGCCTTTCTTCTTGATGGTTGGTTTGGCAATGGCACAGGCAGTACATGATCTGATGTAATTACCAACATCCTGTCGAAGATTCAGTCAATAGAAGTACTTTTGCAGCACTGCCACCGTTTTCTCGACCACGAAATGACCACCAGCTCGACTATAGTGTGCTTCCCAAATCATCTTGGCACGCTCGCTTGAAGGAACACAAAGGTGACCTAGATGGTGATGCAGGCCTAAACCTGCAATACCTAGGATCTTCAACACCTGTGCCTATAAGAATGCATGCTCAGTAACACAAATCTCAATCTCTGGAAAATTTATATAATATTATTTATGCGGAAGCTCATTTAAATTCAATTCAAATCAACTCAATATGCACATGTGTTTATACGCATCATCCCAATTTACAATTAGTACTTCCAATCCCAGTTTTCACCTCTTCATATCAAATAAACATCCTTCATTCAAAAGCCCAATCTTGTACATGAGCCTTTTAAGATCAGATTTCTCTTTATGATCACATTTCAACCAAACAAATGCGCCATGTTCTAATATTCAATTAGACACTGTTTCAAACCAAACCAACCAAACTCATATAACTTCATGCTTGCTCCAATAAGACTCCTACTGGGCAATCTCACACAACTCAATTGCGGAAGCTTTGTCTTAACATATGTTTACACATTTTAATGGTTTATGGAAACCATATTTCAAGCCGGCTCTTACATGCAATCAACCTTAAACTTTAAATCAATTGTATGAAATTATAAACCAACAATCCATCCCAACTCGCAAATTTCATTTTCATAACGCGAGACTTTAAAATTCAAGAATACACCCACACCATGGAAATCGATCATTACAACAAAATCATTTTAATCACGTCGACCCACACAAATTATACATCTTTATGGCTACGGAATTACCTTCAAAAACGCCCTTTAATTTCAATTGGGCCTCCTTGCTTTGCTGCGATCATTACATAACTCGACATTTTATATCAACGCTGCAATTATTTTGCGTTACTCTGCAAACTGGCTTACTGCTCCATGTATTTATCACCGGCAATGTGACTTCGCAATGCTAGGACTACACTTCTTCCAGCATGCCAAAAATTTTACAATATATATGAAACAGCTACTGAACCACTCCAATTCGCTCATTCTGCGGCACATAGACTCTGACATGCAGCGCATCCAATTCAAGAAACAATTCTGCAAAGTTGCCTTTCACAATGCCTTCAGGAGTTTCCGGAAGCTTCTAACTCACAACGCATATCTATAACTTGACTTTTAATCAATTTGAAACAATGATTAATATTTTCAATTTAGAACTCTGCTCTTTAATCAGAACTCGCCCTGCAACCAAATTTTCAATACTGTAAAATATGAATCGATTTCACTCCTCTTCGAGCATTACGTCTTCAATGTATTTTCCAGATTTTAAACCAATAATCATCGATTCTCTCTTGATCGATTTCTTCACCCTGCGTTTCTTTTATGCAGCTCCTGACTTCATATTACTGGGCGCTCTCTCTTTTTGGTTGTAGTCAATCAAATCCAGACAACCATTCATTCGACCCATATAGTTTAACAATTATCATGCAAATATTAATAACTTATATGCAGAGCTGTATATAATATTCGATCTCCCTCAGATTCATTGAATTATGCACATTCTTATTCCACAGGAATTAATGCACCAATTAACCAACAAATACCAACAAATTCACTCTTAACACAGTAATTGATCCATACATGAATTGACCAATCTAAGGCGTATAACTCAAAATCACACTTTCATAGAAAATGAACATACTTACAAACTTTTCTTCTTGGCCCAATATTCAATGTTCATGGCCCTTACAATTTGCCAGAGGCTTACAGCCTTGGCTGTTCAAAACCAGCTCTCAACCACACTCTCACTCTCTCCAACTATCTCAATGTATTTTTCTCTCAAAACCCCTTCCTATTTATACAATTTAAAAAATGATCTAATTAAATGCTCAATCCCCTTAATATCTCATCAAATCCCGAAATCCCTCAACATCCCTAAAAGATAGATTCTCATCCCTAAAACTTAGAAACTAATCCCAACTTAGGCTCCTGCATGTTAGAAAATTATATATTACGGAGCAATGGAACACATAAAATATTGCAGAAATATAAACACATAAAATGCACAAAACAAGAGAGACACAGATATACGTGGTTCACCTAGTTTGGGCTACGTCCACCCTGAACAACCAATCCTTCCTTTCTATTATCCAGCAAAATGAAGAGACACAACCTACAACAAATCCGTTGTAATATACTCTGTTTTCTCTCACAGTCTCACCTCTCTATTTCTCGCTCACAGAATACACATCTATCACACAGCCTCAAATACAATACCCTCATACAAAGAGAGGGGTTGCCTTCTAGGGCAAAAAACCCTAAACTAAACATAAGTTCTACCGTCAGATCATCTGCCTAATGAACGACCCATATTGACTAGAAATTACTATACTTTTACAAGGAAATTTTGCCACCCCCATTTCGAACTGGGGTCCTATGTGGCGATACCTTTGAATATAGAAGATAATCAGGCTCCACACCCAAAAATAGCCCACTTGGAGACTGATTGTAGCAACTCCACCGCTGCTCCATTTGCTGGACAATGACTCCTCTTTGGAACTGGCTGTTTCTCATCTTCATCGTCATCCTTGAAGACCAACTGAAACTGAGCATATTCTCAGTTTCTCCTTGGTTAGAACTTTTGTTAGAATATCTGCAGGATTCTGGCTAGTGTGTATCTTTTCCAGCTTCAACTCTCCATCTTCCAACACTGATCGTACGAAATGGTACTTGAGTTGTATGTGTTTAGTCCTGGAATGAAACGTTGAGTTCTTTGCAAGATGAATGGCACTTTGGCTATCACTGTATAACGTGCCCATATCATGCTCCTTACCCAATTCACCCATAAACCTCTGTAACCAAATCATTTCTTTACTAGCCTCTGTAGCAGCAACATACTTTGCTTCTGTTGTTGAAAGTGCAACAACACTTTGGATTTTTGAAACCCAACTGACAGCTGTTCCTGCAACAGTAAATACATATCCTGTAGTGCTCCTCCTGTTATCTCTGTCACCTACCATATCTGCATCAACATATCCTTGTAGGGAGATGTTTGAACCATCAAAGCATAATGATTGATTTGTGGTACCTTTCAAATATCTGAGAATCCATTTTACTGCCATCCAATGTTCCTTTCGTGGATTGTTCATGTACCTACTTACAACTCCCACTGCATGTGCAATATCAGGCCTTGTGCAGACCATTGCATACATTAAGTTTCCAACTGCTGATGCATATGGAACTTTAGACATATAATCCATGTCTTCTTGGGTCTTTGGGCACATTTCCTTGCTAAGTTTGAAATGGCTAGCAAAAGGTGTACTAACTGGTTTTGCATTGTGCATGTTAAATCTTTTCAACACCTTTTGTATGTACTCATTCTGAGACAATGTTAATTTATGATTTTTCCTGTCTCTAGTTATTCTCATACTAAGGATTTGTTTCGCAGCTCCCAAATCCTTCATTGCAAATGAATTTGCCAATTTTCTTTTGAGCACATTTATTTCTTGCATGTTAGATCCTGCAACAGGCATGTCATCTACATACAATAACAATATAATATAGTTGCCATCATTTTGCTTTTTCAAATAAACACAATGATCAAAGTGACATCTAGTATAACCTTGTTCAGAAATAAACTTGTCAAATGTTAGATACCACTACCTTGGATCCTGTTTTAAGCCATACAAGCTCTTCTTCAACTTGCACACTAGTTTATCCTTCCCTTTCACCTCATATCCTTGTGGCTGCTGCATATATATCTCTTCCTCCAAATCCCCATCGAGAAAGGATGTCTTTACATCTAACTGCTCAAGATGCAAATCTTCAGCTGCTACAAGACTTAAAATAGTTCTGATTGAAGTCATTTTAACAACAGGAGAAAATATTTCATCAAAATCAATACCTTTCTTCTGTGCAAACCCCTTCACCACAAGTCTGGCTTTATACCTCTGCTTTCCTCCATCTTCTTCCTTCAGCCTGTAAACCCATTTATTCTTCAATGTAGTTCCTACAGGAAACCTGACTAAATCCCAAGTCTGGTTATGCATTAAGGAGTCCATCTCTTCTTCCATGGCTACCTCCCACTTCTTCCTGCTTTCAACCTGCATTGCTTCTTCATAACATTCGGGTTCACCGGAATCAGCCAGCAATAAATAATATAATGAAGGAGAGTATCGTTCAGGGGGTCTACTTATCCTGGTAGATCTTCTAACACCACTTTCAGGTGTTTCAGGTGCCTGTTGTTGTTGTGGTGGTTGCTGTTGTTGTGGTTGTTGATTATTATTATTTTAAGGCACCTTTACTTTTTCAGTGATTTCATCAAAAACTGCGTATTCCTTGTTTTCCTTTTCCTGTTTCTTTTCCTGCAACTGATTCTTATACAAGACCTTTTCATTGAATATTACATCTCTGCTCCTAATGATTTTGTGATTTTCGTAATCATATAAGCGATAACCAAAATCATTAACACCATATCCAATAAAGGTACATTTTTTTGACTTTGCCTCAAGCTTTTTTCTATTTTCTTTATCAATATGGACAAAGGCCTCACAACCAAAAGGCTTTAAAATAGAGTAGTTACCTTTTTACCTGTCCATGCTTCCTCTGGAACACCACCATCCAAGGAACTTTAAGGCCCTCTGTTTATTAGATAAACAACGGTATCTACAACATCTTCCCAAAACTGTAAAGGCAATCCTGCATGCAATCTCATGCACCTTGCACGCTCCATGACTGTTCTGTTCATCCTTTCTGACACACCATTTTCTTGTGGTGTTCTTGGAACTGTCTTCTCTCTATGAATTCCATGCTCTGAACAGTACCTATCAAACTCTTTGCTGTAATATTCACCTCCATTGTCTGATCTAAGACAGTTCAATTTCTTTCCTGTCTCAATCTCAACCAAAGCTTTCCATTTATTGAAAGTATCAAATACATCAGATTTATTCTTAATACAATAAATCCAAGTTTTTCTAGTTGCATCATCAATAAAAGTAACATAATAACGAGAGCCACCAAGAGATGACACCTGAGCAGGTCCCCATACATATGTATGCACAAGCTCTAATTTTTCATTCTTCTTTTCTTTCCCAACTCTGAGAAATCTGACTCTCTTCTATTTTCCATAAATGAAATTCTCACAAAAGTCCAAATCAACATTCTTCAAACCCGGGAACAAATTCCTTGAGTGAAGAATCTTCATCCCCTTTTCACTCATGTGTCCGAGCCTATGATGCCATAATGCTGCATCTGCTCCTTTGGAAGTTAAAGCATTAACAGAGTTAGAAATACCATTGCATAAATACAATGTACCAACCTTTTCGCCTTTTGCTATTACCAGGGCTCCTTTGGTGACCTTCCAAGCTTTATCTGTGAAAGTTGTCACACAACCTTCACCGCCTAACTGCCCTGTTGAAATCAGATTTTTCTTTAGATCTGGAACATGCCTTACCTCCTTTAATAGCCATTGGTTTCCATTCTGCTGTTTTACAAGAACCTTACCCATTCCAACGATTCTACAGGGTTTATCATCACCCAAACGAACTTGTCCAAAATCTCCTTGAACATAGTCATGAAAGTATTTCTTATCAGGTGTGGCATGGAATGAAGCCCCTGAATATACCACCCAGGAATCAGTAATATTTTCAAAAGAAAGAATCAAAGCATCTTGTAACACCTCACCTGTCACATTTGCTTCATGATTGTTTTCTTGCTGTGCATCTCCTTCTTTTCCCTTCCGAGATCTACAGTCTTTCTTTAGGTGTCCTTTATTTCCACATTTCCAGCACACTATCCCCGATCTGGACTTGGATCTGCCTTTCCTTGATTTACTGCGATATCCTGAGCTCTTTCCTCTTTCCAGTTTTCTTCCTCTAGACTCTGCACTCAAAGCATTTCCCGATGTCTCACCGGAGCTTTTCCGTCGCATTTCCTCACTAAGGATAGCACCGACAACATCATCAAACTTTAAAGTACTAGATCCAGAAACGGAGTTACTAATGGCCATTACCAAACCATTCCAACTTTCTGGTAATGAGCACAAGAATAACAGAGCTCTAACTCCACCATCAAAGTTTACCCCTACAGAACTTAACTGACTTGTAACTGTATTAAAATCATTTAAATGGTTTGCAACAGATCCACCTTCCGACATATTCATATTAAATAACCGTTTCATAAGAAATACCTTGTTTGAGGCCGAGGGTTTTTCATATAGTTTCGACAACGTCTGCATCAAACCCTCTGTCGTGGTTTCCTTCGAAATATTGAAGGCAACTGACGCAGCAAGGCACAACCGTATTGTTCCGAGTGCCTTTCTATCGAGAAGGTTCCATTCTTCGTCTTTCATACCCGTCGGCATCTTTGTTTTTCTGCCCAATGGTAGGTATAGATCTTTCTGATACAGATAATCTTCCATATGCATCTTCCACAGCGAGAAGTTTTGGCCGTTAAATTTCGCGACCCTAAACTTACCATCTTCCGCCATTGCTCCCACTCGAACCAGGAACCCTTCTTTCCTGCGAGTTTATCAGCCAAATAGACATTCGGCTCTGATACCAGTTTTTAGAAAATTATATATTACGGAGCAATGGAACACATAAAATATTGCAGAAATATAAACACAGAAAACGCATAAAACAAGAGAGACACAGATATACGTGGTTCACCCAGTTTGGGCTACGTCCACCCCGAACAACCAGTCCTTCCTTTCTATTATCTAGCAAAATGAAGAGACACAACCTACAACAAATCTGCTGTAATATCCTCTGTTTTCTCTCACAGTCTCACCTCTCTATTTCTCGCTTCACAGAATACACATCTATCACACAGCCTCAAATACAATACCCTCATACAAAGAGAGGGGTTGCCTTCTAGGGCAAAAAACCCTAAACTAAACATAAGTTCTACTGTCAGATCATCCGCCAAATGAACGACCCAGATTGACTAGAAATTACTATACTTTTACAAGGCAGTTTTTCCGCCCCCATTTCGAACTGGGGTCCTATGTGGCGATACCTTTGAATATGGACGATAATCAGGCTCCACACCCAACACTTCATTAATTCTAAATAATCTAGAAACTAATTTCTCTCACAAATAATTAATTAATCACTCAAAATAATATTAATATTTACATGAAATTTTAATATTTCTTCAAAACATGAAACCCCCTAGCTTAGGTAAAATACAAGGTGTTTTTCGGAGATGATGCTCCTGCATCAGACTCCCCATGTAAGAAAATTCATGACCACCTGGTCATAAGTCTGGATATTTCCTCCTGGATCCCAAATTTTATTTTGTAATCTTTCTTTGCTTGTCAATTGCTTTAATGTTGTTGTTATTTGCTATTGTTCTCCAGGTTTCCATATTTTGCGCTGTAATACTCCACTTGCTGTGCTCTTGCAATCTTTCGTTGTCTTTCTCTTGTTGTCTTTCCTTTTCTTTCTTGTCGCTGTTGCTATCTTCTGGAATTCTTTTGTTATCAGTCTTCTGATACTTTCAATCTCTCGGTCCAAATAATCTCCCGGCTGTTGATTTCTTGTTGCCTGCTGAGCTAAGACGGCTTGCTCAGTTTTTACTTTCTCTATTTGTACTGTCACTTGCTGACTTTTTGCTTCTATGCTTGTTTCTGTTCTGACTGCCACCCGATCATCCATACCCTCTTGTCTTCTGGAACATAAAACTTCTTCTTCCTTCATTTGACTTCTCAATTGAGTCAAATGTTCTGCAACAATACCTGCATTCACAAAACACTTGTTAGAATAAAAATCAGAAGGCATCAGTGCCTTGTCCCCCTTTGCCAACACTTCAGTATGCTGTTCTTAATTCTCCTCTACTATCAGCACATCAATATGTTGATTCTCTTTACCCAAAGAATTCTCTAAAGAATTCTCAAGACTGTCAACCAGTCTTTCCTTCACACCATCTGTCTCTAAGATGTCTTTCTGCTCTCGTTCACTGTACTGAATTCTTTCATCTGCTGCAATCGCCTTGTCATACTCTGAATTTATCAACAAGTATTCCAACAATGAAATTTCTTTGTAGCATTGCTGAAGCATATCAGCATCACCTGCATTCATACATGAACTTTTAGTTTGCATAGAATGTTCAAAAGTATCAGCTGTTACTTCCCTTATCTGCGATTCAAACTGCTTCTCTTCTTCAGCATCCACAAGAGCTTTCCCTTGTACTGTAACAACAAAAGCATCACTGCTTTCTTTTTCAGAATACTTATCATTTTCTGCTTCCTCTGTCTTCATTCCTTTCTGAGATTTTGCTATCTCAGCATCTATCTGAACAACCTTCCGATTCAAATTTTCTTGAACAAACTCTAAAGCTTTTTCATCTCCCTGTACTATACCTGCAAACACACACAATTCATCAGTTTTAAAACCACAAGACTTTTCAGTCTTGACTGCTTCCTCAAGCACTCCCCTCTGAACAAATCTGCATGTGGAATCTTCAAATTCCAACTCTGGCTCAAGAACTCTAAGTTCCTTTTTCAACAAGGCAATCACAATTTGCCTCAACCTCCTCTGCAATTGTCGCCAAGTCAATTTCTTTCCCTTCAGTGGAAAGATCCAACCTCTATTCTGATTTTCCTGGTCTTGCAGCCATTCTTCCAGTACCTGCAATTGTATCTTTATTTATGCAATCTCTGTTTCTCTGACTTCATCAGTCATCTCACTTCTGTGGCATTCTTCTGAACCTCTTCTATGATCCTCCATGATCATCTTCTCACTTTCCATGAGTTTCACTAGCCTCTGCAACAAGCTCTCCTGTCTTGCCACCACTTACCTCACCAAGCTCTCCTCACTCAGTCTTTTGGTAAGTACTTGGTTCACTGCCTCTGGAACCCTGGAGCACTCTCTTCTGCTCTCTCTCTAGGCTATCTCTTCAACTCACCTTCTTCTTCAGGACACTGCAATTGTCCTCCTTATTCAGCCTTTAGCTGAATACCAGGTTCACTGCCATCTTCTCTTCAACCATAAACTTCAATTCATAAATTCCAAATCAGAAAAATCATCTCACCTTTAAGATCTTGTATGATCTTTTCCTCCCTGCAATCCTATTCACTTGTGTAGTTTTCATATCAGATTTAGAAATCTGATCTTCCTTTCAGTCATTCAACAAAAATACCTTTCAATTCAATAAAACCTTCTTGTCATCATTCAGAAAATAAACATTTCAGCAGAGCATTCCGGCTCTGATACCAAAAATGATGCAGGCCTAAACCTGCAATACCCAGGATCTTCAACACCTGTGCCTATAAGAATACATGCTCAGTAATACAAATCTCAATCTCTGGAAAATTTGTATAATATTATTTATGCAGAAGCTCATTTAAATTCAATTCAAATCAACTCAATATGAACATGTGTTTATACACATCATCCCAATTTACAATTAGCACTTCCAATTCCAGTTTTCACCTCTTCATATCAAATAAACATCCTTCATTCAAAAGCCCAATCTTGTACATGAGCCTTTTAAGATCAGATTTCTCTTTATGATCACATTTCAACCAAACAAATGCGCCATGTTCTAATATTCAATTAGACACTGTTTCAAACCAAACCAACCAAACTCATATAACTTCATGCTTACTCAAATAAGACTCCTACTGGGCAATCTCACACAACTCAATTGCGAAAGCTTTGTCTTAAAATATGTTTACACATTTTAATGGTTTATGGAAACCATATTTCAAACCGGCTCTTACATGCAATCAACCTTAAACTTTAAATCAATTGTATGAAATTATAAACCAACAATCCATCCCAACTCGCAAATTTCATTTTCATAATGCCAGACTTTAAAATTCAAGAATACACCCACACCATGGAAATCGATCCTTACAACAAAATCATTTTAATCACGTCGATCCACACAAATTATACATCTTTATGGCTACGGACTTACCTTCAAAAACGCCCTTTAATTTCAATTGGGCCTCCTTGCTTTGTTGCGGTCATTACATAACTCGACATTTTATATCAACGCTGCAATTATTTTGCGTTACTTTGCAAACTGGCTTACTGCTCCATGTATTTATCACCGGCAATGTGACTTCGCAATGCTAGGACTACACTTCTTCTAGCATGCCAAACATTTTACAATATATATGAAACAACTACCAAACCACTGCAATTCGCTCATTCTGCTGCACGTAGACTCTGACATTCAGGGCATCCAATTCAAGAAACAATTATGCAAAGTCGCCTTTCACAATGCCTTCAGGAGTTGCCGGAAACTTCTAACTCACAACGCATATCCAGAACTCGAGTTTTAATCAATTTGAAACAATGATCAATATTTTCAATTTAGAACTCTGCTCTTTAACCAGAACTCGCCCTGCAACCAGATTTTCAATACTGTAAAATATGAATCGATTTCACTCCTCTTCGAGCATTACGTCTTCAATGTATTTTCCAGATTTTAAACCAATAATCATCGATTCTCTCTTGATCGATTTCTTCACCCTGTGTTTCTTTTATTCCACTCATGACTTCATATTACTGGGCGCTCTATCTTTTTAGTTGTAGTCAATCAAATCCACACAACCATTCATTCGACCCATATAGTTTAACAATTATAATGCAGAGATTAATAACTTATATGCAGAGCTGTATATAATATTCGATCTCCCTCAGATTCATTGAATTATGCACATTCTTATTCCACGGGAATTAATGCACCAATTAACCAACAAATACCAGCAAATTCACTCTTAACACAGTAATTGATCCATACATGAATTGACCAATCTAAGGCGTATAACTCAAAATCACACTTTCATAGAAAATGAACATACTTACAAACTTTTCTTCTTGGCCCAATATTCAATGTTCATGGCCCTTACAATTTGCCAGAGGCTTACAACCTTGGCTGTTCAAAACCAGCTCTCAACCACACTCTCACTCTCTCCAACTATCTCAACGTATTTTTCTCTCAAAAACCCTTCCTATTTATACAATTTAAAAAATGATCTAATTAAATGCTCAATCCCCTTAATATCTCATCAAATCCCTAAATCTCTCAACATCCCTAAGAGATAGATTCTCATCTCTAAAACTTAGAAAATAATCCCAACTTAGGCTCCTTCATTAATTCTAAATAATCTAGAAACTAATTTCTCTCACAAATAATCAATTAATCACTCAAAATAATATTAATATTTACATGAAATTTTAATATTTCTTCAAAACATGAAACCCCCTAGCTTAGGTAAAATACAAGGTGTTTTTCGGAGATGATGCTCCTGCATCAGATGGCATAACAAGGCATCCTGGAGGTGAAAATCTGGAACATGCCGACCCTCCAAGAGTGTCTGGTATGTGTGGCCGAATTCTAGGTCACTTTTGTAGAGATGTGGCCAATCAGAAGTCTCGTGCCCACAAGAGTTGAGCACAGTGGTTAATGCCATGATCGATGGTCGATTAAGGCACTCTGCAACATTATTGGTGCTTCCCTTCTTATATTTGATATTCAAATGGAAATCTTGCAGGTATGTAGACCACTTCTGATGGCAATCATTCTGCAATTTCCCTTGGGTCTGTATGAACTGCAGTGGTCGGTGGTCTGTGTGGATGACTGTTTCCTTACCCAAAATGTAATGCTTCCATTGACGACAAGCCTACACAATGGAATACATCTCTTTATCATAAGTGGGATACTTTCGGACTGTGTCTGAAAGTGTTTCACTATGATATGCGACTGGATTCCCGTGTTGAGTAAGGACTGCCCCAATAGCATAGTCAGAGGCATCTGCCTCGACCTCAAATGGGTGTTGTAAATCTGGTAACGTGAGCAGGGTTGCTATGCAGAGTCGATCTTTCAACTCTATGAATTCATTCTGTTGAGATTCACACCAAAAAAATTTCGCTTTCGCTCCTCCCTTGGTGACTTGACTCAAGGGCCAAGTGATATGAGAAAACCCCAACACGAACCTGCGGTAAAAGTTGGCGAGAGCTAGA
The DNA here is from genome assembly GCA_031772625.1 of Pinus tabuliformis. Taxonomy (NCBI): domain Eukaryota; kingdom Viridiplantae; phylum Streptophyta; class Pinopsida; order Pinales; family Pinaceae; genus Pinus; species Pinus tabuliformis. The sequence continues at coordinate 1,265,144,264 of CM062807.1, read as the reverse complement.
AAGCTGCGGAGCTCTGTCAGAGTGGTTGGAGATGGCCAATCTCGAATGACTTGGATCTTGGCTGGATCCACATGCACCCCCTGTTCATCAATAATGTATCCCAGATATTGAACCTAGGTCATGCCAAAAGTGCATTTCTCCAAATTGGCACATAGCTTGTGTTGTCACAGTGTTTGGAGTACCTGTCGGATGTGGTGGAGGTGCTCTTCCCAACTCTGGCTGAAGATCAAAATGTCATCCAAGTATACCACTTCAAAGGAGTTGGTGAATGGATGCAATATGTCATCCATTAGCCTCATGAAGGTTGCAGGAGCATTCGTCAATCCGAAAGGCATCACCAACCATTCGAAAAGGCCCTCCTTGGCTTTGAAGGCAGTCTTCCACACATTAGAGGGTTCGATTGGCACTTGGTGATATCCTGACTTCAGATCGATCTTGCTGAAATATTTTGCCCCCTTTAGTTGGTCCAGAAGGTCATCAATCCGCGGGATCGGGTACCTATTACGGGCAATGATCTTGTTCAACGCCTGATAGTCAATAGAGAGTCTCCAAGTCCCATCCTTCTTCTGTACCAACACGATTGGGCTCCCACAAGGCGATGAACTTGGATGGATGTGACCTTTCCGCAACAGCTCCTGAATCTGCCTCTTGATTTCATCATTCTCCATAATAGAGCACTGATAAATTGGTCCATTGGGTAGTGGCGCACCTGGGGTCATATCGATGGAGTGCTTGACCTGACAGTGCAAAGGAACCCCTGCAGGGGAGGTGAAGATGTCCTCGTACTCTGCCACGACCTTGTCAATCTGTAGCTGTCGTTGTTGAGCCTTAGTTTTGGTCTTATTTTTGCTCAAAGAAACTTACTTATCCATCTATTTTCCATCCATTTTCCCTTCATTTATCCCATTTTTATGTATATTTTATATCCATTCAGGTATTTAATTTTAATTTTTCAATTTCTAAAGTTTTTATAAAAAATTGGTTTTTAGTGCAAAATTGGCAGATTCAGAAATTCCCGTAATAGCTCTATGGTTGACATGGTTGCAGGACACTTGGGCACGAATGGAATGCATGGATGGACAGCTTGGGAACTAGGACAAAACCAACAATGCTTAGTTCGAACTGAACAAGCTTTATTAGGCCCATTTGGTGCTAGTCAACCATGACTAGTCATGCAGGAATCCCATAGAAATAGGGTTGTTTTGAGATTTCATAGGAATGGTCATCTTTCTTGGGTTGGGGATAATGAATTCGACTTGGATAGGTGGATGAGAGTAGATGGGTTTTTTTGAGTGAATATAGATCAGTTTGTTCATGAGACTTCTTATTTAAAGCCAAAACTTTGATGGCTTATGTATTGATTTTGTGATATACTTTTATGCTGTGACATCTTTGGATTGAGAAGTTAATTTGAAGACTTGTGTTATTATTATTTTGATGTGCAATGCTATGGATGTGTGACTGATATAAGCTTCTGATATCACCTCTCAAAGTGTGCAAGGCAAGGGTGGAGGGCCCTCACTCCAAGCTAAGTACACTTCCTTGTTAAACTAGTTTTATTTCCTTGTAATTTGGTTGATTGTAGCACTAGTTTTTCAAAGCTTTATTTCAGTTTTCTTTATGGTTTATGCATAGTTATTGATTTCATTTGTTAATAGCTTATTCATCACTTTATTGAGTTGGAAAAATATGTGTTCAAGTTTGGCATCCCTTCTGCTAAAATGATGAATCAAAACTAGTTTCTTTTGTTTACATGCAAGCAGTTTTATTTCTATTTAGATTTAGATATTGAGATGAATGTATTATGATGGAATATCTTAGGTGTCTCTTAAGTTAAGAGCTTCTTTCATTTATAATTTATCCATCTTGAGCTTTTGGTTTCAATCTCTGATTCATTAAGTGATAATTGAGGTGAAGGTGGACTTGTTGAGGTCAAGAACCCTTTCAATGTTTCTCTCTTTTTAAGCTGATTGAATTAGAGTTATAAGATGTATTATCTTTAGCTTTTGAATAACTTATATTTCAAGGTTTGTTTATATCTGATCTTCACATATAGTGAACTTGCCTCAAAGCATAAACAACCCGGATTGATAAGAAATAATTGTGTTAATTTAGGACCATAAATTAGCTCAACATTTTGGCGCCGTTGCCGGGGAGGCAAATATCGGCATAGTCAATAGAAAGATAAAAAAAAATTCAAAATCACAAAAACATTAGTTACATTCCATTCAAGTTATGTTTCTTTATGCCTAGATATAGATATCCTCAAGGTAGATTTATTAAAAACCCCGCAAAAGTAGAAATAGGATCATCACACACTCCAGTTACTGGTAATCCAACAATTGAGGAATTGGTAGAAAAGAAAAGAACTGGCCAAAGATTAACCTTGATTGAAAGGAAAACTTTGTTAGCTTGGGAAGCAAAACAAAAACAATTCTCCACTTCCGGAAAACAAAAAGAAGAAAGGAAAACAACTTGTTTTTCCATCCATCAATCCTCATATCTTCCAACAATTTGAAATTCCACTTGAAATTGAAATAAATCAAACAATGGTAGAAGAGGGACATGGATCCGTTATTCTCACTCCTGAACAACAAAGGGCTGAATTTGAAAGACAACAGAGAGAATGGAGAAGGAAGAGAGAGGAAGAGGCAAAACAAGAAAATGATAGGAAGCTAGAAAACGACCGGAAAAGACAAGAAGATGGACTTGACCAAGAAACTACTTTTGGTTTTCCGATAGTAGGTACAAGTGCAATATTGGGAGAAGAAGTAAAAATGAAAAATATTCCACCTTCTGTATTGCCAAACTTCTATGGAATGTCTACAGAAGATCCTGATTCATTCATGTTTGAATTTGATATCTTATGTAGAACATATGGATATACTGATGACGTTCATAAACTTCGTCTTTTTCCTGCAACATTAAAAGCAACAACTTTAAAATGGTTTATGGGTTTAGGAGAAAAAACAATAGCCTCTTGGGATGATATGTGAACCGTCTTCCTTAAGAAATATCAAGCTTATGGTAGATCTAGAGATTCAAAGGAAGATGTGTTTAGAATGACACAACAAGAAGATGAAAGTTTAGAAGAATATTTGGAAATATTCGCATATAATCTTTAGAAGTCTAAACAACATTCTCTAACTCAAGAAACTGTTCGCACAATCTTTCTCAAAGGTGTAAGGGATGAATACCTTGACATTTTGAATGTGATGGGTAAAGGAGATATTTCAAACTTTCCATTCGATGAAATTGTCGAGTTATGTCAGAAATATTCTAGAGGAAGATCAAAAACTGGAAGAAGGCAAGTGAGTTCCAAAGCAGCAAAGTCAGCTGCAGGAGGGATAACAAGAGCTGAAATAGTAAGTCTATTGGAAAATTTTAAAACAGATCTTTTGAGTACATTAGGGACACAAGTGGATGTGCTAAAGGCAAACAAGAAGAAAGAAGAACAAGAACAAGCCTTAGCAATATTTTGTTCAAAATGTAAAAAGAAACATCCTTTGAGAGACTGTCCTTTGGATAGTATTCAAGTTTTCAGTCTTTGTACAGGCAATCATTCCACAGAGAGTTGTGTAAAATTGAAAGAGTTACAAATGAACTCAATGGAAGAAGTGCCAAGGATAGAAGGTTTCTATTATGTTGCACCACGAAGACCATGGCAACCTAGGATGCCTCAGCCAAATCAGCCACAATTCCCTCAACAAAATTATGCTTATCCACCTTATAATCCTTGGACCCCTCCAATGCCATGGAAAGATTGGCCTCCACAACAATATTCACAACAACCTGCAAAAGGTTGGAGAGGATATGGTTATGGAAACCAACAACCTCAACAGTATCAACAACAATACCAACAACAAAACCAACAACCATTTGCATATCCACAATATCCGCAATCCATACCCTTTCAACAACAACATTCTGTATATCCGCAATCCATCCCATTTCCACAATAGACTCCTCCATCGTTGTTGACCCAACCACAACAATTACAGCTACCTGCAAATCAACCCAGACCAACTCAACTGCCAGCCCAACCAATGGCCAATCCAAATAACAGGGTGGACAAATCTGCATATACTGTAGAGGAAGCAGCATGTTTTCCTACATATTCGATCCTTCCTCTTAATGATGTCCATCTAAGGTCTGGAAAAGTGCTTAAAAAGGATTCTCCTCCAATTATAGAAGAACCAACTGAATAAGGAGAATCATCTGAAACATCACAAACTGAGGTACAAAATCGGAAAGGAACAAATGTTACAACACAAACACCACCTTATCTAGAAAGGATGGTGGAGCAACAAAACCAAATAATCCTTCCTAAATTTGATATCTTCGATGAGTTAAAAAATGCTTATGTCAAAATTCCTTTGTTGAAAGCAATTAAAGAAATACCAATATATGCTTAAACAATAAAGGAATTGTGCATTCGAAAATCAGAGAAAAAGAAAAAGTATCCTACAACAATCCAAGTCATTGGTAAATTAACAAGTCTCATGTCTACACAAACCTTAGTAGAAAAATATATTGATCCTGGTATCCCAATGGTTACCATATCAATAAATAATTTCTCTGTACCAAATACATTAATAGACTTGGGAGCAGCTATAAACGTAATGACAATGGAGACAATGAAAACTTTGCAATTAAAAAACATTAGATCAACTTCTGCAATCTTGGAATTAGCAGATAGATCTAAAGTTGTTCCTGAAGGAATATTAGAAGATATCATAGTCTCCTTGGATTTGTGGGAGTATCTTGTTGACTTCCTGATCTTGCAACCAAAGACAAACTTGGGAGGACATCCTCTAATTTTAAGCAGACCATGGTTAGCCACTGTTGATGCCTTCATAGGATGTAGATCTGGAAGCATGATTATTTCACAAGGAGATGAAAGGAAACATATCACTCTTTATTCACCTGCACAATCCACTTCTTTAGAATCAATACTTGAAACTCAAGAAAAGCAACAATCAAAAGCAATTTTAAGTATAAATCAATTCTTTGATTTTAGAGAAGAAGAAGAGAATGAAGATTTAATGGACCTTTTTATCTCAGAACCAAGTATCTCTGAGCAGCTTAGAGAAGCTCAATATGAAGCTGCAAATGAACTTTTGAATCAATGATTTCAGGAAACCTGTACTGTTCAAACTTTGCGGAAATCTTTTATAGACATCTTTCTTGTAAACACAGTCTCCACTCCTACAAAAAAAACCAATTGAGTTATATCCTGGAAAGCAATTAAACATTGGAAATCAATTGCAATCAACACAAGAGCAAGAGATAATTCCGCTATTACAGAGATATTCAAAAGCTTTTGCTTGGGATTATACTTATATGCAAGGAATTCATCCTAGCACATCTATCCACCACATCTATACAGATGACCAGCTTAAACCTGTAAGACAACCTCAAAGACGAATGAATCCGATGATGAAGGAAATAGTGAAAGAAGAGTTGCAAAAATTGTTGCAAGTTGGATTCATTTATCCTATTTCAGATAGTCAATGGGTTTCTCCACTGGTTATTGTGCCAAAGAAAAATGGAAAGTGGAGGGTATGTGTAGATTACAAGGAATTAAACAAAGCTACACTCAAAGATCATTTTCCTCTACCTTTCATTGACCAAGTGTTAGACTCATTAGCTGGCAAGAAAATTTTCTCCTTCTTAGATGGGTTTAGCGGATACAATCAGATCAGAATAGCGGAAGAAGACCAAGACAAAACAACATTTACTTGCCCATGGGGAACCTATGCATACAATGTTTTGCCATTTGGTCTATGCAATGCACCTGCAACTTTTCAAAGAGAAATACTTGCAATATTCGTTGATCTAATTCATGAATGTGTAGAGGTCTATATGGATGACTTCACAGTTTACGGAAACACATACAATGATTGTTTAAACAACCTTGAGAAATTTTTGAAACGATGCATTGAAACAAATTTTTCATTAAGCAATGAGAAATGCTATATGATGTTGACAGAAGGAATAGTTCTGAGACACCACATTTTTGCTTCAGGAATAAAGGTGGATCTAGCCAAGATCCAAGTCTTAGTAAACTTAATGCCTCCTACAACACAGAAGGAGGTTAGAAGTTTCTTAGGCTATGCAGGCTATTATAGACGATTTATTGAAAACTTTAGTAAAATATTCCAACCTCTGTTCAAATTATTAGCAAAAGACATTGAATTTCACTGGACAAATGATTGTCAAAATGCTTTTCAAATTTTGAAAGAGAAATTGTCTGTTGCCCCCATTCTTCGTGGGCCAAACTGGTCATTACCATTCCATATCTCAATTGATGCATCTAATACAGCGATAGGTGCCTCTCTGGGACAGAAAGAGAAATTGTCTACTTATGCAATATACTTTATCAGAAAAAATCTAACACCTGCAGAAATGAACTACACGGTCATAGAAAGAGAAATGTTAGTTGTTATACATGCAGTAAATAAATTTCGGCACTATATAACAGGATATCAAGTTTTCATCCATACTGATCATTCAGCAATCAAATACTTGATGAACAAACCAATCACCAATGGACGAATAACAAGATGGTTATTTTTACTACAAGAATTTAATATCACAATACAAGACCGGCCAGAAAAAGAAAATCAAGTGGCTGACTTTCTGTCCCGCATACACTCACCCTCTGATCCAAATCTAGTTGTACATAACTTTCCTGATGAACATCTGTTTGCCATCACAGTCAAAACACCATGGTTTGCATATATTGCAAATTATTTGTCATCTGGAAGGTTTCCAGCTCAATTCACTAAAAAGAAAAAACATAAAATTGTTAGAGGAAGCTCTCGATATACATGGGTCAATGGTGATTTATTTTATACTGGTTCAGATCTAATAATTAGAAAATGCGTACAAGAAGATGAAATATTAGATATTCTAAGAGCATGTCATGATGAACCCTGTGGTGGCCATTTTGTAGATAAACAAACGGCATATAAGGTGCTGCAACTAGGCTATTACTGGCCATCCATCTTCAGAGACTCTAAGAAGTATTTCAAGCAATGTGATAGCTGCCAAAGAACAGACCGACCAATAACATCAGATGAAATTCCACTAAAGCCACAAGTTCTCATATAACCATTTGAGCAGTGGGCACTTGACTTTGTTGGCCCTATCAATCCACCATCAAATGGGAAGAGGTACATCTTAGTATGTACAGACTATGTAACCAAATGGGCAGAAGAAAAAGCAGTTAACAGAGCAACAGAAGATACAGTGGTCACCTTTCCTTTTGAAGAAATCATTGTCAGATATGGAGTACCTAGACAAATTGTAACATATCAAGGAACACAGTTTACATCAAAGATGGTACAAGATCTAATAGAGAAATACAAGATCAAGCACAGGAAATCAACACCATATCATCCACAAGGAAATGGTCAAGTCGAATCAACAAATAAAGTCCTAGAAAATATTATGACAAAAACAGTACAGATGAATAGAAAAGACTGGTCTGAAAAATTAAAGGATGCGCTCTGGGCCTATAGGATCACTTGGAAAACAACAACTGGTTTCAGTCCATACCAGTTAGTATGGTAAGGAAGCTCTACTTCCTATAGAGTTTCAAATACATACATACAGACTAGCAGCTGAACTAGGACTCGACTTGACAGAAGCACAACAACAACGGATCATGGAACTGAATTAGTTAGATGAGCATCGTCAGCAGGCTATGGAACATACTACATTAGTGCAACAACAAAGAATGAAGTGGCACGACAGATACATCAAAACAAAGACATTTCACAAGGGAGATTGGGCATTGCTTTTCGACTCAAAATTCAAAGACTTCAAAGAAAATTTCACAACACACTGGCTAGGCCCATATGAAATTGATGAAATCTTTGACAATGGAGTAGTAAGGATCGAAACAATCGACCAGGATTCCACCTCATTTATAGTGAATGGACATAGGCTCAAATTTTATAATAGGCCTATCAGTAAAGAAGCGTTTATGAAACAACTGATCGAAGACAAAAAACTGGAACTCATGGCGCCAGATTCGCCATCTTCCAGTCTATTAGTTGAATAAAAAAAAAAAAAAAGAGAGAGAGAAAAAATAATAAAAAAACATCAAAATAAATAAACTGTTTGCAAGTGAAAACCAGGCAACTAGCACATTGCAAGCATGAATTCATAGGGAAAAACCAGGGCAACTTGGACTCTATGAATTCTTTCTACTTGTTCTACAGTTCTCTGATCTCTTTACTGCAGGTACACTTCACCAGCTAATGACTTGAGGACAAGTCAACTCTTCAACAAGGGGGGAGACTTGCATTTTATCTTTAAGTGGACGGCTGAAGTTGCAACCATCAGCTCTTTAGCTGGAAACAAGGCCTGTATTGTCAATAGAAGGACCTGATATACCAAATCATTACCAGGGAACCTGAAAGACCTGCCAATGTCAACACAACATGTGCATTTTTTGTAAGCAGAAAAAGGGACCTGAAACAATGCATCATTACAGAGGGACCTGGTTATCAATTCAAGATTAGAACCTGAAGAACAAGGAGCAGCAATAAAGTCTACATTTGAATCCATCTACGACATCTGATCAATTAATTTCATCCTACTTGTACAACCATCATCCAGGGGAGTATACGTGGTCATTTTGTGCTTTAAAAATTCAAAATTTTCTTAGAAATTTTTAGTTTTTGTTAAGTTGAAATTAGTACCTGGGGATATTCATTATCATTTACATCCTATATTCCTATAACCCCTATACCTTATAACCCTATTCCCTTTCATTTCCATACGTATTCCCTCTTTTCACTAACCCTAATACCCCTAAGTATTTTTCTTTGCAAGCTTAAAAAGGCCAAACTAGGACAACTTTCAACCTGCACATACATACAAGTTCATGCAACTCAGAGCATTAGTAATGGTAATAATTTTAAACATAACCCCAATGGTCATTTTAAAATTATAAAAGTATGTTATATAAAGTCAAACAAAACAAAACCTATGCGCTAAATGGAAATATATATATATATATATATATATATATATATATATATATATATATATATATACCATAATATATATGGAAATATCAAACAATACATATACCATAGGTTGACAAAAGGAGTGAATGCGCTATATTCATTATCAAACGCGCATAAGGTATATGGTAAAGGGTATATATATATATATATATATATATATATATATATATATATATATATATATATATATGAGTTGCATATAAAGAACACGCATATGGTTCATATGATATAAAGTATGGCATATAACATAGTCACAAGAAAAGGTTCATCGACGTTAATGAAATATGGTTGATGGATGAGAATGAACAAACAATAGAACGTTACGGTGGGCATCCAAACATCATGGCAAAACGTATCATTACACAGTGAGCAAGGAATACATGGTAGTGGAGCATACGGCGGTAGGTATGATTATAAACCATTGAAATGAATCCCATACGACAAACGGTCAGCACTTAACACAGTGGCATGGCGATCTGTTTACCCATTGGTTGAGATGCTACGCAGGGATCATGCGTACCAAGCCACGACTCGACATCCTCATGACACAGTCGGGCGACTGGTCAATAGGACAACCATGTAAGCCATGACTTTTCAAACACCAATGATTACACATTTCGGTACAGCCGAAACGATCATGAACACTGACTGAGCTCATGAGCAGTTCAAACAATAACCCTGTGTCGTGTTCAACCATGATCCTCATCACCGCATAAGCTCAGAAAAATGGTGTTTGAAGCTGCGGCCCAGTGAAAAGAGAAGCAAATTCAGTCGGGAGAATTTAAAGAAGAAAATTGTTCCGGGATTGATGTTTGAATAACGGATTTTCAGGGATTTATTAAGGTAAGGTGTTGGTTGTTTTAAAAGCTCGGCACAGTGAATCGAAGTTAGACCCTCAGTTGTTTATGATAACGATTGTTTGTCTTTCCACCAGTCAAATTGAAACGGTTAAACCAAGATTTGGAGCGCCGATATCCCTCCAGGTGCTCGGTGATCTAAGGTAAGCCGAAATCGTAGCCCCAACTTGGTGATTTGCTGCATAAAAATTGGTATGAATCCTTAGTGGATCAGGTTTCATTTAAATGCAAAGGGTTTGCATGGTCAACACGTAGATTTTGGCAATGAATGTGGAATTGTATGCTGTGTCGTGTCAATAACGTAGCCCATGAACTAAGGAAACATACAGTGCAGTGTTATTGAATGGTGAATGGCGGTGAATATTAATAAGGAGCGTTGTAGAATGCGCACTACATTTGTATTTTCATATAGTTGTGCGCCGATTTAAAAACAAACAGTCCAAAACAACTTGCATCCCTTGCTGTGCACTGATTTACATCAAAATAGAGGATTGATATGTTTTAAATATTGAATGCCTAATGCCATTTTTGATGAAGGGATTGTATGTAAAAATCATTTGAATATGTTGTGTTTGTTTTTGTTTTGGGCCGAGAATTTTTATGAGACAGTCCAGAGCAGTGTTTATAAACTTTGATGGGCCGAGGATTGTATTTTGCCAGGGTATTTGTAATTTGTTTATAAGGCCGTGAGCATGATTTCAAATGCGTTGTGTGTATTTATTTTTAGAGGCTGAGTGTATGTGAATAGCCCTCTAGTTGTCATGCTAAGGTTAAATCGCCTTTGTGCTCATAGCTCTGATTGCGCCTGAGTATAGTTGGTATAAGATTGAGTCCGTGTGCATAATTTTGACACATTATACAGTCCAATTCTTTTTAACAAATGATATATTGGGTTAGGCTGAGAGCATTTTTGTACATTTGTTGGTGAGGCCGAGAGCCAAATGTATGAGCATTTCACAGTTTTCTTGGTTAAAACATAAACAGTCATCAATTATTTGAATTTTGGCAAAATAAATGAGGACCAGGAGCATGTATAAACATTGTTTGTATGTGTATTTTTGTTTTCAAGAACAGAGGGCAGCATATTAACAGGGTATACAAACATTTGTTGCATTGAACAGGGGTTAAAACAGTGTTGTTGCAGAGGGCAGAGTCAAACAGTGGTGAATTGAGTTGATTGAAAAGAGGAAGGTAAGGTTATTTGACTTCAAAAAAAAATTCATTTCGAAATCAAACAAATAATTGCATCTTTCTTTCAAAATGAAATTAGTAACAACAGAGGAATTTATTCATTGGTTTACAGAAGCAATGTCAATCAAAGTAGAGCCAAAATTTCAGATAGAGAGCTGGGGGAAGGAAACAATAGAAAAACTTTACCAAGCAGGGATGATCAGTTTCCTACAAAAATTTGATGGCCACTCTGAACAAATAACCAGAGAGTTTATAAAAAATTTCAATCAAGACCAGACATGGGTGGGAGATGTCATTATTCCTGTAACCCAGGAATATCTTTCCCAAGCCTTAGATCTGCCCATGGTAGGTGAGAAGTATTACAAAGGCCTGCACTTTAAAGAGAAAGCTTGGACTTTCTTTCTTGAGAAGAACCAGAAGGGGACATTTGACAGAACAAAAGGGATACCTAGGGAATGGTTTAATGAACCTTGGGGTGAGTTGGTTTTGGTTATCCAAAAGTTCTTGACCTGTGATAGGGGGTATAGCATGGCTCACTTGTATCATGTCAGACTTCTGCAACATATAAAAGGGGAGGATAGGATAAACTTGCCCTATTTCCTATATAGAAGCCTCTTGAGAATGATAGAAACAGTCAAATATGAACACAGGCCTAAAGTAGGACAGATATACCATCAAGGATTAATCAAAATCCTAGTTGAGTATCAGGTGAGATCACAGGGCATAGTGTGGCGAGAATTCATGTCTAGAAATCAATTCATTGAACAGGTTCATGAGGTACAGGACAAAACAGAGCACTAAAACAAAGGATTGATGAACTCACCCTTATATCCTAGAACAAGAGCCAAACAACAGAACAACATGGCCATGTAAGAAAATGAAACATATGTTATGTCTATTCCTAGGCAATTTAGGAATAAGAGTCCCATTGACTTAGAGAAGGAAGTAGAAACATATTCCCCAAGACAGCAAGAAGAAAATGAGAAGGATTCTTCATATGATGGTGCAGCAGCAACATCACTTATGAAAACAACACAAGATTTTGAGAGAGAACTTAATTTAGGAAGAATCAGAGATCTAACTGACCAATTGGAAATTAGCAAAATCTTAGAGAAGAAATTAAAGGAAGAAGACAAGGAAAATAAGAAATATAATGCTAAATTGGTCAAAGCAAATGAGAAACTGAATGAAGAATTGGGGAGGCTAAAGAGGAAAAATGATCTACTTTCTAAGCAAGCATTTAAGTGGCTAAAGGAAAAGAACATGTGGCAGGAAAAATATGAAAAAAAAGGTCAAAGTAGCTTTGTTTAGGGAGAGACATGATGCAGGTTTGGATTGTTTTTCCAGGGCAGCACAGCAGGAGGCATCTACAGGTACAACATCCACTACAGAAAGGCGAAGGTCAAAGAGGAACAAGCAAGCATCGGGACATGCTTGATGATAAGCAAGGGAGAGATGTTGAGCCTTAGTTTTGGTCTTATTTTTTCTCAAAGAAACTTACTTATCCATATATTTTCCATCCATTTTCCCTTCATTTATCCCATTTTGATGTATATTTTCTATCCATTCAGGTATTTAATTTTAAATTTTCAATTTCTAAAGTTTTTATGAAATTTTGGTTTTTAGTGCAAAATTGGCAGATTCAGAAATTCTCGTAATAGCTCTAATGTTGATATGGTTGCAGGACACTTGGGCACGAATGGAATGCATGGATGGATAGCTTGGGAACTAGGACTAAGACAGCAATGCTTAGTTCGAACTGAACAAGCTTTATTAGGCCCATTTGGTGCTAGTCAAGCATGACTAGTCATGCAGGAATCCCATAGAAATAGGGTTGTTTTGAGATTTCATAGGAATGGTCATCTTTCTTAGGTTGGGGATAATGAATTCGACTTGGATAGGTGGATGAGAGTAGATGGGTTTGTTTGAGTGAATATAGATCAGTTTGTTCATGATACTTCTTATTTAAAGCCAAAACTTTGATGGCTTATGTATTGATTTTGTGATATACTTTTATGCTGTGACATCTTTGGATTGAGAAGTTAATTTGAAGACTTGTGTTATTATTATTTTTCTATGCAATGCTATGGATGTGTGACTGATCTAAGCTTCTGATATCACCTCTCAAAGTGTGTAAGGAAAGCGTGGAGGGCCCCCACTCCAAGCTAAGTACACTTCCTTGTTAAACTAGTTTTATTTCCTTGTAATTTGGTTGATTGTAGCACTAGTTTTTCAAAGCTTTATTTCAGTTTTCTTTATGGTTTATGCATAGTGGTTGATTTAATTTGTTAATAGCTTATTCATCACTTTATTGAGTTGGAAAAACAGGTGTTCAAGTTTGGCATCCCTTCTGCTAAAATGATGAATCAAAACTAGTTTATTTTGTTTACATGCAAGCAGTTTTATTTCTATTTAGATTTAGATATTGAGATGAATGTATTATGATGGAATATCTTATGTGTCTCTTAAGTTAAGATCTTCTTTCATTTATAATTTATCCATCTTGAGCTTTTGGTTTCAATCTCTGATTCATTAAGTGATAATTGAGGTGAAGGTGGACTTGTTGAGGTCAAGAACCCTTTCAATGTTTCTCTCTTTTTAAGCTGATTGAATTAGAGTTATAAGATGTATTATCTTTAGCTTTTGAATAACTTATCTTTCAAGGTTTGGTTATATCTTATCTTCACATATAGTGAACTTGCCTCAAAGCATAAACAACCCGGATTGATAAGAAATAATTGTGTTAATTTAGGACCATAAATTAGCTCAACAGTCGTGTAGAGGGGCCCTGTCTGGAGGTCGTGGCGACCGTCTTCTTCTTTCCTTGAGGGCGTATCATCCGGAAAACAAATTTCCTGGTTTTGGAAATGAGCTTACTGCATTGTTTTGCATTGATCAAAGAGATGGTGGTAGGCGGTGCTACCTTTGGTATCCTGTACAACGTATTTGCCAATGTAATGATAATAGCACAGGGCCTTGATTCATACACAACATGTCGCTTCCACAAGTATGGTTGTCCTAATAATACATCACAAACTTCAAGGGGAGCAATGTCACACAATACCTCATCTGTGAAGGGCTTGATGTTGTATGGAAGGCGACACTGCTGGCTCATGCGAAGATCTCATCCTTGGTGAAGCCACCCGATGGTGTATGGTTGTGGATGTGTTGTGGTCGGTAAGCCCAATGGCTTCACGACCTCTGCCGAAATGAGGTTCTTTTGGCTCCTGCTATCGACAATGAACTGTAGTGGGGAGCCTTTTACCCACATATGGGAGTGGAAGAGATGCTCCTCCTCCTCTGGATCTTCAGGTTCATTTTTCTGGATCTTGGCAGTAGCAACAGTCGCATTGGGATCCGCATCAATGATCTGCTTCCCTTTGTCATTCCCTTTGTCGGGTTCTGACTCAGAGTCGGAACATGCATCTGATTCTGAAACCTTTAGCTCAGCCACCAGTGACTGCTTGGCCTGACACTCACTTGTGTTGTGAGTGGAGCTCTTATGGAACTCACACCATTTTCCCATGTCCTTTTTTGGCTTTGCGGCACTGTTCTTTGCTTGTAGCTTTGGCGGGTTGTCTTGGGCTATCCCGCCTTGGCTTTGTACTTTGTTCTGTGGTTTAGGGGCACCTTTCCCTTGCTTCATATTCGCAGATCCAAAGTCACGCTTCTTTTGTTTAAACTTCTGCTCGACCTTGACAGCATATTTGTATGTTGTGCCAAGCAAGGAGATGTTCAGGAATTCTATTTCTTCTTGGATGTACTTGTGCAGGTAGCCGTAGTATTTGAGTATCAAATGCTGCTCCGTATCCTTGATACCCAACTTTGTGCGAAGGGTATGGAAAATATTGGTGAACTCCGACACATCTTGGTCCCTTCCCTGCCGCAGCGTGGTCCACTTGATGTATTCATCCTCATAGGTTCTAACAGGGTTGTACTGCTCCATGATTGCATCCCGGAATGAATTCCAAGTGGGTGGAGCTGAAAATAGTGAGTCGGTATATTCATCCTTTTGCTCGCAGTAGGTTTCCCACCAGTCCTTGACGTGGGGGGATGCTTTGAGAAGAGCGAAAACAATCTTTTCCCGACTCAAAAATTCATGAACAGAAAAATAACCCTCTAGCAGATTTAACCATTTATCTATGGCACCAGCGTCTATCTGACCCTCGAATATGGGGATTTCAAAATTAACTTGTACCTTAAAGGGCGTGGCATTTCCAGAGTAGTTGCTGGAAGCCGATGCGTCGCTTCTGGGTAGCCGCTGAAGGATCTGGGCAAAGTTGTCCATCATCGCATTTCGTTGTCGCTCGAGGGATTCTTTGAGCAAGATTTTGATAGGATCTCCTGCCCCCTCGTCTTTCTTCTCATCCGCCATGGGAGGCCGTCGGGATTTGTGAGGCTGGTCTTGCAAAGGTTTGACCAGTTCAAGCCCTAGCTCCTTATATTCCGACCTCGTTGGGGACATGCAAAGAAAAACCGAGAAAAAGAACACCGCTCTAATACCACTGATCCGGATTTAAACATGAACGAAACAAATTACAGAGATAACCATAAACACAGATATGCAGTAGAAATAATATTTCATTTCATTAATATAAAATACTGAAATATGCTTACAGACAATAATGGAAATAAACCAGCTAGGGCGATGGTAGCTTATCTATGAGAAGAGATGTGGTGGCTACATGCCTCTGAACTATCTGAACTGTGTTACAACGAGGCTCGAAGGCCTATTTATTATTGAGAAACAAGGGAAAACCCTTCACATCCCAAAACCTAACCCTAGAAGATGAAACGCCAAATTGTGGGCCCCGTTTTGGGGTGAGTTGGACAACCAAATTCCTAGGGTCGCGAATTGGTCGTATTATCTCCATTTGACATGCATGATAGCCCATTGGAAAGATCTCTCCGAGGACTATGACAGAAAAGACGATTTTTATCAAAAAAATCGCTGACGGTAGATTTCCCAAAAAAAGTCGTTTAGGGCCTCAAAACGGCTCCGGAAGTTTGGCACCCGAAAAACTACTAAAAATAGTAAACTGCGCTATAATTAAGGAAACTGAAAATGCTGAGAGGAACAATGGTGGGGGTCCAGGTGGACTTGGCAGGTGGCCACCAATATCCACCTGGATCATTCCTCCCCCCTTAGGAAGCAATGGTCCCCATTGCGTTGAGTTCTTCCATGAGATGGGGAAACTTTTGTTGAACTTGGTCCCTAGTGAGCCACTTGCCATTGTGAAGGAGTTGGCCTGCTTTGACAACTCGATACAGTTGAATATTCTGTTGGCGAGTATTCTTGATCTGTGTGTCCATGATTCGATCAGTTGCAGCTTGTCCCATGCAATCTGGATTTAATTCTATGGGTGTGAGATATTCTGCAATGTTAGATGTGTCTAGAAATGGTGGAAAGTATGGCCGAAGGCGGTCCACATTGAACACTGGGTGCAGGCCAAGGAATGGGGGAATGCTGAGTTCAAATTCATTGTCTCCCACAGCCTTAGTAATGGTGTAGGGACCATATCGGAGTGGTCTCAGTTTCTGATGGGCTCCAGTAAGGCGTTCCTTTTGCAAATGCAGCCAAACTTTGTCACCCACCTGGAACTTGTGTGGCACTCGATGTTGATCATTTCACTGCTTGAACTTGGCATTTGATTTCTCCAGAATTTCATGGACCTGCTGGCGAATATGTTGTATGTTCTCAATGAAGCTGGTCGCCTTGTTTGTTTCGGACTGGAGATGAGCTGAATCTGTGTGAGTAGCTGCAAATGGCATGGCCACATCAGTGGGGCATGATGGCTGGAATCCCAATCCCACCTGAAAAGGGCTGTGGCCAGTGGAGCTATGAAGAGCTCGGTTGTAGCTGTGTTGAACATAGGGGAGGCTCTCCTCCCATGTGCGTGGATGCTTTGAGTTGAACATGTGCAGAATGTGTACAATCATCCTATTGACAACCTCTGTCTGGCCATCAGTTTGAGGATGGAAGGCTGTGGACTTAGTGAGTTTGGTGTCCAGCATTGACCAGAGACTGGACCAAAATTTATTGAGGAACCGACTCTCCCGATCTGAGATGATAGACTGTGGGATCCCAAAGTGCACCCACACTCATTCAAAGAAGAGTTTAGCAGTAGCTTCTGCTGTGATGTTCTTCTTGCAGGCCGCCATGATGGCCATCTTCTAGAACCTGTCGACGACCACAAAAACACAGTCATTTCCATGCTTAGTGGAAGGAAGGCCGGACATGTAATCCATGGAGATGGATTCCCAAGGTTGGCTAGGGGTAGGCAGTGGGGTATAGAGGCCTTGCTTCTTGATGGTCGGTTTGGCAATGGCACAGGCAGTACATGATCTGATGTACTTCCCAACATCATGTCGAAGATTCGGTCAATAGAAGTACTTTTGCAGCGCTGCCACCATTTTCTCGACCCCAAAATGACCAGCAGCTCGACTATGGTGTGCTTCCCAAATCATCTTGGCACGCTCACTTGAAGGAACACAAAGGTGACCTAGATGGCATAACAAGGCATCCTGGAGGTGAAAATCTGGAACATGCCAACCCTCCAAGAGTGTCTGGTATGTGTGGCCGAATTCTGGGTCACTTTTGTAGAGATGTGGCTAATCAGAAGTCTCGTGCCCACAAGAGTTGAGCACAGTGGTTAATGCCATGATCGGTGGTCGACTTAGGCAATCTACAACATTATTGGTGCTTCCCTTCTTATACTTGATATTCAAATGGAAATGTTGCAGGTATGTAGACCACTTCTGATGGCGATGATTCTGCAATTTCCCTTGGGTCTGTATGAACTACAGGGGTTGGTGGTCTGTGTGGATGACCATTTCCTTCCCCAAAATGTAATGCTTCCATTGTCGACAAGCCTAAACAATAGAATACATCTCTTTATCATAAGTGGGATACTTCCGGACTGTGTCTGAAAGTGTTTCACTGTGATATGCCATTGGATGCCCGTGTTGAGTAAGGATTGCCCCAATAGCATAGCCAGAGGCATCTGTCTCGACCTCAAATGGGTGTTGTAAATCTGGTAACGCGAGCACGGTTGCTATGCAGAGTCGATCTTTCAACTCTATGAATGCCTTCTGTTGAGATTTGGACCAAAACAATTTCACTTTCGCTCCTCCCTTGGGCAAGACCTAGAAAGTTGCGGAGCTCTGTCAGAGTGGTTGGAGATGGCCAATCCTGAATGACTTGGATCTTGGCTGGATCCACATGCACCCCCTGTTCATCAATAATGTATCCCAGGTATTGAACCTGGGTCATGCCAAAAGTGCATTTCTCCAAATTGGCACATAGCTTGTGTTGCCGCAGTGTTTGGAGTACCTGTCGGATGTGGTGGAGGTGCTCTTCCCAACTCTGGCTGAATATCAGAATGTCATACAAGTATACCACTAAAAAGGAGTTGGTGAATGGACGCAAGATGTCATCCATTAGCCTCATGAAGGTTGCAAGAGCATTCGTCAATCCGAAAGGCATCACTAACCATTCGAAAAGGCCCTCCTTGGCTTTGAAGGCAGTCTTCTACACATCAGAGGGTTCGATTGGCACTTGGTGATATCCTGAATTCAGATCGATCTTGCTGAAATATTTTTCCCCCTTTAGTTGGTCCAGAAGGTCATTAATCCGCGGGATCGGGTACCTATTACGGACAATGGTCTTGTTCAATGCCAGATAGTCAATACAGAGTCTCCAAGTCCCATCCTTCTTCTGTACCAACACGATTGGTCTCCCACAAGGCGATGAACTCGGACGGATGTGACCTTTCTGTAGTAACTCCTGAATCTGCCTCTTGATTTCATCATTCTCCAGAACAGAGCACCGATAAATTGGTCCATTAGGTAGTGGCGCACCTGGGGTCAGATCGATGGAGTGCTTGACCTGACAGTGCAAAGGAACCCCTGCAGGGGAGGTGAAGATGTCCTCGTACTCTGCCACGACCTTGTCCATCTGTCGCTGTCATGTAGAGGGGCCCTGTCTGGAGGTTGTGGCCATCGTCTTCTTCTTTCCTTGAGGGCGTATCATCAGGAAAGCAAATTTCCCCATTTTGGAAATGAGCTTACTGCATTGTTTTGCAGTGATCAAAGAGATGGCGGTAGGCGGTGCTACCTCTGGTATCCTGTACAACTTATTTGCCAATGTAATGATAACAAAACGAGGCCTTGATTCATACACAACATGTCGCTTCCACAAGTATGGTTGTCCTAATAATACATCACAAACTTCAAGGGGAGCAATGTCACACAATACTTCATCCGTGAAGGGCTTGATGTTGTATGGAAGGCGACGTTGCTGGCTCACGCGAAGATCCCGTCCTTGGTGAAGCCACCCGATGGTGTATGGTTTTGGATGTGCGGTGGTCGGTAAGCCCAACGGCTTCATGACCTCTGCCGAAATGAGGCTCTTTTGGCTCACGCTATCGACAATGAACTGTAGCGGGGAGCCTTTTCCCCACATATGGGAGTGGGAGAGATGCTCCTCCTCCTCTGGATCTTCAGGTTCATTTTTCTGGATCTTGGCAGTAGCAACAGTCGCATTGGGATCCAGATCAATGATCTACTTCCCTTTTTCATTCCCTTTGTTGGGTTCTGACTCAGAGTCGGAACATGCATCTGATTCTGAAACCTTTAGCTCAGCCCCCAGTGACTGCTTGGCCTGACACTCACTTGTGTTGTGAGTGGAGCTCTTATGGAACTCACACCATTTTCCCATGTCCTTTTTTGGCTTTGCAGCACTGTTCTTTGCTTCTAGATTTGGCAGGTTGTCTTGGGCTGTCCCACCTTGGCTTTGTACTTTGTTCTGTGGTTTAGGTGCACCTTTCCCTTGCTTTAGATTCACAGGTCCAAAGTCGCGCTTCTTTTTTTTAAACTTCTGCTCGACCTTGACAGCATATTTGTATGTTGTGCCTAGCAAGGAGATGTTCAGGAATTCTATTTCTTCTTGGATGTACTTGTGCAAGTAGCTGCAGTATTTGAGTATCAAATGCTCCTCCGTATCCTTGATAGCCAACTTTGTGCGAAGGGTATGGAAAATATTGGTGAAATCTAACACATCTTGGTCCCTTCCTTCACGCAGCGTGGTCCACTTTATGTATTCATCCTCATAGGTTCCGACAGGGTAGTACTGCTTCTTGATGGCACCCCGGAATGAATTCCAAGTGGGTGCAGCTGAAAATAGTGAGTCGGTATTTTCATCCCTTTGCTCGCAGTAGGTTTCCCACCAATCCTTGACGTGGGGGGCTGCTTTGAGAAGAGCGAAAACAATCTTTTCCCGACTCGAAAATTCATGAACAGAAAAATAACCCTCTAGCAGATTTAACCATTTATCTACGGCACCAGCGTCTATCTGACCCTGGAATATGGGGATTTCAAAATTAACTTGTACCTTAAAGGGCGTGGCATTTCCAGAGTAGCTGCTGGAAGCCGATGCGTCGCTTCTGGGTAGCCGCTGAAGGATCTAGGCAAATTTGTCCATCATCGCGTTCCGTTGTCGCTCGAGGGCTTCTTCGAGCAAGATTTTGATAGGATCTCCTGCCCCCTCATCTTTCTTCTCATCCGCCATGGGAGGCCATCAAGATTTGCGAGGCTGGTCTTGCAAAGGTTTGACCAGTTCAAGCCCTAACTCCTTATATTCCGACCTCGTTGGGGACATGCAAAGAAAAACAAAGAAAAAGGAGACCACTATGATACCACTGATCCGGATTTAAACAGGAAGACAACAAACTACAGAGATAGCCATAAACACAGATATGCAGTAGAAATAATATTTCATTTCATTAATATAAATTACTGAAATATGCTTACAGACAATAATGGAAATAAACCAGCTAGGGAAATGGTAGCTTATCTCTGAGAAGATATGTGGTGGCTACATGCCTCTGAACTGTATGAACTGTGTTACAATGAGGCTCGAAGGCCTGTTTATTATTGAGAAACAAGGGAAAATCCTTCACATCCCAAAACCTAACCCTAGAAGATGAAACGCCAAATTGTGGGCCTCGTTTTGGGGTGAGTTGGACAGCCAACTTCCTGGGGTCGCGAATTGGTCGTATTATCTCCGTTTGATGTGCATGATAGCCCGTTGGAAAGATCTCTCCGAGGACTACGATAGAAAAGACGATTATTATCAAAAAAATCGTTGGCGGTATATTTCCCGAAAAACGTCGTTTAGGGCGTCAAAACGGCTCCGAAAGTTTGGGATCCGAAAAACTGCTAAAAATAATAAACTGTGCTATAATTAAGGAAACTGAAAATGCTGAGAGGAACAATGGTGGGGGTCCAGGTGGACTTGGCAGGTGGCCACCAATATCCACCTAGATCACTAGAAGAGAGAATATTGAGAGACTAACAAATATCTCTGGAAATGGAAGTATCCATGAAGATCTAGTTACCTAGCAGGTAAGTGCTTCCTTCTCATGTTTTACGCCCCTGCGTTGCGAGATTCATTATCTTGAGTTTCAATGGGGCATCTAAAGGGAATCTTGGACCTACAAGCTATGAAGTAATTCCTTCTCATGTTTTACGCCCCTACGTTGCGAGATTCATTAACTTGAGTTTCAATGGGGCATCTAAAGAGAATCTTGGACCTACAACCTATGAAGTAATTCTCTTGGATGATGAAGATCATGTGATGGGTTTATGTGCATGGTTTTGTGGCTATACTAGCAGCAATATCGTCGAACTTACAACATTATAAAGAGGGATCAAGTCAACAAATATTGAAAAATGTTGACACCTAAACTTTGGGATTAGGTAAATCCATGTAAATATTGTAAATATAAAAATAAAGGGAATTGGAAGAGGAAGAGGCATTGGGAGATGAAAGCGAGTAGCCTCCCACTTCATGTATATATTTATATTTTATCTTAATGCAAATGGAACAATTCATTGAGAGTTACTCCTATCCTGACATGGTATAATTTATCTTTATGCTCATATGTAACTCCTTCAGTTTTCCCGCTCTCACTTAGAGTTATTCCTGTTCTGTCTTATGTCCGTTGAATGCATACAATTATTTTGTCCCACTCACATTTCATTTCATTTTCTTCTGGAATCTCAAATCTTTGTGCCTCTGAGTCCATCGAGATCGATACGCGAGAAAGGCAATTCCCTGCATTTTACCTCTACATTAATTCAAATGTAATCTTTGCAATGCATTGAAGCAGCATGGGTATGCATCTGTCTCTACACGGGTTGTTTTTTAAGGTCACGAGATGAATGGAACTTGAAGAGTTTGACGGTTGCTGAAAGGAATAATGCTTGAAAGGGTCATTGCTTCCTTGTTATATGGTTGTTCTTCATATATATATACCATGCGTTGAGTGGTGCGTGTTGCATAGTGTTAAATAGTTTCGAAGGTCGTGGTTAAAAGTTGTTGACTATGTATGCATGGTGCTGAAATGACAGAGCAATGGGTGTTGGGTATAGTAACTTTCTTTGGTGTTTCCCTTGTGCGTTGCTGACTTTCTGCGTGAATATATCTCTTGGTGTGGTCATTTATAAAAGATACGTATGGTTTATTATGGAATAAGAAGTACGTTGGGTTCATTTTAAAAGGTGATGGTATATGATATGTGATGGGCATATAATATATGAAGTGGCACATTAATATATTAAAAGGTGTTGTGATATGGTATAAATTGATATGGTAAAGTTTTTTAAAAATTTGGTGCTTTAATGAAGAGTATTGCATATTTGTTCTCTTTTACTTTATAAAGACCATAAGTGGTATATAGCAGTGGTATATAGCAGGGTCTGTGAGCATTATAGAGGTATATTTGAGAGCTTATATATTTAATTGATGTTTTTTTAAGACTTAGCTAGTGAATTTGATTACAAATATACTATTTTTGTTTCAATCATTGTAATTATTTTGGGGACAATTTAAATTTTATGATGCATTCACTCATCTCCATTGTGGTAGTATTTTTCTCTAGCAAATAAATTTATCATGATTGTTCTTGGAAGATAAAACACACGCTGATTTTCAATGAGTTGTGGAAAATGTTTTGTGAAGGAGAAGAAGACAATACACCTAAAATTCCCACTTCTGAAAACGATGTTGGCATTGTTATGTTGGCTTGATGTCAAAAAGGTCATGGTCATTTTTGGTGGTCCTATTAGTTGGCATGGATGTAGCATTGAGATGGTTGTGTTGGCATAGATGTCAACTCTTGAGGTCATACACTTATGTCAACCTCATGATGATGTAGATTGATGGACCATGGTGTGTGTCAGTGTGTGTTGGCATTGATGATTGATGCTTCTTAGTGGCACACTCATGTGATGGAATTGATGGAGCTTGATGTTGTTGATCATACAAATCTATATGTGTTAGAGATAGTTCATGACACACTAGTTGAGTTGTTAACTAGGTCCTCATTACGTCTTCATTTCTATGACTATGAGGATGACTTTTAGTAGTGACGTGATGGACTTATGATGTGATACAATGGTTACATGGGTTTTTCAAATGTGTTGCAACATGGCAGTGGTCTAATGGAGAGTGGAGGACTTGTTGGCATACTTGCCAACCTTGTTTGTTGGCCCTTCTATCTCAACTTGGTAGTGACACTTGGGAGGTTTGTTTGATTCACTTGCATAGGTGTCAGAGGCTATGTCAGAGGTTTGGAGGGATGTACAAGAGCTGAAGACTAGGATGGAACATATGGCAGAGGTCTTGAGCTGAAGGATTGATGGTTTCCCTGACTTTTATCTAGAGTCACATGCACATAAGCCTATGGGTGTGGCTAGAATCCTATAGTCGCGGGTAGAGAAGGCTTAAGGGAGTGGTTATACCTCCAAGAGGTAAAAGCCACATGAAAATAGTGTGAAGGGAGTGACTATACATTTTCATGATATTTTCTCTGCATTCCTCGCGTTCTTCATAAGGAAATTAGCAAGGAAATTCCTAGAGGTTTCTAGAATTAGTGAAAAAGGTCACAAATGGTTTAAAAAGGTCCATGAATGATGTGAATCCATTTAGTGTGCTAGTAGTGACCTTAGTGGATTATTTTGGTCCAATTTATGCACCTTTGATTATAGCCCCAAGCTCAAATTCACCCTACATGTTTTATATACTTGATCTTGGGTTTGGTTGATGGTTGATTATGAGTAAAATATGTTAGATGTTGATGGTATGTGTGGAGAGAAGGTAGAATAGTTAGACTATACTTTTGATCTTAAGTAGAGTCGAGATTATTCAATCCATGATTATTTATGACTGAATAATATCTAGATATGAAGCATGTTGCATAGTAGATCAAAATTGAAGCTATTGGAGTTGAGTTTGATTTGATGAGTTGTGTATGCTACTAGGTAAAGTTTTTTTATGGTGATTCTCACACTTATTTTGCAAGAGATGCTAATGAATGTAGCACATAACCATGTGTCTTATAATTTTATATGTAGTATGCAGCATTATATTGTTGTGAGGGTCTGATGTATTTTTGCTGAGAGCATATATGCAGATTCGATTTATGGTTGAGAATAGTGTCTTAAGATCTAGTTTTAAAATAGATGAAAGGAGCTATGCATGGTGGTGGGGAGCAGTGACTTCAAGAATTTGGACCAGTGATAGTGAAGCTTCAACAAATGGAAGAAGTTTGCCAATCCAATGGTGGTTGGATAGTCCAATGGTAGGTGGGAAAGCATCAACTGGTCATGGTGGCCGTCAGTAGTTGATAGTCAGTAGATATCCATAAAGAACAAAGTATTATGATTTGATCCTATTGTCCAAACAATCCTTTCTGCGGACATAAACAATTCCTCTAGTCCTATGGGAGCACCTAGCAACCACAGAAGACAATTACATGCAATATTTCTTAATTCATACTATAAAATGTAGAGGATAATAGATCTCCGACCTCTCTTTGATGCTAATACCGTTTCTATTTACCTTGACTCTTTGGCTTCCAAGCTCACAATATCGTCTTTGTTAGTGTAGATGAGTGCATGCATGAAAGATCAAGTGGAGGCAACAAAAGTATGTAAAGCTTAACATTTTATAATGAAAATTATGTAATAGATCAAGGAGCATTACAATAAATTGACAATAATTGACATAGATTATATTACTAATAGATGAAAAAGGGAGCATTACAACCAATGAAGCCTTGATTTAGAAGCCTCCTTTAAGTGAGATTCCAAGTCCAATACTTAGCCTTCAAACACCTTTTCTCCTTTGCACATGGGTAGCATTTGGGCACAATTCAACACTAGGATGAAAACCAACCAACAACCAAGAATTAGTGGATGGTGGAAAATTCATTTATAGGGAAGGAGAGGGAGTTAAAGATCCATGAAAAGAAGGAGGAGTTCCACATCTCAAGGGAGAAATCCATGGAAATAGGATCAAGGGCGAGGAATGGAAGGTCTCGTTCCAATCTTCATGTACCTGAAACAACATCGTCGTTCTCGAGCCTTATAGTAGGAGTAGATTCTCCTCCATTTTGGGAAAAACTATCTAAAGAGGACCAACATGGATTTTCCTGATAAAATTAACATTGGAAGCACTAGAAATGTCTAATGCTAGAGGTTACTCACACAAATTTTCCTAATAAAAGTAGTGTTGGGCTTGCAAAACAAGAATTTTGACAAGTTCTTCAAAATGATTTCAAGGTAATTTTTATTCCTTTTCTTTAGGGATGTTCCAAACATGTTTCATGGTGAATACATTTTTTGTGATAGATTTCATCACTTTACGAAACTTGCGACATTAACGACACAAAGTGAAAGACTTTAGGATATGAGATTCAGAGTGCAACAAAATACTATATAATAGATGGCCCCTAAAGCATGAAGTCAAAACGGGAAGTGATGGATGAAATTCTTTACAAGAAAAGTCAAGGAATTAGAGAACCACTATTGGCTTGATGGGGTCTGATCCAAGTTCAGAGTTAATTAGCCAAACAAATCCCTACAATACTGGCCCTTTCAACATCAGCCCGTGGTGCGCGGACTAAAGTCTTACCAGAAGTAGTATGGGAGGATGCTCGAACCAAGTTTCTGCACCCTATAGATGTCTGAGGTGTCAATTTAGTCCAACTGTGCCTACCTTCGCGCAGGGGACTTCGCACACTGTTCTGACTTGCGACACCTTCGCGATATGTTATAATTACCTTCTGCATAGATCTAACCAAGAGTTGAGATGCTTTTGCGCTACTATGGCAACGATCTGCGCTATTTCCCCAATTGCACTGCGTATCTTACTTATCCTCTTATAGATGTTAGTCAACTTCGTGTAAAAAAATACTTAACTCATATTCACTTAATCTACATAGTTATATATGTTCACGCATCATCCAAACGAAACAATTGCAACCTATGCCCAATACATTCAACTCATAAAACATGAAATAATTACATAGAATTGATATTAAAACTTCTCTTTATTAATGCTCCAACAGTTATAGACTCAACTTGCCCTGCAAACTCAGTTGTTTTAGGCCTCTCTGCACTCAGTTGCAGAGCCTTCTCCTACTCTATGACCCAAAAAGTCGGCCTTACACTTCAAATCTTACTCTATGCTTCTATTCCATGATCATTACTTCCTTTATTTAAACTTAGAGAATCTCTCTATTTATATAATCCCATGTTCTGATCTCTATAGCGGAAATTACCTCAGAAATTGAGGGTGGAAAACCCTATGACTCATTTACAAAATAAGCATTGTGCACCCATAAAATGTAGAGTCTTTAAATTAGATTTACAACTTTTAACCAAAATCTGGGCTTTAAGCCCCAAAACCTTCCTTGGGGGATCCCACACCTAACAAGCCCCCAACACAAACATCGTGACTTTCCCTCAAGTCACTCTGTCAATGCAGAGATCTTTGCGTGAAGACCTCCTAGTTTTGCTTGGATCGCTACAATATCGACACTGCACTTAGTGACTGCCTACTGCAATTCCTGGATACGTTGTTCAGAGACTGCTATAGTTGAACTGCTGTCCTAAACTTGTTCCTGCATTCCTTGATTTTGCACAAGCTTTTCTTTGATAGAGGCTATAATGACGAATGCCTCATCAATCCATGGTTGTACGCACACCCTCAAAAATAATTCCTTCTTTCGAGCAACATACACCTACTCCTCTAGTGCTTTCACCTGCTACATTCATGCGAGCCTCTGTGTGAGGGCCATTGTCTGCACAATCCCTTTTATTTCATCCTACTTTTTTTGCAACTCACGTGCCTTTGTTTCTAAGTGTTGTATGTTTGGGTCCTCTTGCAGAGTGGTGAGGACCTTGAACGACTCTTTAAATAGCTTGGTACAATCCTTCACTGCACTATTGATCTCTGCTATTCCTACTGTAATGGAACTGGTGCACTGTTCCTTCACCTCTGGTGGAGTTGAAGGTTTTTCCGTCACTTGTAACTCAGCTATCTGAAGATTTAGCTCCATTTGAACCTTAGGCATCTCTTCCTTCACCTCATGCACCCCTGTTGTGAGTCTCCAGATGAAAGCCTCCACAGGGTCTTCTGTTGCGATGGCCAACTCTGAGACCAATTGGCACACTTCCTCAACCAACTACACTAGCCGCCATTTCTGTGCCATGACCTCATCATGCTGTAGGCATAATTTTTCAATATTAATTCACTACTCTCTCATGACCCAGAGCGTGTGACCCTCCTTGGCTCACAGTTCAGCAGTCACTCCATCCTACAAAACATAGAGAAATCTCTTGAGGGATTTCAACCATATTGATTCCAAATCCCTTCAGCACATTGACCATAGGATTGTCGGCCTCACTTTCTGTAACTAGTGCTCCCTCTAGCAGCATTATAATGTTGGTCATGCGGGTGCACAACATTTCCTCAGTCGTGGTCATGTATACTATGATGTTGGTTAACAAAGTACCAGCCTGAGGAGTGCGCACTTGCAACTCCTCTATCCGCGCTCGGAGGGCCCCCAACACCATCTTGTTTTCCTCCGTGGAATGTTAGAGGGCCTTTGTGGTGACGTGCTTCACCATCTCCCCAATGTCATGTAGATCCTCGTCAGTGAGGGTGATCAGGTCAAAAGAAGTCTTCAAAGCCTTCGATTTATTCCACTATCCTACCTACTCTCTTGGGCACTATCGCTTCAGCTGTGTGGATGATGTTTGTGGGTTCGCACCACCTTCCTCTGCATCTATTTCTGGTTCAGACGAAGGTGACTTTTGGCCTTTGTGCTCCTTTTTAGCTGCCTTCTGCTACTCTTCTGCTGCCTTTGTAGTGTCCCACACCTCCTATGCCTTCGTTGTTGTTGCTTTGTTCTATCACTTCTCTGCCAACTACGCCATCCAATGTTTTGCCTCCTCCTCCTTCCTTTGTATGATAAACTTCTTTTCTTCCACCCAGAGCTGGCTGGAGTGTGCCAGTCTGACAGCCACGACTCAAGCACAACGAATATGACATCATCCATCACCAGGTAAGGTAGCTCATTCCATTTCTTTGCAGGGTCCTTAGACACCCTAATATACACATGATGGAAGTCTGCCTTGAACTCTGTGAAGTTCTACAAAATATTGTAGACAATGGGCAATAACTCTGACTTGCGATTAATCCCCATTTTGATTTTCATCTCCATGAACACCTAGAATATTTTGTTGTCTTTGATCCTCCTCACATCTTTAGTTTCCCACAACAAAGCATACTTCGATACCTCCAGAAGATCCTATGCAATTTTTGGGAACTGGTTTTTGTCGATTAATTCCCAAGCCACAAACATTATGGACAGTAGAAGCCATGCATAATTGAAATTCTTCCCCTGTTCCTGTGCCTCGAGGCAGTTTTCCGGGAATTCTTTGGACAAGTAATCCACCCAGTTAAACTGAAACCCCTATGCACACTGTGTAGCAAGTGAAACCATTAGTGTGAGCACCTCATCCATGTGACACTTCCGCATAACATTCCCGACCAATATTTGCATCACAACTTTGACCGCAACGTTGTTGATACTGGAGATTATGCGCTCCACACCCACAAAATGCAGAGTCTTTACACCAGATTTACAACTTTTAGCCAAAATCTAGGTTTTAAGCCCTAAAACCATCCTTGGGGGATCCTGCATCCAACAACCACCATTAGGAGACCTACAAATAAAACATAATACAATATACTTGAAATCTGATATAAGTATTTCTGACAATACATCTGCGAGCACACACCTAACAATACATGGATCCACGACATGGATGCATCCATCGAAATAAAAAGGATGATGTTTACAATCATGAATACTCAATAACTCCATAGAGATTTGATTTATCAAATGAAACCTAGGGTCTTCATCTATGTCTTGATCCAATCAAGGTATCAATCTCACCATGAAAATAAATGGGTTACAGTCGAACATGGTAGAAACCACCTAATTATTGGCCAATGATGTAAATCATTAACAAGAATGACAGAAAATACCAATGATGATGATGGCTCTCAAGGTACAACAACACAATCCACCAGTTTGAACAATTAAACTAAACTCTAACACTCACATAATCATTCGATCAAAGGCTAGTGATGTGAACCTATTTTCTAATGTGAAGAACTTGCCATTGAGCCATGCAAGCTCCAAGGTACTGAAAGGGAATTTTAGATCATCTTCCTAGATAATGAGTTGGAGTTGAAATGAAGTGATCCGTCAAAGGAAGGCCATAATGTTTCTCACATCATCGACACGAAACATAGGATTATGCAGAGTTGGCAAGCGTGATTTCAGATTATTATAGAAAAAGTCAAACAAGATATAAGTGGTTTGAATTTGTAGGTGGGATTTATCTTGAGCGTATTGATGACATGATTCTATAATTTAGTATCAGTTGAATCAAAATAGGATTAAAGGTTATGGTGACATTACGATAAATAAAATGAGAGGAAAATTTATTTCCGAAACCCATTAAGCTAAGTGACAAAGTCAGCATGCCCCAAACTCGGCACGAGATATAGATAAGTGTCATGTTTAAGAGTGACATACTACCTTTCATACAAAATACATGATATATTTTTCTTTCCATTTCCCCCCACTATTTCTAGCGATTACCTCTTTATTTTTAATCTCAATATTGAAGAGGATACCATATTCTTGTCATATAATTTCATCATTCGGATGAATCCATCCTAGTATTTATAACAAACACTAGGAATGAGTAGCTTAGTCTTATCATGTTGACAATCCTTTGTCATCTAGTTTTACAAGTTCAACGAAGGGGTAACTCGACATATTTTTCATGTTTAGAGAGTTTGAAAAAGAGGCTAAAAAAAAATCTAGATGTCCCTTGTTGTAGATAGTCTCTTAAGTCTGAAAAGGTAGAAACAAGTTCTTGAATTTTTTTTCATATTTTGGGAGTCTGAAAGGAGCTAAAAGAGGACTCCTCCTAGAGGAACGAGTGGTATAAAAGGTAGCAATTGGTTCCAGTGATGGTGGAACTACTCTAAACATGTAAAGTTGAAGAGATTGGCTAATAAGATCACTCATTGAAGATGTTCCCCGAGCAAGGGTTGAACAACCAAGTGAAAGTGTATGATCAACCAAAGAGATGGTGATGATTGTTAGGATATTTCGACACATAGGAAATAGTTAAGTTCAACTTGGTCTAGTATAGAGTTAGGTATAGAGTTAGGTAAAGTGTGTTTCTTTACCGTTGTACATTTTGTAACTTACAATCCGATGGTCACGATATGTAATGATCCGACGGTTCACTCTCTCCTCGGTATTACCGAAACTTGATTTGTGGCTTGACTCCCAATTGGTCCATGAGTTCTATTTAAAGCGCATGGAGGGTCATTGTTCGGGTAATCCGTGAATGAGAGAAGCTTATGTAAATTTCCATTCTTTGATTAATAAATTGCCTGAAGTGGCCACGTTGGCTCAGGCCGTGGACTGTTTCCCTCTTTGAGGGTTTTAACCACGTCAAAAATACTGGTGTATTGATTTGTGATCTGGTTGTGAGCGGTGTCCTTTTGGTGTTCTTTCTGAGGAACTTACCCTGTAAATTCCTACATGGTATCAGATCTATTTGAGGGCCGCGTCCGTTGGTGATCCAAATCTGAAGCCGATAGAACTGCATGCGACTGTCGTTTCCTAGATTTGTTGTTTCTGACTGCTTTCGGGCCGAGAGGACTGCTCTGTTGTGTTCGGATCATATGTTCCAGTGAGAAACCCCTTTCGTTTCACGCGAAAAGGTTTCTGGTAGCCCTAGTTGCGTCTTTTTTAAGATCTGGAGGTATACAGTCTTTATTTGCAGTTCGCTGTTATATTCTCTCTGCTTATTTCGGTTTCGGTTTATTTACCTTTTTTTTAACCGTATCTATACCTTTCATTTCTGCATATGCTCTTTGCCCTGCGACTCTGTGCGATCTGGGCAAATCAGAAACAAAAAGGAAGGATTTTTCTCATGCGTATGCTCTTTTCCCTGCACCTTAGTGTGATCTCGGAAAATCAGAAACATTGAGAAAAATATTTAGTTTTTCGGCTAAAGCTAACTTTGAGCCGCAAGGTTCAATTTTTTAAAATATTTAGTTTTTTGGGTAAAGCTAACTTCGAGCCGTAAGGTTCGTTTTTCTTTGCATATTCGTGTTGGGTTTTGTGTTTTTGTTTTGTAGGAAAAAAGAGCTTTCTCAAGGCAAGCACGCAACCCAAGACCCCCCCCCCTCTCTTTCTCTCTCTCTCTCTCTCTAATTTTTTGTATATCTCAATTGGTTCAAAGCTATTTTAAGAGAGTAGAGGTCTTGGGTTCAAATCTCCATTTTGTGGGGGCGTTTTTTTCCCGCACATTCGCGCACTTTGCCGGAAACTTCAACAAAAGTTTTTCAAAAAGCCATAACTTCTTCATCCGGAAGCCTTTTTCATAGCTGTTTTTTTTAAAACAACCTAATTTTTCGAGATCTATCCAGTGGAACACTTACTTTCAGCATCTTCAGCTTCATTTTTTTTTTAAATGGAAAGTCCATGCCAAGTCATTCTTGACAGCACTAACTACATCCAATGGATATCCTACATGGAAGATTTACATAGAAGTAAAGGTCTCTACAGAATAGCCACAGGCCAGGAGAAGAAACCAAAAGATGAAGACAAGGCTGCAAAATGGGAAAATAGACAAGATCAAGCACGTGGTTTGATAGGGATGTCTATTTCTCTTGATCTTAGATTCCATATTGCAGAACTTGATACTCATGAAGCATTGGAACAAATCACTAAAGTTTTTGGGATTAAAAATGAAATTAGAGCCAATCAACTTGAAAATGAGTTGCTTACATTGGATCCTAATACTTTTTCTTTCATTGAAGATTTCTTGTCCAAATTCAAGACCCTTAGATATCTCTTGGAAGGTGTTAAGGTTAAGAAAGAAGATAGTAACCTTATTTATTCCATCCTTACTAAGTTGGGACCAGCCTACTCTGTATTTGTTTCCACCTTCCATTCTACAAGGGAAGCTTTCATTTTTCAAGGAAAAGACTACAAGGCCCCTTCCTTTGAATCTTTTTGTGATTCTTTAATAAGAGAACAAGAAAAACTCTTACACCTTGGTTTTCTTAATCTTGGAAACTCTTCCAAGAAAGCGTTAGCCGCCCAGCAGCAACCAAATTCAAAGAATCCTAAGAAGTCATATCCTAAAAAGAATGGTCCTAAACCAAACAAGGGTCCTAAGAAAACTCAACCTCAAAATGAAAGATCATTTCAGCAAAATGATAAGACCAATAAAAACAAATGGAAGAAGACTGATAGACATTGTAACTTTTGTAATCGAGATGGCCACTTAGAATCTAAATGCTTTAAGAAGATGGAAGCCTTGGAAGCCGCAATGAAGAAAAATAACATCCATGTGGAGCATTCTTCAACTTCAACTTCAACTTCATCTTCAGGAATGGCACTTTCTGCATGTCGTTTTCAATCATCTTAGTCTGGTTATGCATTAAATGTATCTTCTTCTTCTCATTCTCATGAGTGGCTCATTGATTCTGGAGCCTCTTATCACATGGCCAAAAACAAAGCCATGTTTTCTTCTTTAAATGATTGTAACACCAAAAATATATATGTTGGTGATGATAGATCTCTTAATGTTGTAGGGACTGGAACTGTTCATCTAGACAATGGTAAGTTTAATGATGTATTATGTGTTCCAACCTTATCCTGCAACCTTCTATCTGTATATCAGATAACTCATTCAGGTGAAGGTAAAATTGTTGAATTTTCACCTCATGATGTTGTAATCAAGGATCTAAGAGATCCTAAACAGATTCTAGCTACTGGTATTGCTGATGATTCCACAAGGTTGTATAAGTTTCACAACTTTGGGTCATCAAATATTCCATCAGTATTTGTTGCTCATAATGATGAAGTGAGCAAACTTTGGCATGAGCGATTTGGTCACTTAAACTATCGCTCCCTTCAGAATCTATGTAAAGAATATATGGTGACAGGTCTTCCTATGGTATCTTGCAGAGATGGTGTTTGTTCCGGATGTGTACTCAGAAAACATCATCGGGACAGTTTTGAAAAACATGCCTCTTGGCACACCTCAGCCCCTTTACAGCTTGTGCACAGTGATTTATGTGGTCCACTTCCTGTTGCTTCATTCTCTCGCTGCAAGTATTTCTTAAATTTCATTGATGATTTCTCCAGACGCACTTGGGTATACTTCTTAAAACTCAAGAGCGAAGTATTTAACACATTTTTGGCCTTCAAAGCCTTTGTTGAAAAACAATTTGGACATCAAATTCTTAAGCTAAGAACTAATAATGGTGGAGAATATGTTAAAAACACATTCATCAACTTTTGCACCGAAAATGGAATTCAAATGCAACATACTGTTCCATACACTCCACAACAAAATGGTGTAGCTGAAAGGAAAAATCGCACCTTAAAGGAAATGGCTAATTGTATGCTGCAATCTAAAGGACTCAGTCTTAGTTTTTGGGCCGAAGCAATTAATTGTGCAAATTATATAATCAATCGCACTCCTACTAAGGTTCTAAAGAATATCACTACAGAAGAAGCTTGGAGTTCCATTAAACCAGATGTAAGTCACTTTTGTGTTTTTGGAAGTGAAGCATGGGCCCATATTCCAGATGAAAAGCATAAAGCTTTAGAACCTAAGAGTGAGAAATTTACTTTTGTTGGATATTCTGAAGATGTAAAAGGTTATATACTTATTCCATTTAAGTCCAAAAATGTTATCATTAGAAGAGATGTAAAATTTGATGAAAATAAATCGGCCTGCGAGCCTAGTCCGGCGGATGTGCCACCTCTTCCTATCTCTTCTACTTTTGAAAACATTTCTTCTTCAGATGATGAAAGTGAGGATGACAATCCTCCCCCACCTTCTCAGGATCCTCAACTTCTAAGATGGGTCCGTGCTACTCGGGATGCAGTAGGTCATCTTGCCGGTGATCCTACAGATCAACGACGTACACGTTCTCAGTTTGAAAGAGCCTCTTCTTTACTGGCTCAAGCTCTAGTAAATCATGATCCTGAGACTTTTGCAGAAGCTTCAGGCCATCCACATTGGGAAGCAGCTACGAATGAATAATATCATTCATTGTTGGCAAATGATACATGGGATCTTGTTCCTCTACCAAAGGGACGCAAACTTGTTAGATGTAAATGGGTTTACAGAACCAAGAATGGACCAGATGGGAAAGTTGATAAACATAAAGCTCGTCTTGTTGCTAAGGGATTTTCACAGGTTGAAGGCATTGACTACACTGAAACCTTCTCCCCTGTTGCCAAAATGAACTCTATCCGCCTTGTTCTTTCCCTTGCTGCCTCTTTAAAATGGGAAGTCCATCAGATGGATGTTAAATCTGCCTTCTTGCATGGGGACTTGCATGAAGAAATATATATGGAACAACCCATTGGCTTCATCCGAACAGACTCCAGCCTTGTATGTCGACTTAAGAAATCTCTTTATGGTCTCAAGCAAGCTCCTCGAGCTTGGTAAGCCAAAATGGATAGCGCTCTTTTAGAATCTGGCTTTTCTAGGTGTTATTTTGACAATACTGTCTAAACCAAGAAAGTGGGAAACTCTCTTATCATCCTTGTTCTTTATGTTGATGATCTTATTCTTACTGGCAGTAATCCAAACCTTATAAACCATGTGAACTCTAGCTTAAAAAGAAATTTGAAATGACAGACTTAGGACACTTACACTATTTTCTCGGTCTTCAAGCCTTCCAATCCAAGGAGGGTATTTCCCTTTCCCAGTCTAAGTATGCTTGTGATATTCTTCGTCATTTTCACATGGAAGACTGTAAGCCAGCCCCTTCTCCCTTTCAGTCTGGAGTCAAACTTTCTGTCTCTTGTACTTCTCCTGAAGTTGATGCTACCTTATACCGTCAACTTGTAGGAAAACTCTTGTATTTAACCCATACTCGTCCTGACCTTTCCTTTGTTGTTGGCATTGTTTCTCGTTTTATGCAAAACCCCCGTGAAAGTCATTGGAAAGTAGCTAAAATAATACTTCATTATGTGTAGAGCCTCTATTCTACACCTACTTGTCTACCATTTTCCTCAGTTTTTCCTTATCTTTTCTTCACTTTTGCCTCATTTTCACTATAAAACCACCCAGATCATTACATTAGGTGTCATTAAGCATGATCAAGCAAGTTTTACTAATGAATGACTATTTGTTTAGATTTTGACTTACTTGCAGGAATCCCGCAGCTATCTGATGATCCTGCAGCTATCTGAAGATCCTGCAGCCTTTTTGTTAAACGCAATGTTCCACGTGTCGGTTTGCCAGATGAGCCACATGGGCACTTAGGTATCAACGTGCTCGAGGTTCCTGTCCCATTTTTCCAGCCATCCACGTCATCTTTACCCATGGTCAAAGCTGGTCAAGTTACGGTCAACTCAAGGCTGTTTAACGGTGATTGTGAGCTGCTTGGTCACGTCATCTTAAACGGTGACTTGTCCACATTCTATAGGTGGCAGGGGACATGATCCAACATGGGATTCATTACCCATGACGACAGAACCATTAAACTCATCCACGCAGCCGTATGATGTGTCAAGGGACCATAAATACGCATGACAGTTTGTTGTTTTTCAGTTAATTAGCTGTACGAGTAGGCTATCTTAGAAACCTCTATAAATAGCTGCGTCTGCGTACGCTCATCAGACTTTTTATCAGTTGTAATTTCTGAACTTGTGTTAAATTTAAGAGCATTGTGAACTCTGGTTTTTAGTGCTATCCTAGCACTCTGTTTTGTACACTTTTTGCAAATGGAGGAATAGACATAGCATCGTTTTGAAGTTTCCAGATCTTTGAGTTTTCTTGTGGCTGAATGAATAGAGGGCCCCTGCTCATCTCAGCCTCTGTAAAGTATTTCTTATTTTTCTTATTCATTTCTTTAAGCATGTATAGTTTCATTTACTTGTTTTCCTTTCTTTCAAGCTGATCAGTGTTACTTCTTTGCAGGTTTCTTTTAGCCCGGGATTTATTTTTATGTGTGTGTGTTTGCTTTACAAACTAATGGTATTTGAAGTTGAAAAATTCAAGTGCTGCCTTTGATTTTATAGCTGATTTTTAATCTTATTTCTCAAAGAGCTGCTAACACATGAATGATCTTCATCATAAACTGTTATCTTTTAAGATCAGAATATCACTAACTTGCAGTTAGTTTTGAGTGATTTTTAGACTATTCTTTCACTACTTTCTAACCATACTTTGCATAGTACATATGGCTGAAGTAGAGAGTTAGGAAGAGAAAAATATTACCACTAGTCTTTAAAGTAGAGTTTTGATTTTAAGTGCTTCTTAGACTATTCTTTCACTACTTTCTAATCATACTTTGCATAGTACATATGGCTGAAGTAGAGAATTAGAAAGAGCAAACCATTATCATTAGTCTTTCAAGCAGATTTTTCTCACTTTTCTAATTCAACTTAAGCTACTTTCTATCCGTGCTTTACACAGTACATGTGCTTTGAAGCATCGAGTTAGAGAGAGATAATCTTTATTTTTGGGTTCTAAAAGTGACTTTCTTTTCTTTTATTAGCAGCAGCTTGAACGGTGTCTAGTTCCATTGGAAGTGGTCATTTTCTTTCAAATTTATTTCAAGTTATTTCAGTTCACTTATTCCTTTCAAGCAAGTAGTTAGAGATCACTAAACACACACTTTCACTCATTTAGGATTCACTCTACACACACACCATCACTCACTTGTTTATAAATTATCACTCCATCTTAGGAACATAATTAAACACAACAACACCCCCAACGATAAGAAAAACTCTAAGAAGTTACTTAAGTACATATAGTACACCTTCACTTCATCAGCTTACGAGCCCCGGGTTGACAATTAATACTAGCAATTTAGATAACACTAAATTGACTAAACATTTTGGCGCCGTTGCCGGGGAAGTGAAATTAAGTAGCCATATTCTTAGAAGAAAAAAAAATATAAAGTTTCAAGGAAAGAAGTTAATAGCCTATCTAAGTATGCTCTCCTCTTGCACTTTGAAGTGATCTGGAGGATCAGAAACGAGAAAGTTATTGATTTAATAGTTTCTTGAGTATGCTCTCTTCTTGCACCTAGAGTGAACTGGAAGATCAGAAAAAGAACTATTTAACTTGACTTGAAGATAAAATAAAAAATGACATGCATAGAGCTAGAGATTCTAGGGGAAGGTTTTTAGCTAGAGCTCGAAGTTCAATTTTTACAAGTCCATCTGCTTCAAGAGATAGACAAGAGACACCTCCCTTATCTCCAACCGAAACTCCTAGTCCTGAAATTCAAGAGCCAAGAGTTGACTCTCCTATACCTTCTATTGAGTTTGAACTAGGAAGAGACTCTTCTCTTTCTCCTACAAGAAAACCAATTGTAATTGAGGAAATAGACTCACCTGAAGAGGAAGGAGAAATCTCTTCTCATTCACCCTTTGTAGAAGAACCAAAAGATTTTGAAATCCCTAAGAGAATCATCATGGCAGAGGAAGAAGGAGGTGGTAGAGGTAGAGGTAGAGGAGGAGGAGGAAATAACAATAACAATGGAGGAGGTAGAGGTCCCATTGGAGGAAATAGAGACGGGGATAATTCATTTGGGTTTCCCATTGTTAATGAGGACTCCCGAGCCACCATGAAAAACATATCACCATCCGTCCTCCCAAATTTTCATGGATTAAGAACTGAGGACCCTGAAACATTCTTGTTTGAATTTGAAGTTGTGTGTCGAACCTATGACTATCTGGATGATACTCAGAAACTCAAACTGTTCCCATCAACATTAAAAGATCAAGCTTTGAAATGGTTCATGGGGTTACTTACTCAATCCATTAGGACCTGGGATGAAATGAAACAAACCTTTTTGGATAGGTATTTGGACTATTGTATGCCTACTAATCATAAGGATGAGGTTTTTAAAATGATGCAAAAAGAAGATGAGAGCTTAGAAGATTTACTTGAGAGATTTCAATATAATTTAAAAAGAGCAAAAATGAGTACCTTGGATGAAGAGACCTTAAAAGCCCTCTTATTAAAAGCCATTAGGGATGAATGGATAGATATCTTAAACATGATGGGGAAGGGGGATATTTCTCAACTTTCTCTCAATGATATAGCAGAACTTTGTATCCATCTCTCAAGGGGCAAATCAAAAACTCAAAAAGGGCCTAGAGATCCTTCTTTCCTTAGGGCAAATAAATCTGCAACAGGATCAGTGAGTAGGGCTGAAATCGGTAATATGCTAGATGAATTTAAAACTGACATCTTAAGGAGTCTTAATGAACAAATTGATACCCTTAAGATTCAAAATAAACAAAAAGCAGAAGCCGAGGCTATGACTATCTTTTGCCCGAAGTGTAGAAAAAAGCATGATTTAAGGGAATGTCCCTTGGAGGCACAAGTTGTGGAAACCTGTGTAATTTTCTCAGAAACCCATGAGACCAAGGAATGTCCTTCAATCCCTGGCCTCAAAGCATTCTTTCAAGAAGATCCAAGTACGCTTGAATCCCTTTGTTTTGTTGCAAGAATACCTTGGCAGGGGCAGCAAAATCAAGGGTTTAACAACTCTATGAATTTCCAATCCCCACCAAATTGGAATCCTTGGCAACAACCTTGGTCACAACCACAAAATCCTTTCCGAGCATGGTTGCAAAGCATGCAAATGCAAAATCCTTATGGGAGATTTTCCCAATTCTATCAATATCCTCAATCCTTTCAAAATCAGCAAGCTCCCCAACTTCCAAATCAAGGTCAACAATTGTCATTACCATTCCCTCAACAACAACAACCTCCTCCACAAAATCAAAATTCTCAACTCTTGTTACAATCTCAACAGAGGCCAAATCAACTTCCCTCTCAACCTCAACCAAACCCCCATAATAGGAATCCTCAAAGTGCTTACGTGATGGAAGGTCAACCACTCATGGAAGGTCAACCATTCCCTACCTATATGGTTGTTCCTCTCAATGAGGTCCAACTCAGATCAGGTAGAATCCTAGACCAACCTTCTACAAGTGCTCAACAACCAAGCATTTCTGAGGAAGAATCTCTCAAAGCCAATAAGGGTTCTGAAGTATCCCTTCAAAACCCAAGCATTAAAGAAAAAGAAAAAGAATCAACTCCCTTAGTAGAGCAACCCACATCTTCAGCTATTCCTCCTTTTCCTGAAAGATTGCAAATTGATAAAGGAGTGGAGAAGCAGATTTGGTTGCCTGACTATAGCTTTCTAGATGAATTGAAAAATGTCTGTATCAAGATTCCCTTGTTAACAGCCATTAAGGAGATTCCCATTCTAGCAAAGACAATAAAGGAGATGAGTTTGAAAAAAACAATAAAAAGAACCAGAGATACCAAAAGGATACATCTAGTTGGAAAAATTGCAGACATTATGATGGGTAAAATTACCATGCAAAAATATGTAGATCCCGGTAGCCCTATTGTTAAAACTCATATTAATGGGGTTGAAATCCCAAATACCTTGATTGACTTAGGAGCCGCTATCAACATTATGAGTAGACAGACCATGGATCAGTTAAAACTTCCTAACCTTCTCTTTACACCTACTTTGTTGCAACTTGTAGATAGATCAATCATTAAACCTGATGGTGTATTGGAAGACATTCCAGCCTCACAAGACTCTTGGGAATATCTAGTTGATTTTATGATTTTAACTCCCAAGAACAATCTAGGAGGACATCCTCTTATTCTAGGAAGACCTTGGCTGGCCACAGCTGATGCTTTCATAAGTTGTAGGTCTGGAGACATGTATATATCAGATGGTAATTCTACCAAGAAATTCAACTTGTATCCTCCCGCAAAGGCAATAACAGAAATAGGAGAAGATGAGTGGATTGATGATGAGGATACTCTTCAACCTGTTCTAACCATCTCTGAGATCAGTGAGGACAGTCAAATTCTAAATACATTATAAAATTTTGGGATACCTTTAGAATATGACTCTTCACAGTTTCAGTTAGATGCAGACATTGAATATCTCTCCTCTAGACAGATGTCTCTCTTCTCAATGGAAGAGTTTGGTAGTTCTACAGTTGAAATCTTTCCAGGAAAAACATTAAACATTAACAAGAACTTGGAAAGACTACAACAAGAAGAATTAACTAAACTGTTGCAAAAACATTCCACTGCCTTTGCATGGGAATATATTGACATGAAAGGAATCGACCCTAAGACTTGTACTCATCACATTTATATTGAAGAAAACAGCAGACCCATTAGGCAGCCAAAAAGAGGGATGAATCCAAATCTTAGGGAAATTGTGAAAGAAGAACTTCAAAAATTGCTCAAGGTAAACTTCATTTACCCCATTTTAGATAGCCAATGGGTCTCTCCCTTGGTTATAGTGCCCAAAAAGAATGGTAAATGGAGAGTTTGCATTGACTATCGAGAATTGAACAAGGCAACCTTAAAGGATCATTTTCCTCTACCTTTTATTGATCAGGTACTAGACACTTTAGCAGGTAAAAAGTATTTCTCATTCTTGGATGGTTTTAGTGGTTACAATAAGATTCAGGTAGCACCTGAAGATCAAGACAAAACCACCTTTACTTGTCCTTGGGGAACTTTTGCCTATCGAGTACTCCCTTTTGGATTGTGCAATGCACCCGCTACATTTCAAAGGGCTGTACTAGGAATCTTCTCAGATCTAATTCATGATTGTGTAGAGGTATACATGGACGATTTCACAGTCTATGGTAATACATTTGAAGAAGCTTTGGCAAATTTGGAAAAAGTACTGTTAAGATGTAAGGAAACAAATCTTTCTTTAAGTCATGAAAAGTGTTTTATGATGTTTACTGAAGGGATTGTTTTAGGACATCATATTTCAGGAGATGGAATCAAAGTTGATAATCTAAAGTAGAAGTCATCTCTAAGTTACCTGTTCCAAATTGCCAAAGAGATGTTAGAAGTTTTCTTGGGTTTACTGGTTATTACAGAAGATTTATTGAAAACTTCACGAAAATAGCATCCCCTCTTTTCAAACTACTTACTAAAGATTGTGAATTTAAGTGGGATCCTGAATGTCAATCTGCCTTTGAAGCTTTAAAGACTAGAATATCTGAAGCACCCATTTTAAGGGGTCCAAATTGGAAACTCCCTTTCCACATTTCTACTGATGCTTCAGATACAACTTTAGGAGCTGTTTTGGGAAAAAAGGATTTGATCCCTTATGCCATTTATTACACGAGTAAGAATTTGACTCCTACTGAGTTAAATTATACTGTTACTGAAAAGGAATTTCTAGCCGTTGTTCATGCTATAAACAAATTTAGACACTATATAACCGGCTATGAAACCTTTGTCCACACTGATCACTCTGCCATTAGATACCTCATGAACAAACCAGTCACTAATGGTAGAGTTACAAGATGGCTTTTGCTTTTACAAGAATTCAACATAACTGTGTTAGATCGACCAGGTAAACAGAACACAGTAGTTGACTTCTTGTCTAGAATCCAAAACACTAATGAGGACTCTCCTGTAGAGGATAAATTTCCAGATGAGTATTTGTTTGCAGTAACTACCAAAACCCCTTGGTATTTTGATATTGCTAATAATTTAGTTACTGGAAAGTTACCTTTACATCTATTTCCTAATGAGAAAAGGAAAATCATTCAGGATAGTTCACATTATTCTTGGATTTCTAATGAATTGTTCAAAACAGGGCCAGATTTGATGATCAGAAGATGTGTACGGGAGGATGAAATGCCTGACATCCTTAAGGCATGTTATGACGAACCTTGTGGCGGACATTTTTCTGATAAGAGGACTGCCTATAAAATCCTTTCATCAGGATATTATTGGCCTTCTCTCTTTAAGGATGCGAAGCAATATGTTAAAAGGTGTGACAGTTGTCAGAGAATTGGGAGACCAACTCTTTCAAATGAAATGCCACTACAGCCACAGGTATGCATCGAACCTTTTGAGAAATGGGCTCTAGATTTTGTTGGACCAATTAATCCGCCATCCAAGCAAAATAAATATATATTGGTTTGTACTG
Organism: Pinus tabuliformis; assembly: GCA_031772625.1. Classification (NCBI taxonomy): domain Eukaryota; kingdom Viridiplantae; phylum Streptophyta; class Pinopsida; order Pinales; family Pinaceae; genus Pinus; species Pinus tabuliformis. The sequence continues at coordinate 1,265,101,725 of CM062807.1, read as the reverse complement.
ATTATGTTACCAAGTGGGTAGAAGCTATAGCATTAACTTTTGCTACTGAAAATTCAGTTGTTCAATTTCTTTTTAAGGATATTTTCACTCGTTTTGGTGTCCCAAGAGAAATTGTAACAGATCAGGGAAGCCAATTTACATCAAGGATGATAGAGAAGCTGATGGAGGAATATAAGATCAAGCATAGAACATCTACTCCATACCATCCGCAAGCAAATGGTCAAGTAGAATCTACAAATAAAGTTCTTGAAAGCATCATCACAAAGACTGTTCATCTTCATAGAAGAGATTGGGCAGAAAAGCTTCCTGAAGCCTTATGGGCCTATAGAACTACATGGAGGAACACCACAGGACATTCTCCCTATGAACTTGTTTATGGGAAGGAAGTCCTGTTCCCCATTGAGTTCCAAATCAAGACCTTCAAGGCAGCAGTTCAATTGGGGATGAGCTTATCAGAAGCCTAGAAGCACAGAATGGACCAGTTAAACGAACTAGATGAAATGGGACAAGATGCAATTCTAAGAACCGATCTAGTTCAACACCAAAGAAGCAAATGGCATGATCGACATATCAAAGAAAAGAAGTTTCAAAAGGGTGATTGGGCACTCTTGTTTGATTCAAAATTTAAGGACTTCAAAGGAAAATTTCAAACTCATTGGCTTGGGCCATATGAGATTGATGAAGTCTTTAATAATGGAGCAGTTAGAGTGAAGACTATTGATGAACTTCAAAATCCCTTTATTGTGAATGGCCACCGGTTGAAAGTTTACCACAAGCCACTCTCAAAAGAGGAGTTTGTTAAGTTATTCCAAGGAGATTCTGAAATGAGGCTGGTTGAGAAGAATTCTTCTCCTCCATCAGCCTAATCTCTGTTTCTTTCAATTTCAATGAAAAAGAAAAAAAATAAAAATAAATGTATGAGCCTGAAAACCAATCCCTGATTGGCAGTCTCATGCAGAAAACATGAGGTGAAAATCAGGGTCACCTGACACCTCATGTTTTCCAAAAAAAAAAAAAAAAAAAAAAAAATCTCTCTCTCTCTCTTTCATCTCATTTCATTTATTCCATCTCACCATTTCCTTCCATCTCACCATCCTCACTTCACCTCACTGCTTTCCACCCATTCATTCATTCATTCATTCATTCATTCCATTTCATTTCATTAATAAAGTTTTTTTAGGCAATTAAAGTATTTTATGCAGCTGGAAGACACCATTACAGTTCCTGCAGCTATTTGACAATTCTGCAGCCGTTTAGCCTTTCTGCAGCCTTCTGCACCTGCACAAGAAACACAGTCTGTCTGAAGAAAATATGTACAATTCAAAATCATCAAAGATAAGAAGGAAAGAATCATGTGCTAGGAATAAAGTTAACAAAAGGTTAGTAGCAAATTATCAGAAGCCAAATCAAATGCGAATATGAGGTATGTTTAAAATTTTAAACCTATAGTTATTTCATTGCGCGGAATTTTCTGGGTTATGTCTTGTTGGCCACTAATTGTAATGATTACCCATTTTCTTTTCCCATGCAACCACAAATCCACGAATCCTCCACGTCTACCAGCTCATAATACCCACGATTTTTGAAATCACATATGGTTGTTTTTGTCATTAAGGTCTCGTACCCTAATGGCGTAACCTACCGTATTACGCCTCTCAGTCCTCATCCCGCAGCCATGTGTCAATCCACAGCCGAAATCGGAGAATATAGCCGTTCCATTCATCATTTCGAAACCCTCTGTGCTCATAACACTCCATTCCTCGCTATCATCTCCCTTATTCCGTTTCACTCACTACGATTACCTCCATAAACCATACTCTGTTTTTCCCTCTGCTGTATAGCCAGTAAACGTGTGATAGAGTTGTATTACGACTGCTAGTCACCGTTTCACTGTGTTCACGCCGTTATCCACCACTTAACTCTGATTCAAGCCGTGAATTCTCGGTGTCTGAGGCTGTTGATGCACCCATATATCCTCTGTTCCACAAAGTCTGAACAGGAACCGAGGAATTACTGTGTAAAGTCACGGAATTACTGTGTAAAGTCACCATCAAAGTCGTGTTTTAAACAGAGCTGAGGAGTCGATGGGAAAACTTTTAAGGGCTGAACCAGAAGGTTCGAAATTCTTGGAGGCATACCCTCAGGTTGAGGAGGCATTGCAAAAAGCCAATTGGCTACAGTGCATCAAGAAGTTTAAGGGCTACCACAAAGAAGTAACAAAAGCCTTTGCAAGGTCATTCAAGGATAAAGACAGTCAAGTAGAGGTGGGTGATTTAACATTTGCAGTCAGTGAGGGAAGCATAGCAAGGGCTACATCTCTTCCACAAACCGGTGAACGTTGGTTCAAAAACCGGGCAGTCCAGGATCACCAATGGAAGCGGATTTTTAAAAACCCAGGTATGGATACAAGTGTTTTCACCAAAGGAATTCCTATCTCTCATGTTAAAGAAGAATGGAAAATTCTACTATTGTTAGTGCAAAAAATTTTCACGTGTGAAGGGAGATTTGGAGTATTGTACATTTATCATGGTAAAATTATGCTGCAATTTCAAGGAGAACATGATATAAATCTTCCCTACTTTCTATTCCAAAGCCTTAGGAAAATGTGTTCCATGGCCCAACGGAATCCACGAAACATAGAAGCTTACCTCTGTCACCATAGTCTTGTTAAGTTATTGGTAGAAGAACAATTAAAAGAAAAACAAGACACATGGGAGAAATTCCTTGTAAGGAATCATTTTGAAGAACCTGGAGAATCTTCTATACCTAGGAAAAGCAGAAGGAAGAGAAAATAAAGTATCACTGAGACTGATATCTTAGAGGAAACTGTTCAAGGACAAACTGTAGAGGAAATAGAAGTACATCATCCTGAACCTGAGATTGAACCTACCGAAGACAGTGCTCAAGAGATTATCTCAGAAACCCTCGTTGAACTTGCCAAAGAAGCTGCCAAAAAGAGAAGAGAAGATAAAAAGAGACAAAAACAAGACAAAGGGAAATCCATAATTCAAGAAACTGATCAGACTCCAGAGCATTATAGTGATGAAGAAAGAGATAGCCAGCCCTTAGCACAAATGTTAGCTAAACTCCATGAGAAAATTGCCCTCTCCAAGAAAGTAAAAGTACAAAAACCAAGGAAAAAGGCACAAAAAGAAACACAGAGTGCTGCCACTGTAAATTGCAGAATAAAGGGAAAGCCACAAGGACACTCTTCATTGATCTAAGCACACCTGAGAAGGGTGCTATAAAAGCAGACCTTAGGGATAGTCCACAACGTGAGGCAGCTACTCCTCCAAGGGAGGAAAATCCATTTCAGCCGGAGTTTGAAACTGAAATTGAGCATGAATATAGTCCAAGGAAGTCACCAATTGTTGACCCAATTCAACAAGAGGTGTACAACTATTTTGAAACATTGGAGCAGAACACTGCTGGCCCAAGTAATGTCATACCTCATGAGCAGCAAATAGACTTACTCAAACAAGAGATCTATGAACTTGAGGTGCTAAACCGTCACATTAAACAGAGAAATGAAGAAATGAAGCAGCAAGCTGATATTGCCAAAGCAATCCAAGATAACACCTTTCTTCACATGAGCATGTGGCAGAAGAAACACAGCAGACTCAAGAAGAGATGTAGAAGGCTGAACAGAGCCTTAATCAATTTGAAATTCAGATGCATGTTCAAGAGACCAAAGGTTAATGTTTCCACACAAAGGAAGAGGAGGAGATTGGATGTCTTAGCTAAGGCATCCCAGCAAGTGGATTAAATTGTGTTTTCATTGCATGAGGACATACAATACCCTCGGAGTGGGGGTATGTAGAGCCTCTATTCTACACCTACTTGTCTACCATTTTCCTCAGTTTTTCCTTATCTTTTCTTCACTTTTGCCTCATTTTCACTATAAAACCACCCAGATCATTACATTAGGTGTCATTAAGCATGATCAAGCAAGTTTTGCTAATGAATGACTATTTGTTTAGATTTTGACTTACTTGCAGGAATCCCGCAACTATCTGATGATCCTGCAGCTATCTGAAGATCCTGCAGCCTTTTTGTTAAACGCAATGTTCCACGTGTCGGTTTGCCATATGAGCCACATGGGCACTTAGGTATCAATGTGCTCGAGGTTCCTGTCCCATTTTTCCAGCCATCCACGTCATCTTTACCCATGGTCAAAGCTGGTCAAGTTACGGTCAACTCAAGGCTGTTTAACGGTGATTGTGAGCTGCTTGGTCACGTCATCTTAAACGGTGACTTGTCCACATTCTACAGGTGGCAGGGGACATGATCCAACATGGGATTCATTACCCATGACGACAGAACCATTAAACTCATCCACGCAGCCATATGATGTGTCAAGGGACCATAAATACGCATGACAGTTTGTTGTTTTTCAGTTAATTAGTTGTATGAGTAGGTTATCTTAGAAACCTCTATAAATAGCTGCGTCTGCATACGCTCATCAGACTTTTTATCAGTTGTAATTTCTGAACTTGTGTTAAATTTAAGAGCATTGTGAACTCTGTTTTTTAGTGCTATCCTAGCACTCTGTTTTGTACACTTTTTGCAAATGGAGGAATAGACATAGCACCGTTTTGAAGTTTCCAGATCTTTGAGTTTTCTTGTGGCTGAATGAATAGAGGGCCCCTGCTCATCTCAGCCTCTGTAAAGTATTTTATGTGCAGTATTTCTTATTTTTCTTATTCATTTCTTTAAGCATGTATAGTTTCATTTACTTGTTTTCCTTTCTTTCAAGCTGATCAGTGTTACTTCTTTGCAGGTTTCTTTTAGCCCGGGATTTATTTTTATGTGTTGTGTGTTTGCTTTACAAACTAATGGTATTTGAAGTTGACAAATTCAAGTGTTGCCTTTGTTTTTATAGCTGATTTTTAATCTTATTTCTCAAAGAGCTGCTAACACATGAATGATCTTCATCATAAACTGTTATATTTTAAGATTAGAATATCACTAAATTGCAGTCAGTTTTGAGTGCTGTTTAGACTATTCTTTCACTACTTTCTAACCATACTTTGCATAGTACATATAGCTGAAGTAGAGAGTTAGGAAGAGAAAAATATTACCACTAGTCTTTAAAGTAGAGTTTTGATTTTAAGTGCTTCTTAGACTATTCTTTCACTACTTTCTAATCATACTTTGCATAGTACATATGGCTGAAGTAGAGAATTAGAAAGAGCAAACCATTATCATTAGTCTTTCAAGCAGATTTTTCTCACTTTTCTAATTCAACTTAAGCTACTTTCTATCCGTGATTTACACAGTACATGTGCTTTGAAGCATCGAGTTAGAGAGAGATAACCTTTATTGTTGGGTTCTAAAAGTGACTTTCTTTTCTTTTATTAGCAGCAACTTGAACGGTGTCTAGTGCCATTGGAAGTGGTCATTTGCTTTCAAATTTATTTCAAGTTATTTCAGTTCACTTATTCCTTTCAAGCATTTCCTTTCAAGCAAGTAGTTAGAGATCACTAAACACACACTTTCACTCATTTAGGATTCACTCTACACACACACCATCACTCACTTGTTTATAAATTATCACTCCATCTTAGGAACATAATTAACCACAACAACACCCCCAACGATAAGAAAAAATCTAAGAAGTTACTTAAGTACATATAGTACACCTTCACTTCATCAGCTTACGAGCCCCGGGTTGACAATTAATACTAGCAATTTAGATAACACTAAATTGACTAAACATTATGTTCGAGGTACAATACAGTTTGGGATTCATTACAGTGCCAAAGCAGCTCCTCTATTAGTTGGTTTCACTGATTCTGATTGGGCTGGCGACCCTGATGATCGGAAGTCTACTGCCAGCTATGTCTTCACTCTTGGTTCAGGACCTATTACATGGGCTTCTAAGAAACAGGCTGTCATTTCTCTTTCGTCAACAGAAGCAGAGTATCGTGGTGTCATGGAAGCTAGTAAGGAAGCCTTGTGGCTTCGTCAGATCCTATCAGAGTTTGGATTTGAGCAGCAGCATCCAACCACACTTTGGTGTGATAATCAAAGTGCCATTCAGCTATGCAAAGATCCAGTCCAGCATCAGCGAAGCAAACACATTGAACTACACATGCACTTCATCAGAAAGCTCATTCATGACCATGTTCTTGACGTGCAATATTGTTCAACAGATGATCAGGTTGCAGACATCTTCACAAAGGCTCTCATAGAGGCGAAGTTCACTAAACTTCGATATATGCTTGGAGTTCAGGAAGTTGTCACTAAGGGGGGATAGGCTCTAGTGCCTCCTTCCTTCTCCTATTGTGTCATATTTGTAAATCCTTCAATCCTATCCCAAGTTGTTCTTAAGGGGGGATGTTAGGATATTCCGACACATAGGAAATAGTTAAGTTCAACTTGGTCTAGTATAGAGTTAGGTAAAGTGTGTTTCTTTACCGTTGTACATTTTGTAACTTACAATCCGACGGTCACGATATGTAGTGATCTGACGGTTCACTCTCTCCTCGGTATTACCAAAACTTGATTCATGGCTTGACACCCGATTGGTGCATGAGTTCTATTTAAAGCGCATGGAGGGTCATTGTTCGGGTAATCCATGCATGAGAGAAGCTTATGTAAATTTTCATTCTTTGATTAATAAATTGCCTGAAGTGGCCGCGTTGGCTCAGGCTGTGGACTGTTTCCCTCTTTCAGGGTTTTAACCACATCAAAAATATTGGTGTATTAATCTGTGATCTGGTTGTGAGCGGTGTCCTTTTGGTGTTCTTTCTGAGGAACTTACCCTGTAAATTCCTACAATGATGAACTAAAAATACCAAGGTGAATCTGACAAAAATAGGTTGATAAAAGTGGAAATCACAAGGATTAAAGTGGGAATGCCTTCATTTTTATAGAAGTTTGAAACATGGAAAACTGTAATTGGGAATACCTAAAGATGGTTTCATTTTCTCAAAGATTGAAACATGAGGAAAAACCATTCTTGGATTTAGTTTCATTTTTACACAAGCTTGAAATGGAGACAAACTATGCTTGGATTTTGGTTTCATTTTTACACAAGCTTGAAATAAAGAAAAAATATGCATGAGATTAGTTTGCATGCCCCCATGATAATGGATCAATTCAACATACATTTCCCCCAAGCTTCATTTCATTCACCTAAGTAGACCATTGGTTACTAACAGGTGGATGGAATGAAGGTTCATTTATGAGATCAAGTGAAAGACTTGACTAGGAATTTACAAGAAACAAACCATGATCACAACACCTTGTTTCATTTTTTAACGAGCTTGACACAAGAAAAGAACCATGCTCATGACACCTTGTTTCATTTTTTAACAAGCTTGACACAAGTAAAGGAACTCTACTCTGAGAACCTTGATTCATTTTTTAAGGAGCTTGACACAAGTAAAGGAACTCTGCTCCAAGAACCTTGATTCATTTTTTAAAGAGCTTGACATAAGAAAAATAACTATGATCTAGGAACCTTGATTCATTTTTTAAGGAGATTGACACAAGAAAAGGAACTATGCTCCAACACCTTGATTCATTTTTTAAGAAGCTTGACAAAAGAAAAGGAACTATGCTCTAAGAAGCTTGATTCATTTTTTAAGGAGCTTGACACAAGAAACGGAACTGTGCTCCAACACCTTGAATCATGGCCCATAAGAGGCCATGGCTTCCAAGATGTTCTCAACAAATGGGAGAACAACATTTTGTAAGGGACACATGTCAAGGGATCTAATGGAAATATCAGGATCTAATGCCCCCAGTACATGATGCACTATATCACTCACTAGATCATCAACAAACACAAGCATGGAACAAGTTTCCACATAATTAAGCTATGGCAGGGGTGATACCACTTGCATTCAAGGACCATTTAGGGAAGATGTTTGATTGGGAGCCAAATTAGGACCAACAAATGAAATCTGATCAATGGTCATAATTATTCATTAATGCGGGAAACATATGACATGAGAGAGAGAAGATACAAGAACTCCCATGCCATAAACATATTCATGGCCAAGGAGTAAATTAAAATCCGAAGGGCCTTGGAAAACTATCACATCGATATGGAAAATTTTTCCTCTGAAAGTAATAGGAAACTTAGGAAAGATCCCTAATGGTTAACTAGTTCCTCTGTTAAAAGCCAACAGATTCTAGGTAATGGGCACAAGCTCCAGAGAACCTAAATCTTTCTAAGTATTTGAGGACAAAATATTAAATGATGCACCTTCCTCTATGATTGTTCCAAGTATGGGTATATTACAAGCTTGCACTATGATCTAGAAAGGCACATAAGAAGGAAGATGATATCTTATGAGTTGCCTCCAATTAAAGGAAGTGACCATACTACTTGGGGGGGGGGGTGCCATGGGCATGGGAGAACTACCCACTTGCATTATGGGAATAGGAGGATCACCCCCTATATCTTGGGAATGGTAGGATTTCCTTATAGTTCATTTGAATTTAAAGAAGCAATAAGAAGCTGACTGGTATGAAGTTCACTCTCTACGGGAAAGGTATGATCAAATGAAAGTGGAATCAAGTCAAACATTTTCTCAACCAATGGTTGGTTGGGAATGGGCTCATGGGATTCACATTCATATTTAGTGGGATTTACTAGATACGAATTCTAATCAATCACTTGATCAATTAGTGGAGAATCAGGGGAAAGCTTTCAATAACTAGTCAGAAGAAAAGTGTGAGAAGTTGTAATTTCCAACACTTTTGAGGCTTCATCCAAATAAGTACAAAGGTGAATAAGATGAATCCCTTCACATAACCTATAGGGAAATTTGACTTTACCCATTTTCCCATGGACCTTCCTATCACTAGTTGAGGGTTTATCACCAACATGATCTATAGAGGATGATGAAAAAGGATGATGTAAGCTTATGGACCACACTTCTAATACCTTAGAGTTACCAGAAAATCCCTAAGACAGTGGTCACCCTTATATAACTTGGAAGGGAACTTCACTTTGTGGGGTTGATTGGAAGGTTTCTCCACATTAGTTGCATTTGTAGGAACGGTTACATGGTTTCCTCCTCACTTATTTTTCTTCTTCTTTTTAATCCTCTTCTTATTCTTCTTAGATTACAGCTTACTAGAATCAATACTTTCACCAGGTGAAGAGGGAGAAAGGGATGAAGAAACAATAGGTGAAGAAGAAAAGGGGTCAACTTTAGGATTGACATGAGGTTGATGTTGTTCAAGTGGAGGATAACTTGGTTGAGAAGCAATTTTGACATTTAGAACCATAGGGGTTCAAAACAACCAATGTGGAAAACTAATAGTAAATTCGGGAAGGGACAATGCTGCCATGTAAGGAGCACCAACATTCCCAAAAGAAGGGAATGTTGGTTTCCAAAAGATTTAAAAATTCTTATCAGACACAAATCAATAACACATGGAAGCACCAAAATAGTAAATTTGATTACCCAAAGAACTAAAGATTCAACCAAAGTTTGTTTTCACTATTTAAACATGGAACAAACTTTTGCAAACCCCAAACAATGTAACAACAATAAGTCAAAATTATATGCACACAAAGTAGGAGAAATAATTTAACGATCAAGGTATTCTAGATCTTCTGTCAGAAACCCTAAACAATATCATTTCTTGTACCAATGTGACTATAAGACTTGCCAACCTTGTTTGTTGGCCCTTCTATGTCAACTTGGTAGTGAAACATGGGAGGCTTGTTTGATCTACTTACAAAGGTTTCAGAGGCTACGTCAGAGGTTTGGAGACATGTACAGGATCTTAAGAAGAGGATGGAACAAATGGCAGAGCTCTTGAGTTGAATGACTGATTGTTTCCCTCACTTTTAGGCATACTCACATGAACATAAGCCTATGGGAGCAGATAGAATCCTATAGTCGCTGGTAGAGCTGGCATAAGGGAGTGGTTATATCTCGAAGACGTAAACTTCACATGAAAATGGAGTCAAAGGAGCGACTATGGTTTTTCACAATATTTCCTCTGCATTCCTCACGTTGTTCGTAAGGAAATTAGCAAGGAAATTCCTGGAGGCTTCCAAAATTAGTGAAAAAGGTCGAAAATGGTTTGAAAAGGTCCTCAAATGATGTGAATGAATTTAATGCACTAGTAATTACCTTAGTGGATTTATTTGTTCCAATTTGTGCACCTTTGATTATAGCCCCATGCTCAAATTCACCCTACGTGTTTTATATACTTGATCTTGGAGTTGGTTGATGGTTGATTGTGAGTCAATTATGTTAGATGTTGATGGTATGTGTGGAGAGAAGGTAGAATAGTGAGACTATGCTTTAGATCTTGAGTAAGGCCTATATTCTTCATTCCATGAGTGTTTATGACTGAATAATGTCCAAATCTAAAGTATGTTGCAGAATAGATTAGAATTAAGCTACTGGAGTTGAGTTTGATTTTATGAGTTGTGTATGCTACTGGGTAGAGTTTTTTATTGTGATTCTCAAACTTGTTTTGCAGGGTATTCTAATGCATGTAGAAAATATCCATGTGTGTTATAATTTTATGTGTAGTATATAACATTCTATTGTTGTGAGGGTCTGATATTTAGATTTATGTGGCCACAATTTTGTATTGGAGAGCACATGTTTTGCGCAATTTTTTTATATTGACTTTATAATGATGTCTTTTTGTTGAGAGCATGTACAAAGAGCTGATTTTTAGTTGAGTATAGTGTCTTAGGATCCATTTTTAAAATATATGAAAGGATATCCACATGGTGGTAAGGATAAATGACTTCATGTAGGTATATCCATGATAACGAAGCTTCAACGAAAGGAAGAAGTTTCTTAATTCAAGGGTGGTTGGATAGTCCAATGGTAGTTGGGTGAGGATCGATTGATCGTGGTGGCATTCAGTAGATGGTAGTGAGTATATATCCATAGAGAACAAATTATTCTGATTTGATCCTATTGTGTAGGGAATGATTTCTGTGTACATAAATGATCCTTCTAGTCCTATGTGAGGGTCTAGCAAATACAAAAGACAATTACATGCAATATTTCCTAATTCATACTAAAAAATGTAGAGGATGATATATCTTCTACCTCTCGATGATGCTAATACCCTTGCAATCAACCTTGACTCTTTGGCTTCCTAGCTCACAATCTCCTCTTCGTTGGTGTAGATGAGTGTGTGCAAGGAATATCAAGTGGAGACAAAAAAAATATGCAAATCATAACATTTTCTAATAAAAACTATGTAACAGATCAAGGAGAATTGCAGTAAATGGAAAATAATTGACACATTTAGGAAATAAAAAATAAATTGTATTAATAGTATATGAAGAAAGGAGAATTACAACAAATGAAGACATCATGTTGGAAGCCTTCTTCAAGTGAGATTCGAAGTCCAAGCTTTATCCTTCAAACATCTTTTCACCTTTACAAATGGGCAGCATTTGGGCACAATTCAATGCTAGGATGGCAACCAACCAACAACCAACCTTTAGTGGATGGTGGGAAATTCATTTATTGGGAAGGAGAGGGAGTTTAGGATCCATGAAAAGAGGGAGGAGTTCAACATCTCAAGGGAAAGATCCATGGAAACAGGATCAAGGGCTAGGAATGAGAGCTCTCATTCTAATGATTCTCCATTCACCTAAAACTACATTATTGTTCTCGAGCTTTCTAGTAAGATAAGATTATCCTCCATTTTGGGAAAAACTACCTAAAGATGATAAGTGTAGATTTTCCTTATAAAAATAGCACTGACAATGCTAGACATGTGTAATGTTAGAGGTTAATAGCATGGATTTTCCTGATAAAAGTAGAATGGGGATTGAAAAACAAGGATTTTAACAAGATATTCAAAATTCTTTCAAGGGAAGTTTTATTTGCTTTCCAATATGCAACTTAGAAATACAAATTCACTTTCACTTTCGTACTAAATGAATGAAAACTTTTTGATTTTGATGTCTTTAATTTTTTTAGAGAAACAAATATACAAGCAAGCGTGGAAGAACCCGGTTGACCCAAACAATTGTAATCTATGCTTGGTAGTGAAGGAAATGAATCAACACATAGAATTGGTTCAATGACATTCACTAAACAATCAACCGAAAACAGGTAAAGAGGAAGGCTCAATCAGACAGATCAAAGAGCTACAAGCGAACCTTGAGTAAACAGGTAACCAAATGAACTGATTCAAGGAACTTGAAATAATGATCCAGGTCACATAAGAAAAAACCAATATTCATTCAGCAAAGCTCACAAGAGAGTGTTTTAATCATGGACAGTGAAAAACAAATCATCAGCTAAGTGAGAAAAGCAAGGGATCAGTAAGATTGATAGGCTCAGGAGGTAGAATTGAGAAAATAAATTCTACAACAATCATCACGGGTAGTACACAAGCAAAAAGCACAGAAAAGGCACTCGCCGCAACAACAAAGCAATGTCAGCGCAGAAGTACACCACTTTCACGCAATGGTCAAATTTTCCAGACCGTCGTGACTATTAGGAGTAATTACGTGATGAACATGATAATACAAAAGGGAGGCCGTGATGACAAGACGACTGTTACAATTATATCCACGATGATGTTTAAAAACAGTGACAGGCAAGTCAAAACTCCAAAATAAAAAACAACCAATCCTTCAATCAAATAAGGGTATTCCCAGATCAACCCAGGAAACTAAAAGGGCTGATAACCAATCCCCAAAACGTCGAAAGAGATCAAATCAAAAAATCAAAGTAAGAGCAAACAAGAAAAACACAAAGGGACTGCCCAGTGGAGTCGCCAACTTGTGATGAACGAAAGTGTTCCCTCTACGGATGGAGGCAACCCCTCCAGCCCTAGAGTGGGTCTAGTCACAAACAAGGACAGATTAACAATAGATTTCTGTAAACAGTTTGGAGTTAGAGGCCTACCTCAACCGGTGGTTGATGGACTTCCGTTGCACTACTCCAACTTTCGCTTCCTCAATGAGTAATCACCTTGAAACAAAGCAAAGAAAATACAACAAAGCACGTAATCCGGTGACAACAATAAATCATTTACTCAAAAAGTCAAGAAGTCATGAGCTATTAAGTACATTTCATACAAAACATAGGAAAACATCATTGATTGCATTAATATGAAATAAGAGTTAGCTTACAACGAAATTCTTAACATCACAAGCCTTCTCAGAAGGGTCCAACCAGCATGTCCTTCAAGCATTCACTCTTTAGAGATAGATCTCCCAACATACAAGAGCTCTCTCACTCACAAGTTTTACACAAGATTAAGGGAACTTCACAATGCTTCCTCAAGCTAACAATCAATTCACACACTTGCCACACTCACACCAGCTATCTAGCAAACTCACAAATCACTAACAGCACTACTCCACAAGCCAACTATCCAACTAGCAATGCATAGCAATGGTGAGAGCTTAAATAGGAGAAGGAATCTCCATCAAAGGTGGGAGGGAGAGTTTATCATCAAAGAAGGTAGCTCAATTGACGAAACTACTACACCAGGGAAGGAAGGGCGACATAAACAAGGCCAACAACTAGGTCTGGAGTCATTTGGAAGGCCGACTGTTGGAACAATTCGCCCAATTTGGATCATCGCGGGCACAAAACTGATCTTTAGCATTGACATCGCAAGTGATCAGTGGAGATAGTCATATCAGCGCTGAAGAGGCCACACAGGCACGCGCTGGTACATAAAATTGAGCCATCGCGAGAAACATGTGTATTTCTACGCTGGCAACGTGGTCACCCTGTACATGTGCGCCTTTCAACACATTTATTAAACCAATAACCGCGATGAGCCAAAAAACTTTGGAAAAGTGGTTCAATTGGAAACTTAGGAAAGCATTTGTCTATCATAGACTTGGACACATGACATAGTGAGATGACTGGGAGTGAAAGCGGTGATAAATTACTATGACACTTTTTATGGATATAACCAAATATTGGTGCATCTAGATGACAGACTCAAGACTACTTTCAAAACTAAGTGGGGAACATATGCCTACCAAAAAATGCTTTTCGATTTGATTAATGTTGGAGGTACCTTGCAAAGAACAACGGATATAGCATTCAAGGGTTTAATTAATAAGTCAATTGTTGTCTATTTGGATGACATTACTGACTTCTCCAAGAAAATAGCAAATCATTTACATGATTTGAAGCAAATCTTTGAACGCTGTAAAAGGTATGGAATTTCATTAAATCCAAAGAAATCATTTTTTGCTCTTGATCAAGGTAAACTCTTGGGGTTTATTGTCCCAAAAGATAGTATTTATATCGATCAAGAAACGATCAAGGAGATTTCTGATATCCCACTTCCACACAATAAAAAATCAATGCAATCATTTTTAGGTCAAATAAATTTTGTAAAAAGGTTTGTTCCAGATTTTTCATAGATTGTTTTACCATTACAGACCATGATCAAGAAAATCTCAGTGTTCAAATGGGGGCATAAATAAAAGGAAGCTTTTGATTAAATCAAACAAGAAATCATAAGTTCTCCTGCATCAAACACTCCAAATTTTTCCAATCATTTTATTTTATATACTTTAGCATCTAATACTTCTTATGCAGCCATGTTGACAAAAATCAATGATCAAAGCATGGAGGCACCCATATCATTTTTCGATTCAAATCTCCATGGTACTGAGCTTAATTATTTTGAGGTAGAAAAGCAATCTTTCATTGTGTTCGAATCTATTAAACACTTTAGGCCTTTCCTCTTAAAAACTCATACAAAAGTAATAGTCCCATTTTCAGCAGTAAGACAATTACTAGTCCAGAGGGAATTAGGAGAGAAGAGGGAAAACTGGGTTACAACGTTACAAGAATATGATTTGGACATTAAACCAACAAAAAATTTCAAAGGTCAATGTTTTTGCAAGTTGTTAGCAGGAGCTTCTAACATCTAGGAACATGAAGATTAAAACAATATTCAAGAAACTAATGAGATCAGTACCATCAATGCTGAATCTCAATATGCGGATTTATTATTTTATTTGAAAAATGGATACGCTCCTTCTAATCTCTCTTACAAAAATAATTGTGCTTTAAGATTCAAGGTAAAACACTTTGATATTATTGATGATGTGTTGTTTAGAAGGAATTATGAATCGATTTTATTAAGATGCCTTCAAAAAAACTGAAGCATAGAAGGTCTTGCAGGAATTACATGATTTTCCAACAGGTGGACATTTTGGAGCTGATACAACAACTCACAAAATTATACATGCTGGTTATTATTGGCCCACCTTATTTAAATATGCCCATGAATATGTAAGGAAATGCAGAACGTGTCAAACTACCGATGGAAGACAAAGGAATCCAACTTTTCCTTTGCAACCAGTCAACATCGAACAATCCTTTGAACAATGGGGATTGTATATCATTGGAGAGATTATTCCACATTCTTCCAAGCAACACAGATATATCCTTACAACCATGGATTACTTTAAAAAGTGGGTAGAAGCAATTCCTTTGAAGGCAGCCAACTTTGAGGAAATTATTGAATTCATAAATTAGTGCATCATTACCAGGTTTGGTGTACCTAATGCTCTCATTTTCGATAATACATCTTATTTCTCTAGAAATACCATACATGAATTTTCTATTAAAAGAGGATTTAAATTGAAATATTTTGCAAACTATTACCCTCAGGGTAATGATTTAGTAGAATCAATCAATAAAAATATTATCAAAATCATTAAGAGATCTGTTGATCAAAATCAAAAGAATTGGCACAAGTCTTTAGTATTTGCATTATTGGCAGACCGCATAACATAGAAGGCCTCAATAGGCATTTCTCCATTCAATTTAGTGTATGGGAAGGAAGTTGTCACACCAGAAAAATTAGCACTCCCATCTCTGACCTTAGTGCAATTTATTGAGGAAAATCCCTCATCTTCTATTCAATTGAGATATAATCAAAACCTTAAATTAGAAGAAGAAAGGGAAAATGCCAGAATTACACATGCAAGGCATCAACAGATTATTATGTCTTCTTTTGATACAATTTCTACTGTCCCAATTTTTTTATAAATTGGTTATCTTATTTTCAAATAGGAGAAAGCGCATAAAGATAAAGGAAAACACACTAAATTTTAGAAAATGTGGCTGGGTTTCAAATCAGCAAGAAGGTAGGCCCATCAACATTCATATTGCAAGATCTATCAAGAAAGAGAAATTCTCTTCTTTTTAATGGGCTGATCTTGAAAAAATTATTTACTTAAGAGGGTAACCCCTTCATACTTGTAACTATTCAATTTGCAGTTTTGTTTGTTTGAATTTCTATGCTTAGGAAATAAGGTTGTAAATAGCCTTCTATTAGCTTTTATTATTTTGTAATTTGCTTAAAGAAAATAGTGTAAATATTTACTTTTGATATATGCAAGTCTTTAAGGAAAATAATGCAGTTCTAGGGAGTTAGATAAAAATAAAACTCCGAAAACCTCTTTTATTTTTGTAAAATCTTTTACAAAACTTGAAAATATTGTAAATCATTCGAAGTTTTAAAAACCCGAATGAGGTTATTTGTAAAAAGCAAAGACTTATCCAAACCTAGCATCTACAACTCATAAATTGTCATCCATATTCTCTTAAGGAGTAAATTATTCACCCCATCCACAAAGTTTATGATTTTTCAGGGTGTAATTCTAAAATATGTTTGATATAAAAGATAAGAGATCTCATTACAAGCTCGCTTACCATGATCATAGGGATCTAATTAAACTGACATTATGAATATTGCATATCAAAATAGGGTAATGGCTTATAATTATAAGACAGGGGGTCTCATCACGAGCGAACTTGTTCAGTTCAATTACAACCAGTGAATGCCATTGTCAACAGCTAGCCAACAAACTAGGAAAATGGATTTTTATCTTTGAATAAAATAAAATAAAAAAATAAAGAAGATGGAAAATACAAAAAGGAAAATATGTGTAAACATATCTTTTTGGATTTACTCTTAGAAATTATGCTCTGAGATGGATGGGACAATGAACGGTTGAATGGTTAAAAGTTAACCTTGTCAAGACTATAAACGTTTGCTGGGAGTAGAGGATTTACCTATGACAACGGAGTCATCATATAAGCTAATTTCGAGAGGTCCCCTTGTTTTATCTTTATCAACCAATCAAGGCTTAAATAAACTTAGAATGTTTTTATTTTTAAAGATGGGAAAGAAATTGCAGAAACATTTTTTCATTATATTCAGAGTTAATAATTATCTAATTGTTCTCAAATTATTTTCTCTATACTCAAAGGTTTTCAAATTAAGAAATTCAATACATTGCATTACATTATCAGAGATAATTATTTCTTCGAGTGAATCGCCAATTGTTGTGCTGTACAAAAACCCCCCCATTTCTAAATTTTTATCAAAAAACTTTAAATAGAAATGGGTCCCTTTTTAAGTCTTAGTTAAATTCAATGATTTAATAATAATCGCATGCTTGGATTTAATCATATGACACATGGAAATCCTTATCAAAAGGTCTGATCCAATAGAACTAATACCCGAAACCTTTTGTTAAATTGTAATATAATATGATATATCCTTCTTTGAGAAGCCCTCATAAGGAAATCTTTGATGTGATAATGTGATCGGAGATCGCATATCGCAATATTAAACAAGGATGCAGCCAAAGTGGTCTATACTAAACCTTCGATTTGATAACATAATCGCAATCGGAGATCAGAAATATCACGTGACACGTGGTGAAAGCCCTTTCAAATTCCCTGATGCGATATCATATAGAAAGGTGCGCTTTCCAAGAAAATACCGTCAAAAGGTATTATTAATGGGCATAGATCTTAAAAGAAATAATAAACAAAAAAGCTATAAATCAAATGGTATGTTGATTATCCCTCTGCCTTACTGAATTCCTTACCTTTATCGCAATCGAGGCTATCAGTCCAAAACATTAAGCCTAACTCATGAACATCTTGATTGCGATATGCAATTTATCGCTGATCGGTGATCGGGAAAATCAAAAGATACATTTTAAAGGACCATCAAGCATATGTGTGATGCAATGTATAAGTATTACATTTATTAACCACGATTGGGAGTTATGAAGGTCATTAATTTTGTAGTTAAGGGTGAATCCTTTGAGGATTTCACCCGTGGTAATACTTAATTAAATTTCATTTATCACGTGTGAATTATCATAACTCTTTTCATTTCATATTAGCTTTAAGAAAGTATATATCTTTGTTACATTTTTCATTGTCTATGCAGAGAAACGCTGAGCTGATGAATCCAGAGAAAATGACAAAGAAGGTGAAGTAACCCAAGGCCCCTATCGTAGCCAAAGAAGAACCAAATAAGAAAGGATTGATATCTGATACTACCTACCTCAGTTTAGGCAAACCATCCTGAGAGAGTATCTACAATTTACTAGAAGCAGAGGAGATTGAAGAACTGAAGAAGCAACAGTAGATTCCATGAGCAAATCCGAAAATACTCTTAAGGAATTGGTCTGATCATATCTACATAGAATAGCGGTGCGTAGCAAGGTTTTTCCTATAACGATGTGGCTAGGTAGATTGTTGAAAGCATTGCAACCACAGACAGGACATTCTCTACAACTGATGGAAAAGTGTTCAGGTTGTTTAGAGCAGAGGATCTTAGACAAATGTACCATTCACCTCAACTGGAGAAGTGTTATAAAAAATCATTTTTGGAGGCTTTTTCCAATGAGAACGACATTGAATCTGACCCTATTAGATAATGGAGGCATTTTCTGACCAAACACAAGCACAAAACATTGGGTATGTACTCTGTAGATTCATTAGCCTCTCCTTATTGTTATGCTGGTGCAATGATGTGCAGACTCTTCAGAGTCCATGATTATGCTAAATTCTCTATAGATATGGTCCCATTAATGGAGGCTACAATTAATGGCTATATCATGGATTGGGCAAACATTCTATCTGATAAAATGGCCACCGAGATACTTGAATATAGAAAAAATAGGTTTTTGTCTACCCGGGTGATATCCCCCTTTTACATGAGTGCCTATATTATGGACACTATCTGTTCTAATTCTGAATACCCCATTCTCGATTGGAAATGGACTCCTAAGGATCCTAGCCCGATTCACATTTACTTGAGTTATGGAAAGCCCATTATAAAAATCACTTGTATATAATTTTTCATGGTTTTATACTTCTCGTGTATTATGCCATACTCAATAAGCCTACTCCTAGGTTATCCGAGGAAGCACCAATTGACCTAACTGCAGTTGGTAGTTCGTTTGGAGAAGAAAGATTCACTTACATAAGACTTTTTGGTAGCCTTGCCAACCCACATATTTTTCCCTTGTATATCCCTGATAAACTACTGGCCAGAGAATTAGCACATTAGATAACAATTAAAGGGATGTCAAGGACCCTTAGGGATTCCAAGAAGCACATGTGGCCGACATTTCCTCTTCGATGCAGTGCTTTTACTCTGCATGATTTCAAACATGCAAAGAAGGAAGATGAGAACATAAAGCTATTAAAGCTCACAACTATCCCAAAAAGGAAGTACAATCCTAGATCGTTTGCCTACAATGTTATAGCTCAGGCCAAAATCATTAGATTTGATTATGAGGAGGATAGCTATGACGATTTGTTTGTTTCATCAGAAATATTTTCTCAGGTCAAACATATGGCGAAGATCAAATTAGGAGAAGAAGGACTAGAGAAATTCTATAGGCTCAGGGTGTAGAGATTGGAAACCCTATCTCTAGACTTATTAAATATGACCTCTATCATGCAACCTGAAGGCTACATTGAGGAGAAAATTACTGAGAATGCCCCTAAAATTGAAAAAATTACAGAGAAGGAAAAGACAAAAGAAAAGGAGCAGAAGTAGGTAACAGCTAATGAAACCCTTAATACAGATATTAATGTTGATCCCAAGTTAATCAAGGAATGGGAACAATTTGATTCAACGATCAGTAACCCCAAGAAAACCCAAGGGTTCACTACACCAGAAGTGTCAACAACATAGAAATCAATAGTCAGCATAGTTCCGATTGTAGGAACATGCAACCCGTGCAAGTTTCAGAAAGACATAGAGATCATCCCTAAAAATCCCACTAAGGAGATTGTATTGCAAATTGAAGAAATACTACCATTGGATGTCTTCTACAGTCCTAACATAGCGCTGTAGTCAAAAGACAGAGGAAGAAGAGGAAAATTGATCACAGTCTTCTTTTAACTACCCTGGCAAAAATGATAAATGTGGTATGGAAAGCAGAGGTTGATCCCTCAAAAGTTTTGACAAAACTATATTAGTATGCCGAAGGTTATATAGTAGCGAGAATGGATAAGGCTTTAGAGGTTATACATTTATTGAAGGAAAAAGACAAGGCAATCATTCAGCTAGAGGCACAATCTACAGAATGACATAAAAAAATAGAGCAGCTTGAACAAAAGTTGATAGAACAGAGGCAGTTTAATGAAAAATTAAATGAGTAGTTAAAACATGAAAAGTAGAGGATTGATGAACAAGTCATCCATAAATATCAATAATTGTCTCAAGCATTGAGAAAACTACAAATATTGAGCGAGCAGGAGAAGAAATGAAAAGAAGAGCAAATCGCGAAAATGAAAGCTTAGATAGAGATGTTCAAGGGATATCCCTAGGTAAATGAATTAAGAATTGAAGCCCTCAAAATAACATGGGATTTGTCCCGACAATTGGATATTCTATGTCATAATATATCATTAGACATCCCCTTATGTGATATTCTTGCATCTACGATTGAGAAATCAATGGATGCAAGGCTAGAATTAGATAAGGCAGATGAACGATTAACTAATCTTCTATCATGGAAAGATTCAAAAGAGGGAAAAGCTGCCAATATGCCATGGATACAAGAGTCACATAAAGAAATCTTGCTTTTCGAATGAGAGTCTCAATTAATAAAAGCTAAGAGAGCTACATCCAGATGTAGAGCAACAACAAATAATCTGATTGAATTAATCAACAACAGTCTACATTTATCTAATCTAATTACAAACTTCTCTCTAGGAAAACTCCCAAAAGTGAAATTGTTAGAACAAAAGTGGAAACAAGAGCTGACGAAAAGGAAAAATTTGATCGAATGCATTCAAAGCCTAACATGGGAAACGTTCTGGTTTTTCCTTGTTAAACCACATAGTCATCAAATGGCGATGAAGTGTCTCACGAATCCGATCAACTGTATGATCCACAAACTTGCTGACGCCACTGATACAACTCAGTTACACTACCGAATGAGTCAGCCACCAGAAATCCAGCCAATTCTCGCCATTTGTCAACTACAATCACAAGAAGATAAGCCGATATAGTGAATCCATTCGACCGCCGCAACACTGCTATTTTTTGGATAAATCCCAGATTTATTTTTTTTCAGTTATACCAAAGCATAATGACTTTCTTTCATAGTTTTTTGTTATTTGTAGTATTTAAAGACCCTTTGATGTTTTTAGAAAGGATCCGCAATTTTTTACTAAGACTTAAATCAGAGGTTGCACTATTGTACTATATATATATATATATATATATATATATATATATATATATATATATATATATATATATATAAAGACTGGACCATAATTCTGAATTTTGACAAAAAAGGCTTTTATGAGATTTGCAATTTTGTGTCCTGTGAAAGTATTCCCAAATTAGAAGGCAGAATTTGAATATGATTTACATAAGAGGAGATCCAAATTCATACGGTACTATTATCTATGTCTTCACTTTATTTCTCTATGCGAATTAGCATTTATCAACTTTGCTATTATTGATATGTATATGTTTCCAAAAAAATTCTTTAACTTGTCACTTTTGAACGTTTTAGAATTTTCATCTTTTAAATATATATGTCAATGATATATTATGATCAATGTGATAATGTTTTAATTATTACTTTTTTTAATTAATTAAACAAAGTAATCATCATAAGTTCTTATTTCTATTTATCAATAAGTCATCTTTATGTTTGTTTGTTAATAGAAACAATCAAGAATCACATTGTTAGAAGAATACCCGAGATAGATTAATTATCTTTGTATATATTTGCACTTTAGAATAGAGCACTTATCACTCCTGTTATACATTACAAACCAATCACCCATCAACTCATATATCACTAGGAAATTGGTCCCATCACATTCAGTGGGAGGCACCAATACCATAAACCTTCATTTTCATGACCATCCTCCCTGAAACTTATGTCCTCAGTCAAATTCCATATCTAAAATCACTACACTCATTTCGTGTCATTGATGTAGGATACATCAAGGCCCTCCTACGATGAGTCGCTTCTTGTAGAAATCAGCACATTATCCAATAAGTTGACTTGGAAACACCCTTTGAGTACCTTGAGGTTTGCAAGCATCGATGGCAGGTTTCTCGCTTCTGGTGATAGGCATACATCAATGGTCTTTGACTGAAATAATTTGTATGGTGTTCAACATAAAATCATCCATTCACACCATGCAGAATGTACTACAGTAAATTGAGGATCATTATCATTATCGGTGATTTCTCTTGCATTTGTTAATAGCTTACATCATTGGCTAGTAATTAGATGGTGTCTTCCCATGTTTGAATTCAGATCACATATTCACATGGTTAGACTCGTACTTGAGCGAACGATTGAATGATATAGAAGACCCCAGATTCAGTTCATCCATCCGAGCTACAATTTTAGGATTACTAAATCTTATGTACATTGGCTTTAAATTGATAGTCATTGCGATTGTGGGTCTATATCTATAGATGACTGTTTACGTACATGTAATGAAAGTTTATAAGATGAGCATGGGTATGCCTTCCCTTAATAATTCATGTAAAATCAAGTATCATAATATATGTATTGTAATTGATGCAAGCCATGTTCCACTTCGATGCCTCCTCATCACATCGTAAAGCATTTCATTCAACATTGGCATTTTTCCAAATTTGAGCTTTAGGGGGCAGCTGTTATAGATCCATTTGGGAACATCAATCCCATAATCTAGATTAATGTTTTAGGGCTCATAAAACCCTAATTTTAGTTGCTACATGCCCTAAATAAGTCACCCCTTCGAATGCCTCCTTCTTAGACAGTTTCATGACTTGAAGACATCTAGAAATAGCCTCTAGAGGGACCAACTCAAGTAAGCCCTTGTAAAGGTGCGGTTCAAAGCAGTTGAGTCCACTGTCAGGGTGCTTTGAAGAGAACTTATGCTTCCTTTCACCTGCACTAGGTGAGATTGAGTGAAATTCACATAGGGTTTGGGGAATATTCTTATATTTTGGAGTCATCTAGAAGGTTCCCTCACTTATCAACTCCTATGAGCTCGAAAATGGATGAGGAATGAGTTAAGGTGCATCTTATCCTCTCATCCATTCCTTCATAGAACTAATTCTAAGTATGGAAGGCAATTCAATGCCACCATTTATGACAATACCTCCTTCATCTTCCTATAAACTGACCACTCATCTAAGTGATCACAGGCTGGATTATGTTGAATTGTAAGGAGATAATGTTGTTATGAGATTTGGCTTTGAAGCAAGTATTGTAATGCTACAATTTTGTCATGCTTTTGATGTGATGTGGATGGGATTCAAGTGGAGGAATGGCTTTGAATCAGACACCAATGGTTGTAATTCCTTCTTCTATCTAATAAAGTGTATGAACCTTTCTCCCATATGTTTGTATTGTTTCATAATGCTTATATGTGTGAATTTTTTCTGATTCCTTTCACTTATATTCAATAGATCGTGTGCTTTGATCGATTCTTTGTTTTTTGTTGTGTTTACAGGGTACTTCTCAAGTGTATTAAGTATAGGAAGGAGCGACAAGATCAATACAAAGGAGATGAGAGGAAAGTGGAACTACAAGTAGGTATTCTCATCTTCTCATCTTATCTATTTCTTATAGGAAAAGTCTAAAACACTTTAAACTGTTGTTCTAGATACAACTACTTATCTAGGGAATTAGTATTTATTCGTAGGTACAAAATTCTCCAAAACAATGAGGTGGAGTCTCCATGTTGATGGGAGTCAAAAAACTATGTAAGAGATCAATTTCTTGACTAATAGAATATCATAGCAGAGAAGTAGCAACAGGGGTGGTTTTTTTTATAGGTGAATGGTTTTTTTCGATTTTCTGCCTAGACAACACTTTGATCTCCCTCCTTTTCTTCAATGTTGGGATGTTCTAGTCTTCTCTCTTACTTCACCTGCACTCTAATACCATGTGAAAATTTGGAGACCCAAATTGCTACTGTAGCAAAATGATATTACTTCTCCTACTTTTTAATTCATGCACATTATTTAATGTGTTATAATGTAAATATCAAATTAAATATGACTACATCCTTCACTAATTAAATTATATGTAGAAACAATAATTGAGCAACTAGAAATAAACACACATAGAATCGACATTGTTTCTTTTAGAAAAATGTCCCTAGAAAACCCCAATGCGAGAAAACCAATGTAGAAACTGAGGGTTTGTATTATTATGCAGTAGTTTCTGAATATAGTCTTCAGATGCCTTATTGTCTATCTGATACAAAGAATATGACTCGCATAAAAATTAGTGAGAAATACCTCACACTATAACTAGAGATTCAAAATTGATCTAAGCCCCACACTGCCTCTGCACTGCCTATGTGTTAGCCTTTGAAGTTCAACATCACATATGATAGGCTCTGCATCACCCTTCTTGTTAGTCTATTTTCCTCATGAAATTTGACTCTCTGCCCTTTTGGTCTCACACCCTGGCTTTTGGCTCTAGAACTCGACTCTCCAGCAAATTATGAATCTCCTTTGAGGCTCTACAGTAGCTTAGCGTGGCTTTGGGCTACCTCTTCTGGATCTCTCTCTACCTCCTCTATAATGTATCCCTAGATCGGGAAATTCTCCCACTGAAAAATTATCCCTACCCCTCACTGCAAGAAATCTCCTCAATGATCTCTCCGACAACTATTGCACTGCTCTCTTGAGAAAATTGATCTTTGATATCTCACTTGATGTATGTTCCAAATTCCCATCGAAGTCCTCCTTATAGTCTTCTCATTGAGTAATCAATGGCTCAGATCATATTGATTCAATCTCTATCTTCTACTACAAGATTCACGCCTAGTTTTATTAATACCGTTTAATTATTTTAATTTAAGTTTATACAGAGGCATCCATTAAAAATAATGAATTAGTTTAATAAAAATTTCTCAGGTGGAATTTCCCAAACTAATTTATGGGTATTATGGAATACATGTGTGCTAGCCTCCCTGCAAATTTTGAGGCTTAGAGCACATCCGATGATACCAAAAAAAAACTATGTTGTTCTTGTTGAATAATGAAACTCAAACAAGTTCCAAAATTGTCTACCCAAATGTGGTGGAATCTAGAGTCTTCTTTTAGCCTAACATCCTGGAAAATTTTGAGGATATCATTGCACAATACAAAGCTTAGCATCGCTATGTGATTAAAGATCATAGTTGAAGCTATTGAGGTAGAGTTTCCTCAAACTCAAACTTAATGTCTACTTTGTCTTATTAGACTGTTTTTATTAGGATCTACCCATTTTTCTGTAATATGGGATTTTGTCTTATTATATTTTGAAATAAATGTAAATGGAAGTTCAAATAATTAAATGTGAAATATGAAAATTCATTAGTTAAGAAAAGAGAAAAAAAGTAAAGATTCATGAGGGAAGTCTAAAGGTCACAAAGGGAGATGAAGAGTCATCTTATTTTTTATAAATAAACCCTCACAACTCAAGTAAAGGGCTTGGAAATAAATAGGCTTGGAGACATAAATTTTGAAGCCTTGGCTCGACTTGTATAATGAAGGAAGTTTATCATTCTTTGGAGAGAAGCAAGTGTTGGCTTCATGTTCCACTATTTGGGCTAGTGCTACAACAATGTAATTGTATGCTTGGAATTGTCACTTTGTAATCAAAAGCTCTCAGGGTCGGCACGTGTTCATGCATATGTCATGAATGTTGTAAGACTATTCCTTATATATTTGTGATATATGTGGTTTCACTTACGTTAACGTTAATGAACTACTTCGTTAACCTTAGTATGTATCTCATTGAATGTGTGTTGTTACATTATTATTCTTGTTGTTATCTCGTGAACTATTTTGTAGGTTAACTAATGATGCTTGTGTGTCTCTTTCATGATACGTACTATTACTTTATTTTAGGCGGCTCACGTTTTCCCCTTCAATGTGAATGAACCTTTCACACAATACACTTGATATTAAGTAATGCCATACACTTGTTATCAACAAAGTCATGAATACTTCATATTATATGTTTGCTGTAATGAAGGCCTACCTTTAAGGCTACCACTCTTAGTACACAATCATATCTCGGTTGGGGCTCCTCCTCCAGATGGTGTGGGGTCTGATTGGGACTTCACACTGTGAAGACCCCCTTCCCTGTTGGTGGCTTACAGTGGTGTCCTCAAGTTTTTGGTGCTAGAAGGAGGGCTAGATGAAAAGTTGAGGCCATGAAGTATATTTGAACCTTTTCATATTATAAGGATTCTTCCTATATCTTAACCCCGTCATGTTTTTCTAGAGTTGAGCAGCCAAAAGTGCATACCAAGCACTGGTACAAAATGACTAATTAGTTACTAAAAAATTAGATAAAATTTGCATATAAACGACCATTTTTTAGTTGGTGACAAATATTAGCTAATTTAAAATATCTTATAATGCGACCGAATTTTAGTCTTTTTTAGATTAGTCATTAATTGGTTTCCTCAATTTTACCATCTAGTAGTATATTTAGTCATAAATTTGGTCGTTAATTTTTCATTGGTTTAGTCATTAATTGTCGTAATAAATTTCCAAATATATAAAAAAATATATTACTATATGAATCCTCAAGAAAACCAAGTAATGACCAAATAAATATGACCAAAAAATTGGTCGTGTTATAAGATACTATAAATTGTTAAATGATCCAAAACGTAAAATTCATAGTTCACAAAGCTAGGATAGAATATTTATTTACTTACAATATTTAATTAAATGTTGGAGACACTTAGAAATAGAATATTATTGTAAAAGATATGACATCTAGAATAATTTCGTATCTTGGGCTCCAATTTAGGAGTAGAGTTAGTAGATTGGAAAGAATGGCATTTATTGTAAATGGACACTTGTTAATTTCATAAGTAGTCCATAACTAGAATAGGCTAGGAAATTAATCTTATATATAACTCATTCTCCTGATCACAAGAGTGTTTGGAGTGTGTGTGTAAACTCTTTCAAAATCAATATGTAATTTCTTTTCTAATTAATAAAATTGCGTGTCGAGGACACTTTTGCCATTATTGTGGTATCATAGCTTCAATAACGCAGCTGATGTGAGGAGGAGATTCCAGCTCTACAATTGTTTGGAAAACTCCATTGAATTGATCAATAGATGATTGTGGCACCAATGGAAGCCTTCATCACTGCTGAAGAGGATTCATTCAGATCAGCTTCCACTCGGACAACTGTTGGCATCAATGGAATCAACAACATCATTTTCTAGAGGGTACGTATGTTTGATTTTTGTTGCATGTACCTACTTTCTGTTGATTGTGAACATTTGATTATTGTTGGGAAACACACTATTAAGAGATGTTTACATTTCTGTGAGCAATTTTCTTATTTTGGTATCTTCAATTGTTCCAAGGCCTCTTTGGTATGCCTGAGTGTGTTTCTGAATTTCTCATCGGGTGAGTGAGTAGATCTAGCATTATTTCAGTGAAATATGTTGTGGTATTTAAGTATGGGGGATTTTCGCAGTGCATTATATTAGATATCATTTTTTGGGATTCAACTGCGTTAAGTAAGTCATTCAAAGTATGACCATTTCAAAGTATGACCATTTCCATGAATGGTTCATGAGGCACAATACTTGCTAAGGTTTTGCAAATGGGGTAGCAAGCTAAGTGGGCTTGATTGTGGGGAAAAACTCCACAGTTAAGCGCGCTTGAGCCAGAGGAGTTCTGGGATGGGTGACCTCCTGGGAAGTCCTGGTTACCGGGTGCAAGCCCCGGAAGTGATGATTGATGCTATGTGATTCGTTCTCCACATTTCACTAGTTTCAATCCCACTTCTTCACCCCTGTGAGCATCACCCGATGCAATGAGTGCTAAGTGAACTATTCAAAAAATCATGAGAAATTAGTCACTTTACGACTACCTCTCATGGAAATGGTCATACTTTGAATGACTTACTTAACGCAGTTGAATCCCAAAAAATGATATCTAATATAATGCACTGCGAAAATCCCCCATACTTAAATTCAAAAAGAGTCAAGGGATCTCTACCTGAATGGTTCATGAGGCACAATACTTGCTAAGGTTTTGCAAATGGGGTAGCAAGCTAAGTGGGCTTGATTGTGGGGAAAAACTCCACAGTTAAGCGCGCTTGAGCCAGAGGAGTTCTGGGATGGGTGACCTCCTGGGAAGTCCTGGTTACCGGGTGCAAGCCCCGGAAGTGATGATTGGTGCTATGTGATTCGTTCTCCACATTTCACTAGTTTCAATCCCACTTCTTCACCCCTGTGAGCATCACCCGATGCAATGAGTGCTAAGTGAACTATTCAAAAAATCATGAGAAATTAGTCACTTTACGACTACCTCTCATGGAAATGGTCATACTTTGAATGACTTACTTAACGCAGTTGAATCCCAAAAAATGATATCTAATGTTGTGGTATTTTGCTTCTATGGTGTGCACTTCGATTTCTATTTTTGATTTTATTAATAATTATTGTGCCTCTTGACTTATTTTGGATTGGTGCTCAGTTGGGAAGTAATTTAGAAATTTTAATATACAAAGAGTCTAACCAGTGTGAGCCAGCATCTAGCGTAGAGGACAACAAGCGCAAAGAATAACATGTTCCTTTTGTTATCATTGAGTGTTTAAAAATTCTACTGTTGAAGATTACCAATTATTGATTATTGTGGGCTCCCTTGGAAGGTAGCATAGATTGCGTCCTCCCAATCAAAGACTAAGTAGTTCTCCATTGGCACTTCCCAATCTTCTCCATCAAAGTAGAATGTTACAGCCGAAGCATTTACATTTGAAGTGTCATATGGTTCTTCAAAAAAGATGTCTTGTCCTATGCGACTTTTTTTTCTT
Organism: Pinus tabuliformis; assembly: GCA_031772625.1. Classification (NCBI taxonomy): domain Eukaryota; kingdom Viridiplantae; phylum Streptophyta; class Pinopsida; order Pinales; family Pinaceae; genus Pinus; species Pinus tabuliformis. Next base: position 1,265,072,637 of record CM062807.1, on the reverse strand, counting down.
TGGGAGATTAATCGCTGAGGTAAGTTATTTTCTCACGAGACGAAATGCCATGTATTTCAGCACTGTGACCGTGATTCCAGAGTCTATGAGAACTCCACCACTGCCATCATCTATCAAATCCAATGCACCAGAAGGGATATTCACTAATTTACAGCTAATACCTTTGTTGGAGAGATAAGGAATATCTTTTTTTTAGTTTTGTAAATTTTTTATTGGAGAGATAAGGCATATTTTATTTTGGAGAGATATGGTGAGTTTTTGTATTTTGGGAATTTATATGTGATAAGCGTCATGCAACTGAACGATCCAAACTTGCAAATTTTTTGGATAGGATTGTAGCAATCATCCTATCATATTCAACATATTGTTCACTATTAGAGATCCTTGAACTACAAATTTCACCATTATTATCATGTTCCCTTTTTCATATTACCTTTAAGTTGTTGATTTTCTTTTGTTTCGCAGTCAATGATGCATTTGGAATAATCCTAATCATAATACACATACATAATTTTATGAAAAATTGCATCCGCTTCAACCACGGTTTCTTAAGGTATATCGGCCTCCCCGGCCACTGAAAGATCATGTTCCATGACTCATATGGACTGCATTATTGGCAATTGTTTTGTAACTTTGTGGAGTAATAAGATGTAATTGTAAATTATATATATATATTTTTTGGAGTAATAAGGTGTAGGGGTTATTTGTAAATGTTTGGGCCAATAAAAGTTTGGATTAATAAGGGGATTTTATATGCAATTTTTCATTTGGAGAGATAAGTGTGACATTGTAACTCAAAGTAATTTTTTGCTTTGAGGGGGGGGGGGGGGGGGTTAGAGAAAATTTTTCATGAAAATTTTCAAGGAATTGTAAATCAATCAAATTTTGAAAGATTTCATTGTAAAGTTCTTAAGAGATTGACTAGAGCCAAGTGCAAAGCTCAATCATTTTCTCCTTCAACAACTATACGAGGGTCAAAGCCAAGCCCCGATAGATCATTTTTACGTGGTGTTTTTTGTGTGATGGGTTTCACATATTTTTCTTGTGCTAGATTATTTTTGGTGCAAGGCTTCAAAACTACAATGTCAAATTTAATTAATCTGTTCTCTGATTCTGATAAGCTTGAAGGGGTAAAATCATACAAAACATGGAAACGTCTCATTGAAAGAAATCTAACATATAATGAATTGTGGCAAGACATATGTGATGGAGACATTAAGCCAAATAAACCCATAGATGTAGCTTCACTTGCAAAATGGGAAGTTAAAAATTTCAAGGCACTAGCTCTCATAAAGTCTTCAGTTAATGATGAGATGTATATTCATATTGAAAATGCCTCAGATGCATGGTCTACTTTGCATACTTTCAAAGATATATTTGATACACAACTTGAATAGAGAAAGGTTGATCTACAACTTAATTTGCTTCAACAAAAACTAATTGAAGGAGGATATGTCCTTGAGTATATCTCCATGCTTAAAATTATTAAGCAAGAAATCGTAAAAGCCAGATTTCCACTAGTAGATGATAGTTTCATAACCACAATTATAGTTGTTGGATTTACTTCTTCTTATACACTTTGTTTGGGAACTCCACAAGTGATTGGAAAGTTAGATACATTAAAGTTCGATGAGCTAAGTGAGATGTTATCTCAACAAGAAAAAGATTTTGGGAAAAAGAAACAAGGGAAGATGTCTTCTTCATAGAAGTAAGCACAAGTAAATCATCAACTGACAATTCTAGAGGAAGAGGATGTTTCAATCCACATCCAACAACACATAGTGGACAAGGTCGTGGAAGAAGCCAAAATATAGGAAACTTTCAAGGAAGAGGAAACAATCAAGGAAGAGGAAACAATCAAGGTAGAGGAAACTTTCAGGGTAGAGGAAACTATCAAGAAGTATGTCAAAGTCAAGGCAAAGGGCCAGCTCAAAATAGATGCTAAAGTAGAGGTAGAGGACAATATCAAGGAAGAGGCATAGACTTGAATCAAATTGTCTACAGAAGATGTAACAAAGTGGGCCATTTTTCAGAAGATTGAAGAACTTCCATTGATAAAATTCCAAAGTTCCATAAAAACACAACTCAATTTTCCACTGATCAAGATAATGATGGTTTAGAATATGTCTTCACATCAAGTCAAAGATCAAAATTAGCAACATTAGTGTTCACTTATTTTCAAAGTGATTATGGAGATGCATGGATTTTAGATACAAGAGCAACTCAACACATGACTTTTCGACAAGACTTCTTTTGGAACTACCAACCATGGCACCTTAGTTTAATCTTTCTTACTGATGATACAAAACATACTCCTTCTGGAAAAGGCGTCTTTAAAGTTTATCTTCCTAAAATTAAAGAAAGATTGATTTCAAATGTATGGTATGTACCCACCTTTAAAAATAATTTGTTGTCTTTAGTCTCGATCCAAAAAGTTGGACATCAGGTGGTTTTGGAGGATGGCCTAGTTAAAATTAATTCAATCAAATAGAACATGAAAACAATGATGGTAAGAAATGAAGATGGAAAACTATTATGAATGAGAGGAACAATTATTCCAAGGAATTCTGACTTTGCAGGGGCAGCCAACATAAAAATTTCACTTATCAGATTATGGCATGTGAGATATGGACAACTAAAATTTGATAGTCTCTCTCAACTGCAAAAAAAAGGAAGGGTTAAGGGACTTCCTACCTTCAAGAAATAAAGTGCAAGATGTGAAGCTTGCATTTATGGAAAACAAAGTCGAGAACCTTTCTCGACAAGCTCATGGCGAGCAAACAGGCATTTGCAATTAGTACACAGTGACATTTGTGGATCCTTGCAAGCCTCTCTAGGAGGTTGCAAACTTACTCTTTATTGATGATTTAAGCAGAATGACATGGTTTCACTTCTTAAAGAATAAATCAGAGTCATTTGAAAAGTTTAAAACTTTTCATCAACTTGTTGAAGATGAAGTCAAAGAAAAGATTGGCACTCTTAGAACAAACAATGGAGGAGAATTCACTTCAAATGAATTTCAAATTTATTGCAGAGTCAATGGGATCAAATGACATCTTACAAATTTCTACACTCCATAGCAAAATGGAGTAGTAGAAAGAATGAATCACACTTTGTTAGGAATGGAAAGATCTATGTTAACTTTTAAAAAGTTAAGTCCTATTTATTGGGTAGAAGCAATCCATACAGCTATTTATTTAAGGAACATGTCTCCCACCACTTCTTTGGATGGAATAAGAACTTATGAAGCATGCTTTGGTTTCACACCTAAAGTTAAACACCTTAAAGTTTTTGGTTCCATGTGTTATGCCTTAGTTCCAAAAGAAAAACGAACTAAGCTTCACTCATGAAGTTCGAAATGAAAAATGATTGGATATTCCGATGAAAAGAAAGGGCACATGCTTCTATCGAATGGGAAATTTATTGTCAATAGAGATGTAAATTTTGATGAAACTAAGAGTAAGAGTGTTGATGAAATATAACATCTTCTTCAAAAATTGGAAACCAAAGGAGATAAAAGAAAAGGAAACATTCAAAGTCAACTGAATTCACAAAATTGCTATGAACTTGATTTTCCATCCTTTGAAGATGATTCGTCCAGTCCATTTGCTTCACCAACACAGTCTGGGTCTTCTGGAAATTCATCAAAATCTCATAGTAGAAATAGTTCTTCTGACAATGATTTTCCACCCCCAGAATTTGCCATTGATCAACGTACCTATGTTTGCATTAATCCTCTTTATAATGATGGTGACTTTTTAGAATCGCAAACAAGTGAACATAAATTGCCAAAATGGGATGTTCAAATTGTGAAAGATGTAAGGCCCAATGAGAAAAATAAAACAAGAACAAGGGGGTCCACTAGCAATGAAGGAAATTTTTCCTTAATTACGAAAGCTTTTACTAAACCCTGTTAGAAAATTATATATAACGGAGCAATGGAACAAATAAAATATTGTAGAAGTATAAACATAGAAAACACATAAAACAAGAGAGACACAGATATATGTGGTTCACCCAATTTGGGCTACGTCCACCTAGAACAGCCAGTCCGTCCTTTCTATTATCCAGCAAAATGAAGAGACACAACCTACAGTAGATCCGTTGTAATATCCTCTGTTTTCTCTCATAGTCTCACCTCTCTGTTTCTCACTCACATAATACACATCTATTACATAGCCTCAAATACAATGCCCTCATACAAAGAGAGGGGTTGCCTTCTAGGGAAAAAAACCATAAACTAAACGCAAGTTCTACTGTCATATCATCTGCCTAATGAACGGCCTAAATTGACTAGAAATTACTATACTTTTACAAGGCAATTTTACATCTGTTTTTAGCTTCGGGGGCGCTGACCCTGAAACCCCATGCCAGGGAGGGGCTCTCAAAGGTCGCAGCCTAGACCCCCCCTAGACCCCCCTTGCAGTGAATATTTTATGGGCGGCGTTGCCACCCACATTTCGAAATGGGGTCCATTATGGTGATATCTTTGAATATAGAAGATAATCAGGCTCCACACCCAACAAACCCTCCACATACAAAGAGGCAGTGAAATATAAATAATGGGAACAAGCTATGGTCAAAGAATATAAGGCAGTTCAAGACAACAACACTTGGAAGCTTGTTGATTGTCCTCAAAGCGTTACACCCATGAGATGCAAATGGGTTTACAAAATTAAGTACAACCAAAATGGAGAAACTGACAAGTACAAAGCTAGACTTGTGGCTAAGGGTTTTGCACAATAGGAAGTCATTGATTATGAGGAGACTTTTTCTCCTACAACCAAATGGAACATAATCCGCTTAAGACTCGCATTAGAAGCACAAAAAGGATGGAAAGTTCATCAGATGGATGTAAAGAGTGCTTTCCTCAACGAAGATTTATAGGAAGATGTATATATGACGTGACCACTAGGTCTTGAAATTGAAGGGCAAGAACATAAATTCTGTAAACTAATTAAGGCTTTATATGGGTTAAAACAAGCTCCACGAGGTTGGTATGTGAAAATGGATGAATACCTTCGGAAAGTTGGATTTAAACGAAGTGAATTTGATGATACTCTGTATGTATGACAATAGGGTCAAAATCTGGTGATTCTTGTTATGTATGTCAATGATCTGATCATTACTGGAGAAAATGATGATTATATTGTACAAGTGAAAAAGGAGTTACATGTAGGTTTTAATATGACAAACTTGGGACTACTTCACTACTATCTAGGAGTTGAAGTATTCCAACGCCCCCATCATATTTTCATTTCTCAGAGTAATTATGCAACAAAATTTTTTCAGTGCTTCAGAATACAGGATTGCACTCCTGTTCTTTCCCCCATGGAATAAAACTTGAAACTTTAAAAATTTTAAAGGGGGAAAAGGTGGAAAACACTACTTATAGATAGTTGATTGGTAGCCTAATTTACCTAACAATGACTCAACTAGATCTATCTTATGCAGTTAGTATTCTTTCATGTTTTATGAAGGAACCACGAGACAACCACTGGAATGTAGCCAAAAGGGTTCTACAATATATCCAAGGAACAAAAGATTTTGGTCTTATTTACAACAAGACTAAAAACTTTGTACTTGACATATTTTCAGATGCTAACTTTGCTGGCAGTATTGATGATTGAGCATCAACCTCCAGTTATTTATTGATCATGGGGTCAACTGTAGTACCTTGGAGTTCCAAGAAACAATCTATAGTGGCCACTTCTTCAGCTAAATCAAAATACATATTACCATGAAGCAGCATGTGAAATAGTTTGGTTACACAGCGTTTTGTAGGATTTGGGCATTCCTCAAGCAAAAGCTACATCATTATTCATCGACTGTCAGTCAACCATAAAGCTTGCCCAGGATCCAGTTTTTCATTCCAAAACAAAACATGTGGACACCAAATATCATCACATTAGATCGCTCATTGCCAAGGACATCATCAAGCCAGTTTATTGTCCTTCAGAAGATCAGGTCTCTGATATTTTCACAAAACCACTTCGCAAAATCCAATCTACTAAGTTCTAAGATGAACTTGGTATTTGTTGTAATGTATCTTTGGATCATGGGGGGAATGTTAGATGATCCAAAGCACAAAATTCATAGCTCATAAAGTTAGGATATAATATTTATTTATTTATAATATTTAATCAAATATTGGAGACACTTAGAAATAGAATATTGTTGTAAAAAATATGGCATCTAGAATAATGTCGTATCTTATGCTCTAATTTAGGAGTAGATTTAGTAGATTGGTTAGCATGGCATTTATTGTAAATAGGAACTTGTTAATTTAATAAGTACTCCATAACTAGAATAGGTTAGGAAATTAAGCTTATATATAGCTTATTCTATTGATTACAAGGGTGTTGGAGTGTGTGTGTAAACTCTTGCAAAATCAATATGTAATTTTTATTTATTTATTTATTTTTTAATAAAATTATGTGTTTGAGGACACTTCTGCCATTATAAATTAGCTACTAATAGTCATATATATGCAAAATTTAGTCATCATTTAAAACCAATTAATGGCCAAATAAATATGACTAAATTTTAGTGGTGTTATAAGATGTTGTAAATCAACTACTAATAGTCAAATATATGCAAAATTTAGTCATCATTTAATAATAAAAAAATTATCATGTGTAGTAGTCATTTATCATTTTTTAGTCTTTTCATATTGATTATATAAATGACTGATTTAGTAGTTTCTATCCATTTCATTTTTTCATGTTCATAATTAATTAATATAAGCTACTAATTTAGTAGTTTTATGTTGATTTTATGTGTTTATTATTAATCACCATAAATTAATTAGTATGATTTGGCGACTAAATTTTAAGAAAATGTCATACAATGTGCATGTTTATCTAATATGATAACACAAAGTTACATATGTTAATTACAAAATTAAATAATATCTAGTGGAAATAAAAATAATTTCAACCATGTAAATTTTATTATATAAAATATCAAGTATTACAATATGATTTTCCAACTTAATATGGATTGGACTACAATTTACACATGAAATATTGTTTCATCATTTCAAAACATTAACATTGTGTTGTCAAAGCATTGCAAGTGAATTAACCAACTCTAAAGGCTTGACCATCTGTCTCTATGATTGTGTCTTATGTAACATATTGGCTCTAAGGTTATCACTATATAGATTCTCTTCTCTCTCTCATTTTGCATTTGTCGCTCTAGTGTTATTGTTTTCCTCTTTCTTCAATTGTTGCTTCTTACATCAATATTGAATTTGTCTCTTGAAAATGAAAGAAGATACAATGCAGAGTATAAGAGATGAAAGAGAATGAATACTTGAATATAAAATAAAGTAGACTATAAAATATTTATATTACATATACCTCAACATTCGATAGTGGCCACTATGTGGCTAGATGACCTATATAAACAAAGAAAACAAAATGTCACCATAGAAAATGGAATTGGAGGGGGATTCATCATGCATGCTAGGATCTTTTGTGTGTGCACATATCATATTGCTCACTTCTAATTGTATAAAAAACAAAAAGTATGCACAATGACATGTAGTGACATTTGGGTGTCTATTTGACTCAATGATATGCTTGATTTTTTAACTCATTCCAATCTTATCACAATGAAATTAAGAGAGACAAGGACGCAAGAAGGATTATCAATAACTGAAATTAGAGACTTTAGAATGCAACTCAATTGTACTTGAATGTAACGATAAGTATTTGTAGCTTCCTAGTCACCGATGTGCATCAAATCACACTGTGAAAAATTCCTTGCATTATGATAATTTGGTTGCACTTGCACTAATCCTCTGTAGTAGTCCCTTGACTTGCCTATACATATAATTTTAGAAACAATCATACTCTTGCAATTATTCCCTATATGGATCATTTGCGTCCCCCCGTATTGATAGTTATTTTCCAAGGAAAGAGAATAGAACTCTCCAATTGCATCATTGCATTTCAAAAAATGCTTGAGTATTTCCAGGTGATTTTTGAACTATTCTCTACTGAGGTCCATGAAATCCTTGATTTGTCTCCATTGCAAAAACCTCTTTTTTTAATAAAATTATAAATCCCACATCTGCATTCCTCGTCCCCGACATACCAATTCTTTAAAGTGGAATACTTTATCATTTCTCCCTCGGTGGAATAGAGATCCACTACTGTGGCATGGAGATGATTGGTGTCATAAAATGGTATAATTCATCCTTCAATATATGTCACAGAACTCCTCTCATCTACAAAAATAAGAGTCCTCTCAAAATGTCTAGTCTCTGTCCCATTCATCCTGAAATAAGTGAATATTCCCATGGTTGACAAAGTGTGCTTGGAGATTTAATAGAAGGAGCTATCATTAAAAAAATAAGAATACAATGCAGCATAATAGTTATCAGTAGGAGCAACAACCCTGCTAAGCTACTTCCCAACTAGATAAAGATACTCCTGAATTACCTCTTATAACGAACAAAAGATAGCCTCAACTACCTATAGAGTCTACCTATGCATGGTAGAAATGACAACACTATCAAAAATGAATAATAGACTCCAAATTCATACCCGTGTACAAATTATCAAAATATCATAATCATTAAACACTCAACTCTAAATAAAATTTATGCTTTGATCATATAAACCCTCAAAATTATTTACCCATAAGAACAAAAAATACTCTTTATTAAAAAGGAAGAACAGAGTCCAAATTCATACCCATGTACAAATTATAAAAATATCCATGGCCAATGACCTTGCCCTTATCATAATCATTAAACCCTCAACTCTAGATAAAATTTATGCTTTGCATTTACCCATAAGAACAAAAGTCCTCTTTAGTAGAAAGGAAGAACAGAGTCCAAATTCATACCCATGTACAAATTACCAAAGTATCTAGGCCCAATGACCTTGCGCTTATCATAACCATTAAACCCTCAACTCTAAATAAAATTTATGCTTTGATCATATAAACCCTCGAAATTATTTACCCATACAAACAAAAATCCTCTTTAGTAAAAAGAAAGAACACAATCCAAATTCATACCCATGCACAAATTACCAAAATATCCATGCCCAGTGACCTTGCCCTTGCTCCATCTAATTGTTGATGCTCTAAAGTTGTTTCCCATGCAAACTCCATGTGAGGTTTGAATCCCATGAAATCCATAGATCATGTTGACGGTCTTTATTTTCTTTGACATTGTTGATCCATAATATAGGTTTTAATATTTTACAACCAATACCATGGCTTATCAATACTACAAGTCCAAAAACCATAACTTATTTCATCACTAAAACATTTTACAACAATATGACAAGATTCTTAACATGGATATTCACCCCCACATTACGATAGATATTATTAACTTGTAAAAAATAGCCTTTGTTGCAATACCATGGGTGAATACCATGCATTATCAATACCACATGCCCAAAAAACATAAATTATTTCACAATCAAAATATTTTATAACAATACCACATGGCCAAAAAACATAAATTATTTCACAATCAAATATTTTATAACAATATGAAAAGACTGTTAACCATGGATATTCACCCTCACTTTACCATGGATATGAACTTGTAAATCAGCTTTGTTACAATACCATGGGCTAATACCATGGCTTACCAATACCACATGCCAAAAAACCATAACTTATTTCATAGTAAAAATATTTTATTTTAATTCAATTTTACAACATTTGTTTAATTGAATCTAAAAGGGAAAATGTTACAATTTAAGATATGTGTAAACTTTCTATTCTCATGACTACTAAAAATATTCCCATAGAAATTAAAATTAGTTTTTGATAAAATTAAGCTAAAATGGATCTATATCGATTCTTTATATATAAATATAAAGAACCAACATGGATCCATCATAGCTATGTATCCAAGGGATGAGAGCAAGAAAATTGACTAATTATAGTATAGGTTTAATATTTTACAAGAAATTAAGTTCTTCTAATTTAGATAATTTCTTAAACACAATACAATGTGATCAAATCTAAGAGTGAGTTGGGGCGTGGGGGTGGAGAGAGGGAGCAAGGTGGTGAAAACGTTGGAGGATAGAGAGAGAAAGAGAGAGTGATGGGGGGAGAGAGGGAGTGAGAGCAAGGAAGAGAGAGGAGACAAAGCGATGGATTTGGAGTGGGAGAGAGAGGGAGGAAATAACAAGGACACAGAGAGATATATGTGGAGAGAGAGAGGAGTGAGAAGGGATAGATGGAGAGAGAGTGAGGGAGAGAAGAGAGGATAGAGATAGGGAGAGAAGAGGAAGGGAGAGAGATGGAGACATAAACATGTAGAAGGATAGGAAGGGGGGGATATAGTGATAGAGTTTGATGGAAGAAAGAGAGAGAGGGAGAGTGATTTTGGGGGCAGAGATAGAAGGAGGTGGGAGATAAGGGATAGATAGGAAGGAAGATAGAGATGAGGAGAGAGAGATGGAATTGGAGGGGGTAGGAGAGGGACAGAACAAGAAAAGGAGGGAGAAAGGTGGAGAGATAGAGGAGGTGACAAGGGAGTCATGGAGAGAGAGTGAGGGAGAGAGGAGAGCAGGAGGGATTAGAGAGAAGGATATAGATAGAGAGGGAGATAAGGGGAAGAGAGGGAGAGAGTGTGTGTGTATGTTTGTGGGGTGAGATAGAGTGAGGGAATAAAAAATAGATATTATATAGGATTGTATAACCAACCTAGATCCATACTAACCCTATAACTATGAAGTGCCATGAGGGATCCAATCTTTCAAGGTGAAAATATTTCCTCAAGTTTTGCACTCGAAAAAAAAGTTTTCACCTTGAGAGATTGGACCCCTCTCAATGCTTGATAGATCTGAGGTTAAGATGGATGTAGGTCAGTTAATATGAAAATAAAGTAGTTTTATTTGATATTATAGTCTTAAAAATTAAAATTTCCCTTTAAATTAATTTCAAATTAGAACTAGATCCAATTAGATTCAATGAGTAGTGTAGAAAATATATGGTAGGTTAACCCGATAATGCAATATAAATCAAAGCAAAATACTATAACCTACTTCTACTATCAATTTGTGGAAGATTAAAGATTGAGTTGAACAATATAACTAGAAGAGGAAGAATCAATGAAACACTACACATGAAAATACTTTGGGGAAGATTAAAGATTGAGCTGAACAATATAACTAGAAGAGGAAGAATCAATGACACATTACACATGAAAATACTTTGGGGAAAACCTCAGCTAAAAATCCCATGCTATTTTATTATCATACATGGTGGAAATACATAGGATTTATACAAAGCCTTAGCTCTCACAGCTAGCTAGCTCTCAGTACAATCCTCATGGATGCTCACATGCAATCTTGGCTTCTCTCCAGCTTTCCTCTTTGCCCTCCAAGCTCCTATCTCCATGCATTGTTCCTTGTGGATGATTAGCCTTTACCAAGTGGAAAACAAATCCTTTAAAACTGGGCAATCCTCAAGGATAAATCCTTGACTACATGCATGAGTTTCCTCCATGAGAGAACACATGCAACTGATAGTACATTCACCTTGATCTTTAATCTCAACTGGGTATTTCTCATAATAAACATGCATGAGTTTTTGATGAGGGAATCTTTAGTTAACTGGAGTAGCACTAGTTGAGTGCATTAATACATCGACTCACAGTTAACTCACTATTAGTTCCTAAAATAATTTGGAACTAATTTAACTAGACTTAACTTAGTAAACTGAGTTAACTAATTACAACTCAAATATAACTCAATCTAATCTCCTTAATTTAAGGGATAACTCTTGCATGACCTCATAAAGACTTCTAACTTGAATTTCTCCAACTAATTAATTTAAAATAAATAAATTAATTATTTCCAAGTATTTGTTAAGACTAAATTTGATTTTAATTCACAATTTAATTCAAGGAAAACTTAAATTGGAATATTCTTATTGCCATATTTCAACACTCCCTCTCAACAAGAAAGGGATTATCTACCACCCCAATCCTGTTTTTATGGAACTCAAATTTACACTTTGACAATGCCTTTGTCAAAATGTCAACATCTTGCTCCTCTGTCGAAATATACTATAGCAACATGATCCTTCGCGCTACACAGTCTCTAAGATGATGATACTGGTTGTCGATGTGCTTGGACCTATCATGAAATATTGGATTCTCAGTGAGTTAGATACAACTCTTATTATCACAATAGATCACAATTGGATCCATCCCCTGATCAAACAAACCAACTAGGATTTTCCGCATCCAGATGGCCTCACATGCTGCCTGAATTGCTACCATGTATTCTGCCTCTGCGAGCTGAGTGCAATCGACCTCTGTTTCCTGTTGTACCAAGAAACTATCACTGACCCAAGGATTAAAATCCCCCCTGATGTGCTCTTCCTATCTGATGGGCTCCCTGCCCAATATGCATCAGTGAAGTCCTATAACTTCACTCCCTTTGTCCTTATGTACCATAATCCATACTGAGATGTACCTATGAGGTATCTCAATACATGATTTTACGCCTTCCAAAACATCTTGGTAGGTTGAACCATTGCTTGACTTAGTTGGTTCACCGCATAGCACAAATCTGGTCGTGTGTTCACTAAGTACATGAGTGAACCCACAAGTTGCCTATACATAGTAGCCTCTACCACTTCTCTTGAAGTAGCAACCTCCTTCCTCTAGTTTCCTGCTAGAGGAGTCTGCATGGGCTTGCACTTCTCCATGTGGAATCTCCTGAGTATCTTGTTGGCATACCTACCCTGAGACACAAACAACTACCCATCCTTTTGCCACACTTCCATGCCAAGGAAGTAATGCATGAGACCCATGTCTATCATCTCGAATTCTCTTGCAAGGTCCTCCTTGCAAGACATGATCAACTAATCATCACCAGTCAATATAAGATCATCAACATAAAGTACGATGATCAAAATCTTACCTTTCGCCATGATGTGGTACAAGTTCGAGTGAACTTCAGTCTTTGTGAAGCCAAACCCAGTGAAGTAGTTATCTATCCTAGTGTACCAAGCACAAAGTGCTTGCTTCAGCCCATACAATGCTCTCTTGATTCGGCACACATGTGACTCATGATCGAAGGTCTCAAACCCTTCTGATTGCTCTATGTACACCTCTTCCTCAATCTATCCATTGAGGAATAAAATTTTCAGATCCATCTGATGGATCTTCCAACCCATCGGTGTGGATAGTTCCAATATAGATCTAATATATGAGTACCTTCTGATAGGAGCAAAAGTCTCATCATAGTCAATCCCCTGAACCTCTGAAAACCCACGAGCAACAAATATTTCCTTATGCTTCTCCACACTACCATTAGCAACTTGCTTTACCTTGTAAATCCAACTGGAACTCACAAATGACTTGTTCTCTAGTCTCGGAACCATGTCCCAAACATTGTTACAAACTATGGAGTCATACTCGTTCACCATAACATCAACACAAATCGGTTGCTGCATTGCTGCCTCAAACAAAGATGGCTCGGTCTCAACACATTCCCCAGCAAGGGCCATGTATCCATTATACCTCTCAGGTGAGCTCCTCTGTCTACGCTGAGAAGATGGTGCTCCCATATTCTCTCTTGCATCCTCCAACAATCTGTCAGCTTCTCTTGTGCGCTTCCATCCATCTCTAGAAGACTCTTCTTGAGTGGATGTCACCACTGCTGGAACCTCCGCATGTGGATGCTTGACATTAGTTTGAGGTTCCTCCTCCTTAGGAACCAAGAGTTCCTCCATAGCCCATAGTTGGAGCTCCCTCTCAATGGAAACTCGCATGGCCTTCTGCTCATCAAACTTGAGATCTCTGTGAACCACAATCCTTCAACTAGTAGGCAGGTACACCCAATAGTTGTGAGGTGTATCAATGTACCCCACAAATATCCCCAACTCTGTTGTCAGCTCAAGATTCTTCCGTGCATCCTTTGTCACATGGAAATATAGCAATGAGACAAAGATCCTAAAGTGACCCACATCTAGTCCCTTACTAGAAAAAGCTTCCTATAGTGTCTTCATCCCAAGTATGTGATGCGTGCTTCTATTATGAAAATAGACCGTTGTGTTGCATGCCTCAACCCACAAGTGAAGTGGTAGGCCTTGTTCATGCAACATTTCCCGTACTGCCCCTACAATAGTTTTGTTCTTCCTCTCATCCACTCCATTCTACTTTGGGTTATGAGGTGTCGTCAAATCTCGTTCAATTCCTTCTACTGCACATAAGTCCTTAAACTCTTGAGAGACATATTCTCCATCATTGTTGCTTCTCAAGGCCTTGATCTTGTTCCTTGACTCTTTCTCGACCAAAGCTTTGAACTCACAAAACTTTGTGAAAGTTTGGTCCTTTTTCTGCATGAAATAAATCCAATATTTACGAGAATAGTCATCAGTGAAAATCACATAATACCTTTGCTTCGCTGTGGATGCTGTCGAGAATGGTCCACACAAATTAGTATGAACTTTCTTTAAGATAGCCTCTTCTCAACTGTCTCGATCATGAAAGGAATACTTGGTGTACTTTCCCAATGTACAACCTTTGCATGTGTCAACATGCTCAAGTTTACCTTTGGGAAGTCCTATAAATATCTGTTGCATTATCTTCAAAGCCCCATGATGCAAATGACCCAACCACCTGTGCCACAACTCACCAATTTCTGGCTTTGCACCAATTCTGCTTTTGTGCTCAATGGTGCACAATCATATAACTCTATTTTATAGAGATTCTTTACCTAAATCCCTATCCTCTTGATCTCACTCATGGCTATGTGTCTTAGGAATTCCTTTCCTTTACTAAAGACAACATTGTAACCTTTGTCCTCCAACATCACGACTGATACCAAGTTCTTCTTTAGTCCAGGCACATACATCACGTCTATCAAGGTGAGAGGAGTGCCATGCTCCCTCTGAAAAGAAACTGTGCCCACTCCTGAAACACTAAACCTTCCATCATCACCCATCTCTATGCACATCTTGAGGTCTTTATCCTCCAAGGCACATAATAAATTTTTATCAGTGGTCATGTGGAATGAGCCTCCACTATCAAGATACCAGACACAACCCATCATCTATGGCACCATGCATGTGATGAGGGTAAAGTCCATTTCGAACTGAGAGGTAATGCCTAACCTTTTGATCCTTTTGAGGATCCCTTCTTGGACTTCTTCGATGGGAAATTAGTCGCATAATGTCCCATCTTGTGACAATTAAAGCATCTTACTTTATACATGTCACGCTTCTTCCCTCCATGATAAGAATTTGATTTGAAATGGGAAGCTTTCCCCTTCCCTTTCCTTGTATTACTTACTAAGGAAAGATTTTCTTCATTATCATTCTTGGATGAAGAACCATCTTGTGTGCTCCTCCTGATCTCCTCCTGCATAAAATCCAACCATAGTCATTCCAAATCTGACAGTTTCTCCCTTCCATTCATAGATCCTTGGTATCTATTGCAACTCTTTGGAAGGCCAAGGAGAGCGAGGCTCACCATATCATCATCGGTGGTAGTTATTCCCACACTTCCAAGCTCATCTCTGTAGGTGGTGAGCTTGTTCAGATATGTGGAAATAATATTGGCCTTCTCCATCTTGATTCTTCGAAGCTTATCCTTGAGTGCCAATTTCGTCTGGTCGCTACTATTCTGATAGAGGTCCTTCAATGTCTTCCACATTGAAAATGGAGTGTCCTTCCCACGGAGACTCGAGGCAATATGGTCTCAAACTCCCTCAAGGATGATCTGTCTCGCCTTCCCCACACACTTCTTCCACTCGACCAACTCTCATGCATTAGTTGATCAATGAATTCCTTCAAGCCGTTGTCTTCTAATATAGCCCCATTCTATCTTTACATGCTATGTAATTGAAGCTGCCTTCCAAGGCATAATCGAGTCTCAAGACATAGAACTCCATTGGCTAGCCTTGAAGTATGATACGAATTCAAATTGCACCTGCAACCTCGGACTTCAAACTTCGAATTCTCTTCTCAATATATTGTTCACAGTTCTGATAACATGTAGAAAGTATGTGGTAGGTTAACCCGATAATGTAATATGAATCAAAGCAGAATACTACAACCTACTTCTACTATCAATTTGTGGAAGCTTAAAGATCAAGCTGAACAATATAACAGTAAGAAGAAAAATCAATTGCACAACACACATGAAAATACTTTTGGGAAATCCTCAACTAAAAACCCCACACTATTGTATTATCATACATGGTGGAAATACATAGGAATTATACAAAATACTTAGCTCTCATATCTAGCCAGTGCTTAATACAATCCTCACATATGCTCACAGGAAATCTTGGCTTCTCTCCAGCCTTCCTCTCTACCCTCCAAGCTCCTATTTCCTTGCGTTGTTAGAGTTAGAGTTGGACCCTAACATGCCCTCCCCCATAAAAATAGCCTTGTCCTCAAGGTTGAAGCTGCATAAACTATTGAAGGATAGTGGTTAGTTCCTAGGTCGCATATTCTGGAGAGGTGTCTTTCCACTTGACGAGGACTTCCTTGATCGTGCGCCCACGCAGTTGCCATTCTCACATGTTAAGAACCTGTTCAGATTGGAGCCAGATTGATCTTTGTCCATCCAATTCCGGTAGATTGGTTTGAATTATGCAATGGTTCCCAACCACTTTCTTGAGGCATGAGTCATGGAAGACTGGATGGATTTTTACAATGGGTGGCAAAGCTAGCTTGTAGGCTACTTCTCTGATGCGCTGAAGTACTTGAGACATTTCGTAGAATTTTGGAGACAATTTCTGATAACCCTTGTCTTTGAGTTATGTTTTCTTATATGGCTGTAGCCTCAAGAATACCTAATCCACTTCTTGAGATTTGTTTTCTGAACAATGTTGATCTGCCTATTGCTTCATGTAGTTTTGAGCTTGATGGAGATTCTCTCTGAGGTGGGTCAGCATGGTTACTGGACCAAGAGCTGACTTGCAAACTAACTTAGGGTTTTTGGTATGCTCTGCAGCCTCTAAATCACTCTAAAAAATGACACAACTGTAGAAACTCAGTATCTCTGATGACAACACTACTCAGCAATCAGATTCACTGTGATGGATCCCCTTCCCGAGGGGGATGCGGCACCTCCCCTTGGCGATAGCAACACGTTATGGTTTAGCAATGGGACTAAAACAGATTTTGACATGGTACAACCTAACAGCACTGCAAAGAAAACTGACCCAAAAGAGCAAGGGAAATAGAAATCACCACAGGACATAGAGGCATTGCATCAGACTCAGCAATAAGACAATCAGATAGTGAACAAAGAGATCCCCAAAGCTACCTCCGCCACCTACAAACCTATTGTAGTAGAGCGACCCAAGATAGGACTACCTTGTCACTATATCAATGTCCAAATCCAATTTATGAGGCACCATGCTCTCATAGGGAAATTTATCGGCTTTTGGCTGATAGAGAAAGCCCTGTAGGGATGGGTTGTGACCAAAGAGAAACCTAAAGGACATGTCACCCTGCAGCTCGGACCTAAAGGTTTCTTTATGGTTGTCTTCAACTGCATAGAAGACCGAAACAGAATCCTAGAAAGTGGCCCCTACTTCTTCAACTCCACGGGCTTATATCTTAGAGACTGGATAAAAAGGTTCAATCTGGATAGAGAGGATTTTAGTTGGGCGCCTGTTTGGATCTGATTGTATTCCCTTCCATTGAATTACTGGGATGGATAGTCACTAAAAAAAATTGGAAATGGTCTTGGTGACTTCATAAAGATAGCCGAAGAAACGAAACTAAGAGGGTATACTTCCTATGCTTGCATCTGTGTCCACATCTATCTAGACAAGGCACTCTTGGACTTGGTAAGTCTATATCACAATGATTTTGAATGGATTTAGCCTATAGACTATGAACATGTTCCTTTTCAATGTAGAAAATTCCATGTGTATGGTCATCTTTTCCATGACTACCCCCTAAATGCAACCCAAAAACCAATACCACCTTAGAAAAAACTGACGAGGAAGGATTGACTAAAGTCAACACTCGTAAAAAGCACCACAAAAATCCTGCTTCAGGATCCAAAATGCCCATAGCCAACTCAACCATACCCTCCACCAGCAACAACTTTGATACCTTAGCTCAATTAGCTTTGAATGACTCTGAACCCACACCTACATGGAAGATATACTCAAGCCATCTTTGGTAATCTAGCCCTGAGCCTCAAGGAAAAACCCGAAGCCACTGTAGACCCTAACAAGCCCATCATCCAATCCCACTAAGGAATCCAAATCAAGGTACAAGGGAGTGGAAATGGATATCTTTCTCCAAGAATCAATTCATTTAAATGAATTAGTAGCAGGAAGCAGCAAGCTCAAACATATGGAAGAGGAGCCTGATAGTATTGAAATTAGGGATCAGGATATTTTTAGCTTTGAGCAAGCTTGCAAAAGGAAAGAGTTTGATAAAATCTTGGACAGAAAACTAGAAAGTTTGGATGTAATCCTTTCTAGAGCACATCAGCAGCGAACTTTAGGGATCCAACTGGGCAATCAAAGGGATGGGAAAAAGCTTCCCAAAGATACCAAGAAATGAGGAAGAAAGATAGATCTGCAAAGAACCATCATCATTGGGGAAATGTTGGTGGAGTCCGAAAGATTCCAAGTTAACAAAATACTACAAGTCGTTAAATAGCTCACATCATGGAACTTAAGAGGGTTAAATAGCCCTGTGAAGTATAGAATGATTAAAAACATGATACAATAGGAGAAACCTCAAATTTTCTTCATGAAAGAGACAAAATGTAACGGTGATACCCTCGGTACCATTATCTCAAAAACCTAGCCAAGAAGCCATTCAGTAGCAATGGATGCTTCGGGAGCCTCAGGGGGACTGGCAATAGCATGGGATACACAAGCTATTTCACTCACTGATTTTTATGCGAATCATAATCTCATTCAAGCAACTTTTCATAGTATTAGGACAAATATTCATGGACATTTAACCAATATCTATCTCCCTCATGATGCTACGACAAATTAACATTGTTGAACACAATTGCAAGTATCAACTCCACTAGAGCCCATCCTCTTTGGATTACAGTGGGGACTTCAATATGATCACTAAACTTGAAGAAAAGAATGGAGGCTAGGTCAGACTAGAAATGAAAAGCAGCCACTTCAAGGACTTCATACAAAATAACTGGCTCATAGATCTACCTTTTAACAATGGAATGTACACCTGGAACAATAAAAGATCAGGCTCGCAACAAATAGCCTCGTGGTTGGATCGCTTCTTGCTATCCGATAATGCAATTCATGTAGGAGGAGATTTTACTGTCTCAATCTTGTCTCTTTCTAGGTCAGAACATTGGCCCATATCTTTGTAATGGAAAAGACCTAGAAACTCCACAAAGAGACCCTTCTGTTTTGAAGCATTTTGACTTACCCACCCAGAATATAGTAATATGGTCCTCTCCATTTGGAAAAATTCCATACCCCTAGAAGGAAAAAAAAAATGTATCAACTTCAACAATGACTCAAACATCTCAAAGCACATATCAAGCAATGAAATCAAACGACCTTTGGAAATATCTTTTAAGTCCAAAGAGCTCTAGCACGAGAAATGATGGAAATTCAGAAAAAAAAAATTATTGAAGGAAGAATAGCAACCTTGGCCTAAAAAGAATACAACCTTCAGGTTCAACTGGATGAAAGAAGAAAGCAAGAGGAGATCCTCTAGAAGCAGAAATCCAGAGTAAAATGGCTAAAGGGAGGAGAGCGGAACACAAAATTCTTTCACCGCACCACCATACAAAGAATAATGCACAATAACATCACACAAATTTAGAGTCAACAGGGAGAAAGGATGGAAGTACACAATGAAATTGAAAAAGAGTTACTCCAACATTTAAAAAAAGTTCATCGGGAACCACAAATCAACAAATAGCCAACAATAGAACGGATTCTCCATCATATCCCTAAAATCATCACGGATGAACATAATCAATTACTCCTTAGACCGGTTAAGGAAGTTGAAACAGAAATGAATCAACTCAAAGAGGGGAAAGCTCTTGGACCACATGGGTTTACCTCCAACTTATTTCATAAATTTTGGGATCTTATCAAAATGGATGTCTGGCAAGCTGTAGTAGAATCTAGAACTTTGCATTGGTTGCTTCCATCTCTAAATGCCACCTTTATTGCACTCATACCTAAAGAAAAGCATTCCATAACTCCAAACAAATTCAAGCCAATAGCACTCTGCAATGTTATCTACAAATTCATATCCAAAGTCGTAGCATCCCGTTTGAAACTGCTGCTTCCCTTGCTAATATCGCAAGAACAATCGAGATATGTAGAAGGACGGAAAATCACTGATGGCATCATCCTCACACATTAGATCATTCATTCTTTAAAGCACAAAATAAAAGTAGGTGTGCTTCTCAAAATTGGTCTCTCAAAAGCTTTTGACAAATTAAGTTGGATATACATGCAAAGAATGCTAACTGACTTTGGTTTCTCTCCACCATGGGTCAGATGGGTAATGAATCTGGTCTCCTTTACGTTTTTCTCCATTTTAGTAAATGGCATTCCCTCTCGACCCTTTCACCCCTCTAGAGGCATTTGCAAAGGAGACCCTCTTTCTCCCTTTCCTTTTGTGTTAATGGCTGAAAGGCTAGGACATATAATTAGGAATGCTCTTCAATCTTAGCAGCTTAGAGGCATCTCACTCCATGAATCCCCAGCCATCACTCATCAACAATTTATAGATGATAACATGTTGTTTGGGCACCCTTCAGTTCAAGAAGACTTTCAATTTAAATCCCTACTTGATGAATATTTAGAAGCATCTAGAGCCAGCATCAACACTACAAAATCCCAAATTTTCCTTTTTCACACCTCACCCTCCACTCAATCCTCTATATCTTGCATCCTTAGGTTTTCTAAAGCTTCCTTACCCTCCAAGTATTTAGGCGCCCTTTTTACTGATTCAACTATTAAACATGCTTCATGGCATTTGCTACTGCAAAAGCTTGAAGCCTACCTTTCTTCTTGGACTTATAGAGCCCTTATATGGTTAATCGTATGATGTTGGTTATGGTCGTCTTACAGTCGATGCCTCTATATATTTTCTCTGTCTTAGCAGCGCCAAAGTGGGTGCTTAAAAGAATAAAAAAATTACAACATAACTTTCTATGGGGATCCTCAAGCCAAAATAGAAAATGGGCATAGGTTAAATGGACCACGGTGTTCCTTCCTAAAAAATATGGAGGAACAGGTCTTCGAGATCCTCAATATAGCAATGTTGTTACGGGAGAAAGGATATGGTAGAAATGTCTCTCAGCTGCACACACATTGTGGGCAACACTATGGACTGCCAAATATGCAAATAACAGACTGCCAAATGAATTAATCAGACTTCTTCACACTAAAAATGGCCCCCTAATCTGGAATGTACTAATACAACACAACAACATGATACAAAAGCATAGTTTCGGGGAAATCAGAGATGGCGGTAATGCTCATTTCTGGGTTGACTCTTGGCATCAAAGACCATGGCTCAGCAATTTTTTTATACTTCCTGATACAGAGGATTGGGCATAGCATCAGGAGAAAAAATTCAATCAACACTAGACTCCAACCCTCAATCAAGGATATAGACAATGGCTAAAAGTGGCACGAATAATTCGACAAGGAATAGAGCAAATCCACAATGAGCTTGACACAGAACTCACGAATAGAAAAATATGATTCTAAGACACTATGATATTCTGAGATGGGGTTATACACCACATGGGACTTTTACTACAAAGGAAGCATACAACCCCTTGATTGGCTATCAGGATGGAAAAAATCCAATGTGGGACAAAATCTAGTCTCTGGTTATTTGGCCCAAGGTCTCAACATTTCTCTAGCTTCTATGTCAAAAAATAATACTCACCTGGGACATTCTAAGGAAGAAAAGCTTCCATGGGCCCTCTAGATGCCCCAATTGCAACCAACAGGAAGAGACAATACATCTCATGGACACATGCCACCTTACCAATAAACTATAGGAAAAATTGAATTCAGATGTCAAAAAAGGGGTAGAGTAATAGAGAATATTACAAACACCATTTGAAACTGGATAATTGATCTTTACAAGAGAAGGTTGCTAAACTCTATACGGGAAATTATCCCAGGGCCACTTGTTTGTACTTTATGGAAATAAAGAATCAATTCTATGTTTAAGAATCAATGCACTCCTCTAGATACTATATGGAATAATTTTTGCGTCAACCTTCAACAAACCTTGGCTCTTCAAAATTGGCATGAAGAGGACTTACCTGCCCTACATTAGGAGAAGAACATATTGGAGAATTAGCATCTTTGTATTTCCCAAACTCATGAGCACTGTAGCAACCTCTCGCAAAATTCCAAAGCCTCAAGTAAATAGCAACCTCCTTCCCAAGGAATGATACAATTAAATTTTGATGGTGCCTCAAAAGGCAACCCAGGCATAGTAGGCTATGCCTGAATCTTTAGGGATCATGGAGGCAAACCACTCTTGATCTTGTATGCATCGATAGGTTGGGATACAAACAACTCAGAAGAGATAGAAGGACTATGGAAGGGACTTTGTTTGGCTCAGCAGCATGGTTTTTTTCCATAAAAATTGAAGGAGACTCACAAATCCTCATCACCATAGCTAATCAAAATTTCCAAGGAAATCTAACCCATAAAGTAGCCAGCAGCTGGAAACTAGTGGCTCGTGTAGAGCTCACAGAAAAATGGCTCTTAACCAATACAACAATTACATTCCAACATATCAAAAGGGAAGCCAATAAAGTGGCGGATCTCTTGGCAAATCTGGGGGTGGATAGTGAACTAGTTCTTATCGCGGGCTCGCTTGACATTTTCAATGACAACTCTCATTTATAGGAATGCATTGATCTGGTGGAGAAAGATGTAGCACTCCCAGATGTGGGTGATTAATCATGATGGTACAATGCAACAAGTTTGGGATGGTAAGTAATGCAGCCACATGGCCACCCACGCTTCCAGCCAGAAGCCCACCGCCATAATTAATGGCATTTTAATGTTGTGTGAAAGCCGAGGAAACCTCACTCTGATCCATAAGATGGAAATTTCAAACCTCCTTTCCCCTGTTATGCCTCCTTTGAACTGTAACTGCCTCCTTACTGCTGCAGAGCTAAGCTCGTGCATGACAATGAGGAGAAGGTGTCAAATCCTTTGTTGTATTGAAATGGTTGAAGGTACTCACTTCTCGCATAATCTGCTTTGTTGTTACAGAATTGTTGCTTCGACCCTGAATTCTACTTCTGAACTTCGAATTCCCCATTCTCTTGCTCCCACTGGCCATCCTATCCCTCGTCCTACTCCTAGCACTCGTTGAACCAGCTCCAGCCAGGCAAATATGCCTCGTTTGCGACACAGAATGCGATGTAAAAGGGGTAGTAGTAGAGGCAGGGCAACTCGTCCTCTCTTGTTGTCCCTCCTTGACTCTATTCCTTCGGATTCCTCTACTTCCTCGACAGAGTCTTACTTCATAAGTCGGTATCCTGCCACCTGTAGTGGTCAGGGACGTGCTTAGAAGACCTGCTCTAAGCATGCTACAAATGCTCATCAACCTTCTAATGCCTCTGTCTCGAAGATGCAACCCTACCATTCTACCCAGTTCGAGTTTCGTTGCACGCTGGAGTGCCCATGTATCAGTACTACCATTTTTGTTGCTTTCAGAGAGGAGCCATATAATTATGTCGTCCTGGCTTGTATCATTCAGGAAAGTACCGAAACCAGAAGAAGAAAAACTCCTAGTAGCAGCTCTAGGACTTGTAGAAAACATGGTGAAGCTCTAAACTAAACAAACACAGCTCCGGGACACAATACTCCAGGTGAAAACGCGAATATGGAAGAAAAAACGAGTGAGAAACAGTACAACGAAGATGACTTGGAGGCTTACAGGTGTCTAATTGTGGAGGAACCTCTGCCACCTAATGACACCTGGCAGGCCAAGGTTTCTTTCAAGTTTCTTTGTGCGACCGGTCACCGACTTAGGGGTCTTTTATGATGTTTGTTGTTGTAATTGTTGTCAATTTTGTTGTTTTTTTCAAAAAAACTATTCCACAATGCTATTACAACCTGGCTCCTGCGTAGGCAGCACATCCCTTGAGTTTTGGACTCATTTCCTCAATGAGGGCAGTTATTTTCAGTTATTGTTTATTAAAACATTGTAAAATCTGAGACAAGACATCTCTTGAGTTTTGGACTCGTTTCCTCAATGAGGGCAGTTATTTTCAGTTATTGTTTACTAAAACATGGTAAAATCTGAGACAAGTTCTGCAGAGGCCGATGACTCCATGTATTATTTTTTGTTTCATTAATAAAATTAATCATATTTAGAAAAAAAATATTATTTAAAATTACATTTTTTTAAAGATAAAAAACATAACTACTTTATAAATAAATTCAGTGACATATACTATAAATATTCTAGAATATAATCAACAAAATTACTAATACCAATCAAAATGAAAACTTTATTTTCATAATTTACTAACCAACCTATTATATGACATTTTCAAAAAGAAAATATCAAATTTGGAGATTCAAAGGAACTCTGCTCCAAGAACCTTGATTTATTTTTTAAGGAGCTTGACACAAGAAAAATAACTATGATCTAGGAACCTTGATTCATTTTTTAAGGAGATTGACACAAGAAAAGGAACTATGCTCCAACACCTTGATTCATTTTTTAAGAAGCTTGACAAAAGAAAAGGAACTATGCTCTAAGAACCTTGATTCATTATTTAAGGAGCTTGACACAAGAAAAGGAACTGTGCTCCAACACCTTGAATAATGGCCCATAAGAGGCCATGGCTTCCAAGAGGTTCTCAAAAAATGGGAGAACAACATTCTGTAAGGGACACATGTCAAGGGACCTAATGGAAATATCAGGATCTAATGCCCCCAGTACATGATGCACTATATCACTGACTAGATCATCAACAAACACAAGCATGGAACAAGTTGCCACATAATTAAGCTATGGCAGGGGTGATACCACTTGCATTCAAGGACCATTTAGGGAAGATGTTTGATTGGGAGCCAAATTAGGACCAACAAATGAAATCTGATCAATGGTCATAATTATTCATTAATGCGGGAAATATATGACATGAGAGAGAGAATATACAAGAGCTCCCATGACATAAACATATTCATGGCCAAGGAGTAAATTAAAATCCAAAGGGCCTTGGAAAACTATCACATCGATATGGAAAATTTTTCCTCTGAAAGTAATAGGAAACTTAGGAAATATCCCTAATGATTAACTAGTTCATCTGTTAAAAGCCAACAGGTTCTGGATAACGGGCACAAGCTCCAGAGAACCTAAATCTTTCTAAGTATTTGAGGACAAAATATTAAATGATGCACCTTCCTCTATGATTGTGCCAAGTATGGGTATATTACAAGCTTGCACTATGATCTAGAAAGGAACATAAGTAGGAAGATGGTATCCTATGAGTTGCCTCCAGTCAAAGGAAGTGACCATACTACTTGGGGGGGGTGTGCCATGGGAATGGGAGAACTACCCGCTTGCATTATGGGAATAGGAGGATCACCCCCTATATCTTGGGAATGGGAGGATTTCCTTAATGTTCATTTGAATCTAAAGAAGCAATAAGAAGCTAAATGGTATGAAGTTCACTCTCTATGGGATAGGTATTGTTATCACTTAAGAATCCTAATACCAAAATTTCCCATGCTATCTTGATGATAAAAGTCAGTGTTAGTCTTGTTTTCATTTTTCTTATAGTCTGAGTCTTAGGAGGTCTTAGGTCTTAAATCAAGCACTCATTCCCATCTATTTTTGGTCACCATCATGCATCACTGATCCCATAACCATGTGTCAGTTTCATTTATGTACCATACAACCTTTTTGGGTGATTGTGTAGAGCATGTAATCATTCTAAGGTATTTTCGCAGCGCATTAATCTTTTAGCAGTTTTGTAGCACAAAGGCCCATTAGGTGATTATGCAGCGCAAATGGACCATTAGGTGTTTTCGCAGTGCAATAGGTTTAGGTAATTTCGCAACACATTATTCAAATATTACACTAACAGCGCTGTGAAATCGGGGATTCGTGCTTTCCGCAACGAATCTTTCCCAAATGTCAAATCTATCAAATTAACTTATGCCAATAGGTCATTCATTTTCAGTTAGGCACTCCATACATCATCTCCAACTGTTTACCTTCATCATTGAAATCACCAGGTACATTGGTACACACGAAACACAAGTTCCCAAAAATGGCCAAGTATGCTCAGTTTTAATGATGATTATAGGCCTTGCATGAGAGACGAATATACTAAATTTGTCGTTGTAAACATTGTCATTCAAGTGAGGCAGTTATCAAGCGAGGCAACCATTCATAGAGGAAGAGTTTGGATTTTGAGCGTCACCAGCCTTTCCAGCCTACAGGTCACTGAATGTTCATGGAAGGATCAGCAGAAAGGAAAGATCACAGATCAGGCAAATGTCTGAGGAATGAGCCTGAGGGTTTGGACATAACCTTGAAGAACAAAGAGATAGAACAGGCATTTAAACAAGTTGGATGTTGGAATTTTTGCAAGAAGCTCCAGGGAGGACATGCACAAGTGACTAAGGAATTTGCGCTAAATTTCACAGGGCTAAACTCAAAGGTTGGCATGTTGGAATTGCGGGTATCACCAGACATGATAGCTACAGTTACAGAAATACCAAGACAACAAGAAAATTGGTTCAAGAATTTCAAATTTGACATGAACTCCTGCAAAGAATTTCTAAAATAGCAGTTCGCTAACTCAGATTTGAGCAAGTCTATTCCTAGAAGTTGTGTTAAAGAGTCATATGCTCAGTTGCTTACTTGTATATAGAAGTATCTGACCTATGAAGGGAGATATAACAAAGTGTATTCATACCACTTTAAACTGCTGTTGCATTTTACAGGGAAAACTTCTATTGATCTACCTTTTTACTTGTTCTGTAGCTTAAGTAAAATGTGTGATAAGGTACAACTGAGAAAGGAAGCCTGTGAGACTTCACTATTCCACCATGGTTTGGTTAAGTTAATGGTTCTTCATGAACTTTAGAAGATAGACAGAGATTGGGACACATTCATATCCATGTCTGGTTTCCAGAGCAAGACCGGTCTCAGTCCTCTAGTGGCCAAAAAACCTTCAACAACAACCAGTCCTCAAGCAGAAGCAAAATCCAAGAGGGTTTCAAAGTTAAAGGAAAGGAAACAAATTGGAGAGTCTACCAAGCTACTAACTATTCAGGATACACCCCAGCAGTCAATTAAAGAAACTATACATGAATCAAGTGCCAGAGAAGGAGTTCAAAGAAGAAGGACTAGAAGTCAGGTGGCAAAAGAAAAGGGTAAGTCAATGGCTATTGAAGAAAATCTTGTGTCAAAGGGAGATTTAAATGACTTATTGCAAGCCATTGACATTGAAGAGTCCCCTTTAGTTCAAACTGAGTTGATTGAGTCAGATAAAGAGACAACTAAGAAAGTTGGATCATCAAAGAAACTAAAATTTGATGAACAAGTTGAGCAATTTGTTTTCAAACCGAGGAGACCCATAACGATGAAATTCAAACAAATACAGAAAGTACCGCCAAGGGTAGATGAAACAGGGGAGGAGAGACAACCTAATGAAAAAGGGATAAAGGAAAAGCAGTTGCCACTCAGGAAGAAGATAATGTGGAAGAGTTAAAAAAGAAAATGGGATTGGTAAACCTTGAAATTGCTAGATTGAAGAAAGCCGCTAGAAAATTTGTAGTTAAGGAAGCTTATTTCAACCAAATGCAAGCCCGATGGGAAGACCAAACATTTAAAATTCCCGAGGTGGTTGATTGCAATTTTTAATTCCTTACCTGGATAGTTCCTGCTATAAAGGAGGCTCAATTTATTAGAAAGTTCAATAAAAACCTCAAGTATGGAATCAGAGTCATGAAGAAACAAATAGAAGATTTAAGGATGCAGTTGAGCCAGCAAAAAGAATCTTCATGAAGAAATCTCACTACAAGTAAGGCTACCTCTCAAAGTTTTGATGATTTTTCTTTCGTATAATCCTTCTTTAAAATCAAATATCCCATTCAGTTTTGGAAAGTTTTGAAACAATTGGAAGCATGTTATAACAGCAAAAGTGCTCAACTAATAAAGTTTTTGGGTTGAAACTGTGGTTTTTAAACAACTCAGTAGTTTCGTAGTGCGCTACGAAATTGCTGAAGCTAAACAGTTTATTGCAAATTAACCAGTTTTGCAATATGAGAGGGCATTTTGGAAGGGGGATGTTTACAAGGTATGAAAGACATCAGCTAAAGCATTTTAAGGTTCAACCAGGGCAATACAGGTGGAGAGAATATATATTCGAAACCAAATTTATATTTTTGCCATAAAGTGAACATATTTACCACACTGCAGGGTATGTAAACTATTTGCAAGAATTTTGGCTTTCACGCATGAAAACAAGGGACAACACATCTAACATGTGGCAGTCTGCTCCATTTTTGGATGACTACAAGATGAAGGATATAATTTGTTGGATCCGAACATCTTATGGAAAATCAAAGGCCGATAAACAGGGATAGTTTCCTATATATCAGGGAGATGGAGAAGAAGTGACAACGAAGACCAACATGGAGCCTTAAAGATCCATCACAAAGGGAACCAAGTGTCAAAGAATGAGGATGATCATATACCAAAGCTGTTATGGAATTAGAGT
Source organism: Pinus tabuliformis (assembly GCA_031772625.1). Lineage (NCBI taxonomy): Eukaryota > Viridiplantae > Streptophyta > Pinopsida > Pinales > Pinaceae > Pinus > Pinus tabuliformis. The sequence continues at coordinate 1,265,043,923 of CM062807.1, read as the reverse complement.
CCTAGTTGGTTTAGATATCTAGAAGGTCTATTTAAAGTTTGTTACATTGAATAAGCAGTTAAAAGTTAAACATGTGTCATTAGAAGTAGTTCTCGAGTTCCCCTAATGTTTAAGGAGGAATCTCAGTTAGGTAGAATAGAGATTATATATAGAAGAAAAGGAAATGTAACAGAGGTTGGAAATTGATTGAAAAAAGCTTCGATATTTGGCTTCATGTACAGACTCTGTTTTCCAGTAATACAATATTAGTCTTATTTCTCAGGAATCATGAAAAATTCGGTGTTCTGAATGTCTTGTGTTTTCTTATTCCTATTATCTGCAGTGTTATGAATGTATGACCACTTAGAAATCATTTAAATTGCTCTAGTTTCTTGTTATTCATTGGTAAACTGTGTTGGTCCTCTCTGTGTTTGATATGTTCTACATATGTTGGATTCTGAGTGCCCTGATTTCTATGTAAGGTTGATATCATTGTTATACTGAAACGAATTTGACTCCATAAGCCCAATGTATAGTTTTTAGTTATGTTTCCACCACTCATATTTTTCTATTTGTTTCACAAAGAGTTAGCCATCTTGATCATAATCAAAAACCTTTAATCCTTTGAGAGAGCCCTCTCAGGCTAAGGAGGTTAAGCCTTAGCTAAAAGATTGGTTTGAAATAGTTACTTGAAGTCTTCCTGGTCTACAGCCTTCCAGGGCCTGACTTTGAGATAACATTTTGGTGTGTCTGCAGGGAGTCTGAAGATTATTCATTGCCGAAATCAAGAGACTGAACTTCTGAAGGTAGCAGGAGCTTAGAAATATTTTTGAGGTTACAAATCTACCTTAGCGGCTCCATTGTTGAAGAATTCAAAATTCACACATTCATGGTGATTCCACTCGAGTTATGAAGGACCCAGATGCTACCATTCTTATTTCAAGGTATGCATGCATAAATTTTTCAGGAATTCATGGTTTCCCAAATCATTTTCCCAAGGATGCATATTTTCTAAGGAATGGTCCAAAATTCAATGGAAACGTTTTGAGTTTAACTTTGAAGCATATATCAGATTTTTGTGATTTTATAGAGCTTCTTAGAGTTAAACATGAGGATGTTTTCATTATGTTGTTCTATGATTCATTTCAAGGGAAATGTAAACAATGGATTGAAATCTTTCTTACCAAATCCATTAAGTCATTTGAAGACTTTTGGCTTATGTTTTTGGAGGAATGGATAGATAGATCAGATCCAGTGGCAAAATCTCCTTCAATTCAAGGTTTCAAACAATGGAATAATGATGATAGTAATGGAGAAACAAATGAAATTTTTTCTTTGTCCTTATCCTCATATCTAAAATCATTTGAGTGTAAGGCAGAGGATAAGATGAAATTTTTGGATGAATTTGCTAAAGACATTGAGAAAGATATTGAACGTTTACAAGGTCAAAGTCAATCATATAGTCTTCATGGTTATGATCATTCTTTTCAAAATATTTCTATGGAAGCACATAAGGAGAGGGTGTGGCTTCCTTTCTCTTTCATGATTGAGGAAGAGTACACTATTATTGAAGATCAGTTTTCACAACCAAAAAGTTACGAGAACCATCGATCTGATCATGTATTCTGGGATCTTATAGCTGACTACATGGAAGAGTTTTACTCTCCAATGTTTTCGTTTTTCTATGAAGATCAGAGGAAATTTCTGTGGCAATGGTCATCACAATATCATAGTGGCTCTGAACTCCGGTGTAGTAAAAAAACTCAAATATCAGATAAGACAAATGATTGGCTACATTGGAAATTTCACATTGATTGAGCTGAAAGAAGTTTGAAATTGATAGGGTAGGTAGGTAGGAAAATGAAAATAAGCTCAAGGTTGACTGAGCATATATTTTTTAGTAGATATAGACTTCTTTCTCATACAGTGATCATCGAGCTTAACCCCGAGGTGAAGGACCAAGAAACTTCAAGGAGATGCTTGTCAAATAAATTTTTGTTTATCATAAGATGGACAAAGCACTGGACCTGCGAGTTCTTATTGTACTATAGGAGCATAGTATCCCAAGTGGAGCCACTGTTATCACTGAAGAATCCTAATACCAAAATTTCCCATGCTAGCTTGATGATAAAAGTTAGTGTTAGTCTTGTTTTCATTTTTCTTAGAGTCTGAGTCTTAGGAGGTCTTAGGTCTTAAATCAAGCACTCGTTCCCATCTATTTTTGGTCACCATCACGCATCACTGATCCTATAGCCATGTGTCAGTTTCATTTATGTACCATACAACCTTTTTGGGTGATCGTGTAGAGCATGTAATCATTCTAAGGTATTTTCGCAGCGCATTAATATTTTAGCAGTTTCACAGCGCAAAGGTCCATTAGGTGATTACGCAATGCAAACGGTCCATTAGGTGTTTTTGCAGCACGATAGGTTTAAGTAATTTCGCAGCGCATTATTCAAATATTACACTAACAGCGCTGTGAAATCGAGGATTCGTGCATTCCGTAGTGAATCTTTCCCAAATGTCAAATCTATCAAATTAAATTATGCCAACAGGTCATTCATTGTCAGTTAGGCACTCCATACATCATCTCCAACTATTTACCTTCATCATTGCAATCACCAGGTACATTGGTACACACGAAACATAAGTTCCCAAAAATGGCCAAGTATGCTTGGTTTTAATGATCATTATAGGCCTTCCATGAGAGACAAATATACTAAATTTGTCATTGTAAACATCGTCATTCAAGCGAGGCAGTTATCAAGCGAGGTAGCCATTCATAGAGGTAGAGTTTGTATTTTGAGCGTCACCAGCGTTTCCAGCCTACAGGTCATTGAATCTTCATGGAAGGATCGGAAGAAAGGAAAGATCATAGATCAGGAAATTGTCTGAGGAACGAGCCTGAGGGTTTGGACATAACCTTGAAGAACGAAGAGATAGAACATGCATTTAAACAAGCTGGATGTTGGAATTTTTGCAAGAAGCTCTAGGGAGGACATGCACAAGTGACTAAGGAATTTGCGCTAAATTTCACAGGGCTAAACTCGAAGGTTGGCATGTTGGAATTGCATGTATCACCAGACATGATAGCTATAGTTATAGAAATACCAAGAGGACAAGAAAATTGGTTCAAGAATTTCAAATCTGACATGAACCCCTGCAAAGAATTTCTAAAACAGCAGTTCATTAACTCAAATTTGAGCAAGTCTGTTCCTAGAAGTTGTGTTAAAGAATCATATGCTCAGTTGCTTACTTGTATGCATAAGTATCTGACCTGTGAAGGGAGATATAACAAAGTGTACTCATACCACTTTAAACTGTTGTTGCATTTTACAGGGAAAACTTCTATTGATCTACCCTTTTACTTGTTTCGCAACTTAAGTAAAATATGTGATAAGGTACAACTAAGAAAGGAAGCCTGTGAGACTTCACTATTCCACCATGGTTTGGTTAAGTTAATGGTTTTGCATGAACTTTAGAAGATAGGAAGAGATTGGGACACATTCATATTCATGTCCGGTTTCCAGAGCAAGACTGGTCTCAGCCCTCTAGCGGCCAAAGCACCTTCAACAACAACCAGTCCTCAAGCAGAAGAAAAAGCCAAGAGTGTTTCAAAGTTAAAGGAAAGGAAACAAATTGGAGAGTCCACCAAGATACTAACTATTCAGGATACACCCCAGCAGTCAATTAAATAAACTTTACATGAATCAAGCGCCAGAGAAGGAGTTCAAAGAAGAAGGACTAGAAGTCAGGTGGCAAAAGAAAAGGGTAAGTCAATGGCTATTGAAGAAAATCATGTGTCAAAGGGAGATTTAAATGACTTATTGCAAGCCATTGACATTGAAGAGTCCCCTTTAGTTCAAGCTGAGTTGATCGAGTCAGATAAAGAGACAGCTAAGAAAGTTGGAGCATCGAAGAAACTAAAATTTGATGAGCAAGTTGAACAATTTGTTTTCAAACCCAGGAGACCCATAACAAGAAAATTCAAACAAGTACAGCAAGTACCACCAAGGGTAGATGAAACAGGGGAGGAGACACAACCTAATGAAAAAAGGGATAAAGGCAAAGCAGTTGCCACTCAGGAAGAAGATAATGTGGAAGAGTTAAAAAAGAAATTGGGATTGGCAAACCTTGAAATTGCTATATTGAAGAAAGTCACTAGAAAATTTGCAGTTAGGGAAGCGTATTTCAACCAAATGCAAGCCCGATGGGAAGACCAAACATTTAAAATTCCTGAGGTGGTTGATTGTAATGTTCAATTCCTTACCTGGACAGTTCCTGCTATAAAGGAGGCTCAATTTATTAGAAAGGTCAATAAAATCCTCAGATATGGAATCAGAGTCATGAAGAAACAAATAGAAGATTTAAGGATGCAGTTGAGCCAGCAAAAAGAATCTTCATGAAGAAATCTCACTACAAGTAAGGCTACCTCTCAAATTTTTGATGATTTTGCTTTCGTATAATCCTTCTTGAAAATAAAACATCTCATTCAGTTTTGGAAAGTTTTGAAACAGTTGGAAGCATGTTATAACAACAAAAGTGCTCAACTAATAAAGTTTTTGGGTTGAAACTGTGGTTTTTAAACAACTCAGCAGTTTCGTAGTGCGCTACGAAACTACTAAAGGTAATGACTAAAGCTCTGCAGTTTCGTAGTGCGCTAAGAAACTACTGAAGCTAAACAGTTTATTGCAAATTAACCGGTTTTGTAATATGAGTGGGAATTTTGAAATGGGAATGTTTACAAGGTATGAAAGACATCAGCTAAACCAGTTTAAGGTTCAACCAAGGCAAGACAGGTGGAGAGAATATATATTCGAAACCAACTTTAGATTTTTTCCATAAAGTGAACATATTTACCACACTGCAGGGTATGTAAACAATTTGCAAGAATTTTGGCTTTCACGCATGAAAACAAGGGACAGCACGTGCAGCACGTGGCAGTCTGATCCATTTTTGGATGACTACAAGATAAAGGATATAATTTGTTGGAACATAACATCTTATGGCAAATCAAAGGCCAATAAATAGGGATAGTTTCCTATATATCGGGGAGATGGAGAAGAAGTGACAATGAAGACCAGCATGGAGCCTTAAAGATCCATCACAAAGGGAACCAGGTGTCAAAGAACGAGGATGATCATAGACCAAAGCTGTTATGAATTCGAGTCCTACCTGGTTTAGATATCTAGAAGCTCTAGTTAAAGTTTGTTACATTGAATAAGCGGTTAAAAGTTAAACAGGTGTCATTAGAAGTAGTTCTCAAGTTCCCCTAATGTTTAAGGAGGAATCTCAGTTAGGTAGAATAGAGATTATATATAGAATAAAAGGAAATGTAAAAGAGGTTGGAAATTGATTGAAAAAAGCTCTGATATTTGGCTTCATGTACAGACTCTGTTTTCTAGTAATACAGTATTAGCCTTATTTCTCAGGAGTCATCAAGAATTCAGAGTTCTGAATGTCTTGTGTTTTCTTATTCCTATTATCTGCAGTGTTATGAATGTATGACCACTTAGAAATCACTTAAAGTGCTCTAATTTCCTGTTATGCATTGGTAACCTGTGTTGGTCCTCTCTGTGGTTGATATGTTCTATATATGTTGGATTCTGAGTGCCCTGATTTCTATGTAAGGTTGATATCATTGTTATACTGAGACGAATTTGACTCCATAAGCCCAATGGATAGTTTTTAGTTATGTTTCCACCACTCATATTTTTCTATTTGTTTCACAAAGAGTTAGCCATCTTGATCATAATAAAAAACCTTTAATCCTTTGAGAGAGCCCTCTCAGGCTAAGGAGGCTAAGCCTTAGCTAAAATATTGGTTTGAAACAGTTACTTGAAGTCTTCCTGGTCTGCAGCCTTCCAGGGCCTGAATTTGAGATAACAGGTATGATCAAATGAAAGTGGAACCAAGACAACTATTTTCTCAACCAATGGTTGGTTGGGAATGGGCTCATGGGATTCACATTCATATTGAGTGGGATTTACTAGATATGAATTTTGATCAATCACTTGATCAATTAGTGGAGAATCAAGGGAAAGCTTTCAATAACTAGTTAGAAGACAAGGGTGAGAAGTTGTAATTTCCAACACTTTTGAGGCTTCATCCAAATAAGGACAAAGGTGAATAGGATGAATCCCTTCACATAACCTATAGGGAAATTTGACTTTACCCATTTTCCCATGGACCTTCCTATCACTATTTGAGGGTTTATCACCAACATGATCTATAGAGGATGATGAAAAAGGATGATGTAAGCTTATGGACCACACTTCTAATACCTTAGAGTTACCAGAAAATCCCTAAGACAGTGGTCACCCTTATATAACTTGGAAGGGAACTTCACTTTGTGGGGTTGATTGGAAGGTTTCTCCACATTAGTTGCATTTGTAGGAACAGTTACATGGTTTCCTCCTCACTTATTTTTATTCTTCTTGTTCGTCCTCTTCTTATTCTTCTTAGATCTACTTACTAGAATCAATACTTTCACCAGGCGAAGAGGGAGAAAGGGATGAAGACACAATAGGCGAAGAAGAAAAGGGGTCAACTTTAGGATTGACATGAGGATGATGTTGTTCAAGTGGAGGATAACTTGGTTGAGAAGCAATTTGGACATTTAGAACCATAGGGGTTGAAAACAACCAATGTGGAAAACCAATAGTAAATTCGGGAAGGGACAAAGTTTCCATGTAAGGAGCACCAGCATTCCCAAAAGAAGGGAAAGGACCAAGATTCCCATCAGAGGCATTACCTTGATTGGTAGAATCAAGAACTGTTGCCATTAGTCCCAACCTAAGATTCACTAAGGAGTTATTCGACAGGGAGGATGTTGTTCCATGGTCAATTAATTAATTTTATAAATTAAATAAACAAAACAAAACAAAGGGGTAGATAGGAAAAGGGGTTTACCAAATCACTGAACTACAATATACACCTTGATGAACCAAGTAATTAATGTATGAAATCTAATATCCCTGAATGTTGTGACCAGTTTATCATGGTATGTAAGGCAACAAACTCAGTTACCTATGGATGGATAACAACCTATAGGGGACTCCCAAAATATACTCAATTGCACGTGGGAGTGCAGTTCGTGGTAGCGTTGTGTAATGTGTAACCATTTTATGAGAGCGTTCCTTTATACTTTTCATGCGTGGAGAACCATCCAATATACCGAAAGGTACATGGAGAACAATCCTATACACTTACTTACGTGGAATGAGATTACGCACCCATGATGAAACACTAGAAAAAAATGATAACTCCTATGTTTAATGACACCAGAACACGTCTCTAGCCTAGACCTCTAGATTTTTTTGTTAATGTTACAAATGCTCCTTGGGTTAATTGAGATAAATTTTAAAGTTGATCTTGAATTATGTTTTGGTTTCAAGACTCAAAATCCAAAGTCATCTAAAAACACCTATAATGCAACTAATATGTCAAAAAGACACTTTTCAAACATTGATGCAATCAATAGTTATTCAACCAACAATAACTTCCTAACTAGATCTTTCAACTTCACAATTCCAATGCAACAACCAAAAAGTGAGTGAATTTTAGTTCACTAAAGTTCACCTACATGATTGTTTTTTTTGTTTTTTGTTTTTATTTTAAAAATTAATGAGGAAGAAAATTTTCGAATTTCAACACTAAGCAATGTAATCTATGCTCAATGACAATCTCAAAAATAACTTTCCAGTGAAATGTAATCTAATGCAATTTCTAGAAGTAATGATCAATTTTGAGATGAAGGCTTAACAAATGAAAATGCAATTTCTTTCTGGTTTCCAAAAGAACTAAAAATGCTTATCAGACAACAAATCAGTAACACATGCAAGCAACAAAATAGTAAATTTGATTACCCAAAGAACTAAAGATTCAACCAAAGTTTGTTTTCACTACTTAAACATGGAACAAACTTTTGCAAACCACAAACAATATAACAACAATAAGTCAAAATTCTATGCACACAGAGTAGGAGAAAGAATTTAACGATCAAGGTATTCTAGATCTTCTGTCAGAAACCATAAACAATATCATTTCTTGTACCAATGTGACTGTAAGACTTTCCAACCTTGTTTGTTGGCCCTTCTATGTCAACTTGGCAATGAAACATGGGAGGCATGTTTGATCTACTTACAAAGGTTTTAGAGGCTACATCAAAGGTTTGGAGACATGTACATGAGCTTAAGAAGAGGATGGAACAAATGGAAAAGCTCTTGAGTTGAATGACTGATTGTTTCCCTCACTTTTAGGCATAGTCACATGCACATAAGCCTATGGGAGCAGATAGAATCTTATAGTCGCTAGCAGAGCAGGCATAAGGGAGTGGTTATATCTCGAAGAGGTAAAATTCACATGAAAATGGAGTCAAAGGAGTGACTATGGTTTTTCACAATATTTCCTCTGCATTCCTCACGTTGTTCGTAAGGAAATTAGCAAGGAAATTCCTGGAGGCTTCCAAAATTAGTGAAAAAGGTCAAAAATGGTTTGAAAAGGTCCTCAAAGATGTGAATGAATTTAATGCACTAGTAGTGACCTTAGTGGATTTATTTGGTCCAATTTGTGCACCTTTGATTATAGCCCCAAGCTCAAATTCGCCCTACGTGTTTTATATACTTGATCTTGGAGTTTGTTGATGGTTGATTGTGAGTTAATTATGTTAGATGTTGATGGTATGTTCGAAGAGAAGGTAGAATAGTGAGACTATGCTTTAGACCTTGAGTAAGGCCTATATTCTTAAGTCTATGAGTGTTTATGACTGAATAATGTCCAAATTTGAAGCATGTTGCAGAATAGATTAGAATTGAAGCTACTGGAGTTGATTTTGATTTTATGAGTTGTGTATGCTACTAGGTAGAGTTTTTTATTGTGATTCTCAAACTTGTTTTGCAGGATATTCTAATGCATGTAGCAAATATCCATGTGTGTTATAATTTTATATATAGTATACAACATTATATTGTTGTGAGGGTCTGATATTTAGATTTATGTGGCCACAATTTTGTATTTGAGAGCACATGTTTTGTGCATTTTTTTAATATTGACTTTATAATGATGTCTTGTTGTTGAGAGCATGTATGAAGAGTTGATTTGTAGTTGAGTATAGTGTCTTAGGATCCATTTTGAAAATATATGAAAGGATATCCACATGGTGGTAAGGATAAATGACTTCGTGGAGGTATATCCATGATAACGAAGCTTCAACGAAAGGAAGAAGTTTCTTAATTCAAGGGTGGTTGGATAGTCCAATGGTAGCTAGGTGAGGATCAAGTGATCGTGGTGGCCTTCAGTAGATGGTAGTGAGTATATATCCATAGAGAAAAAATTATTCTGAGTTGATCCTATTGTGTAGGGAATGATTTCTATGAACATAAATGATCCTTTTAGTCCTATGGGAGGATCTAGCAACCACAAAAGACAATTACATGCAATATTTCCTAATTCATACTAAAAAATGTAGAGGATGATATATCTTCTACCTCTTGATGATGCTAATACCCTTGCAATCAAACTTGACTCTTTGGCTTCCTAGCTCACAAATTACAATCTCCTCTTTGTTGGTGTAGATGAGTGTGTGCAAGGAATATCAAGTGGAGACAAAAAAAATATGCAAATCATAACATTTTCTAATAAAAATTATGTAACAGATCAAGGAGCATTGCCGTAAATGGAAAATAATTGACACATTTATGGAAATAAAACATAAATTGTATTATTAGTATATGAAGAAAGTAGCATTACAACAAATGAAGACATCATGTTGGAAGCCTTCTTCAAGTGAGATTCAAAGTTCAAGCTTTAGCCGTCAAACATCTTTTCATCTTTACAAATGGGCAGCATTTGGGCACAATTCAATGCTAGTATGGCAACCAACCAACAACCAACCATTAGTGGATGGTGGGAAATTCATTTTTTGGGAAGGAGAGGGAGTTGAGGATCCATGAAAAGAGGGAGGAATTCCACATCTCAAGGGAGAGATCCATGGAAATAGGATCAAGGGCCAAGAATGGGAGCTCTCATTCTAATGATTCTTCATTCACCTAAAACTACATCGTTGTTCTCAAGATTTCTAGTAAGATAAGATTATCCTACATTTTGGGAAAAACTACCTAAAGATGATGAGTGTATATTTTCCTTATAAAAGTAGCACTGACAACGCTAGACATGTGTAATGTTATAGGATAATAGAATGGATTTTCCTGATAAAAGTAGAATGGGGATTGCAAAACAAGGATTTTAACAAGCAATTCAGAATTCTTTCAAGGTAAGTTTTCTTCACTTTCCAATATGCAACTTAGAAATACAAATTCACTTTCACTTTCATACTAAACAAATGAAAACTTTTCGATTTTTATGTCTTTAAACCTAGAAAAACAAATAGACAAGAAAGTGTGGAAGAACCTGGTTGACCCAAACAATTGTAATCAATGCTTGGTAGTGAAGGAAATGAATCAACACACAGAATTGGTTTAATGACATTCACTAAACAATCAACCAAAAACAGGTAAAGAGGAAGGCTCAATCAGACCGATCAAAGAGCTACAAATGAACCTTGAGTAAACAGGTAACCAAACGAACCAATTCAAGGAACTTGAAATAATGATCTAGGTCACATAAGCAAAAACCAAGATTCATTCAACAAAGCTCACAAGAGAGTGTCTTAATCATGGATAGTGAAAAACAAATCATCAGCTAAGTGAGAAAAGCAAGAGATCAGTAAGATTGATAGACTCAGGAGGTAGAATTGAGAAAATTAATTTTACAGCAATCAGCACGGGTAGTACACAAGCAACAAGCGCTGAAAAGACACTCGCTGCAACAAAAAAGCAATTTCAGCGCGAAAGTACACCACTTTCACGCGATGGTCGAATTTTTTGGACCATCGTGACTGGTAGGTGTAATTACGTGATGAACAGGATATTAAAAAATGGAGGCCACGATGACAGCACGACTGTTATAATTATATCCATGATGATGTTTAAAAATAGTGACAGGAAAGTTAAAACTCCCAGATCAAAAACAACCAATCCTTCAATCAAACAAGGGTATTCCCAGATCAACCCAGGAAACTCAAAGGACTGATAACCAATCCCAAAAACTTCAAAAGAGACCAAATCAAAAAATCAAAGCAAGATCAAGCAAGAAAAAGACAAAGGGACTCCCCAACAGAGCCACCAACTTGTGATGAAGGAAAGTTTTCCCTCTGCGGACAGAGGCAACCCCTCTAGCCCCAGAGCGGGTCTAGTCACAAACAAGGACATATCGACAATAGCTTTCTTTAAACAGTTTAGAGTTGGAGGCCTACCTCAACCGGTGGTCGATGGACTTCCATTGCACTGCTCCAACTTTTTCTTCCTCAATGGGTAATCACCTTGAAACAAAGCAAAGGAAATACAACAAAGCACGTAATCCGATGAAAACAATAAATCATTTACTCACAAAGCACGTAATCCGACGACAAAAACAAATAATTTACTCACAAAGTAAAGAAGTCATGAGCTATTAAGTACATTGCATACAAAACATAGGAAAACATCATTGATTGCATTAATATGAAATAAGAGTCAGCTTACAACGAAATTCTTGACATCACAAGCCTTCTCAGAAGGGTCCAACCAGCATGTCCTTCAAGCATTCACTCTTTAGAGATGGATCTCCCAACATACAAGAGCTCTCTCACTCACAAGATTTACACAAGATTAAGGGCACTTCACAATCCTTCCTCAAGCTAACAATCAATTCACACACTTGCCACACTCACAACAACTATGTAGCAAACTCACAAATCACTAACAACATTGCTCCACAAGCCAACTATCACAAACTATCCAACTAGCAATGCATAGCAATGGTGAGAGCTTAAATAGGAGAAGGAGTCTCCATCAAAGGTGGGAGGGATAGTTTATCATCAAAGAAGGTAGCTCAATTGACGGAACTGCCACACCAGGGAAGGAAGGGCGACATAAACAAGGCCAACAACTAGGTCTGGAGTCATCTAAAAGGCCGATTGTTGGAACAATTCGCCTAATTTGGATCATCACGGACACAAAACTGATCTTCAACGTTGACATCACAAGTAATCAGTGCAGATAGTAATATCAGCGTCGAAGAGGCCACACAGACATGCGCTGGCGCATAAAATCGAGCCATCGTAGGAAACATGTGTACTTTTGCTCTAGCAGCGCGGTCAGCCTATACATGTGCACCTTTCAGTGAATTTATTAAACCAATAACCGCGATGAGGAAGACAACTTTCGAAAAGTGGTTCAATTGGAAACTTACAAAAGAATTTGTCTGTCATAGACTTGGACACATGACATAGTGAGATAACTGGGAGTGAAAGTGGTGATAAATTACTATGACAATTTTTATGGATATAACCAAATATTGGTGCATCTAGATGACAGACTCAAGACTACTTTCAGAACTAAGTGGGGAACATATGCCTACCAAAAAATGCTTTTCAATTTGATTAATGATGGAGCTACCTTGCAAAGAGCAATGGATATAGCATTCAAGGGTTTAATTAATAAGTCAATTGTTTTCTATTTGGATGACATTACTGACTTCTCCAAGAAAAGAGAAAATCATTTACATGATTTGAAGCAAATCTTTGAACGCTGTAAAAGGTATTTTATTTAATTAAATCCAAAGAATCATTTTTTTCTCTTGATCAAGGTAAGCTCTTGGGGTTTATTGTCCCAAAAGATAGTATTTATGGCGATCAAGAAAGGATCAAGGAGATTTCTGATATCCCACTTCCACACAATAAAAAATCAATGCAATCATTTTCAGGTCAAATAAATTTTGTAAAAAGGTTTGTTCCATATTTTTCACATATTGTTTTACCATTATAGACCATGATCAAGAAAAATTCAGTGTTCAAATGGGGCCATAAATAAAAGGAAGCTTTTGATTCAATCAAACAAGAAATCATAAGTGCTCCTGCATCAAACACTCCAAATTTTTCCAATCATTTTATTTTATATACTTTAGCATATGATACTTCTTATGCAGTCGTGTTGACCCAAATCAATGATCAAAGCATGGAGGCACCCATATCATTTTTCAGTTCAAATCTCCGTGGTACTGAGCTTAATTATTCTGAAGTAGAAAAGCAAGCCTTCACTGTGTTCGAATCTATTAAACACATTAGGGCTTTCCTCTTAAAAAATCATACAAAAGTAATAGTCCCATTTTCAACAGTTAGACAATTACTAGTCAAGAGGGAATTAGGTGAGAAGAGGGCAAACTTGGTTACAACGTTACAAGAATATGATTTGGACATTAAACCAACGAAAATTTTCAAAGTTCAAGGTTTTTGCAAGTTGTTAGCAGGAGCTTCTAACATCCAGGAACATGAAGATTCAAACAATATTCAAGAAACTAATGAGATCAGTACCATCAACGCTGAATCTCAATATGCGGATTTATTATTTTATTTGAAAAATGGATATGCTCCTTCTAATCTCTCTTACAAAAATAAATGTGCTTTAAGATTAAAGGCAAAACACTTTGAGATTATTGTTGATGTGTTGTTTAGAAGGAATTATGAATCGGTTTTATTAAGATGCCTTGAAAAAACTGAAGCATAGAAGGTCTTGCAGGAATTACATGATTGTCGAACAGGTGGACATTTTGGAGTTGATACAATAGCTGCCATTTTCAGAATAAGAAAGAGGGCTCTTTGAGGGGAAGAAATATAGTAAGACCCCAGTGATTCAGAATTGGGGCAAATACGATCTATAGTGCTCAATTCTGGAAGCACTTTCCCGGCCTGGAAATACGGTCAAGTAATCACTTGACCCCTAATTACCCTCATCTTGCGTTAGAAAGAGGATCCTTCTTAGCGACACGCTGGTTATTACTGGCCCATCTTATTTAAAGATACCCACGAATATGTAAGGAAATGCAGAACGTGTCAAACTGCTAGTGGAAGACAAAGAAATCCAACTTTTCCTTTGCAACCAGTCAACATCGAACAACCCTTTGAACAATGGGGATTGGATATCATTGGAGAGATTATTCCACATTCTTCCAAGCAGCATAGATATATCCTTACAACCATGGATTACTTTAAAAAGTGGGTAGAAGCAATTCCTTTGAAGGCAACCAACTTTGAGGAAATTATTGAATTCATAGATTAGTGCGTCATTACCAAGTTTGGTGTACCTAATGCTCTTATTTTCGATAATGCATCTTATTTCTCTATAAATACCATACTTGAATTTTCTATTAAAAGAGGATTTAAATTGAAATATTTTGCAACCTATTACCCTTAGGGTAACGATTTAGCAGAATCAATCAATAAAAATATTATGGAAATCATTAAGAGAATTGTTGATCAGAATCAAAAGAATTGGCACAAGTCTTTAGTATTTGCATTATTGGCAGACCGCATAACACAAAAGGCCTCAATAGACATTTATCCATTCAATTTAGTGTATGGGAAGGAAGTTGTCAGACCAGAAAAATTAGCACTTCCATCTCTGGCCTTAGTGAAATTTATTGAGGAAAATCCCTCATCTTCTATTCAATTGAGATATAATCAAATCCTTAAATTAGAAGAAGAAAGGGAAAATGCCAGAATTACACAAGCAAGGCATCAACAGATTATTAAGTCTTCTTTTGATACAATTTCTACTGGCCCAAATTTTTTATAAATTGGTTATCTTGTTTTGAAATAGGACAAAGCACATGAAGATAAAGGAAAACACACTAAATTTCAGAAAATGTGGCTGAGACCGTTTCAAATCATCGAGAAGGTAAGCCCATCAACATTCATATTGCAAGATCTATCAAGAAAGAGAAATTCTCTTCCTGTTAATGGGCTTATCTTGAAAAAAAAAATTACTTAAGAGGGTAACCCCTTCATACTTGTAACTATTCAATTTGCAATTTTCTTTGTTTGAATTTCTATGATTAGGAAATAAGGTTGTAAATATCTTTTTATTAGCTTTTATTTTTTGTAATTTTCTTAAAAAAAATAGTGTAAATATTTACTTTTGATAAATGGAAGTCTTTAAGGAAAAGAATGCAGTTCTAGGGAGTTCGATAAAAATAAAACTCTGAAAACGTCTTTTATTTTTGTAAAATATTTTACAAAACTTGAAAATATTGTAAATCATTCGAAGTTTTAAAAACCCAAATGAGGTTATTTGTAAAAAGCAAAGACTTATCCAAACGTAGCATTTACAACTCATAAATTGTCATCCATATTCTCTTAAGGAGTAAATTATGCACCCCATCCACAAAGTTTATGATTTTTCACGGTGTAATTCTAAAATATGTTTGATATAAAAGATAAGAGGTCTCATTAGGAGCTTGATTACCATGATCATAGGTATCTAATTAAACTGACATGATGAATATTGCATATCAAAATAGGGTAATGGATTATAATTATAAGACAGGGGGTCTCATCATGAGCCAGCTTGTTCAGTTCAATTACAACCAGTGAATGGCATTGTCAACAGCTAGCCACAAAACTAGGATAATGGATTTTTATCTTTGAATAAAAAAATAAAAAAATAAAGAAGATGGAAAATACAAAAAGGAAAATATGTGTAAACATATCTTTTTGGATTTACTCTTAGAAATTATACTCAGAGAGGGATTCGACAATGAACGATTGAATGGTTAAAAGGTAACCTTGTCAAGACTATAAACGTTTGCTGGCAGCAGAGGCTTTACCTATGACAACAGAGTCATCATATAAGCTAATTTGGAGAGGTCCCCTTGTTTTATCTTTATCAACCAATAAAAGCTTAAATAAGCTTAGAATGTTTTTATTTTTAAAGATGGGAAAGAAATTGCATAAACATTTTTCATTATATTCAGAGTTAATAATTATCTAATTGTTCTCAAATTATTTTCTCTATACTCAAAGGTTTACAAATTAAGAAATTCAATACATTGCATTACATTCTCAGAGATAATTGTTTCTTCCAGTGAATCGCCAATTGTTGTGCTGTACAACAACCCCCCCATTTCTAAATTTTTATCAAAAAACTTTAAATAGAAATGGGTCCCTTTTTAAGACTTAGTTAAATTCAATGATTTGATAATAATCGCATGCCTGGATTTAATCATATGACACATGGAAATCCTTATCAAAAGGTTTCATCCAATAGAACTAATATTCAAAACCTTTTGTTAAAATGTAATATAATATGATATATCCTTCTTTGAGAAGCCCTCATAAGCAAATCTTCGATGTGATAATGCGATCAGAGATTGCATATCACAAAATTAAACAAGGATGCAGCCAAAGTGGTCTATACTAAACCTTCGATTTGATAACATAATCGCAATCGGAGATCACACATATCACGTGACACATAGTGAAAGCCCTTTCAAATTTGCTGATGCAATATCATATAGAAAGGTGCGCTTTTCAAGAAAATATTGTCAAAAGGTATTATTAATGGGCGTAAATCTTAAAAGAAATAATAAACAAAAAAGCTGTAAATCAAACGGTATGCTTATTATCCCTCCGCCTTACTGAATTCCTTACCTTTATAGCAATCGGGGC
The DNA here is from genome assembly GCA_031772625.1 of Pinus tabuliformis. NCBI lineage: Eukaryota > Viridiplantae > Streptophyta > Pinopsida > Pinales > Pinaceae > Pinus > Pinus tabuliformis. The sequence goes on along the minus strand of CM062807.1, from coordinate 1,265,027,401 downwards.
TATCAGTCCAAAACGTTAAGCCTAACTCATGAACCTCCCAATTGCACTATGCGATTTATCGTTGATCGCTGATCGGGAAAATCAAAAGATACATTTTAAAGGACCATTAAGCATATGCGTGATGTGACGTATAAGTATTACATTTATTAACCACGATTGGCGGTTATGAAGGTCATTAATTTTGTAGTGAAGGGTGAATCCTTTGAGGATTTCACCTGTGGTATTACTTAATTAAATTTCATTTATCACATGTGAATTATCATAACTTTTTTCATTTCATATTAGCTTTAAGAAAGTATATTTGTCTGTTACGTTTTTCATTGTCTGTGCAGAGAAACTATGAGCTGATGAATCCAGAGAAAATGACAAAGAAGGTGAAGAAATCCAAGGCCCCTGTCATAGCCAAAGAAGAACCAAATAAGAAAGGATTGATATCTGATACTACCTACCTCAGTTTAGGCAAACCATCCTGGGAGAGTATCTACAATTTACTAGAAGCAGAGGAGCTTGAAGAATTGAAGAAGCAACAATAGATTCCACGAGCAAATCTGAAAATACTCTTAAGGAATTGGCCTGCTCATATCTACATAGAATAGTGGTGTGTGTCAAGGTTTTCCCCTATAATGATGTGGTTAGGTTGATTTTTGAAAGCATTGCAACCATAGACAGGACATTCTCTACAGCTGATGGAAAAGTGTTCAGGTTGTTTAGTGTAGAGGATCTTAGACAAATGTACCATTCACCTCAAATGGAGAAGCGGTATAAAAAAGCATTTTTGGAGGCTTTTTCCAATGAGAATGACATTTAATCTGACCCTATCAGACAATGGAGGCATTTTCTGACCAAACACAAGCACAAAACATTAGGTATCTACTCTGTAGATTCATTGGCCTCTCGTTATTGTTATGTTGGTGCAATGATGTGTAGACTCTTCAGAGTCCATGATTATGCTAAATTCTCTATAGATATGGTCCCATTAATGGAGGCTACAATCAATGGCTATATCATGGACTGGGAAAACATTCTATTTGATAAAATGGCCACTGAGATACTTGAATATAGAAAAAATAGGTTTGTGTCTACCGAGGTGATATCCCCCTTTTACATGAGTGCCTATATTATGGACACTATCTGTTTTAATTCTGAATACCCCATTCTCGATTGGAAATGGACTCCCCAGGATCCCAACCCCATTCACATTTATCATGAGTTATGGAAAGCCCATTAAAAAAATCACTTGTATATAATTTGTCATGGTTTTATACTTCCCGTGTATTATGCCATACTCAATAAGCCTCCTCCTAGGTTATCTGAGGAAGCATCAATTGACCTAACTGGAATTCATAGTTGGTTTGGAGAAGAAATATTCACTTACATAAGAATTTTCGGTAGCCTTTCCAACCCACATGTTCTTCCCTTGTATATCCCTGATAAACTACTGGCCAGAGAATTAGCACATCATATAACAATTAAAGGGATGTCAAGGACTCTTAGGGATTCCAATAAGCACATGTGACCGACATTTCCTCTTCGATGTAGTGCTTTTACTCTGCATGATTTCAAACATGCAGAGAAGGAAGCCAAGAACATAAAGCTATTAAAGCTCACAACTATTTCAAAAAGGCAGTACAATCCTAGATCGTTTGCCTACAATGTTACAGCTCAGGCCAAAATCGTTATATTTGATTATGAGGAGGATAGCTATGACGACTTGTTTGTTTCAGCAGAAATATTTTCTCAGGTCAAACATATGGCCAAGATCAAATTAGGAGAAGAAGGACTAGAGAAATTCTATAAGCTCAGGGTGCAGAGATTGGAAACCCTATCTCTAGACTTACTAAATACGACCTCGATGGTGAAACCTGAAGGGTACATTGAGGAGAAAATTACTGATAATGCCCCCAAAATTGAAAAAATTACTGAGAAGGAAAAGATAGCAGAAAAGGAGCAGAAGTAGGTAACAGCTAGTGAAACCCTTAATATAGATATTAATGTTAATCCCAAGTTAATCAAGGAATGGGAACAATTTGATTCAATCATCAGTAACTGTTAAACACACATGGATAGCAAGACAATGGGAAAGATAAATCAGTGAGTACACATTTTTATTAACATCAGATATACATTTATAGTACAATGTGTGACTCTTGGGTTTCAGATCCCAAGGTCTCTTGGACTGCTTAGTCTTTTTGGCTTCCACACTAACCCTTTAGGATTAGGTGTCCAACAGTAACCCCGAGAAAAACCAAGGGTTCACTACACCAGAAGTTTCAACAGCATAGAAATCAATAGTCAACACAGTTCCGATTGTAGGAACATGCAGCCCACCCAAGTTTCAGAAAGACATAGAGATCATCCCTGAAAATCCCACTAAGGAGATTGTATTGCAAATTTAAGAAATACTACCACTGGATGTCTTCTACAGTCCTAAGCATAGCGATGTAGTCAAAAGACAAAGGAAGAAGAGAAAAATTGATCACAATCTTCTTTTAACTACCCTGGCAAAAATGATGAATGTAGTATGGAAAGCAGAGGTCGATCCCTCATAAGTTTTGACAAAACTATCTTAGTATGCCGAAGCTTATACAATAGTGACAATGGATAAGGATTTAGAGGCTAGCCATTTATTGAAGGAAAAAGACAAGGCAATCATTCAGCTAGAGGCACAATCTGCAGAATGACAACAAAAAATAGAGCAACTTGAACAACAGTTGATAGAACAGAGGCAGTTTAATGAAAAATTAAATGAGCAGTTAAAACATGAAAAGTAGAGGATTGATGAAAAGGCAATCCATAAATAGCAAGAATTTTCTCAAGCATTGAGCAGACTACAGATATTGAGCGAGAAGGAGAAGAAATGAAAAGAAGAGAAAATTGTGCAAATGAAATATTAGATAGAGATATTCAAGGGATATCCCCAGGCAAATGAATTGAGAATTGAAGCCCTCAAAATACATGGGCTTTGTCCTGACAATTGGATATTCTATGTCATAATATATCATTAGCCATCCCCTTATGTGATATTTTTGCACCTAAGATTGAAAAATCAATGGATGCAAGGCTTGAATTAGATAAGGCAGATGAACGATTAACTAGTCTTCTATCATGGCAAGATTCAAAAGAGGGAAAAGCTGCCAATATTCCAAGTTTACAAGAGTCACATAAAGAAATCTTGTTTTTTGAATGAGACTCTCAATTAATAAAAGCTAAGAAAGCTACATCCAGATGTAGAGCAAAAAAAAATAATCTGATTGAATTAATCAACAACAGTCTACATTTATCTAATCTAATTACAAACTTCTCTCCAGGAAAACTCCCAAAAGTAAAATTCTTAGAAAAAAAGTGGAAACAAGAGCTGACGAAAAGAAAAAAAATTGATCGGAGGCATTCAAATTCTAACATGGGAAATGTTCTGGTTTTTCCTTGCTAAACCACATAGTCAGCGAATGGCAATGAAGTGTCTCATGAATGCGATCAACTGTATGATCCCCAAATTTGTTGATGCCACCTATACAGCTCAGTTACACTCCCGAATGAGTCAGCCACCAGAAATCTATCCAATTCTTGCCATTTTTCAACTACAATCACAAGAAGATAAGCGGATATAGTGAATCCATTCGACCGCCGCAACACTACTATTTTTTGGATAAATCCCAGATTTATTTGTTTTCAGTTATACCAGCGCATAGCGACTTTCTTTCATAGTTTGTTATTATTTGTAGTATTTAAAGACCCTTTGATGTTTTTAGAAAGGGTCTGCAATTTTTTACTAAGACTTAAATCGGAGGTTGCACTATTGTACTTCCGATATATATATATATATATATATATATATATATATATATATATATATATATATATATATATATATATAGATATATATATATTATACAAGACTGAACCATAATTCTGAATTTTGACAAAAAAGGCGTTTATGAGATTTGCAATTTTGCCTCCTGTGAAAGTCTTCCCAAATTAGAAGGTAGAATTTGAATGTGATTTACATAAGAGGAGATCCAAATTCATACGGTACTATTATCTATGTTTTCACTTTATTTCTCTATGTGAATTAGCATTTATCAACTTTGCTATTATTTCTATGTATATGTTTCTAAAACAACTCTTTGACTTGTCACTTTTGAACGTTTTAGAATTTTCATCTTTTAAATATATATGTCAATGATATATTATGATCAATGTGATAATGTTTTAATTATTACTTTTTTTAATTAATTAAACAAAGTAATCATCATATGAATTCTTATTTCTATTTATCAATAAGTCATCTTTATGTTTGTTTGTTAATAGAAACGATCAAGAATCGCATTGTTAGAAGAATACCCGAGATAGATTAATTATCTTTGTTTATATTTTCACTTTAGAATAGAGCACTTATCACTCTCGTTATACATTACAAACCAATCACCCATCAACTCATATATCACTAGGAAACTGTGTTGGAAATAATACTGAGAGGGGGGGTGAATCAGTATTATCATGTTCTTTTAATAAATCTTCCTTATTTATTCTTTGAATTATTTTTGCATGTCAGTACCATAAAATAATGAGCATGAACAAAGAAAACAGATAGTCACACCAAATAACACAAGATGTAAGGTGCAACCCAATGTGGGTGAAAACTACCTGCTGCAATATGTCTCTATCTTCTTTCAAATTAGAAACTCCTTTTACAATGGTTTTGTACTGGTGCAGTCCTTTACCAGTACGCAGGCTGCAACCTGCAAAGAGCTACAACTCTCTCTCGTTTTCCAGTCTCTCCTGGAAGGGAGCTACAACCCCCTACTTCTTTTCTTTCAAGGACGATTTTTCATAAATTTTCAAACTGGATCCAACAACAATATTGAAGCTCATAATCAAAAAACCTTCTGAATCACCCAATCACCAGATCCATACATATACAATGATATTATGAGAGTTATCAACCAGATCTAGTACATAAATATAAGTCATTAATCATGTTGTTATCTGAACTCAATACCAGTAACCAAACATCAGTTATGCACCCAAAACCCTCCGCACCTGCGCCTTCTGTGGCGCCTCCGCACTGCGCCTTCTGTGGCGGCTTTGCACTGCGCCTTCTGTGGCGCCTCTACACTGCGCCTTCTGTGGCACCTCCGCACTGCGCCTTCTGTGGCGCCTCTGCACTGCGCCTTCTGTGGTGCCTCTGCACTGCGCCTTCTGTGGCGTCTCCGCACTGCGCCTTCTGTGGCGCCTCTGCGCTGCGCCTTCGCACTGCGCCTTCTGTGGCGTCTCCGCACTGCGCCTTCTGTGGCACCTCCGCACTGCACCTTTTGTGGCACCTCTATGGCGTCTCCGCACTGCGCCTTCTGTGGCGCCTCCGCACTGCGCCCTCTATGGCGCCTCTGTGGCGTCTCCGCACTGTGCCTTCTGTGGCGCCTCCGCACTGCGCCTTCTGTTGCACCTCCGCACTTCCGTAGTTGCAGCGCTCGAGAGATCACCCTTCACAATAACCCAATATTTTAGATCAAAAGATATTCTATTTGCAAGAATGAATTAGCCAAGTGATCGCCTTTGCTTTATATAGGCTTAGGCCTTTCAGAATACCACGGGCCAAAACCATAGGATCAAAAAACTGTTTGACTAATACCATGAACCAACCATGAAAGTACGTGAGATCAAAACTTTTGACGAAGTACCATGGTCCAAAACCATAGGTTCAAATACCAAGGACTAACTACCATGGACCAAAGGTAAGTTCTCCAACATATACGCGCTTTTCCTCATAGGTTCAAATACCGAGGACTAACTACCATGGACCAAAGGTAAGTTCTCCAACATATACGCGCTTTTCCTCATAGGTTCAAATACCAAGGACTAACTACCATGGACCAAAGGTAAGTTCTCCAACATATACGCGCTTTTCCTTGCATGAAAGTGCGTGAAATTTTTCTCTACATGAAATAAACTTTTCTCTGCATTAAAGTGCGTGAACTTTTCTCTGCATAAAAGTGCGTGAACTTTTCTCTACATGAAATAAACTTTTCTCTGCATATAAGTGCGTGAACATTTATCTACACTATAATTTATTATCTGAGATGAGTGGGTTGCCATCAATTACAGCCTATGTATCATGATTCCAACAAGCTGGTCCCATTACATTCAGTGGGAGCCACCACACCAAACGAAAAAGGAGCTGCGCTAAGGTCCAGACCGGGTGGTTTTCCCCGACATTTATGCAGTGATTTTAGAGGCATCGACATGCTGCCAGTTCATTCACTATCACTGATATGTTCAAGAGAAGTCATTTAGTCAATATTCATCCTTTCCAATACCATAAACCTTCATTTTCATGACCATCATCCCTGAAACTTATGTCATCAGTCAAATTGCATCTCTAAAATCGCTACACTCATTTCGTGTCATTGATGTGGGATACATCAAGGCCCTCCTACGATGAGTCATTTCTTGTAGAAATCAACACATTATCCAATAAGTTGACTTGGAAACACTCTTCCAGTACCTTGAGGTTTGCAAGCATTAATGGCAGGTTTCTCGCTCCTGGAAATAGGCATACATCAATGGTCTTTGACTGAAATAATTTGTATAGTGTTCGACATAAAATAATCCATTCAAACCATGTAGAATGTACTGTAGTACATTGAGGATCATTATCATTATCGGTGATTTCTCTTGCATTTGTTAACAGCTTACATCATTGGCTGGTAATTAGATGGTGTCTTCCCATGTTCGACTTTAGATCACATATTCACATGGTTAGACTCGTACTTGAGCGAACGATTGAATGAGATAGAAGACCCCAGATCTAGTTCATCCATCCAAGCTACAATTTTAGGATTACTAAATCTTATGTACAATGGCTTTACATTGATAATCATTGCGATCGTGGGTCTATATCTATAGATGATTGTTTACGTACATGTAATGAAAGTTTATAAGCTGAGCATGGGTATGCCTTCCCTCAATAATTCATGTAAAATCAAATATCATAATATATGTATTGTTACACTAAAAAAATGTCACCTTGACTACTTACAGTTAGTATGGCTCAAAATCAACAGTCATGCTACCCTCTTAGGCAAGTCTTATGCCTCTGTTATCTATCTCAAACTCAAAGAAGAGAGAAAGTCTTGTAAAAACTATGTTTATCTCTGGGGTCGCAGGTTCTCTCTAGCCTTACCTGCGGGGACGCAGGCCATGTTCACAAAAACTGCGTCCATCGACGCTCTGTATCTTAAAGGACAGGTGCGTCCTCCTATAAAAGGCAAAATGCGCAAGTTTTATCTTGAGAAAGTTACTTGTGGTTACTTCTAGAACATTCTAGAGGTCGGTTTGATGGAATGGATACGCCTCCAGTTGGTTCATGTATCTCTATTAAGAGGGGACTTATCCCATCAATAAAGGAGCTATCCCACCCATAGAGGGGGATGATCCCATTGATAGTGGACCTGAATAACCTCTTTACAACACTATAAATAAAGCCATTGAGCCAAGAGGAGAGGAGGTTGAAGCTATACATTTTCTTTGGGTAAATGCTGCAGGATTTAGGACTTCCATTAGAACCTTTGTGAGGAGAGATTGTCTTTACATGATTCTACTTGGAAGTGGGTGAGCTTTGTCAAAGTAGAGGAAAACACTTGATGGACCCTGGGAGGAACTTGCACAACACCAAGGCCAGGTTGTAAGAGTTTCTTTGTTTCGTTATTAATACAAACTGGTTTATTTTTCTCAATAGCTTGTGTTAAATGAGTTATTTCATGTGTTCCTTGGTCTGCATGTTGAATGTATCTTTTATTATATGAAATACAGGTGCTTGGTAATTGTTTGATTGTTTGTGGTTGCAGGAATTGACTTGAAGGAGGATCTCATCTGGATCGTCAAGAACGGACTACAACAACAGCGTTTTGGAATAAGGTAAGCCTAAACACTTGTATTTTTATGTTGTAAAAGGTATATTTAGAGAAAGATCACTCCATTTTGTCTTGTTTGTCGCTAGAGAGTGTAAACTCCTAGGGAGGTCAGTTGTGTCAGCCCAAATGACTTTTTCCGCCCCGACAAATTGGCGACTCCACTGGGGAAACCATTAATGGATAAGTCTTTTCCTTTATATGAACTTTGCTTTGTGAAAGTCATTTTTATTTTCTGGTTTTTGACTGTGGGAATTAGTATTTGGGTAGTTTAGCTGTAGATTTAGTTAGCTTTAGTTTTTCTTTCTTTTTCCAGAAGGACGCAGTCTTTGTGTGCTGCACAGTGCGTCCTTGGACGCGCTGTTATTGACTGCACAGTGCGGGGCCGCACCTGTGACAACGGGTGGCCTGCGTCTTCTAGTAAAAGTTAAGAAAATTCCATTTTTGCTTTAAATTACCTTTAGATTTTGTTTTTCCTTAGGGTTTGCTGCCCAGATCCTTTAGTACCCTGTCAAGAATTCTCACCTGAACTGGTTTTGTGAGCTTTGAGTGTTTTAGTGGATTTCGACGGAATTTAGACCTAGGGTTTGATTTTTGAATAGGTTCTGTAGTGACTTTGAGCTTAGAAAGTTGTCCAGCCTTAGATATCTCTGGTGAGTCAACCTTCTTAGAAGTCGGGCCTGTCGTAAAGTCTCCTTGTTTGAGCAACTTGTCATTTGAGTTGTTTTGGGTCAAATTTCGCATTACTTGTTTTTAAAGTATTGATTTCCATTTTCAAAAAAGACAAAAAGATTAGACTTTTGTTTTGACTAGTTTTTGGTTCTGCGATAAGCTAGTCCTTGATTTGTTTATAATCAAGTAAAACACCTTAGAATAATCATTGTTAGTTTTGACCTTGTTAGAATTACTTAGAATAAATTTATATTTAGTTTGCTTATGAGTGGATTTTCATAGATTTTGATAGTTGTCAAAGATTGCTTTTTGGTTATATTAGATTTATTTGCTTTATTAGAAGGAAAAATACAAAAATATTTTCTTTAAAAGTCTTGTTTCAAGTAGCTTTTTGTTTTTCAAAGAAGAAAAGAGTTTTTTCGTGCATGTAAAGAGAAGTTATGTTTTTGTGCTTGGAAAAGAAAATCGAATTGTTTCTTTGATTGTCTTCAATTAAGAAGTTGCTTTTATAAAGATTGCATTCTCTCAACTTTTTAGTTAAAACAATTCATCGAAAAAGCAAAAGTAGTGGATAAATCATTTTAGGTGCATTTTGTAGTGATTGTGAGTCGAGTCAACACACCACTAGTTTCACTTCCATCACCTTTTGACTTAAAGAACAACCTTAAAAATAACGCTTAAATTAAAATCGATTTAGTAACTTTTGTTTTCTAGGGTTCTGAAGCACCAACATAGCTTAGGCTAGGGTCTTGGAGTAGGTGAGTACTTAACTCTCCAGGACTACAAAACCAAACAGTTAGTCTATCTTGAGTAGAACAAATCCAATTGTTTCAGTTACATTCTGGGAAAGCTCCTCTTAAAGGAGAAGCACGAGCTCGTGTCCGAACCAGTGAGGGGATCATTCCTCCCTCGTTGGGAACGACGCCAGGCAGTACGTATTAAAAACGGTAAACCTCGGATTAACCATTGTCGAGGAGCCAGGGGTCACTTATCGGTAAACCTTGGATTAACCATTGTCAAGGAGCCGGTAAGGGGATTGGAGCTTGTTACTCTGCCCTTGCGTGCTGTCGGAGTTTAGACTGTTCCCCCAGGTGTAGTTGTTGTGATTGGTAACCTTAGTGACCATAATATCTAGGATTCTACCCAAGGTGACGGTGGAGGGAAGGTCCCACTGTACCTGGAGCAGACGTCGGCTATACTCACTTGGATTTTCTGGGGGGTGCGCTTCACTTCGAGACGGTTAAAGTGGAGGTACTTGGTCCAGTCTATTCATTAAGCAGGTTGTCGGCGTAACTGTTCTACCCGCCATTTCTGTACTGAATCCTGCGAGGTTGGACCTAATCACCAACTAGCGCTTTTGGTCCGGAAGATACTGTTTGTGTGTGCTTTGACACTCTAGATTATTTAGGCGTATGCTTCAAATTTGTTTGGTTCTTTAGAAGACTTAGGTGGTTTGATTTGAAATTTTTTACTTTGTTTTCGTGTGTTGTAGTTAAAATCTTTAATTGTGGCGGAATTACCGAGACGGTCCCGTCGCATTGCGGGCCAGTCTCCTGAAGTTGTTTCTGTGGCCGAATTGTTGAGAAGATCCCGTGAACTTAGGGGTTCACCTCCTCGAGACGACCCCAGTAATTTAGAAGGTTTAAAGGTCCTTGTAACTCCTTCTAGGGACAGTAGCGTAGGTTCACCTGAAGAAGGAGAGTTTGCCTTGGTAGTCCATCCAGATTATCAAAGTTTAGAAACAGGTTACAATCCTGACGCTGTTACAGTTTCCGAGCTTACTGGTAGTTTTTCATCTGCCAGTGAAACAGGCGCAGAACCTGAAATTTCCGAACCTGTTACTCCAACTCCTAGTGTCCCTGGTTCACCAAAAATAGAAAGAATTATCACCGAAAATCTTCCTGTTGGGTTAATTGCTATAGAAGAACTTGTTCCAGAGGAAGAAATAGACGTTTCTGATTCTGAAAATCAAATTACCCTTGACTTAAGGGAGCGTGAATCCATCTTTTACAGTCCTCCTAGAAGTGAACCGTGGTACCTTGCTTTAACCAATTTTTTAGACAACTCAGTAGGTTTTTCTACACCTCGTACTCCTTTCCCACCCGGAGAAATTCATAATCCTGTAAATATGTCTGGTCCGTCATCTGTGTTTTCACAAAGTCCTGAATCATTTTTACATGGTGGTCCTTCTGTTCCTGCTGGGTATCAGTCACTTTCTGGTACTTTTTCAGGAGCATCTCCTAGACCCATTGAGTATGGGTTATTCGTTGGAAACAGTGGTAACGTTCCATTGAGTGTAGGTGAAGTTTATATGATGTCAGGTTCAACTCCCGTTAACCAACCTCAAGGTGGCCAATTATCGCCTGGGGGGCAACCTTCGTTAATGCCTGGGGGGCAACCTCAAGGTACTTCATTTGCGCCTGGGGGGCAACCTCAAGGGTATCAACCCCAGCCTCAATATGTACCCCAAAGTCAACCTCAGTATCAGTATCAACCTCAAGGATGGCAACCTCAAGGATGGCAACCTCAAGGGTATCAACCCCAAGGGTATCAATCCCAAGGGTATCAACCCCAAGAGTATCAACCTCAAGGATGGCAACCTCAAGGTCAAGGTCAACCCCAGTATTCGTATTTATCTCAAGGTTATCAACCTACAGGTCAATACCCTGGTCAAAGTTATCAACCGCCTCAAGGCCAATCATATGGGACTGCTCCTTACAGTTATCAACCCTACCCTCAATACGGCTATGGATCTCAGTACCCTCAACCTGTTACGAGTCAGTACCCTGGATTGTTAACATGGGATCCTTCACAGGGTCAACAGATGTTGCAGCCAAGTATACAGCCGGCACCTCAAGAAGGACAACCTGCAGTTCCTGGTCCATCCCAGCAACCGCATCCTGTCCAGTCAAGTATTCAGACCTCTGTAACTTCGGTAGTTACTCAGCCGTCAATTGCACCTGGTACTCCACCTCACACGGTTGCAGCAACTACCGCTACATCTACCATAGTTACTTCTGGAGTATCGGCAGCTCCGGTTTCTACAGTCCCTGTAACCACTCCTCTGACATCTGTACCGTTGTCTGGATCTACGGTTCAAACCACAGTCCAGATGCCTGTAGGACCGCCTGGTACCAGTACGGTTGTTACTACTCAACCTCAATTTGTTCAACCTCCGTACCAGGGACCGTATCAACCTGGGCAAGCTGCCCAACAACCGGCTTACCAGTATCAACCGTATCCTGGGTACACTTATCATCCACCTCAACAACCCCAGTACGGTCCGGTTAATCCTGGTTTTCCAGGAGGATATAATATCCCAAATGCAACTCCTGTTCCTAGTTATCCTGGATATCCTCCTTCTGGGGCTGGTCTTGTGACTCAGACTTTTCGAGATCCTAACCGTCAGTTACCGTTTATTGCAACTTTAGATTTACCCGACTTGACGCGCCTAACAAACGATCCAATTCAATATCAACAGTTCTGGCCGCCAATGCCAAATAAGTTGCCCAGCGATATACCCAAGTTCGAAGGTAAGTCTGGAGAGGATCCATCCAATCACGTGATGACTTACCACCTCTGGTGTGCATCAAACTCCATCTCAGATGATTCCATCCGCTTACGTCTTTTCCAGCGTACACTCATTGGTCTCGCGGCCAAGTGGTACATTGAGTTGCCACGGGCCTCTTTTTACAACTTTAGCCAGTTAGCTACCTCGTTCTTAACTCATTTTCAGTTACCAGTCAGATATGATAATGGTACAGAATTATTAACTTCGCTAAAACAATCGACATCCACATACATTTCTGATCACATCCATGAGTGGAGACGTCGAAGAAGATTAGTAAAAGTTTTTATCCCGGACCAAATCTTAGCTGAATGGTTTGTAAAATCATTATTACCACGAATTACTGAAGATGTAGCTAAGGCCGGAGTAGTTACTGAGGAGCAAGTCATTGCTCAGGCACAATACCTTGACTTAGTTTATACTCAGTCGGGTACGTTACACGAGAAAATACCAGATCTTCCCAAGTCAAACCAAATCGCTGCTGCTCCTTCGGGATCTCATGCCGCTGATGGTATGATTGGTATCGTGACTACGAAGAGTAAGAAGAAGTCTTCCAAGGCTTCAACTACTCCAATTATCACTTTTCCTGATTCTCCGACATGAGAGTCTTCTCCTGAACTCACCGCCGACATTCACGCCGTAGAGTCATCTGCGGCCAAACCAAAAAATGGTGGCAAGAAGAAAGGGAAAAAGAAGGCCAAAGCAGACAAGGCTCCAAAGGAGAAAGTAGAAAAGTCGGAAACCAATGACGAAAAGCGCAAACCTCGTTATCCTTGTCTCATTTGTGAAGAAGATCATTTTACGAGAGACTGCCCTCATCGAGCCGAGGTAGTGAAAATAGTTAAAGGTTCCGCAACTCCTGCTGTGTTAAAGAATCCATTTCCAGAGCAGGAGAATAAGATGATAGGTTCTTCTTCGAATGCCAGTGAAGAACCCATTTTGATGATGTCTCATGTCAGGATTGCGACTCGATCGCAAGATTATGGTAGTAAGGCTCCTGTTGATGGTAAAGAAGCAGAATCTTCTCAATCTAACCCATCAACTTCAACTCCTGGTTCCGATCCACTACAGATCGAGAAACCTAACCCAGACTTAGTGATTAAGCCGCCTGCCAAGGGTGTACTTCGAAGGTCTGCTTTCAATCCACATGCGAGAGCAGCCCAGACTTACAACATTGTTGAAGACTTAGCTGTTTCACCCTCAGCAATGTCGGCACTCGAAGTGCTGCAATCATGTCCAGCACAACGAAAATTGCTTTTGTCGGCTATTGGAGCTGTTGATGTTCAGGACCCGAACCTAATGATCTTTGATCTAGAAAATAGTACACCGCGTCTCCCTCATCAAATGGCTTTCCAAATCCCAGTGATAGTCAAAAACAGGCCTATTCATCGGACTGTGATTGATGAGGGAGCTTCTACGTGTATTATGTCAATTCAATGTTGGAGATCACTTGGTTCTCCTTCATTGAACCAATCCCCCACCATCCTTAAGGCTTTTGATGGCCGTGGGTTCCATCCGTTTGGCATTTTGCAAGAGTTGCCTATAGGGGTCGAAGGTAAAACCGTTAATCTTGATGTGGAAGTGGTTGATGCCCCTCTAGATTACAACCTTCTTTTGGGTCGAAGTTGGTCATATGCTATGACAGCGGTCGTTTCATCGGTCTTCAGAATCATTAAATTTCCACATAACGGTAAGATCGTGACTATTTACCAGCTGACATACTTTTCTTCTGACCCATCCTCTTCAGAAACTATCCAACATGTTGGTAAAACGACAATCCCTTACAAGGACATTGGCGTAGGTTTAGTTAAGGATTCCGGTTTACTGGGAACTTTTCCTCTTCCTCCACTCAATGTAGATCCTTCATTTGCAACAATTCATATGATCACGTCAGAAAACATTATTCACGATGATCCTTGGTATGTTCCCTCTGACTCTGAGCTAGATTCACTCGGTGATGTTATGCCGTTGAGTCCGTATGAAATTGCTTATGAGGCTCTTATGTCTTTTACTAACTTTCATTCAACCCAATCCGACCAAATGAATGTGGTCAGTGAAGAGTCACTTTTCACCTCACCTTTAGAACGGATAACGTTTCCCGAAGAAGTGTCATCTGACGAACGACTTCGCGAAATCCTAAGTGTAGATGATCTACCATGGGAAGATCTCCATCATAGATCTTCGTTTTTACCTAAGGGCGATGCTTTTGAAAATGATTTTTCATCTATCTTTACCGCTGATTATGTCAAAGACGCTCAGGATCCAACGAAACATTCTGATTCAGAGCTGAATTTAGGGAATATTTCTCGTACTATTCCCCTTGATATATCAGTGAAACCCGGAATTGAGGAGAACATTCATATAGGTGCCGCATGTACTAAGGAAGAAATCGAAACTTACAAAGCCCTATTCCGAGAATTCCGCGACGTGTTTGCCTGGTCTTACGAAGAAATGCCAGGAATCGATCCTGCCATTGTTGTTCATGAAATCAAAACCTACCCGGATGCTAAACCCATTCGGCAACGGTTGCGTCAGATTCACCCTCGAAAAGCAGCTGCAATCAAAGCAGAAGTCGAAAAGTTGTTGAAAGCAGGTTTCATTTATCCGATCCCGTTAACGGATTGGGTATCGAATATTGTTCCCGTCAATAAAAAGCAAGGAACAATAAGGATCCGTATCGATTATAGGGATATCAATCGTGCTTGTCCAAAAGACAACTATCCTACGCCTTATATCGATCAAATAATTGATGATTGTGCCGGAAGTGAGATGTTTTCCTTCATGGATGGTTTCTCAGGTTATAATCAAATCAATATTCTACCCGCCGATCAACCAAAAACGGCATTCATTTGTCCATGGGGGACATTTGCTTATTGCAAATTACCTTTTGGCCTTAAGAATGCTGGCGCTACTTTTCAACGGGCCATGTCTTATGCGTTTCATGACATCAAGCACATTGTGCAACCCTATCTCGATGATTTGCCTGCTCATTCTTTACGTCGAGCTGATCACCTTGTCCATTTACGAGCAATTTTTATGAGGTGTAGGCATTATCGAATTCGGTTGAATCCCCACAAGTGTGTTTTATGTATAGAAACAGGTCGATTGCTGGGGTTTGTTGTTTCCAAAACCGGCATTCGCGTCGATCCCTCGAAAGTCGAGGCTATCATCCAATTGCCTCCTCCTTCGAGTTTGCGCCAACTCCAAAGTTTGCAAGGGAAAGCGAACTTTTTACGCCAATTCATCCCTAACTACGCCGAGGACACTAAAGGTTTTACACGGTTGTTGAAACAGAACGTTCAATTCTTGTGGGATGAGATTGCTCAACAATCTTTTGATGCCCTAAAATACGCGTTGACCCATGCACCGTTATTGCATCCTCCCAACTACAACCAGGATTACTTCTTATACCTCGCAGCTTCGCATTCCACCATAGGAATGGTGTTAGTTCAGGAAGATGAATTCAAGGCAGAGCATGTGATATATTATCTTAGCAGAACCTTAAATGCAACTGAGTTAAAATATTCACATGTGGAGAAATTGGCCCTGGCAGCCGTTCAAGCTGTCCAGCGTTTTCGTCACTACATTCTTCTCCGCAAAACTACGGTTATTTCGGATTGCAACCCTATGATCTATATCTTGACAAAACAACTGTTAGGGGGCAAGTACTCTAAATGGATCGTCATCCTGCAAGAGTTCGATTTGGAATTTGAAAAATCCAAGTCTAAGAAATCTTTAGTCTTCGCGGAATTGATGTGTGATTTCCCAAGTGCTGACACAGAGACTGTGGCAGAGGAGTCCATCGCGGACGAATCTTTGTTTCTTATTAGCACTGTAGATCCGTGGTATGGAGATATAATCATCTATCTCCAAACCCAAACCTTTCGGCCTGCAGCTTCCAAGGAAGACCGTCGAAAAATTCGGTTTCAATCCCAGCAATACAGAATTATTGGAGATACACTTTATCGACTGGGGGCAGACTTAGTTTTTTGCCGTTGTCTAATTCATGACGAGGCTGAGAGAGTTTTGAATGATTGTCACTCTGGAGCATGTGGCGGTCATATGTCTGGGTATGCCACAGCTCAGAAGGTGTTGCGCGCTGGCTATTTCTGGTCGTCTATGTTTAAAGATTATATCCTTGCCGTCAGAAAATGCCACAACTGTCAAGTGTTTGATCGCAAGATGCGCGCTCCACCTGCTCCTCTCCACCCTATAATTGCCACTGGTCCATTCGCCAAATGGGGTATTGACTTTATTACTTGTAACCCTCACTCGGCCGGGGGGCATGCGTATATCATCCTCGCGGTTGATTATTTTACTAAGTGGGCCGAGGCGATGCCTACATTCGACGCAAGTAGCAAGACAGCTGCACTTTTCGTATTCAATCATATCATAGCTAGGTTCGGTGTCCCACAAGCAATCATTACTGACCATGGGAGCCATTTTCGAAACGTCATGATGACTGAGCTTACGAGCCAGCTTGGTTTGCGCCACGATAGCTCTACACCTTATTATCCGCAAGCCAACGGTTTGGTTGAGTCAATCAACAAAGTTCTAGTCATCATGATTCGACGGATCATTGGCATCCATCGAACGAATTGGCATAACATGTTATTTTCGGCGCTATGGGCATATCAAACTTCAGTGAAAAATTCAACAGGTTTCACCCCTTTTCAGCTAGTTTATGGCTTAGAAGCTGTGTTACCAATTGAATGCGAAATCCCATCACTTCAAATGGCTGTCGAATTACTTCCAGCTACTTCCGAAGAGGAAAAACGGTTGTTATACTTGGCTAAATTAGATGAGACTCGACGTGACGCTACTTTAGCTATCGAGACTCACGCAAAACGAATGAAAGCCCAGTACGATAAAAATGTAACTCCTCGAAGTTTTTCAGAAGGAGACCTAGTACTATTATATGATCAAGCAAACGATAAACTGGGTGCTGTAAAATTCGTTCCCATGTGGCATGGGCCCTACATTGTAAAGCGAAAGCTAGCAAAAGGGGCTTATGAGTTAGTTGATTTTGACGGGGACTCTTTGGGCAAACCCAGAAATGGACTTTACCTAAAGAGGTATTATGCTTAAAATGATGGATGGAGAAATTTTTAGATAGGTTAGGTTTCCTTTCTAGCTAGCAAGTGTGTTAGTATAGTCAGTGTGCTTAGTATAGCGAGTGTGGTTTTTGTCATTATTCTGGCTTATTTTGGTTTTACTCTTGATGTTGTAGATGTCGACGCCTCTCCAAACATACATTGGATTTGCTGATGGTGCTTGTCGTAGTACACGGAATATCTCTTCCGCAGCTTGGGTTATCTATTCGCCCTCTGACGAGTTAGTTTCTATGCATGGGGTAAGCCTCGGTCAAACAACGAATAACATTGCAGAATACAGTGCAGTGGTTGAATTATTATCCGAATCTATTTCATTTGGAATTCGACGTTTGATTGTGAGGTTAGATTCTGAACTTGTTGTATTACAACTTAATAGAATTTACGCCATTAGAAATCCTGTGTTGTTAAGGTTGTTTTTGAGAGTGCGTCTCTTGGAACGTGAATTTGATTACATTGAATATCAACATATTCCGAGGTCCCTGAATACATTAGCAGATGCAATTGCTTCTCGAGTGTTGGACAAACATTTATAATAATCATGCAAGTAAATTTAAAGACATTTCATCATACATGTTAAACAAGATAAGCCGGTAATAGTGATATATAGATATAGATAGAAGTGTGTCCAAAAATATATACATCGTCTTCGATCATAGGTTTAACACACCTTATGATCGGCAAAATGATAGTACAAAAAGTCAAAAATGTCACATGTGACTACAAAAAGTGACTAGTCAAATCACTGGTGATGCTCCCTATATGACACCACTGCGCGGGCTACCTTGCGCAGAAACCTCCTAAACGGTCCAGGGACCGCGACTACAAAACGCTGAAGCCTGATAGGAATGTCGTCCATAGTAGTCTCAGGTATGTCTACCGTGAGACGATCTAGGTCATGCTCCAACTCAGTCAGTATGTCTGCAGACGCGTCCTGTGGGGCCGGTGCCGGTGCAGCTGGGTGTCGTCTCTCGTAAGGCCGGAGGTTGGCTGGACGCTGTGGACCAACATCTGCATTTTTAAAATTTTACTATTAGTTTGAGACGATATATATGAAAAATAAAAATACATAAACTAGAAAAACTCGTGAAAATGAAAGTACCTCTGTCATCCCATTGTTCTCCCTGTGGAAGAACCATGTCCGGATCACCTCTGAAATCCATTCCGGCATAAGGAAAGTCTTGTATCACAAAAAGCTGGCCCTCTAGCCAGTCGAAGTAACTGTCCGAGAATCGAACCACTGCAGTACCCTCGTCAGGATGCCGGGCCATCACCGCAACCCATCGAACAAGCTTTGGCTCCCGAGGACCCAAGTCATCAACAGTGAGTTGCTGAGGGATCAGCATAGGAACTCTCTCCAGTCAGTTGGCTCTTCATATGAGCCGACACAGCTTCACACCAGTTGAAGATGGTGCCTTGGTAACAGTCAACTGCCATCCGCATTTGGGATCCGGAGGCAATGTGCAAAGCGGCCGCGCCACAAATCCTGGTGACCGTAAATGCAATAACTCTAAGTTCCGCCAGAGCGATGTGTTTTATCTCCACGCCCTTTTTATGGCGAGTCCCTGGTCTGCACCACTCCTCGCGGAGATCATCAAGGGATTGGCCACCCGGCCTGGTCCCCGCAAGGTTGAGTTGCTCACCTCTGTTTGGCAAGCCAGTGAGAAAGTATACATCCGAGGGCTCTATCTCGAGCTGGTGCCCTCCAATGTAAAAACATTGATCCTGAACGTTCCATCGCTCAACCAGCCATTCCAAAAATCTTACCTGGCCCCTCATGCCCGGTATGGTCCAATATTTGTACAATCCACATGTTCGTAAGGCATCCAACGAGGGTTGGTGGTTAATCGCAGCCTCATCGTCCTCTACGTGCTCTCTCTCTCTCCAGTCTAACATGTTTGAGGCCCTGCACATCAATAGAATCAATTAGAAATTAATTTGACCCAATTTGGTGGTTTTTTGAGAGATTTGGGGTTTTGAAATGCGCCCTTTGCGGAGGACGCACCCCGGCTTTGCAGCACAGGGCGTCCGGACGCAGCTTGCCTGAAGGCGGGCTGCGTCCCCCGACCTTTTTCCCGTGTGAGAAAAAGTCGGGGGACGCAGGTCACCCGAAGGGCACCTGCGTCCGCCGAGGGGCGCATTTTAAACCTAAAACCTCCCCAAAAAATGAAACAGAGACTGAAAACAAAAAACTAAACGGATAGAAATGAAGAGGGGGATGTGTAAAATACCTCGGTGAAGCAGCGTTCGATTCTGACGGTCAGATTTTCCGCAGCGACCACGAGAAGTTTTCTTGCCAAAAGCTCCTTTTGTAACCTCCAAAGTCAAACGGTAAAAATGACATGGTAAAAGGTCTTTTTATAGGTTTTTTGGGTGAATGAGTTCATTTTTTACCATGAAAAGATGTTTTTCGATGTATTTTTGCCTATTTTAAACAGGTATGAGTAATGTGTCGCTTTTGTGCAGGACAAAGGGATTTCAAGGGAAGTTGCAATTTTCACAAATTAAACTATCAGAGTCATCTTTTAAGCCCTTTTCTGACTCCGTAAAATATGAAAAGATCGCCGAGTGTTTCTTTTTCACTCGTTAAAATGGAATTAAAAGACGGTCCCCTTTTAGCTCTTTTCTGACCGTAAAATCAGGAAAAGATTGCCGGGTTTTTGTCGTTTCAAACTCGATAAGGAACTAAAACGACGTGTCTTTGATCGCTTTTTACTTTTCAGGTCGACGACACTATTATGAAAGTACTCCTTGGTTGCAAGATCAAGCGGTTCCCCCAGGTATTATTTTATACTTTTTCGGGCTTGAGGGACACAAACTTACGAAAAAGTTCAACGTGGAGTTTCCTTAAGTTTTTCAGACTCTCTAAAATTGAAAAACACCGAGTTTCTCCTATACTGGGCTCGTTAAATTTTTACAGTAAAGGGCCTGTTCAATTACAAATAGGAACGAACCACTCCTTCCTAGGGTTCGCATTCAAACTAGGTTGGACTCATCCGAAGGATGAGCTTATAACCAAGCATATGTTATCCTCCTCAAGCTTGTTAAAAAATAAAGAGGTACTTGCCAGAAATGGTGGGGGAAAAGAGAGAAGAATGAACCTATTTGTCACTTTTTGTCGCAAGCGAAACTTTATTACCACTCTTGAACACGACACTTTTGCATTTCACCTGGGTTGGGAAATCTTCTACCTCACAGTTGACTTTGAAAATCTTTAACCGGGTTCAGGGATTAACTTTGAGTTATTGTTGTGGGGAAAAGTATCCGATGCGGATGACCCTAACCCTTTCTAGATGTGACAGTATCTAGCAACAACTGAATGATAAAGTTTTCATGTTCTTCTTTATGAGTATACAGATAGAATGGAAAGAAGGTCAACCAACCTGGTGTCTTGCGCTTGATTGATCCTTATCCTTCTTCCTTTGTATCCAGCTCCCAGCTCTTTGCTCTCCAAGCCGATCCATCTACACACAAGACCTGCACAACAAGAGAGAGCAAACTAACAGATACAAGCACTCATAATCAAAGCATGGATTAGATTGCATCAAATACACATATAAACACAAAGCATCTATGTAAAACAAGTGTATAGGAGAACATGCAAACTTTATTGATAGAAAGTAACAGGGTTCCAGAGGAAGTTACAACCAATGATGTTGGCTCCAATCCAGCAGCACCTCCTCGGCAGTAAGAACTCTCTTCTTCACCTCTAGTAAAACAATCACCCAATGATCCTGGCGGTATACCAACAGCACCTCCTTGCTTATACAAAATTCTAGCCTCCCTAGCTCTCATAGAAGAGCTCTATATATAGGGTAGAAGAGGAAAGGATGAGTCAGCTTGAGACTGACATGAAGCTGCCTTGTGTCCTCTCCATCTTCAGTTAATCTTCAGTTCCTGTGTCCACTTGGAGATCCTTGGTTACACATGGTGATCAAGTACCTCTTACTCATCACAGGGCGAATCTTATGAACCAAGTGTCAGTTTGGAAGCTTCCTGGGCAATTGACACCTTGCAGGATGACTGTGCCACTTGGCCAATCTCGCCCAGCGCAGGTAGCCTTCATAGTTTTTGACTTCCAGCGCAGGTACAGAGTGGGACAGTTGCAATACAGCGCAGAAGCTCAGTTAAGCAGCTGACATGATCCAAAATAAGCCTGTTCTGAAGTGTTTTCAGGTGGAGAACTGATTGGAAGTGCTGTTGGTTGATGACCTTGTTCTTTTAGGGGTAGAAACAAAATGTTTAGGGACTGAGGATCCCTGTAACTATCGACATTCCCTGCTCCTTGACGCGAGGCACAAAAATGTCTATAACAGTTATTCATCACCAAACCATCTGTTGTGTCGTTATGTGTTCAAGAGGTCTGCGAGCAAAACTTTCATCTGCAAAATACTTATCATCCGTTTGACCATCCCTGAGTCAGTCCTTACAACAACATTTCTTCAACTTGAACAATGATTTCATGTTGCGGGCTTGCCTGCGACGAGTCACTTTCTATCGACATCGACACATCATCTAGAAAGATGACTTAGGAATCGACAGTACCTTGAAGTCTGCATGCATCAATGGCAGGTTTCTCGCCTTTGACGACAGTTTACATCATTGACTTTCGATCAAAGGATTCCGTGAAGTGTTCGACATCAAAACATCTATTCACATTTCACGGGTTGTGCTTGGTACTTTGAGAACCATTGACATTACTGGTGGTATCTCTCACGCTTGTTAACAGTTCACATCATCGACTGGTAATCAAGTGGTTTCTAGCATGCTCGACATCGAATCATTTAATCACATGTTTAGAATCGTACCAATTCGGGAAGTAGAAGTGAAGACCCTGGATCTAGTTTCTACCATCCAGGCTGCGAGGAGTTTTGTATTCATTATCTATGTAGACTAATCATAAACAGATGGCTGCGTCCATACTGTGTCTACAAAAGTCTATAAAAATGGTGTACTACAAGATCATTCCTGTATCAGAGTAGTTAGTCCATTAGTTAAAGTTTTGAATCTGAGCATGGGAATGCCTACCTCAGTGATGATATTATCTCATACATGTATTTTGTGTTGAAAATTGCAGGTTCCAACCAGGTCATCCACAAGTCAATCTTTGAAATGATAAAGCGCTTCACCCTTCCTAGAATTATAAAACACCAATCTATTCCAGGCTTCGCACTTTAGGGGGCAATCTGTTACACTAAAAAAATGTCACCTTGACTACTTACAGTTAGTATGGCTCAAAATCAACAGTCATGCTACCCTCTTAGGCAAGTCTTATGCCTCTGTTATCCATCTCAAACTCAAAGAAGAGAGAAAGTCTTGTAAAAACTATGTTTATCTCTGGGGTCGCAGGTTCTCTCTAGCCTTACCTGCGGGGACGCAGGCCATGTTCACAAAAACTGCGTCCATGGACGCTCTGTATGTTAAAGGACAGGTGCGTCCTCCTGTAAAAGGCAAAATGCGCAAGTTTTATCTTGAGAAAGTTACTTGTGGTTACTTCTAGAACATTCTAGAGGTCGATTTGATGGAATGGATACGCCTCTAGTTGGTTCATGTATCTCTATTAAGAGGGGACTTATCCCATCAATAAAGGAGCTATCCCACCCATAGAGGGGGATGATCCCATTGATAGTGGACCTAAATAACCTCTTTACAGCACTATAAATAAAGCCATTGAGCCAAGCGGAGAGGAGGTTGAAGCTATACATTTTCTTTGGGTAAATGCTGCAGGATTTAGGACTTCCATTAGAACCTTTGTGAGGAGAGATTGTCTTTACATGATTCTACTTGGAAGTGGGTGAGCTTTGTCAAAGTAGAGGAAAACACTTGATGGACCCTGGGAGGAACTTGCACAACACCAAGGCCAGGTTGTAAGAGTTTCTTTGTTTCGTTATTAATACAAACTGGTTTATTTTTCTCAATAGCTTGTGTTAAATGAGTTATTTCATGTGTTCCTTGGTCTGCATGTTGAATGTATCTTTTATTATATGAAATACAGGTGCTTGGTAATTGTTTGATTGTTTGTGGTTGCAGGAATTGACTTGAAGGAGGAGCTCATCTGGATCGTCAAGAACGGACTACAACAACAGCGTTTTGGAATAAGGTAAGCCTAAACACTTGTATTTTTATGTTGTAAAAGGTATATTTAGAGAAAGATCACTCCATTTTGTCTTGTTTGTCGCTAGAGAGTGTAAACTCCTAGGGAGGTCAGTTGTGTCAGCCCAAATGACTTTTTCCGCCCCGACATGTATTGTAATTGATGCAAGCCATGTTCCACTTTGATGCCTCCTCATCACATCGTAAAGCATTTCATTCAACATTGACATTTTTTCCAAATTCGTGCTTTAGGGGGCAGCTGTTTTTTTTCTCGCTAAAAAAACTAATCTATTATATACAGTAACAATAGTAACATTACAATCATGGAGTTTCATCCCCAGAGGCCAGACTTTGGCACTCTGGACTGTAAGAGATCAAAAGAGCCACCTTCACAGAGGTGCCATAACTAGCCAAAACATCCCACGCAGGGGTTCCATGTTCTTCAAAAAAGAGCAACCATTTCGAACTAGAAAGCCCGCCCAGGGGCAGCAGATAGCCAACAACATTTTCCCACACAGGGGCTTCAAAAAAAATGACACAAACATGCACTAAGACCATATGACATAAACCGAGAGCCGAATCAAAACCTACGTGATGTTGGAGAGGGTAATGCTGCACAGAGGACCAGCTACTCCTCCGGCTTCTCTTCGACGATCGGGCACCACCCGAATTCTTCCAATTCCTCCGCAGAAGGGAAGGGGTCTAGGTTGATGTCATCCTTCTTGGACATGGATGCCTCCCGAGGTTGGGGAAGGCTAGGGGTTTGTTCTGTTTCCTTTCCAGGAGTGGCCTGGACAAATTCTGACCTTTCACCCTGTTGCGTCCCTTTGCCGCAGAGTTCTTCGCTGTCGGATTGAGCTTCCTCCAGAAATAATACCGAGACATGGGCATTGATACGGGGTCTGTCCATCGAGCTGTTGAAGGTAAAAATGGCTGAACCAAAGGCTGGCGAAGGCACTGAGTCAGGGTCAGGGCTACTAGAGTCCAAGAATTGTCTAGGTTGGATAGGATTGGCTGCAGAAAAACGATGGCAACGACAGCAACAACAGTGGGGGTGAGGATCTTCCACAGTAGGCCGAGAGGATCCTCCGCGTGCAGAGCCTCGACGGCTGAGTAATCGCTGTCGAGGCCTGACCATTTTTTCCTGAGCGTCGAGGGTGATGAGCAGAGCAGGGTGGGGAGGCGGAAATGACAAAGAGGCGAGCGGGCGACAGGTAATGACCCAGAGGCGAAATTGACACAGAGGCCCTTCAAACTTGAGATTATATACCTTAAGCAGAGAGCCGAAGACCAGGCGAGGGACGTCAGGTATTGTCTCCCGGAGAGCCGAAGACCAGGCGACGTCCAGAACGATGAATGCCAAACATTGAGCGTGAAGCAGCATTTGCTGAGCCCCTCCATCACCTTTTCTAACCACTGCACCGAAACCTCAATCCTCGGACGCCATAACTGCTCGTTGCAGTCGAGCCCGCAGCTTGAATGCAGCAATGAATGCTGACCTACGATAAACCTTACAATATATGCCTTGGCGGCGAACAGGCATTGAATGCCATCCTTACACCTGAGGCGGCACATGTCTGGCATGTGGTTCGTCATGGCTAGCTGCCGTGTCACCCGCATCCGGGGATTTAGGGGGCAGCTATTACAGATCCATTTGGGCACATTAATCCCATAATCCAGATTAATATTTTAGGGCTCATCAAACCCTAATTTTAGTTGCTACATTCCCTAAACAAGTCACCCCTTCGAATGCCTCCTTCTTAGATAGTTTCATGACTTGAAGACATCTAGAAATAGCCTCTAGAGGGACCGGCTCAAGTAAGCCCTTGTAAAGGTGTGGTTCAAAGCAGTTGAGTCCACTGTCCGGGTGCTTTGAAGAGCACTTAGGCTTCCTTTCACCTATGCTAGGTGAGATTGAGTGAAATTCACATAGGGTTTGGGTTATATTCTTATATTTTGGAGTCATCTAGAAGGTTCCCTCACTTATCAACTCCTATGAGCTCGAAAATGGATGAGGAATGAGTTAAGGTGCATCTTATCCTCTCATCCATTCCTTCATAGAACTAATTCTAAGTATGGTGTTATGTAAAAAATTAGTTAACTTAGGTTTATTATTTAATTTTAATTTTAATTAGATGAAAGGGCACGATCATAAGATCATGCCCTTTCCCAAAGGGTGTCCATGGCGGTATATAAACCAGGCACCCACAATTGTAATATCATCATCTACCTATTCATCTTTTTAATAAATATTTATATCTCTATTTTTGTGTATTTTAAGTTTTTCTGCTCCATTGGTATCAGAGCTTAGCGATCCTCGATCTTTGTTCGTTACATCCACTCTGTTGTTGCTGCATCCGTTCGCTGTTCCCACCTTGCTGCATCCACTTCGCTGCTCCCAATCGTGTCCCTGTCCGACACCGCATCAGTCTCCCCGTAAAACACCGTAACTCTCCACATCCACCATCGACCAGCCGTTAGAGATTGTTGTTCGCGTCCACCGTCCCCGCTGCGTCCGTTCCATACACCCCAGCCTGCGGTAATATTCGATATTTTTTGGAATAGTCAAGGGGTTACGTTAATCAACGTGACGGTTCAAAAGTTAAATGATATATATTAAATAAAAAATATAACTTGATTTGGTTATATATATCATATTTTAATTATATATATTATATATACAATTTAATTAAAAGTTATATAATTTATAACTTTAATTTATATATATATATATATATATATATATATATATATATATATATATATATATATAATAATTAATAATTATAATTATCATAATTTATAATTAAAAAAAATATATTAATTAAATTAAATTTATTTAATTATTTAAAAAAAAAAAAAGGGAAGGAAAAACATTTTAGCTGGCAAATAAATACACGCCTCCGCAAACCCGCTCAATGTCGACAATGACAATGGCGTATTTCCAAAAAAGGTTGTTGGATGCAAAGAAAAAGATAAATAACAACCACGACGAGGTCAGTAAAAGATTCAATTAAGTCGAGAGCAAGCTTGGGGAGCAAGCGGACAAAATCAAAAATCTTGAAGATACGACAAATCGAATAGATATAAAGATGGGAAGTCAACATGTCCAAACAGGAGTAAACTTCAGAGAAGTCTTAACAATGCTGAAAAGTCTGTGTAAAAAGTCGAATTGTACACCCGAAGAGCTATTAAAAGAAGGTGAAGAGAATCAAGAACACATCTCGTCAGATTCAACTAAGTCCACAGACTCTCATGACAAAATTGAATCCCCAAAAAAATCAGCGACACGCCACCAAGAAGCAAGTAACACTGCCTTTACAAACAAGAAACTTTGGGATACCCTTAATAATCAACACCCTTTTTTTGCTCAACCATTAGCCACATACCAGAAGAGGGTAAATATTGAGATGCCTAAATTCGATGGGAACGAAAAAAACAATGTTGCATGGATAAATAAAGCAGAAGAATACTTTGAGATATATGACATCACTGACGATGACGAAAATCTCAGACATGCATCCATGAAAATGGAGGGAGAAGCATATAACTGGTATATGTGGTGGAAAAAGACAACACACGTCATTAGCTGGAGGAGATTTAAAGATGCATTCTTCAAAATATTCCAAGGTGTAAATGAAGAAGAGTTCTTTTCAAAACTCATCAAATTACGACAAAAAGGAAGTGTGGATGAATACACTCAAGAATGGGAGACCTTAGTAACTCGAGTGCCTGGGTTATCAGAATCTCGTTTAATTCAGTCATACATCTCAGGACTTAAAACCCATTTACAAGTAGAACTTGAGATGCATGACATTTCATCAATAGAAGTAGCAAGATGAAAAGCAAAAACAGCCGAAAAGAAATTCGAACAAATGTTTTGGTCAAAAGCCGAAAAAACATATTCAAGACGAAGAACACCTCAGTATGCAGATGTAAAAAATACAAGATATGTTCCACCACATCGTCGTGAAGATGAAAAATCTAATGTGGAAGCGCAAAGGATAAAGGAGGGTAAATGCAAGCATTGTGGTGAAAAGTGGGATCCCAAACATAGGTGTGCTAAAGGAAAAGAACCCAAAAAACCTATATAATTGTGAAGCAACCAATGACTCAAACAGTGAAGATTCTGACATAGAAGAAACAGGAGATGCCCCAGAATTCTCACCAGAATTAGATGACGAAAATTCAGCAAGTTTCATTATCAGCCATGACAGGTATATCACAACCTCAGAATCTAAAGTTAAAGGGACACATTAAGAAGAACAACGTGGTGGCTCTCATCGACTCTGGTAGCACACACAATTTTTTGGATGCAACCATGGCCAAGAGACTTAATATTTTTTCATTTCCCTTACCAAGCATGAAGGTAATGGTAGCAGACGGTAAGAGGATTGAAAAAGTGGGGAAATGTCATAAGGTTAAATTGCAAATTCAAGACTTCAGTTTAGAGTCTTTGTTTTTCACAGTACCATTAGGAGGAGTAGATGTAGTCTTAGGTGTCCAGTGGTTACGAACCTTAGGTACTTATGCCGCTAACCACCAAGTACAATTTATAAAATTCAAATGGGGAGGTAAAAAGTACAAATTACATGGGTTCCAAGCACCAGAAAATCAAATTGTTTCATCATCTCAAATGATGAAGCTGAGTCGAAGAAGAGCACCTGCTTATGCAATACAATGTCACCAAATAGAAATGTTATCTGCAAATATGACCAGAGAAGAGTCACCAAAGATACAAGATCTGATTCGGAGGCATGAAAAATTATTTCAAGACCTACCTATGAAGATGCCGCCTAATAGGGAAATTGAGCATACAATAGAAGTCAAGGCAAGATCAGACCCTGTCAACATCAAGCCATACCAATATCCACATCCCCAAAAAACGGAACTTGAGAGATTAATCGAAGACCTTTTAAAATGTGCGACCTTGATCATCTTAGAATATCTGATCAAGTGGAAGGACTTACCCAAAGAAGACGCTTTCTGGGAGAATGAACCATTCTTCAACAACATCCGTCGTTACTTATGCTTTGAGGACAAAGCATTCTTTCGAGAGGAAGGCAATGTTATGTAAAAAATTAGTTAACTTAGGTTTATTATTTAATTTTAATTTTAATTAGAAGAAAGGGCAGGATCATAAGATCATGCCCTTTCCCAAAGGGTGTCCATGGCGGTATATAAGCCAGGCACCCGCAATTGTAATATGATCATCTACCTATTCATCTTTTTAATAAATATTTATATCTCTATTTTTGCGTATTTTAATTTTTTCTGCTCCATATGGAAGGCCATTCAATGCCACCATTTATGACAAAACCTCCTTCATCTTCCCATAAACTGACCACTCATCTAAGTGATCACGGGTTGGATTATGTTGAATTGTAAGGAGATAATGTTGTTATGAGATTTGGCTTTGAAGCAAGTATTGTAACGATACAATTTTGTCATGCTTTTGATGTGATGTGGATGGGATTCAAGTTGGAGGAATGGCTTTGAATCAGACACCATGGTTGTAATTCCTTCTTCTATCTAATAAAGTGTATGAACCTTTCTCCCATATGTTTGTATTGTTTCATAATGCTTATATGTGTGAATTTTGTCTGATTCCTTTCACTTATATTCAATAGATCGTGTGCTTTGATCAATTCTTGGTTTTTTGTTGTGTTTACAGGGTACTTCTCAAGTGTATTAAGTACAGGAAGAAGTGACAAGATCGATACAAGGGAGAGGATAGGAAAGTGGAACTACAAGTAGGTATTCTCATATTCTCATCTTATCTATTTCTTATAGGAAAAGTCTAAAACACTTTAAACTATTGTTCTAGATACAACTACTTATCTAGGGAATTAGTATTTATCCGTAGGTACAAAATTCTCCAAAACAATCAGGTGGAGTCTCCATGTTGATGGGAGTCAACAAACTATGTAAGAGATCAATTTCTTGACTAATAGAATATCTTAGCAGAGAAGTAGCAACAAGGGTGATTTTTTTTATAGGTGAACGGTTTTTTTCGATTTTCTGCCTAGACAACACTTTGATCTCCCTCCTTTTCTTTAACATTTGGATCTTCCAGTCTGCTCTCTTACTTCACCTACACTCTAATACCATGTGAAAATTTGGAGACCCAAATTGCTACTGTAGCAAAATGATATTACTTTTCCTACTTCTTAATTCATGCAAGTTATTTACTATGTTATAATGTAAATATCAAAGTAAAGATGACTACATCCTTCACTAATTAAATTATATGCAGAAAAAATAATTGAGCAACAAGAAATAAACACACATAGAATCGACACTGTTTCTTTTAGACAAATGTCCCTATAAAACCCCAATGGGAGAAAACCAATGTAGCAACTGAGGGTTTGTATTATTATGTAGTAGCTTCTGAATATAGTCTTCATATGCCTTATTGTCTATCTGATACAAAGAATCTGACTTGCATAAAAATTAGAGAGAAATACCTCACACTATAACTAGAGATTCAAAATTGATCTAAGCTCTGGATGGTGAGTCCCACACTACCTCTGCACTACCTATGTGTTAGCCTATGCAGTTCAGCATCACATCTACTAGGCTCTGCATCACCATTCTTGCTAGTCTATTTTCCTCATGAAGTTTGACTCTCTGCCCTTTTGGTCTCACACCTTGGCTTTTGGCTCTAGAACTCGACTCTCCAGCAAATTTTGAATCTCCTTTGAGGCTCTGCACTACCTTAGAGTGGCTTTGGGCTACCTCTTCTGGATCTCTCTCTACCTCCTCTATAATGTATCCATAGATCGGGAAAATATCCCACTAGAAAACTATCCCTACCCCTCACTGCAAGAAATCTCCTCAATGATCTCTCCGAAAACTATTGCGCTGCTCTCTTGAGAAAATTGATCGTTGATCTCTCACTTGATGTAGGTTCCAAATTCCCATCGAAGTCCTCCTTCTAGTCTTTTCATTGAGTAATCAATGGCTCAGATCATATTGACTCAATCTCTATCTTCTTCTAGAAGATTCACGCCTAGTTTTATTAATACCGTTTAATTATTTTAATTTACTAAGTTTAGACATAGGCATCCATTAAAAATAATGAATTATTTTAATAAAAATTTCCCAGGTGGAATTTCCCAAACTAATTTATGGGTATTCTGGAATACATGTGTGCTAGCCTCCCTGCAAATTTAGAGGCTTAGAGCACATCCGATGATACCCAAAAAAAAAACTATGTTGTTCTTGTTGAATAATGAAACTCAAACAAGTTCCAAAATTATCTACCCAAATGTGATGGAATCTAGAGTCTTCTTTTAGCCTAACATCCTGGAAAATTTTGAGGATATCATTGCACAATACAAAGCTTGGCATCGCTATGTGATTAAAGATCATAGTTGAAGCTATTGAGGTAGAGTTTCCTCAAACTCAAACTTAATGTCTACTTTGTCTTATTAGGTTGTTTTTATTAGGATCTACCCATTTTTCTGTAATATGGGATTTTGTCTTATTATATTTTGAAATCAATGTAAATGGAAGTTCAAATAATTAAATGTGAAATATGAAAATTCATTAGTTAAGAAAAGAGAAAAGAAGTCAAAGATTCATGAGGGAAGTCCAAAGGTCACAAAGGGAGATGAAGAGTCATCTTATTTTTTATAAATAAACCCTCACAACTCAAGTAAAGGATTTGGAAATAAATAGGCTTGGAGACATAAATTTTGAAGCCTCGTATTGACTTGTGTAATGAAGGAAGCTTATCATTCTTTGGAGAAAAGCAAGTGTTGGCTTCATGTTCCACTATTGGGGCTAGTGCTACAACAATGTAATCGTATGCTTGGAACTTTCACTTTGTAATCAAAATCTCTCAGGGTCGGCACGTCTTCATGCATATGTCGTGAATGTTGTAAGACTATTCCTTATATATTTGCAATATATGTGGTTTCACTTACGTTAAGGTTAATGAACTACTTCGTTAACCTTAGTATGTATCTCATTGAATGTGTGTTGTTATATTATTATCCTTGTCGTTATCTCGTGAACTATTTTGTAGGTTAACTAATGATGCTTGTGTGTCTCTTTCATGATATGTACTATTACTTTATTTTAGGGGGCTCACATTTTCCCCTTCAATGTGAATGAACCTTTCACACAATACACTTGATATTAAGTAATGCCATACACTTGTTATCAACAAAGTGATGCATACTTCATATTATATGTTTGTTGCAGTGAAGGCCTACCTTTAAAGCTACCACTCTTAGTACACAATCATATCTCGGTTGGGGCTCCTCCTCCAGATGGTGTGGGGTCTCATTGGGACTTCACACTGCGAAGACACCCTTCCCTGTTGGTGGCTTGCAGTGGTGTCCACAAGTTTTTGGTACTAGAAGGAGGGCTAGATGACAAGTTGAGGCCATGAAGCATATTTGAACCTTTTCATATTATAAGGATTCTTCCTATATCTTAACCCCGTCATGATTTTCTAGAGTTGAGCAGCCAAAAGTGCCTACCAGGCACTAGTACAAAATGACTAATTAGTTACTAAAAAAATAGCTAAATTTTGCATATAAACGACCATTTTTTAGTTGGTGACCAATATTAGATAATTAAAATATCTTATAATGCATCTGACTTTTAGTCTTCTTTAGATTAGTCATTAATTGGTTTCCTCAATTTTACCATCTAGTAGTATATTTAGTAATAAATTTGGTCATTAATTTTTCATTGGTTTAGTCATTATTGTCGTAATTAATGACCAAATATATAACAAAATATATTACTATATGAATCCTCAAGAAAACCAAGTAATGACCAAAGAAATATGACCAAAACATTGGTCATGTTATAAGATACTATAAATTGTTAAATGATCCAAAAGGTAAAATTCATAGTTCACAAAGCTAGGATAGAGTATTTATTTATTTAGAATATTTAATTAAATATTGGAGACACTTAAAAATAGAATATTATTGTAAAAGATATGACATCTAGAATAATTTCATATCTTAGGCTCCAATTTAGGAGTAGAGTTAGTAGATTGGATAGAATGACATTTATTGTAAATGGACACTTGTTAATTTAATAAGTAGTCCATAACTAGAATAGGCTAGGAAATTAATCTTATATATAATTCATTCTCCTGATCACAAGAGTGTTGGAGTGTGTGTGTAAACTCTTTCAAAATCAATATGTAATTTTTTTTCTAATTAATAAAATTGTGTGTCTGAGGACACTTTTGCCATTATTGTGGTATCATAGCTTCAATGACGCAGCTAATGTGAGGAGGAGATTCCAGCTCTACAATTGTTTGGAAAACTCCATTGAATTGATCAATAGATGATTGTGGCACCAATGGCAGTCTTCATCACTACTGAAGAGGATCCGTTTAGATCAGCTTCCACTTGGACAACTGTTGGCATCAATGGAATCAACAACATCATTTTCTAGAGGGTACGTATGTTTGATTTTTATTGCATGTACCTACTTTCTGTTGAGTGTGAACATTTGATTGTTGTTGGGAAACACGCTATTAAGAGATGTTTACATTTATGTGAGCAATTTTCTTATTGTGGTATCTTCAATCGTTCCAAGGCCTCTTTGGTTTGCCTGGGTGTGTTTCTAAATTTCTCATCGAGTGAGTGAGTAGATCTAGCATTATTTCAATGAAATATGTTGTGGTATTTTGCTTTTGTGGTGTGCACTTCCATTTCAATTTTTTATTTTATTAATAATTATTGTGCCTCTCGACTTATTTTGGATTCGTGCTTAGTTGGGAAGTAATTTAGAAATTTTAATATACAAAGAATCCAACCAGTGTGAGCCAGCAGCTAGTGTAGAGGACAACAAGTTTGAAGAACCACATGTTCCTTTCGTTATCATTGAGTATTTCAAAATTCTACTGGTGAAGATTGCCAATTATTGATTATCGTGGGCTCCCTTGGAAGGTAGCATAGATTGCGTCCTCCCCATCAAAGAATAAGTAGTTCTCTATTGGCACTTCCCAATCTACTCCATCAAAGTAGAATGTTACAGCCAAAGCATTTACATTTGAAGTGTCATATGGTTCTTCAAAACAGATGGCCGGTCCTATGCGACTTTTTTTTCTTTGGGAGATTAATCGCTGAGGTAAGTTATTTTCTCACAAGACGAAATGCCATGTTTTTAAGCACTGTGACCGTGATTCCAGAGTCTATGACAACTCCACCACGGCCATCATCTGTCAAATCCAATGCACTAGAAGGGATATTGACTAATATATAGCTAATACCTTTGCTGGAGAGAAAAGGAATATATTTTTTTTAATTTTGTAAATTTTTTATTGGAGAGATAAGGCATATTTTATTTTGGAGAGATATGGTGAGTTTTTGTATTTTGGGAATTTATATGTGATAAGCGTCGTGCAACTGAACGATCCAAACTTGCAAATTTTTCAGAACAATCATCTTACCATCTTCAACATATTGTTCACTATTCGAGATCCTTGAACTAGAAATTTCACTAACATTATCATGTTCCCTTTTTCATATTACCTTTAAGTTGTTGATTTTCTTTTGTTTCGCAGTCGATGATTCATTTGGAATAATTTGAATCATAATACACATACACAATTTTATGAAAAAACGCATCCGCTTCAACCACGGTTGCTTAAGGTATCTCGGCCTCCCCAGCCACTGAAAGATCATGTTCCATGACTCATATGGACTGCATTGTTGGCAATTGTTTTGTAACTTTGTGGAGTAATAAGATGTAATTATAAATTATATTTTTTTTGGATTAATAAGGTGTAGTGGTTATTTGTAAATGTTTAGGCCAATAAAAATTTGGATTAATAAGGGGATTTTATATGCAATTTTTTATTTGGAGAGATAAGTGTGACATTGTAACTCAAAGTAATTTTTTGCTTTGAGGGGGGGTTAGAGAACATTTTTCATAAAAAATTTCAAGGAATTGTAAATCAATCAAATTTTGAAATATTTCATAGTAAAGTTCTTAAGAGATTGACTAGAGCCAAATGCAAAGCTGTTGGGTCCCTATAATACTAGTGATTACCCCATTACTATTGTAGTTATACCCCTTATTTATATTATTGTGCCCCTATTACCCCCATATTGTTATTTCTATGCCCCATAGAATCCCTCTATTGTTATTTTTGCGGCTTTATATTATTATTGTTAGGTCGGATGGATTATATTGTGACTCCTTAGACTCCTATTTATAGAAAGGAAGTTTTTTCATTTGAATCATCCAAGAATTGTTCATTTATGTAATGTAAAGGAGGTTTCTCGCTCGAAGAGTCTGAATTCTAAGGCGTTGATCCATCTTTTCTATATTTTCTTGAGTTGGTTTCATAACATTTGGTATCAGAGCTTTGGAGTCTAGGGTTTCGTTTCTCCAAACAGGTCATTGTGAAATTTTCACTATAAATTTTTTTCTGTGACGTTTCAGAAGTCGCAAAAAAAACCCATTTGAGAAGAAATCACACTGAACCTTGGGTCATAATTTTAGATCTTTTCACGCAACGTTTGTGGAGATATGATATGAGAAAATTGGTCTTTTTGCAGACTCCTGAATTACATTCAAAACACGTGACTTGGGGAAAATCGTCATAACTTTCTCTCTAGGGATCGGATTGAAATTTTGTAAGAAGGTACAGAAAGAGAATGGACTTTAGTTTCTTGCATGCATTTTCAGATCCATAGGTTGAAACAGTGACTTGCGGCACGTCGTATAGGTTTTCTCTATTGAACTAGTCTATAATCAAGTCACTGTGGGGGATTTCGCATAACTCTTCCTTGGAGAAGCCAATTTGGGTCAGACTTATGGCATTGGAAAGAGGATGCAGAAGGCTGCCATAGGTTGCAATTTCAGAACAGGATGATCTGAAATTATAGAGATACATTAGATTCAATATCAGGCTTCAACAATGTAAACTTTGAAACGAGAACTATAAATTCAAAACGGAAACTCTGGCCAAAAAACCCCAAAAAAACATCAAAAACAGTGTTAAAAACGAAAAGTTTGTATACTGGAACGATGTTTTTTATTTTTTAGGTGTCAATTTTAAACGTGTTTTGAAAATGGCAGTGACTACGAAATTTACTACGAAATTTTTGTGCAAAATATAGCTTCAAAACGAAAGTGATGATACTGGAACAATGATTTTTTTTTTTAGGGTCAATTTTAAAACCTTTTAAAAAATGCTAATAAAACCAATTTTTTATGTCTCAAACAAAGTTAATTTTTAAGGAAAAACACATTAATGTTTCTGGTAGAATATCATTTTTATTTCCTAAATATAAATTTAACATGTTTTCAACCACAACATTCTAGATGCAAAAGAAATTGAAAATTTTTCAACTATAAAATTAGAAAACCATGACATTATGAACAAATTATATCACTAAATGAATTCAAAAGTCTTTATTTGTATACTGAATAAAACAAACATTATATCTCTAATTTGATATTGCATTGTAGATATTTAAACAATAAAATTTATTATACTTAAGACATAATCCAACAACATAAAAATGCTTCATAACTTCACTTTTAACAACATATGGAAAACATTAATTTTATTTGAAGATACGATGCATACATCAGTTATATAAACTGTCTTAAACAATTATTCAAAATCACTCATATTTTCTTGCACACCATCAGAATTCACATCTCCAGATGAGTGACTGGATGCTGACGAAGATGTTCCATATTCTTCTCTTTCATCAACTAGTGCCCCATCTGAGTCCACATGCATGCCCAACATTCCAGGTTTCAAAAGTCTTCTAGATCTACGACTGGTTTCAACAGACTCCCATGTCAACATTGTTCCTTCTGGTAACAACCTTTTCAGAATCTCTATCGTCTTGAAGCGAAGAGTTCCTCTCTTTGTTAAATTGAAGTCATAAACAAGTATGTCAACATCCTCCAATTGTAATATGTCTGTGCAACGACGATTTATATTTGTACCCTTCCTTTTCCTTTTTCTGCCATTTCTTTTGTCAACTACCATCTCTGGGTTATACACACCATTGAATGGGTGTGTATTTGTGGCATACCAATGTACTTCAACACCTGTAACATCCTCATTTTCTGTAAAGACCTTTATAACTTTAGCAACCCAAAATGGATAGCTATTGGGATCTCCATCTGCTAGCACTGCAATCATGCAACCCTCCTTAATATCATGAACTGAACCCCTATAAAGGTCTTCCATGGCTTCACGTTGTGCACAAGATCTTCTGGAACCAATATACATCTCTCTTTCCATTGCCTGTGAAGAATTAATAATACCTTGAGTTTGTTGTTGTTCAATAATGTTTACATCCTCATGTTCATTCGACACATTTTGTGGCCAAATAAATGGATTTCTCAAAGGTATATCTTCATTGGTTGTTGTTGAAATGATATCACTTTGATTATTGAAAAATGACTCCCACCAAACTGAATCAGCAATGTCAAAGTACTCATATGTGTATCTAATACATTTTTTAATTTCTTCTAGGCAATCAGAATAATTTATATGTCTATTCTGTCTGCGTGCATTCTGAACTTCACCAACTGATTGTAATAACAATATTTTTTATGCAAATATTGGATGATCTGGAATGAGCTTCAAAAATTGCAAACCTGATGATGGTGCCCATTTTGTAGTAGTTGAAAACTTCTTGCCCTATATTAGTGTTTTCCCATCAATTTTTTTTATACGAAATTGATATTGGAAGCTAATATCATTAAGTTGTTCAATGCATTTCCCCTCACCATATGATCCTAGAATAAACCTTCACATGTCAACAGTTTCTTCCAACACTTCAAAAGCAGACTCTGGCATGTATGATTTCTTAATACATTCAATTAGTGATGGCAAGCTCCCAACTTCCTTCCTCCTCATTGTGACTGAAAAACGACTGAACATCTGATCAATATGGTCATGAGTGTGCCCAACAAGAAGGAAACCAACCTTTACCTTTTGAAAAATTGTCAATTCAACAAGCATGTTCAGATACCCAAAAACAACCTGATTTTTTTTTTCACGGCAAGTGTTGTCCAATTGTAGATAAAAACTTTAGGAAGATTACCAGACCAATGAGAATCACATCATGAATTATGGTTATGGTCAGATTTGCATCATTATGAATATTTCGAGCTGTGAAGTACACCCTTGGCTACATTTTCCCATTGAAGACCATAGAACCGACCAAGTGAAACTGAATAAAATTTTCCTCTTGTAAATTTTTGGGTGTGCGAACAAAATGTGGTAAAAGTGTTTTCTTCTAGTCCATACCATCAATTATCAAACCCAAATATTTATTTGGATTATCATAACACTTCTTTCGATGCTTGTACAACTTCTTCCTTTCATTTGTTTGTTGTTCGCGATGCTCCTGAAGTTCTTTGACAATTAAATCTACACAACATAAAAGAAATTCATTAAGAAATATGTTTTCATAGTTGATGACTATACAATTTTAAAAGTAAAAGTTATGAATGCTTACCTCTTTCTGAGCCTTCACATTTGTCCCTTTTTTATTTAAGAGAAGCACATGTACTGCAAATCCCCATCCTTGTCTTCTTAGGAATACAGACATTATTGAATTTTTTCTTCCATATCTTCACAAAATATTGATATGTAATAAATTGGCCATGTCCCTCAGCACTTTCTGCATATTCTTTGTATAAGTTGTAGATTTCTCGTCTTGAAAAATTATCTGGAATATGTATTGTCTCTCTATTTGGCATACACTCTCCATGCTTTGAAAAGAAATCTTTCATCCATGACATTGCAGTATTTGATAATGGCCCAAACTGTCTTTTATAACGTACTTCTGAATAAAATGTGGGATCCTTTTCCAAATTTTCTTGAATTCTCGAGAGACGAAAATTCCCAATCGAATGAAACATTTTGAAAGCTTTTCTACACAATAATAAATTCCTAATATGATAATCATAACTTGACAATGTAGATTGCATGCAACCAACTAAATATGAGTTTTGCATGCTTTTATTCATTGACAAATATCTCCTCCTGCTTTCTAATGCAAATGTGAAATCCATATGTTTCAAGAAATTTTTTTGGCAACATTCACTTGAAATGAGAGCGCTGATAG
Source organism: Pinus tabuliformis (assembly GCA_031772625.1). Taxonomy (NCBI): domain Eukaryota; kingdom Viridiplantae; phylum Streptophyta; class Pinopsida; order Pinales; family Pinaceae; genus Pinus; species Pinus tabuliformis. The sequence goes on along the minus strand of CM062807.1, from coordinate 1,264,988,961 downwards.
AACTTCTTCTCGTCAGATATTCTGCTCTACCCCTTGTATAACTAGAATAGCTTGCATTGATATGAAAAGGTCTGCTCCTACTCCTCGATACAATATTTCTTGGCAACATCTCCATCATTGGATCATCATTTTTATAAGGATTTTCATCATAATTAAGAGGAATGTTATCCACACTATGATCAGCTCTGATTTTCAAATATTGACTGAGAGGATACCATTCATCTTCTCCTTCTTCAGTGCTAGTGTCATAGTCCTTAGAATTCAGACTAAATGCAAAATCTGACTCGATGTTTAATGGATATTCTTCCTCATGTACATTGTCAGTGCTATTCTCATAGTCTATAGAATTAGGACTACGTTGAAAATGTGGTTGTTTACTTATTGAATATGCTACATCCTGTCCTTTGTCACTGCTACCTTTATACTCATTAGAATTAGGACTAACTGCATCATCCTGTTCTTCATCACTGCTTCTCTCATAGTCCTTAGAATCGGGACTAAGAGGACATTGTGATACTACAATCTTTTGAAAATCATCATCCCGTGCTTCATCACTGCTGCTCTCATAGTCCTTAGAATTAGGACTAACTAGACACCGTGACACTCCATATTTTTGAAATTCATCATCATGCTCTTTATCACTACTTCTCTCATAGTCCTTAGAATTAGGACTAAGAGGACACTTTGACACTCCATTCTTTTGAAATTCATTATCACACTCATCATCACTGCTGCTCTCATAGTCCTTAGAATTAGGACTAAGTGCACACTTTGACACTCCATTCTTTTGAAATTCATTATCACTCTCATCATCACTGTTTCTCTCATAGTCCTTAGAATTAGGACTAAGTGGACACTTTGACACTCCATGCTTTTGAAATTCATTATCACACCCTTCATCATTGCTGCTCTCATAGTCCTTAGAATTAGGACTAAGTGGACACTTTGACACTCCATTTTTTTGAAATTCATTATCACACTTTTCATCACTGCTGCTCTCATAGTCCTTAGAATTAGGACTAAGTGGACACTGTGACACTCCATTCTTTTGAAATTCGCCATCATGCACGTCGAAATTGCTGCTCTCATAGTCCTCAAAATTAGGACTAAGTGGACACCGTGACACTCCATTCTTTTGAACTTCACCATCACACTCTTCAAAACTGCTACTCTCATAGTCCTTAGAATTAGGACTAAGTGGACATCGTGACATTCCATTCTTTTGAACTTCACCATCATACTCTTCATCACCGTTGCTTTCATAGTCCTTAGAATTAGGACTAAGTGGAATCTGTGACTCTTTATTAATTTGAAATTCTCCATCCCCTCTTTCATCAGTGTTGCGCTCGTAGTCTTTAGAATCAGGACTAAGTGGAAGAATTGACTTTCTATTCATAGTGGAAGAATTCCTGCTATATTCATCAATATGAATAGAGTTGTTACGCGATGAAGATGTTGATGGTGTATAAATCGAAACTTCACCATCAGAACAATCCATCCCTTTCAAATAGGAAATGTTGAATGATACAAATGGAGTCTCCTAAGAATATTATATAGCTTAAAGAATGAAATATTCCCTCCAAAAATTTTCGTGAAAATATTTCCCTCCAAAAGTGTGTTAGATTTATTTACCTTTATTATTTTATTCTACAATTGATTGAAAAACATAAACTAAATATTTTTATGAAATAAATCACTAAAATTCGAATTGTAAATTACAACTTGTACATTAATTATTCTAATAGTTAAAGTATATAATATTTACTTAACAACTAATTTTTTTTTAATTTTTATAATATATTCTAAGACAAATTAATCCCACATTCAATCCATTGTAAAACAACTTTATAATATTCGCTCTATAATAATTTAAAACAAATTATCTCACATTAATCGTATGGAAAAACGTCTTCGTAATTTCACTTATATATTAAATTTCACTATCACTATTACTCACCTCACATCTAGGTTTTCTGAAGTCCGTTGAAAGACTCTATTAGAATTTGTGGAGCAGCTATATTGCTATCAACAACATATTCAACGAAGAATTATCACAATTGAAAGGTAAGTTCAATTATTTTTTCAAAATTTTCATATTAAATTAACTTAATGAAGAATATTTTTTTTAAATTAATAAATTTTCCAAGCCAAAATAACAATTATGTCAATCCCAACTCCTCCCCCCCTTCCTTAACGCCGTCCACATGGGCCCCACCCCCTAACTCCTCCCCCTCTGTTTCCTTCCCCGTGGCCCCCTCTCTCCACCCCCTTCCCTCGCCACCCCACACCCTAACTCCCCCCCAGGCACCAACCCCACCCCACCCCCCATAGCCCCCCCAAACCCCCCCTCACCCTCCCCTCCCGGCTGTGCCCCGTCCCTACCCCCCAACCCCCCCCCCCACACAACTCCCCCCACGGCCCCTACCAACCCCCACATAACCCCCCCCCCTCAAGGCCCACCCCACCCACACACCACTCCCCCTCCCAACCCCTCCCTCCCCTACGACGCCCACCCCACCCCCTAACTCCCCCTCCCAAACTCCCCCCCCCCCATCACCCACCCCCCCCCCCACGGCCGCTCCCCCCACCCCCTAACTCCCCCTCCCCCCAACCCCACCCCTCTTCGGCGCCCACCCCACCCCCCTCCCCCGGCCTCCTCTCCCCACCCCCTAACTGCCCCCCCCCAAGGGCGCCCACCCCACCCCCTAACTCCCCCCCCCCCCCCCATCCCCCCCCACACTCCACCCCCCAACCCCCCCCCCTCCATCCCCCCCCACACTCCACCCCCCAACCCCCCCCCCCCCCCCAAACTGCCCCCCCTAGGGTGCCCACCCCAACCCCTAACTCCACCCCCATGCCCCCCCCCCCACTCCACCCCCATGCCCCCCCCCCACTCCACCCCCCAACCCCCCCTGTTATAGACATTTTTGTGCCTCGCGTCAAGGAGCAGGGAATGTCGATAATTACAGGGATCCTCAGTCCCTAAACATGTTGTTCTTACCCCTAAAAGAGCAAGGTCATCAATCAACAGCACTTCCAATCAGTTCTCCACCTGAAAACACTTCAGAACAGGCTTATTTTGGATCATGTCAGCTGCTAAACTGAGCTCCTGCGCTGTATTGCAACTGTTCCACTCTGTACCTGCGCTGGAAGTCAAAAAATATGAAGGCTACCTGCGCTGGGCGAGATTGGCCAAGTGGCACAGTCATCTTGCAAGGTGTCAATTGCCAAGGAAGCTTCCAAACTGACACTTGGGTCATAAGATTCGCCCTGTGATGAGTAAGAGGTACTTGATCACCATGTGTAAGCAAGGATCTCCAAGTGGACACAGGAACTGAAGATTAAATGAAGATGGAGAGGACACAAGGCAGCTTCATGTCAGTCTCAAGCTGACTCATCCTTTCCTCTTCCCTCCTATATATAGAGCTCTTCTATGAGAGCTAGGGGGGCTGGAATTTTTGTATAAGCAAGGAGGTGCTGTTGGTATACCGCCAGGATCATTGGGTGATTGTTTTACTAGAGGTGAAGAAGAGAGTTCTTGCTGCCGAGGAGGTGCTGCTGGATTGGAGCCAACATCATTGGTTGTAACTTCCTCTGGAACCCTGTTACTTTCTATCAATAAAGTTTGCATGTTCTCCTATATACTTGTTTTACATAGATGCTTTGTGTTTACATGTGTATTTGATGCAATCTAATCCATGCTTTGATTATGAGTGCTTGTATCTGGTAGTTTGCTCTCTCTTGTTGTGCAGGTCTTGTGTGTAGCTGGATCGGCTTGGAGAGCAAAGAGCTGGGAGAAGGATACAAAGGAAGAAGGATAAGGATCAATCAAGCGCAAGACACCAGGTTGGTTGACCTTCTTTCCATTCTATCTGTATTCTCATAAAGAAGAATATGAAAACTTTATCATTCAGTTGTTGCTAGAGTCTATCACTTCTAGAAAGGGTTAGGGTCATCCGCATCGGATACTTTTCCCCACAACAAACTGGCGACTCCGCTGGGGAGATCCTAGTATCTTGTTGTTGTTATTTGTAGTATTTTTGCTATCTATATCTTGAAGAACCGAGTACCGAATCGAAAAGCTTTTGACTATATCAAAAGCGAAGTAGAGGGTTTGCTACTCTTGCTCCTTTGCTGAGCAAATTCAAGATTTAAAGAGCTAATCTACAGATAGATATTTACTCTTTGTGATAGATCTTTATCCTCTTGATCATCCCTTTGCCTGTACTTAACCCATAGCATTTTATTTCAGTCAAAACAGTACATTTTAGAGCTTTTTATGACCCGGAATTGTTAGCAGACGTAACTCTCGTAAGTCAGTGCAGGCTGTCCACAGGCAGTCTGCATTACAGCGCAGGTAGTCCCTTCGGGAACTGCGCTGAGAGTGAAACTGGTAGACCAGTACCTGCGCTGGTCCAGTTGGCCTTAGGCTAGCTCAGCTCTTCCCTTGTGTCTTGGCCCTGTTTGCACTTGTTTTTGGCTGATTGATTGCTGGTTATTATATTTGCTGTACACCTCATCTCCTTGACTTTATTCCGCCTCAGTTGTGTGATGAAATTGTAAACGTTCTTTCAGTATTTCTTGTTTCAGTTACAATTTCCCATAGTGAAAAGCGAACCTAGTAGCTGTGACCTCTTAGATTGCGATCTTATGAGTTAGTGTTATTGCTGTTCATAGCTGTTTTGGATTGGTTTGCTTCTCACTTTATGGTTTGAATCTGTACTTTTCTTGTATTTTAAACAAGTCTTTCATAAGGTGTTCTTTTGATTGTGGACAAGCTTGTTTATTCATACTTGAAAGTTGATTCGAAAATCATACAACAGTTTTCTTTTGTTAAGCATCAACATTAAGGAAAACGAAAAGAAATACATGCATTGTGCATTTTGCATTTGACTGTATATATGATGATTTAGGGAAATGTGCATTTTAGTGTGTGTTCTTTGATCTGTGGAAAAGTTGTGTCTTACTCTTTCCTCAAGTAGATTAAGGTTTTCAAAGTTGAAAGACTGAAAAGATTTTGCTTCTCATTCTTAGATTGCATATAGGAAGTTGTATATATACATCTCGTGGCGAACCTGAAAGGCAAACTACTAAGAAAGATCAACATTAAAATAAATTCAATTTACATAACAACGCTTTGGAATTTAACGCAAACATCTAGAGGTCTAGGTAGAGACGTGTTCCGGCGTCGTTAAACATAGTGACCGTCGATCTCTACGAAGGTGGGTGATTCCTCCTGAGAGTCGGTGGCACTAACACGGATTTGAGCTCCCGCGTACCGTCGAGTATATTGGGAGACCCCTATAGGCTTTTATCCTTTTATCCTTAGGAAGCCGTGTCGACCGCCCTACTGATCGCGATGCAGTGAACACAACATTCACGAAGATCGACCACCCGTACCGTAAAACGTATTATGTGGTTTCGCGAAAGGTTTGGCACTCCCTCTGCCTAGATCTCCAGAGCAGTTTCTTTTGGACTTTTTCAAACTCTATAACTGAAAAGGTCCAACCGAGCATTTTTCACTTCGGGCTCGTTAATACATCGAAGGCGACTAGAGTCATCTTTAGCTTTTTCTCGACTCTTAAAACATGAAAAAGCAAGTTTGTGTCTAAAAGCGTCGTAAATAAAATTTATCTTAAAGCGGAACATAATCACCTGTTATTCCCACGTTGATCTTTCAGTTGAAAAGTATGGAGCCCACCAACCAAGGAAGTAACCTTGGCGGAAGTCCAAATCCCTTCTCCTCTTGGGGAGATGTTGGTGCGCCTCATATGGCTACATTGTCGCTTCCAGGATTGACAATTGGCCTTCCTGTTTGGCTCTTTTCGACTAATGTAGTCCAAATCGCCACTAATCCTGAGCAATCGAATCAACAGTCAGAACCATCTAGAACTACCCACCAGCCTTCCACTTCTTATGATACTTCTTCTGATCCTTCATCTTCGCAGGTTAGAGCCGGCAAAAGTCAGCCTCCCAAAGAGAAGAAGGAGAAGAAGAAGAGAGGAAAGAAGCAGAAGGAGCCTCTGGCGAAGGCGACTGGGGGCAAGCAGAAGAAAACTGACAAAAACCCACACACTGCACCGACCGGGCCTAAATCGCCATGTGTCATTTGCAAAGGGATCCATTTCCATCGTGATTGTCCTTGTATTCCCCGGATACTGAAGGACTGGTCCCCAAGGTTGCACAATCCGGTAGCATCAACCTCTGGTTGTCAAGTTGATTGCATTCCGTCAACTAGCGAGAGTGAAGGACGAAGAAGGGGACCAAGATCACCCTGTCTATTGTGTGAAGGTAGTCATGCCATCCACAAATGTCCATTCTTAGATGAGGCCAAGAGAGTTTTGGAAGATCGCCCGGTGTCACCGTTGCGACTTCCGCCTGGATATCAAAAACTCGCGCCTAATCCCTCGACAGTTGTAAATCCAGTTGGCCCTCTTAAGTGGTCAGCTGATGTGTCGGTCATTGACAATGAACCTACCGAATCTAGACCAGACGAAAGTCTAAAGGTCGAAACGGCAGTTGACCCGGTTCTTCCTTCAAAGGTTCTATCGTCCAATGACCCCGTCATTGAAGACCCGTCTTCAAATGACACCGTCACCGAAGAGTCATCTTCATGTGGCACCCTCACTGATGAGAACAAGGATGACACCATCTAGGTTCTCTTTATCAGCACCGACTCCGACGAGCATCTGGGCAATGCGCCCATTCCTTTATCGCAGGAAGGAACATCATCAGAGTCGTATCCGGCTGTATATTCGGTCCCACCACCAAGCAACCTGGTTGTATCCTTTGATTGGAATCAACTAGGCAGACCCCGGTTACCAGCCAGTATACCATTCAGAATCATTGTCCAGATCTATAGAATGATCATGGCTGGTACTATCATTGATGAAGGGGCGTCTGTGAGTATCCTTTCCTCTATTGCTTGGAAAGCACTGGGTTCCCCAGCGCTTCTACCTGAGTTGAGAAATCCCTCAGGTTTTGATAAAGGAACCAGTCGACCATTAGGAATCCTCCCTGATGTACCTATTACATTGAAAGGGAAGACCGTCAGGATGAACGTGTTGGTAGTTCAAGGACCCTTGGATTATAACCTACTCCTTGGACGCGACTATATTTATTGCATGGGAGCGATAGTCTCCTCACTCTTTAGAGTAATGTGTTTTCCACACGAAGGAAGAGTGGTCAAGCTCGTAGACCAATTTTCATTTCCGGGATCTCACATCGCAAATAGTCAAATACCAATTCTAAATGGTCTGTTCGCTCAAGATTCGCCTCCGCCCCCAGTCCTCCTTCCCGATGAATGCGAGTGATTCGTAAAGAAAGACTAGGACCCAGGGGGCATGCACCCTGGTCTGCTTCGGGCAGAAGAAACTCCGGGTATAAGGAAGAATTTCCGCAGAAGAATATGACTAGTCCGTACCCGGTCCGTGGAAGGAAGTGGGGTTGTTCTGGAATAATAATCTTTTGTTAAAGTTATGTGTTTGGCAAAAGAGTCATTCACCTTTGTTTAAAAAAGTGGGCAATGCCCAAGTGGGATTTTCCTTATTGCAACAAATAGTAAACATTCTTGAATTCCAGCCTCGCCCATCAAAACATATGTTTTGGAGGATAAGCAGGGGCAGCCTACAAGGAAGGATACTATTTTGTTTTGACAGAAGGTAACCATCTTAGGACAACCCAATGATAGACATCGCCGAAGGAAGGGATTGATTTGCGGCAGCAAAACGAACCCTCTTCGGATAATAAGAAAGAGACAAACCTCGTTGATAAAGGGGCAGTCTCGAAATTCTACCATATACCTGGGGGCATGCAAACTTTTGGAATGCAAGCAAGGGACGACTATTGATTTTTTAAATTTTTAGGTCCTCCCTTTAAACCTGTAGGTCTAACCCTTTAAACTCGTAGGATTAGCCGTTTCCGAACTTGCATGAAGAAAGCCTGTGGGGCAAAAGTAAAACTTGCCAAAATAAGAGCATAGCTGTAGTAAGGCATAAGCTCTATAAAAATTGGTCCTGATAGGAGGCGTTCTTATGACTGGTATATCGAGCAGTTTTAGCATATAGTTCATGCTCGTTAAAAAATAAACGCGAAATTCGAGCAGTTTTAAGCCTGAATTTATGCTCGTTAAAAAATAAAAAGTGTGAGCAAATGTTTCCCCCAGAGTTCAAGCTCATGGAAAAAATGAACCGGTAAATAACCTTTTGAGATCGTAAATTCATTAGCCATAAGAACCTTGATCGTGTTTTCATCCACCACCTCCATCGTTCATTTGGCCGAGCATTCACTTCCATTTGTGTGTTTACCTCTTTTGAGAAACAGCTGCGAAGAGTGATTTCACCTAGCCATCCTTGTGACACTGCCGTGATTGGAAATTCCAAACTGTACCTGGAATCTGTAGCTATCCCTGTTTATCACTCGTTCCTCAAAAGACTAGTCTTCTTTCAGCTCTTTTCACTGACTCGTAAAATATGAAAAGTTTGCCGAGTTTTGGCCTTCCAGCTCGTTAAATGACCGGAACGCTATCCCTCCTCTAAATTTTAATCTTTTTGGACCTGAGGGATTATTACACAAAAGGATCGAGCGCTTGTCTTGTTCAGCTCGTAAAAGTATCGAACAGCCATCCCTTCTGTATTGTTTTATACTTTTCCGGACTTAAGGGATATGCTGATGAAAAAGGAACTATGGAGTTAACTTTCTGTACCTTTTCAGACTCTCTAAAAATGAAAAGGACCGAGTTTTCCTTGTCGTTAGACTCGTTAAAATAATTAAATAGCGACAAACTTGTCTTTAGACGAGAACGAGTTTCCCTATCGCTAGGCTCGTTAAATCTTAGCGATGGGCTTGCCCGAAGGGCAGGTTATAGAACAAGCATATGTTATCCTCCTCAAGCTTGACAAAAATAAAGAGGTACTGGTCAGAAATGACTGGGGAAAAATTGGGAGAACATCAAAGTTTAGAGGTAGCAAGTCACTCTTGAACATGACACTTTTCCTCCGTATCACATCGGGTTGGGTTGTCTCATTCACCGGTCTCGTCACCATGGTCCTCGCCACACCATCCATTTGGGGTAATGCTACCAATCCATCGCATCAGTGTCGTTATATGTTCAAGAGGGGTCATTCAGAAAGTGTCAACCATGTCCCATCCACTACCATACATCATCCTTCATCCATTTTCATGATCGCCACCCTGAATCATATGTCACAGTTTGTTTCCACCTCCACTAAATCATTAGCTCCGTTCCGTGTCATTGATGTGGGATTCATTAAGGCCCTCCTTTGACGGATCGCTTCTTGTCGACATCAGCTCATTATCCAAGAAGTTGATCTAGGAACACCCCCATCAGTACTTTGAAGCTTGCATGCCTCAATGGCAAGTTTCTCACTTCCGGCGACAGGTATACCTCAATGACCTTCGACTAGAAGATTTTGCGTGGCGTTCGACGCCAAGTCCTTTATTCACGCCACGTGAATTGTACTGCAGTACCTTGAGGGTCATTGTCATTATTGGTGATTCCTCTCGCGCTTGTTAACGGTTTTCATTATTGGCCGGTAATCAAGCGATGTCTTTCCATGTTCGACTTCGACGCAATTCTCACATGGATCGACTTGTACTTAGAGTGAAGATCGAACGAGTTTGAAGACCCCGGATCTAGTTTCATCCATCCGGGCTGCGATATATATTCAGGAAATATAAAAACATTTGCCTTATACATCATTGCAGCAGATGATCATCCTATCAAAGGATGATAATTTTAGCGGAAGATTATCAGTCTGTCTACAGACGATCGTCTGTCATATGTATCAAAATGTATTTATAAAAAGCTGAGCATGGGAATGCCCGCCTCAGCCAGACCATGAAATTGAATGAAAGATAATGTATTGTATTGTATTGTATTACACGGCACTCTCCTCTGGTACTGGAACGAACTTCGGACCCTCTAGCTAAAGCATTTCACCCGATTAACGGCCTCATACTTTAGGGGGCAACTGTTATAGACATTTTTGTGCCTCGCCTCAAGGAGCAGGGAATGTCGATAATTACAGGGATCCTCAGTCCCTAAACATGTTGTTCTTACCCCTAAAAGAGCAAGGTCATCAATCAACAGCACTTCCAATCAGTTCTCCACCTGAAAACACTTCAGAACAGGCTTATTTTGGATCATGTCAGCTGCTAAACTAAGCTCCTGCGCTGTATTGCAACTGTTCCACTCTGTACCTGCGCTGGAAGTCAAAAACTATGAAGGCTACCTGCGCTGGGCGAGATTGGCCAAGTGGCACAGTCATCCTGCAAGGTGTCAATTTCCCAAGAAGCTTCCAAACTGACACTTGGGTCATAAGATTCGCCCTGTGATGAGTAAGAGGTACTTGATCACCATGTGTAAGCAAGGATCTCCAAGTGGACACAGGAACTGAAGATTAACTGAAGATGGAGAGGACACAAGGCAGCTTCATGTCAGTCTCAAGCTGACTCATCCTTTCCTCTTCCCTCCTATATATAGAGCTCTTCTATGAGAGCTAGGGGGGCTGGAATTTTTGTATAAGCAAGGAGGTGCTGTTGGTATACCGCCAGGATCATTGGGTGATTGTTTTACTAGAGGTGAAGAAGAGAGTTCTTGCTGCCGAGGAGGTGCTGCTGGATTGGAGCCAACATCATTGGTTGTAACTTCCTCTGGAACCCTGTTACTTTCTATCAATAAAGTTTGCATGTTCTCCTATATACTTGTTTTACATAGATGCTTTGTGTTTACATGTGTATTTGATGCAATCTAATCCATGCTTTGATTATGAGTGCTTGTATCTGGTAGTTTTCTCTCTCTTGTTGTGCAGGTCTTGTGTGTAGCTGGATCGGCTTGGAGAGCAAAGAGCTGGGAGCAGGATACAAAGGAAGAAGGATAAGGATCAATCAAGCGCAAGACACCAGGTTGGTTGACCTTCTTTCCATTCTATCTGTATACTCATAAAGAAGAATATGAAAACTTTATCATTCAGTTGTTGCTAGAGTCTATCACTTCTAGAAAGGGTTAGGGTCATCCGCATCGGATACTTTTCCACACAACACCCCCCCCGGCCGCTCCCCCCACCCCATAACTCCCCCTGCCCCCAACCCCGCCCTCCCACGACGCCCACCCCACCCTCGACGTCCTCCGCCTGCGCCGGCCACCCCCGCGGCACCCCCGGTCGGGCAGGCTGGGGGTGCTGCGGGGGTGGCTCTATGCGGGCGAGCAGTCAATTCCGGGAATTGACCGCCCACCCGACGCCATGGGGGTGGCGCTGCGCGCGAATCGACCGCCCGCCGGTCGGGCGGGCCGCGGGTTGCCAGCGCGAGCAGAGGAGGTCGGGCACCGTGGGGGGCCAGGTTGAGGGGAGGGGGATTTATGGGGTGGGGGGAGCGACTGTGAGGGGGGGGTTGGGGAGTGGAGGGGGGGGGATGGGGGGGGAGTTATTGGGTGGGGTGGGCGCCAGGGGGGAGTTGCGGGATGGGGGAGTTAGGGGGTGGGGGGGGGGCGCTGGGGGTTGGGGGGAGAGATGGGGGGGGAGTTAGGGGGTGGGTTGGGCGCCTGGGGGGGGAGTTAGGGGGTGGGTTGGGCGCCTGGGGGGGGGCCAGTTAGGGGGTGGGGTGGGCGCAGGGGGGGTATGGGGGTGGGGTGGGCGCCATGGGGGGCGGGTTGGGGGGATGGGGGGGAGTTAGGGGGTGGGCTGGGCAACCGGGGGGGGTATGGGAGTTAGGGGGTGGGGTGGGCAACCGGTGGGGGTATGGGAGTTAGGGGGTGGGGTATCGGGGGGTTGGGAGGGGGAGGGATGTTGGGGGTGGGGTGGGCGCCGTGGGGGGTGGGGGTGGGGTTGGGGCGAGGGGGGTGCACGCCATGGGGGGGGGGAGGGGGGAGTTAGGGTGTGGGGTATTGGCGAGTTGGGAGGGGGTTGGGTTGGGGGGTTGCGCGCCGTGGGGGGAGGGGGGAGTTAGGGGGTGGGGTGGAGTGGGGTCGGGGGGGTTGGGGTGGGGTGCGTGACGTGTGGGGGGGGTGTTGGGAAGGAGGGGGGAGTTAGGGGGAGGGGTGAGCGTTGTGGGGGGGCGGGGTTGGGAGGGGGAGAAGTTAGGGGGTGGTGGTGGGTTTGTGGGGGGGGAGGGAGAGTTAGGGGGCGGGGTGGGGGGGATGGGGGGAGTTAGGGGGTGGCGTGGTCGCCGTGGAGGGGGGATTGGGGGGGCGAGGGTATGGGAGGAGGGGGGTGGGGGGAGGTAGGAGACCGCGGTGGAGGCCAGTGGAGAGGGAAAGGAGGAGGAGTCTAGCGGAGGGGGGGGGGAGGTGTAGAGGGTGGGGATGAGGGGAGCGGCTGAGGGGCTGGGGGGAGTCTGGGGAAGATAAAGGGAGGAGAGGGGGTCGGGTTGGATTGGAGGGCCGAGAGGTGAGGGGGTTGGGGGTGAGGGTAGAGGTGTGGGCATGGGTAGTGGGTTTTGGGGAGGTGGAGAGTTGGGGCACATGGGTAGGGGGCACATGGGTAAGGGTGTTGAGGGAAGGGGGCATGTGTAAGGGGCTTGGGGGGTCAGTTGGGTAGAGGGGGCATATGGATGGGAGTTATGGGGGTTAGAGGGGAGGGCATGGGTAGGGGACAGGTTGGTTGGGTAGGGGGTTGTGCGGGGTACGTGGGTAAGGGGCTTGCCCATACTTGCCTAGATGTCCACTTAGCTTCATCATGCCTCACCCGACCTCCCGCTCACCCATCGACCCGCCTGCCCATTAGAGGTGGTTGGGCGATTTTGATTATACAAATAAAAAATTTATGGTATACTTTTGTTGTTAATTTAAGTTAATATGTTTTTTTATTTACTAATTTATGTGTTTTTATTTTTTAGGAAAATGGCATCAAGGAAAATTTCTGTGAATCTTTCTAGACCAAAGACTCTTAAAGGTGCATCTCTCAAAAAACATTGGTGAACGAACTCCACCTGAGCTCATGGCTACAAATATTTCAAGTGCCTTAAGTGATAAGAAGATAATTTCAGATTGGAAAAGTTCAAAAGAGGTGAAATTTCCATCAAGAGTCTGGTATGTGAAAGAAAGAGAGAGCACAAATGTGAATATATATCTATATATTGATGTACCCCATAATAATGAAAATTTGGAGGTGATGGGAAGAGTCATAGATATGTGTTCAGTACCAAAGACTGAAGTTGTTTACGTACTTACAAAAGCTCCCAAGTCACATGAAAGGATTAAATACTGACTATCATATTCATTATATGACACGAGAGAGGTATCTTCAAAGTTGTGTAAACAAATCATAAATGAGATGACACAAAACATTGTAAGTATTGTTATTTGTATTTTTATTTTGCGTTTTGAAAGTGTCTCGCTATATTTTTTTAACTTTGTTTTTATTAACATATGATATTTTGTTTAGTAGAATTTTGTTGAAATCTGTTCAATTAGGTTGGGAGGCATTCATTTCATAGAGCATGATATCATGAAAGTTGTCAGCCATTTTTACTCAGTGTCAGAAGAAGATATGGAAAACATGAAAAATGTAGTAATTGATGATGCTACAAAACTACGTCCAAAGAATTAGAAAAAAAGGCCTCTGGTGGATAAATCTAGCAAGGGTAAACAAGTTACTTTGAGGACAATGAAGTTGAAATTGACAGTGAAGCATATGTTGCCATTACTGAAGATGACATTGGAACTGAGAAAATTCGTAAAATATCAAAAGTAACAATGCCCAAGAATAGATCTGTTGAGAATGTTATGATGAAGAAAAGTAGAATTGAAGATCTTGAAGTAGTCATTACCAGCAGCCAAGAACCTAGTGAAACTTTAAAAGAAAGCAAAGAAATCATTACACCAGGAGCTGATTTAGATGATGGCATTATCAAAACAAAACAAAATGCCATTCGACAGAATTTGACAAAGATAAACTTAATTGATGGTGGTCGTACATTTCAGTTAAATGTCAAACAAACCTATAAGGCAAGTGAAGGACAATGCCAATATCAAGTCAGAAAGCCACATCATTTGCATGTTCACAACTTGAAGACATTGATGAGGTACAATCCATATGCTCATGTGGTTAGTTATGTGCTTCTTGTTGATCCACTTCAAGTTCCCAACAAAGAAGCATTTGATAAGTCAAAATGTTTTGAATACAATTATTATGTGCTTGGGGGGAACCATTCTGTTGAAGCTCAAAGACAATTGATGGAGGAATATCCTAATAACCCACGTTTTCAAACAATGAAAGGTATCATTTATGCTGGTTTAAATGAAACAGAAGCAAAGTTAGTGGCATGGGATCATAATTCAGATAATGAATATAGGATGTCTATGACTTTCATCCAAAGGGTTAGATTTATTCATAGTGAATTTCTAGAAACATGTGGTGGGGATAGGATGAATATTGATGCAGATTTCCGAAAGGAATGTTGTATGGAAATATTCTATCAATTTGAAGAAAAAACCAATTCAAAAGGTGGAAAAGATAGCAGATATAGTGATTTATTCAGAGGTGTTGATAACATTTTCCAATTGGCATTTAGAACTGGAGATGTTTGGAAGTTGATTGATGAGATTTTTAGCATTGGGAAGACATTGGCATTAAAAACCAGAGCGTCAAAAAGTCTAAGCCATTGATATGTAGCAACAGTAAATCAGTTCCTGAACTGAAGCAACTTCCAGACGATATGACCATCACGCCTTGGAGGGAGATGCAAGGAGTGAAAGATGAAAAAATTGTCAAAACAATATTATCTCGTGTGAGGTCAGGGGAATTATCATTGGAAGAAATGTTTGAAGAATTTCAAAAGTAAGTTTGCTGAATTATTTTTATTTATTTCAAGGATTATAGTTATCTTTTAAATAAAACATGTTTTTCTTGGCAGTATTTGTTATACATATCATTATATTAACTTTTTCTTACTTTAACTATGCAGTCACAAAGTTTACATGAAAATTCAGGAACAAATGGTTAGATTGTTGAATGAAGATAGTTGGGATGATGTTGTACGCAACTATCCAGATTCAAGTTCTACATCAACATTAAAAACTTTTTATCTTGCATTTAAAAAGGTAACTTGATTTATACATTCAGTTTTAATCATCTGTGTACTATTTTTAATTTAAAACTTACACATATATTTGTCTATTTGATAAAAGATGAGGAAATAAGATAATGGAGCACCAGACAATTTCAAGACTTTTATTGAAAAAATAAAGATTGAAAAACTGAGAAAGCAACGTATTAAGAATGTTGAACTTGATCCAACTCTTAATCATTTCATTTGAAATGGGCTAGACATTATTCAATATCAAGTAATACAAGGCGACTGTGAAGATATTGCTACACTCATACCAAAAAGGGATTATGCCCTGGTTATTGCAGATATTCCCCATGGTTTCAATATTCCAAACATTTACTATGATAGTGACCCTTATACTTATCAAGCTTTTAATAAAGTGGTGGTGGGATTTGTAGAAGTGATGTCATCACCATTATGGAGATTTGTGACATTTCATTCAGACACACAATTGGCAATGGTATTGTCAAGCTTCAAGGGGAAAACAAATTCAAGGATGCAGCTTACATGGTAAGATGTTTAAAAGGTATATTTGATTAATGTTGAAAAATTCATTTATGTACAAGTTAACTGAACTTGTACTATTTGATGTTACAGGAAAAAGTCAAATCTTCTTAACAATGAAGATCAACAATTTATAAATGACTGTGAGTTCATTTATATTGATAGTTGGGCAAAAGATGATAGCCATATGTCTATGATTTTTAATCGGGTGGACAGAAAGAGTCATAGCCAAATACTGACTTATGATGCTATTGTGAGAAAACTAACATATGAAGACAAAGAAACGAAAGGAGAGATAGTTAACATTTATCAAAAACCATAATTATTGATTAACTATCTTATAGACATATGTTCAAATGAAGGAGATCGGGTTTTGGATTTATTTTCTGGCTCAGGTAGGTTTTGCCACATGGAATTGAATTTCAATATGTTATTTTTTTTAATTAATATGTCATTGTACTAATTTACTTCATTATTTTTTTGTGCTTGATAATTAGGTACAACACTAGCATACTGCCTTCAAAAAGGAAGAAATTGCATTGCAATTGAGAAAGATCCATTACAATGCAATTTCATTCAGCAACGAATTAATTCTCTTCAATTTCTTCCAGATGCAATGCAAGAAATTGGGTTGAAGAAATGGCACTTTAGTGAATCACGTGTGGCAAAAAAGGCAAAGGAACCCCAACCACCATTACATGGAATGTTTGGAAAGACATATATTGGGAGATTCGCAGACATCAAAGACCCATTAGAAGAGGAAATTGCGCAAAAGGAAGCAAAAATATTGTGGAAGATGACAATGATGAAACTCTAGAGGACGAAGAGTTTGGATTACGTGACATTGTTGATTAAATTTAAGTTATACTTGGAAATCAAGCTTTGCAATGTTTTGACTCTGACATTTCATGAAAATAATAATCAATGAATTAAAGTTGTTATGTGTTCAATATTTGTAATTTGTGATTTTCGCATTGATTTTTAAGTTAATTATTATTTAAAAAAAAAAATGAGTATTATTATATTTTTGACATGAAATTCATAAAAAAAAACTATTATTTGACCATTTTTAGTTAATTTTTTTGTATAAAAATTGTGATTTTGACATGTTAATTCTAGCAAAAAATTATCAAAACGTTTAGTTTTTTTGTTATGTTTATGTTAAAAATGGTTATTTTTATGTCCATTGTTAAAAAATATTGTTTTTTAGAAACAATTATTTCATGTGGATTGAAAAATTAATTAAGGATGTATAAATATGTAGATTATCTAAAATTCAAACTATCGACTTTCTAATTTAAAAACACAAAACAATAAAAACCCCACTACAAAAAAAAAAAAAATTAAGATAGAAAACAAGAAAATATGAATAAAATGACCACTTCAAAAACTATCAAATATAGAAAAAAATTATTTACATTTCATATACTAGAAAATTTAAAGTCAAAAAATAGGTCTTTTAAAAAAAGGGTGTGATGCAGAATACTCACTTTTTAAAATCAACATGAAAATCACTACCATTCTAAAACGTAATGCACATGAAAAAAATTAAAGTTCCAAAAACTATGTTCTAAAAAAAACATGTGTGTTCTGCATCACCACTTTTGAAAATTGGGTCATTTTTTTGCTATCTCTACAAAACGGGTAACAGTATCAGTTCCCGTTTCAAATTTTACATTGTTCTTCTACAAAGTGAAAAAAGGTGTGTAGTTTTTTTAAATTTTTTCATAAGCTTGGTTTGAAGGAATTCAAAGGGCATAGTAAAGCATTATTATCGGTAACTGATGCCCCGAGTAAAGAAAATGCAAACACCTAGTAAGGAATCTGAAAGCTCTAGCATGACTCATGAAGAAGAGGAAGACATGCTACATGATATATCAAAATTACAAGAACAAGTGCAACAAATGTCACGCTCACAAAAGCTAACAGAAGCTAAGATAAATGGCGTGGAATCTAAGATAAATGGCATGGAATCTAAGATAAAGGGCATGGAAGCTAAGATGGATGATTTGAAGATAGATTTGAAGACAGACATGGCAGATTTGAAGACAAATTTGACAAATTTTCTACAAGAAATACATACTAATGGTGAAAAGGTTGTAAAGGAAACTCATGATGTGAACCAAAGAAATGTTAATCATGATTCCATAGACTCTAATGTTGGATTGAAGACCCACCATATTCCAAAAATTGATATGAGGAGGTTTGATGGCAAGGATCCCGCCACATGGATATTACAGATGGAGCAGTTCTTTGATCTCAATAATGTGCAAAACACACAAAAGGTACGTATGAAACCTGTATATTTGGAACCAAATCAGTTTGTATGGTATCAATGGCTTTGCTCTCGTAAACAATTTATTACTTGGGCAATTTTTACAGAAGAATTGATAGCACATTATGAGGATACAAAAAGCAACACTTCTTTTACCCAATTGATAAGTCTCAAACAAAAGGGTTCAATAATGGAGCACATTGAGGAGTTCCAAAAATTCAACATAAGGGTAAAAGATATTCCAGAGGAGCATAGGATTGATGTGTTCATAGGGTCTTTAAAGGATAATATCCAACATGATATTCGCCTTTGGGAACCTGATTCATTTAGAGAAGGCATTCAGGTTAGCAATAAAAATGGAAAGCAAAATTATGGCAACCAAGAAGCATACCACTCACAACTATAAATATGGAAGTGTTTTTGCCCCTAGTCTTCCACAACCTATAAGGTTGACACCACAACAATTGGAAGAAAAAAGAGCAAAAGGGCTTTGTTACAGTTGTGATAGAAAATACACTAAAGGTCATAAGTGTGCTAAGAAGAAATTATTCTACATAGATTGTGAAGAGGAAGAAGAAAAGGAGCAAGAAAGGTCAAAAGAAGAGGATATACTCCAGGAACAAAGCCTAGATGAAGAAAAAATAAATCCGAGCATATCTTTTAATGCATTGGCAAGAATTACCACTCCTCAAACCATCAAGATATAAGGACAAATCAAGAAGAAAAAGGTAATAGTGTTGATTGATTCAGGAATCACCCACAATTTTATTCATTGTAGGGTAGCAAAAGAATTGAATTCCTTCCTATATCCAGCACCAGAGTGTCAAGTGACGATTGCAAATGGAGGAACAATAAATTTCTCTAGAAAGTGCCATAATATCAAGCTATCCATGAGAGAATATGTATTAACTAGCCCAATTCTTTCCATTCCAATGGGAGGTGTTGTTGTTGTACTAGGAGTCCAATCGATACAATCCTTGGGTACAATAGCTTTTAATTTTCAATAACTTTTCATCAAATTTTCTATGGAAGGAAAGGAATTTGAATTAATGGGTATTGCATGGAAACCAGGAAAGATAATAAGCTCTAATGGTATGACAAAGCTTCAAAAAAAGGAGCAAAGAGGTGTAATTGCACAATTATGTTCGCTAGATGTTTCCACATCGGAAACATCTATTTCTCCAGGTCTCCAAAAAGTCATGGACTATCATTCCAAGGTATTTGAGACTCCCAAAGGTCTCCCACCTATGCGTGATCATGATCATGCTATTCATCTCATTCCAGGAAGTGTTCCTCCAAACATCAGGCCGTACAGATATCCTTATGTCCAAAAAAGTGAAATTGAATGTATGGTTGCAGAAATGCTAGAGGCTGGTATAATTCAACCAAGTCAAATTTCTTTCTCTGCTCCAGTAGTATTGGTGCACAAGAAGGATGGATCATGGTGCATGTGTCCGGATTATAGGGAGCTCAACAAGCTCACTATTAAAGATAAGTTCCCCATTCGTGTCATTGATGAATTACTGGATGAATTGTATGGATGAATTTACTTCACCAAGTTGGATCTTCGTTTGGGATATCATGAAATCCAAATGAAGATTGAAGACATTTCAAAAACAACATTTAGAACTCATGAGGGTCCTTATGAATTTTTGGTCATGCCTTTTGGCCTTACCAATGCACCTTCAACATTTCAAGATTTGATGAATTCAATTTTCAAACCATTCCTTAGAAAATTTGTGTTAGTATTTTTTGATGATATACTAATCTACAGCAAGTCTTGGAAGGATCATGTTGAACATGTTGACAAGGTGCTACAACTATTGGAGGAGAAACAATTATATGCAAAAAGATCCAAATGTTTCTTTGGAGTCCAGGAGGTGGAATATTTGGGTCATATTGTATCTCATGAAGGAGTTAAGGTAGACCCTAGCAAAATTAAAGCCATTAAGGAATGGAAAATCCCCACATCCATAAAGCATCTACAAGGATTTATTGGGTTGACAGGGTATTATCACAAGTTTTTTAAGAATTATGGGAGAATAGCAGCACCTCTAACAACATTATTGAAGAAAGATGCATTTTCATGGACTCCGGAAGCAACAAAGGCCTTTGAACATCTTAAAGAGGCAATGTGCCAAGCACCGGTCTTAGCTACACCGGACTTCACAAAAACCTTTATTTTAGAATGTGATGCTTTAGGAAATGGAATTGGTGCTATTCTAATGCAAGATGAAAGACCCATTGCTTTTGAAAGTCGTCCAATCAAGGGAAAGTTTTTAAGCAAAGCTATTTATGAGAAGGAAATGTTGGCAATACTCCATGCACTTAAGAAATGGAGACCCTACCTAATGGGAAGACACTTCAAGGTAAAAACGGATCATGATAGCCTTAAATACTTCTTAGAACAAAGTTTATCCTCTGAAGAGCAACAAAAGTGCGTCACAAAGATGTTGGGTTATGACTTTGAAATCATCTACAAAAAAGGGAAGCAAAATGTGGTGGCAGATGCACTCTCAAGAAAGGATGAGGATTTGGAAGCATTGTTGTGCGCCATTTCTATTATCCAACCAGATTGGATGAACGAAGCAAGGGAGGAATGGAAGAATGATGAAGAAGTGTGGGCACTTATTAAAAAGCTACAACAAGATTCTAGTATGTCTGATACATTTAGCTGGGAAAATGATTCGTTATGGTACAAAGATCACTTATACCTCTGTAAGAATTCCCATCTAAAACAAAAGATTCTTATGGAATTGCACACTTCTCCCTTAGGAGGGCACTCAGGATTTTTAAAAACTTACCACAGGGTCAAGAAGGAATTTTTTTGGGATGGCCATAAATCAGATATTCAAAAGTTTGTGGTGGAATGTTTGGTTTGCCAACAAAATAAAGTTTAAACAATTAAGACACTGAGTCTATTACAACCTTTATCCATTCCAAGCCAATGTTGGGAGGAGATTTCAATGGATTTTATCACAGGTTTACCCAAGTCTGAGGGAAAGAGTGTCATCATGGTGGTAGTTGACAGAATTACCAAGTATGCACACTTTTGTGCATTATCACATCCATTTAAAGCCAATATAGTTTCTACTGCATTTATGGAAACAATTCAAAAGCTACATGGAAACCCAAAGATTATTGTAAGTGACAGATATCCCATTTTCACTGGAAATTTTTGGACAAAACTATTTTCTTGTCTTGGTACTCAGTTAGCTCATAGCTCATATTATCATCCTCAATCTGATGGGAAAACTGAGATAGTAAACAAACGTTTGGAAGGATATCTTCGTTGCTTTGTATCTAATAAACAGACACAATGGGTCAAATGGTTGCCTTTGGCTGAATCGTGGTATAACACTTCCTTCCATAAAGCAAAAAAAATGACCCCATTTATGGCACTTTATGGGTATCAACCACCATCCATCACATCATATTTAAGAGAAAATTCTAAGGTTCAGGCAGTAGAACATCACATCGAACATCAACAACAAGTCCTCCAACTCTTAAAGGATAACCTCGTGTTGGAACAAAATAGAATGAAACAACAGGCAGATCAACATCGCAGTGAAAGAAGTTTTGATATAGGTGATTGGTTATTCCTACAGCTACAACCATATAAGCAAATGTCCCTAAAGCAAGCTAAGAAGGATAATGAATTATCACCAAAGTATTATGGTCCATACAAGGTGTTGCAAAAGATTGGTACTATGGCATACAAATTGGAGCTTCATGCAGCTTCTCGATTGCACCCAGTTTTCCATGTTTCATGTTTAAAGAACGTTATAGGCGACAAGTTCCCAGTTCAAACAATATTGCTAGAACTTGACGAGGAAGGAAAAATTATATTGTGACCGGAAGCAGTCACAGAAATAAGAACTCGATAGCTATGAAATCGATCAATTTCAGAGTATCTTATCAAGTGGAAGAACTTATCCCCTAAATATTCCACATGGGAGGATGAAAATTTTATGCAGAAGTATCCAGAACTACTCAAGCATTGAGGACAACACTTTTTTGAAGGAGAGGGACATGTTGGGTCCCTATAATACTAGTGATTACCCCATTACTATTGTAGTTATACCCCTTATTTATATAATTGTGCCCCTATTACCCCCATATTGTTATTTCTGTGCCCCATAGAATCCCTCTATTGTTATTTTTGTGGATTTATATTATTATTGTTAGGTCGGCTGGATTATATTGTGACTCCTTAGACTCCTATATATATAAAGGAGGTTTTGTCATTTGAATCATCCAAGAATTGTTCATTTATGTAATGTAAAGGAGGTTACCCCCTTGAAGAGGCTGAATTCTAAGGCGTTGATCTATCTTTTCTATCTTTTCTTGAGCTGGTTTCATAGCAAAAGCTCAGTCATTTTCTCCTTCAACAACTATACGAGGGTCAAGACCAAGCCCCGATAGATTATTTTTGCGTGGTGTGTTTTGTGTGATGGGTTTCACATCTTTTTCTTGTGCTAGATTATTTTTGGTGCAAAACTTCAAAACTACAATGTCAAATTTAATTAATCTGTTCTATGATTCTGATAAGCTTGAAGGGGTAAAATCATAAAAAACATGGAAATGTCTCTTTGAAAGAACTCTAACATATAATGAATTGTGGCAAGACATATGTGATGGAGACATTAAGCCAAATAAACCCATAGATGTAGCTTCACTTGCAAAATGGGAAGTTAAAAATGTCAAGGCACTAGCTTTCATAAAGTCTTCAGTTAATGATGAGATGTATATTCATATTGAAAATGCCTCAGATGCATGGTCTACTTTGCATACTTTCAAATATATATTTGATACACAACCTGAATAGAGAAAGGTTGATCTACAACTTAATTTGCTTCAACAAAAACTAATTGAAGTAGGAGATGTCCTTGAGTATATCTCCAGGCTTAAAATTATTAAGCAAGAAATCGTAAAAGCCAGATTTCCACTAGAAGATGATAGTTTCATAACCGCAATTCTAATTCCTGGATTGAATTCTTCTTACACACATTTTTTGGAAACTCCACAAGTGATTGGAAAGTTAGATACATTAAAGTTTGATGAGCTAAGTGAGATGTTAGCTCAACAAGAAAAAACTTGTGGGAAAATGAAACAAGGGGAAGATGTCTTCTTCATAGAAGTAAGCACAAGTAAATCATCAACTGACAATTCTAGAGGGAGAGGATGTTTCAATCCACATCCAACAACACATAATGGACAAGGTCGTGGAAGAAGCCAAAATAGAGGAAACTTTCAAGGAAGAGGAAACAATCAAGGTAGAGGAAACTTTCAAACAGAGGAAACTTTCAGGGTAGAGGAAACTGTCAAGAAATATGTCAAAGTAAAGGCAAAGGACTAGCTCAAAATAGAGGTTAAAGCAGAGGCAAAGGACAGTATCAAGGAAGAGGCAGAGACTTGAATCAAATTGTCTACAAAAGATGTAACAAAGTGGGCCATTTTTCAGAATATTGTAGAACTTCCATTGATAAAATTCCAAAGTTCCATAAAAACAAAACTCAATTTTCCACTGATCAAGATAATGATGGTTCAGAATATGTCTTCACATCAAGTCAAAGATCAAAATCAACAACATTAGTGTTCAATTTTTTTCAAAGTGGTTATGGAGATGCATGGATTTTAGATACAAGAGCAACTCAACACATGAATTTTCGACAAGACTTCTTTTGGAACTACCAACCATGGCACCTTATTTTAATCTTTCTTGCTGATGATAGAAAACATACTCCTTCTGGAAAAGGTGTCGTTAAAGTTTATCTTCGTAAAACTAGAGAAAGATTGATTTCAAATGTATGGTATGTACCCACCTTTAAAAAGAATTTGTTGTCTTTAGTCTCGATCCAACAAGTTGGACATCAGGTGGTTTTGGAGGATGGCCTAGTTAAAATTAATTCAATCAAACAGAACATGAAAAAAATGATGGTAAGATATGCAGATGGAAAACTATTACGAATGAAAGGAACAATTATTCCAAGGAATTTTGACTTTGCAGGGGCAGCCAACATAAACATTTCACTTATCAGATTATGGCATGTGAGATATGGACATCTAAACTTTGACAGTCTCTCCTCAACTACAAAAAAAAAAGGAAGGGTTAAGGGACTTCCTACCTTCAAGAAAGAAAATGCAAGATGTGAAGCTTGCATTTATGGAAAACAAAGTCGGGAACCTTTCCCAACAAGCTCATGGCGAGCAAACAGATGTTTGCAATTAGTACACAGTGACATTTGTGGACCCTTGCAAGCCCCTCTTGGAGGTTGCAAATATTTCTTACTCTTGATTGATGATTTAAGCAGAATGACATGGTTTCACTTCTTAAATAATAAATCAAAGGCATTTGAAAAGTTTGAAACTTTTCATCAACTTGTTGAAGATGAAGTCAAAGAAAAGATTGACAATCTTAGAACAAACAATGGAGGAGAATTCACTTCAAATGAATTTCAAATTTATTGCAAAGAAAATGGGATCAAATGACATCTTACAAATGTCTACACTTCATAGCAAAATGGAGTAGTAGAAAGAATGAATAGCACTTTGTTAGGAATGGCAAGATCTATGTTAACTTTTAAAAAGTTAAGTCCTATTTATTGGGTAGAAGTAATCCATACAACTATTTATTTAAGGAATAGGTCTCCAACCACTTCTTTGGATGGAATCACACCTTATGAAGCATGCTTTGGTTTCACACCTAAAGTTAAACACCTTAGAGTTTTTGGTTCCGTGTGTTATGCCTTAGTTCCAAAAGAAAAACGAACTAAGCTTGACTCATGAAGTTTGAAATGCACAATGATTGGATATTCCGATGAAAAGAAAGGATACATGCTTCTGTGAAATGGGAAATTTATTGTCAACAAAGATGTAATTTTTTATGAAACTAAGAGTAAGAGTGTTGAAAAAATATGACATCTTCTTCAAAAATTGGAAACCAAAGGAGATAAAAGAAAAGGAAACATTCAAAGTCAACTGAATTCACAAAATTGGTATGAACTTGATTTTCCGTCCTTTGAAGATGATTCGTCCAGTCCATTTGCTTCACCAACACAGTCTGGGTCTTCTGGCAATTCATCAAAATCTCGTAGTAGCAATAGTTCTTCTGACAACGATTTTCCAACCCCAGAATTTTCCATTGATCAATGTACCTCTATTTGCATTAATCCTCTTTATAATGATGGTGAATTTTTAGAATATCAAATGAGTTAACATCAATTACCAAAATGGGATGTTCAAATTTCGAAAGATGTAAGGCCTGATGAGAAAAATAAAACAGGAACAAGGGGGTCCACCAGCAATGAAGGAAAATTTTCCTTAATCACGAATGCTTTTGCTGAACCCTGTTATAAAATTATATATAATGGAGCAATGGAACACATAAAATATTGTAGAAGTATAAACATAGAAAACACATAAAACAAGAGAGACACAAATATACGTGGTTCACCCAGTTTGGGCTACGTCCACTCGGAACAACCAGTCCTTCCTTTCTATTATCCAACAAAATGAAGAGACACAACCTACAATAGATCTGTTGTAATATCCTCTGTTTTCTCTCATAGTCTCACCTCTCTATTTCTCGCTCACAGAATGCACATCTATTACATAGCCTCAAATACAATGCCCTCATACAAAGAGAGGGGTTTCCTTCTAAGGCAAAAAACACTAAACTAAACATAAGTTCTACTGTCAGATCATCTGCCTAATGAACGGCCTAGATTGACTAGAAATTACTATACTTTTACAAGGCAATTTTACATCTAGTTTTAGCTTTGGGGGCACTGACCCCGAAACCCCATGCCAGGGAGGGGCTCCCAAAGGTAGCAGCCTGGACCCCCCCTGCAGTGAATATTTTATGGGCGGCGTTGCCACCCCCATTTCGAAATGGGGTCCAATGTGGTGATACCTTTGAATATAGAAGATAATTAGGCTCCACACCCAACAAACCCTCCACGTACAAAGAGGCAGTAAAATATAAAGAATGGAAACAAGCTATGGTTGAAGAATATAAGGCAGTTCAAGACAACAACACTTGGAAGCTTGTTAATTGTCCTCAAAGTGTTACACCAATGAGATGAAAATGGGTTTACAAAATTAAGTACAACCAAAATGGAGAAACCGATAAGTACAAAGCTAGACTTGTGGCTAAGGGTTTTGCACAGTAGGAAGGCATTAATTATGAGGAGACTTTTGCTCCTACAACCAAATGAAACATAATCCGCTTAACACTCACATTAGAAGCACAAAAAGGATGGAAAGTTCATCAGATGGATGTAAAGAGTGCTTTCATCAACGAAGATTTATAGGAAGATGTATATATGACATAACCACTAGGTCTTGAAATTGAAGGGCAAGAACATAAATTTTGTAAACTAATTAAGGCTTTATATGGGTTAAAACAAGCTCCACGCGCTTAGTATGTGAAAATGGATGAATACCTTCTGAAATTTGGATTTCAACGAAGTGAATTTGATGATACTTTGTATGTATGACAACAGGGTCAAAATATGGTGATTCTTGTTATGTATGTCGATGATTTGATCATTACTAGAAAAAATGATGATTATATTGTACAAGTGAAAAAGGAGTTACATGTAGGTTTTAAGATGACAGACTTGGGACTACTTCACTACTATCTAGGAGTTGAAGTATTTCAACGTCCCCATCATATTTTCATTTCTCAGAGTAAGTATGCAACAAAATTTTTTCAGTGCTTAAGAATGCAGGATTGCAATCCCATTCTTACCCCCATGGAATAAAACTTGAAACTTTAAAAATTTGAAAGGGGGAAAAGGTGGACAACACTACTTATAGATAGTTGATTGGTAGCCTAATTTATCTAACAATGACTCGATCAGATCTATCTTATGCAGTTAGTATTCTTTCATGTTTTATGAAGGAACCACGAGACAACCACTGGAATGTAGCCAAAAGGGTTCTACAATATATCCAAGGAACAAAATATTTTGGTCTTCTTTTACAACAATACTAAAAACTTTGTACTTGGCATATTTTCAGATGCTAACTTTGCTGGCAGTATTGATGATTGAGCGTCAACCTCCAGTTATTTATTGAACATGGGGTCAACTGTAGTATCTTGGAGTTTCAAGAAACAATCTATAGTGGCCACTTCTTCAGCTAAATCAAAATACATATCAACATGGGAAGCAACATGTGAAATAATTTGGTTACACAGAGTTTTGTAGGATTTGGCCATTCCTCAAGCAAAAGCTACATCATTATTCATCGACTGTCAGTCAACCTTAAAGCTTGCCAAGAATCCAGTTTTTCATTCCAAAAAAAAACATGTGGACACCAAGTATCATCACATTAGATCGCTCATTGCCAAGGACATCATCAAGCCAGTTTATTGTCCTTCAGAAGATCAGGTCTCTGATATTTTCACAAAACCACTTCGCAGAATCCAATCTACTAAGTTCTAAGATGAACTTGGTATTTGTTGTAATGTATCTTTGGATCATGGGGGGAATGTTAGATGATCCAAAACACAAAATTCATAGCTCACAAAGTTAGGATATAATATTTATTTATTTATAATATTTAATCAAATATTGGAGACACTTAGAAATAGAATATTGTTGTAAAAAATATGACATCTAGAATAATGTCATATCTTACGCTCCAATTTAGGAGTGAAGTTAGTAGATTGGTTAGCATGGCATTTATTGTAAATAGACACTTGTTAATTTAATAAGTAGTCCATAACTAGAATAGGTCAGGAAATTAAGCTTATATATAGCTCATTCTATTGATTGCAAGGGTTTTGGATTGTGTGTGTAAACTCTTTGCAAAATCAATATGTAATTTTTATTTATTTATTATTTTATTTTATTTTATTTATTTATTTTTTAATAAAATTATGTGTTTGAGGACACTTCTACCATTTTAAATTAGCTACTAATAGTCATATATATGCAAATTTTAGTCATCATTTAAAACCAATTACTGACCAAAGAAATATGACTAAATTTTAGTCGTGTTATAAGATGTTGTAAATCAACTACTAATAGTCAAATATATGCAAAATTTAGTCATCATTTAATAATAAAAAATTTATCATGTGCAGTAGTCATTTATCATTTTTTTGTCTTTTCATATTCATTATATAGATGGTTGATTCAGTAGTTTCTATCCATTTCATTTGTTCATGTTCATAATTAATTAATATAAGCTACTAATTTAGTAGTTTTATGTTGATTTTATGTGTTTATTATTAATCACCATAAATTTATTAGTATGATTTGGAGACTAAATTTTAAGAAAATGTCATACAATGTGCATGTTTATCTAATATGATAACGCAAAGTTACATATGTTAATTACACAACTAAATAATATCTAGTGGAAATAAAAATAATTTCAACCATAAAAATTTTATTATATAAAATATCAAGTATTACAATATGATTTTCCAACTTAATATGGATTGGACTAAATTTCAAAGCATTGCAAGTGAATTCACCAACTCTAAAGGCTTGACCATCTGTCTTTGTGATTATGTCTTATGTAACATATTGGCTCTTAGGTTATCACTATATAAATTCTCTTCTCTCTCTCTTTTTGCATTTGTCGCTCTAGTGTTTTTTTTTTGTAAGCTGTGGTGTTTCTCATTCTATTACTCGTTCAAAAAACATTACATCATATCATAATCAGTCTTTGCCCGCCCTCCAGGGGAAACCGGGTCAGAGTTCCATCGATAGTTTTTAAAAGCAGCCCAAAAATAGAAGGCTCTCAGTCTGGTAGTCTGAGCTAGATAAACTATACAATCATGAGCCTTACTAAAACTATGCCTAAAACTACTGCTCTGAACTGCATGCTTTCTACTATCTATAACAGGTACAAAGCTAAAACCAAAGAAATTACTATAGTTATTAAACATATCTCATATCATTCGGTGCCGCCATGAGGTTGCTAAGCTGCTTCTTCTGCTGGGGCTGGGATGACGCGATTCAGCAGTTGTTGTATAGCCTCCAGCTTCTCATCCTGTTTGGTCATTGCTACACGCAGAAAGGCTAGTTCACGGCGGATATCAGGACCCCCTTTAGCCAGATTGACCATTTCTTTCGCCACCTGCTCTAGCGCTTTGGCCATGAGGCCCTTCATAACCCAGTAGATGTGGAGCGACTGTTTGAATAAGGACATGCGCCCTCGCGTATGCCCCGGGTCAGGGATAAGGAATTCCCAGTCTCCCATCTCCTCGTCAGATTGCTCCTGGATCCATTTGTCGCTCTAGTGTTACTGTTTTCCTCTTTCTTCAATTGTTGCTTCTTACATCGATATTGAATTCCCCTCCTGAAAATGAAAGAAGATACAATGTAGAGTATAAGACATGAAAGAGAATGAATACTTGAATATAAAATAAAGTAGACTATAAAATATTTATATGACATATACCTCAACATTCGATAGTGGCCACTATGTGGCTAGATGACCTATATAAACAAAGCAAATAAAATGTCACCATAGAAAATGGAATTGGAGGGGGATTCATCATGCATGCTAGGATTTTTTGTGTGTGCACATATCATATTGCTCACTTCTAATTGTATAAAAAACAAAAAGTATGAACAATGACATGTAGTGACATGTGGGTGTCTATTTGACTCAATGATATGCTTAATTTTTTAACTCATTCCAATCTTACCACAATGAAATTAAGAGAGACAAGGACACAAGAAGGACTCTCAATAACTGAAATTAGAGACTTTAGAATGCAACTCAATTGTACTTGAATGTAACGATAAGTATTTGTAGCTTCCTAGTCACCGATGAGCGTCAAATCACATTGTGAAAAATTCCTTGCATTATGATAATTTGGTTGCACCTGCACTAATCCTCTGTAGTAGTCCCTTGACTTGCCTATACATATAATTTTAGAAACAATCATACTCCTGCAATTATTTCCTATATGGATCATCTGTGTCCCCCCACATTGATAGTTATTTTTCAACGAAAGAGAATAGAACTCTCCAATTGCATCATTGCATTTCAAAACAATTCTTGAGTATTTCCAGGTGATTATTGAACTAGTCTCTACTCAGGTCCATGAAATCCTTGATTTGTCTCCATTGCAAAAACCTCTTTTTGTAATAAAATTATAAATCCCACATCTTCATTCCTCGTCATTGACATACCAATTCTTTAAAGTGGAATACTTTATCATTTCTCCCTCTGTGGAATAGAGATCCATTACTGTGGCATGGAGATGATTGGTGTCATAAAATGGTATAGTTCATCCTTCAATATATGTCACAGAACTCCTCTCATCTACAAAAATAAGAGTCCTCTCAAAATGCCTGGTCTCCATCACATTCATCCTGAAATACGTGGATATTTCCATGGGTGACAAAGTGTGCTTGGAGATTTAATAGAAGGAGCTATCACTAAAAAAATAAGAATACAATGCAGCATAATAGTTATCAGTAGGAGCAACAACCATGCTAAGCTACTTCCTAACTAGATAAAGATACTCCTGAATTACCTCTTATAACGAAAAAAAGATAACCTCAACTACCTATAGAGTCTACCTATACATGGTAGCAATGAAAACACTGTCAAAAACGACATCTACAACAACATTGGTCAATCTCTTCTTCTAGTCAAGGGCATGCCCAAATTTTGAAAAGTATCAATCAGGTTAGGGTCCACCTCATCCAGGCTCATGTTCTTCTTCTACTCTCTCTATTTAGGTTCAGAATAGTAACAAAGGTATTTGAAAATCATAGGTGGGTAAAATTTATCAGACCATTGAGTTCTTCCATTTTTAATTATTGTCCATAAGATTTGAATCTAAATTGCAAAAGTAATTCATGTTCCTTCTCTTTAGCTGAAATTAACCTAAGCTTTGGAGAGTTGTAAGGTTTAATGGATCTAAGTATATTCTAATTGAAATATAGTAACATGGTTTAAAATTGTAGGCATTGAGATCATAATCTAAGGGTGAAACAGAAAAGATTTTATCTTCATGATTACAAGAAATTTTAATTTCATGTAACAAAGTTTGAGGAAGGTCTAGCATTTGCATCCTACGAGAAAATTTTCTTGCATCACTTGAGGCCTTTTAATTTGGGCATGGTAGATTCCATTACACAAACAATGAACTGCTAAAAAAATGGTGAAAAGAAAAAACAAAATTTCATGCATTCTAACCCTAGAAATGTTAGGGGAGGAGCGAACTGATGTGTACAACAAGGACATGCAAAATTCTTACTTGTTCATTGTCTTTTGATGAATTGTTGGCTGCAATGAAGATCTGAATTATCATAATCATTAAACCATTTGGACAATAAGGACACGAAAAATTCTTACCTGTGCATCGTCTATCATAATTATTAAACCCTTTGTACAATAAGGACATGAAAAATGCTTACTTGTGCATTGTCTTTTGACGAATTGTTGGCTTCATTCAAGATCCGCATTATCATAATTTTTAAACTCTTAAATCTAGATAAAATTTATGATTTGATCATATAAACCCTCAAAATTATTTACCCATATGAACAAAAATCCTCTTTAGTAAAAATGAATGACTCCAAATTCATACCCGTGTACAAATTACCAAAATATCATAATCATTAAACACTCAAATCTAAATAAAATTTATGATTTGATCATATAAACTCTCAAAATTATTTACCCATAAGAACAAAAAATCCTCTTTAGTAAAAAGGAAGAACAGAGTCCAAATTCATACCCATGTAAAAATTATCAAAATATCCATGGCCAATGACCTTGCCCTTATCATAATCATTAAACCCTCAACTCTAGATAAAATTTATGCTTTGCATTTACCCATAAGAACAAAATTCCTCTTTAATAAAAAGGAAGAATAGAGTCCAAATTCATACCCATGTACAAATTACCAAAGTATCCACGCCCAATGACCTTGCGCTTATCATAATCATTAAACCCTCAACTCTAAATAAAATTTATGCTTTGATCATATAAACCCTTGAAATTATTTACCCATACAAACAAAAATCCTCTTTAGTAAAAAGAAAGAACACAGTCCAAATTCATACCCATGCACAAATTACCAAAATATCCACGCCCAGTGACCTTGCCCTTGCTCCATCTAATTGTTGATGCTCTAAAGTTGTTTCCCATGCAAACTCCATCTGGGGTTTGAATCCCGTGAAATCCATAGATCACGTTGATGGTCTTTATTTTCTTTGACATTGTTGATCCATGATATAGGTTTTAATATTTTACAACCAATACCATGGCTTATCAATAATACAAGTCCAAAAACCATAACTTATTTCATAACTAAAACATTTTACAACAATATGACAAGATTCTTAACATGGATATTCACCCCCACATTACGATAGACATTATTAACTTGTAAAAAATAGCCTTTGTTGCAATACCATGGGTGAATACCATGGATTATCAATACCACATGCCCAAAAACCATAAATTATTTCACAATCAAAATATTTTATAACAATACCACATGGCCAAAAAACATAAATTATTTCACAATCAAATATTTTACAACAATATGAAAAGATTGTTAACCATGGATATTCACCCTCACTTTACCATGGATATTAACTTCTAAATCGGCTTTGTTACAATACCATGGGCCAATACCATGGCTTACCAATACCACATGCCTAAAAACCATAACTTATTTCATAGTAAAAATATTTTACAACATTTGTTTAATTGAATCTAAAAGGGAAAATGTTACAATTTAAGATATATGTAAACTCTTTATTCTCACGACTACTAAAAATATTCCCATAGAAATTAAAATTAGTTTTTAATAAAATTATGATAAAATGGATCTATATTCGATTCTTTATATATATATATCTATATATATATATATATATATATATATATATATATATATAGATAAAGAACCAACATGTATCCATCATAGCTATGTATCCAAGGGATGAGAGCAAGCAAATTGACTACCAGTTTTACAAGAAATTAAGTTCTTCTAATTTAGATAATTTCTTAAAGACTTCCGATCTTCTTTCATTCCATGCCTCTCCTTTTGGTTGTATCGAGTGTCATTCTTTATACTTTATCTATTTTCTTTAGAAACTTTATATAGGTTGCTATCTTTGGATATTTGCTACGCATTGAAATCTAATCTTTTGGTTATTCTTCTTGGCTTCGCCACCTTATACAATGTGATCAAGTATAAGAGAGAGTTGGGGGGTGGGGAGTGGAAAGAGGGAGCAAGACGGTGAAAATGTTGGAGGATAGAGAGAGAGAGAAAGAGAGAGTGATGGGGGGAGAGAGGGAGTGAGAGCAAGGAAGAGAGAGGAGACAGAGAGATGGATTTGGAGTAGGAGAGAGAGGGAGGAAATAACAAGGACATAGAGAGATATATGTGGAGAGAGAGAGGAGTGAGAAGGGAGAGATGGAGAGAGAGAAAGGGAGAGAGGAGAGGAAGGAAGAGAAATAAGAGGAGAGGATAGAGATAGGGAGAGAAGGGTAAGGGAGAGAGATGGAGACATAGAGATGTAGAAGGATAGGAAGGGGGGGAGATAGTGATAGAGTTTGATGGAAGATAGAGAGAGAGGGAGAGTGATTTAGGGGGCAGAGATAGAGGGAGGTGGGAGATAAGGGATACAGAGGAAGGAAGATAGAGATGAGGAGAGAGGGATGGAATTGGAGGGGGTAGGAGAGGGAGGGAACAAGAAAAACATAGAGGGAGAAAGGTGGAGAGATAGAGGAGGTGACAAGGGAGTCATGGAGAGAGAGTGAGGGAGAGAGGAGAGTAGGAGAGATTAGAGAGAAGAATATAGATAGAGAGGGAGAGAAGGGGAAGAGAGGGAGAGAGTGTGTGTGTATGTTTGTGGGGTGAGATAGAGAGAGGGAATAGAAAAGAGATAAATACAAAAATAGATATTATATAGTATTATATAACCAACCTAGATCCATACTAACCCTATAACTATGAAGTGTCGTGAGGGATCCAATCTCTCAAGGTGAAAACATTTCCTCAAGTTTTGCACTTGAAAAAAAAGTTTTCACCTTGAGAGATTGGACCCCTCTCAATGCTTGATAGATCTGAGGTTAAGATGGATGTAGGTCGGTTAATATGAAAATAAGGTAGTTTTATTTGATATTATATTCTTAAAAAATAAAATTTCCCTTTAAATTAATTTCAAATTAGAACTATGAAGTGGTTGAAAGAAGGAGCGTTGGAACTCGACTGCAAGGGTTTTGTACTCTTCTCAGATGGCGCAGTCTGTTCTGCTCAGACAGCCATCTCAGACCTGACCTCTGGCCCTGACGCTACCTAACTGCTCTGTGAAGGATCGAAGGGCAAATGGACAATCCCCAGGGGGGGCTTCAATGCCCTCCCCCAAAGCAAGTAATATGCAGCACCAATTTGAAAGGATGATACTATTTGGCTCGGTCAGTGAGGAAGTGATCAACCAGGAGATCCCATGCCGAAATGAGAGCACTAGAAAATACAAATCAGAAAACAAGATAGAAGAAGAACCAGGATGGAATAACCGACCGGATGGAATCCCGAAGGTCTCTTCGACCACCTGCAAACCAATAGCAATAGATCGACCCAGAATCAAACTGTCGAGGGAAAAAATAGAAGAACGCATCCAATTTATGAAAGATCATGCGCTCATTGGAAAATTTATAGGGTTCTGGCCGACGGAAAAAGCCCTATACAGCTGGATAACAGCGAAGTGGAAGCCTAAAGGAAATGTGACTCTGCAGCTAGGCCCAAAAGGATTCTTTACAACGATCTTCTTTTGCCTGGAAGACAAATACAGAATCCTAGTTGAGGGACCCTACTTCTTCAACTCAGCTGGCCTATACTTAAGGGACTGGACACCCAGATTCAACCCGGATATGGAGGACCTCACCTGGGCTCCGGTCTGGATAAGAATGTACTCACTTCCAGATGAGTACTGGGATGAAGATATCCTGAGAAATATAGGAAATGGTCTAGGGGAATACATAAAGGCAGCAGAAGAAACTAAAATGCGTAGATACACATTATACGCCTGCATCTGCATCTTCATGCGCCTGGACAAAGCTCTGCCAGAATCGGTAAGTCTCTCTCACCGTGACTATGAATGGATTCAACCCTTAGACTATGAACATGTCCCGTTTCGATGTCGTAAATGCCACGCAATAGGGCATATTTTCAGAGATTGTCCCCTAAATGTCAAAGCTAATGCTCCTGCCCCCTCTGACTCCCTGACCCATGACGGCTTCACCAAAGCCCCTACCGGCAAACGAGCGCATAAAAAACCAACAACAGGGAAGAAACCCCTGCAAAACAACACCTCTGATCCAGCAGTCAGAAATAGCTTTGAAATCCTAGCTCAATCTACGGAAGAGCTAAACCCATCCTCAATACCCAACTCTGGCCTCCCCTCCTCATCCACCCAGCCACCTCCTTCAGCCCCCTCCTCTGAACCCCCTCCATCCAAAGACACCCTAGTTAACCCCACGGAAAGCAAAGAGAAGCAGGTAGAAAAAGACATTGAAATGGAGGTTGATGGATCTTTAGACCCCCTCCAAGGCTCAGATATTCCCTCAGAAGAAAATAACCAGGTGCAACGAATGGAAGAAGAAACATAAAGCATAGATTTGAATGGACTAGATATATTAGAACTAGAAGCAGCATGCAAAAAGAAAGCCTTTGAAAGTATCCCAGAGCATCAGCTTAACAAACTAGAAGTGGTCATTTCCCGAGCCTACCAACAGTATCAGCTCGGCATCCAATAAGGAAGTCAATGGGATTTAGGCCCTACTCCAAAAGACTCCAAAAAAAGGGGAAGAAGAACTGAACTCCAAATGACAATAGCGGTAGGGAAAATCCTGGTGGACTCAGGCAGGTATGCTAAGCTTACGAAGTACTATAAGCTCTCCACCAATAGTGAATCATGAAGCTCATTTCATGGAATCTAAGAGGGCTCAATAGCACAGGAAAACTCAGAATGTTAAAAGATATGATAAAAATGGAAAATCCGCAAATATGCTTTCTCCAGGAGACAAAATGCAACAACTCAACTCTAGGTACTATCCTCTCTAAGGCTTGGCTAGGATGTCAATTGGTGGCTGTGGATGCATCTGGCGCATCTGGAGGGCTTGCCATTGCGTGGAACTCTCAAGCACTTACTCTCTCGGACTTTCACGCTTCTCATAATTTAATCCAGGCTGCATTCCACATTATACGCACTAATATTCATGGGAGTCTCTCGAATGTCTACTTCCCTCAGGAAGTAGGGGAAACAATTTCTCTCCTCCACACCTTAGAAGATCTAAACTTCAATAGAAGGTACCCACTTTGGATTATCGGGGGGGATTTTAAAATGATAACAAAATTGGAGGAAAATATTGGGGGCAGAAATAGGCTGGAACAGGAAAACACCCATTTCAAAGACTTCATCCAGAATGCATCTCTGATAGATCTACATTTCTGTAATGGCACTTTTACGTGGAGCAACCAAAGAGCAGGCAATCATCAAATAGCCTCCAAACTGGACCGATTTCTAATTTCAGACAACTCGATTCATCTAGGGGGAGATATTTTAGTGGCCATACTTCCTCACTTAGGATCTGATCACTGGCCTATTGCTCTACAATGGCAACGTCCTGGCAGCAACACAAGAAGACCTTTTCACTTCGAGGAATTCTAGTTTACCCATCCCTCCAAAGAATTTGTTCACACATCATGGACAACCTTCAGCCCGCCAGAAGGATCCAAGATGTTCCAGTTCCAACAGAAACTCAAACATCTAAAATTTAACCTTAAGCGATGGAATAGAGATACCTTCAGAAACATCTTCAAGGCGCAACATGATCTTCGAAAAGCCCTAACGAAATTGCAGCAAGAAACAAGCACAAGAGGCCACAAAGAAAGAATCCTTGAGTAGGAGAAGCACATCCACAATTAGCTGGAGGAGAGAAGAAAGCAGGAGGAGATATACTGGAAGAAAAAGTCCAGGATCAGATGGTTGAAAGAGGGAGAACGAAACACTAAATTCTTCCACAGAACCACTGTTCAACGAAAAATGCGCAATAACATCCCTTTCATACAAAAACCAGGAGGGGAAAGGGTTGAACAGCATGAGGAAATTGAGAAGGAATTCCTCAATCACTTCAAGCAAGTCCATCAAGAGCCTGAAATCAAAAGACGTCCCGCAATAGATAGAATCACACACAATATGCCAAAACTAATCACGGAGGAGCACAATGAACTCCTCCTCCGTCCAATTTAAACTCAGGAAGTGGAGATTTCTATGGCACAGCTTAAAGATGGAAAAGCTCCTGGCCCAGATGGCTTCACCACCACTTTCTTTCACAATTTCTGGGAGCTGATAAAGTTGGAAGTCTGGCAAGTGGTAGAGGAATCGCGAGCATATCATTGGTTGCTTCCCTTTCTTAACTCCACTTTCATCGCCCTAATCCCTAAAGAGGAGGACTCAATCACCCCGGACAAGTTCCAGCCAATTTCTCTCTGCAACGTAATATACAAAGTCATCTCTAAAGTCATTGCAAACAGGATAAAGCCCCTCTTGCCAATGCTCATTTCTCAGGAACAGTCTGGATATGTGGAAGGGAGACAGATTATGGACGACATCATCCTCTCGCATGAGATCATACACACTCTCAAGCATTCAAATCAGGTAGGTATGCTCCTAAAACTTGATCTTTCCAAAGCATTTGATAAGCTCAGTTAGACTTACATACAGCAAATGCTAATTTCTTTCGGATTCAGTCCCACATGGATCCGCTGGATTATGAGTCTAATCTCCTCCACTTTCTTCTCCATTATCGTGAATGGGATCCCCTCTCGCCCCTTTTCCCCCTCCTGGGGTATAAGGCAAGGCGACCCCCTATCCCCCTTCCTCTTTGTATTAATGGTTGAAGGCCTAGGATGTCACATTAAAAAAGCACTTCACTCACATCAGCTCAAAGGCCTCTCCATTCATCATTCGCCTACCATCTCTCATCAGCAGTTTGTTGATGACACTTTTCTCTTCGGCTACCCATATGTCCAAGAAGCCTCCAAATTTAAATCCGTGCTCAATGACTTCACCGAAGCCTTAAGAACCAGCATCAACTGCTCAAAATCGCAGATCTCTTTCTTCAACACCCCTTCGGTTGTCAAGTCTGCAATAATCCGCATTTTGGGATTCCCTATCGCCACCCTTCCCTCCAAATACCTTGGAGCCCCCCTAACTGTCTCTGCCATCAAGCATTCCTCATGGTGCATCCTAATTGAAAAGCTCGAATCCCATCTAAACCAAT
Organism: Pinus tabuliformis; assembly: GCA_031772625.1. Classification (NCBI taxonomy): domain Eukaryota; kingdom Viridiplantae; phylum Streptophyta; class Pinopsida; order Pinales; family Pinaceae; genus Pinus; species Pinus tabuliformis. The sequence continues at coordinate 1,264,950,824 of CM062807.1, read as the reverse complement.
GGTCACACAGAGCTCTGAACTTAGTTAGTCACGCAGTGCTCATAAAGTTTGTCCTTCAAGAAGTGCCGTTGTACCTATTCTCCATCCTTGTTGCACCAAAGTGGGTCCTAAAAGGACTAAGGAATATTCAGAGAGGATTCCTATGGGGAAGCACAACAACTAATCACAAATGGGCCCTAGTAAAGTGGAGCACAGTTTGCAAGCTAAAAGAAAGAGGAGGCATCGGCCTTAGAGATCCCAAGAATAACAACGCTATCATGGGAGCCAAAATATGGTGGCAATGGCTCACCAGCCCAGGAAAACCCTGGGTCACATTATGGATGGCCAAGTATGCCAATCACCGACCCCAGGAAGAGCTCATCATATTAACTCCCAATGATAAAGGATCGCTAATTTGGAATGCAGCCAGAGAACACTACCAAATGATCCAGACACACAATTTTTGGGAGGTAAGAAATGGCAACACCGTCAGATTCTGGACAGATGCCTAGAATCAAATGCCTCTTCTCAGCCATGTACTTAACCTGCCACTGAATACCATTAGGGAGGAGCAACAACAAGAAAATATTGGGCAGTAATGGACCCAGGAAACTGAGAAGGGCTTCAGGATATGGAAACCGGGCAACCAAGTAATCACAAATGAACATCACCAAATTATCCAGGAAATGGATAGGGAACTGAGCAAAAGAAGAATCAGGTACGATGAAAGAAGAGACATTCTAAGATGGGGATATATCCAGAAAGGAGCCTTCACCACATCCGAGGCCTACAAAATCATCTGCAATAACTCCGATCCCCAGGACCCAATCTGGAGAAAAATCTGGAGTTCTGGCTCCTGGCCTAAAATCCGCCATTTTATCTGGTTGGTAGGACATTAGAGAATTCTAACTTGGGACAAGCTAAGAAGCAGAAACTTTCACGGCACCTCCATTTGTTTCAATTGTAGTGCCCACGAGGAAACTCTCCAAAATCTACTAGACTCATGTCCCTTGGCCAATCAGCTATGGGAAAAGGCAAGCTTCAAATGTCAAAGAAGATGCAGACTTGAGAATGAAATCACTAACTCAATACGTCAGTGGCAATGGGACCCTTACAAGAGTGAAATCCTCAATCATCTATGGAAACTAGTTCCCGGGCTAGTCCTATGGAGCATATGGAAGGAACAAAATAAGTGCATATTAAAAAATCAGCGCTCTTCGATAGACAATATTTGGAACCTGCTCTGTAGAATTCTTCAAGCGACTCTTATGCTAATATCTTGGAAGGAGGAGGACTGGCCTACTTTAGATAATGAGAAGGCCATTATGGACAACTGGAAAATACATCTTGCTCAAGGATCTCACAAGCAAGACCATTATGAAAACAACACACAAAAACAAGTCACTTGGACTCCCCCACCAAATTATACATTCAAACTCAACTTTGATGGTGCCTCCAAAGGGAATCCCAGACTCGCAGGCTTTCGAGGAATAATAAGGAATCATGAAGGTGACCCCCTGATGCTGTATTATGGAAAATTTGGATGGGACACCAATAAATCAGCTGAGTTAGAGGGACTTTGGCAGGGACTCCTACTTGCTCGGGGTCATAACTTTCATCCTCTGGAGGTGGAAGGAGACTCTCAGATCCTCATAAATATGGCCAAAAATATCCTAAATGGATCTCACGCTAGGAAAATAGCCACCAGCTGGAGGCTCGAAGCAAGACTGGAAGCCATAGAACTTGAGCTCCACAGAAACAGAGCTATCACCTTCACTCACATAAAAAGGGAGGGTAACAAGGTTTCCGACTTCATGGCCAATGTGGAGGTGGAGACTGACCACTCTCTAATCACAGGGCATCTGAATACTATTTTAACACATGACAAAGCTCAAGAATGCTCACATCTGGTCCAAAAAGATGCAGGCCCCCCGGATGCGGGTGTTAGATAGGATGGGACGGACGTGGGCGGCAGGTCACATGCAGGCCATATGCCATCACGTGGCAGACGTCAGAGGCACAGGCGTTGCAAGCGGCTAGTTTAAGGTGATGTTACAGAGCATAGTAAATGCCCTGCACGGCAATTCGGCTCAAGCGGAGGTTGTAGTTATGGCGGGTGCGCTCCAAGGTAAGACAGTTGAGTCTATAAACAATGTTGTTGCATATGGTCAAGGAATGTTGGTGGCTCTTCCTTCTGGCAGGTCTTTGCAATTCGGGTGGCCTTGCCTCCCCGTCTTCGTCGGGATCTCCTCGTTGTCTGTTTGGCTCATTCCGCAGTCTATTCCGGCAGCTGGTTGTTGGATTATCACATGGTCTGTTCAAATTTCCTCTCCTTGACACCTATAAGGATGGTGAGACCTCGACAACGTCTGCTTAGCTGTCGAGGCACTTCAAGAGGAGGAACCTATCGCAGTCGCGAGGCAGATAATTCCATCCACTGCTATTATTGCAATAACTTACGCTCCACTGGAGCTAATCCCCTTCACTCCAGTCAATTCATGGACGCTGGTGCATCAAGCTCGGCTGCCTTGCCCGCCTTCAGCTCTGCTATCTTCAATTTTAGTAGTTCCAAGAACAGCCTGCAGATTAGTGCGCATGTTTCGGTCCTATTCATTCAAAATTCCTAGGAAGACAATGAATCCCTGGATGAACATGGGCAGAGGAAGGCTGACAGCAAGATGCAAGAAGAAAAGGTACCTGAAACTAACCCGGAGAAGGATGTTAAAGATCCTACCTCAGACCTGGAAAATGTCTCGAAAAGAAAGCTTGATCAGAGGGAGAGGACCAGCGAAGCAGAAGACACTGCTCCCACTGCTACTGAAAGGGAGGCTTATGGTTGGTGTAGGGTAGAGGAGGAGAAAATGGACGAATAGCGATGCCCGAGCTCGAGGTTCACACAACTCTTCTGTCTGGTCTTCTGGTCTCTTTTACTGTCTGTTTTGGCTTAGTTTTGGCACCAATGCTTTGTGTTTATGTCTTTGAAACTTCATTAATGGGCTGGTTACTGTTAGTCCCCCCTGCATGGGATAATTCAGATCTCTGGTCGGCGCCCCTATGTGGGATAGCTCTTTTGGATGGTTCAGCTTCTGTATTTGGTGCCCCTGCCTGGGCTAGTTTTTTTATTAGCCTCAAATTCTCCTGGATGATATCCCCAGAGCCTGGTTCTCTCTGTATGGTCATGATGTAAATTTTGCCTTTTGTACATAATATATTAGCATAGTTTCTACCAAGAAAAAAAATAATTCAAATTAGAACTAGATCCAATTATATTCAATGAATAGTGTAGAAAATATATGGTAGGTTAACCCGATAATGTAATATAAATCAAAGCAGAATACTATAACCTACTTCTACTATCAATTTGTGGAAGATTAAAGATTGAGGTGAACAATATAACTAGAAGAGGAAGAATCAATGACACATTACACATGAAAATACTTTGGGGAAAGCCTCAAATAAAAATCCCACACTATTGTATTATCATACATGGTGGAAATACTTAGGAGTTATACAAAGCCTTAGCTCTCACAGCTAGCCAGCTCTCAGTACAATCCTCATGGATGCTCACATGCCATCTTGGCTTCTCTCTAGCTTTCCTCTTTTCCCTCCAAAATCCTATCTCCTTGCATTGTTCCTTGTGGATGATTAGCCTTTACCAAGTGGAAAACCAATCCTTCAAAACTGGGCAATCCTCAAGGATAAATCCTTGATTGCATGCATGAGTTTTCTCCATGAGAAAACATATGCAACTGATAGTATATTCACCTTGATCTTTAATCTCAACTGGGTATTTCTTAGAATAAACATGCATGAGTTTATGATGAGGGAATCTTCAGTTAACTAGAGTAGCATTAGTTGAGTGCATTAATGCATCAACTGACTATTAACTCACTATTAGTTCCTAAAATAGTTTGGAACTAATTTAACTAGACTTGACTTAATAAACTGAGTTAACTAATTATAACTCAAATATAACTCAATCTAATCTCCTTAATTTAAGGGATAACTCTTGCATGACCTCAGAAAGACTTCTAACTTGAATTTCTCCAACTAATTAATTTAAAATAAATTAATTAATTATTTCCAAGTATTTGTTAAGACTAAATTTGATTTTAATTCACAATTTAATTCAAGGAAAAATTAAATTGGAATATTCTTGTTGCCATATTTCAACACTCCCTCTCAACAAGAAAGGGATTATCTGCCACCCCAATCCTGTTTGTATGGAACTCAAATTTACACTTTGACAATGCCTTTGTCAAAATGTCAGCATCTTGCTCCTCTGTCGAAATATGCTGTAGCAACATGATCATTCTCACTACATAGTCTCTAAGATGATGATACTGGTTGTTGATGTGCTTGGACCTATCATGAAATATTGGATTCTCAGAGAGTTAGATACAACTCTTATTATCACAATAGATCACAATTGGATCCATCCTCTGATAAAAAAAAACAACTAGGATTTTCCGCATCCAGATGGCCTCACATGCTGCCTAAATTGCAGCCATGTATTCTGCCTGTGCCGAGCTGAGTGCAATCGACCTCTGTTTCCTGTTGTACTAAGAAACTATCACTGACCCAAGGTTGAAAATCCCCCCTGATGTGCTCTTCCTATCTGATGGGCTCCCTGCCCAATCTGCATCAGTGAAGCCCTATAGCTTCACTCCCTTTGTCCCTTTGTACCATAATCCATACTGAGATGTTCCTTTGAGGTATCTCAATACATCATTTTCTACCTTCCAAAACATCTTGGTAGGATGAACCATCACTTGACTTAGTTGGTTCACCGCATAGCACAAATCTGGTTGTATGTTCACTAAGTACATGAGTGAACCCACAAGTTGCTTGTACACAGTAGCCTCTACCACTTCTCTTGAAGTAACAACCTCCTTCCTCTAGTTACCTGCTAGAGGAGTCTGCATGGGCTTGCACTTCTCCATGTCGATCTCCTAAGTATCTTGTTGGCATACTTGCCCTGAGACACAAATAACTACCCATACTTCTACCACACTTCCATGCCAAGGAAGTAATGCATGAGACCCATGTCTTTCATCTCCAGTTCTCTTACAAGGTCCTCCTTGCAAGACATGATCAACTGATCATCACCAGTCAATATAAGATCATCAACATAAAGTACGATGATCAACATCCTACCTTTCGCCATGATGTGGTACAGGTTCGAGTGAGCTTCAGCCTTTGTGAAGCCCAACCCAGTGAAGTAGTTATCTATATTGGTGTACCAAGCACAAAGTGCTTGCTTCAGCCCATACAACGCTCTCTTGAGTCGTCACACATGTGACTCATGATCGAAGGTCTCAAACCCTTCTGATTGCTCTATGTATACCTCTTCCTCAATCTGGCCATTGAGGAATGCAATCTTCAGATCCATATGATGGATCTTCCAACCCATCAGTGTGGATAGTTCCAACATAGATCTAATAGATGAGTACCTTCCGATAGGAGCAAAAGTCTCATCATAGTCGATCCCCTGAACCTGTGAAAACCCACGGGCAACAAATATTTCCTTATGCTTCTCCACACTACCATTAGCAGCTTTCTTTACCTTGTAAAGCCAACTGGTACTCACAAATGACTTGTTCTCTGGTCTCGGAACCATGTCCCAAACACTGTTACGAACTATGGAGTCATACTCGTTCACCATAGCATCAACCCAAATTGGTTGCTACACTACTTCCTCAAACAAAGATGGCTCGGTCTGAACATATTCCCCAGCAAGGGCCATGTATCCAGTGTACCTCTCAGGTGACCTCCTCTGTCTACGCTGAGAAGATGGTGCTCCCATATTCTCTCTTGCATCCTCCAACAATCTGTCAGCTTCTCTTGTGCTCTTCCATCCATCTCTGGAAGACTCTTCTTGAGTGGATGTCACCACTCCTGGAACCTCTACATGTGGATGCTCCACATTAGTCTGAGGTTCCTCCTCCTTAGGAACCAAGAGTTCCTCCATAACCCATAGTTGGAGCTCCCTCTCAATGGAAACTGGCATGGCCTTCTGCTCATCAAACTTGAGACCTCTGTGAACCACAATCCTTCAACTAGTAGGAAAGTACACCCGATAGTTGTGAGGTGTATCAACGTACCGCACAAATATCCCCAACTCTGTTGTCAGCTCAAGATTCTTCCGTGCATCCTTTTTCACATGGCAATATACCAATGAGCCAAAGATCCTAAGGTGACCCACATCTGGTCTCTTACTAGAGAAAGCTTCCTCTAGTGTCTTCATCCCAAGTATGCGACGCGTGCTTCTATTATGAAAATAGACTATTGTGCTGCATGCCTCAACCTGTAAGTGAAGTGGTAGGCCTTGTTCATGCAACATTTCCCGTACTGCCCCTACAATAGTTTTTTTCTTCCTCTCAGCCACTCCATTCTACTTTGGGTTATGAGGTGTCGTCAAATATCGTTCAATTCCTTCTACTGCACATAAGTCCTTAAAATCTTGACAGACGTATTCTCCATCATTGTTGCTTCTCAAGGCCTTGATCTTTTTCCTTGACTCTTTCTCTACCAAAGCTTTGAACTCACAAAACTTTGTGAAAGTTTGGTCCTTCTTCTGCATGAAATAAATCCAACATTTACGAGAATAGTCATAAGTGAAAATCATATAATACCTTTGCTTCGTTGTGGATGCTGTCGAGAATGGTCCACACAAATTAGTATGAACTTTCTTTAAGATAGCCTCTGCTCGACTATCTCAATCATGAAAGGAATACTTGGTGTACTTTCCCAAGGTACAACCTTTGCATGTGTCAACATGCTCAAGTTTACCTTTGGGAAGTCCTATAAATATATGTCGCATTATCTTCAAAGCCCCATGATGCAAATGGCCCAACCACCTGTGCCACAACTCGCCAATTTCTGGGCTTTGCACCAATTCTGCTTTTGTACTCAATGTTGCACAATCATATAACTCTAGTTTATAGAGATTCTTCACCCGAATCCCTATCCTCTTGATCTGACCTGTGGCTATGTGTCTTAGGAATTCCTTTCCTTTACGAAAGACAACATCGTAGCCTTTGTCCTCCAACATCACGACCGATACCAAGTTCTTCTTTAGTCTAGGCACATACATCATGTCTATCAAGGTGAGAGGAGTGCCATGCTCCCTCTGAAAAGCAACTGTTCCCACTCCTGAAACATTATACCTTCCATCATCACCCATCTCTATGCGCACCTTGAGGTCTTTCTCCTCCAAGGCACGTAATAAATTTTTATCACTGGTCATTTGGAATGAGGCTCCACTATCAAGATACTAGACACAACCCATCATATATGGCACCATGCATGTGATGAGGGTAAAGTCCATTTTGAACTGAGAGGCTAATGCCTCACCTTCTGATCCTTCTGAGGATCCCTTCTTGGACTTCTTCGATGGGCAATTAGTCGCATAATGTCCCATCTTGTGACAATTAAATCATATTACTTTAGACATGTCACCCTTCTTCCCTCCATGATAAGAATTTGATTTGAAATGGGAAGCCTTCCCCTTCCATTTCCTTGTCTTACTTGCTAAGGCAAGGTTTTCTTCATTATCATTCTTGGATGAAGAACCATCTTGTGTGCTCTTCCTGATCTCCTCCTGCATAAAATCCGATGATAGTCATTCCCAATCCGACAGTTTCTCCCTTTCTTTCATAGAGCCTTGGTATCTATTGCAACTCTTTGGAAGGCCAAAGAGAGCGAGGCTCACCATATCATCATCGGTGGTAGTTATTCCCACACTTCCAAGCTCATCTATGAAGGTGGTGAGCTTTTTCAGATATGTGCAAATAGTATTGCCCTTCTCCATCTTGATTCTTCGAAGCTTATCCTTGAGTGCCAATTTCCTCTGGTCGCTACTATTCTGATAGAGGTCCTTCAATGTCTTCCACATTGAAAATGGTGTATCCTTCCCATGGAGACTCGAGACAATATGGTCTCAAACTCCCTCAAGGATGATCTGCCTCACCTTCACCACACACTTCTTCCACTCGACCAACTCTCGTGCATTAGTTGAAGCTGGCTTTGGGATTTCTTGATCAATGAATTCCTTCAAGCCATTGTCTTCTAATACAACCTCCATTCTATCTTTACATGCTATGTAATTGAAGTTGCCTTCCAAGGCATACTCAAGTCTCAAGACATAGAAATTCCATTGGCTAACCTTGAAGTATGATATGAATTCAATTTGCACCTACAACCTCGAACTTCAAACTTTGAATTCTCTTCTCAATATATTGTTCACAGCTTTGATAACATGTAGAAAATCTGTGGTAGGTTAACTCGATAATGCAATATAAATCAAAGCAGAATACTATAACCTACTTCTACTATCAATTTGTGGAAGCTTAAAGATCAAGTTGAACAATATAACAGCAAGAAGAAGAATCAATTGCACAATACACATGAAAATACTTTGGAGAAAGCCTAAGCTAAAAACCCCACACTATTGTATTATCATACATGGTGGAAATGCATAGGAACTATACAAAAGACTTAGCTCTCATAGCTAGCCAGTGCTTAATACAATCCTCTCAGATGCTCAAAGGAAATCTTGGCTTCTCTTTAGCCTTCCTCTCTACCCTCCCAGCTCCTATTTCCTTGCACTGTTAGAGTTAGGGTTGGACCCTAACATGCCCTCCCCCATAAAAATAGCCTTGTCCTCAAGGTTGAAGCTGCGTAAACTATTGAAGGATAGTGGCTAGTTCCTAGGTCACATCTTTTGGAGAGGTGTCTTTCCACTTGACGAGGACTTCCTTGATCGTGCGCCTGCGCAGTTGCCATTCTCACATGTCAAGAACCTGTTCAGATTGGAGCCAGATTGAACCTTCTTCATCCAATTCTGGTAGACTGGTTTGAATTTGGCAATGGTTCTCAACCACTTTCTTGAGGCATGAGTCATGGAAGATTGGATGGATTTTTACAATGGGTGGCAAAGCTAGCTTATAGGCTACTTCTCTGATGCGCTGAAGTGCTTGAGACAGTCCGTAGAATTTTGGAGACAATTTCTGATAACCCTTGTCTGTGAGTTATGTTTTCTTATATGGTTGTAGCCTCAGGAATACCTAATCCCCTTCTTGAGATTTGTGTTCTGAACAATGTTGATTTGCCTATTGCTTCATGCAGTTTTGAGCTTGATGGAGATTCTCTCTGAGGTGGGCCAGCATGGTTACTGGACCAAGAGATGACTTGCAAACTAACTTAGGGTTTCTGGTATGCTCTGTAGCCTCTAAATCGCTCTAAAAAATGACAGAACTATAGAAACTCAGTATCTCTAGAAACAACGCTACTCAGCAATCAGATTCATTGTGATGGATCCCCTTCCCGAGGGGGACGCGGCGCCTCCCCTTAGCGGCGGCAGCACGTTACGGTTTAGCAATGGGACTAAAATGGATTTTGACATGGTATAGCCTAACAGCACTGCAAAGCAAACTGACCCAAAAGAGCAAGGGAAATAGAAATCACCATAAGACATAGAGGCATTGCATCGGACTCAGCAACAAGACAATCCGACAATGAATAGAGAGAGCCCCAAAGCTACCTCGGCCACCTACAAACCTATTGCAGCACCCAAGATAGAACTACCTTGTCACTATATCAATGTCCAAATCCAATTTATGAAGCACCATGCTCTCATAAGGAAATTTATCAGCTTTTGGCTGATAGAGAAAGCCCTGTAGGGATGGGTTGCAACCAAATAGAAACCTAAAGGACATATCACCCTGCAGCTCGGACCTAAAGGTTTCTTTATGGTTGTCTTCAACTACATAGAATACCAAAACGGAATCCTAGACAGCGACCCCTACTTCTTCAACTCCACGGGCTTATATCTTAGAGACTGGATAAAAATATTCAATTTAGACAGAGAGGATTTCAGTTGGGTGCCTGTTTGGATCCGCTTGTATTCCCTTCCATTGAATTACTGGGATCGATAATCACTAAAAAACGTTGGAAATGGTCTTGGTGACTTTATAAAGATAGCCGAAGAAACGAAACTAATAGGGTATACTTCCTATGCTTGCATCTGTGTCCACATCTATCTAGACAAGGCACTCCCGGACTCGGTAAGTCTATATCACAATGATTTTGAATGAATTTAGCCTATAGACTATGAGCATGTTCCTTTTCAATGTAGAAAATTACATGCGTATGGTCATCATTTCCGTGACTACCCCCTAAAATGATGAGGAAGGATTCACTAAAATCAACACCCATAAAAAGCACCACCAAAAGCCTGCTTCGGGATCCAAAAATCCCATAGCCAACTCAACCATACCCTCCACCAGCAACAACTTTGATATCTTAGCTCAATCAGCTTTGAATGACTCTGAACCCACACCTACACTGAAGATATACTCAAGCCATCTTTGGTAATCTAGCCCTTAGCCTCAAGGAAAAACCTGAAGCCAATGCAGACCCTAACAAGCCCATCATCCAATCCCACTAAGGAATTCAAATCAAGGTAGAAGGGAGTGGAAATGGATATCTTTCTCCAAGAATCAATTCATTCAAATGAATTAGTAGTAGGAAGCAGTGAGCCCAAACATATGGAAGAGGAGCCTGATAGTATTGGCATTAGGGATCACAATATTTTTAGCTTTGAGCAAGCTTGTAGAAGGAAAGAGTTTGATAAAATCTCGGATAGAAAACTAGAAACTTTGGAGGTAATCCTTTCTAGAGCACATCAGCAGCGAATTTTAGGGATCCAACTGGGCAATCAATGGGATGGGAAAAAGATTCCCAAAGATACCAAGAAATGAGGAATGAAAGATAGATCTGCAAAGAACCATCATCATTGGGGAAATGTTGGTGGAGTCTAGAAGATTTCCAAGTTAACAAAATACTACAAGCCGCTATTCAATCTTGAACCATGAAGCTCACATCATGGAACTTAAGAGGGTTAAATAGCCATGTGAAGTACAAAATGATAAAAAACATGATACAACAGGAGAAAACTCAAATTTTCTTCATGTCAGAGACAAAATGTAACAGTGATACCCTTGGCACCATTCTCTCAAAAACCTAGCCAAGAAGCCAGTCAGTAGCAGTGGATGCTTCGGGAGCCTCAGGGGGACTGGAAATAGCATGGGATACACAAGCTATTTCACTCACTGATTTTTATACGAATCATAATCTCATTCAAGCAACTTTTCATAGTATTAGGACAAATATTCATGGAAATTTAACCAATGTCTATTTCCCTAATGATGCTACGAACAAATTGACATTGTTGAACACAATTGCAAGTATAAACTCCACTAGAGCCCATCCTCTTTGGATTACAGGGGGGACTTCAATATGATCACTAAACTTGAAGAAAAGAATGGAGGGTAGGTTAGACTAGAATTGAAAAGCCGCCACTTCAAGGACTTCATACAAAATAACTGGCTCATAGATCTACCTTTTAACAATGGAATGTACACTTGGAACAATAAAAGATCAGGCTTGCAGCAAGTAGCCTCGTGGTTGGATCACTTCTTGCTATCCGATAATGCAATTCATGTTGGAGGATATTTTACTGCCTCAATCTTGTTTCTTTCTAGGTTAGAACACTGGCCCATATCTTTGCAATGGCAAAGACCTGGCAACTCCACAAAGAGACCCTTCTGTTTTGAAGCATTTTGTCTTACCCACCCGGAATTTAGTTATATGGTCCTCTCCATTTGGAAAAGTTCCATACCCCTAGAAGGAAAAAAAATGTATCAACTTCAACAACGAATCAAACATCTCAAAGCACATATCAAGCAATGAAATCAAACGACCTTTGGAAATATATTTTAAGCCTAAAGAGCTCTAGCACAATAAATGATGGAAATTCAACAAAAAATAATTATTGAAGGAAGAATAGCAGCCTTGGCCTAAAAAGAACAGAACCTTCAGGATCAACTGGATGAAAGAAGAAAGCAAGAAGAGATCCTATGGAAGCAGAAATCCAGAGTGAAATGGCTAAAGGAAGGATAGAGGAACACAAAATTATTTCACCGGACCACCATAGAAAGAATAATGCACAATAACATCACAGAAATTCAGAGTCAACAAGGAGAAAGGATGGAAGTACACAATGAAATTGAAAAAGAGTTACTCCAACATTTAAAAAAAGTTCATCGGGAACCACAAATCAACAAATAGCCAACAATAGAATGGATTCTCCAACATATCCCTAAAATCATCATGGATGAACATAATTAATTACTCCTTAGGCCGGTTACTCTATAGGAAGTTGAAACAGAAATGAATCAACTCAAAGCGGGGAAAGCTCTTGGACCACATGGATTTACCTCCAACTTATTTCATAAATTTTGGGATCTTATCAAAATGTGTTGGACACCTAATCCTAAATGGGTTAGTGTGGAAGCTGAATAGACTAAGTAGTCCAAGAGACCTTGCGATCTGAAACCCAAGAGTCACATATTGTACTATAAATGTAAATCTCATGTTAATATAAAAAATGTTCTGCATGTTTTATCTTTCATATTTTCTGGTTGCCCATGTGTGTTTAACATGGTATCAGAGCCACTTGTTTTTCTGTGGCCTTTTATGTGCATGTCAGTGCTGCACCTCTACCCATAATCCTGAAATAGTAAAATTGGTGTGCTAGATCTGCAAATTCAAATGTTTTATATCAGCGTGGTCTTCATTACCTATGTCTGAGCTACCTTGAATAGCGCTGACGTGGTCTTCATTACCTATGTCTGAGCTGCCTTGAATAGCGCTGGCCTGGTATTCATTATCTATAACATTCCATGCATACTTGACACTACTGAGCACCTTGCCTTCCTACGGCCTTCCTGCGTGTCAGAACTGTCATTACTATTCCGGGAAAGACTGATTCTAGTGCTAGAAGAATAGCGCAAGAAGAAATCTTCGTTGGATATACAAGACATTTTTCTCCGCCTGAATTTTGATATCATATGTTTTTCTATAGTCGTTAAAGACGCCGGATTCCTGCTACCGGATCTTCCAGAGGTTCCTTTTGCCAGAGTCGTTGATGAAGCCATCGAGTCGGGCACTTACCATTTCGTTATTTCGTCATTTATAAAGTGATGAAGTTTCTTTGGCTATCTGTTGAAGTTTCTGGCTGAAATACATGAATCTGTCTCAATTCCTTCCCTTCTATCGACGCCTCTATCACGCTACCATACAACATTCCCATTTTTACACTCCTCGGCTCCCAGTCCACCAGTTGCTCGTGGCTCCGTAACATTGTATCGCTCCAAATATTGCGGAGAAACAAGAGAACTTGTGGAGTTCTTCAGCAAAAACCAGGCGGCATTCTTTTCCAGCTTCGTCAATTCCATGATAAATCTTGGGAATCTCCACTTCACGCACCTCGTACTGCGGAGAGATTCGGAGGGACTGTCGAAAGGTGAATCCATGAACCGCTGCTCAGCCCCACCAAATTGATGCTAGATGGTAGATTAGGCTTCTGAGCTATAGGCGGAGGAAGTTCCTAGTCGCAGCAGCCGGGTGTTGCTGTCACATAGACGATAGGATACGATATCATACGGAATAAATCAGACACTTTCGAACCCACGGTGGTAGCCGAGAGACGTTGTTTGAGGACTGTTTTTTCACCTAGACGTAGATATATTTGAACGCTGACACTTTCAATTGGTATTTGGACGTAGATATAGTTGAACATTGGTCGTTGTCACATCATGTTAGTGGTTCTTCAAGAGCTCATATGTTCTTTATAGAATTCTCTCCTCTGAAACACCTTGTTCTATACCCGAGTATTAGATCTTGGGCATAGGATACTGTCTACCTATAGTTGATATGTGGCGTTGGATGTTCCTTGAAGAGCTTGTTATCAGTTGAGCTTAAGGTTCTTGATTCTTGTTTGAATCTATCTCTATTCTTTTATTTATTATCCCTCCTACTTATACCTGGTTGCTGCTCTAGTAAGCATTTTCAGCAAAGTAAATTTTGAGACAGGCACTGGTGACTGGAGGTAATGCACAAGTAGAAGGTTCTGAAGTACTACATGTTCCGCATCTATTATCTCTCCTAGGTCTTGTCAATAGGCATCAAAAGGGGATATTTTGATTGAATAGGCAATGAGACATCAAGTCTATGTAACAACATGTGGTTACATTCTGCTTCAGTTTCAAAAAGCTTAGTTTTTTCCTTAGCATGCACCTGTGCAATAAAATGTTATTTAGCAACTCCTTCCTCGGCTACAAGCAAGGGTGAATTGAAACTCTGTTGGTGTCGCTGCCCAGGTGACTGATAAAGTATATTTATTTCCCTTTTAGTGGCTTATTGAAGGAACTAGCAATCATTTCCCTCATTTAGGAGACAGTTTGAATACCCAGTGAAAGTTTCAAGCTAGTCTCATTGTGGGCCAAGCTACATTTTCTTTTTGGGTTGTGTATCACTCAAAGATTGGAGCATATGGTTTATAGGAGGTGAAGTATTGTTCTCAAGGGGACACATTTTGTTTCTGGGCATGCCTACGTATTACCACAATTCAGAATTGAAGTGGCTTGGGTGCTAAAACACGCGTTTTCATATAGTTTGGACTTGTGCTTCCATTTATGGGCAGCGTATTTCTGAAGATAAGCATGGAGCTGTCATGAGCTATAACTGCTATATGTGATGGACATGGAGAAATTTGGAAGTCTTGTGTATAAAAAGAGGGACCATTAATGTTGCAGGCTGCAAATCCAAAGAATAAAAAGTTCCCTTCCTCACAGGCCAAGTTTATCACTGTTGAGCTTGAACTGGGAGAAATAAGTAACATGGTATGGTTTTCTAAGTTTGAACAAAATTATAGCGAAGTCATCATATAAAAGGATTTTCCAGTAGGAACACACACTGGTACTTTGGCAATTTTATTTGCAGTAGGTGTTGAGATATAAAAGTTTTCAATAAATTTGCGTTGTTTAGTTTGTTGGTTCCTTGCAAATTTTAGGAAACAAAGAATTATGGTGTTGAATACTTAAGCTTCTTCCTGGTATGCTTCAAGACATTGCAGAAGTCTTAAAGTTTGTATACTTGTGGTATTTCCAATTAACATAATTTTGTTGCTCTTGGTTGTCATGCAAAATACAAGCAACCCGTAGATTTGGAGGTCGAAGAGATACAAACACAATCTATATATAGCACATTGTTTACTTGGTTCGATTACTGCATAAAGAGTTTGGTGGGCTGATTATAATCTTTTATGGAGAAAAGTTTTGTCGGTTGTATTGTCAAAACATAATGCTGGTCATGAGTAAACTCTTATTTTTATGTAATGGATTGTAATTGGTGCTTACTGGTTGCACACTGATCATTTGTTGCACATCTATAAAGTATATTACTGTGAATGAGTATTACTTTTCTGCATTGAGTAGTAGTTGTGACCAGTTTTAACGTATAAATCTGACATTGAAGAAAAAAGGGCCAGAATCAATGAAGTATTAGAGTTCCTAAAAAATCTGATATTTTCTACCAATCATGATACATTAAAAGTCAGCAAAGCTTCTCTCATAGAAATTCAGGTCTGTCTACAAAATGCACTGGAAAATATTGAGTTTTTGCAGTTGGAGACAAAGCTACAACAAGAAGAATTACAGCAGTAGAGTCATCATTCTAAACCTGTTTCTGTTCAGAACAATGAAACAGACTCCCATAAAAGTGAGACAATATTTTTGAAGTTCATTCAGATCTAGTGCCCAATAAAGTAGCAGTTGTACATGCAGATGCAGAAACTCGGTCTGCACTTCCCAAGCCCATCATCAGACCTTGGGAACAAATTCTCCACAACAAGCACAAAACTGGTCTTGGATATGACAAGGACTTGTCCTTTCATATTCCAGACTATGCCAAGCCCGTTCAGTTTCAGAGTGTTGGATTCATTCATGATAGTTCAGTTGCTCCTCATGATAGTTCATATCGAGTTGTTCCAGATTCTGCCCCTCTTCCACAACAACAACAACAACAACAGATCGTGAGATGCCAACACTGTGACCGAGTTGGCCATTTGAAAGATCATTGTTTTGATCTTCATCCATGTAAGCATTGTCATAAAACCAGTCATTCTTCACACAGATGCTTCAGAAATAAACATCCTGCAAGAACAAAGATTCATCTTGGATGGATCGCTTCTTGGCAATGGGCATCAACAACCAAGAAGATATTCCAAACACATGTCAGAACTTGTTCAAGAGTATTGAATAGTCTTGCAGTTGAGTTTTCTCCATCATCTCACCTTGTATCTGACAGGGGGGGAAATGATGGTCATCTACAAGCTTCAAAGTCACATCAAGCGACCCTGAGCCACAACCTGCCACACCCGTTTCAGAGTTGTAGCCAGAGACAAATATGCCCCTGAACATGCCTTCAATTGGCAATCTGGGACACTTCCTCTAGCCGAAGACATCAGCTTCTTGCCAGTTTTGGAAGAATTCCAAGAAAAAAATTGAGAACACTTCCTCTAGCAGAAGACACTAGCTTCTTGCCAGTTTTGGAAGAGTTCCAAGAATTGCATTAAGCATTCCAGAGTTGTTGGTTATCCTTAAATCATCACAGGTTGAGACTTCACTTTTTAGGTTGAAGTTCTCCCTTTTATGTGGGTGAGACCTCCCTTTACTGGTTGAAGGTTTCCCTCTTTAAAACAATAGAAGCGCTTCCTCTAGCAGAAGACTTCAGTTTCTTGCCAGTTTTGGAAGAGTTCCGGGAACTGCACTAAGCGTTCGAGTGTTGGTGGTCATCCT
Organism: Pinus tabuliformis; assembly: GCA_031772625.1. Classification (NCBI taxonomy): domain Eukaryota; kingdom Viridiplantae; phylum Streptophyta; class Pinopsida; order Pinales; family Pinaceae; genus Pinus; species Pinus tabuliformis. The sequence continues at coordinate 1,264,934,142 of CM062807.1, read as the reverse complement.
TAAACCACCGCTCTTTATACCAACATTTCATAGAGCACATTCAGCCTAGTGCTGCCATGCATTTTTTGTACATTTTGTGTTACAGCTCTCCTCTTGGACTCATACATAACCCTTCGGATTAAGGGGGGGAATGTTGGACACCTAATCCTAAATGGGTTAGTGTGGAAGCTGAAAAGACTAAGTAGTCAAGGAGACCTTGGGATCTAAAACCCAAGAGTCACATATTGTACTATAAATGTATATCTCATGTTAATATGAAAAATGTACTGCATGTTTTATCTTTCATATTTTCTGGTTGCCCATGTGTGTTTAACAAAATGGATGTCTGGCAAGCTGTAGTAGAATCTAGAACTTTGCATTGGTTGCTTCCATCTCTAAAAGCCGCCTTTATTGCACTCATACCTAAAGAAAAGCATTCCATAACTCCAAACAAATTCAAGCCAATAGCACTCTGCAATGTTATCTACAAATTCATATCCAAAGTCGTAGCATCCTATTTGAAACTGTTGCTTCCCTTGCTAATATCGCAAGAACAGTCGGGATATGTACAAGGACGGAAAATCACTGACGGCATCATCCTCACACATGAGATCATTCATTCTTTAAAGCACAAAATAAAAGTAGGTATTCTTCTCAAAATTGATCTATCAAAAGCTTTTGAAAAATTAAGTTGGATATACATGCAAAGAATGCTGACTGACTTTGGTTTCTCTCCACCATGGATCAGATCGGTAATGAATCTGGTCTCCTTTACTTTTTTCTCCATTTTAGTAAATGGCATTCCCTCTCAACCCTTTCACCCCTCTAGAGGCATTTGCAAAGGAGACCATTTCTCTCCCTTTCTTTTTGTGTTAATGGCTGAAAGGCTAGGACATCTAATTAGGAATGCCCTTCAATCTTAGCAGCTCAGAGGCATCTCACTCCATGAATCCCCAGCCATCACTCGTCAAGAATTTATAGATGATAACATGTTGTTTGGGCACCCTTCAGTTCAAGAAGCATTTCAATTTAAATACCCACTTGATGAATAAGCAGCGCCAAAGAGGGTGCTTAAAAGAATAAAAAAATTACAACATAACTTTCTATGGGGATCCTCAATCCAAAATAGAAAATGGGCATTATTTAAATGGACCACAATGTTCCTTCCTAAAAAATATGGAGGAAAGGTCTTCGAGATCCTCAACATAGCAATGTTGTTATGGGAGAAAGGATATGGTGGAAATGTCTCTCAGCTCCACACACATCATGGGCAACACTATGGACTGCAAAATATGCAAATAACAAACTGCCAAATGAATTAATCAGACATCTTCCAACTAAAAAGGGCTCCCTAATCTGGAATGTAGCAAGACAACACAAAAACATGATACAAAATCACAGTTTCGGGGAAATCAGAGATGGCAGTAATGCTCATTTCTGGGTTGACTCTTGGAATCAAAGACCATGGCTCAGCAATTTGTTTATACTTCCTAATACAGAGGATTGGGCATAGCATGAGGAGGAAAAAATCAATCAGCACTAGACTCCAACCCTCAATCAAGGATATAGACAATGGCTAAAAGTGGCACAAATAATTCGACAAGGAATAGAGCAAATCCACGATGAGCTTGACACAGAACTCACGAATAGAAAAATATGACTCTGAGACATGAAGGATATTCTGAGATGGGGGTATACACCACGTGGGACTTTTACTACAAAGGAAGCATACAACCTCTTGATTGGCTATCAGGATGGAAAAAATCCAATGTAGGACAAAATCTGGTCTCCAGTTATTTGGCCAAAGGTCTCAACATTTCTCTGGCTTCTATGTCAAAAAATAATACTCACCTGGGACATTCTAAGGAAGAAAAGCTTCCATGGGCCCTCTAGATGCCCCAATTGCAACCAACAGGAAGAGAAAATACTGGACACATGCCACCTTACCAATAAACTATGGGAAAAATTGAATTCATATGTCAAAAAAGGGGTAGAGTAACATAGAATATTACAAATACCATTCCAGACTGGATAATCAATCCTTACAAGAGAAGGTTGCTAAACTTTATATGGAAAATTATCCCAGGGCTACTTGTTTGTACTTTATGAAAAGAAAGAAACAGGTGCATATTTAAGAATCAATGCAATCCTCTAGATACCATATGGAATAATTTTTGCATCAACCTTCACGAAACCTTGGCTCTTTAAAATTGGCATGAAGAGGACTTACCTACCGTACCTTAGCAGAATAACATACTGGAGAATTAGCATCTTTGGATTTCCCAAACTCATGAGCACTCTAGCAACCTCTCGCAAAATTCCAAAGCTCCAAGTAAATGGAACCTCCTTCCTGAGGAATGATACAATTAAATTTTGATGGTGCCTCCAAAGGCAACCTAGGCATAGTAGGCTATGGAGGAATCTTTAGGGATCATGGAGGCAAACCACTCTTGATCTTCTATGGATCGATAAGTTGGGACACGAACAACTCAGCAGAACTAGAAGGACTATGGTAGGGACTGTGCTTGGCTCAGCAACATGGTTTTTTTGCCATAAAAATTGAAGGAGACTCAAAAATCCTCATCACCATAGCTAATCAAATTTTCCAAGGAACTCTAGCCCATAAAGTAGCCAACAGCTGGAAACTAGCGGCTCGTGTAGAGCTCACATAAAAATGGCTCTTAACCAATACAGCAATTACATTCCAACATATCAAAAGGGAAGGCAATAAAGTGGTGGATCTCTTGGAAAATCTGGGGGTTTGATAATGAACTAGTTCTTATCGTGGGCTCGCTTGACATTTTAAATGATAGCTCTCGTTTATAGGAATGCATTGATTTGGTGCAGAAAGATGTAGCACTCCCAGATGTGGGTGATTAATCATGATGGTACAATGCAGCAAGTTTGGGATGGCAAGTAGTGCGGCCACATGGCCACCCACGCTTCCAGCCAGAAGCCCACCGCCATAATTAAGGGCGTTTTAATGCTGTGTGAAAGCTGAGGAAACCTCACTCTAATCCATAAGATGGCAATTTCGAACCTCCTTCCCCCTGTTACACCTCCTTTTAACTGTAACTACCTCCTTGCTGCTGCAGAGCTAACCTCATGCATGACAATGAGGAGAAGGTTTCAAATCCTCTGTTGTATTGAAATGGTTGGCGGTACTCACTTCTCGCATAATCTGCTTTGCTGTTACAGAATTGCTGTCGATGAGCCCCAATTTTTGGTAACAATTTGGGCTCATTTGGCCTACTTACCTTGCTCAACCCTTCGTTCTTTATCACTTATGCATCATTTCTTAGTATATTCGTGTTATTTGTAGGAAGAAGGGTAGTCATTATGTATATGTGTCTAATACATGATGATTTTAGCTTTTTTGACATTAAATAGAGCAATAGACCTCCTTTTCTTTGTATTGTTACTTGTCTTTCCTTTCAACACTTCATTTCTTTGCTTTGACATGCATTTGGAAAACACAGTCTACTGATTCAATTTTCTTGATGTGATTAAGTAGGATTAGTTTATGGATAAAGTGCTTTCAGCAGTTTAGACTAGAGTAGGAGGATTAGAATTCATTAAAGTTCCAAGAAAAGGTTGATTGTGCGCTCACTGCCACCTCTGTTTAGAGATTGGGAGTTTAGATCGTGCCAACCACCAAAAAACGCAGTCTTATATGTTCATGCAAGCATTAAAGTCATATTTCCATTGGTAGCAGCATCCATGCAGTTAGATCTTGAGCAATAGCCCTTTGTTTCAACAGCATGCACGATTTCTCTCTTAACTTACATCATTGTTCTCTGATTTTTAATGAAACAGATAGAATAGGATGATGAATTCTCGGTTTTGTGCAAGAAAGAGGTGATTTGTTTTATTTACACTGCACAGCACCACTTCAACACTTCCTTACCCTCCTCAGTCGTCCCTAAGCCATCTCCTTACCTCGCAGCTAGATCCTTTGCCCGCCAACTCTTCTATTATCCACGTTGCATCATCTTTTCAACCTTCCATTGCCTCTACCCTTCCATCGACCAACCAGCTTTATGCACTCTCTCCCCATCTCATCTCACTGACCCTGATCCATCAAAAGCTTCCCTTTCATCCTACCTATCCACCCATATAGCTCCTTCACTCCTCCATCACCCAAAACCCCGACTGTAGAACATCCTGTAGAAGTTAGCAGACTTCCTGTAGAAATCCCGAGCTTCCTGTAGGATCCCCTGTAGACATCCTGTAGAAGCCTGTAAACATGGTTTCCAAGCACCTGAACGTTGGGAACTTCTGTGGAATGTTGTTAGGGATCCCCTGGAACCTCTCAGAGTCCTCCTGACCTTTCCCAAACCTTCCTCCCTTTTGAACTACCCCTGCACAGTCAATATCCAGCAAGAAGCACAATCATAATAACTCCAACCACTTGAGAAAAAATATAAAAACGTGTTCTCTTCAATGGAAGTAGTTTAAATTCATGCATCTCACCTCACTAGAAGTAATGTCATCATTGTTAGGAGTTGCATTCCCATCATTGCATTGTAAGGATTAAGCTGGTCAAATTAGGGTTTACTAGGGTTTCTATGTTTAGTTGGCTTTCAGTTCATTCTTGCAAAGTAGGTTAATTTCCTTTGAGATAGCCTTCGTTCATCATTTAGAAAGCTTCTTCTGAGAACATATAGAAGTTGGCTTGAGCCCTAGCGGACTTGTGCGAGCTGACCAAGTGACAGCTGCGACAAGAGCTAGTACTTTTGCATACAGCACCGTCGCTTCCAAGTTTGTTACGAACTACCGGGTTGATAAAATTAGAGAAGGAAGCTCCAGGAGTTGTAGCATTATTGCTACAATACTGGAGCCCACCATATTTTTGGCGCCGTTGCCGGGGAAGCGTCAGAGTATTAGTAATTGTTGCTTTTCTTCTGTTTTCTTACTCTCGCCTTCTGCCAAGTAGTTTATTTCATTTCCATTCTGCAAAAGTAGCATAGACATTTCCTGCTTTCATAGACTAGCATTTCAATTCCGCAATTTCAATTTTGCAAGCATAGATTAGCCTTTCAATTCTGCAAGCGTAGACTAGCATTTTCATTCCTGCAATTTCATTTGAGCAAATTAGATTAGTTCTTTCTTGCTTTCAATTCCATTCTGCATTTTATTTTAGCAAGATAGTTAGTTGTAGATCAATCTGTTTCAGTTTTTCAGGTACCCAAGAAAAAACAAAAGCAATCAAAAAAAGTCTTTCCATTTCATGCCTCGTAGGAATCGAGATAAAACAGGAAAATTCTTACCCAACACCCCCACCACATCACTGAGTCACCCTTCTCTCTTCTTCGGTGACAGTGATCCAGAAGAACCTATAGATGAACCTCTTGAGATATACGAAGATCCCATAGCAGAAGAAGAATTAGAGACCATCCCATCTGAAGCTATGGCTGACAATAGAGGAGAAGATGAGAGAATAGAAGGTGCCTTCCCCATCTGAGAAACCAATGGAGACATGAAAATGAAAAACATTAGTCCCTCCGCTCTACCTCACTTCCATGGACTGACTACTGAATATCCTGATACTTTCCTGTTTGATTTTTATATCCTTTGTAGAACCTATGACTATACTGAAGATGAGTAGAAGTTGAAACTCTTCCCTTCAACTCTTAAGGATGCAGCATTACGCTGGTTCATGGGCTTACCTGGGAATAGTATCACCACTTGGGCTCAGATGCAGCAAGCTTTCAATACCAAGTACCGGGACTACTGTAGGTCCAAGGAAACCAAGGGAGAGTCTTTCGGATGACCATGGGAAATGATGAGTCCTTAGAGGATTATGAGGAGAGGTTCCAACTTAGCTATAAACGGGCCAGGTGCAAACTTGACCCTGAATCCCTCAAGTTAGTCCTACTCCGAGGAGTCCCTGAAGACCTCTTAGATACCCTCCACATGTTAGCTGGGGGAGATATTTACCAACTGCCTTATGAGGACATCAAGACTGTGTTTAGAAACCACTCCAGGGCAGCCTGGAAACGAGGTAGAGGAAACCTCCTCTCAGCTGGTATCCCTTTCTCCAAGCATGAGCTTGCAAATCAATTAGAAGATCTTAAGAGCGAAGTGAGATAGACCATTGCCATGCAACTGGACTCATTCAGGATCCAGCAAAAGAAGGAAGAAGCTGAGAGAGCCTTAGCTATCTTCTGCCCTAGATGTACAAGGAGACACCCTCAGAACGAATGCCCATTGCATTCGGTTGAAGTGTGTTTCGTTTGTGAGGAGGACCATCCCACAAATCAATGTCCAACCTTACCTGGGTTTAAAGCCATGTACCAAGGGACAGAAGCTCCCACTGAACCTCTCTATTTCCTCAACCAAAGGAGGCCACAAGGACGTAGACCTTACCAGCAGGGGATGCAAGGGGCACCCCAAGCTTATTATAGCCTCAACCAATCAACTCTTATGCCTTCCTGGGGTCCTCCTGCTCATCCTTCCTGGTCTATGCCTCCTCCATGGTCTTATCCACCTCAGTACCCTACTCAGCCCACTACTCATTCATATCACTCACATGCCCAGCCACAGCCTCAGTGGAATGCACCTCAGTCGGGGTGGAGGCCCCAGTACAACACTCCTCCCGCCATTTTGCCTCCACCGCCAGTTCAACCTCAACCATTACCTCCTGCTCCTCCAAGGCAACCTCAAATGCCTGCTCAATCGAACCCGAACCCCAACAATAGATAGGCCCAGCAGGTATACACTGGGGAAACATCATGCCCTACCTATGCTGTGGAGATCCAGGAGATCAATCTTCGATCTGGAAAGACTCTTCCGGATCGCCAACCTCCTCCCCCAGAGGACGAGGAGGACAAACAGAAAAGTGAACCAAAGGCTATTCCACCCTTTCCTGAGAGACTAACAGCCACCACACAACCCAACCCAGAGGAGGATGAGCTTCTGGGAGAGCTCAAGTAGTTGTGTGTGAAAATACCACTTCTCCAAGCCATCAAGGATGTGCCAATATACAACAAACTGGTTAAGGAAAAGTGTTTCAAACACCCAGGTAGGCGAAAGAGAGATGCTTCAACCATCAATGACTTAGGGCAAGTGTCTGACCTTATGTTAGGACAAGTCATCTACCCAAAGTATCTAGATCTTGGGAGTCCTGTAGTAGATGTCCACATCAATGGCACCATCATACCTCACACCTTGATTGATTTGGGGGCTGCCATTAATGTGATGACCAGGGATACGATGCTCAAACTCAATCTTCATGGTTCCTTGATGAAGACCTCGACAGTCCTACAACTAGCAGATCGCTCCACTGTGACTCCCGAAGGGATTGTGGAGGATGTCTTGGTCTCTCTCGACTCTTGGGAATACCCTGCAGATTTCTTGGTTCTACAACCCAAGGCAAAGCTTACTGGATATCCTCTTATTTTGGGAAGGCCTTGGTTAGCCCCTGCAGATGCTTACATAAGTTGTCATGCAGGAAACATGACCATCAAAAATGGTCCTATGTCCAAGCAGCTAGTCCTATACCCTCCTGCCCAACCCTCCTTGGAGCATGACTTACCACTATGGTTGGAGGAAGGAGAAGAGGATGAGGTGTACTCAGCACCTTTGTGTACCCTAGATACCCCTAGAAGAGACCCCCAACCGAGGATGACTTGATCGAGACCTTGATCCAAAATCCACCTTCCAGTGCACTATCCTTAGAGAAATTGGTGGAGGATGCCCAAGCCATCACCTTAGTGGACCTTTGTGCTGCCAACCCCGTCACTCCCAGAGTCAAGAATGTGGAGTTCGGCCCTGAGAGAACGTTAAAGATCAGCTCCTCCCTATCTCCTTCCCAGGAAAAGGAGATGTGTAGCCTATTGGCCAGCCATCTAGATGCTTTTGCTTGGAGCTATAAGGAGATGAAAGGAGTCCATCCTTTGGTCTGTACCCATCACATATACATCAAAGAGGATTGTAATCCGGTTAGGCAACCTCAGAGGAGAATGAATCCAGCCCTTAAGGACATTGTCAAGGAAGAATTGCAAAAATTGTTGGATGTCGAATTCATTTACCCCATCTCAGATAGTGAATGGGTGTCCCCTCTGGTGTTGGTTCCCAAGAAAAATGGGAAATGGAGAATCTGTGTGGACTATCGAGAACTGAACAAAGCTACCAAGGAAGACCATTTCCCTCTACCTTTCATAGATCAAGTGTTGTATGGACTGGCAGGAAAGAAGTTCTTCTCTTTCCTGGACGGGTTTAGCGGGTACAACCAAATGCAAATCAGCCTGGAAGACCAAGATAAGACCACCTTCACTTGTCCTTGGGGTACCTTTGCCTACCGAGTTCTTCCCTTTGGGCTATGCAATGCTCCCGCCACCTTCCAGAGAGCTGTCTTGAGCATCTTCTCGGAGCTGGTCCATGATGCGGTGGAAATCTATATGGATGACTTCACCCCTTATGGGTCCAACTTCCAGGAAGCATTGTCTAATCTGGGAAAGGTCCTAACCAAATGCATTGAGATGAACCTGTCCCTTAGTCCCGAAAAATGTGAATTCCTGATGACTGAAGGGACCGTGCTAGGCCATACCATCTCTTGCCAAGGGTTACAGGTGGATCCTAACAAAATTTCTCTCATCAAGAAGGTTCCACCTCCCCAAAAGGTAAGGGATGTGCGGAGTTTCTTAGGATTAGCAGGGTATTACAGGAGATTCATTAAAGACTTCAGAAAGCTAGCCTCGCCATTGTTTGGCCTGTTGGCAAAAGATGCAGAGTTTAAATGGACTGACGATTGTCAGAGGGCTTTGAATGAATTAAAGGACAAGTTGGTGTCAGCTCCAATCTTGAGAGGGCCAAACTGGGCCCTACCTTTCCACATCCACACTGATGCCTCGAACAAAGCCATAGGGGCAGCTTTAGGACAAGTCGAACAAAAACTTCCATATGCCATTTACTTTGTTAGAAAAAACTTGTCCAAAGCTGAACTGAATTACACTGTAACCGAGAAAGAATTCTTAGCTGTGGTCCATGCACTAAACAAGTTCCGACATTATATTACTGGCTATCAAACCTTTGTACATATGGATCATGCTGCAATTAGATACTTAATGAATAAACCAGATGTGAATGCTCGTATTATTAGATGGTTACTTTTGTTGCAGCAGTTTGATTTGACCATTGTTGACAAACCAGGTAAAGAAAATGTTGTTGTTGACTTTTTATCTAGATTGGATTTGTCTGCAGATGAGGATGGAACAGTGGATGACCAGATGCCCGATGAACATCTGTTTGCTATCTCAGTACTCTCTCCATGGTTTGCTGATATAGCAAACTACCTTGTTTCAGCACAGTTCCCTCCGCACCTATCTTCAAGAGAGAAGAGTAGAATCATCAGAAAAAGTGCCTCATTTACTTGGATCGGGGGAAATCTGTTCAAGCTTGGCCCTGATCAGATCTTAAGGCGTTGTGTAAGGGAGGAGGAAGTATTTGATATCCTCCTCACCTGTCATGATGGGTCTTGTGGAGGAAATTTTGCAGAAAAGAGGACTGCCTTCAAAATCCTGCAGGCGGGCTACTATTGGCCCACACTTCATCAAGATGTCAGAAGGTATATCAGCTGATGTGACCAATGCCAAAGAATGGGGAAACCGACTCAAAGGGATGAGATGCCTCTCCAACCTCAAGTGACTCTTGAGCCATTTGAGAAGTGGGGTATGGATTTTGTGGGTCCAATCAACCTTCCTTCGAGGCAAATGTCTTACATCATTGTGTGCACTGACTACCTGACAAAGTGGGCAGAGACTAAAGTAATCAAAGCAGCAACATAAGAAAAGGTGGCCGAGTTCTTAAAAAAAAACATCTTCTACAAGTTTGGCTACCCAAGAGAGCTGGTCACCGATCAGGGGAGCCAGTTCACATCCAACCTAATTGAAGACCTACTAGCTCATCACAAAATCAAGCATAGGACTTCCACCCCCTATCATCCACAGGCAAATGGGCAAGTGGAAGTCACCAACAGAGCATTGGAAGGGATTTTGACTAAGGTGGTGAGCAGCAGTAGGAAAGATTGGGCAGATCGCCTGGTTGAGGCCACATGGGCTTACAACACCACCTGGAAGACCACCACCGGCTTCACACCTTATGAGCTAGTCTATGGGAAGAAAGCTTTGCTATCCATTGAATTTTAATACAACACTTTGAGGATGGCAGCTTAGCTGGACCTAGATCTCAACCATGCACAACAAGAAAGGTTATTGCAGCTGAATGGACTGGACGAGCACCGAATGCAGGCCCTCCTTCACTCGGAAGTGGTTCAACTTCAGAGAAAGGTGTGGCATGACCAACACCTCAATGACAAGCAATTCCAGCCAGGAGATTGGGCACTGTTGTATGACTCCAGGTACAAAGATTTCAAGGGGAAGCTGAGAACCAGATGGCTGGGACCATATGCAGTGGAAAAATGTCATGAAAATGGATCTGTTCTTATTCAAACCATTGATGAGGAAGCCATCCCCATGCTTGTCAATGGGCATCGATTGAAGATCTACGGGAAACCTCTCTCCAGACAAGAGTTCATCAAAACTATGGAGAAATCAGTGTTGGTCATAGAGAAGGGTTCTGCCTCTGCTTTGGGCATACCCTGAAAGATATAAAATAAATAAATAAATAAATAATAAAGATCCTTGGGTGAAAACCATTCTGAGGCTCCCAAGGCAGGTGGTAGGGGTGAAAACCTCATTGAGGCGCCCCCTATTGTCTTTCAAAAAAAAAAAAAGAGATTTGAAACAAGATCCTTGAGTGAAAACCTCTCAGAGGCGCTTAAGTCAGATGGCAAGGGTGAAAACCTCATTGAGGCGCCCCTGCTATCTTTCAAAAAAAAAAAAAAGAGAAAAAAAAAAAACAATAAGCAAAAAAGGCAAGGACAACAAGTTTATAATGTGAAATTGCATGCAGGTTGCATGTGTTCTATGGAGGAGAGGAGAGCTCTCAACTCAAAGCCAAGGATCCTTATCATGCTGCCAGGAGACCTCACCAGCACCTTTCTATGGAGGAGAGCAGACCTCTCAACTCAAAGCCAAGGATCCTTATCATGCTGTCAGGAGACCTCACCAGCACCTCCTCCAAGAATACTCATTTTCTCCAAGGTATGTGCACAATTTCATCACGGCTTGAGTCTTCTACAGGAAGATGCAGACTTTCTACAGGAAGGTGTAGACTTTCTACAGGAAATGCAAACTTTCTACAGGAAGTTTTGTATTTCTACAGGAAACTTCCTGTAGAAGTTCAAGACGGCCCAAAATTCATTTTATGAGGAGATCTAACGACCAAGGATTAGTTTGGACGCATGCAAGCTACTGTTGTCACCCTTATACACTGTTTTTATCTCTTTCTACCATCCTTGTCAACATGCAATGAAGCTACCTGCACCATCAAAGTAGATCAGTGAGTTATCAAGAGAAAGCAATTTTTAAGATGAGAAAAACGCTGAGATGTTATACCATATCCATCCCAGCCATCCATGGGCTCTGTGAGCGGGATCGTTAGGCCATTTCCTTCGTCGTGCAGCATGCACCCGAGGAGGAAGAAACTGTTACAGGACATCCTGCTAGAGTCCCGTAACAGTTAAGCCCGCTGGAGTGCACACCATTCACAGCACTGGCCATATGCAACGAAAACGCGGGCGCATGTATCCAAAGCATCAAATCCATCGTCAGCGGCTTGTGAATATGAACCTCCGGGTCTGTGCAAATCCACCAGCAGCAAATAAATCCACTCATCATCGTCCAAGAATAGAAAAATCGTGTTGCGGATGCACAGGTAAGTGTCTCGATCCTTTCTTCGGTCGAATTGCATGAATTTTACTTTGAAAATGTTTGCAAGTGTGAAGTGAATGGGTTGAGCGGTTGTATGGCCATTCGACTGGCCACGTCGATCAGTTAATGGTCTAGTCGGATGTGTGGGTGGTGGTCGTGTCAAAAGAGACGGGCAGTACGCACGTGAGAGCAATCCCGTCGAAAAAACGAGTTTAACAGAAGAGACGGCGGCGGATCTGCAGGGAATGATGCGGCAGTAAGGGAACTCGCAGGCAAATGATGGGATGACGTCGTCCAACGGTCCGGCAGGGACAGCTCACCCCCGCGCCACGGATCCCGCCGATTCAAATCTAATCAGCTAGATTGCCACCCCCATGCATTTATCATTCATCGTTTTAGACTCGAGTGATCACCCGGATCCCTCTGCAGCTCGATACTCTGAGTCTTTGGCTATCAGAACGCTTGTGAAGCAACACCAAGAGCGCATACCCACTGCAGTATCCCCCGGAAATCACGCGCTTCTCCTACAGGAAAGTTGTTTCTAAAGGAAGTCGGGTTCCTCACGTCAAAAGGTGGCAGATTAAAAAGGTAAGCTTTAACTCTCCATGCAATTGGTTTTTGAGGGTGGCAGAATCGTCGTCTATAGTCTGGTCGTGGAAAATTTTTGCAAACTTTGTCTGTCGTGCATGAACTGTCGTCCTAGAGGATGTCAGTGTAATTAAGCTATGTTAAGATCCTCAAGGGATAAGCTTTGTGAATTATATGCATGATAGAAGCGTAATTCTATGCTCTGTCCCAGTAGGCCAAATTCCTTTTGCATTCGCCACCTCTAGCTAAAGCAGTAGTTTTTCACCATGCTGGGTGGGTTCATCAGAAGGGAACCCACTGATTCAATGAAGTTGAGAGAAAATTCTGAGGTGGTGGAGCTCTTCACACGAGCACAATGGATATCCTTCTGTGACAAATTGCAGGGTTATGACGACGAAGTGGCAGAAGAGTGTTTGCAAGCTCTGAGGCCGAAATCCAAAACATTGGCCACCGTTAGCTTCAGGGGTTTAAGCCTCAAACTCACCCCTCAATTCATCAGTCGAGTTACTGAGCTCCCAATGGGATTACCATGGGACAAAGAAGAAAGGAAATTGGGCCAACAGGCTAAGAAAGAATTCTTTCCACCAGAGGAGGAATTCTTAGAAGACAACAATGGGGTTCGTAGAACCAGTTTACTGCCACCATGGAATGAAGTTAGCCTTTAGATTATGAAGTACATCACCTGCGAAGGCCGTTTTAGCATTGTATATGGGTATCACTTTCGGCTACTCACTGAATTAAGGCACTAGATGGATCTACCTGTAGAAAACAATCTCAGTCTCGCCTACTTTCTATTACAGTCTCTGATTGAGTGTGCCACCAAGTTGAAAGAAGGCACACCAGACCAGGTAGCCCACCATGGACTGATCAAACTCCTCGTGGAGGATGCGCTCCACACATACAAGGTTCCTCTCTCATGGGAAGCCTTCAGAAATTTGACAAAGGATGGGGATATAAAGATGCTGACCGAGGAGCTCGGTTCATCTAGCAGTGAGGAGAAAGAGTCAGTGCCCGCGGGAAAGAAAGAAACAGCCCAGAAGACCACGACCACGGAGCAGAAGAAAAAGCAAAAGAAGAAACAAGAGAAAAAGGGTGCCCAAGAGAAAGATGACACACCCATCTTGTCAGCAAGAGAGAAAAGGTTGCAAGGCAGAGTGGACAAGGCTGAGAAGGTCCACATCAGCAAAAGTGCCTCGACAACAACCGCAACCAAGTCAAAAAGAAAATCTCATGCAACAAAGCAAACCAAGGCGGTGACACCTGTTTCTACAAGAAGCCCGAAATTAACCGAAAAAGGGTCTTCTACAGGAAGCCCGAAATTGACTGGAAAGGGGTCTTCTACAGGAAGCCCGAAATTGACTAAAACAGGGTCTTCTACAAGAAGCCCTGAAAAAGTGAAACCCAAGGAGAAGAAAGCTGACATTCGTGAAAGGGAGGCAGCAGTTGTGCTGGCCGCCCTCAGCACACCTCCTAAGCCAAAGGAGAAGAGAAAGAGGGAGACCCCTCTATATTTTAAAGCTCGAAGAAGTGTGAGGATAAAGACGGGTAAGCCATAGCCTCCGTCCAGCAGCCCGATCATTATTGAAGATGCCCCTACTTCGCCCAAGGAAAGGTCCCCCTCGAGGATATCAGTCACCTATGAGAGGGGGAGCCCGAAGAAAACTACGTGGGAAGAAAAGTTAGACCAATTGACTGAAAAAGCTCGGCTACAGGTTGTTGAAGATGCTCCATAGGAAACCTTAGCCAGGCTTAAATAAACTGAGAGAATGGAAGGAGAAGCACCCTTATCACCACCGAGGGAGGGTGAAGTAGAGCCACCAAAAGAAGTGGAAAAAGAGCATATACTAGAGCCCAGCCCTCAGCCAAGTCTGAGTTCATATTACAACTTTTTAGAGCTGGCAAAATTATACCTCAGAAATTTACTGTGCCACTGTTTTTTGCATTGGAGGAAGAAAGAGTCCGTACACACACGTGGATGAAAATAGCAAAGTCAAAGGGTGTGGCGGACATAGGTCCCTTACAGGAGCAGCTCAAGGAGGCCAGAAGTGAATTGTCCATGGCCAAACACGTGGCAAATTTCCAACGCGTGTTTCTACAGGAAGAAAACCAGAAGCTGAGATTGCAGCTACAGGAACTAAGGGAAAGGATAGGTACATCCTCCAACGACACCACAGAGGAATAGCAAGGCAAAAAGGAACCGAACACCGGTCTTGGGGAGCCAACCACACTTCTACAGGAAGCAGAACAGCAAGCACAAATTGAGGTGCAAGCTCTCAGAGAACAGCTGCAGCAGAAAGAAGCACAATTGGCCTGTATGGCCAGCTGGGCCATGGATGCTATCCAATGCAGGCAGCCGACCAACTCCTATGGGTTGTACTTGAAAGATCAATGGCTGCAATTCCAAATCAATACCTTGGCGCAAAGAGGTATCTCTCAGCTCCAAGACCCGCAGCGATTCACTGAAGTTTGCAGTACTAGTTCATCAGAGGATAGGGCCAAATTAGCAGAGTTCTACCTCCATAATCTGGCCATGCCTAATGTTGTTTCATGGGATCCCAATATGGCCTTGGGAGATATGAAATTAATGGCCTTTGCCTCATGGCTAAACCATGAGGAAAAAAGAGAAGCAGAAGCCAAAACAATCATGAATCGAGAGCTGAACAAGCCACTGTTCATCAGATCAGAACCAGGGGATCCAGTTGCACTAATCTCGGCACACCAACATTTGTCCACTGACCCTCAACCTTTATTAAGATATATGGATCAGCAGGCCCAAGCCATAGCTCACTTTGAGGACATGGAGAGACTGCTAGGAGACAACGTTGTCCAAGCATTCACACGCAGATGGAATACATTGGCACACAATCTGAAAATCCGAGAGTACCACACCCCAACTCGGATGAGGAAGGCTCTGGTATGGGTAGCCCTCTATAAGAAATCCATGCAAAATCTCCAGGCCAGCTAGATTGGCCTTAAACTCAGCCCACCACTACTGCTAGGATTAATGGAAGGCAGTACAGAGAAAGATGATAATGAACAGTGGGAAAAGGTAAACAGAAGGGCTGGGTTTCATATCAGCAAGGAGGACACTACTACAGAGGCTTGGGATGTAAGGGTAGCAGTCAAAGAAATGAAGGATCAAGAGTTGGACTAGTTGCTCAAGGATGAGCAAATATTTTAGCTGGGGGGTGATGATGATCCCCAATTTTTGGTAACAATTTGCGCTCATTTGGCCTACTTACCTTGCTCACCCCTTCATTTTTTATCACTTATGCATCATTTCTTAGTATATTCGTGTTATTTGTAGGAAGAAGGGCAGTCATGATGTCTATGTGGCTAATACATGATGATTTCAGGTTTTTTGACATTAAATAGAGCAATAGACCTCCTTTTCTTTGTATTGTTACTTGTCTTTCCTTTCAACACTTCATTTCTTTGCTTTGACATGCATTTGGAAAACACAGTCTGTTGATTCAATTTTCTTGATGTGATTAAGTAGGATTAGTTTATGGATAAAGCGCTTTCAACAGTTTAGACTAGAGTAGGAGGATTAGACTTCATTAAAGTTCCAAGAAAAGGTTGATTGTGCGCTCACTGCCAGCTCTGTTTAGATATTGGGAGTGTAGACCGTTCCAACCACCAAAAAACGCAGTCTTATATGTTCATGCAAGAGTTAAAGTCATATTTCCATTAGTAGCAGCATCCATGCAGTTAGATCTTGAGGAATAGCCCTTTGTTTCAGCTCCATGCACGATTTCTCTCTTAACTTACATCGTTGTTCTTTGATTTTTAATGAAACAGATAGAATAGGATGAGGAATTCTCGGTTTTGTGCAAGACTAAGGTGATTTGTTTTATTTACACTGCGCAGCACCACTTCAACACTTCCTTACCCTCCTCAGTCGTCCCTAAGCCATCTCCTTACGTCGCAGCTAGATCCTTTGCCCGCCAACTCTTCTATTATCCACGTTGCCTCATCTTTTCGGCCTTCCATTGCCTCTACCCTTCCATCGAACAACCAGCTTTATACACTCTCTCCCCAGCTCATCTCGCTGACCCTGAGCCATCACAAGCTTCCCTTTCATCCTACCTATCCACCCATACAGCTCCTTCACTCCTCCATCACCCAAAACCCCGACTTATAACATCCTGTAGAAGTTAGCAGACTTCCTGTAGAAATCCCAAGCTTTATGTAGGATCCCCTGCAGACATCCTGTAGAAGCCTGCAAACACGGTTGCCAAGAACCTGAACATTGGGAACTTCTGTTGAATGATGTTAGGGATCCCTTGGAACCTCTCAGATTCCTCCTGACCTTTCCAAAACCTTCCTCCCTTTTGAACTACCCCTGCATAGTCAATATCCAGTAAGAAGCACAATCATAATAACTCCAACCACTTGAGCAAAAATATAAAAACGTGTTCTCTTCAATGGAAGTAGTTTAAATTCATGCATCTCACCTCACTAGAAGTAATGGCATCATTGTTAGGAGTTGCATTCCCATCATTGCATTGTAAGGATTAAGCTGGTCAGATTAGGGTTTACTAGGGTTTTGTTGGCATTATGATTCAAGTGTTGTCCTTGATGGCAACTCACTCAGAGGATGGTACAAGTGCTCAGAGGTTGGTACAAGTGCTCAAGAATAGATGAAAATAGAAATTACAATCAGTTGGCTGGTAGATTCAATAACCGCAGAAGCTTCTTCAATGGACAATGCTTTTCTTGCCATAACTTTGGTCACAAAGCAGCTCAATGTGTTGCATATAAAACAATCATGACTAGGGAAGCTCAAAAACAAAGAAGTATGACAGGGATTACAAAGAGGACCTATAACAACTTTTCGGTTCTTGAAAATGAAGTTGAATGTTCTATTTGCAATAATTTTGGTCATAAAGAATCTGAATGCAGGAGCAGGTTTCAGGAGAAAAAGGAACAAGCCACGAGCACCAAAAAATGGAGAATAAAAGAACCTCAGACAGAAAGATGTGGGATAGCGTTTTATGCAGAAGGACAGGAAAATCTATGGTACATTGACAGTGGATGTTCGAAACATATGACAGGTGATAAAGAAAAACTTGAATCTTATTCTACTTTAGAAAAGGGAAAGAAAGTTTCTTTTGGAAATGATACTCCTGCAACTATAAAAGGAAAAGGTATTGCTCCTTTGAAAGAAAAGGTCAAGGCTGGAAATGTTTTGTATGTTGATGGATTGAAGCATAATCTTCTAAGTGTCAGTCAGATGTGTGATCAAAAAACCGAGGTTATTTTCAGATCGAATGGATGTCTTGTTCGTGATCTTGATACAGGTAAAACAGTTCTCAAAGGCAAAAGAACTCCAAATAATCTGTACATATTTGAAGAAGGACAACAACAATGCTATCTTAGCAAGGATGAAGAGCACTGGCTATGGCATCGAAGGTTGGGACATCTAAGCTTCTCACAAATAAGAAAAGCATGCAAATATCAGGCAGTTCGCGATCTTCCAGATATCAAAATTCCAGACAACACTATATGCAAATCTTGTCAGTTTGGAAAGCAAACCAGAACTAACTTTCCAGAAAAGGAAGGATTAGCTAGCTTGCCTCTTGAGCTAGTCCATACAGATGTATGTGGTCCATTTAGGAAAAGGACACCTCGAGGAGAAGAATATCTGATATTATTCATTGATGATTTCTCAAGGTTTGTTTGGTTAGGGCTTATGAAGCACAAAGATGAAGCATTCGAAAAATTCAAATCCTTCAAAGCATTGGCTGAAAATGAATCAGGACACAAAATTAAGTGCCTCAGATCTGACAGAGGTGGGGAGTTCACATCAAATGAATTTTTTGATTTCTGCGATGAACATGGGATAAGAAGAGAATTCTCTACAGCTAGAACTCCTCAGCAAAATGGGGTTGTGGAAAGAATGAACAGAACTATCCAACAAATGGCTCGTGCTATGCTCGATGAATCAGGTACTCCTGCAACCTTCTGGGGTGAAGCTGCACATGCTGCTGTTATCATTCTTAACAAAACAAATGTCCGAGTAAACAGCACTCAAACACCTCATGAGCTTTGGAGTGGTAAAACTCCTTCCGTGAAGCATTTCAAAATCTTTGGGAGCAAATGTTATATTAAGAATACTGATGAGCAACTTGGCAAACTTGAACCTAGAGCAGATGAGGGCATTCTTCTTGGTTATTCTCCACATAGCAAAGCATACAAGTGCTACAATAAAAGACTTGGCAGAATTGTTGACAGTATTGATATAGTGGTTGATGAGAAGGGATATATTCCTAGGCAAGTTCATCATGAAGACATTGAAGAAGATGAAGGTTACTCTCAAAGGCGAAATGATGAAGAAGAAGAACCTCAAGAAGAAGAAGAATCTCAAGAAGAACCAGAGGAGCAGACAAGAATAGAAGAGAAGACTCCATCCAGATATGTCCAAAAGAATCATCCAGAAACTCAGATTGTGGGGCAGAAAGAAGCAGGAGTACAAACAAGAAGGACACTTGCAGAAGCTTCAAGCTACTTGGCTCTACTCTCCTCCATTGAACCACAAAATGTGAAAGAAGCATGCAAAGATGAATGTTGGGTCAAAGCAATGGATGAAGAACTTGAGCAAATCGAAAGGAACAACACTTGGGAATTAGTTCCTAGACCAAAAGATAAGAATGTAATAGGAACAAAATGGGTCTTCAAGAATAAGTTAAATGAAAATGGAGAAGTAATTAGAAACAAGGCCAGACTTGTTTGTAAAGGGTATGCACAGCAAGAAGGAATAGATTTTGAAGAGACCTTTGCTCCTGTGGCAAGACTAGAGGCCATCCGAATGTTCCTTGCTCTCTCAAGCTTTCAAAACTTCAAGGTATTTCAAATGGACGTGAAATCAGCCTTCCTAAATGGAGACTTAGAAGAAGAAGTATATATTGAGCAGCCAGATGGGTTCATTCTTGGAAATGATCCAAACCTTGTATGCAGATTGAAAAAGGCACTCTATGGGCTCAAACAAGCTCCAAGGGCTTGGTACTATCGGTTGGACAAATATCTTCACCAACAAGGCTTTTCAAAAGGATCAGCAGATAGCAATCTCTATATAAAAGTTGAAAATAACAAATTGCTAATCCTTGTTGTTTATGTAGATGATATTATTTTTGGCAGCAATGAAGAGACCATGAGTCAAAACTTTGCCTTGGTTATGCAGAAAGAATTCGAAATGTCACTTCTTGGAGAATTGACATATTTTCTTGGATTGCAAATCCAACAAAATGAAGGAGGTATCTTCTTGTCTCAAACCAAATACCTCAAGCAGATCTTGAAGAAGTATGGCATGGAAGAGTCAAAACCAGTATGTACACCCATGGTTACAGGATGCAGCCTCAGTGCAAATGATGAATCAGCAGCAGTTCACCAACCCACTTATAGATCCATGATTGGGAGTTTGCTTTATTTGACAGGTACTCGACCAGATATTACACATGCAGTAGGAATGGTTGGAAGATTTCAAGCCAACCCAAAGGAAACTCATCTTCAGGCAGTCAAAAGAATCTTCAAATATCTTCAAGGGACCCAAAACTATGGCTTATGGTATCCTAGAAATACTGATCTCACTCTTCATGCTTACACAGATGCAGATTGGGCTGGAAGTGTGGATGATAGGAAAAGCACAAGTGGAGGTGCTTTCTTCATGGGTTCTAGATTAGTATCTTGGTTCAGCAAGAAACAAAGTTCGATTGCCTTATCTACAGCTGAAGCAGAATATGTGGCTGCAGCATCTTGTTGCACACAACTTCTTTGGATGATGCAGACCTTGCAGGACTTTCAAATCACTTGCACTCCACCTGTCTCTATCTTATGTGATAATACAAGTGCAATCAGCATTTCAAAGAATCCTGTCATGCACTCAAAGACCAAGCACATACCAATCAAGTACCATTTTCTTCGGGAACAAGTGCTTGAGCAGAAGGTCAAGTTGGAGTATGTTCCTTCTAAGGAGCAAGTTGCTGATATTCTCACAAAACCACTGCCCAGGGAAACTTTTGAATATCTCAGACAAAAGCTGGGAGTAGTTGATGCTTCATCCTGTTGTTGAAGATTGTTTGTTCTACAGAAAAGTTGGTATACGCAGGTTACGGAAGGGATATGAGCGTATACACGCGAATTTATGCTGGGTAAGTCGCGTGTATGCTGGACGCTTGTTGCAGAAAGAATATCCGCGTACATACGCTGTTTTATACAGGATAAAACGCGTATATGAAGTTCTGAACAGCAAGGGAAAACTCTGAAGTTCTGAAAAGCAATAGGAATGTCAGAATTCTTCAGGCACAGTTTCAGGGAGTGCAACAGGCACAGGTTCAGGGGGAGCAGCTCAAAAGTCTCATAAAGCATTGTTGGCATTCAGATGTTTTGGTTGTTGGTTTCAGGAGAAGGAGCTCAGAAAGAAATTCTGGTTGCTGATCTAACAAGATGTTTATCAGATGTTGCTGGTGTCTTTCCTAAGTCTTGGTCTAGATCTGTTGTCTCTATGTCATGTATCTCTCTTGTCATATCTCTTTTATGGTGTCAAGGTCATGTAACGGCCTATGTTGGTTTCCCCACTATGCCTGGGATGAATGCTGTAATATAATTGGTTGTTTCTGATATGTCCCCTCTTGGTAGGGAGTATGGATGTATGTATTGAGTCTTTTGGTGATAGGAAGGTCCCTTATGGTGTATAAATCTTGGCTCTTGTTGAAGAACATCTTTTTCAGATCTGGCCTACTGTCAGGGGGAGCACGAGTCAGCACAGCCAAGCAGAGGTATCAGCATGTCCTCAGGGGGAGCACAGCCCTTTGCTCTTGATGTCAAAGGGGGAGAGTGACTTGGTGTGGTGGTTGCCATCAAGTCCAAAGGGGGAGATTGTTGGCATTATGATTCAAGTGTTGTCCTTGATGGCAACTCACTCAGAGGATGGTACAAGTGCTCAGAGGTTGGTACAAGTGATGGCAACTTAATCAGAAGACAGATCTCAGTACAGCATGCCAAGGAAGCTCATACACGCCGTTTCGTTAAGCCCAAGTCGCGTGTACACGCTAGTTCGATTCATAAAAAGCGCGTGTATGTGGAAAGGTTCCTTTGGTCCATGGTGGTTAGTCCTTGGAAGTTGTGCCTATGATTTCGGACCATTGTGTCTCGACGGGCGTGTCGATCCCTAGTTTTGAAGTTGATGGTATTGTGTTACTATGGTTTTGGCTCTTGGTATTGAGCTAGGCCTAAGACTATATAAGGAGAAGAAGATCATTAGGCAAAATCATCTTTCGACAAGGCTTGAATATCTAAGAGAGAAAGAGATCTGATATGCAGGTGCTGGGTTGCTTGATCTAAGCCAAGGAGAGATCACATTGGTTGATGGAAGACTAGATCTAAGGATAGATCGGGATCTAATGGTTTGAAATGCACTATCATGATATGGTTGATTATGCGTATTTCTAGATCTGCATATTGTCGCAATGCTATGTTCTGGGTCTAACTAATGTCTGGTACAGCTGCAAATTGAGAAAGTTTATTTTTAGATCTGTACGCAGGTTGGCTTCGGTAAAAGAGCGTGTATACGCGGGTTTGGCTCATTGAAGTAGCGTATATCTTTTGAAGCTTGTTTTTGGGTTTACAGTGGGGTCTGACTGTTATTGCAGAGTTCTGTAGTCTGCTCTGTGTTCTGGTAACTGGTGATTGACAGGGTTCAGTGGTTCAGTGATTCAAAGTTTGGTTGTTTTATGCTTCAATGATCTGTTGTGGAAATTGAATGAATTGTGGTCTTCAGATTGTAATGTTGTGCTTCAGGAATATTCAAGTCTGAAAATGTATGAAAGGTGATACCTGAAGAAAAGAAGATTGTAGGTCAGCACCTACGTACTAGTATCTTGGCTAGTACAAGAACAAAGGGGGTTGGAGCTCCCTTCCAAGGAAGTTTGGAGAACGAGAGAAGGTTGTAGCCTTCTGCAGGTTGTAGCCTGCGTACTGGTATAAGGCTGCACCAGTACAAAAGATTGTAAACTGAAGTTTCTTAAAGAAAGATAGAGATAACTTGCAGCAGGTGGTTTTCACCCACATTGGGTTTCCACCTTATATCTTGGTGTTCATGTGTGTGGCTTTTGATCTGTTCTGTTATACTGCATCTGCTTACTGTTAATGTGGTGAATAATGTCCTGATGAACTTAACTGAAGAATAAGCTAACTAAGTTATGAGTTTTCTGCTTATACGCTGTTTTATTTAGTCACAGTAGCGTGTACACGCTGTTTTACTTAACTGAAGTAGCGTATATGTTTCTGAGCATTGAAAAGATTGATTGATCTGATAATACTGATTCACCCCCCCTCTCAGTATTATTTCCAACAATTGGTATCAGAGCAGGTCCTTCAGAGAAGCTTGATCGCTTGAAGGTAGATCATTCATCATGAGCAACTACGAGAAAGAAGCATCAATCAGGCCACCGGTTTTTGATGGAACAAATTTCAATTATTGGAAGGTAAGAGTTACTGCATATCTTCAATCTCTTGGTACAGAAGTTTGGAACATTGTAGAAACAGGCTATGCTTTTCCTTCAGCTACTCCTACAGATCCAGCTGAGAAAAAGACATATGAAACAAATGCAAAAGCAGTCAGTACTCTATTAGGAAGTATATCCCAAACAGAATTCATGAAGGTCATGCACTTCAAATCAGCAAAAGAGATATGGGACAAAATGATCACTAGCTATGAAGGAGATGAACAGGTAAAGGAAGCTAAACTTCAAACTCTCAGGATTCAATATGAGACTCTCAAGATGTATAATGATGAAAGTGTGGCTAATTATTTTCTTCGGGTAGATGAGATTGTTAATTGTATGAAAAATTTGGGTGAAGAAATAAAAGAGACTATAGTAGTTCAAAGATTCTAAGATCATTATCCCCCAAGTTTGAATCTAAAGTATCTGCAATAGAAGAAAAGGAAAATCTCAAAGTTCTCACTATGTCTCAGCTACATGGAATTCTAACTGCTTATGAAATGAGAAAGGGAGGTCCATCAGACAGAAGGGAAGCTGCTTTTAAGGCATCAGGAAAAGAAGATTACTATGAAGCAAGCCATGTTCCAGAAGAAGAGGAAGAAGAATCAAATTTTGTCAGAAATCTTCAAAGGGGTGCTGGAAGGTTCAGAGGTAAGCTACCTTTCAAATGCTTTGCTTGTGGAAGAGTAGGTCATTATGCTGCAAAATGTCCTAATAAAGATAAAGGAAAAGAACCTGCTAGATGGAATAAGAAACAAAGTGCAAATAAGAAAAGCTACTACACCCATGAAGATAGTGATGGCTTATCAAACAGTGATGAAGATGAACAAGGTAATAAATATAAGCTATTAATGGCATTTGAAGATGATGATTATGAGGATGCTGTAGATGTGGATAATCTCTATAATGAAATTACTAGACTCAAGAGATGCATAGAAGAAAAGAGTGTGATCATTGATACTTTGCAATTTCAAATTGATGAAAAGGAAAAACATCTTGAAAAACTAGAAGGTGAAATTGTTGGTCTCAGAAAAGAAATTGAGAAAACAAAAGCTATTAATCTTAAGTTTGTCAAAGGATCTGAAACTTTGGATGAGATTATCAATGTGCAGCGGTCTCCTCTAAACAAGACAGGTTTGGGCTATAATGGAGAAACCTCTCAAGCATCCACCTCAAAAAGTTATCTTGATGCAGCAAGAAGAAATGAGCAGAAGAACAATGAAGATAATCAGGTAAAGCAGGGACGAATTACAAACAGAAACTATCAGGGACAATCCTTCTTAAGGGTGAACAAAAGCTACAACCAACCACAGGTAAAATCTTCTCAGTTTGGCACAAGAATAGATGAAAATAGAAATTACAATCAGTTGGCTGGTAGATTCAATAACCGCAGAAGCTTCTTCAATGGACAATGCTTTTCTTGCCATAACTTTGGTCACAAAGCAGCTCAATGTGTTGCATATAAAACAATCATGACTAGGGAAGCTCAAAAACAAAGAAGTATGACAGGGATTACAAAGAGGACCTATAACAACTTTTCGGTTCTTGAAAATGAAGTTGAATGTTCTATTTGCAATAATTTTGGTCATAAAGAATCTGAATGCAGGAGCAGGTTTCAGGAGAAAAAGGAACAAGCCACGAGCACCAAAAAATGGAGAATAAAAGAACCTCAGACAGAAAGATGTGGGATAGCGTTTTATGCAGAAGGACAGGAAAATCTATGGTACATTGACAGTGGATGTTCGAAACATATGACAGGTGATAAAGAAAAACTTGAATCTTATTCTACTTTAGAAAAGGGAAAGAAAGTTTCTTTTGGAAATGATACTCCTGCAACTATAAAAGGAAAAGGTATTGCTCCTTTGAAAGAAAAGGTCAAGGCTGGAAATGTTTTGTATGTTGATGGATTGAAGCATAATCTTCTAAGTGTCAGCCAGATGTGTGATCAAAAAACCGAGGTTATTTTCAGATCGAATGGATGTCTTGTTCGTGATCTTGATACAGGTAAAACAGTTCTCAAAGGCAAAAGAACTCCAAATAATCTGTACATATTTGAAGAAGGACAACAACAATGCTATCTTAGCAAGGATGAAGAGCACTGGTTATGGCATCGAAGGTTGGGACATCTAAGCTTCTCACAAATAAGGAAAGCATGCAAATATCAGGCAGTTCGCGATCTTCCAGATATCAAAATTCCAGACAACACCATATGCAAATCTTGTCAGTTTGGAAAGCAAACCAGAACTAACTTTCCAGAAAAGGAAGGATCAGCTAGCTTGCCTCTTGAGCTAGTCCATACAGATGTATGTGGTCCATTTAGGAAAAGGACACCTCGAGGAGAAGAATATCTGATATTATTCATTGATGATTTCTCAAGGTTTGTTTGGTTAGGGCTTATGAAGCACAAAGATGAAGCATTCGAAAAATTCAAATCCTTCAAAGCATTGGCTGAAAATGAATCAGGACACAAAATTAAGTGCCTCAGATCTGACAGAGGTGGGGAGTTCACATCAAATGAATTTTTTGATTTCTGCGATGAACATGGGATAAGAAGAGAATTCTCTACAGCTAGAACTCCTCAGCAAAATGGGGTTGTGGAAAGAATGAACAGAACTATCCAACAAATGGCTCGTGCTATGCTCGATGAATCAGGTACTCCTGCAACCTTCTGGGGTGAAGCTGCACATGCTGCTGTTATCATTCTTAACAAAACAAATGTCCGAGTAAACAGCACTCAAACACCTCATGAGCTTTGGAGTGGTAAAACTCCTTCCGTGAAGCATTTCAAAATCTTTGGGAGCAAATGTTATATTAAGAATACTGATGAGCAACTTGGCAAACTTGAACCTAGAGCAGATGAGGGCATTCTTCTTGGTTATTCTCCACATAGCAAAGCATACAAGTGCTACAATAAAAGACTTGGCAGAATTGTTGACAGTATTGATATAGTGGTTGATGAGAAGGGATATATTCCTAGGCAAGTTCATCATGAAGACATTGAAGAAGATGAAGGTTACTCTCAAAGGCGAAATGATGAAGAAGAAGAACCTCAAGAAGAAGAAGAATCTCAAGAAGAACCAGAGGAGCAGACAAGAATAGAAGAGAAGACTCCATCCAGATATGTCCAAAAGAATCATCCAGAAACTCAGATTGTGGGGCAGAAAGAAGCAGGAGTACAAACAAGAAGGACACTTGCAGAAGCTTCAAGCTACTTGGCTCTACTCTCCTCCATTGAACCACAAAATGTGAAAGAAGCATGCAAAGATGAATGTTGGGTCAAAGCAATGGATGAAGAACTTGAGCAAATCGAAAGGAACAACACTTGGGAATTAGTTCCTAGACCAAAAGATAAGAATGTAATAGGAACAAAATGGGTCTTCAAGAATAAGTTAAATGAAAATGGAGAAGTAATTAGAAACAAGGCCAGACTTGTTTGTAAAGGGTATGCACAGCAAGAAGGAATAGATTTTGAAGAGACCTTTGCTCCTGTGGCAAGACTAGAGGCCATCCGAATGTTCCTTGCTCTCTCAAGCTTTCAAAACTTCAAGGTATTTCAAATGGACGTGAAATCAGCCTTCCTGAATGGAGACTTAGAAGAAGAAGTATATATTGAGCAGCCAGATGGGTTCATTCTTGGAAATGATCCAAACCTTGTATGCAGATTGAAAAAGGCACTCTATGGGCTCAAACAAGCTCCAAGGGCTTGGTACTATCGGTTGGACAAATATCTTCACCAACAAGGCTTTTCAAAAGGATCAGCAGATAGCAATCTCTATATAAAAGTTGAAAATAACAAATTGCTAATTCTTGTTGTTTATGTAGATGATATTATTTTTGGCAGCAATGAAGAGACCATGAGTCAAAACTTTGCCTTGGTTATGCAGAAAGAATTCGAAATGTCACTTCTTGGAGAATTGACATATTTTCTTGGATTGCAAATCCAACAAAATGAAGGAGGTATCTTCTTGTCTCAAACCAAATACCTCAAGCAGATCTTGAAGAAGTATGGCATGGAAGAGTCAAAACCAGTATGTACACCCATGGTTACAGGATGCAGCCTCAGTGCAAATGATGAATCAGCAGCAGTTCACCAACCCACTTATAGATCCATGATTGGGAGTTTGCTTTATTTGACAGGTACTCGACCAGATATTACACATGCAGTAGGAATGGTTGGAAGATTTCAAGCCAACCCAAAGGAAACTCATCTTCAGGCAGTCAAAAGAATCTTCAAATATCTTCAAGGGACCCAAAACTATGGCTTATGGTATCCTAGAAATACTGATCTCACTCTTCATGCTTACACAGATGCAGATTGGGCTGGAAGTGTGGATGATAGGAAAAGCACAAGTGGAGGTGCTTTCTTCATGGGTTCCAGATTAGTATCTTGGTTCAGCAAGAAACAAAGTTCGATTGCCTTATCTACAGCTGAAGCAGAATATGTGGCTGCAGCATCTTGTTGCACACAACTTCTTTGGATGATGCAGACCTTGCAGGACTTTCAAATCACTTGCACTCCACCTGTCTCTATCTTATGTGATAATACAAGTGCAATCAGCATTTCAAAGAATCCTGTCATGCACTCAAAGACCAAGCACATACCAATCAAGTACCATTTTCTTCGGGAACAAGTGCTTGAGCAGAAGGTCAAGTTGGAGTATGTTCCTTCTAAGGAGCAAGTTGCTGATATTCTCACAAAACCACTGCCCAGGGAAACTTTTGAATATCTCAGACAAAAGCTGGGAGTAGTTGATGCTTCATCCTGTTGTTGAAGATTGTTTGTTCTACAGAAAAGTTGGTATACGCAGGTTACGGAAGGGATATGAGCGTATACACGCGGATTTATGCTGGGTAAGTCGCGTGTATGCTGGACGCTTGTTGCAGAAAGAATATCCGCGTACATACGCTGTTTTATACAGGATAAAACGCGTATATGAAGTTCTGAACAGCAAGGGAAAACTCTGAAGTTCTGAAAGCAATAGGAATGTCAGAATTCTTCAGGCACAGTTTCAGGGAGTGCAACAGGCACAGGTTCAGGGGGAGCAGCTCAAAAGTCTCATAAAGCATTGTTGGCATTCAGATGTTTTGGTTGTTGGTTTCAGGAGAAGGAGCTCAGAAAGAAATTCTGGTTGCTGATCTAACAAGATGTTTATCAGATGCTGCTGGTGTCTTTCCTAAGTCTTGGTCTAGATCTGTTGTCTCTATGTCATGTATCTCTCTTGTCATATCTCTTTTATGGTGTCAAGGTCATGTAACGGCCTATGTTGGTTTCCCCACTATGCCTGGGATGAATGCTGTAATATAATTGGTTGTTTCTGATATGTCCCCTCTTGGTAGGGAGTATGGATGTATGTATTGAGTCTTTTGGTGATAGGAAGGTCCCTTATGGTGTATAAATCTTGGTTCTTGTTGAAGAACATCTTTTTCAGATCTGGCCTACTGTCAGGGGGAGCACGAGTCAGCACAGCCAAGCAGAGGTATCAGCATGTCCTCAGGGGGAGCACAGCCCTTTGCTCTTGATGTCAAAGGGGGAGAGTGACTTGGTGTGGTGGTTGCCATCAAGTCCAAAGGGGGAGATTGTTGGCATTATGATTCAAGTGTTGTCCTTGATGGCAACTCACTCAGAGGATGGTACAAGTGCTCAGAGGTTGGTACAAGTGATGGCATCTTAATCAGAAGACAGATCTCAGTACAGCATGCCAAGGAAGCTCATACACGCCGTTTCGTTAAGCCCAAGTCGCGTGTACACGCTAGTTCGATTCATAAAAAGCGCGTGTATGTGGAAAGGTTCCTTTGGTCCATGGTGGTTAGTCCTTGGAAGTTGTGCCTATGATTTCGGACCATTGTGTCTCGACGGGCGTGTCGATCCCTAGTTTTGAAGTTGATGGTATTGTGTTACTATGGTTTTGGCTCTTGGTATTGAGCTAGGCCTAAGACTATATAAGGAGAAGAAGATCATTAGGCAAAATCATCTTTTGACAAGGGCTTGAATATCTAAGAGGGAAAGAGATCTGATTTGCAGGTGCTGGGTTGCTTGATCTAAGCCAAGGAGAGATCACATTGGTTGATGGAAGACTAGATCTAAGGATAGATCGGGATCTAATGGTTTGAAATGCACTATCATGATATGGTTGATTATGCTTATTTCTAGATCTGCATATTGTCGCAATGCTATGTTCTGGGTCTAACTAATGTCTGGTACAGCTGCAAATTGAGAAAGTTTATTTTTAGATCTGTACGCAGGTTGGCTTCGGTAAAAGAGCGTGTATACGCGGGTTTGGCTCCTTGAAGTAGCGTATATCTTTTGAAGCTTGTTTTTGGGTTTACAGTGGGGTCTGACAGTTATTGCAGAGTTCTGTAGTCTGCTCTGTGTTCTGATAACTGATGATTGACAGGGTTCAGTGGTTCAGTGATTCAGAGTTTGGTTGTTTTATGCTTCAATGATCTGTTGTGGAAATTGAATGAATTGTGGTCTTCAGATTGTAATGTTGTGCTTCAGGAATATTCAAGTCTGAAAATGTATGAAAGGTGATACCTGAAGAAAAGAAGATTGTAGGTCAGCACCTACGTACTAGTATCTTGGCTAGTACAAGAACAAAGGGGGTTGGAGCTCCCTTCCAAGGAAGTTTGGAGAACGAGAGAAGGTTGTAGCCTTCTGCAGGTTGTAGCCTGCGTACTGGTATAAGGCTGCACCAGTACAAAAGATTGTAAACTGAAGTTTCTTAAAGAAAGATAGAGATAACTTGCAGCAGGTGGTTTTCACCCACATTGGGTTTCCACCTTATATCTTGGTGTTCATGTGTGTGACTTTTGATCCGTTCTGTTATACTGCATCTGCTTACTGTTAATGTGTTGAATAATGTCCTGATGAACTTAACTGAAGAATAAGCTAACTAAGTTATGAGTTTTCTGCTTATACGCTGTTTTATTTAGTCACAGTAGCGTGTACACGCTGTTTTACTTAACTGAAGTAGCGTATATGTTTCTGAGCATTGAAAAGGTTTGATTGATCTGATAATACTGATTCACCCCCCCTCTCAGTATTATTTCCAACAGGTTTCTATGTTTAGTTGGCTTTCAGTTCATTCTTGCAAAGTAGGTTAATTTCCTTTGAGATAGCCTTCGTTCATCATTTAGAAAGCTTCTTCTGAGAACATATAGAAGTTGGCTTGAGCCCTAGCGAACTTGTGCCAGCTGACCAAGTGACAGCTGCGACAAGAGCTAGTACTTATGCATACAACACCGTCGCTTCCAAGTTTGTTACGAACTACCGAGTTGATAAAATTAGAGAAGGAAGCTCCAAGAGTTGTAGCATTATTGCTACAAATACTGAAGCCCACCAGCTGCTTCGACCCTGAATTCTGCTTCTGAACTTCAAATTCCACATTCTCCTACTCCCACTGGCCATCTTATCCCACGTCCTACTCCTCCTAGCACCCGTCAAACCAACTCTAGCCAGGAAAATATGCCTCGTTTGGGCAAGCTAAGTGGGCTTGATTGTGGGGAAAACTCCACAGTTAAGCGCGCTTGAGCCAGAGGAGTTCTGGGATGGGTGACCTCCTCGGAAGTCTTGGTTACCGGGTGCAAGCCCCGAAAGTGATGATTGATGCTATGTGATTCGTTCTCCACATTTCACTAGTTTCAATCCCACTTCTTCACCCCTGTGAGCATCACCCGATGTAATGAGTGCTAAGTGAACTATTCAAAAATCATGAGAAATTAGTCAGTTATGACTACCTCTCATGGAAATGGTCATACGTTTGAATGACTTACTTAACGCAGTTGAATCCCAAAAATGATATCTAATATAATGCACTGCGTAAATCCCCCATACTTAAATTCAAAAAGAGTCAAGGGATCTCTACTTGAATGGTTCATCAGGCACAATACTTGCTAAGGTTTTGCAAATGGGGTAGCAAGCTAAGTGGGCTTGATTGTGGGGAAAAATCCACAGTTAAGCGTGCTTGAGCCAGAGGAGTTCTGGGATGGGTGACCTCTTGGGAAGTCCTGGTTACCGGGTGCAAGCCCTGGAAGTGATGATTGATGCTATGTGATTCGTTCTCCACATTTCACTAGTTTCAATCCCACTTCTTCACCCCTGTGAGCATCACCCGATGCAATGAGTGCTAAGTGAACTATTCAAAAATCATGAGAAATTAGTCAGTTACGACTACCTCTCATGGAAATGGTCATACGTTTGAATGACTTACTTAACGCAGTTGAATCCCAAAAAAGATATCTAATATAATGCACCGCGTAAATCCCCCATACATATATATATATATACATATATATATATACATATATATATATATATATATATATATATATATATATATATATATATATATATATATATATATATCTATATGTTTTTGGATTCAAGCAATAAATCTATCATCCACTGGAATTTGTAGTCTCAGCACACAACACAGATATTTATGGGTATTCGAGGTCTTGGGAGTGAAGGACTCATGGATTCTTTTTCCTTTTAACGGATTGTGAACTATGGGGTATGGGAGTTTATTGAGAATTTTTTTTTTGGAGTGATGTTCCTTATATATGTGTGTGTGGGGGGGGGTGGTTTGTTTCCTATTTGTATATGATATTGGTATGAGATTTTTTTTTTTTTGAATAAGTAATATTTGGATCCTTATCACTATGATTTGTAGGTTCAAGCCATTTTATTATTCCTAGGAATTTAGAATGTAACTTGTACTCATATTTACTTTACAATTTCACATGTTTATTAATTGAATTTTCTTAAAAAGTTTATTGATATGGGAATTATGAAAATATAAATCCAATCTAATTATATAATAAACTAATATATTTTAAACAATTTAATAAATCAATATTAAATAAGCCCATGATCACATAGGCACACCAATAGAGTTTTCTCGCTTGTGTCAAAATGTGGCAATATACTCCTACAACATGTCAAGCATAATTGATCTATGATAAGAGAGATATTATATGTTGAGGTGGAGGAGGTTCTAAGAGAGATGTCAGATAAAAAATCACATGGGCCTGATGGTTTTACAACAAATTTCTTTAAAGCATGATGATGCTTTTCAGGCAATGAAATCTATGCACTAGTAGAAAAGTCAAGGAGGTAGCTACAAGTGTGTTCTCGTCTCAACACCACCTTCTTGACCATAATCGCCAAGATTGGAAATTTGAGTGATCTTAGTGGATTTTGGCCCTGCATTATGCAATGTGATATACAAGTTCATCTCTTCATTCATAGTGAAGCAAATTAAGTCATTGTTGAATCACATCATTGACCCACAACATATAGGGTTTCTGAAGGGGAGACAAATTCTTGATGGTATCATTACAACCAATGAGGTGATATATCACTCACTTAAGAAAGCCAACAAATTAGTTATGATGATTAAAATTGATTTCTCTAAAGATTATAATAGAATCAATTGGAAATACTTGCTCAAGGTGCTCGAAGTAGTTTGGTTTTCACCTATGTGGCTCAAATGGATTAAATCCCTCATTTCCACCCTATTTTTCTCAATTCTCGTAAATGGTTCTCCAACTCATACCTTTCGAGGATAACAGGGTTTGGGAAGGTACACCAAAGTAGCAACTAATCAAGGGGAAACCAGAGGAATCTGATTGGTCGGGGAAGATATCTCAATTGCACATACACAATTTGTTTTTGGGGAACCTTCTTTCGAGGAAGCCAAAAGGTTCACCCTCATCTTGTCATAATTTCAAGATTATCCAAGAACCCAAATCAACGGGAATAAATATTGCATATTTTTCTTCCACACCTATCAAAGAGTGCATGTCCACTTTGTTAGAAAATTATATATTATAGAGCGATGAAACACATAAAATATTGCAGAAACACAAACACAGAAAATGCATAAAATAAGAGAGACATAGTTATGTGTAGTTCACCCAATTTGGGCTACATCCACAGAGAAACAACTAGTCCTTCCTTTTATATTATCCAACAAAATGAAGAGATACAACCAATAGTCGATCCGTTGTAGTTTCTTCTTTGCTCTCACACGGTCTCCTCTCTCTTTCTCTCTTAGAATACACATATACATAGTCGCATTTCAATTCCTTCATATATAGCAAGGGGTTTCATTCTAGGGCAAAAAACCCTTAACTAAACATAACTTCTACCATCAGATCATCCACCTAATGAACGGCTCGGATTGACTACAAAATTATAATAGTTTACAAGGCAAGTTTACATCTATTTTTAGATTTGATGGTGCTGCCCTTGATTCCTCATTGGGGGGGCTCTAAAAACCGTCGTCTCCCCCCTCGAACCCCCATGGCGGCGGAAAATGAGTGGAAAATGGGGTCTAATGCAGAAATACCTTTGAATAAATAAGATAATCAAAATCCACACCCAACACACTTGGCTCACACTATGGATTTTGAAATTGGTTGATTAGGTGCTCAGTATTTAGCCCAAAAATCAAAGTTCTCACAATGAGTTGAAACCTGAATGAACGTGCGTCTCTCGGAAAAGAAATCCTGTTAGGTCCATATACTACTAGTGTAACCCTTTATTGTTATTAGTCCTTCATTTTATATTATCCAACAAAATGAAGAGATACAACCAATAGTCGATCCGTTGTAGTTTCTTCTTTGCTCTCACACGGTCTCCTCTCTCTTTCTCTCTCAGAATACACATATACATAGTCGCATTTCAATTCCTTCATATATAGCAAGGGGTTTCATTCTAGGGCAAAAAACCCTTAACTAAACATAACTTCTACCATCAGATCATCCACCTAATGAACGGCTCGGATTGACTACAAAATTATAATAGTTTACAAGGCAAGTTTACATCTATTTTTAGATTTGATGGTGCTGCCCTTGATTCCTCATTGGGGGGGCTCTAAAAACCGTCGTCTCCCCCCTCGAACCCCCATGGCGGCGGAAAATGAGTGGAAAATGGGGTCTAATGCAGAAATACCTTTGAATAAATAAGATAATCAAAATCCACACCCAACACACTTGGCTCACACTATGGATTTTGAAATTGGTTGATTAGGTGCTCAATATTTAGCCCAAAAATCAAAGTTCTCACAATGAGTTGAAACCTGAATGAACGTGCGTCTCTCGGAAAAGAAATCCTGTTAGGTCCATATACTACTAGTGTAACCCTTTATTGTTATTAGTACAACCCCCTTATTATATTGTTGTGCCCATGTAGTCCCCATATTGTTATTATTGTGCCCCATAAAAGCCCACTATTATTATTATCATCCAATAATTGTTCATTTGTGTAATGTAAAGGAGGTTTCCCCCTGGATGAGGCTGAATTATAAGGTGTTGATCTATATTTTCTATATTTTGTGAGCTGGTTTCATAACATTTCGTATCAGAGCTTTGGATTCTAGGGTTTCATTGCTCCAAATAGGACATCATGGCATTTGTGATATAACTTTGTTTCTGTGACATTTCATAAGTGAAAAAAAACCCATTTGAGAAGAAATCGTGTTGAACCTCGGGTCTGAATTTCAGATATTTTATCGCTATATTTGCGGAGATATGATATGAGGAAGTTAGGGTTTTTACATGCTCCAGAATTTCATCTAAAACAGGTCATCGTGGAATTTTCTCTATACTATTTTCTCTACGAAGTTTCAGAAGCTCAAAAGAAAAGCCCATTTGAGAAGAAATCGTTTTGAACCTTGGGTCTGAATTTCATATCTTGGCTCACTATATTTCTAGATATATGACTTCAGGAAGTTAGGGTTTTTAAGACTCCCGAATTACATCTTAAACAGGTGACCTCGGGAAAATCATCATAACTTTTGTTTTGAGCGTCAGATTGAAATTTCGTAAGAAGTTTCAGAAATAGGACGACCTATGCTTTTCTATATACCAATTTCAGGTACTAAGGTTGAAACAGTGGCACATGGCACTTCATACAAGTTTTATTTACTGAACTAGTCTATAATTAGGTCATCACGGGAGATTGGGAATAGATCTTTCTTTAGGATTCCAATTGCGATCAAACTTGCAGAGCTAAAACAAGGACTCAAAGGGTTATTACAGAACACAATTTTAGAACTTAAAGATCCAAAAGTAGAGAGTTACAGTCATTTCAAGATCAAGCTCTTAAAATCAAGAAAATGCTAGATGAGGAAGTTTGATGGCAAGGATCTAGTAAATTGGATACTACATATGGAGAAATATTTTGATCTACATGGTGTACCACTGTTATAAAAGGTACGTATTGCATTCAATTGTTTAGAACCCACTCAATTTTTATGGTATAAATGGTTTTGTTCTCGTAAACCACTTGTCACGTGGTCAATTTTCACGAAGGAAATGATAGCACATTATAAGGATACAAAGAGAAATACCTTCTTTAGCCAATTGATAAATCTCAAACAAAACGGTTCAATGGCAGAGCACATTGAAGAATTTCAAAAATTGAATATAAGGGAAAATTATATTCCAGAGAAGAAAATGGTTGATGTCTTCATAGAGACTTTAAAGGATAACATTCAACACGTGGTTCGTCTTTGGGAACCTAACTCAATGGGGAAAGCATACAGGTTGGCAAGAAAAATTGAAAGAGAAATTATGGAAACAAGGAATCCCACCACTCACAACTATTATTATGGAAAAAAATTTCTCCTAACCTTCCACAGCCTATAAGGTTTATACAACAATAATTGGAAGAAAAAAGAGAAAAAGGACTTTGTTTCAGTTGTGATGAAAATACACTAAAGGTCATAAGTGTGCTGAGAAGAAATTATTTTACATAGATTATGAAGAGGAGAAAGAAAAGGATCAAGAAACACAAATTGAAGAGGATATACACGAGGAACCCACCCCAGAGAAAGAAGAAATGAATCTGACCATATCTTGTAATTCATTGACTGGAATTACCACTCCTCGAACTATCAATATAGAAGGACATATCAAGAAGAAAAATGTTCAAGAATTCAAAGATCACATCAAGCATCAAGAAATGAATCCAACCATATCTTGCAATGCGTTGGAAGAAATTACCACTCCTCAAATGATTAAGATAGAAGGACATATCAAGAAGAAAAAGGTAATAATGTTGATTGATTTGGACAGTGCCCATAATTTTATTCATTGCAAGATAGTCAAGGAATTTAATTTCTCCCTATATCTAGCATCGAAGTGTCAAGTGATGGTTGCAAGTGGAGGAACCATAAATTGCTCTGGAAGGTGCCATAATATCAAGCTATCCATGGGAATGGATGGCGCTGATGTTTTACTAGGAGTCCAACAGCTACAATCTTTAGGTACGATAGCTTTTAATTTTCAAGAACTTTTCTTGAAATTTTTTTGGGAAGGAATGGAAGTTGAATTGAGGGGTATCAAAAGGAAACCTAGAATGATAATCAACACTAACAATATGAAAAAGCTTCTAAATAAAGAACAATGAGGTGTAATTTCCAATTATGTTCACTAGAGGACCCCACATCGAAATCATGTATTTCTTCAGATCTCCATAACATTTTGGACAACCATTCCAAGGTATTTGAGACTTCCAAAGGCCTCCCACTTATTCATGATCATGATCATGCTATTCATTTGATTCTAGGAAGTGTTCCTCCAAACATGAGGCCTTACAGATATCCATATGCCCAAAGGAGTGGGAACTCATTCAAAAGTTGTAGAAGATCCCAGTTCAAACAATGTTGCGATAACTTGACAAGGAAGGAAAAATCATATTGGAACTTGAAGCAGTCACAGAACCGAGAAATCGACAACTACGAAATATATCAGTTTCAGAGTATCTCATCAAGTGGAAGAACTTACCGACTAAAGATTCCACATGGTGTTGTGGGGAAAAGTATCCGATGCGGATGACACTAACCCTTTCTAAAGGTGACAGTCTCTAGCAACAACTGAATGATAAAGTTTCCATGTTCTACTTTATGAGAGTACAGAGAGAATGGAAAGAGGGTCAACCAACCTGGTGTCTTGCGCTTAGTTGATCCTTGTCCTTCTTTCTTCGTATACTGCTCCCAGCTCTTTG
Organism: Pinus tabuliformis; assembly: GCA_031772625.1. Classification (NCBI taxonomy): domain Eukaryota; kingdom Viridiplantae; phylum Streptophyta; class Pinopsida; order Pinales; family Pinaceae; genus Pinus; species Pinus tabuliformis. The sequence continues at coordinate 1,264,897,285 of CM062807.1, read as the reverse complement.
CTCTCCAAGCCGATCCAGCTACACACAAGACCTGCACAACAAAAGAGAGCAAACTACCAGATACAAGCACTCATAATCAAAGCATGGATTAGATTTCCTCAAATATACATGTAAACACAAAGCATCTATGTAAAACAAGTATATAGGAGAACATGCAAACTTTATTGATAGAAAGTAACAGGGTTCCAGAGGAAGTTACAACCAATGATGTTGGCTCCAATCCAGCAGCACCTCCTCGGCAGCGAGAACTCTCTTCTTTACCTCTAGTAAAACAATCACCCAATGATCCTGGCAGTATACCAACAACACCTCCTTGCTTATACAAAATTCCAGCCTCCTTAGACCTCATAGAAGAGCTCTATATATAGGAGAGAAGAGGAAAGTATGAGTCAGCTGGAGGCTGGCATATAGCTGACTAGTGTCCTCTCCATCTTCAGTTAATCTTCAGTTCCTGTGTCCACTTGGAGATCCTTGCTTACACATGGTGATCAAGTACCTCTTACTCATCACAGGGCGAATCTTATGAACCAAGTGTCAGTTTGGAAGCTTCCTGGGCAATTGACACCTTGCAGGATGACTGTGCCACTTGGCCAATCTCGCCCAGCGCAGGTAGCCTTCATTGTTTTTGACTTCCAGCGCAGGTACAGAGTGGGACAATTTCAATACAGCGCAGAAGCTTAGTTAAGCAGCTGACATGATCCAAAATAAGCCTGTTCTGAAGTGTTTTCAGGTGGAGAACTGATTGGAAGTGTTGTTGATTGATGACCTTGTTCTTTTAGGGGTAAGAACAACATGTTTAGGGACTGAGGATCCCTGTAATTATTGACATTCCATGCTCCTTGACGCGAGGCACAAAAATGTCTATAACAGTTGCCCCCTAAAGTATGAGGCCGTTAATCGGGTGAAATGCTTTAGCTAGAGGGTCCGAAGTTCGTTCTAGTGCTGAGGAGAGTGCCCTGTAATACAATACATTATCTTTCATTCAATTTCATGGTCTAGCCGAGACGGGCATTCCCATGCTCAGCTTTTATAAATACATTTTGATACATATGACAGACGATCGTCTGTTGACAGACTGATAATCTTCCGCTGAAATTACCATCCTTTGATAGGATGATCATCTGCTGCAATGATGTATATGGCAGATGTTTTTATATTTCCTGAATATATATCGCAGCCCGGATGGATGAAACTAGATCCGGGGTCTTCAAACTCGTTTGATCTTCACTCTAAGTACAAGTCGATCCATGTGAGAATTGCGTTGAAGTCGAACATGGAAAGACATCGCTTGATTACCGGTCAATAATGAAAACCATTAACAAGCGCGAGAGGAGTCACCATTAATGACAATGACCCTCAAGGTACTGCAGTACAATTCACGTGGCGTGAATAAAGGACTTGGCGTCGAACGCCACGCAAAATCTTCTGGTCGAAGGTCATTGAGGTATACCTGTCGCCAGAAGTGAGAAACTTGCCATTGAGGCATGCAAGCTTCAAAGTACTGATGGGGGTGTTCCTAGATCAACTTCTTGGATAATGAGCTGATGTCGACAAGAAGCGATCCGTCAAGGGAGGGCCTTAATGAATCCCACATCAATGACACGGAACGGAGCTAATGATTTAGTGGAGGTGGAAACAAACTGTGACATATGATTCAGGGTGGCGATCATGAAATGGATGAAGGATGATGTATGGTAGTGGATGGGACACGGTTGACATCTTCTGAATGACCCCTCTTGAACATATAACGACACTGATGTGATGGATCGGTAGCATTACCCCAAATGGATGGTGTGGCGAGGACCATGGTGACGAGACCGGTGAATGAGACAACCCAACCCGATGTGATACGGAGGAAAAGTGTCATGTTTAAGAGTGACTTGCTACCTCTAAACTTTGATGTTCTCCCAATTTTTCCCCAGTCATTTCTGACCAGTACCTCTTTATTTTTGTCAAGCTTGAGGAGGATAACATATGCTTGTTCTATAACCTGCCCTTCGGGCAAGCCCATCGCTAAGATTTAACGAGCCTAGCGATAGGGAAACTCGTTCTCGTCTAAAGACAAGTTTGTCGCTATTTAATCATTTTAACGAGTCTAACGACAAAGAAAACTCGGTCCTTTTCATTTTTAGAGAGTCTGAAAAGGTACAGAAAGTCAACTCCATAGTTCCTTTTTCGTCAGCATATCCCTTAAGTCCGAAAAAGTATAAAACAATACAGAAGGGATGGCTGTTCAGTACTTTTAACGAGCCGAACCAGACAAGCGCTCGATCCTTTTGTGCAATAATCCCTCAGGTCCAAAAAGATTAAAATTTAGAGGAGGGATAGCGTTCCGATCATTTAACGAGCTGGAAGGCCAAAACTCGGCAAACTTTTCATATTTTACGAGTCAGTGAAAAGAGCTGAAAGAAGACTCGTCTTTTGAGGAACGAGTGATAAATAGGTATAGCTACAGATTCCAGGTACAGCTTGGAATTTTCCAATCACGGCAGTGTCACGAGGATGGCTAGGTGAAATCACTCTTCGCAGCTGTTTCTCAAAAGAGGTAAACACACAAGTGGAAGTGAATGCTCGGCCAAAGTGAACGATGGAGGTGATGGATGACAACACGATCAAGGTTTTTATGGCTGATGAATTTACGATCTCAAAAGGTTATTTACCGGTTCATTTTTTCCATGAGCTTGAACTCTGGGGGAAACTTTTGCTCACACTCTTCTATTTTTTAACGAGCATGGATTCAGGCCTAAAACTGCTCGGGTTTGCGTTTATTTTTTAACGAGCATGAACTATACGCTAAAACTGCTCGATATACCAGTCATATGAAGAACGCCTCTCGTAAGGACCAATTTTTATAGAGCTTATGCCTTATCACAGCTATGCTCTTAATTTTGGCAAATTTTACTTTTGCCCCACAGGCTTTCTTTATGCAAGTTCGGAAACGGCCAATCCTACGAGTTTAACGGGTTAGACCTACAGGTTTAAAGGGAGGACCTAAAAATTTAAAAAATAAATAGTCGTCCTTTGCTTGCATTCCAAAAGGTCGCATGCCCCCAGGTATAGGACAGAATTTCGAGGCTGCCCCTCCTCTCCCTTACCTTTGCTTTTCTTTGGGTGTTCACAGTTACTTGTCATCTTGCCAATCTAATGTTAACGATACTAGTCTTCTCGTTATTTTAAGGGGTCTCACGCAGTACTCAGACTTCCTGTCGGCCCACTTTTAACAAACAGCTATTTGTGACAATAGAAGAACACTACTCAAAGATAAAACATTGGTATTATTGAGGGAGGCTTGCCTCTTTCTTATTATCCAAAGACGGTTCTATTTGCTGCCGCAAATTGATCTCTTTCTTCGGCGGTGTCTATCATTGGGTTGTCAAAGATGGTTACCCTCCGTCACAACAATATGGTCCTCTTCTTTCTTGACTGCCCCTGCTTATCCTTCAAAACAAATGTTTCGATGGGCGAGGCTTGAATTCAAAGATGTGGACTACTTGTTGCAATAAGGGGATTCCTACTTGGGCATTGCCCACTTTTTTAGACAAAGGTGAATGCTTCCCAAACACATAACTTTGACAAAAGTTTATTATTCTGGAACAACCCCACTTCCTACGGACGGGGTACGGACCAGTCATATTCTTCTGTGGAAATTCTTCCTTATACCCGGAGTTTCTTCTGCCCGAAGCAGACCAGGGTGCATGCCCCCTGGGTCCTAGTCTTGCTTTCCGAATCACTCGCACTCATCGGGAAGTAGGACCGGGGGTGGAGGCGTATCTTGAGTAAACAGACCATTTAGGATTGGTATTTGACTATTTTCTATGCGAGATCCCGGAAATGAAAGTTGGTCTACGAGCTTGACCATCCTTCCTTCGTGTGGAAAACACATTACTCTAAAGAGTGAGGAGACTATCGCTCCCATGCAATAAATATAGTCACGTCCAAGGAGTAGGTTATAATCCAAGGGTCCTTGAACGACCAACAAGTTCATCTCAACAGTCTTCCCCTTTAATGTAACAGGTACATTGGGGAGGATCACTAATGGTCGACTGGTTCCTTTGTCAAAACCTGAGAGATTTCTCAACTCAGGTAAAAGCGCTGGGGAACCCAGTGCTTTCCAAGCAATAGAGGAAAGGATACTCACAGACGCCCCTTCATCAATGATAGTACCAGCCATGATCATTCTATAGATCTGGACAATGATTCTGAATGGTATACTGGCTGGTAACTGGGGTTTGCCTAATTGATTCCAATCAAAGGATACAACCAGGTTGCTTGGTGGTGGGACCGAATATACGGCCGGATACGACCCTGATGTTGTTCCTTCCTGCGAAAAAGGAATGGGCGCATTGCCCTGACGCTCATCAGAGTCAGCGCTGATATAAAGAACCTGGATGGTGTCATCCTCGTTCTTTTCAGCTAGGGTGTCACATGAAGATGACTCTTCAGCGACGGTGTCATTTGAAGATGGATCTTCAATGACGGGGTCATTAGACGATAGAACCTCTGAAGGAAGAACCGGGTCAACTGCCGTTTCGACCTTTAGACTTTCGTCTGGTCTGGATTCGGTAGGTTCATTGTCAATGACCGACACTTCAGCTGACCACTTGAGAGGGCCAACTGGATTTACAACTGTCGAGGGACTAGGCGCGAGTTTTTTATATCCAGGCGGAAGTCGCAACGGTGACACCGGGTGATCTTCCAAAACTCTCTTGGCCTCATCTAAGAATGGACATTTGTGTATGGCATGACTACCTTCACACAATAGACAGGGTGATCTTGGTCCCCTTCTTTGTCCTTCACTCTCGCTAGCTGACGGAATGCAATCAACTTGACAACCAGAGGTTGATGCTACCGGATTGTGCAACCTTGGGGACCAATCCTTCAGTATCCGGGGAATACAAGGACAATCACGATGGAAATGGATCCCTTTGCAAATGACACATGGCGATTTAGGCCCGGTCGGTGCAGTGTGTGGGTTTTTGTCAGTTTTCTTCTGCTTGCCCCCAGTCGCCTTCGCCAGAGGCTCCTTCTGCTTCTTTCCTTTCTTCTTCTTCTCCTTCTTCTCCTTGGGAGGCTGACTTTTTCCGGCTCTACCTTGCGAAGATGAAGGATCAGAGGAAGTATCATAAGAAGTGGAAGGCTGGTGGGTAGTTCTAGATTGTTCTGACTGTTGATTCGATTGCTCAGGATTAGTGGCGATTTGGACTACATTAGTTGAAAAGAGCCAAACAGGAAGGCCAATTGTCAATCTTGGAAGCGACAATGTAGCCATAAGAGGAGAAGGGATTTGGACTTCTGCCAAGGTTATTTCCTTGGTTGGTGGGCTCCATACTTTTCAACTGAAAGATCAACGTGGGAATAATAGGTGATTCTGTTCCGCTTTAAGATAAATTTTATTTACGACGCTTTTAGACACAAACTTGCTTTTTCATGTTTTAAGAGTCGAGAAAAAGCTAAAGATGACTCTAGTCGCCTTCGATGTATTAACGAGCCCGAAGTGACAAATGCTCGGTTGGACTTTTTCAATTATAGAGTTTGAAAAAGGCCAAAAGAAACTGCTCTGGAGATCTAGGCAGAGGGAGTGCCAAACCTTTCGCGAAACCACAGAATACGTTTTACGGTACGGGTGGTCGATCTTCGTGAATGCTGTGTTCACTGCATCGCGATCAGTAGGGCGGTCGACACGGCTTCCTAAGGATAAAAGGATAAAATCCTATAGGGGTCTCCCAATATACTCGACGGTACGCGGGAGCTCAAGTCCGTGTTAGTGCCACCGACTCTCAGGAGGAATCACCCACCTTCGTAGAGATCGACGGTCACTATGTTTAACGACGCCGGAACACGTCTCTACCTAGACCTCTAGATGTTTGCGTTAAATTCCAAAGCGTTGTTATGTAAATTGAATTTATTTTAATGTTGATCTTTCTTAATAGTTTTCCTTTCAGGTTCGCCACGAGATGTATATATACAACTTCCTATATGAAATCTAAGAATGAGAAGCAAAATCTTTTCAGTCTTTCAACTTTGAAAACCTTAATCTACTTGAGGAAAGAGTAAGACACAACTTTTCCACAGATCAAAGAACACACACTAAAATGCACATTTTCCTAAATCATCAAGTATACGGTCAAATGCAAAATGCACAATGCATGTATTTCTTTTCGTTTTCCTTAATGTTGATGCTAACAAAAGGAAACTGTTGTGCGATTTTTGAATCAACTTTTCAAGTATAAATAAACAAGCTTGTCCACAATCAAAACGACACCTTATGATAGACTTGTTTAAAATACAGGAAATGTATAGATTCAAACCATAAAGTGAAAAGCAAACAAACTCAAACAGCCATGAACAGTAATACAACTAACTCATAAGATCACAAAGACACTTTTACAGTTCAGGATCTAAGAGGTCACAGCTACTGGTTCGCTTTTCACAATGGGAAACTGGAACTGAAACAAGAAATACTGAAAGAACATTCACAGTTTCATCACACAACTGAGGCGGAATAATGACAAGGAGGAGTGGTATACAGCAAATACAATGACCAGCAAGCAATTAGCAAGAAAAACAGTGAAAACAGGGCCAAGACACTGAGGAAGAGCTGAGCTAGACTAAGGCTGACTGGACCAGCGCAGGTGCTAGTTCACCAGTCTGACTCTCAGCGCAGTTCCCGAAGGGACTACCTGCGCTGTAATGCAGACTGCCTGTGGACATCCTGCACTGACTTACGAGAGTTACGTCTGCTAAGAATTCCGGGTCATAAAAAGCTCAAAAATGCACTGTTTTTGCTGAAATCAAAAGCTATAGGTCAAGTACAGGCAAAGGGATGATCAAGAGGATAAAGATCTATCACAAAGAGTAAAGATTCATCTGTAGATTAGCTCTTTAAATCTTGAAGTTGCTCAGCAAAGGAGCAAGAGTAGCAGACCCTCTACTTCGCTTTTGATATAGTCAAAAGCTTTTCGATTTGGTACTCTGTTCTTCAAGAGATAAATAGCAAAATACCACAAACACAACAAGATACTAGGCTATCCCCAGTGGAGTCGCCAGTTTGTTGTGGGGAAAAGTATCCGATGCGGATGACACTAACCCTTTCTAAAGGTGACAGTCTCTAGCAACAACTGAATGATAAAGTTTTCATGTTCTACTTTATGAGAGTACAGAGAGAATGGAAAGAGGGTCAACCAACCTGGTGTCTTGCGCTTAGTTGATCCTTGTCCTTCTTTCTTCGTATCCTGCTCCCAGCTCTTTGCTCTCCAAGCCGATCCAGCTACACACAAGACCTGCACAACAAAAGAGAGCAAACTACCAGATACAAGCACTCATAATCAAAGCATGGATTAGATTGCCTCAAATATACATGTAAACACAAAGCATCTATGTAAAACAAGTATATAGGAGAACATGCAAACTTTATTGATAGAAAGTAACAGGGTTCCAGAGGAAGTTACAACCAATGATGTTGGCTCCAATCCAGCAGCACCTCCTCGGCAGCGAGAACTCTCTTCTTTACCTCTAGTAAAACAATCACCCAATGATCCTGGCAGTATACCAACAGCACCTCCTTGATTATACAAAATTCCAGCCTCCTTAGACCTCATAGAAGAGCTCTATATATAGGAGAGAAGAGGAAAGGATGAGTCAGCTGGAGGCTGGCATATAGCTGACTAGTGTCCTCTCCATCTTCAGTTAATATTCAGTTCCTGTGTCCACTTGGAGATCCTTTCTTACACATGGTGATCAAGTACCTCTTACTCATCACAGGGCGAATCTTATGAACCAAGTGTCAGTTTGGAAGCTTCCTGGGCAATTGACACCTTGCAGGATGACTGTGCCACTTGGCCAATCTCGCCCAGCGCAGGTAGCCTTCATTGTTTTTGACTTCCAGCGCAGGTACAGAGTGGGACAGTTGCAATACAGCGCAGAAGCTCAGTTAAGCAGCTGACATGATCCAAAATAAGCCTGTTCTGAAGTGTTTTCAGGTGGAGAACTGATTGGAAGTGCTGTTGATTGATGACCTTGTTCTTTTAGGGGTAAGAACAACATGTTTAGGGACTGAGGATCCCTGTAATTATTGACATTCCATGCTCCTTGACGCGAGGCACAAAAATTTATATAGAAGCATCAAGAACTACTCAAGCATTGAGGACAACTCTTTCTGAAGGAGACAGACATGTTAGGTCCCTATACTACTAGTGTAACCCCTTATTGTTATTAGTACAATCCTCTTGTTATATTTTTGTGCCCATTTAGTCCCCATATTGTTATTATTGTGCCCCATAGAAGCCCACTATTTTTATTATTGTGTCGTTACGTTATTATTGTTATGTCAACTCTAATTATATTATGACCCCTTAGACTCCTATATATAGAAAGGAGGTCTTCTCATTTGTATAATCCAAGAATTTTTCATTTGCGTAATGTAAAGGAGGTTTCCCACTCGAAGAGGCTAAATTCTAAGGTGTTGATCAATCTTTTCTATCTTTTGTGAGTCAGTTTCATAACAGATCCTAACACAACTCGTTTCATCAAAAACTGAGTTTGTATGAGAAAGTTATTGTGTTCTGATCACTTTGCTAAACATGCGAAATTTGCAAAAAATATTCCTAGTCACTACAAAGTCAGTGGTTTGTATTGTTGATGTGGCAAGTGACTTGGCATGGTCAATGAAGAATCCTAGGAGGACAAGTGGCATCATTTGATTTTGTTGTATAGTGGTGTGTTTGTGCAATGTGATTGATTTATTTAAGGACCAATGGAAGAATTCCATGTGGCAAACCCAGAGGCTACCACGTGCACCTCCCAAAGGCCTTGGTATTCTACACAGTGGAGCAAAATATTATGGTCCAGGTTGGGGTTGAATCCATGACCTCCAACACATAGTCCATGTGACTTTACCAACTCCTCTAAATCATGGTTCTTATGATATCAACCCTCCACAACAATATAGAGTGTAACGGTTATGGGGTTGGCGGTTAGAGGAGGGTGATCCCTCCCCATGTGATTGCAACGTTATAAACTACAAACAATTACGTTAACTCCGATGGCTCTTGTTAGCCTCCTGCTTCAGTAGGTTAATCATCTTTCATGATCGACATTTTTACATGCCAAATATGGCGTACTATGCATGTTGCAATGCTCCATATTTGCTACAGATGGGCAAAGAAGTGTCCATGAGAGTGTGCTAGTCTAAGGGCTGCTGTTGTGTTCCAATTTCGATAAGCAATTCATTTTTGGTTTGAGGCAATTTTTCATTTGGAGGACTTCAAGCGAGGCATGTCTAACTTCCCCTTCTTCTTCTTTCCCCAAGTCACTCACTAACTTCCCCTAAAAGAGGTCAAGATCTGCGTGATACCTCTTAGTTTCATCATTCTCCCTATCATTTTCCTTGGTGAAGATCTGCTTCACTCAAGAAATGTTCAAACTTCTTCTATGAGTCATTTTCCCCCATTGATAGCCTAAGATATCATACTTAGCGATTTTTCTCATCATTTTCATATTAACTACTAACTTTACTATGTAGCTCCCTATCTATTTCGCCTTCCCAACCTAAAACTATGTATATAACTCCCCTATATACTTATCCCTTCCCCCTGGTTGAAAAATAACCATACACATCCTCGGGAATTGCTAAGTTTATCTCAAACTTAGCAAGAGCCCTCGATACCCCCTCTAACCATCTCCCAAATGCATAAGGACTCATTCCTTTGCATAATTTCCCCTATATGTACAAAAATCATCCTTTGGCCCTGTTTTACCTTTTTAAGGCATAAGCCCCTCTTTTGGCCATTAACCCCTCTCAAAACACATAGAAATCCTCCCAGGTGCCTTTGGAATCCTTCCAAGGCATGAATCCTCCCTTTTTGGGCCATCAGACCCTTTCCGATGGCTTATAAACCATTCAAAAGCATAAAGAAGACCCCTACGAATGCATTAACCTTACCTTTTTCCCAAAATGCATGTTCCGATGTGAAAAAGAGTCTTTTGGACCCCCTCGGATGAAATATCGCAGTTGGGAGGGAGGTCTTGTGTTGAAACAACAACATTTTTGCATGTCCGATCAACAATGGCTGATGTGATATCGCTTATCGGCATATCGCAATTATTCGGGGGTGATATGGAGAGGTGAGGAGGGATCCGATGGCATGCGCACGTGAAGGACTAGGCTAGGGTTTCTTCCAGATCTCTGCAGAATACCGTCACGGTCTCAGAACAGGCGCACAGCACACCCTTCACCATAGAAGTCTCCACCCGTCACTCTCGGATTTCGACCTGGGGACAGGATGGCTGACAATATGGAGTTGGAGGCAGTTGATTATTCAGAGGAGCCTTTCCTAGACAGAATCATCTTTGATAACCCTAGCTTCTCTTCAACCCCTCTGACTGTTCTGTCTCCACCGTTTTCTAGCTAGGATTCGTCTCATCGACCTCTGGTTGTTTCCCTTCCACAGCATAGCTCTGTTCCTCCACTCATTGGGTCGACCACTATCGACTCCCCAAATTTCGAAGTCCCTACACTCTCCCCGGGCACAGTCCATATTCTATCTACTCACACCCCCCCCCTTGCCCTCCTTCGATCCACTTTCCTCTGCCTTTTTTGCAGCTCCTTCAATCAACCCTCCGGTCTCTGTTGCGGCGCATACCTCTTCTGCCGGAACCCGTCCATCTGGGTGTTTCGAGACATCGGCTATCAAGGTCAAAACTACTAAACCAAACCCTCAAGAAGGCGTACCTAACCCCCTGGTGGACCACCCATCTGCACCACGCACCAGCAAAAATAAATCAAAGTGCATTAAGGGTACCTCAAAGGATATCACTATCAGGTTTGGAGAAACTTCGGCAATAGGCGATTTCGCAGTCATGGCAAACACAGTGCTGGTAGGGCATGTTCGGGGTAGGGAATATTCGGCATAAAGACTGACACAATGGGTGAAGGAGATCTAGGGGGGTTTGCTCATTGATCTACATGAAGTTCATGTCTTACCCAGAGGCTGGTTCTCTTTACATTTCTCAAAGGAGAGCTACACGAATCTGGTATTGGCTAGATACTGGCACATTGAAATGGCTTTGGTTCTCCTCAAAAGGTGGAGCCCCCTGTTTGACCACGAACATGAACAAATTGCAGCTGGACCGATTTGGGTACGCTTGGCGGGACTTCCATTGCAGTTCTGGGGGGAAGAAGTTTTCATCAGGATTGGTAATGCACTGGGCACCTATCTAGATCATGATCGCACTTTTGTGGAATCAAGGAGCAGGACCCTCGCGCGTATTTTGGTTCACTTAGACACTCATGAAGGGCTAGAGGAAAAGATCACTCTACAGTGGGGAAGATACATCAGAGTCCAAATACTAGACTATGAAGGGGTACCATTCCATTGCAGCTGATGCCACAAGGTTAGACATCTCTACAAAGACTGTCCTCTCAACAGAAAAGCTGAGGACTCCCCGAAGATCACATCAACACCTTCCAGGGCTACTTCAGCGATTTCCTTGCGCCCCATTTCCACTGGCCAGTCTCCGGTGGCATCCTCACCTGCGGTCGATCCTGGACTTAGGCACTCCTCGCCGCCGATGACCAGGGCTCGCACAGCAAATGAAGCCGGTATAGCCTCGAGTACTCCTCTGCACCCTCCTCTCTCTATTATTGATCATGTTATTAATGAATCTAGTGCCAAATTACAGACATCTATGGCTCATTGTTCTATGTCATATCCTCCCCTTATTAGCACCACTGGTCCCTCTTCGCTCTCTCCCTCCTCTTCTTCGGTGTCTCCCTGGCCATCCTCTGAGGCCTCCCCTCCTCATCCATACTTCCTTCATTCTAGGTGTCATTCTAAAGATTTTTCTTCCCACCAGTCTGGACTTGGTATCTCTGTGCCGGGTGCCGACACCCTACCTACTAGAGGCAAGAAATCTCATCTTTCTAAGGCTATTAAGAAAGCAGGGGTCGAGGTAGTCTCGGGTCGTCAATCCACCATTGATGGGGTCCTTAGAGCAGGATATACCCCACGAGGTGTTCCCCCATGAAGTGTTTATCTTATAATTGTAGAGGGCTGGCTAGTTCCTCTAGGAAATTAGCCATGAAGCGTCTCATTGAGACTGAACCCATCGATATCATTATGCTACAAGAAACTCTTTGCTCGGCTGATCAAATCTCCCACTCCATGCAATCTTTGACCCCTGGATGGTCCTATGTTGCCCTCGATGCTGTCGGTCGTTCCGGTGGTCTGGCCATTGGGGTTAACCCTCGTACCATAAAGGTTGAGGCAACTTGGGGGGGGGGCGGTTATCTGGGTCAGGATATTTTTACTGTTGATCTGGGCATGAATCTACGGATTGTGAATGTATACGCCCCTTGTAATCAAAGAGAAAAATTTTGGTAGAGACTCCTACATCTCACCCTCATGGATGAAGACCAGACTGTAATCGGCGGAGATCTCAACTTTTCTTTAGGTTTTAGGGAATCATGGGGATTGGCGGCACAAATCGACTCCATCACAGATTATATGACAAGTCTGTTAGAGCAGACAAACTTTGTGGATGTCCCCATGCACAAAATTCTTCCTACCTAGAGGAACAGGAGGGTGGGCGATGCAGCATTGGCCTGCAGACTTGACAGATTCATTATGAAGGATGCACTCCTTCATCGGTTGCATCATTATAAGCAATGGGTGGGCATGGGAGGCATTTCGGATCAGGTGCCTATATCTGGAAATACAGGGGCCCTTTAAGAAGCCAAAAGCCCCATTCAAATTCAATCACACCTATCTGAAGGACCCATCATATGTCAAGATGATCTCTGAATATTGGATTACTCATCCCATTAATGGAGCAGAATCACTTGCAAAAGGGTTCTGCAGAAATCTCTCTGAGATCAAGCACCTCTCCATTAATTGGGCAAAGGATAAGCATGCTCAGGATGCCTCTCAACTTACCCATATTGAATCAGAGCTGAGCACATTATTAGATGAACGAGGACTGGGCTTTATCACTACAGAGGACAAGGGTCGACTGATAGAATTGGAAAACCAGAAGGCCAACATTATTAAGGAGCGCGAATAATCTCTGTGATTGAGGAGTAGAGCTATTTGGATACAAGCAGGGGACGATAATTTGAAGTTTTTTCATAGCTATGCCAAAGGTCGAAAGGTGTCCAACACCATCTAGAAGCTCCCAACTCCAGAGGGAGATATGGTTGACTCCTTCAATAAGCTTGCTCACCTTGGCATCACTCACTTCAGAGATCTCTACAAATGCCCCCGTGTAGCTAATCTACCTGATATTATCAATGTGGTGAGTCACTTTCCGAGATTTGTTGATGAGGATGATGTGGAAGTACTTAATGCTCCGGTAACTTCTGGGAAGTTAGAAGGAATATTAAAATGGTTCAAAAAAGATAAGAGGCCAGGCCCGGATGGGTGGACTATTGGATTTTATTTGGCATTTTATGAAATCCTGGGGCAGGATCTACTGAATGTTGTGGAGGAGAGCAGATCTTCGGGATCCATCTATCATGCCATCAATTCGACTTTCATAGCTCTCATCCCTAAATCTGACTCCCCAACTTCCTTTGATGATTACAGGCTTATCTCTTTGTGCAATTGCCTTTACAATATCATTTCCAAGACCATTTCCAACCGCTTCAGACCGATTCTTTCCAGACACATTGCCCCTCAACAATTTGCCTTCCTCGAATCCAGACAGATTCATGAAGCCATTGGATCGGCTCAAGAAGCCATTCACTCTATCTGGTCTAAGCATCTGGTGGGCTCCAGTATTGTAGCAATAATGCTACAACTCCTGGAGCTTCCTGTCTCTAATTTTATCAACCCGGTAATTCGTAACAAACTTGGAAGTGACGGTGCTGTATGCACAAGTAATAGCTCTTGTCGTAGCTGTCACTTGGTCAGCTGACACAAGTCCACTAGGGCTCAAGCCAACTTCTATATGTTCTCAGAAGAAGCTTTCTAAATTATGGACGAAGGCTATCTCAAAGGAAATTAATCTACTTTGCAAGAATGAACTGAAAGCCAACCAAAACATGGAAACCCTAGTAAACCCTAATCTGACTAGTTTAACCTCTATGATGCAATAGTGAGAGTGCAAACTTCTAGAAATGATGCCATTACTGCTAGTGATATGGAATGCATGAACTTAAACTACTTCTATTGAAAAGAACATTATTTTTGTATTTTCACTTAAGTGGTTGGAGTTATTATGATTCTGTTTCTTATTAGGGTTTGACTGTGCAGGGGTAGTGCGAAGGGAAAGAAAGCTTGGGAAAGGTCAAGAGGGCTAGGAGAGGTTCCAGGGGATCCCTAACATCATTCCACAGGAGTCCACAACGTTCAGATGCTCGGCAACCAAGTTTGCAGGCTTCTACAGGATGTCTGCAGGGGATCCTACAGGAAGCTCGGGATTTCTACAGGAAGTCTGCTAACTTCTACAGGATGTGCTGTAGTTGGAGTTTTGGGTGATGGAGGAGTGTAGGAGTGGTATGAGTGGATGGGTAAGGTGAAGGAGGAGTTTGTGGTGGCTCAGAGACACAGATATGAGATGAGGAAAGATTGAGTACAGTTGGTTGGTGGATAGAAGGGACGAAGCAAGGGAAAGTTAAAAAGATGAAGCTACGTGAGAAGTAGAAGGGTTGGAAGGCTAATGAGCTGAACAGAGCTCGAGCAAGTGGCTTCATGCGTGGTTGAGAAGAAGAAGAACACGATGAAGTGATGCTATGCAGTGTAAAATAAACAAATCCTCTATATCTTGCACAAATCCTCTATATCTTGCACAAAACCGAGAATGCCACCTTTGTTGTCTCCTTGTCTCCTTGTAATCATTGCATAAGATTGAAGAAGTAGGAGAAAATTTAGTTAGTCATATTGACACAACTAAAATTCTCCTCACTTGCTTGAATGAGAAATTTGAAAAAATGCAGATAGTAAAAAGTGAAAAGCCAGTCCCAAATTCTTTTTTGATTAAAAGAAATATTCAAATTGAAAAACCTGTCAGAAACATCCAAAAGTTTCCTCTACTA
Organism: Pinus tabuliformis; assembly: GCA_031772625.1. Classification (NCBI taxonomy): domain Eukaryota; kingdom Viridiplantae; phylum Streptophyta; class Pinopsida; order Pinales; family Pinaceae; genus Pinus; species Pinus tabuliformis. The sequence goes on along the minus strand of CM062807.1, from coordinate 1,264,882,254 downwards.
TTTCCCAAAGAAAAGCCTTCATCATCCACTGAGGAATCAGAACATATAAATATTTCTTCCTTATTCAAAGAACCATAAGAGGCAGAAGAAAAAGAGCAGAAGAACACAAAAACACAAATTCTTCCAATCTATGAGCCCTTAGATCCTAGATTTTACAGATATTCTGCTCCAGATATTGAAGGAAAAGGCAAAATGCCTGAAGCACATACTTTCCACCCTGATTCTCACAGAGAGTGGAATAAAGACAACATGAGTATTGGGAAAATCCGCCAGATGATTGGTTCGAAAAGCCCGCACATTAGTGTGCTCAGCAATGGTGAGAACCTAAAGTGGTTGGACCATTAGGATATTGTCTATGTGTCTAAAATTCTGAGGCAGAGTCTATTCCTCACCAGGAAGCATCCATGAAAATTTTCTTCAAGGGCTCGCCTTGCTATATTAGCATCTGCTTTCACCTTATCCTAAATCATGTCATGAATCCATTTTCTGCCCTTAGGGTACACCTTACTTTCTGGCACATAGTGCTGGAGATCAGTATGAGGCTGTAGATTGGAATCAAGGACTTTTGTGTTCCTTAGCTACCATGTGGGTCTCCAGTTATTCTTATATGTGTCCCAATCTTGATTATATGGAATGGTCTGCAAGACTTCTTGCTTTTGGTGCTGGTCCCATTCGGTGACAATCATCATGACATGTGCTTCCTTTTGTTCAATATATTCTTTGCTGAGGAAATCTGGAGACTATTATTTACTCCTTTAATATGTTGCACAGAAAAATCAAAATTGGCAAAAAGTGCTTGCCATCTAGCAAATTTTGCCTCACTGGCCTTCTTGATATCCTTGGATAATACCTTCTTCATTTCTGATGCATATGTTCTGAGGAGAAACAGCTTGTTTATCAAATAAACATCAAAATTGCTTATGCAGTTCCAAGCAGCTTTGACTTCTCTCTCAATAACAAAATATTTTTGTTCTGCAGGATTCGAAACACCTAAAGCAAAATGTACAACTTGTTCTTCTTTACCAACTCTTTGCTTCAAAACACCTCCCCGACCAATGTCACTAGCATCTGACTCAACAATTTTAAAATCTTGATCATCAGCAATATATAATATGGGCAACGATTTCAATTTAGCTTTGATTTCTTGGACATCTTTAGTATGTATATCTGTCCATTCTGGGGGATTTTTGTCGAGCCTTTGACTGAGCACTTTCTTTTCTGTGGCACAATCTTCATAAAAAGTACTTACATAATTGAGACAACCAAGAAACCTTTGCAGCTGTTTCTTGTCCTTTATTTCATCTGGAAATTTTTCTGCAAACTCAATGGCATGTGGCTGTATAGAAAATTTTCCATTGTAGATCTTGTGGCCTAAGAATTTTATAGAAGTCTGAAATACTTCTATCTTCTTTTTGCTGAGTACAAGGCCATTTTTTTGAACCAAATTTACATGTTTAAAGTGGTAATCTATATTTTTAGAAAAAATCAAAACATCATCAATATATACAATGAGCCAATCAAAATAAGGTTTGAAAATGTCATCCATCACTTTCTGGAACTTTGAAGGAGCATTTTTGAGACCAAAGGGCATGACATTCCACTCATAATGCCCTGCAGGAATGTTGAATGCCATTTTGAATTTGTCTTCTTCATCAACGGCCACCTGCCAGAACCCTGCTTTAAGATCAAATTTTGAAAATATTTTTGCTCCTACAATTCTTCTAATCAAATCACCTTTGTGTGGGATGGGATAAGTATCATCTACTAAAACTGAGTTCAGAGGCTTATAATTTATTATCAGTCTATGAATTCCTCTAATTTGCTCAGCTCTTTTATTTACATAGAACCCATAGTAGTTCCAGGGGCTATTGGATTCTTTGATCAATCCTCTTCTGAGGAGTTTTTGGATCTTTTCTTGACATAGTTCTCTGTATTCCATGCTCATTGGGATTGCTCTGCTCTTACGGGGTTTCCCTGTGTACCCTTCTTTATATGGCAGTTTGATAGTGTGTTGCTTTCTATGCCATAAAGCATTTGGTTCTTCAGAACATCAATTTTCTTCTATCTCTTCTTTTAATTCTTGAATCTTTGCCTTGACTCTAGTCAATTTTAGTTGTTCCTCTATTCCCAGTGTTCCTTTTAAATCCTTGAGATCTGATAGCAAGGATTCTACCTTGTCCAGCTTCTGCATAGCTTGTACCATTGTAGAGACCCTTGGACTTGAAACATAAGGCAGTTCAATTTTCTTCTTTCTCCCTTTTGAAGTAGGTACTGAAATGAAGTACCCTGCTTTATTCCCTTTTACTCTAGTTGAGCCATGAGGCTCTACTGTAGCTAGGAAGACATTCCCTAAAATACAGTCAACAGGGATGTCTGCAATAGCAAACTTCATGTATATGCAGTGGGTATCAAAACACATAGAAGCTATAGGGATTTCATATTTAAGCTTCTTATTCCCCAAGCCTACAACTTCTCTTTCAGCTGCAACCCAATATTTTATTAGAACATTCTTTATGTTAAGGATATTGATATCTGCTCCTGAATCTATTAATGCAGTCATGTAAAAAGTTTGTCTTTGGATGCAAATTTTTACCTTAACATGGTGCTGCTGATATGTAATGGTGAATAATCTCATGTCCTTAAAGCCGAAATTTGGATCTTGTTTTCCCTCAGCAATCTGCAACTCTGAATGATTTACTGTAGGGTTCCAAGAGTCTTCTTCTTTTTCTTCTTGAATTTTCTTTCCCTTTTGTATTTCTACTATTTGAGTTTTAATAGCAGAGATTTCAGCTTTGAGGTGATAAATCTCACCACTTACTTCCCCTAAAGTCAGAGATCTGACTTTGCCTGGCTTTTGGTGATGCATTTGGAAGGATTTAGTATTTCTTCCATACGATGCATCAACAAATAGAGGTTTTTTACCTGATTCTTTTGAAGCTTTGGCCTTGAGTTGATCAGTGAATGCTTCAATCAGGCGGTTCTTCATGTCTCCTTCCTCCATTGCCTTGATCTGCGACAAGATCTTCAGTTCTGTTTCTTCTTCTGTGTAAGCCGTCAAGACTTTCTCTTTTGAAGGCTTAACCTCTTCTTCTTCACTCGAGCTTGCATAATACGAAGAATCTTCTTCATAGAAGACATGATAAGTGCATTCTTCTGGGTCTGAGCACGAACATTTAGATGTGTATGAATCAGAATACTGGCCCATATTAACCTGAAATTCATTTTCTGAGGAAGTGTTGAAAGAATCAAGGGAGGATTCTTCGAGTTAGTACTGCTGAGCTATATCTCTAATCGTGAGGTTCGGACACCTCTCTGTAACATGTGTCTTAGATTTACATCTGAGACAAAATATTGGTCCTGAATGCTCTTTTTTAACTTGCTTTCCTTTATGGGCATAAACTGCTGATTTTTCCCTTTGTTCAGCTTCGATTCTTCGCCTTGGGGACATCTTGAAGCTATATTCCCACTTTGTCCACACAACCAATAAGTTATTTTGTTCCATTTATCTTGTTTGGTTGTATGAAGATGGATATCAGAAGGGTCATAATAATGGGTCTTTGGAACATATTTGTAATAACCCTTCTTCTTATGCTTATGACTTCTATCCTTTGTGAGATGTCTTCTTTTATGCTGAGGATAGTTTCTCTTGTTTCTGTAGAAAGTCTCTCTAAATTCTCTCTTGGCCTTCTTTTTAGACTTTCTTCTTTTGACCAATGGGTCATCTACAGTAAGTCCGTATTTGCTACAAATAGACTTTTTGTCTGGAAGTTTAGATAAATTTTCTAGAGATTTATTTACCTTTGAACTAGTGCAAAGACTGACCAATGTCTTTGTTATATGAGAATAGATTTCACCCCATGTATATGATTCAAAAGGTAATTGAAAAATCTCTTGTAATCTAATATAGTCAATAAATCTAGATGGAAGAGCAGTAAGATATACCTGTTTCCATAATAGGTTCTTTGAATCTTTTACCTCATAAATTCTCTGCATCCAGTCTCTGTGAAAGTCATCATACTGAGACATTTTGTGACATTTGAGGTTCATAAGAATGACCTCATGCTTATCTGCAATCTTTGTCTCACTGCCACACCAATGTTCCAGAATCATTGATGTGAGTGCACCAATCATGTTGCTTATAACAGTGTCGTATGGATTATGAATTACATCTCCTTTTTCATCCTTGAGGACTTCAGCCACCATGGTTTCAATGAGCTTAGGAGAAGACTCAGTCTCCCACCACTTGAGGAGAGTTCCTGTGAAGCACTGGATGATAGTCCTGCAAGCATCTATTTCATATTTTCCTCTGAGACACATGAGTTTATATTCAGTGTACATTAAATCAATCATCTGGAGGATTTTCCCAATACTCATGTTGTCTATATTCCACTCTCTGTGAGAATCAGGGTGGAAAGTGTGTGCTTCAGGCATTTTTCCTTTTCCTTCAATATCTGGAGAAGAATATCTGTAAAAGCTATGCTCTAAGGGCTCATAGATTGGAATAATTTGTGTTTCTGTGTTCTTCTGCTCTTTTTCTTTTGCCTCTTCTGGTTCTTTGAATAAAGAAGCAATATTTATATGTTTTGTTTCCTTAGTGGATGATGAAGGCTTTTCTTTGGGAAATAGTAGAGGAAACTTTTGGATGTTTCTGACAGGTTTTTTAATTTGAATATTTCTTTTAATCTAAAAAGAATTTGGGACTGGCTTTTCACTTTTTACTATCTGCATTTTTTCAAATTTCTCATTCAAGCCAGTGAGGAGAATTTAGTTGTGTCAATATGACTAGCTAAATTTTCTCCTACTTCTTCAATCTTATTCAATGATTCTCTAGAGTAAGAACGAGCCATACTAGAATCAAACTGCAAATTGTTCAAACAAGTATTTACACTACCAATTGAAGAATGTACATCATCTATCTGTTTTTTCACATCATCTTTCTTTGCCATATTCATTTCAAGACCTTTAATAGCAGTATTAGTCCAGTTTATCTGCTCACTTGCCTTTTGAATCCTTCCATCAATTCCTAAGGCAATATCATCTTTCTGGAGTAAAGGGATGGCCTTGGCTGCATTCATATTTTCTCCTAAAATGGTTCCTTTATAAGGAGGAAAAGTAGTAGGAGTTTCTAGTCTGGATCCATCAAGTGTAGTCCATCCATGTTTATCTATCATATTGCTAGAAGTAGTACCAGTGAAGGCATTTATTGGAGCTATTTTATCTTTCCATGAGTAGAAATATATCCACATATTATTTATCTCCATATAATGTTTCCAGTCTGATGCTAACTGTTTCTTCTGTTCTGGGGTGTATGTCTGGTCAAACTCTTCTGCTTAAGGATGGGCAAAGAATTTGTGCATCTCCATGACTGCAGGTTTTTTGCAATCAGAGGGAATTTCTTTGAATCTGCATTCCAGAATTAATTCAGATTGCTCAAGTTTCCCTAGCCCATATCTTGGCTTCGCTAGCCTCATTAGACATATCATTTATGTGAGGCTAGGGTCTTCTTCTTCTACTGTGTGGATCATTAAAACATGGTTAGAATCAGTTTCTGGTTCATGTGGAAAAGGGATATCAAAACACTTTGGATTCAGACATGAGCTGATAGAGGTAGAAGGAGGAGCAATTCCGGTTCTGGGATTATGATGCAGGTGAATATTTCTTTCGGCTAAGGTATGCAGATTTATAACTTCAAAACCATCAGTACATTTTACTTCTAAAGAAGAGAAATTTACAAGTTGGGCTAGTTCATAAAGCTGATTGTGTCTACAAAAAGAAGATGAAGAACAGGCGGTATCAACAGTGGAGGGATCTCTGTAATATTTGGAATGGTAATTTTTTTTTTATACTAGTGATATGTTGGATATCGGGATATTTGGTAACATATGATATTTTTATTGAGCCAAATTAAAAATATAAAAGTTTATGCTTTTTTCTTAAGGTAATTTTCAGTCTATAGTTTTTTATTTTTATTTTTTTTAGTGTGGTTTATTTAAAGGTAATTGTTTTGAAACAATTTTTTAAATGTTAAAGTTTTTGATTGATTTAAATAAATATAAAAATGAATCTTGGTTGGGTCTTATAATGCAATAAGATTTCTCAAGTATAAACTTATTTAACTAGTCAATTGAATTAATAGAATTTTAGAGATAACTAGAAAATCAACATGCAATCATTAATTAACTATTTCTATGGCTCATGATTCCATTCATAATAAAAAAAACTAAAACTCATACATACATAACTCCACTCCACTAATCTAACTGAAATAAAACTAACTAACTATAACTAGAGTGCAATTACCTTTCAAACTTTGATGCCAAATCCAATGGATGAAGATGATTCCAAAGTAAAAGAAACATGTGCAAAGATAGGGAAAATATACACCAATAAATACAACTAAATCTATAGTCTTATACTTCAGAGCTTTGAACCTGCTTTAAACTTGGAAGACGATTTGGTTCTAATCCTGCTTGGAATTCCTTTCAAATCGTCATGGCTATGGGTCTTAATAGTTATGCAACCCACATAATATCTAGTGGCTTCGTACACATTCGATATACAAAGCGATGGGCGTCTTTATTAGCGTGGAATGTGTGTACGCAAAGTGTGGCCAAGGGGTTGACCTAATCAAACTTGGAAGGAAACTTCTTTGCAATATAAGGCTACTAGATAAGGCGATTTAGTTCTAATCGCGCTAGGAATTCCTTTCAAATCATCATGGCTTCGGGCTTTAATAGTTATGCAACCCACACAATATCCAGTGACTTCATACACATTTGGTATACAAAGTGATCGACGTCTTTATTAGCATGGAATTTGTGTATGCAAAGTGTGGCCAATGGGTTGACCTAATTGTTGGCATTATGATTCAGGTGTTGTTCTTGATGGCAACCCATTCAGGTGGTAGATCACTATTCTTGATGTTCAGCTCTCTATTTTTAAGAAGGACGCAGGAAATCTGTTCAGCAAGTGCGTCCCCGCAGGTATACCATGCAGAACCCGCGTCCAGGGACGCAGGCCAGCCGTTCAGGAGGTGCGTCCACCCAGTGCACACATTTCAAGGCAGAGAAAAGCACGTGGGGGTTTCTTGTGTGGTATCTAGCCGACGGTTTTGTGTTTCTATGGTGTCGGCTCGTGGTATTGTTCCATATTTTGGGGAGGAGCTTGCCTATATAAAGCAAAGGAGTTCATTTGGATTTAGCATCATCTTGGTTGAATATCTTTTGGTGAGATCTAGTCCAGATCTATGAGGGCGAATCTTCTAATGGACTATGATCTCTTTGGCGCATGATCAGATCTGTAGATCTGAGTGGTTGGGTCAGTTCTGAAGTCCTCATATCTTTTATATCTGAAGGGACGCAGGTTCAGTGAAGGGCAAGTGTGCCGGGACGCAGTACAGTAAAGGCTTAGATGCGTCTCTGAGGAAAAGGACGCGGCGCGACTGTGTTATTGGGTGCGTCTCTGAAGCAAAAGACATGGCGCGATAGTGTTGCTGGGTGCGCCGGTACGCAGCAAAGCTTAAAGGAACAGTGCGTCTGCACGCAGAACAGCAGAAGGTAGACTGCGTCCAGTCGCAGGCCACAGAAAGAAAATATGCGTCCCTGTCTTAAGATGATCTGTTGACTGTATATTTCTATTCATAAGGTGTTCTGGGTTGTTTCTGTAATTACTGATCTGATATCTGTAGTGGATTGTATCTGTTGTATACTTATTGATCATTTGATTCTTCATGAAAAAGAAGTAGGGGGTTGTAGCTCCCTTCCAGGAGAGACTGGAAAACGAGAGAGAGTTGTAGCTCTCTGCAGGTTGCAGCCTGCGTACTGGTAAAGGACTGCACCAGTACAAAATCATTGTAAAAAGAATTTCTTGAAAGAAGATAGAGACATATTGCAGCAGGTGGTTTTCTCCCACATTGGGTTTCCACCTTACATCTTGTATTCTTTGGTGTGACTGTCTATTTTCTTTGTACATGCTCATTATTTTATGGTACTGATATGCAAGAATAATTCAAAAGATCAAATAAGGAAGATTTGTTAAATTACTAGATAATACTGATTCACCCCCCCTCTCATTATTATTTCCAACATTAATCACGTTGAGGGAAAAATGGGGCCAAGAGGGTGAGCTAATTATTAGGCTGTCACATTATCTTCTATGATCAACCTGCGCCTAGAACTACTCCAACTCAATGCCATTTGACCTATCCCCTTGACAATATTAAGTAATGAATTATAAGCATACAGCTTAATGTCTAAAATTTCCTAAGTATCATCACATTCCAAGACCATATTATTACATTTTCATCCTCGCTCTCAAATATTCACTTTATCCTCAATTTAATCACTATTCATGTAATTAAAAATAATATAACATAGATACATTTAAAATCTAGATATATCATATAAGAAAAAAATAGTCTCTTAATATAGATTCCTTTAATTAAAAAATAATACACTTGGAAAGAAAATACATAAAACATTTACCTCTTAAAAAATCAATTATTTCTAACTTATAATAAATTCATAACTAAAATACATTTATACTCCTACTAACCTCAACTCAACTTAACTTCAAATTTATAATAAATTCGTATCTAAAAGACATTTATACTCCTACTAACCTTAACTCAACTTAACTTCACATTTATTTCGTATCTTAGAAAATTAATAACAACTCAATAACTCATCACTAAATATTATTAATTATAATCTCTAGCAGAAAACTGTCGCCTAAAAATAATGAAGTCATCCATTCACGGGTACATTGACGGGTAGTAACATCCACTCAAGTTAATAAAAAATTTACTCTGGTTAAAGTAATTTCCGTAACCTATATTAAACTCCGCTAAGTAACATCCAGTCAAGTTAATAAAAAATTTATTCCGTTGAAGGTAATTTCCTTAACCTATATTAACCTCCGTAAGAAACTACCTTTACCTTTAAAAGTTCACTTAATAGTAATCAACTTTATATATAATTTTCAATTCTATTTAACTTTTTTTTACCGAGATATGGAGATATGTGGTAATGTTTAATAATTTTATTTAGCGAAAATAAAAATAGAAAAAATAAAATAAAATTTAAAATTTTGTAGTTTATGGTTTTTTTAAAGTAATTTTTAGTTTATAGAATTTTTTTGTATTATTTTTTAGTGTGGTTTATTTAAGAAGTAACTGTTCCGAAGCAAGTCTCTAAATGTTAAGTTTTTGATTGATCTAAATAAACACAAAAATGAATTTAGGTAGAATAATGTAAACTATAGTACAATGATATATAGTCTTTGTAAAGACGTGCTCTTGGTTGGGTGTCATAGTGCAATAACATTTCTCATGTATAAATTTAGTTAACTAGTTAATTTAACTAATAAAATCTTAAAGATAATTAGATAATCAACATACAATCATTAATTAACTATTTCTATAACTTATGCATGGTTCCATTCATAATGAAACAAGCTAAAACTCATACATACATAACTCCACTCCACTAATAATGTTTAATAATTTTATTTAGCAAAAATAAAAATAGAAAAAATAGAATAAAATATAAAATTTTCTAGTTTATGGTTTTTTCCTCCACTAATAATGTTTAATAATTTTATTTAGCAAAAATAAAAATAGAAAAAATAGAATAAAATATAAAATTTTCTAGTTTATGGTTTTTTCCTAAGGTAATTTTCAGTTTATAGAATTTTTTTGGCATTATTTTTTAGTGTGGCTGATTTAAGGAGTAATTGTTCCAAAGCAACTCTCTAAATGTTAAAGTTTTGGATTGATCTAAATAAACACAAAAATGAATTTAGGTAGAATAATGTGAACTATAGTACAATGATATATAGTCTTTGTAAAGACGTGCTCTTGGTTGGGTGTCATAGTGCAATAACATTTCTCATGTATAAACTTAGTTAACTAGTCAATTTAACTAATAGAATCTTAGAGATAATTAGAGAATCAACATACATCATTAATTAACTATTTTTATAACTTATGCATGGTTCCATTCATAATAAAACAAGCTAAAACTCATATATACATAACTCCACTCCACTAATCTAACTGAAGTATAACTAACTAACTATAACTAGAGTGCAATTACCTTTTAAAATTTGATACCAAATCCAATGGATGAAGATGGTTCCGAAGTAAAAGAAACATGTGAGAAGATAGGGAAAATATTAGAACTTTAAACCTGCATTAAACTTGGAAGGAAACTTCTTTGCAATATAATGCTACTGGATATGGCGTTTTAGTTCTAATCTAGCTTGGAATTCAATATCCAATGACTTCGTACATATTTGGTATACAAAGTGATGGGCGTCTTTATTAGCATGGAATTTGTGCATGCGAAGTGTGGCCAAGGGGTTGACCTAATCAAGTTGAGGGCAAAATGGGGCCAAGAGGTTGAGCTAATCCTGTTGCGGTCAAAAGAGATGGAATGTGAAATTTGTGGATGCAAAGTGTGGGCAAGGGGTTGACCTAATCAGGTTGAGGGCAAAATGGAGCCCAGAAGTTGAGCTAAGCACGTTGCAGTCGAAAGGGATGGAATGATGATCACAGCTTCCATATATATATATATATTCGTTTTTTTTGTTGTTGTTGTTGTTGTTTTGTAGCTTGTTTTGCAAAATACTGATACAACCATGATTGAGAATGAGGACGCATAAGGACATGATGGTTTTTTAAATCTGGAATGTGAGAGTAGGATGAGGAGAAGAAATGGGTTCAAAAGAGTAGATGAATAGGCAGATATTCTCGAGAAGCAGAAAAGAAGTATGAAAGTCAAGAAGAACAGAGAAGAACAAACTAGAAGAAGAATTTTCTGATATTTTACATCTTTTGCTCAACACATGCTAAATTATAGGGCATCCAAGGCGGAATTTTCTGAGTGCAAGGGCCAAAATTTCAGTGAAGCTGGGACGAAATTCTGAACTGGGCAACTGGGCAAGTTTTGATGAAGTTTGACTAGAGTTGACCTTGTGATTTTTGACTGGTTTGATAAAGATTTGACTGGTTTGATAAAGATTTTGTCGAAGGGCTAACTGGGTGATTAAAGAGTTCTTGTTTTTGGTCTTTGGAGCTTAAGGAGGTCTCTTTTTTTTGGTCTTGGGAGCTTGAATATCTCACTTGGATATCTTTCTTGGGTTCATATATATATATATATATATATATATATATTTCTTTTATTTGGATATTTTGGAGCGTGTCTTGCAAAATACTGATACTGATACAGCCGAGGACGCACAAGGGCATGATGCTTTCTAAAGTCTGGAATGTTAGAGTAGAATGAGGAGAAGAAATGGGGTAATCAGAACCAAATAGAGAAACACGGTGCAATTCTGATAAGTTTTGTTGAGCAAGGAGGCTCTCATACCATTATTGGATTATATATAAAAAAAAAATACAGAATAAACTGAGTTACTTTTTCATTGACGCTTTACATATTTTCAACACATAATTTTAATTATAAGATTATGATAACTATATCATAATCACAACATTAATAAAGCATATAATAATTTATTTATTTTTTATGTAAAATTATTAAAATTTAATATCAATATGAGAATTAAGACACATATATTTATATTTTTCACTTTCAGTTTAACAAAAAAAATATTTATAATAGATCAGAGTACAAACCAGTATAGATTTATCTTAAATAAAAATTTAATATGAGTCAGAAAGATTTCTTCACTTGTATATTCTTTATTTCAACAAAATTGATAATAGACCGATAAAATTAGTAGGTTATAAAATAAACCTCTCTCCTAACAAAAATTCAATAAATAAATCAATATAAAAATTCACTAACATAATTTTTTTTCATTCAATTTTCCAATAATCTCTTCAAAAATATTTAGGAAAACATTAGCGAAAAAATCCATTATATCTGCAGAAGATAAATCCATAATTCGAAATGTTCGAGTTATCCGTAATGGATAACCTGAATGTTACAAACTAAGACCACTGTATAAATAAATAACGGCTAAGGCCACCATAGGTTGTTAGATTCGACGACTAATACAGATATTCGAATTGGTAATTGAGCACTCCGATGACCTGGTAGTTTCATGTTCGCGGCGATCACTTCCCCTTTGGAATTATATATTGACATATTAAGTTTGGTATCAATCACCATTATCAACCCACTGCTGTTCACTGCGACTGAACAAAAACATGGAAAGATGCATTTTACCAGACTGCTCGTACGCATCTTACACCATATTTCATATCTTTCTGCTTCAGTCAATTTCCATATGCGAAGGCGCCCACGACTGGTCTGCTCCACTAGCACCACTTGTCCATTGTATTCACCTAAATTTTCACGACTAATCATACGGCATCCCCGTGGCAACGGGATGTCTGTCCAAGCTCCCTCGGCAATATCGAAGGCTACCATGACATTTCTGGGATTAGGACGGACAGCCGCCCAGTAAAACTTTCCATTAGAATAAATACCCTTTCCACAAGGCTGAATATTGTAGGGAACTTCCATGGAAACTTCACTCCACGCGTTGGAATCTGAATCATAAATAGACATCACAATTGTAATATCATCACCTTCATCTCGTTGTCCTCTCCAGTTGCTAGAATAATAATAGATATTCCCAAACAGAAGAGTGCAACGCCTTGCGGAAGAATCGAAAGCCATCCCACTGAAAAAAGAGCTAGATATTGGAGACCGGGGCAGATTTCTCCAATTCACGCTACCAGGAACGCCTATGGAAAGATCGAACAAATCCCCTTTCAGATGACAACAGAAGATGCTCTTGCAGGTATTCACAACGACGTGATTGAGCAGAGGAACTTTGTAGATTTCTGAACCGGCTCCTTCTATAACCCATGATTCCACGTCATCTTTTAGATCCCAGTGGATCTGAATCAGAAACCCAGGGGTGGAATGCAACGACCAATTTGGATTATTTACTTGGAGGGCATCACGGGAAGACAGCAGATAATTCCACTGTTTACAGACGGTCTTCATTATTCCAAGAACCCTCATGGGCAGCTTCGCTAAAATAGTATACAACTGTTAAACTCACATGGACAGGAAAACATTAGGAAAGATAAATCAGTGATTTCAATTTTTATTAACAGAAGATGTACATTTATAGTACAATAGGTGACTCTTGGGATTCAGATCCCAAGGTCTCTTGGACTGCTTTGTCCATTCAACTTCCACGCTAACCCTTTAGGATTAGGTGTCCAACATTCCCCCCCTTAATCCGAAGGGTTATGTATGAGTCCAAGAAAAGAGCTGTAATACAAAATGTGCAAAGAATGCATGGCAGCACTAGGCTGAATGTGCTCTATGAAATGTTGGTATAAAAGGGCAGTGGTTTAAGGATGACCACCAACACTGGAACGCTTAGTGCAGTTCCCGGAACTCTTCCAAAACTGGCAAGAAACTGAAGTTTTCTGCTAGAGGAAGTGATCCTATTGTTTTAAAGAAGGAAACCTTCAACTATAAAAGGGAGGTCTCACCCCGCATAAAAGGTAAAACTTCAACGTGAAAAGGGAAGTCTCAACCTGTGATGGTTTAAGGATAACCGACAACTCTGGAATGCTTAATGCAATTCCTGGAACTCTTCCAAAACTGGCAAGAAGCTGGAGTCTTCTGCTAGAGGAAGTGTTCTCAATCTGTGTTCACGGTCATCTTTGTCTCTGGCTGCAACTCTGAAACTGGTGTGGCAGGTTGTAGCTCAGGCTCGCTTGATGTGACTTTGAAGCTTGTAGATGACCATCATTTCCCCCCCTTGTCAGGTACAAGGTGAGAAGATGGAGAAAAGTCAGCTGCAAGACTGTTCAATACTCTAGAACATGTTCTGACATGTGTTTGGAATATCTTCTTGGCTGTTGATGCCCATTGCCAAGAAGCGATCCATCCAAGATGAATCTTCGTTCTTGCAGGTCGTTTGTTTTTGAAGCACCTGTGTGAAGAATGGCTAGTTTTATGACAGTGCTCACATGGATGAAGATCAAAACAATGATCTTTCAGATGGCCAACTCGGTCACAGTGTTGGCATTTCACGATCTGTTGTTTTTGTTGTTGTTGCTGCTGTGGAAGAGGGGCAGAATCTGGAACAGCTAGAGGTGAGTTGTCATGAGGAGTAGGTGAACTGTCATAAATGAATCCAGCACTCTGAAACTGAATGGGCTTGGCATAGTCTGGAGTATGAAAGGACAAGTCGTTGTCATATCCAAGACCAGTTTTGTGCTTGTTGTGGACAAGCTTTTCCCAAGGTCTGATGATGAGCTTGAGAAGTGCAGACTGAGTTTCTACATCTGCATGTACACTTGCTACTTTATTGGGTACTGGATCTGAATGAACTTGAACAATATTGACTTGCTGTTTATGGGAGTCTGCTTCATTGTTCTGAACAGAAACAGGTTCAGAATGACTCTTTCATTTTAATTCTTCTTGCTGCAATTGTGATTCAAGCTGCAAAAACTCTATCTTTTCTTGTGCATATTGTAGACATGTTTGAATGTCTGAAAGAGAGGCTTTGTTAATTTTGACTGTGCTGTCAACAGTGGACTTGATTAGAGTTTTTAGTAACTCTAATAGGCCATAACAATCTATATGGCAAACCATCATTGTTGCAAGCAAAATAGCAAAACAATTATAGCAGAGGTAGATTTCCAAACATTTGCATAACAATCTATTTCTGGTAGGAAAGGAACAATCCCAATTTATTTGGCAAAATACAGGGTTTACATATAAACATTGATTACAGAAACCTGATACTAGATCCGCAAAGTTTGTCCTCGGGGTTATTGTAGAAATCGTTTCTCCAACTGCACTCTGCAAAGAGTTCAGTTCTGCAGACTTTTGTTTCCATTGCTAAAATTTTAATTCGTCACCCAAAATACAAAAAATGTTGGATATTTTTTTTGATGGGGAAAATACCAAAAACCTTATGTTCTAACAAACACACAGAGACAATGCTCTGTTTTACCTCCACAGGATCTTTTGTGCACAGACAACTTAAAAAAAATCACAGAGAGACAGAGTATTTCACCACCATTAAAAGATTTCTATTCATTAAAACAAAAACTGATACAAAGATTTACCACTGTAAAATCCTTCTTATATTCACTGCAAAAAAAAACTTTTACAGACTGCTGTAAAACAAAACTTTACTGCTGTAATAAAGATTTCATACTCCCCGCACTGCTGTGCATTTTCATCTTGCAAATAAACAAAATTTTTCAACAAACTTGCCCTCCACCATTTTTGTATTTCATTTTTCTTCACAACCCGTAAAAAAACTTACATACATATTTTATATATGCTCCCACGTTTTTCATTCAAGCATTATGCACTGCTGTGCGTTCATAGAAGTCAACCCCTTTTTTTTCGCTCCAACAAAACTACAATACCCAAAAAAAAATGCGCTCGCTCTACATAACTAAATATAAAAAAACATATTAAAAAAAGTAACGTGTGCCCATAACGATATTAAAGGGCCTCACCTAATATATTAAAACGTGCCCATAACAAAGTTTATGACATACACCTGAAACTACGACAAGCACATAAATTTCATTTAATTCCTCCTACGACGGTCAATGCACAAAATTTTGTTTACTCCACGTAAACATTGATTTGACCCAGGCCCGTATGCAGCTTCTGAGATCGACGGCGGAGGACGAACAGGCTGATCGGACGGCGGTGGTGAATATCGGAGGGCAGTTTGCAGCAGGACTTTAACCCCCGAGAAAATGACGTTGCGTTACGTCAGGGCAATGACACGCGTCTGCACCAAATCCCATCGGATCCATGTATACGAAAACTGCTTTTCGCTGGTAGGCGGTCCGAGAAAGTTAAGCAGGTTTCCGGTTTCGCTTTGGCGGTTTTGGGTGAGGTACGCACGGAGTTGAAATTAGATTTCAACACTCCCCTTTAATTTCAACTGCTGGGGATTCAAACATTCCCAAGCACTTCCTCAAAAATTCAAAGCTCTTCTGATCAAGTGGCTTTGTCAAGATGTCCGCAACTTGTTCTTGAGTCCTGCAATGTTCTAGGACAATTTCTCCATTGTTCACTAATTCTCTGATGTAGTGAAACCTTGTATCAATGTGTTTCGTTCTCTTATGAAACACTGAATTCTTTGACAATGCAATAGCTGAGCTATTGTCACAAAAGATCACTGTCGCTTTTGCCTGCTCTTGGCCTAAGCTTCTCAACATTCTTCTCATCCACACTGCTTGACAAGCTGCTGCTGTAGCTGCCACATATTCAGCCTCTGCTGTAGACAATGCTACAATGGACTGCTTCTTAGAAGCCCATGAAATGACTCCTGAACCCATATGAAATACATAACCGGAAGTGCTCTTTCGATCATCTACACTTCCAGCCCAATCGCTATCTGTGTACCCAACCAAATCTGAATGTTCTGAGGCATGATATAGAATTCCAAACATTTTGGTACCTTTGACATACCTCAAAATTCTCTTTGCTGCCTGCCAATGTGCCTCCTTTGGCCTCTCCATGAACCTGGAAATTAAACTAACAGCATACATTAAATCAGGCCTAGTTGCTGTTAAATACATAAGGCTGCCAACAATACTTTTATACAAGCTAGGATCAAAATCCTTGCTGCTGTCCTCTCTGCTGAGCTTTAATCCCATCACTGTGGGAGTGATTGCTGCCTTGCATTCTTCCATCTTAAATCTGCTCAAAATTTGATTTACATATCTTGCTTGAGATATAAAAATTCCTTTTTCATTTTGCTCTACTTCTATGCCTAAGAAGTATCTCAAGAAACCCATGTCAGTCATTTCAAATTCCTCTTTCATGACTGATTTAAAATTCTCAATAAGCTGATCATCATTACCTGTGAAAATAACATCATCTACATACAAGACAACAATTAAAATTTTACCATCCTTTTCTTTGATGTAGACTGTGGGTTCTCCTTCACATTTGTCAAATTCATTATCTAATAGATATGAATCTATCCGGCTGTACCATGCTCTTGGCGCTTGCTTCAGCCCATAAAGAGCTTTCTTCAATTTGCACACTTTGTGCTCTTCACCTTTCTTCTCATATCCGAGAGGCTGTTCCACATAGACCTCTTCCATTAACACTCCATTTAGGAATGCTGATTTCACATCCATTTGGTAGACTTTCCATTTGTTTTGAGCTGCTATGGACAACACTGCTCTCACGGTTTCCATTCTTGCAACCGGTGCGAAAGTCTCCTCATAATCTCTCCCATACTGCTGCTTGTAGCCTTTGACAACCAACCTTGCCTTGTGTCTTTCAATCTTGCCTTCAGCATTGCTCTTGGTCTTATAGACCCATTTCACACCAATGACTTCTTTGCCTTTTGGTAGCTCAACCAAGTCCCATGTTTTGTTTCTCTCTATGGCATTCATCTCCTCATCCATAGCTTCTATCCATTTCCTATCTTTGAATGCATCCTCGAAATGAATAGGATCATCAACATGACAAAACAAGGCAAATAAGGAATTCATTCCTTCTTCATAAATGTCACTTAGATTTCTAAACTTCTTACCTCGTTCACTTGGTGTGCAAGTGCTTGAAGATGCACTTGAATTTCCTCCTTGTGGTGTGCTTGGAGAAGCACTCTCATTGATCCTCAATGGTGTTCCTTGCTGTCCTTGTGTTGGCCTCAATGGTGTCCCTTGCTGTCCATGTGTTGGCGCTGCTGTTTGGGGATGTACTTCAGCCACTTCCTCTTCATCTTCATCATGAGACAAACAGTTCTTGACATTCACTGTTTTCTCTATGCTTCCATCCCAAGCTTCCTCTTCAATGAATTGAACATCCCTGCTGACAAAGAACTTCTTGGTAGATGGAATGTACAGCCTGTAGGCTTTGGATTCATCACTGTATCCAATGAAGATGCATTTCTCCCCTTTGCTATCCAACTTCCTCCTTAGCTGATCTGGTATGTGTGCATAGGCCACACACCCAAAAACTCTCATGTGGGTGACTCCTTGCTTTCTCCCACTCCATGCCTCTTCTGGCACTTTGTTCATGACTGCTTTTGTAGGACACCTGTTCAATATATAAACTGCACAATGTACAGCTTCAGCCCAATACTCATTTGGCAAATGCTTTGCCTTCAACATGCTCCTTGCCATATCCATGATGGTCCTGTTCTTCCTTTCAGCAACTCCATTTTGCTGCGGAGTGTACCTTGCTGTAAACTGTTTATGAATTCCATTTTCTCTACAAAATATTAGGAATTCCTTGGAGATATACTCACCTCCTCTATCAGTTCTCAATACTTTTATGTGCAGCCCGCTTTGGTTCTCAACAAATGCCTTGAAGTTTTGGAATTTCTCAAACACTTCACTTTTGTTCTTGAGGAAATATATCCAAGTCTTTCTTGTACAGTCATCAATGAATGTTAGGAAATATTGGCTGCCTGCTAATGATGGAGCTTGCATTGGTCCACACAAATCTGAGTGGATAATCTCTAAGGGTGTCTTTGCCCTTATGCTCTTCCCTGATGGAAAACTTTCTCTATGTTGTTTTCCCAAAATGCAGCCTTCACATAGGCTGTCCGGTTTTTCTATCAATGGTAATCCCTTTACCATTCCTTTTCTGCTCAATAAGTTTAGGCCTCCAAAATTTAGATGCCCAAATCTCAAGTGCCACAACCAATTTTCATCCTTTGGCACGCTTTGGAAGGCCTCTTGGGTAACTGCTGCAATTTCATTTTTGTTTTTCAAATCTGCCCTGATCCTCAAGGGGAACATCCTGTTCCTTGTCATCTTCACTTCAGCAATGCATCTTTTGCTGGGTGGTATATCCATGATGGTGCATACATCATTTTTAAAGAAAACATTGTACCCCTTATGGACAAGCTGTCCAACACTCAAGAGGTTACATCTCATGCCAGGGACATAGTATACATCTGCTATGGTTTTCTTTTCTCCTTGTTTTGAAAGTATTTTTATTTCTCCTTTTCCCATAACAGACACTTTACTATCAGTTCCTAGTGTGACTTCTGATTTCACATTTTTATCTAGGGCAGAAAAGAAGGCTATGTTTCCGGTCATATGGTTGCTGCAACCTGAGTCTAAAAACCAAATGTCTTCACTATGTGTTTCAGCCATGTTACAAGCTAACAGGACATTTTCTTGACTGCTGTTTTCTCTTGTAACATTTGCATTTTGTCTGCTGTTCATATCATGTTGTTTCTTTCTACAATCACTTGCATAATGTCCATACTTTTTGCAATAATAGCATTGAACATTAGATTTATCATACCTTTGTCCTTGAGCATGATGTTGTCCTCCTTGTTGGCTGCTGCCTTGGCCTTGGTTCTGATTTGAATTGTTGCCTCTTCCTTGTGCATTTGATGGGTTGTTCCTTCCACCTCTGTTCTGGCTTCTGCCTCTTCCTCTTTTGTTTCCTCTGCCTTGACCTCTGCCTCTTCCAAAGGACATCTGGGTCTTGAAGGCTTGCTCAAGAGATGAGTTTTCATTCCTACTCAACCTCTGCTCATGTGTTATCAGTGATGCATGTAGCTCATCAACTGAATAGCTTGAGAGATCCTTTGTCTCTTCAATGGTGGTGACTATGGCATCAAACTTTGAGGGTAAGACCCTCAGTATTTTCTCCACAATCCTTCTATCTTCAATGGTTTCTCCATGAGTTCTCATTTGTGTGATTACACCAATCACATGAGTGAAGAATGAGTCAATGTTATCTGACTCCTTCATGTTCAAGTTCTCAAAATCCTTTCTCAGCAATTGTAGTTTTGCTGTCTTCACTCTCTCCATGCCTTGATAGGCTGTCTTAAGGGTTTGCCATGCTTCATTGGCTGTCTTAGCTGCTGCTAACCTTGGAAACATACTCTGGTCTACTGCTAGATACAACAACACACGGGCTTTTGAGTCCTTCTTCCTATTGTTCTTCAGCAGATCCTTCTCTCCCTGAGTTAATGCATTGAACTCAGTTTCATCTGCTGGTTCTTCAAAGCCATCTTCAACTATCTCCCATAAATCTTGAGAGGCAAGTAGGGCTGTCATAGTTATTGACCAGTAGTCATAGTTCTTCCCATTAAACTGTGGGAGCTGGGTGTTAAACAAACCCATACCAGTGCTTGTGCTGGCCATTCCTTGACTCTGTATTTTAAAAAAAACTGACTGTTTCTTTCAACAACAACACAGAAAAAAAACTTTGAGAAGTACCTGAACCCCTTGTTGTCTGAGTCTTCTGTCTGCCTGAGAGGTTTGCTGCTGTAACAACCTTCTCCCTTCAGCTTCTTGAACACCTTCAAGAGCCTAAGCCTGCTCTGATACCACTGTTGGATATTTTTTTTGATGGGGAAAATACCAAAAACCTTATGTTCTAACAAACACACAGAGACAATGCTCTGTTTTACCTCCACAGGATCTTTTGTGCACAGACAACTTAAAAAAAATCACAGAGAGACAGAGTATTTCACCACCATTAAAAGATTTCTATTCATTAAAACAAAAACTGATACAAAGATTTACCACTGTAAAATCCTTCTTATATTCACTGCAAAAAAAAACTTTTACAGGCTGCTGTAAAACAAAACTTTACTGCTGTAATAAAGATTTCATACTCCCCGCACTGCTGTGCATTTTCATCTTGCAAATAAACAAAATTTTTCAACAAACTTGCCCTCCACCATTTTTGTATTTCATTTTTCTTCACAACCCGTAAAAAAACTTACATACATATTTTATATATGCTCCCACGTTTTTCATTCAAGCATTATGCACTGCTGTGCGTTCATAGAAGTCAACCCCTTTTTTTTCGCTCCAACAAAACTACAATACCCAAAAAAAATGCGCTCGCTCTACATAACTAAATATAAAAAAACATATTAAAAAAAGTAACGTGTGCCCATAACGATATTAAAGGGCCTCACCTAATATATTAAAACGTGCCCATAACAAAGTTTATGACATACACCTGAAACTACGACAAGCACATAAATTTCATTTAATTCCTCCTACGACGGTCAATGCACAAAATTTTGTTTACTCCACGTAAACATTGATTTGACCCAGGCCCGTATGCAGCTTCTGAGATCGACGGCGGAGGACGAACAGGCTGATCGGACGGCGGTGGTGAATATCGGAGGGCAGTTTGCAGCAGGACTTTAACCCCCGAGAAAATGACGTTGCGTTACGTCAGGGCAATGACACGCGTCTGCACCAAATCCCATCGGATCCATGTATACGAAAACTGCTTTTCGCTGGTAGGCGGTCCGAGAAAGTTAAGCAGGTTTCCGGTTTCGCTTTGGCGGTTTTGGGTGAGGTACGCACGGAGTTGAAATTAGATTTCAACAAAAAATATAAGATATACTTACTTTTCAATCGACGCCGCAGCCACTCAGCCCTCCACAGCTCTGCTGCCAAGTCCGCGCCCTTCACAGTTCTGCTGCCAAGTCCGCGCCCTTCACAGTTCTGCTGCCCAGTCCGCTTTTTCGAAGGATACAACTTTACTTTGAGCTTTAAGAAATCACTTTTGAAGCAGCTTTCAAGAGCACATAGTCCTGTCAAATGCTAGATCAAACACCACAAATAACAACTGCACCACAACCTCAGGACTGAGCACCAAGATCTTGATGATAACTTGCCCATAAAAAGTGCTTTCGTTCTCTCTGTATATAGTGACAACTAAACCCTAGATGTGCTCTGTATCTAATGTCAGCTTAACCCTAAAATATTGAATTAGTAGATCCGAGACTGAAGCAACTTAACCCTAAAATATAGAATTACTAGATCTGAGACTGACTTACGTTGGTGTCTCCAAGTATGTGTAATTGAACCGTTGAAACCAACTCAAGCTCGGTAATGAAAAGTTATCTTGAGTTAACTCTTTGCTGACACCAAGTAAATCGGTGTGTAAAGAAGTTATCGAAAAGTTATCTGCAGTTGTCTGTTTGCTAAACATAGCTATAATTTATAATAATTTAATATTGTTTGCACTTAAGAGAACTTAAAACTAACTTTTATTTGTGTAATTTCGGAATAATTTTTTTAACATGAAAGGTCTTTAGGTATAAGCCTTTAGGTATTCAGTGTCCTATTTAAGGATATTTATTATTAATTATATTCCATAAAAATAATTAAAATTTGATGGGTGTTAAATTGATTTAGGTATAAGCCTTTAGGTATTCAGTGTCCTATTTAAGGATATTTATTATTAATTATATTCCATAAAAATAATTAAAATTTGATGGGTGTTAAATTGATTTAGGTTAGTTAATTATTGATTATATATATATAAATTAAAATGTTTAATAAAATGACATAGTTTTTATTTTTATTTTTTATTTATTTTGATCTAATCAAAAGGTTTAATAACACATTATAATGTTTTTTTGCTAATGCAAGAGTCGGACCTTCAAATTTATTAATAAAATACAAAATTTACATCAATCCACAAGGAGTTATGGAATAAGGAAGAGACCCAAAAACCAAACAGAGTACAGGCCGAGGCAAAAGCCTCTACCCCTATAAACCTAACCTCTAAATTCATATAAGCCAAAATAAAGTTGAAGTCGGAATTAGAACCTAAGCAATAGTACAACCAGATATCATATTTGTGAGACCCACCATAACATTAAGTATCCCACCTGGAACCATTTCCATCCCGCCAAGAACAGAGCGCGTTAACGCTTCCTGCCATCTGGACCGCCAACCTGCACGATCAATCCTAGCCATCGATCCGCTTCGCTTGATCCGATGGCTGAGGATCATATCGCACCGGCCAATATCATCCAACATTAGCGTGCAATGAGGGCGGTATTCTAGCCAACCCCATCGCCACGTGTAGCCCGCGGTATGGAATCGCTTCAAAATTGAAAATACCATTTCCCGCTTGCTAGGCCCGCTATCGCCTGAAAACCGCACTTGTCTCGGTAAAACAGTTAGTGACGAGAAATCCTTGGTGTTGAGGCTGCCGAGAGAACCCGAGAACCAACCTTTCGATGCGTCATCCCTACCAAAATCAATGAGAGACGAAACTCCCGCTAACCTACCTTTCTTCGAAGAACCAAAGCCACCCGACTAGTTATCACCTGAATCAACTGGACTCCGACTCCATGGCCCTACTCCGAAACACGACCCTGTCATCATTTGTCTGGTCATGACAGTTTGCTTTTAATGTACTCTAAGGCATCTCTTGCCAGCTCAATGCAACCCTATTCTTTGTGCTGATCACACCTTGATTCGCCAGAAGATCCACCAATTTATTGGCCGATCTTCGTACATGTTTAAAGCTAACTGTACGAAGGCTCTAGAGGTGATGTTGATTCCATTGAAAGCTCTCCGCTAGTTCCTAGATACTTTTTGTGGCCTTCTTCCCCAACTAATCCTCTTAACCTATTTGATTATTAACTCAGAATCAACTTCCACAATCACATTTCGTCGATTATCCTGTTTCAGGAAATCTAAACACTGCTCTGTTTCAGGAAATCTAAACACTGCTCCATAGCCATCAATTCCGTCATGTTATTGGTGGCTCTTCCTAAATGATAGTAGAAGATGAAAAGTTCACTTCCATTCTCATCCCTTAACACCTCTCCATAACCCGTGGAGCCTGGATTGCCTTTTAAAGTCCATTTGCATATTTTACATTTTACATCTTAAATTTTCTGATATTTTACATTTTTGCTCAACACATACTAAATTATTGAGCATTCAAGGCAGAATTTTCTGAGTGCAAAGGCCGAAATTTCAGTGAACCTGGGACGAAATTCTGAATTGGACAAGTGTTGAAGAAGTTTGACTAGAGTTGACCTTGCGATCTTTGACTGGTTTGATAAAGATTTTGTTGAAGGGCTAACTTGGTGATTAAGGAGGTCTTGTTGTTTTTGGTCTTTGAGCTTGAATATTTCACTTGGATATATTTCTTGGTTTCATGTGTGTATATATATATATTATTTGGATGTTTTGAAGCGTATCTTGCAAAATAGCCAAGCCAAGGACGCACGAGGGCATGATGGTTTCTAAAGTCTGGAATGTTGGAGTGGAATCAGAGAAAAAATGGGGTTCAAACTAGCAGATGAATAGATAGATACAGAAATGAAAATCAGAACCAAATAGAGAAACACGGTCAATTCTGATAAGCTTTGTTGAGCAAGGAGGCTCTCATACCATTATTGGATTATATATAAAAATAAAATACAGAATAAACTGAGTTGCTTTTTCATTGACGCTTTACATATTTTCAGTACATAATTTTAACTATGAGACTATGATAATTATATCATAATCACAACATTACTAAAGCATATAATAATTTATTTATTTTTTATATAAAATTTTTAAAATTTAAAATTTAATATCATACAAAATATATCTATATTTTTCACTTTCAGTTAAGCAAAAATATATTTATAATAAAGATCAGAGTACATGTTTTCAGTATAAATTGTAGTTAAACCAGTATAAAGTTATCTTAAATAAATATTTAATATTAGTAAGAGATTTTTTTCCATTCGTAAATTTTTGATTTGAACAAAATTGATAATAGATAGATAAAACTATACATCAAATAAACCTCTCTGCTAATGAAAATTCAATAAATAAATACACATTAAAATTCACATCATAACTTTTTTTTATTAAAAAAAAGGGTTAAGATTTTCCAATTATTTCTTAAAAATATTTAGGAAAACATTAGCGAAAAAATCCATTATATCTGCAAGAAGATAAATCCATAATTCGAAATGTTCGAGTTATCCGTAATGGATAACCTGAATGTTACAAACTAAGACCACTGTATAAATAAATAACGACTAAGGCCACCATAGGTTGTTAGATTCGACGACTAATACAGATATTCGAATTGGTAATTCAGCTCTCCGATGACCTGGTAGTTTCATGTTCGCGGCGATCACTTCCCCTTTGGAATTATATATTGACATATTAAGTTTGGTATCAATCACCATTATCAACCCACTGCTGTTCACTGTGACTGAACAAAAACATGGAAAGATGCATTTTACCAGACTGCTCGTACGCATCTTACACCATATTTCATATTTTTCTGCTTCAGTCAATTTCCATATGCGAAGGCGCCCACGACTGGTCTGCTCCACTAGCACCACTTGTCCATTGTATTCACCTAAATTTTCACGACTAATCATACGGCATCCCCGTGGCAACGGGATGTCTGTCCAATCTCCCTCGGCAATATCGAAGGCTACCATGACATTCCTGGGATTAGGACGGACAGCCGCCCAGTAAAACTTTCCATTAGAATAAATACCCTTTCCACAAGGCTGAATATGGTAGGGAACTTCCATGGAAACTTCACTCCACGCGTTGGAATCTGAATCATAAATAGACATCACAATTGTTATATCATCACCTTCATCTCGTTGTCCCCCCCAGTTGCTAGAATAATAATAGATATTCCCAAACAGAAGAGTGCAACGCCTTGCGGAAGAATCGAAAGTCATCCCACTGAAAAAAGAGGAGCTAGATATTGGAGACCGGGGCAGATTTCTCCAATTCACGCTACCAGGAACGCCTATGGAAAGATCGAACAAATCCCCTTTCAGATGACAACAGAAGATGCTCTTGCAGGTATTCACAACGACGTGATTGAGCAGAGGAACTTTGTAGATTTCTGAACCGGCTCCTTCTATAACCCATGATTCCACGTCATCTTTCAGATCCCAGTGGATCTGAATCAGAAACCCAGGGGTGGAATGCAACGACCAATTTGGATTATTTACTTGGAGGGCATCACGGGAAGACAGCAGATAATTCCACCGTTTACAGACGGTCTTCATTATTCCAAGAACCCTCATGGGCAGCTTCGCTAAAATAGTATACAACAACTCTTCCGGGAGCGTTCTGCAGACTTTTGTTTCCATTGCTAAAATTTTAATTCGTCACCCAAAATACAAAAAATATAAGATATACTTACTTTTCAATCGACGCCGCAGACACTCAGCCCTCCACAGCTCTGCTGCCCAGTCTGCGCCCTTCACAGCTCTGCTGCCCAGTCCGCTTTTTCTAAGGATGCAACTTTACTTTGAGCTTTAAGAAATCACTTTTGAAGCAGCTTTCAAGAGCACATAGTCCTGTCAAATGCTAGACCAAACACCACAAATAACAACTGCACCACAACCTCAGGACTGAGCACCAAGATCTTGATGATAACTTGCCCGTAAAAGGTGCTTTCTTTCTCTCTGTATATAGTGACAACTTAACCCTATTGTGCTTTCGTTCGCTCCGTATCTAATGTCAACTTAACCCTAAACCTAAAATATAGAATTAACCCTAATGTGCTTTCGTTCGCTCCGTATCTAATGTCAACTTAACCCTAAACCTAAAATATAGAATTACTAGATCTGAGACAGACTTACATTGGTGTCTCCAAGTATGTGTGATTGAACCGTTGAAACCAACTCAAGCTGGGTAATGAAAAGTTATCTTCAGTTAACTCTTTGCTGACACCAAGTAAATCGGTGTGTAAAAAAGTTATCGAAAAGTTACCTGCAGTTGTCTCTTTGCTAGACAGAGCTATAATTTATAAAATTTTAATAGATTTAATATTGTTTGCACTTAAGAGAACTTAAAACTAATTTTTATTTGCGTAATTTCGGAATAATTCTTTTAACATGAGAGGTCTTTAGGTATTCAGTATCCTATTTAAGGATATTTATTACTAATTATAATCAATAAAAATAATTAAAATTTGATTGGTGATAAATAAATTTAGGTTAATTAATCATTGATTATAAATAAATAAATATATATATATATATATAATTAAAATGTTTAATAAAATAACATTTTTATTATTATAGTGAGTTTTTATTTTTATTTTTTTATTTATTTTGACCTAATCAAAATGTTTAAAAACACATTATAATGTTAATAAGATCTCACAACATTTGATTTTCCACACAATTATAAATATATTATTTTGTTGTTTTTAACTATCTTATTTATAATACATTTGAATGTATTCAATACAATTTTATTTATAAAAATATTAATTATTTATATATTTCTTTGTTTAATTGTTTTTTTTTCTAAATATTAATATAAATTATAAAATCTGAATTATAAAGTTGAATTATAAAGTTGAATTAATTTAGTATTGTTTGCTCATGGGAAAGTAAAACTAAACTTTATTGGTGTAATTGTAGAATATTTTTTTAATATGTAATCGAACTGTTGAAAACAACTAAAGCGGGGTGTTGAAAGCAACTCTTCAGTTATCAGTTATCTCTTTGCTAGCATGAAGTAAATCGGTGTGTAAAAAAGTTATCTGAAGCGGCGTGTTGAAAAGTTATCTTCGGTCATCTCTTTGCTAACATGAAGTAAATCGGGGTGTAAAAAAGTTATCGAAAAGTTACCTGGAGTTGTCTCTTTGCTAAACATAGATATAATTTATAAAATTTTCATAAATTAAATATCGTTTGCACTTAAGAGAACGTAAAACTAATTTTATTTGTGTAATTTTGGAATAAATTTAAGAGAACGTAAAACTAATTTTATTTGTGTAATTTTGGAATAAATTTTTTAACCGGAGAGGTCTTTAGGTAGGTCTTTAGGTATACGCCTTTAGTTATTCAGTATCTTGTTTATGGATATTTATTATTCAAGGAAATTTATTATTAATTATAATGGATAAAAGTGATTAAAATTTGATGGGTTTTAAATGGATTTAGGTTAGTTAATATTAATTATCAATAATTATATTTTATTTTTATGTTTTTTAATCAATAGGTTTAAAAAGATAATATTTTTATTAGAATGATATCTTTAGGTATACGCCTTTAGTTATTCAGTATCTTGTTTATAGATATTTATTATTCAAGGAAATTTATTATTAATTATAATGGATAAAAGTGATTAAAATTTGATGGGTTTTAAATGGATTTAGGTTAGTTAATATTAATTATCAATAATTATATTTTATTTTTATTTTTATGTTTTTTAATCAATATGTTTAAAAAGATAATATTTTTATTGGAATGAGTTTTTATTTTTATTTTTTATTTATTTTGATTCAATCAAAATGTTTAATAACAAATTATAAAATAAAATAAAATAGAACTATTCGAGAATAAAATAAAGGCAATGGAGACTAGGTTGCAAATTATAGAAAAACAAAACCAAGATATGAACCAAACATCCGAGCAAGTAGATGCTGATAATTTAGAGAGTCTTAAAATGAAAGACATGATTAAAGAGCTAGAAGAAAAAGTTAATAGCCACCTCACCGTAAATAGTGTGGCAGGTAAATTAGATATCAAACCAACTAAAGGTGAAATGAAAAAATTGATAGAATTAGACCATGAGTGCAACAAAAGGGGCCTTGAACCTTATAATATTTGGTTTGAAGGAGGAGGTAGACAAAGATATGTTAGCCATAGCCTGGACAAAATTACATAACAGATTACAAATTGAAACAATGTGTCTCACAGAAGCAACAAGGTTGGGGAAATTAACTGAGAATAAAGGAAAGTTGATCTGAATAAAGGTGAGCTTTACTAACCATAAGTATGCCATACTTAGTAAAACCTCAAGTCTAAAAGGAACGAGAATATTTATAAATGAAGATCTCTTTCCAGAAGATCAAGCAGAATTGAGAAAGGAGGTTCAAAAGGTAAAGGAAGCTAGGAAGGAAGGAAAATGGGCAATAATCAGAAATAGAAAAGCCATTATTCAAGATAGAAACGAAAAAGATAATAATAAATAGCAATTCAACATGCTCCAGATTCTTTCTTGGAACTGTTGGGGCTTTCCATGGAACAAAGGCCCCAAGCTAAGTTGTATCTCAAATGATGTTGCTATTATTTTTCTTGTTGAAACTTGGGAGCACAAAGAATCTAAGGTCCCTAACATAGATGGCTTTACATTATGGTCTACTTGGAATAAGTGATCCTCTCGTAGAGGCATTGGGGGTATAGCTTGTTACATTAAGAAGAACATCTCTCCCCATGCTAGGATTTATAAAAACGACCTTTACGACCAATATAGTTGGATAGAAATTACTGACATTTATGATAAAAATACCCACATAGCAATCTGTTATTTCCCTCCCATAAATTCTAACTTCTATAAGAAAAAGAGTCTAGATAAAAATAGTCCTTACAATGGTTTAGAGAATGATATTTCTAGCCTAAGGAATGAAGGAAATATCCTTTTAATGGGTGACTTTAATGCTCAAACTTCAAGCAACCAAGCTATTCATATAAACAATCATTCCAACCCCAATCCTCTTTGATTAGACGATGACCTTCCTCTGGCTAGCCAGTACAAAAGGAGCTCTAAAGACCTCGGGGAGAATTTGTTTGGGTCGGAGGTAGTCAAGCTCTGTAGGGATTAGGATCTCATAATTTGCAATGGTCTAAAGAAGTGGCCCAATTCTAGCCAGATGACCTGCATCCATGGGCTTGGTAGTAGCGTGATAGACTTTGTTATCTCCAATCTCCCTCTATACAATGAAATAACAAATTATGACATCTTAAACGACCACGAGTCTGACTCTAATCATAGACCTTTACTTATAACTCTCAATTTGTCATGCATAGAGATCCCATAGAAGATAATCCTTATAGCCAAAAAAAGTTAATCTTTAATAGAAATAAAAGAGATCTCTTTCTAAATGAATTAAAAACTAATTTTCTTCCTTTATCTAGTATAGACAACATAAAAGATCTCTATTATAATTTTACTACAACCCTCTCATATTCTATTAGCAAGTTCTCAATTGAAGTTTCAAGTAATAAAATAAATAGAAAAGCAAACCCATGGTATGACAAAGATTGTAAAAGTGCGAGGAAAGCAATTAAGAAAGTTATTGATGAATCTCTTAAAATTGGCAAGATAAAAATATACAAAGCCCTAACTACAAGGGAAAAAAGGCAGTATATTCGTAAAAGACAAGAGAATCTCTTACACCTCTCTAAGGTAGCTCCTAAGAAATTCTGGAGGTAGATTCTAACTAGGTAAACTAAAGATAATAATAAAATTTGCTTTACACAACTGGAATTCCTATCTTAAAAAGCTTTATGAATGTCCAAATGTCATGGATAACTTTGAAACCCTGCTCACAATGATCCAGGTGGATATTGGTGGCCACCCGCCAATTCCACTTGGACCCCCACCATTGTTTCTTTTAGCTTTTTAGTTTACTTAATTGTAGCATAGTTTACTGTTTTTAGCAGTTTTTTGGGTCCTAAACTTCCGAAGCCATTTTGAGGCCCTAAACAACGTTTTTTGGGAAAATTGGGAGCAACATGGGTCCATGGATTGATGTTGTTCTTCCAAAAGTTGTAGTTCATAGATAGATATTTTTAACGAGATATTATACGTGTCAAACGAATATCATATGCCAAAGTTACGACCCCGGGAAGTTGATGTACCAATTTACCCAAACGGGGCCCACAGTTTGGCGTTTCATCTTCTAGGGTTAGGTTTTTGGATGTTTAGGGTTTTCAATTATTTCTCAACAATAAATAGGCCTTAGAGTTTCATTGTAACACATTTCAGAGGCATGTAGCAACCACATCTCTTCTCAAAGATAAGCTACCATCACCCTAGCTGTTTATTTCCATTTTCTGTTTGTAAGCATACCTCAGTATTTTACATTAATGAAATGAAGTATTATTTCCACTACATATTTGTGTTTATGGTTATCTCTATAATTTGTTGCGTTCTTGTTTAAATCTGGATTAGTGGTATCAAAGTGGTCTGCTTTTTCTCTGTTTTTCTTTGCATGTCCCCAATGAGGTCGGGATATAAGGAGTTAGGGCTTAAATTGGTCGAACCTTTGCAAGACCAACCTTGCAAACCTGACAGCCTCCCATGGCAGATGAAAAGAAAGACAAGGGAGCAGGAGATCCTATCAAAATCTTTCTCGAAGAAGCCCTCGAGCGACAAAGGAACACGATGATGAAAAACTTTGCCCAAATCCTTCAACGGCTACCCAGGAGCGACGCATTCGCTTCCCACAACTACTCTGGAAATGCCACACCATTTAAGGTACAAGTTAATTTTGAAATCCCCATATTCGAGGGTCAGATAGATGCAAATTTCATCAATAAATGGTTAAATTTGCTAGAGGGTTATTTTTCTGTTCATGATTTTGCCAGTTGGGAAAAGATTATTTTCGCTCTTCTCAAAGCAGCCCCCCACGTCAAGGACTGGTGGGAAACCTACTGCGAGGAAAAGGATGAAAGTACTGGCTCACTATTTTCAGCTGCACCCACCTGGAATTCATTCCGGGATGCCATCAAGGAGCAGTACTACCATGTGGGAAGCTATGAGGATCAATACATAAAGTGGACCATGCTGCTGCAGGGAAGGGACCAAGACGTGTCGAAGTTTACCAATATTTTCCATACCCTTCACACAAAGTTGGGTATCAAGGATTCAGAGCAACATTTGATACTCAAATACCACGGTTGCCTGCACAAGTAAATCCAAGAAGAAATAGAATTCCTGAACATCTCCTCGCTCGGCATGGCATACCGATATGCCGTCAAGGTCGAGCAAAAGTTTAAACAGAAGAAGCAAGACTTTGGATCTGCAAATCCGAAGCAAGGGAAAGGTGCCCTCAAACCGCAGAACAAAGGAAAAAGCCAAGCGGGGTGCCACAAGACAACTCGCTAAAGCTGCAAGCAAAGAACAATGTCGCGAAGCTGAAAAAGGACACGGGAAAATGGTGTGAGTTCCATAAGAGCTCCACTCACAATACAAGTGAGTGTCAGGCCAAGCAGTCACTGGTCCTTGAGCTAAAGGTTTCAAAATCAGATGCATGTTCCGACTCTAAATCAAAACCGGACAAGGGGAATGACAAAGGGAAGCAGATTATTGGTGCAGAGCGCAATGCCACCGTTGCCACCATGAAGATCCAGAAGGAGGAACCCGAAGATTCAAAGGAGGAGGAGTGTCTCTTCCACTCCCAAATGTGGGTAAAGGGATCCTTGCTACAGTTCATTGTCGACAGAAGGAGCCAAAAGAACTTCATTTCGGCAGAGGTCGTGAAGTGGCTGGGCTTACCGACCACAACACATCCACAACTGTACACCATTGGGTGGCTTCACCAAGGATGGGATCTTCGGGTGAGCTAGTAGTGTCACCTTCCATACAACATCAAGCCCTTCATGGATGAGGTATTGTGTGACATTGCTCCCCTTGAAGTTTGTGATGTATTATTAGGACAACCATACTTGTGGAAGAGACATGTTGTGTATGAATCAAGGCCCCATGCTGTTATTATTACTTTGGGAAATAAGTTGTACAGGATACTGGAGGTAGCACCACCTACCGCCATCTCTTTGGTTACTACAAAACAATGTAGTAAGCTCATTTCCAAAACCGGGAAATTTGTTTTCTTGATGGTACGCCCTCAAGGAAAGAAGAAGACGGTGGCCACGACCTCCAGACAGGGCCCCTCCAGACGACAACTACAGATGGACAAAGTCATCGAGGAGTATGAGGACATCTTCACCTCCCCCATAGGGGTTCCTCTGCACTGTCAGGTCAAGCACTCCATCGATATAACTCCAGGTGCACCGTTGCCTAATGGACCAATCTATCGACGCTCCGTGCTAGAGAATGATGAAATCAAGAGGCAGATTTAGGAGCTGTTACAGAAAGGTCACATACGTCTGAGTTCATCGCCCTGTGGGAGTCCAATCGTGTTGGTACAGAAGAAGGATGGGACTTGGAGACTCTGTATTGACTATCAAGCACTGAATAAGATCACTGTCTGTAATAGGTACTCGATCCCATAGATCAATGACCTCCTGGACCAACTGAAGGGGGAAAAATATTTTAGCAAGATTGATTTGAAGTCAGGATATCACCAAGTACCAATCGAACCCTCCGATGTGTGGAAGACTACCTTCAAAGCTAAGGAGGGCCTTTTCGAATGGTTGGTTATGCCTTTTGGATTGACGAATGCTCCTGCAACCTTCATGAGGCTAATGGATGACATCTTGTAGCCACTCACCAACTCATTTGTAGTGGTATACTTGGATGAAATCCTAATCTTCAACCAAAGTTGGGAAGAGCACCTCCAACACATCCAACAGGTTCTTCAAACATTGTGGCAACATAAGTTATGTGCCAATTTTGAGAAATGCAGTTTTGGCATGACCCAGGTTCAGTATCTGGGACACATTATTGATGAATGGGGGGTGCATGTGGATCCAGCAAAGATCTAAGTCATTTGGGATTGGCCCTCTCCAACCACACTAACGAAGCTCCGCAACTTTCTAGGTCTTGCCAGCTTCTACCACAGGTTCGTGTTGGGATTTTCTCATATCACTTGGCCCTTGAGTCAAGTCACTAAGGGAGGAGTGAAAGCAAAATTCTTTTGGTCTGAATCTCAACAGAAGGCATTCACAGAGTTGAAAGACCACCTCTACTCGGCACGAGTGCTCGCATTGCCAGACTTGCAACAACCATTTGAGGTCAAGATAAATGCCTCTAACTATGCTAATGGGCAGTCCTTAATCAAAATGGGCATCTAGTGGCATATCACAGTGAGACACTTTCAGACATAGTCCAGAATTATCCCACTTATGACAAAGATATGTATTCCATTATGCAGGCCTGCTGACAATGGAAACATTACATTTTGAGGAAGGAAACAGTCATCCATACAGACCACCGACCCCTCCAGTTCATACAAATCCAAGAGAAATTACAGAATGATCACCATCAGAAGTGGTCCACATACCTGCAACAGTTCCACTTGAATATCAAGTATAATAAGGGCGACACCAATAATGTTGTAGATTGCCTCAGTCGACCACCGATCATGTTGTTAGAAAATTATATATTACGGAGCAATGGAACACATAAAATATTACAGAAATATAAATACAGAAAACGCACAAAACAGGAGAGACAAAGATATACGTGGTTCACCCAGTTTGGGCTACGTCCACCCCGAACAACCAGTCCTTCCTTTCTATTATCTAGCAAAATGAAGAGACACAACCTACATAAAATCCGTTGTAATATCTTCTGTTTTCTCTCACAGTCTCACCTCTCTGTTTCTCGCTCACACAGAATACACATCTATCACACAGCCTCAAATACAATACCCTCATACAAAGAGAGGGGTTGCCTTCTAGGGAAAAAAAACCTAAACAAACATAAGTTCTGCCGTCAGATCATCTGCCTAATGAACGACCCAGATTGACTAGAAATTACTATACTTTTACAAGGCAATTTTACATTTATTTTTGGCCCCCAGACCCCCCAGCCGGGGGAGATGGGCCCCCCCGGACCCCTACGAGGGGGACAAGTCCCCCCCGCACCCCCCCGGGTGGAGGGGTGTACAAAACTTCCTGGGGTATACATTCAGCTAAAACAAAGACCTCTGAACAATCGTGCTCCACACACAACACATGTCATTAACCATCGTGCTCAATGTTGGCTACTTGAATTGTTTATTGATTAAACAGTCGAGTACCACATTAATTTGTCAACCTGGGAAAGTCCTTTTATTTCAAAGGTGACCTCGTACTGTATGTACTTAACTCTAAAAGCATTAAAAGTTGTAGTATACACAATTCTATTTTCTGTCAAACTCTTTACTCTATGTTATAGCAGTTAAAATATATTGCAGAGATGAAATGAAAGCAGTTAACTAAGAATACAAATCTGCAAAGAAAAATAATGGCTACTCTATTAGCAGAGGATCAGGACCCTATCCTCAGGGTAAGGATGTTCATCACCTGCCCCTGTAACCAAATTGCCAATACACACTGCAATTCCTAATCACCGGTGAAGTATTCTTTTACAATATCAAGCAATTAACAAAACAGAGTATCAGCAAAAGGAAATTATCAGAGGTAATACTACAGAATCCAAATAGAGTATCAAAAAAAGGAAATTATCAGAGATAATGCTACAGAATTCAAACATACTCACACACTAACAGAAAATAAATGGGTGAATCTTGTGAAGAAGGTGGGCCCTGTCCCTCTCACAAGATTCCCCAGAACACAGATGTCGGATTAGATGCTCAGAACAACCTTTTATTCATCTGCCAAAATGTCCAGTTACAATGAAGATTCAGACTTGCTTTTGTTTTTCAAAATTTCCCTTACAACTTGTTTTCTTTCTCTCCCCTTTCTAATGTAGATGTCTCCTCTTTATAGAGGAGACATCTATTACAATATACCATCATGGTTCATTCAGTTTAACTTTTTTGTCAAAAATAAGAAATCCATCCTTGTTACAGGATGTCGTTACAACAGTGTGGCGGTGTATTCTTTTCTTGGGTTTCTTACTGTTACACAGCTGGTAAACAAACCTCAACCGTCTTCTTGGAATCGTCGTACTATCCTTTGCCACTTCACCATTGTTGCTGATTTAGTAAACTCATACTGTTGCTGGTGTTTCAACAACTGTAACTGTGTTTTACCCTTTCTGGACAGTTGCTGATCGTGCTATGTCAGCATGGAACTCTGCCGATCTTCTGATAGTTGTTGTTTCTGTTTGTCATTTTCGGTGTTTCAGTTGTTGCAAAATAACGTTTTCCCTGCTTTAGATAGTTTTTGTTGCTGGTGTTGCAACAACTGCATAGTTGATGTTTCTGGTGTTGCAGCAACTACGTAGTTGCTGTTTCTGGTGTTGCAGCAACTACGAACTATAATTTCTGCAGACTTTAGATAGTTCAACGGTTACTTAGCAACTTGGTTAACTTCTCCAAAGATTAATTATAAAGATAACATGAATATGTAATGAATGATTAAACATATAGTAATGAGGAGAGTAACTTCATACCTTGGAATGATTAGGTCATTATATAATCAAGGCTTTCAACTTATGGACTGAAGAAGGTAATATTATAGAAAAAATACAAGGTCAAAAGTGGTCAATTCGGAGTCCTAACATCCTCCCCAACTGAAAGGGTTGCATGTCCTCATGCAATGCTTACTCTGAATCTGAGTTGGAGTACTGGGATGAACAGTGTAAATTACTGATACAGTAGCTATAGAAAGTGTTATCAAACCTGTCTTTGAATCCACAGACAGTCTCTAGTTTCCTCCATGCTGCCACCTCTTCCTTTTTGGATGATCCAAACTGACCCTTGTATTGCTGACCAGATAACCATAAGAGGGGAAATTTAAATCTGTAGCCAATCCATTTTTCAGCACATTGTTCCATACATCTAACATAGTAAGGTACCCTTGAAATTGCTGCCTGTAGATTAGGGGGATTGTAGGGATGATATTCCTGTCTTTCCTTGGGATAGTTTTCCCAGAATAGGTTGTTGGCTTTAATAGCCATAGGTGCATTTGTTTTCACATAGTGTTGGCAATCTCGCAAGACCACTGCTTCTAGTTGCCTAATGTGATCAGTCATTCCAGGTTCACTTAACATTCTTTGGTGTTGTGCAATGAAAGTAGCTGCATTTTGGGGTTCAGCCCTAATCCAAAGGAGGCAGCTCTGTTCATTGTGTTGTGCTGAGATGAAAGCGTTTTGCCATGTGAGTTGGTTGGCTAGAAAGGAAATGAAAGCTCTGAGTTGTATGTCACCAACAAGAGGGAGTATATTCATTTTTCTTTCTTCAAACATAGCTTCGTTGTGGAGATAAAGCTCACACAACAAATTCTGATCATTCTTGGGTGCTTTTGTAAAGGTTTCAATAAATTGTTCTGATGTAATCACTTGATGAGGTCTGCCATCTCTAACTGCGTTTATCTATAAGAATGTTAGTTGTTCCCTCAAAAATGCTGCATAGTTGAAGGAAGGTTTTCTTGTAGCAAGTATTCTTTGAACCAAATCAAAGATCTAGGACAGTCTAGCTTTTAGTTCCTTAATTTCTTTGTACTGAGCTCTAGACTGCTCAAGCGCTTCCCAATTCTTATATGCATAATTGAACCAGATTCCCTTTTGCTGTTGGAATGCTTTCCCTTGTGATAGCTCATATTCTTTCCACCATATTCCCTTTAATTCCTGAAAACTAGCAGTCTCTATGCATGCATCACTGACAGAGGGAGATTCAGTTTGTGTAAAGGCATCAACAAGAATTTTCTGTTCTGTGATAATTGGAGTAGGCCGGGGTGGTTCGATGTCTTCTTCTCCATTTCCTGCCAATTCCTGTGTAACAACCAATTCTTCTTCCTCTTGTTCCATAATAATTTGGGTAGGCTGGGGTGATTTTATGTCTTCTTCTCCATTTCCTGCTGATTCCTGTGTAACAGCCAATGCTTCTTCTTCTTGTTCCATAACAGTTTGGGTAAGCCGGGGTGATTTTATGTCTTCTTGGTCATTTGCTGTTGATTCCTGCGTAACAGCCAATTCTTCTTCCTCTTGTTCCATAACAGTTTGGGTAGGCTGGGGTGATTTTATGTCTTCTTGGTCATTTGCTGCTGATTCCTGCCTACCAACAAGTTCTTCTCTTTCTTGTTCTATAATTTTTGGGGAGCCTGCTAGTTCTTGTGTTACAACAAGTTCTTCTACTTCTTTCTTTACACTTTTTGGAGATCCTGTTGGTTCTTGTGCTACAACAGGTTGCTCTATTTCCACCTGCACTGTTTTTGGAGAGCCTGCTGGTTCTTGTGTTGCAGCAGGTTGCTCTGTTTCCTCCTGCACAGTTTTTGGAGAGCCTGCTGGTTCTTGTGTTGCAGCAGGTTGCTATGTTTCCTCCTGCACAGTTTTTGGAGAGCCTGCTGGTTCTTGTGTTGCAGCAGGTTGCTCTGTTTGCTCCTGCACAGTTTTTGGAGAGCCTGCTGGTTCTTGTGTTGCAGCAGGTTGCTCTGTTTCCTCCTACACAGTTTTTGGAGAGCCTGTTGGTTCTTGTGTTGCAGCAGGTTGCTCTGTTTGCTCCAGCACAGTTTTTGGAGAGCCTGCTGGTTCTTTTGTTGCAACAGGTTGCTCTATATCAGCAGAGGGTTGTGGTGGTTCTGTTTTTGCTTCTGCAATTTGTGTAACAGCAGGTTCTTTCATTTCAACTACAACAACAGAAGGTTCTGGAATGACTCCAGTCACTGGTACTGCAACTATCTTGTATCCTGCTTGAGTGTATAGCTCACCACACTTGGTGCATATATATTCACTCTCTTTACTCTTCTCCGCTACAGATGATACCTGTGCTAAAATGTGTAGGTTGCGTTCATTTTGATAAGCT
Source organism: Pinus tabuliformis (assembly GCA_031772625.1). Lineage (NCBI taxonomy): Eukaryota > Viridiplantae > Streptophyta > Pinopsida > Pinales > Pinaceae > Pinus > Pinus tabuliformis. The sequence continues at coordinate 1,264,844,152 of CM062807.1, read as the reverse complement.
TCTTTGACCCTTATTATTTCCTCCTGATAATCCTGAATTTGGGATTTCAGAAATTCAATTTCTTCCTGCAGGGCAGATATGGTAGGCTGAGCTTGTAGAACTGCAGGTTCCAGTGGAGGCAGAGGTTGTGTTTCAGCATTCATTTGAACATTTATACCCCCAACAGGTGGTTCTTGTGTGTCACCTGGTGGGGTAGTGGCTATTTCTTGTGTTGCAGCCACTTGGCCAATATTACCTTGGGTGTCGGCAGCTGGTTCTTGTGTGACAGCTGCCTCAAAAGATAATGTCACGAAACTGTGAACACTCTGCATCTCAGCCCCAGAGGCTGAGGAAGGGGAGTGTTCAGGGCTGGTGGGAGTACGGGTTCTTAACATGATGGGTGGGGAGCTAGGGAGAGTGGGGCTAGGGGGTTCAGCTATTACAGACGACCGAGTCCTTTTCTTGGGTAGAGAAGCAGGGAATTCAGATATTTTTCTTTTTCGGCTAGCTTTCCTTAAAATAGGGGCAGTGGCAGAAATAGCAGCTGCCTTGACCGAAGCCCTAGTTCTTCTTCTTTTCGGTGGGGTTTCATTTTTCTGCTGCTTATTTAGTTTGAGAAGGGTAATAGGGATGTTATCATCAGAGTCGTCGGTAGAAATACCAAGTATGCGAGTGGATGGGTCGGTTTTATTGGGGGATGGGGTTGTTTGCATGGGCATTTCTACTGCTGATTGTACATTTTCAGCAACTTGTGGGGGAGTTTTTTCAGTTTGTTGGGGAATTTCTTGGGGTATTTGCTCTGAAGTATCCTCTGTTTGCTGAGGAATTTCTTCGGGTATTTTCTCTGAAGTATCCTCTGTTTGCTGAGGAATTTCTTCGGGTATTTGCTCTGAAGTATCCTCTGTTTACTGAGGAATTTCTTCATCCTGCTGAGGTATGTCCTCAACTTGATGAGGAATTTCCTCTTCCTGATGAGTAATTTCCTGCTCTGGTTGAGGTATTTCTTCCTCTTGGTGGGGATTAATGAGGGGAGGGGGGTTATTCAAGGCAAGGCCTTTATTTATCAATAATTGAGCTAGACGGTGGTGTTTCAAGGAATGGAGCGGACGCTTTGCGTTGACAGTGTAACATGACATATTTTTAAGACATCCCAATAGATAGTATGGCATATTTATCAAATGACCATACCTCAAGTGATTCAACAAGACGAAATCGTGCTGGTAAATTACCTGGTACCGGCCTTCGCACGTCAGGTATTGCTTTACAAACTCAGCAACTTTCGGCCATGGTTGAGGCAGCGATTGAAGTGATACGCCTCTGCCCTTGGGTTCCACGTGCTCACCTGGTTGAAGAAAATCCTGCTTCAAATTGAGGATCAGGTGCTTCCTACTGAACCAGCGCGTGCCATTAGCTGGTAGCCCGGTAACTTGGGCTATGACTTCCTCCGTGACTAGAATTTGTACTCCCTGAACGACGGAAAACCCCTCTGTTAAATTACATGCAAACTCAAGGACTTGTTGTGCGTCGAAATCTGGAAGTCTCCTAAAATAATCTAGCCATCCCGCTTGTAGGAAGATTTGGTAGGCCTCGGGATAGAGCTCAAGAATTGCTGTTGTGCCAGGTTCGTATGTGATGAGATTTCCTCCCATAGCTGCTGTTTCAGTGAAAATTCTCAGTACAGAGCCGAGTTTCCGAGTTCAGTCCAGAGTAAATCGTTGCAAATGGTAACATGACACGATGAGGTGACTTTTACATATTACCGGGAGAGTTAAGGGCGGCGGCAGTTGGCGTGCTATACAATTATGACAGTGCTTTGGTAACCCCCCCCCCAAAAGCTACAACTAAGTGATATGATTGGCAGTACAATTATTCGGTAGTCCTATCAACGTCTCCACATTAACTATTATTTAATATCCATGCATAATCATGCGTACCTTTATATTTTACCTTTTTAGTTGCTGCGTCGAAAAGTCTTATCTTGTCTTTTGCTGGATTAATAATGATTAAAGCGGGTCTAAAAGTATGAGAATACCGGCGGTTTTTATTACTGACGGGAAGTAATAGTGGAGGATTGTAATCATCATAGTGTATGGTTGGTTCTTTTGGTAGGAAATGGTATATTTTATGCAAATAATAATTCATTTCTTGGGAACTGAAGTGGAGAAATTGGTGCTTTTTTAGTATAAATGAGAGAAATACTGAAAAAGGCATTACGGCATCGGAAAGTGGTGTTGCAGCAACGAGAGTTGGTGTTGCAGCAACAAGAGTTGGTGTTTCAGCAATGGGAGATGGTGTTGCAGCAACGGGAGTTGGTGTTGCAGCAACTGGAGTTGGTGTTGCAGCAACGGGGAGTGGGTTGCAACCATAGGAAATGGTGTTGCAGCAACGGGGAGTGGGTTTCAACCATAGGAAATGGTGTTGCAGCAACAAGAGTTGGTGTTGCAGCAACGGGAAATGGTGTTGCAACAACAAGAGTGGTGTTGCAGCAACGGGAAATGGTGTCGCAACAACGGGAAATGGTGTTGCAGCAACAAGAGTGGTGTTGCAGCAATGGGAAATGGTGTCGCAACAACAAGAAATGGTGTTGCAGCAACAGGAGTTGGTGTTGCAGCAATGGGGAGTTGGGTTGCAACAACATGAAATGGTGTTGCAGCAACAGGAGTTGGTGTTGTAGCAACGGGGAGTTGGGTTGCAACAACAGGAAATGGTGAAAGACTGATTTATGGTCCAAAGAAAACATTCCCAAGTTCGCAAAGTGATTCTTTTGAAGTTTTTGTTCTCAGCCATTTTCCAAAACTAAGATCTGCAAAATAATGAATTGTAATATGGCAACCCTTGGTAGGGATTATTAGCTGAAAAGAATATCTAATTTAAAAAATAAATAAATGAATAGAAATTTAAGTGCCTTGAGGGATAGCAAGTTCCCCCAGGAAAGAATAATGTATTTCTTCCATGCAAGTAGCTTTAAAATCTTCTTTAGAAACAGGCCGCTGATACAAACGGAGTCGATACCCATTCACTAGTAGTGGTGTTCTGCTATCATCAATCGTTAAAAGTCTGACTGTCCCATTTGGAAAAATAACATCTACTTCATAAGGCCCTAACCACCTTGTTCTTAACTTACCTTGGAAATTCTCAAAACGGGAGTCATAGAGTAGAGCCCAGTTACCTTTCTAGAACTGCTTTTGGTTGATGGTTCTGTCATGCCACCTACTTCTTTGTTGTTGTATCATGGTTGTTTGATGGATGACATCCAGTCTCTTCTCGTCCAATTCCTGAAGCTGCTGCAACCTGGCTGTCTATGCATCAGTCAAGTCAAGGTTAACAGCTAAAGCAGTTCTTAAAGTTTTGATTTCAAACTCTACAGGGAAAACAACATTTTTTCCAAAAACTAATTCATAAGGTGAAAAGCCAATAATATTCCTCCAAGTAGTTCTATAGGCCCATAATACCTCGGGCAACCTTTGAAACTAGTCCCTTCTATTATCCTTTATTGTTTTTGTCAAGATGGCTTCTATGACTTTGTTGGTGCTTTCTACCTGCCGATTTGCCTGGGGGTGATAAGGTGTAGTCATTTTTTGCTTAATATGATATTTCTGAAGTGTATCCTTGAAGCCATGAGAATTGAAAGGAGGTCCTCCATCCGTGACTAGTTCTCTAGGCAATCCAAACCTAACAAAGGTCTCTTCAAATAAAAATGTTAGTACTGATTCTTCATTAGCTTTAAGGAGTGCCTTAGCTTCTACCCATTTAGTCATATAATTTGTGCACACTAGTATGTACACTCTTTGATTGGATGGGGGATTAATGGGACCTATAAAATCTAATGCCCATCTCTCAAAAGGTTCGAGAATTACCTGGGATTTGAGTGGCATTTCATCCCTGTGATTAGGCTGACCCATTCTTTGACAGCTATCACAGGCCTTCACATATTTCCTTGCATCTTTGAAGAGTGAGGGCCAATAATAACCCATTCTGAGTACCTTGTGTGGTGTTCTTTTATCTGCAAAATGCCCTCCACAAGGGCCATCGTGACAAGATTTTAACACATCATAAATTTCATCTTCACCAATGCATCTCCGGATTTCTTGATCGAGTCCCGTGTGGAAAAGACACCCTCTTATCCAGCTGTACCTAGCACTTTGCTGAATGATCTTTCTTTTTTCCCTGTGTGATAGGTGCGATGGTAATTTTCCTGCAACTAAATAGTTGGCAATGTCTGCATACCAAGGTGAGTGAACAGATACTGCAAATAAATATCCATCAGGAAAAGAATCATCTACTGGAATATTTTCATCATTTTTTAATCGAGAAAGGAAATCAGCAACTACATTTTCTTTTCCTGGCCTATCTACAATTGTGATGTCAAATTCTTGTAATAATAATAACTATCTGGTAACTCGAGCATTTGTAACTGATTTATTCATTAGATATTTAATGGCCGAGTGATCAGTATGCACAAAAGTAATGTATCCAGTAAATAATGTCGAAACTTATTGATAACATAAATGACTGCTAGGAATTCCTTCTCAGTGACTGTATAATTCAGTTCAGCTGGTGTCATATTCTTACTGATAAAATAAATAGCATAGGGAAGACTATTTTCTTCTTGGCCCAAGACAGCTCCAATTGCAGTATCTGAGGCATCAAAGGATATATGAAAGGGTAGTGCCCAATCAGGTCCTCTCAAAATGGGAGCTGTAGACAACTGATGTTTAAGTTCATTAAATGCTTTTTCACAATCATCAGTCCACTTAAATTCAACATTTTTTGTTAATAACACAAATAGAGGAGAAGCTATTTTGGAAAAATTCTTAATAAATCTTCTATAGTATCCAGCATGTCCTAAAAAGCTTCTTATATCAGTTTATGTTTTGGGGATAGGGAGGGTCTGAATTACCTATATTTTGGCTAGGTCGACTTGAATTCCTAGGAATGAGATGAAGTGACCCAATACAATACCTTGATTCATTATCATATGACATTTTTCAGTGCTTAAGGCAAGGTGTGCTTCTATACATCGCTTAAGTACTTTTTCAAGGTTCTCCAGTGCATCCTCAAAAGTCACTACATAAGGAGTAAAGTCATCCATAAATATTTCTAAGGAATCATTTAGCATATCAGAAAAAATCCCTATCACTTCTCTTTGAAATGTTGCTGGAGCATTACATAGCCCAAATGGAAGAATCCTGTGAGCAAAGGTCCCCCATGGGCTAGTAAACATGGTCTTGTCCTGGTCTTGGGGTGCAATCTCAATCTGATTGTATCCACTAAATCCGTCCAAAAATGAAAAGAATTTTTTACCTGCCAAATTATCTAATACCTGATCAATGAATGGTAAAGGGAAATGGTCTTTCTGGGTGGCTTTATTTAGAGCTCTGTAATCCACATATACTCTCCATTTGCCATTTTACTTGGGTACAATTACAAGTGGGGAGACCCACTCACTATCAGATATAGGATATATAAATCCTGCATTCAAAAGTTTTTGAAGTTCTTCCTTCACAATTTCCCTTAAATTGGGATTCATCTGTCGCTGGGGTTGACAGACTGGGCGGGATCCCTCTTTAATATAAATGCGGTGGGTGCATAGCTCAGGAGAAATCCCCTTCATGTCTGTATAATCCCATGCAAATGCTTCTTTATTCTCCCGGAGTAACTTTATTAACTGTTGTTTTTCATTATCAGTTAAGTTAGGATTTATATTTAATGTTTTGCCAGGCTCAATTTCTATTTTTGTAGTTTTGGAGGAGCTGCCTACTATTGTCTGAGATAAATTTTTAGTTTTCAGGTTCTGTTGAGATTCAGATTCCAAGATTGCAGTGAAGTGATTATACATTTCTGGGCTGACGGAAGAAGGTTCAGAAATGAAGCTACTGATTAATTCATCTTCGGTAGAATCTTTGAAAGTTAAATCTTGTCTGATAGTCAAGATAGGTTGGGCTTCTTTATCCTCATAATCTACCCATACAGAGTTGTCATTATTAATCATGGGTGTAGCATGAGGATAAAGGGTAAGATGTTTGGTTTCCTGCCCATTAGAGATGGTCATTGATCCTGATCTACAACTGATGAAAGCATATGTTGTAGCTAGCCAAGGTCTTCCTAGAATCAGTGGATGACCCCCCAACTTTGTTTTAGTTTGTAACACCACAAAATCAGCTGGGTAATTCCAGGATTCTATAGAAATCATTAGGTCTTCAATGACTCCTTCAGGTTTAATTGTAGAGCGATCAACTAGCTCTAGAATGGTTGGAGTTTCCCTAATAAAGTTTTTTAACTACAACAATTGTGTTGTTTCAAGCGTCATAATGTTTATTGCAGCACCTAAATCTACTAGAACTTTAGAGACAAAAGTTTTTCCAACCTGAACTGTTACTGTAGGGTGACCAGGGTCACCATATTTCACAGGAGGATCTTTTTCTGTCATTAAAGTAGTCAGTTCTCCCATCACATGAACTGTGAGGGGGTCCTTAGTTTTTCTTCCAGGTTTTTTTATACAGATATCTCTAACAGTCCTAGCATAAATGGGTACATCTCTTAGCGCTTGCAACAATGGAATTTTAACATATAAATTCTGCAGTTCGCCTAAAAGGTTAAAAGTAGGTTGCTCAAGCGTTTTGGTGAGAGCCAGACTTTCAGGGAATGGTGGATCTGTTGTTTGAGCATTGTTGTTAGATGCTGATTCAACTGTTTCAGCATTATTGTTAGCTAGTTTTTCTTTTCCAACTTCCTCTTTATCAGAGTCAGTAATGTCATCAATGATGGGTTCAACAATTCTCCCTGAACAGAGATGGATATCGTTACATTGCATAGGGGAGACAGGCTGATTTTGAACATCAATTACTTGCATAGCTTTATTGTTATTTGGGTTGGGGTTAGGTTGCACAGGCAACTGTGGTCTAATTGCTTGGTTATTTGGAGGAGTATTGGATGGTAAGGAAAGAGATTGTTGATGCTGAGGAAATGGCATCTGCTGGGCTGCCCAGTTCGGATTCCATTGATTAAAATACGATTGCTGGGGAGCCCAAGGATTACACATGGTAGGATCAGGAAAAGGAAGACTTGGTTGCTGCATGGGTAGAAAATTCATCGTATTAAAGGGTGGGTACTGCATTTGGTTCATGGGTGGGTAATTCGTTTGAAAAGGAGAATGATTTTTCCAATGACTAAATGTTGTGTTAGAATTCATACCTTGTCTTTGTGGCCATTGCCTCCTCTGTGTCATCAGGTACACTGCTTCAGCCTCTTCTTCAGTTGACTGCAGTGCTGCTTTTATTCCCGACAGAAAGGGACATTGCTGGGTCTCATGGTCCTTTTCACAGATCGTGCACACTGGTACCTTATCTAATGGGCATTCCCTGAGTGGGTGTTTTTCTCTGCATTTAGAACAAAAAATAGCTAGGGCAGCTTCTGCTTCTGCCTGTTTCTTTTTTACCTGCAGAGCATCAATTTGTGAAGCAAAAGAGCTTAACATTTCAGTTTTAAATTCTTCCAACAAATTACCTATTTCAGCCCTTGTTGCTCCTCCACTTGCTGACTTCTGGACTCTTGAATATACACTGTCCCTACTTTTTGGTCTGCTTACTACTCCTCTTGAACATCTCATACAGAGGTTGATAATTTCATCAAATGGTTCCTTGGAAATGTCCCCTTTTCCAAGCATATTCAACATGTCCAAGCAGTCATCTCGTACCCCTTTCAACAGTATTGTTTTCAGAATATCTTTACTCATGGTAGGGTGGTCAGGCTGCTGCAGATTATACTGCAGTCTTTCCACAAAGTCTTCCAGATTCTCGTCCTCCTTTTGAACCATTTTAAACAATTCTTCCTTCCTCTCTCTTGTTCGGCAGTAATCCTGATATTTGGCCAGAAAACTTTCTTTCATCTAATCCCAGGTAGTGATTGCCGGAGCTCCTAAGCTCATAAACCACCTTAACGCATTCCCTTTTAGTGTTGCTGGAAACAATTTTAGTTTCTGATTAGGGCTCACATAATCATAACTCCTACATAGTATATCAAATTCAAAGAGGAATTCATTCGGGTCTTCAGAGGATAACCCATGAAAGTTGGGTAATGCTAAAAGTGGAATGTTCCTCATAGGGGTTTCCCCTCTCGGGAGCTCCCCAATAGGGAACTTCAGGGTAGAGAGTGAGTTTTCCCCCCTTCCTTCTGCTCTATTATCCTCCATTGGTCTTTTCCCTGAATCGCTTGCTCTATCTTCAGTATCTTTTGTCTCTTCAGGTTCTTTTACCGGTTCCTTAGTGTGCTCTCGTACTTCCAGCTTCCTTTCAGGTCCTAGTACTTCCTCCATCTGTCGATTTGTTTGTGAGAAATACTGGATCTGAGGTCTCCGGGAACTCGTCCTCTGTGATGTCTCGGCCTTTGAAATAATTTCGTCAATGAAGGTATTTCTTCCTCCCCCGCCTTTGCCGCTTGTGAAATTAGGTTTCCTGCGTCCTCTCATGCACCTGTTATTCTTAAAAGGAAATCATTAATGCTTTTAAAATCTCTAGTCGCCTTCCCCGGCAACGGTGCCAAAATGTTGCCTACTTGAATTGTTTATTGATTAAACAGTCGAGTACCACATTAATTTGTCAACCCAGGAAAGTCCTTTTATTTCAAAGGTGACCTTGTACTGTATGTACTTAACTCTAAAAGCATTAAAAGCTGTAGTATACACAATTCTATTTTCTGTCAAACTCTTTACTCTATGTTATAGCAGTTAAAATATATTACAGAGATGAAATGAAAGCAGTTAACTAAGAATACAAATCTGCAAGGAAAAATAATGGCTGCTCTGTTAGCAGAGGATTAGGACCCTATCCTCAGGGTAAGGATGTTCATCACCTGCCCCTGTAACCAAATTGCCAATACACACTGCAATTCCTAATCACCGGTGAAGTATTCTTTTATAATATCAAGAAATTAACAAAACAGAGTATCAACAAAAGGAAATTATCAGAGGTAATGCTACAGAATCCAAACAGAGTATCAGCAAAAGGAAATTATCAGAGATAATGCTATAGAATTCAAACACACTCACACACTAACAGAAAATAAATGGGTGAATCTTGTGAAGAAGGTGGGCCCTGTCCCTCTCACAAGATTCCCCAGAACACAGATGCCGAATTAGATGCTCAGAACAACCTTTTATTCATCTGCCAAAATGTCCAGTTACAATGAAGATTCAGACTTGCTTCTGTTTTTCAAAATTTCCCTTACAACTTGTTTTCTTTCTCTCCCCTTTCTAATGTAGATGTCTCCTTTTTATAGAGGAGACATCTATTACAATAGACCGTCATGGTTCATTCAGTTTAACCTTTTTGTCAAAAATAATAAATCCATCCTTGTTACAGGATGTCGTTACAACAGTGTGGCGGTGTATTCTTTTCTTGGGTTTCTTACTGTTACACAGCTGGTAAACAAACCTCAACCGTCTTCTTGGAATCCTCGTACTATCCTTTGCCGCTTCACCATTGTTGCTGATTTAGTAAACTCATACTGTTCCTGGTGTTTCAACAACTGTAACTGTGTTTTACCCTTTCTAGACAGTTGCTGATCATGCTGTGTCAGCATGGAACTTTGTCGATCTTCTGATAGTTGCTATTTCTGCTTGTCATTTCCGGTGTTCCAGTTGTTGCAAAATAACGTTTTCCCTGCTTTAGATAGTCGATGTTGCTGGTGTTGCAGCAACTACGTAGTTGTTGTTTCTCGTGCTGCAACAACTACGTAGTTGCTATTTCTGGTGTTGCAGCAACTACGAACTATAATTTCTGCAGACTTTAGACAGTTTAACAGTTACTTAGCAACTTGGTTAACTTCTCCAAAGATTAATTATAAAGATAACATGAATATGTAATGAATGACTAAAGATATAGTAATGAGGGGAGTTACTTCACACCTTGGAATGATTAGGTCATTATATAATCAAGGCTTTCAACTTATGGACTGAAGAAGGTAATATTATAGCAAAAATACAAGGTCAAAAGTGGTCAATTCGGAGTCCTAACACTCAACTCCTGTGGGCACGAGACTTCTGATTGGCCACTTCTCTACAAAAGTTACCTAGACTTTGGCCACACATACTAGACACTCTTGGAGGGTCGACATGTTCCAGATTTTCACCTCTAGGATACCCTGTTATGCCACCTGGGTCACCTTTGTGTTCCTTCAAGCGAGCGTGCCAAGATGATTTTGGAAGCACACTATAGTCGAGTTGTTGGGCATTTCGGGGTCGAGAAAATGGTGGCAGCACTACAGAAGTATTTCTATTGGCTGAATCTTTGATAGGATGTTGGGAAGTACATCAGATCATGCACTGCCTATGCCATTGCCAAATCAACAGTCAAGAAGCAAGGCCTCTATACCCTACTGCCTACCCCTAGTCGACCTTGGGAATCCATCTCCATGGATTACATTTCAAGCCTTCCTTCCACTAACCATGGAAATGACTTTTTTTGTGGTCGTCGACTGGTTCTCGAAGATGGCCATTATGGCGACTTGCAAGAAAAATATCACAGCAGAAGCCACTACTAAACTCTTCTTTGAACGAGTGTGGGTGCACTTTGGAATCCCATAGTCTATCATCTTAGATCAGGATAGAAAGTTCCTCAGTACATTTTGGTCTAGTCTTTGGTCGATACTGGACACCAGACTCACTAAGTCCACAACCTTCCATCCTCAAACTGATGGGGAGACAGTGGTTTTCAACATGATTATTGTACACATTCTGCGCATGTACAACTCAAAGCATCCACGTACATGGGATGAGGCATCCCCTATGTTCAGCATAGCTACAATCGGGCTCTCCACAGCTTCACTGGCCACAACCCTTTTCAGGTGGGCTAGGGATTCCAACCACTATGTCCCATTGATGTGGCCATGCCATTTGCAGCTACTCATGCAGATTCGGCTCAGTTTCAGTCCGAAACAGATAAGGCAAACAACTTCATTGAGCGCATCCAACATATTCGCCAGCAATTCCATGACATTTTGGAGAAATCAAATGCCAAGTACAAGAAGCGACATGATCAACACCGGGTGCCACACAAGTTCCAGGTGGGTGACAAAGTCTGGTTGCATTTGCAAAAGGAACGCCTTACCGGAGCCTATCGAAAACTCAGACCACTCTGATATGGTCCTTACACCATTACCAAGGCTATGGGAGACAATGCATTTGAGCTTAGCATTCCCCCATTCCTTGGCCTGCACCCAGTGTTCAATGTGGACTGCCTTCAGCCATACTTTCCACCATTATTAGACACATCCAACATTGCAGAACAACTCACACCCACAGAGTTAAATCCAGATTGCATGGAACAAGCTGCAACTGATTAGATCATGGACAAATAGATCAAGCACACTCACCAGCAGAACATCCAACTGTATCGAGGTGTCAAAGCAGGCCAACTCCTTCACCAGGGCAAGTGGCTTACTAGGGACCAAGTTCAGTAGAAGTTTCCTCATCTCATGGAGGAACTCAATGGAATGGGGACCATTGCTTCCTAAGGGGGGAGGGATGATGCAGGTGGATATTGGTGGCCACCCGCCAAGTCCACTTGGACACCCACCATTGTTTCTTTCAGCATTTAAGTTTCCTTAATTGTAGCACAATTTACTATTTTTAGCAGTTTGTCAGGTCCTAAACTTCCGGAGCTCTTTTGAGTCCCTAAATGACTTTTTTTGGGAAAACTGGGAGCAACATGGGGCCATGGACCGATGCTGCTCTTCCCAAAGTTGTAATTCTCGGATAGATCTTGCTAACAAGATATTGTACGCGTCAAATAGAGATCATATGCCAAAGTTACGACCCCAGGAAGTTGATGTACCATTTTACCCAAACGGGGCCCACAGTTTGGTGTCTCATCTTCTTGGGTTAGGTTTTTGGATGTTTAGGATTTTCCATTGTTTTTTGGCAATAAATAAGCCTTCGAGCCTCATTGCAACACAGTTCAGAGGCATGTAGCCACCACATCTTTTCTCAGAGATAAGCTACCATCGCCCTAGTTGTTTATTTCCATTTTCTGTTTGTAAGAATACCTTAGTATTTTATATTAATGAAATGAAGTATTATTTCCATTGCATCTTTTTGTTTATGGTTATCTTTGTAATTTGTTGCATTTCTATTTAAATCTGGATCACACAACGAAAGAATTTTTCTCATTAGAAGACATTGATTTTGGGGTTAATCACTTGGCTAATGGGAAAGTTAAGGATATTGAAGGTTACCAGGTGGAAATCTTAAAAATTGGAGGTCCTGTCCTCATCCACCACATTCATAAGCTTTTCAATCAAGCAGTCAAGCAAGGGTTCCCTAAACCATGGACTCAAAGCCTCATTATCCCTATTTTTAAAAGTGGGGATACAAATGACCTCTCTAATTATTTGACAATTATGATCAGCCCTCTCCTGGCCAAGTTATATGGTATTATTTTGGAAAGGAAGTTGAGAATATGGATTGAAAATGAAGGTAAGTGGGCTAAAGGCCAAGCGGGTTTTAGAAAGTAGCACTTAACAATAGACCACCTCATTACGCTTAGGATCATTGTGGAGGAATGTTGCGATGATAAATCCAATCTCTTTTGTTGCTTTGTGGACTTTAGAAAGGCGTTCGATACAGTTCCTAGAAACAACCTTTGGAATAGATTAGAAGAGCTAAAGGTTCCTTTTGAGTTGAGAGTTGCCACTATAAGGTTATACGAGAATGTAATTGCCAAGTTAAAGAGCAATTAGGGGTGGTCGAAAGATATTAAGTGTAATATCAGAGTTAAACAACGTTTCCACCTCTCCCCTACCCTATTTGGCATTTACATCGACAAGGTAGAAGGTTGTTTAGAGGAAGCAGGATGTGCCGGCACAATCTTAGCTGAGATAGTCATCATCCCTCTTCAATACATTGATGATATTTTTCTTCTCGCAAGGTGCCCATCTGATCTTGATAAGCAACTTATACTTCTTAAGGATTTCTGCTCTACCATGGGTATGATTGTTAACATTGACAAAACAAAAGTTATGATTATCAAATCCAAGAAGGACACTTACGCTAATTTTATGTATGACAATAGTAACTTGGAGGAATTGTCTTCCTACAAGTACCTAGGAATTGATATTCATCACAAGCTCAACTGGAGCTATATTTTTGAGAAAAGGATTAATGGGGGATGGAAAGCTTATTTTGGTCTTGAAAATAATTGTAAAACAACAAACCTCGTAATGTGGGAAAGAAAGAAGTTCCTCTTTGAAACTTTAGTCACTCCGGTTATCTTATATGGATGTGAGGTTTGGGGTTGTAGCATCTCTAGAGAATCTTGGAGAAATATTGAGAAAATCTAGAATCGTTTTATAACATATAACCTCAAAATTAAAAGCAACACACCTTATTTTATTCTCCTTATAGAAGTGGGTCTTTCCCTCTGTTGTACAAGAAAAAATTCAATAACATAAGAGACCATAGACTTCCTAAGCTAGCTTTAAATTCTAGTCAAAACCACCTAAGGCTCAAACAAGGTTGGTATAAAGACACCAGGGCCCGGTTAAACCATTGGGAGATTGACGAGAATGTTGCATTGCAAAACATTAATGACATTAAAAATATTGTTACTTTTAATTTCAAAGAAAAAATGTGGTGCAAGAAAGATTTAACAACTAAAAGAAAATTAAGATATTATAAGGAGTTCATTAACCCCACCCTAGAAGGTCAAAAGTATCTCTCTATTTTAACTAGCTCAAAGAAGAAAATTAATATAGCCAGGATTAGAACGAACTCTCATGAGCTCCATAGTGAAACGAGTCGTTGGGCAGTTCCTAAAACACCATGGATGGAAAGGTTTTTCCATCTCTGTGAGAATACGAACATTGAGGATGAAAATCACGTCCTCTTAGAGTGCCCTGCGTACAAACACATTAGATCTCAGTTTCAAAATCTTTGTTGCAATACTGACCTTCCTAGCCTTTTACGTTGTCAAAATTACAGTGAGCTCGGGAGGCTTCTCTCCAAGATTTTTGAGCATAGGAATAAAATCTTTAAATCAAACTAAATGATTTGTTTCTTTAGGTCATATTAGTGTCAGTCTTGTGAGATTATCACTTGGATCAAAAAATGCTTTTACCATGTTATTTTCAGGCTTTCATCATCAAATTTTTCTGTTACTAGGTCTACACAACAAATTTGGTCATTGTATGGTCAGTCCAAAGATGGAATCATGTTTTGAAATTTCACTCATGCTGGTTGCTTATCATACTTTATGAAGGTTTCACCATGAAAATGGGTCAAGACATCATCATCATTCCATTAGGTATTAGGTCATTCATTAGGTCACAAGGGTCCCCAAGGTCCACCATTTCCATATAAAAAAAAAAAAAAAAACTAGAAATAAGTCAAACATGACAAAGCAACTATTAAATAATTGATCATGATTTATTCACACACTTATCATGTTTTCATGACATCAAAGGTTTCAGAAGAAGGAAGCTCCAACACTCAAGAAAGCAAAAGAACATTGGCAATGGTAAAGGTAATATCTGTCTTCACAAAGTGAAATGAGTTCACAAAGGAGGGTTGGTTTCTTTTCTTTTTTTGAAAAGTGAGGAAATTATCCCTATTTAAACTCAAAAAGACTCATAACCTTTTCATTCATATCCCATTCACTCCTCATCATCGAGCTCACTCTCCCAAAAAAACAGAAAACTTGTTTCCCTAGGAGAAAATGGGAAAAAATTGGAGGCACTACGTGTAGATAGACTGTGCTATGCTTAGGAGGTAGGTGCTACGCTGCGTTTTGGCGCTGCGCGCAGGACAGGGTACTCGAAACTCACCCAAATTTTCCCAAATTCCAAATTTTTTCTTACAAGCTCGGTCAAATTGCTTTCTAAAGCTAAGGAACAAGTAAGTAAATCATATCCCTCTATGTTTGCTTTCCCAATTTCATTCCATGTCAATAATTTCTCAAGCTAGGGTTTGTAGCAAAATTTCCATGGGAAATGCTAGGGTAGAAATGGTCATCATAACTTTTCATCTCCAAAACATGTAAATTGATATTCTACACCTACACACATGTCTAATGAGTCACTTTGACCAGTTCATCCACCTCCAAACAAAGTTTAAACACTAAGAATACAAAACCCTAGCTCATTCCTAGAGTTATTTTTGGCAAATCTCATCATAAACCTTCTTGGTCTCACCTGCAAGCAACCACTTCTTTTTCACTATTTTTTGACTCATTTCCATCAGTTTCTAAAGTCATCTCTTCTTTCATAAACCTCCTCCCTTCATTTTGTCAAAATCTCTCACATATCACTTCATTTCCATTCTCACCTCACATCTATTTTCACTTCCTGCTGCTAGGACTTTGTGTCATCATGGAGGTTGAATCTTCACTAGAAAGAAAGAGACAACACAAAGGAGGGAGGATTCTCAGATATGAACCATTAGATTGCAACCAAATCAACTCCTATCCTTTCATCAAACAATGCTTTGAGGATGTTCACTGCTTGGAATTTTGTAAAAGGGTAAGTGAAGCAGGGTTTTATGAGCAACTGACAGATTGGGTAGCTACACAATTGAAAGGAGAGACTGTTGTCATTGCTGGTATTGAGTTTAGCTTTTCAGTGGCCTCCATCTCACTAGCAACTGGTTTACTAGACAATGGCGAATATTGGTTTAAGGGAATGAGTCTAGATCTTGAAAACTACAAGCCCTTCTTAAAGACTCCATACAAAGATACACATATTCAGATATTTTCCTTTCATATATTTGCTTGAGAAGTATGCCCCTTTAATGAAAACTATCATGAGTTTCTTTTCCTATGAAGGTAGATTCTCTAGGTTGTATGCCTATCATATTCACCTCTTGATGCACTTCACATCTCAAAAGCCACTCAACATGTGCAATTACTTGTTCAGGAGCATTTCAAAAATGTCTGAAAAGATACAATTAAAGGACAAAGAGCACTCTCCAAGCTTGTTTCATCACAATCTCATCAAAACCATTGTCCTTCATTAGCTGGCAGAGAGAGGTATGGCTTGGGAAGCCTTTTTAGAAGCAACTTTAAAATGGCATGAGGAAAATGCAACATCTTAGTCCCCAAGTGCACCAAAACAACAAACAGAGATGGGGTCATCTAGAAAAACAGCAGAGAAGACTCAGCTACCCAAGTCGGAGGTGACCAAAGTGTATAAGAAAGGGTAGAGGCTTGTGTTTTCTTCTCACAGAGAGAAAGGGGCCAAGCCTTCTTCATCGACAAAGCAGGAATCGACAACAAAATAGAAAGACACAGTTGAGCATGAGTTTGAGCTTATTGATTTAGAGGCGGAAGATCAGACTTCAATCATGAGACAGACTATCAGGGATAAGGACTACCAAATAAAGGAGCTGGCAATAAATCTGGAAAGGGAAAAGTATGTTATATCATTCATTGAATAGGAAAATAGTCAACTCAAAGCAAAAGAATTAATCCGAGAAAAGGAAAAATCTAGGCTAGTGCAGCAAGCCAACAAAGGTAAAGAGATAATGACATCACGCAAGCCTAAAGCATCATAGGTGAAAGGGAAAAGGAAAAGACCAAGAACCAGAGGTCTCAAGGAAGCTTTGCAAGAGGAACAAAAACAAATATTTCTTAATGAAGACCTTGACCTAGAAGAAAGGTTTCCCCTAGAGGTACATCAAGATAAAGAATATTGGCTTAACGGGTGAATGAACACTTAGAGAAGCTCCTAGAGAAGGAAAATAGAGACAATCAAATGCTCAGACACGTGGTGCATCACTATCAAGCTCAAAACATGATCACCAATGTCAAAGTAAAACAACTTAAAAACAAGCTCAAGGAGGCCAAAAAAGATCAAAAGGATGAGGGAAACTTGGATATGCTTGCTGAAGCATCCATGAAGCTATAAAAAACTCATTTTTACACCTTCCCTCCAATTTTGAGCCAATTCTGAGCATTTTGATTTTTTTGGTAAATTTTGGTCTAAATTCAGAAATTTAGCCTTTCCAAAAGCGCAACGCCTTGGCGTTGCGCTTTTTCCTCAGGCCTCCATTTGAGGAAAGGTATACATTTTTGGAAAGGTCTTGACATCCTCTAAAAACCCATTTTCCTAGATTTTGTAGAGGTGGCTTAGTTTTGGATAAAAGTGCAAAAACGTGGAAAAAAACTAGCATTTTGGACAATTGTTTGAGAGACGTTGCACTTCTAGAGTGACCTTGGGAGAATGGATTTTTGAAGGTCTTCCCATGCTCCAAATTTAGAAAATCAAACATTTAGGGAAACTAGACTTGAAGCGCTAGTTGACCATCCTCTCATATTTTCATTTTGACCCCTGGAAGGCACCTCAAAATAAGCTCAAAGTCAGCGCTGCGCTTCTACACTTTCTGTGTTTTTATTTGCAAAATTTCGCTATGTAAAATTTCTAGTTTCTAGTCTGACTTGGTCAAAGTCAAGATTCTCTATGTACTGGCACAAGTTGCAAGGCTAGGTGATGTAGGCATGAATAAATGTATGTCATAGGTTGTTTTTGATGTTTATTAGGCCTCATAAAAGAAGAAAACTCCTAAACAAACTCTTCATGAGGTGTTTGAGTTGCACCTTCTCACTCTCACCTGTTGATTGAGAGAATCTTGGAGTCAGTTCCTCCACCAAGGAATTCGACTCTTGAAGGTGGGAAAGTGGTCTAGGAGAGTCTGTAAGTACTATTTAACCTCGAGAGAAGAGGGTTGAACTTTTTTGAAGGAGGCTTGCATTGTAATCATCTTTCAGCTAATACAGATATAGGTTGCAACAATTTTCAAGGAAATCTAGCCCAGTGAATTCATGGTTCTTGTACTTCATTATTTTTGTTTTCTCATGGTCTAAACATCTTTATCTACATTATATCTCTTCTTTCTATGAATGCCTTGTGATAAAATACTCAGAATTCTTGTTTTCAAGCTTTGTTATATGGTTTTCATGGTTATGTGTTTTGTCTTCCTAAGCTAATGAAATCATGTTTATTTATGCTCATTAGTTTCTTCCACACTATATCCTCTATACTACACTGACAAATACTCAAATTACACCATGGCTTCTAACATCTAGCTCCTTCTTATGTTTTCTCCTATATTCCCACAGCCTAGACCTACTTGTGGCTCCAAACCCTAAGTTTAGCAAATCCTTAAAAAACCAAATTTTCACAAACAAATACACATATCTAGCCTAAAATTAAATTTCTTTAAAGTCGTATCACTGATAAGAGACTTAGAGAGATCCTTCTCATGCTCAATAGGGGCAGCTACTGAGCTGAAGTGGTTTGAGGTTACCCTTGTCGATTTCCTTTTTAGCCTAGGAGATTGTAAGGACTAACAAGTCCGATAGACCAAAGTTTGGTCTCAGTGGACGTTAACCATCATCATCATCATCATAATGTTAATAAGACATGATAACATTTCAGTTAGTGTTTCTCCACACAATTATAAATGTATTATTTTATTATTTTTAATTATCTTATTTGAAATAGATAAGAATGTATTCAGTACAATTTTATTTATAAAAATATTAATTTGTTATATATTTCTTTGTTTAGTTATATTTTTGCTAAATATAAATATAAATTATAAAAAACTAATTAATAAATTATAACATATAATTAATTTAGTATTGTTTGCTCCTGAGAAAATAAAACTAAACTTTATTTGTGTAATTGTAGAATTTTTTTAATGTGGGAGAAGTTGTCCACTATCTTATCTAAAGATATTTGCCATTAATGATACTTACTAAAGGTAATTATAAATTTTTGTTTTATTATTTTATATAAAATGAAAGTGAATGTATTCAATGTGATTTTTTCTATAAAAATATTATTATTTTTATATATTTTTTAATTTTTTACAATTTGTATTTTGATGGGTGCATGTTTAAGAGGAGGCCAATTGGGTAGCTAATTGCTCTCGTGTGGAGACATGATAGAAAAATTAATGTAAGGTGGTGGGAGGGAAGGTGAGCTGCCCCCCATAATATTTTATTTACTCTGTAAGCGTGTGACAGTCAAGTCTCTCTGGGCTAGCGGTAGTACAAAGGGATGGGTTTAAAGACTTGGGAAGATGCCTGATGAGACAATTTGGTAGTTAAGACATTCTAGAAAACAAGCTTTGCAGCTGTTGCAATATACTAGTGGAGGTCCTGAAAGGAAGATTGTGCATGTCGACTATGATGTAGTCAAGAATCCAGGGAACTCTGGCAGGTTGGGCAAGCCTGGACTCTAGGATGGTGGAGTCCTACTAGTAAGTGCACTTGTCTTGGTTTTTTCTATTCATCCAGGTGCGCTCAACTATTTGGGTTCTTAGTGAGTTGGTCTCTAAGAAATATTTGGGTGTGGGGGGTGATGAACTATTTTCAACAGTGGAAGAAAGAACCTTGTTCAACAGCCTATATCGATGACACCTTAAACACCTATTCAAGCTACACAACAAATGAATATTCAACCTCAGATACAATTTAAATAAACCATGCAAACCATACCTCAAGTAATTGTTTATCAACTTGGTCAAACTATACCTCTGATCTTTGTAGGTCTAACTATCCAGGAGACACCACAGATGCCTTCTGGTCATCCTTTCCCAGGTGTACCCTAAATGTCATATCAAGGTATACCTTATTTGGGTCAACCTTTTCAAGGTCAATCTTATCTAGGTTAACCTATCCAGGGTCAACCTTTCTAAGGTCAACCTTATTTGGGTCAACCTATTCAAGGAAAATATTTCTAAGAATTTCCATTTGCAGCTCAAACTAGAATGGTACCTTCGTTATCCTGGTACAATGCAAGTGCCAATGACTCAACCTATTCAAGGATATCTTGGATATCCTCCTCGAGTGGTTGGATTGTATCCTCAAGGTTTCCAATATCCTCAATAGGATTCTAACTCACAGTTAACCTTTAATACCACTTTAGATTTACCATATTCATCTCATCTAACTAATGACCTAATTTATCATTATCCTTATTGGTCATTCATTCCTGCTAAGTTACTAAAGGACATACCTGAGTTTGATGTCAAATGTGGTGTAATGCCTCCTCTAACATCTACCTACTTTTACAATCTCTCCAAGGTAAATGTGAGCTGAGCACTATTATGACATGACCCAACCTCCAAGTTATAGTGATGGAAGTGGGACCTAAAATACGATAACTTACTGACCTCCCCAAGGGACTACAAACCACTCAAGAGACTACCAACCACCCCAGGTGATCAATCCTTGAGTTGGAACTCTTTTTCACTGAAGAAAATCCCCAACCACACACATAATATTGAAATTTTCATGTGGTTGGATGGCTATAACCTCATGCACAGGCTTGGATACTGATGGTTATGACCCAAAATCCCATGTTCAAAGCATGTGGTCATGAGATCTGTGCCACTTTTCTAGGCTAGCCTCTAGACCAATTTCCAAAACTCCCTGTAACTTTCCAAAATCATAAGTGACATGGTAATAAGGATAACCATTCAAAACATGAACAAGATCCTGACCAATGCATGCCTAGTATGTGATAGACATTTCATCAAACACTAGATGAACATGAAAGCTATAAGTCATGAATGTATATCTAATCTTAAACTTTTGAACTTCACATAGGAATCACCAAGAAGGATCAATCCCTTCTCAAGCTAGTTGCAATAAAACTTGTTAGCCCATATATTCTTCAATCATTCAAAAAACCATCAAATTATGAAGGACGTTCATAGCTAGAGAACACCATAAAACCATACTTATAACCAACATATACCATAATAGAAACCATGACAAATCAACCATAAAATCCACATAATAACAAGTACAATCACTCATTGATCACAATAGGAAAATAACTCATATTAACATATGAAAAATCCAACCAAGTCAGGGACTTCTATGTACCACCTGACCATAGATTGATTCGGACCACATTGTTCTTACATCCAATTTGCCATATGCCATATTCCAAGCATGAACGTGGGATATCATGGGATAAACTAAGAAATAACCAAACAGGGAATCCAAAGGTTAAACCACCTCGAACCTCAAGCTACCGTGATATCATCTAAACCAATCCTGATATCACAAAACCAAACCAAGCTTGGATGCCTTAGAATTCCTTAACCATACCTTGAGGAATTCTCGTATATCCACCCACATGTCGAGGGCTTCTCGGAGGAAACCATCTCCACCAGCAACCCTTGGGATTTTTCCTAAGACCACCTCACTTATTTCCAAAACATTATATAAATCCAAATCTCAACTAAGAATGAATCCCATCACACCATGCTTATCTAGGAAATAGAAAGGCATGGCTGAAACCACTATCAAATCAAGAAAAGCCCGTGTCAATGATAGGAAATGAACTAAATAAAGAAATTCATGTACCATGCATTCACATCCCAATAAGGAAATCACACATGCAACCTATTACCAACAAGATATTCTTGTTGAAGCTGTTAATACAACAGTTCCCTCTCTTTCCTTTGCTTGTCCTCTTCCTTCCTTTCTTACTTTCTTGCCTCTCTCCAAATCCAAGTTAATGTTAAGTGGTCTAAGAATGCTCTAAGTGTGAAAGAGTATAAGATAATGAAAGAGTGCTCAACTCAAAATTTTCAAAATGCTAACAAATGATTTTCTCATGTCTTTTTATCTTTTGGCTCTCATTTTTCTTCAATTTCCCTCATTTTCCTTCATTTTTATCTTTCATGAAAATTTGTGTATCTTCACCTTCCTTTTCTTTTATTTTCTTTATTTTCATAACTAAATGCCAATTATTTCCTCTTTCCCCTTTCCAATACCTTTGCCAATTCCTTTTCCAATGGATGTTCCAATTTCCATAGTCATTAATAAACCAAAAGTGATGCCAGCTATAGTGTTTTCCAAATATTCAAATTGAAATATATGTCCCATGACCTTCATCTTATTTTTCCTTTATTATCCTTTATTACATGAAAATTTAACCATGGGTTGTTACAAACCTCTCCTCCTTGTGGGGACACTTTCCTCAGTGTTCTATGACACCTATGACCAACAATCTGCTAAAAATAAAACACAATACCTATGGAGCTTTATAACATATCTCAATGCAATATTTACAATGACATCCCGCTGAAAGAAAAACAAACATACCGCTTATTGGAGCTTTATAACACATTGTGGTATTTACAAACATATATATATCTATATATATATATATATATAAATATATATATATACCAAAATCTCATTCTCTTGAACCAACAAATAATGAAGGATACAAAGTCCATACTTTATTAGCCATCTCTAATGTAGATTCATCAAGCCCAAAGTGCTTCCACTACCCTTTAACTTTCTCAATTGCTTGTTTTCGGAGCATGAGTTGTTTCTGCTGCAATATGCACCAAGGCTCTTGTTGCAACTATCTCTTTCGTTACACCTGCTATATAGACCAATCAATCACATGATCAACATCTTGCATGTATCTCTTAAGTAATGAAATAGGGGAAAAATCATGTACTTTCACTGTTGGCAATAATGCAAGCTTGTAGGCCACTAATCCAATCCTCTCAAGGATCTCAAAAGGCCCACAATGGAGGTGCCAACTTGGTACATGACCCAATTCTCAAGGAAATTGTCTTGGGATTGATGCACAAGTACACATGCTCCCCAATATGAAACTCTTTAAATGCTATGCATTGAACTACATAACTCTTCTTCATGTCTAGGGCTACCTTTAAATTCCTCTCAATAACCTACATATCATACTCCATCTTAGCCAACATATATGGTCCAATCAACACCTTATTCACTAGATCACTTGTCCATTTGTTTGCAGATGATAAGTTGTACTAAAATCTAACTCTGTCTTCGAACCTACAAATATCCCCTTCCAAAACTTGGAAGTGAACTTGACCTCTCTATCTAATATGATCTTCTTGGGAACATCATGCAACCTCACTATATCCCAAATGAAGATCTAAGCTACCTCATTAGTTGACTTCATAGACTTCATTGTAATGAAGTGAGCTACCTTGCTTAACCTGTCAAACACAACCATGATATAATCATGTTGATTTGATGTCATCAACAAAACTATAATGAAATCCATGGAAATCACCTCCCATTTCAATTCTAGAATTGAAATAGGATGTAAAAAACAAATTTGATGCTTACACTCTACTTTTACCTGCTGACAGTCCAAACATTTCGCAACAAATTTAACCACCTCTTTCTTCAACTTCAACCAATGATAGAAATTATTAACAACTGTGAAAGCCTTTTGATATATTGGGTGACTTGAATATGGATTGACATGAAAATACCTCAAGATAATATTCTTGAGCTCAATAATATATGACACATAAATATCATTCCTAAATCTCAACAAGTGATTTGCTATGAGGTGATACTCCTCATCCATTTCATCTTGAACCTATTGTTGCAATATCTACTTCATCTGTTGGTACCTCTCATCATGATACCTTGCATGCAAGATCTGCTCCTGTAAATTTGTACCATAAGAGCTCATGGCTGAAATATGTTTTACCTGCACTCCCCTACTAAGAGAATTTGAATCCCTGTTCTCCTTTTCCTTCATATATCTGACCTCAAAATCAAACTCATTGAGGGTATCCAACCATCTAGCTTCCATAGAATTTAGATTAGGTTTGTTAAATAAGTACCTCAGTTCACTATGATCACTCATTAGAATAAACCTCCTGCCAAGAAGATAATGTCTCCACATTGTCAAGGCATGTATGATAGCTTGCAACTCAAGATCATGAGTCACATAACTTTTCTCATGCTCATTCAACTTCCTTGACACATAACATACCACCTGTCCTTCTGCATTAGGACTCCACCAAGTCCTTTCTTTAAATCACATGTACATACTACAAACTCATTATCGGGGTCTTCAATCTTAAAGACTATAAATTTTCTAAGAAAATGCTTCTACTGATCAAAATGAGATACACACTTCTCAGTCCATTAAAAATTTTATCATTTTCTCTGCAAAAATGTAATAAGATATGCAATTCGTGAGAAGTTCTTGATGAACCACTTGTAATAACCTACTAGTACCATGAATGATCTGACCTCATCCAAATTCTTAAGAGTTTGCCACTCCATGATAGCTTTAATCTTTTCCGGGTCGACTGATATCCCCTCCTTGGAAACAACATGTCCCAGGTAGTGAATCTGAGACTGAAAGAAACTGCACTTGTTAAGATTGGCATACAACTAATGTTCTCTGAACAATATCAACACTACTTCGAGGTGCTTTGCATGCTCCTCCTCATTCTTGGAGTATATGAATGTATCATCAATGAACACTATCACAAATTTGTCCAAATAAGGACACAACACATAGTTCATCAAGCACATAAAAGTTGATGGATCATTAGTAAGACCGAATTGTACCACCACAAACTCATAATTTCCATACCTCATATGGAATGTGGTCTTGCAAAAATTTTCTTCTTTGATGCACACCTGACGATATGCTGATCTCAAATCAATCATTAAGAATATTGTTGCTCCCTTCAGTTTATCAAACAATTCATTGATCCACAACAATGGGTACATGTTCTTGATAGTCAACTTGTTCAACTTCTGATTATCAATTCAAAATTTGAGAGTACCATCCTTCTTCTTTAAAAAAAACAGTAGTGCACCGCAAGGTGACACACTTGGCCTTATGTATCCCTTATCAAACATTACTT
The DNA here is from genome assembly GCA_031772625.1 of Pinus tabuliformis. Classification (NCBI taxonomy): domain Eukaryota; kingdom Viridiplantae; phylum Streptophyta; class Pinopsida; order Pinales; family Pinaceae; genus Pinus; species Pinus tabuliformis. Next base: position 1,264,819,485 of record CM062807.1, on the reverse strand, counting down.
TAGGCTACAACTTCAATTCCATCAACTCAAGAGTACTCATCTTGTAAGTTTCCTTTGATGCCAGTGTTTCTCTTGGTACCAATTGAATAGATAAATCCACTTCCCTATGAGGTGGTAACTCCTAAATATCTACACGAAACACATCCTAAAACTATTGCGAAATAGGATACCTCTTTAGGAATTCATCATCCTCAACATCCTTCCCTTTTTCACTGGAAATATGCACTGCAAAAAATATACACCCCTTCCTGCAACTGCGCTTTTCTTGCATAACTATAATTTTTCTCGCCAATATATGATTCTTCTTTCCCTACAAGATTCTCTTCTCTTCGTCATCATCCAGACACTCAATAGCCTTCTCATGGAATCTTACCTTAGCCCTGTAGGGAAACAACAAATCCATGCCCAAAATCATACTAGATGATCCCAATGGAAGCACATTTAGATGTGTTTATGTAGGCATACTGTTATCACCAGAAAATTTATCATCTAGCCTAATTTATTAGACGAATCGAAGTATACCATGTGAAGAAAATTTAACCCTCGTAAAATTGCTTTCACTGTGAGAAATTACCTAATAAACCACCTTTATTAAGTAATTTGTAGTTAAACCTGTGAAGAATAATTAAATAAATCACTATTTATTTGATTTTCTTCTAGGAATAATTAATTAAACCATTGTTTTATTATTATTCCTTTTTAAATTTGACATGAAAGTATGATAGAGTCACATGGTTGTCTGCCCTAGTTTAGTAATGTTATGTCGGCTAGAGAGACCTAACCATGGTCCACGGACCATGGGATTGTATAAATAGAGCGAGGCTCTACGAGTAGAGAGGAGATAGAGAATATAAGATGATCATGAGAAGACTAAGTGATTGAGTCGAAGGGTGAAGTGTGTATTTGGGTCGTAGAGCAGGAGAACTCTGCACCTGAGTGCGGAGAGGTCCAGTACTACGCAGCTGAGTGTGAAGACCCGTGTAGCTGAGTGCGCAGGGTGGAGTCGAGTCTATAGTTGAAGAAGGAATTAATAAATATAAGTTTTTTTCATAATTTTGTGTATTTGTACTTGGGTTAATACATGTTTGATACTCTTTGCAAATATACTGTTTATTTACTATGCGCACTTGTATGAATGATTTATATTGTTAAGTATAACTTAAAGCATGCAAGTAGGCTAAGATAATCAACTAACATTGGAATACCAATAAGATCTTGGCTAATAACATAGAGCATGGCATTCCGCCCCTCGGTAGGGCTGTGCGAAGGGAGTATATTAGGCTACGAGGTGCTGGAAAGTGCGCGAAGCAACCTGTGCGCAGGGTCAAACCACGGACCACGTGAACTCTTCAGACATATCCAAGGTGCGGTAACCTGGGTCTAGGACCCTCCCATACTACTTTGGGTGAGACCTCAGTCTGCACTCCACAGACTATTACCGAAAGGGCTAGTAGTACCTGGATTTGTTTGCCTAAATTAACTCTGAACCTGGGTTAAGCTCCAATAAGCCAACAAATGGTTCCGTTGCCGGGACCAGGACCTGAATAGAGATGTATGATGTTGTGTGACTGGAATCTAACAAAGAAAGGAATTGAAGAGTGGTTGGACAAAAAGATTCATGAGTTCGCGGTGCAGGAAAACAAGAATCCATGATTATCAAAGGAAGAGTGGTTAGATTGCTACTTATATATGGAAATCAACGAAATTTTCTTCGCATCCTTCCCCTCTGTTATAGACATATTTGGGCATTGCAACCCCAATATTATATGTCAATAAAATAGGGCTCTTTAACCCCTAAAAGTTTTGTTTCATACCCTAAAGGATCATGGTCAACTGATTACATCATTCCCCAAAAGTTCCACCTAAAAAACCATTCAGAACTGGCCAAAATAGGACCATACTAACTGCTCCACTGTCAGGGTGCGATGCATACTGACTCCTACACTAGCCAGGTGTGATGCATACTGATGAGGCCTTTTGTAGGGTGTGATGAGCGAGGATGGACAAATGTCCAAGGCAGTTTGCTAAGTGGATGCTCATGGAATCTTCTAGAAACTTCTCTTATGACACTTGCCTCTCTGAATTCACCCAGGGATGAGTAAGAGATCCAAGAAATCTCCAAGTGGAACCAAGAACAACAAGTGGAATGACACTAATAAAAAACCCAGAGATGACTCACACCCTTGCACACATCTATAAATGGATCTCTCATCTAAGAGATCTAGAGGCTGGAATTTTGTAATTTGCAAGGAAGTGCTGATAGTTTGTGGTTGAGAGAGAGCATTGTATTGTTGGTGTGATCTTGCTTTTCATGAGGTGAAGAGGGCTTTGACACTAGGAGGATGATGCTGGATCAAACATCTGGGTTGCAATTCTCCCTTCATATTTAATAAAGTTCTTTGAGTTTTCCTCCATACAATCGTGTACTTGTGAATATTGTTATTTGTGAATGTTATTGTATGTTCCTTGTATTTCTGATTCTACAATTCTTATGATATAATAGATCAATATGCTTTGACGATGTTTTTTTACTTTGTCTCTACAGATATTCTCTAAAGCGGGATAAGTATGAGAGGAGTTGCAAGCTCTGTCAAGGGGGAGAGAGATCAAGAAATGAGTCAAGCAGAAGATCTAGGTTGGTTCCTTTACCTCTCTCTTATCTATCATACATAGAGGAAATCCCAAATTTCTTTGATTGTTTGTTTCTAGGATAGCTACCAATCTTAGAGGGCTAGAAGATCAAAAAGACACTATTTTTCTTGGAAACAAAATGGCGACTCTGTTTCGCTCAATCACAACCTCAACTTAGCGCTTCCTTACCTGGAATGACTCGGGCTCAAATGAGTGTTATCACTCCACATCTTGGTCAATCTTCCAGTATTGGACAATAGCAAATAGTCCAACAACCATGGCTAGTACAATACCAACAACTGCGATTCCAGCAAACCTACCAAGGACCTGAGCAACAAGGCTTTGTGGGTAATGGACAACCACATTTTCAAAAGGGTTATCAACAACCACACTATACTGGTTATGTCCAACAACCTTATCAAAGTTACCAACATCAGATACATTATGCTGGTATGCAAAGACCTGCTTCTCAAGCGATTCCATCTTATCCTGGGTATGCTTCACCTGACCTGAATCAACAGTTGCCTTTTGTAGCAACTCTAGAATTACCAGATTTGAATCAGCTGATGAATGATCCAATTGCGTATGCCACTTGGTGGCCAGCGATTCCTCATAAACTTCCATCCAATATTCCTAAATTCAATGGAAATCCAGGTGAATATCCATCGAATCACATAACGAATTTTCATTTGTGGTGCTCATCTAACACCCTAAATGATGATTTTATTAGAATTCACCTTTTCAAAGAACGCTCACTAGTCCAGCAATGATATGGTATATTGAATTGCCTAGAGCTTCGTTTGATAACTTCAGTGCCCTTGCCACTAATTTTCTAACCCACTTTCAGTTACCCATAAGGTACAAAACAAGAACATAACTCCTTACCAACTTTAAACAGACCATGGCTACTCACATATCTAATCATATTCATGAGTGGCGATGCTGTCTTCGAATGGTAAAGATTTATGTTCCTGATCAGCTTTTAGCTACGTGGTTTATTAAGTCCTTATTGCCTTCAATTACTGAAGACGTGGCGAAAGGAGGAGTTTTCACTAAAGAGCAAGTCATTGCTCGTGCCCAATATCTAGACTTGATCTATACTCAGTCTAGCACACTCTATGACAAAATTCTTGACGCTCCCAGACAAAAATTTTCCATTCCTCCCCCTCCTAAATCAAACAACGACTCTCATGCCAATGATGGTGTGATCGGTACCTAAAGCACGCAAACCATAAAGGCTCCATCTGGTAAAGCTCTTGCAGTTTCTAGTAAAAAAGAAAATGATAAAACTCTTGCCTCGGAGATTAATGCCATGCCATCTAACAAGGAAAAGAATCCTAAGCAACCAAGGGGCATGAAGAAAGGGAAAGATAAAAAGAAGAAACAGGAGAATTCAACTCCTGAAAAATCTTCTGAGAACCCTACTAGCTGAAAGAAACCTTGTGATCCATGTTACATTTCTAACAAGGACCATTGGGCGAGAGATTGTCCACATCGAGCTGAGGTTACGAAATTTTTAAAGAATTCAAATACCTCAGTAGTGTTGACTAATCCATTTCCAAACCCAGAAACTAATCTGGTTGCTATCGATCATGCTTCCACATCCCAAGTGCTTATGCTATCCATCTCAAAACAACAGAATGATGCTTTGATATCGACAAGGAACAAAGATTATGGGAATCCACCATCATCAAACAACAAGGCTACAAATCAACCTAGTAGTTCGACGACGACTTCGCCAGAAGTTGTTACACCCATTATTCCTAAATTAACTATAAATCCACCAAAGGGAGTCATACATAAGTTGACATTTAATCCTTGTGCTCAAGCTGCATAGAATTATAACATAGTGGAGGATCTGGCTCAATCGCCATCCGCTATGTTGACATTAGAAGTACTGTAGAATTGCCCCTCCCAAAAGCAGGCTCTATTATCAGCAATAGGTGGGATTGATCCAGTGGATTCCAATCTTGTGGCCTTTGACCATAAAGGATATGCACCTCAGTTACTGGCTCAACTCGCTTTCCTTATATAGGTAAAAGTCCTCAATAAAACTGTTCATCAAACGATCATTGATGAGGGGGTCTCCACCTGTATTATGTCAATGAGTTGCTAGAAAACTCTAGGTTCACCACCCTTGTCTCGATCATCAACAACATTAAAGGCATTCGATGGAATAACATACACACCATATGGGATTTTAAGTAACTTGCAAGTCGAACTAGGGGGCAAGGAAGTAGAGATTGAAGTCGAGGTCATTGATGGAAACCTTGACTACAATATATTATTGGGAAGGCCCTGGATTTATGCCATGGCTACCATTGTGTCTACATATTTTAGAAATATTTCATTTCCTTTCCAAGGTGGAATTACAATCATTGACCAATTAGCCTTCTTTCCTAACAGTTCACAAGCTACCGGAAGCATTCGATTGATCCATGGAAGTTCTCAATCACTTCAAAATGTCGGAGTAGGTCTCCTGAAAGACCCATCCTTAATGGGTACTTTTTCCCTCCTGCCTCTAACTGACCTTGTGAAAGTGGCCACAGTGGAAACCTGCCACATGATCTCTTCTACATCGTCTAAGATTAAGAAGAACTCTGACAATTTTGATAGCGTGGGTCATCCCCAAGCCCCATAGAATCTTTGTAGCAATCAATTTTCTGGTCCTGGGTGGAAAACCCAAATCAACACTCAACAAGTGTTTGGATATATAGGTCTCTAGAGTATGGTATCTTTTTCGATCCTTGGTCTCGCATACATTCTACAGACGAAGGAATCATTTAATCGACGATGATAGGAGAGACACTGGGGGAAGATTACCACCATCATTCCCACCTTCAATAAAACAATGAAGATTATTCAAATGACCTTAATCATCCTTCGTTTTTTGATTTTCTATCAAATATTGTAAATACAGTGGATTCCAAGTGAAATCTGTCCAATATTGAAGAAACTATCGCCATTAATATCTCGACCAAACCTAATGTCTTAGAGAATATTCACATTGGAAAATCTTGTTCTCCATCATAATGGGAAATCTACTGCGCTCTCTTTCGCGAATTCAGAGATGTCTTTGCATGGTCATATGAAGAAATGCTAGGCATCGACTCAAGAATCGTTGAACATGAAATCAAGATGTATCTAGATGTCAAACCAGTACAACAACGGCTTTGACCTGTTCACCCGAAGAAAGCCGCTGCAATTAAGGCAGAAGTTGAAAAATTTTTGCATGTTGGTTTCATTTACCCTGTTCCTCTAACTGATTGGGTATCAAATATTGTTCCTGTGATGAAAAAGAAAGGAACAATTAGAGTGTGCATCTATTATAGGGATGTAAATCAAGCATGTCCAAAGGACAACTACCCTATAGCCTTCATTGACCAGATAATTGATGAATGTGCCAGATGCGAAATATTTTCATTTATGGATGGATTTTCTGGATACAATCAAATCAATATCCGCCCATAGGACCAGTCGAAGACTGCATCTATATGTCCACAGGGCACATTCGCATATCATAAATTACCTTTCAGTTTAAAGAATGCAGGGGAAAATTTTGATGGGGCAATGAACTATGCCTTCCATGACATCAAACACATCGTTCAAGCGTATCTTGATGATCTACTGGTTCATTCACGAAAGCAGACTGATCATCCGTAGCATTTGAGAGTCATATTTCTATGTTGTCGACACTATGAGATATGACTCAATCTGCACAAGTGTGTATTTTGTGTTGGTTCTAGTCGATTACTTGGCTTTGTAGCCTCTAAGGACAGAATTTGACTCAACCTATTTAAGGTTCAAGCAATCCTTGACATGCCTCCACCTTCAAATTTGCTTCAAATTCAGAAACTCCAAGGGAAATCTAACTTTCTGAGGAGGTTCATTCCACATTACGCTGAACTCGCTAAAGGTTATATGCGTCTTTTGAAAAAAGAAGTACCCTTCAACTGTGATCAGGTTGCGCAAGCTTCCTTTGATGCTTTAAAAGGTTTCCTGATAAAAGCATCATTAATGTATGCTCCTTACCATCAAAAAGACTTTAACCTATATCTCGCCACCGTAGATAAAACCATCACCATGGTTTTAGTGCAAGAAGATAATGGAATAGAACATCCTATATATTATTTAAGTCACAACCTTAATGATACAGAAAGCAAGTACTCTTATGTTGAAAAGCTAGCTTTAACAGCTGTTCAAGCAGTACAGAGATTTCGACACTATATTTTCTTTCGTAAAACTACCATTGTGTTAGATTGCAACCCTATGACCTACATTCTGTCACGTCAATTACTTGGGGGAAAATATTCCAAATGGATAGCCATTTTGCAAGAGTTTGATCTGGAATTCTAAAATCCAAATCAAAGAAATCTCTCATATTCGTAGTGTTACTTTGTGACCTCCCATCATCGTCCAATGATTTAACATCTAAAGCATAAATCGTGGATGAGAATCTGTTTTTGATATTGTCAAGCGATCCGTGGTATGGAGATATACTAATCTATCTCCAAACCCAAAATTTTAGGCCAAACACCTCTCACTCTGAACAGTGGCATATTCGATACCAGGCCAAAGATTACCTGATTGTTGGCGATACACTTTACCGTCGTGGTGTCAATACGGTTCTGCGAAGGTGCCTCACACATGAGGAGGCCGAAAAGGTCTTGAATGATTGTCATTCAGGTGCGTGTGAGGGGAATCTATTTGGTTATGCTACTGTGCAAAATATCTTACGAGCTGGTTACTTCTAGCCCACTATATTCAAATATTGCATAATTATAGTCAGAAGTTGCCATGCTTGTCAAATTTTTTATCGTAAAACCAAATTACCACCTGCACCACTGCATCTAGTAGTTTCTATTGGACCATTCACTAAATGGGGCATAAATTTCATGACATGTAACGCCACCTCGGCGGGGGGGCATGGGTATATTATAGTCGCTGTCAAATACTTTACAAAGGCGATGCCTACATTAAACAACAACGACGAAACGACTACTCTTTTCTTTTTTAATCATGTAGTCTCTAGATTTGGTGTTCCACAGGCTATATTCAAAGATCATGGATCACATTTTTGCAATCACATGATGGTTGAATTGACTGCCAAATTAGGACTATCCCACGATAGTTCTACTCCATATTATCCGCACGCTAACGGACAGGTTGAGGCAATCAACAAAGTCCTTAAGCGCATGCTGCAGGGAATGATTGGAGTCCACAAACAGAATTGGCATTTAATCCTGTACTCAGCTCTGTGGACATATAGGAATTCAGTAAGAAATGTGACTGGATTTACGCCCTTTCAGTTGGTGTATGGTCTGGAAGTTGTCTTACCAATTCAGTGTGAAATTTCATCCCTCAAGCTCGCAATTTATTTGCTTAACAAAACTTTGAAAGAAGAGTTTCATTTCTTGGAACTAATCCACCTAGATGAAACCCGTCGTGACGCTGTGCTGGCTAAAAAAGCACATAAGAAACGTGTCAAGGCGCAATTTGACAAAAATGTCAAGCCTCATGTCTTCTCGAAAGGTGACCTGGTCTTGCTCTATGATTAGGACTCTAAGAAATTGGGAGCAGGTAAGTTCAAACCATTATGGATGGGCCCCTACATTGTTAAGCGGGTATTGACAAAAGGAGCCTATGAGTTGGTTGATTATGATGGGATTCCACTATCGTAGCCCCAAAACAGGTTGTAGCTCAAACATTACTATGCTTGATTAAGTGTAGTATGCTCTTTGTATATATGCTTTTGTTACATTTTTGTTTTCTTTCAGAGTTGTCAATTTGGTTAGGTAATCCACTTTGCATTTGTTGCATATGTCAGAATTTTTGGAACCATTTGTTGGGTATGCCGACTGAGCTAGTCATAGTACGCGAAACCTATCTTCTAAATCTTGGGCCATTTTCGCTCCAAGTGGCGAGTTAGTAAGTTTAAAGGGAATATGTATTGGCCAATCAACAAACAACATCGTTGAGTATAGCGCATTGATTGAGCTTCTCTCTAATGCCATTTTGCATGGCATATGTTGACTTGTTATCAGGCTAGATTCGCAACTTGTCATCCTATATCTTATTAGTGTTTACTCCGTTTGGAACCCAACTATTTATCATATGTTCCTAAGAGTTAGGATTTTGGAAAGATAGTTTGATTCAATTCAAAATCAACATATTTCCAGAAACTTAAACACATTAACTGATTCATTAGCAAATTATGTGTTAGATATACATTTTCAGCATCCATAAAGAAAAGAATTTCACATTAACATTTTCATTAGGATTACATAACTTAACCAAAATAAAACTCTGAAAATCAAAAACATATAACTGTTTATAGTTTTTACAAAATGTTTTGTGTCTAAGAAAAAATCGGTCATATGACCAAGAAACTCAAAAAATGAATGCAGGGAAGCATCCTAGACTAATGGTGCTCGTGATAACATGTCACTATGTATGTGATCATGTGCAGGAGCCTAGTCCATCGACTTAGCGTGCCAGTAGTGTGGCACTCTAACCTCAAAGGTAACTCATCAATCCCAACACCCTGAATATCGAGAGTGAGGCCCTCGATCTGATCTTTCAGCACTGCCAAGGTCTTCGATATGTCCAGATCTCGAAGGACGACCCTCCCTAAAGCCTCTCCTGCTGGAGTGTCGTCTGTCGCCCACAAGTGTACCACTGGTCGAACTGGTCCAATGTTTGCACACACATAGAAGTTTGATTAGTCTTGGTAACATTTAAAAACAAAAAAACATTATAAAACTGATAAACAAAGATGTGGTCGAATCATTTTACCTATATCACTCCACTGCTCGCCAGTTGGTAACACCAAATCCGAGTTGCCTCGAAAATCCATCCTGACGTATGGATACTCTACAAAGACCATCACCTGATGGTCGAGCCACTCGAAAAAGGCATCCGAGAAGGAATTCTATGACTGAATGACATGTTTGGCCATAAGATCAACCCATCTCTGCATCTGTGGTTCCCCTGGTGCTGGAAATCCTAGTGAGATATATTGAGGCTACATAAGTGGAATGCTCTCCAAGGCAAAAGCAGTCAATATGGAACCATAGCCAAAATTTTTGGTTCTTCAATTCTTTACTTTGGAGAGTTGCTCTTTTATGACAGGAAGTACCGTCTCACACCAATTAAACACCTTCAGTTCTAGGCATTCTAGGGCGTACTGCATGTAAGATATGTTTGCCAAATGCAAAGTCGCGCTACCAGCCAATCTAGCAAAGGTAAATAAAATGGTCCTCGGGGGCCGATCGGTGACATACTAGATATTTATTTTGCCATCTTTGTTGGGCTGAGATCCATCTTTGCAAAACTGATGAATATAATCTTTCACGGATTCACCCTCACGAGCAAATCCTGAAAGTGAAAGAGGGGCACCTCGCCTCGACAACCCGTTAGAAAGTAAATGTCCTCGACTGTCAATGGAATGGATTTACCTCTAATCTGGAATTCCTATTCAATTGGATCCCACACGTCGAGAAAATACTACAACAAACTAATTTGTTGCCTCATGCTGGATATGCAGAAGAACTTTAGCAAGCCACAGTTTCTTAATGCAGCAACTATGCTCGGGTCATGTAAAGCAATCATGTACTCTTCTTCATGTTCGCATTCATGCCATGTGAAAACCATCTTGATCCAACAAAAATCTGAAAGCAAACAAAAGATAACTTAGGATCCAATTTTGAGCAAAAATGGCAAAATTTTGATGAAAAATCATTGAATAAAGATGCCCTTCTGCGCCCATCACACCCTACCTTTGAACAAGGTGGGATGCATACTGACTGGCCATTTGGCAGCTCAATATGAATCGCACCTTTCAATACTGGAAAGATGCAATGATTGGGGAACGAGATGTTCAAATCCTAAGGGCCTAGAAATGTGTAAAAACATGCTCAGAATCAAAGAAGGATGGAATGAAATTGAAGAGCTAAGGGTTAGCTCCTACCTGGTCTTGACAGTGCAGAGAATAGTCCACCGGATCTCTCGAAATCAACTGGTGTAATTTGAGGGGGAAAACCACTCCAGAGCTCCAAAAATCCCAAATTTGAAATAGAATGATGAAAATGGAAAGTAAAAATACTTTTATGTTTACTATTCACGTATTTCAAGTAAAATTTTAGTTTTAATTCGTTTTTCATACATATATATGTATTTCTAATAAGTTTGATGGAGTGATTGAGTAGGTTGAACGACTGACGAAAGAATATGATGTGCTAAACATTGAATTAAGCATTTTGACCACCCTTGAGCATAGTTATCGCATGGTTCAAGCTCGTTAAAAAATAAACCTACCACTGAGCATAGTTCCCCATGGTTCAGGCTCACTAAAAAATGAACCCACCTTCGGTAAATAACCTTTGTGATTTCCATGCTATCAGCCTTTTGAGCCTTGGTTGTGTTCCTGCCATCACCTCCATCCTTTTGGCTGATCATATGCTTCCACATGATTGTTTATCCTTTTGAGGAACAGTTACGATGAGTGGTCCTGTTAGCCAATCTCTTCACATCACCAAGTTTTGAGAGTTTCCAAGCTTACCCAGAATCAGTTGCTACCCTAAATGCCACTCGTTCCTCAAAAACGAGTCTCCTTTAAACTATTTTCAGACTCGTTAAATATGAAAATATGTCGAGCTATTGGCTTTTCCAGCTCATTAAAGTAATCAAAATGCCATCCCTCCTATATATATTAATCTTTTTCAGACCTGAGGGATTATCTCACTAAAAAGTTTGAGCACTTGTCTTTTTTGGCTCACTAAAGTGATCGAAAAGTCATCCCTTTTGTATAATTTTATCCTTTTTCAGACTTAAGGATTTATGCTACGAAAAAGAACTGCTAGAGTTTCCTTTTCGTCCCTTTTCAAAATCTCTAAACATGAAAAGGACCGAGTTGTCTCTATCGTTAAACTCGTTAAACAACAGCGACAAACTTGTCCACCTAGGCAAGAACGAGTTTCACTGTCGCTAGACTCGATAAAATGTAGTGATAGGTTTGCTCGAAGGGTAAATTATAGAACAAGCATATGTTATCCTCCTCAAGCTTGACAAAGATAAAGAGGTATTGGTCAACAATGACTAGGGAAAAAATCGAAGAAAACCTAAAGAATTTTATGGTAGCAGGTCGCTCTTGAACATGACACTTTCACTCTGTCACCTTGATTGAGTCGGGTTGGGTTATTCCATTCACCGGTCATTCCACCATTATTATTCTGCACCATCCATCTGTTGGGGTTAACGCTACCAATCCATATCAATGTCGTAGATATTTTCAAGAGAAGTCATTCAGTTGAGAAAGCACCATTTAGTTAATTCCTCATCCACTGCAATACCTTCACCCTCCATTTTTCTTGACCGCCATTCCTGAACCTTGTGCCATCAGATCGTTTTCACCTCCAGAAAATCATTTGCTTTGTTTCGTGTCATAGATGTGGGATACATTAAGGCCCTCCTACGATGGGTCACTTCTTGTCGACATCAGCTCATTATCCAAGAAATTTACTTAGAAACAACCCTTTTAGTACTTTGAAGCTTGCATGCCTCAATGGCAAGTTTCTCACTTCCGGCGACAGGTTGACATCAATGGCATTCGACCGAAAGATTTTGCGTGGTGTTGGACATCAGATCATATATTCACACCACGTGACTTGTACCGTAGTACCTTGAGGGTCATCATTAATATCGATGATTCCTATTGCGTCTGTTAACAACTCACATTATTTGTTGGTAATCGGGTGATGTCTTTCCATGTTCGACTTCAGAACATCTCTTCACATGGATTGACTTGTACACTGGGTGAAGATTGAACGAAATTAAAGACCCCGGATCTGGTTTCATCCATTTGTGCTACGATATATTCAGGTATATAAAGACATCAAATGCACACAAAAGCTGCACAGATGGTCATCTGAACCAAGGATGATGACTCTACATTTGAAAAAATCATCAGTCTGCATATGCAGACGACTATCTTTTCTAGGTACATGAAATGAATTTATAAAGTTGAGCATGGGAATGCTCGCCTCAACTAGATCATGAAAATTATATTGTGATGATGTATTGTATTGTATCTTATACAGGTCACCTTCCAATTTCGAAAACCTTGGATCCTCATGATAAAGCATTTCACGCGACATCAAAGATTTACGACTTCATGCCTTATGGGGCAATTGTTATAGACATATTTGGGTACTGTGACCACAATATTATATGTTGATAAACTAGGGCTCTTTAACCCCTAAAATTGTTGTTTCATACCCTAAAGGATCATGGTCAACTGATTACATCATTCCCCAAAATTTCCACCTGAAAAACCATTCAAAACTGGCCAAAACAGGACCATACTGACTGCTCCACTATCAGGGTGTGATGCATACTGACTCCTACACTAGCCAGGTGTGATGCATACTGATGAGGCCTTCTATAGGGTGCGATGAGTGAGGATGGAAAAATGTCCAAGGCAGTTTGCTAAGTGGATGCTCATGGAATCTAATAGAAACTTCTCTTATGACACTTGCCTCTCTGAATTCGCCCAGGGATGAGTAAGAGATCCAAGAAATCTCCAAGTGGAACCAAGAACAACAAGTGGAATGAAAGTAATCAAAAACCCAGAGATGACCCACACCGTTGCACACATCTATAAATGGATCCCTCATCTGAGAGATCTAGAGGCTGGAATTTTGTAATTTGCAAGGAAATGATGATAGTTTGTGGTTGAGAAAGAGCATTGTATTGTTGGTGTGATATTGCTTTTCATGAGGTGAAGAGGGCTTTAATGCTGGTAGGATGATGCTGGATCAGATAGCTAGGTTTTAATTCTCCCTTCATATTTAATAAAGTTGTTTGAGTTTTCCTCCATACAATCATGTATTTGTGAATATTGTTATTTGTGAATGTTATTGTATGTTCATTGTATTTCTGATTCCGCAATGCTTATGATATAATAGATCAAGATGCTTTGATGGTGTTTTGTTACTTTGTCTCTACAAGTGTTCTCTAAAGTGGGATAAGTAGGAGAGGAGTTGCAAGCTCTATCAAGGGGGAGAGAGATCAAGCAAGGAGTCAAGCAAAAGATTCAGGTTGGTTCCTTTTCCTCTCTCTTATCTATCATACATAGAGGAAATCCCAAATTTCTTTGATTGTTTGTTTCTAGGATAGATGCCAATCTTAGAGGGCTAGAAGATCAAAAAGACACTAGTTTTCCCAGAAGCACCCTCTGAGTTGTATGAGTGGATAGCGAAGCTAGCAGATAGTCAGGGAAGGTGTAGGCTTTAGAAACCTATTGTGTGGACTCTAGAGTTGGTGCGTAGACTTGAAACAATGGAATATAAGATCACGGGCGTTGTGGATCACTGGCTCGATTGAATTATAGGAGGATTTATCACCGAGTTCACGGTAGATACTTCAGTGAGCGATAGCGAGGCGGAACGACGCTTCCTCAAAGGATCGCAATGTAAGTACATTAAATCATAGAACAATTGGATTAAAATGCTATTGTGTGAAAAGTGTTGAGCCCTGAACTTGCCTTTTCTATACATCTTCCTAGACTTTTTCCATTTACCTAGACCTCCTAAGCTATCAACATCATTGCATATTAATCATAAAAGAGAACTTAAGGTGGTTTTTAACTATGTTTTATGTCTGCTGTTTGAATTATATTTTTGCTCATTAAGCTGCGGAATCCTGTCACTTTTCGCAGCTGCTTCAACTTTCCGCAACCATTTTTGTTAAAGTCTATATTGCAGGTGTCTTCAGGAAAATCGAGCCACATGGGCAAGTTTAAAATGACGTGGACATGGACCGAGTCTTATTGGCTCAATCAGATTCATCAGAGGAGGCCATGGTCAATGGTGGTCAAACAGAAGAGTCTTATGGCAATAGGACTCTGTTTCCAAGAATGTGAAATATTTTTGTGGCTGTTTCTAGATTTCTGGAGGCACGCTAACACCTATAGGCTGCCCACAATGTAAATCCAACAAGCTGCTTTCAATAGATTTCATCATCTCGGCAACCATGATGCTAGATCCATGGACGTTGTCGTTCACGCGTCCTCTATCAGTACAGTTTTTAGGAAATCAGTTATGTAGCCTTTTGTTATAAATAATGCATTTCTATACGCATAGTAGTTAGTCTTTTGGAATGTTGGTTTGCTGTTAAAAATCCCGCTGTGTCGTGACACTAGTTTCATTATTGTGACTTCGTTCTGAATATATGAGAAGACTCTATTTCTGAGCATAATTCTTGATTGATAGTTGTTGCCCGAGGTCGTGCAGAGGGTCCCTGCACACACCGAGGTTTTGTTTCTTATTGCTGTACAGTTTCATGTTGTGTTTCTTTATGTTTATTATGCCATAGTTATTCACTTATGTATATTGCATTTCCTATGGTACTAACGTTTCATTTTTGTTCATAATTTTACATGCTTTACATTGTTGTTAATGCTGATCAGTGTGTATGTTCCAAATTATAGTAGGCAACCTGGGCATTTGCATATAGTTTTCACAATGACTAATGACATGGAATTAGTCTTTCTGCTGACTTATTTTTCTTAGCTTTTAATTTCATTTCTATTTTGTTTATTTCAGTTTTGTTCATTGGCTTTATTAGTTAGCTTAGATATTAAATTTCTCATATCATTGTCAGTTACCTCTGAAAGCCATAGCGAGACTAATGGCGAGGTATTGAAGCACGAGTGTGTAATTTGATATTAGTTTTATTTTTCTGCAATTAGATATCAGATTGCTCAAGTTGTTGATGATTACCTCTGAAAGCCATAGTGAGACTAACTGGCAAGGGGTTAGACTATGAATTGATGTGATTTGATTTTAAGTTTACTTTTCTGCAATTAGATATCAAATTGCTCAAGTTGTTGATGGTTACCTCTGAAAGCCATAGCGAGACTAACTGGCGAGGGGTTAGAATATGAATTGATGTAATTTGATTTTAGCTTTACTTTACTTGCAATTTTTTGGATTTCTTTGAGTACAGTAGCTTAATTCATTTATTTTGTATTTAGGTAGCAGTAGGGATAATGGTTTCATGATTAATAGTTCACTGTTTGTTTGATTGGAATAGTGGCACATTTTCATTTTCTTTTAGGAATTAATTTCATCATTAGCATGTTCTAAGACCTTCTGAAGTTTGAAGTTTTGGAAACCATTATAAAGGACATAATTGCCTTCAAAATTTATATCCATACTTGTCTTTTAGAATTTCCATTTCACATTAGGAGATAAGCGAAGATAAAAACCCCCAAAACAAAATAAAAAAATCAAAAACGACAAAAAGTAAGAAATAGGTTATCTTGCACATATAGTGCGCCACACTTCAACAGTTTACGACTCCCGGATTGAAAACTAATATATAAATTTAGGACACTCTAAATTGACCAAACATTTTGGCACCGTTTCTAGGGAAGTGTAACTAGATAGCCAATTTCTTAAAAAAAAAAAAAATCAAAGAAGGGAAAAATTGATAACTTCTCAAAGTATGCTCTCATCTTGCACCTAGTGTGATCTAGAGGATCAGAAAGAGATTTATTTTTTCAATAATTTCTTGAGTATGCTCTCTTCTTGCACCTAGTGTGATCTAGAAGATCAGAAAGAGAATTATTAGCCCGACTTGAAGATAAAAAAAAAGTGACATGCATAGAGCAAAAGATTCTAGGGGAAGGTTTATAGCTAGGGCCAAGAGTTTGATTTTTACAACTCCATCTACTTCAAGGCATAGAAAAGGTACACCTCCATCATCTCCAAATCACACTCCAAGCCTTAGGATTCCTAGAATTCAAGGGGTAGCAGCTGAATTAGGAGACTCTCCCACACTATCCATCAAATCTGACCGAGGGAAAGAACCTTTCTTCACTTCTACAGGGGAACATATTGTAATCAAAGAAGTAGAATCACCTGAAGAAGACGAGGGAGAAATTCCTCCTCGTTCGCCATTAATAGAAGAACCAGAGGACTCTGAAAAATTTGAGGAAACTATCATGACAGAGGAAGTAGTAAATGGATTTGGAGGAGGAGGTAGAGGTAGAGGTAGAGGAGGAGGAAACAATGGAGGAGGTAGAGGTAACAATGGGGAAAATAGGGATGGAGATAACTCATTTGGATTCCCTATAGTTGATTAAGAAACTCATACGACAATGAAAAACATCTCACTATCTGTCCTCCCAAACTTTTATGGGTTGCGAAGTGAGGATCCTGAAACATTTCTATTTGAGTTTGAAGTCGTGTGCCAAACTTATGACTATATGGAAGACTCTCAAAAACTCAAATTGTTTCCTTCAACTTTGAAGGGAGCTGCTTTGAAATGGTTCATGGGATTAGTCACTCAATCTATTAGGACTTGGAATGATATGAAACAAACATTTCTGGATAGATACTTGGACTATTGCATGCCCACCAACCATAAGGATGAGGTATTCAAAATGGTGCAAAAAGAAGATGAAAACTTGGAGGATTTACTTGAAAGATTTCAATACAACTTAAAAAGAGAAAAAATGAGTAACTTAGATGAGGAAACCTTGAAAGCCCTTCTATTAAAATCCATTAGAGATGAATGGATAGATATTTTAAACATGATGGGAAAGGGAGATATTTCTCAACTTCCACTTCCTGACATAAGAAAACTGTGTGTCCATCTCTCGTGGGGAAAATCTAAAACGGGAAAATGGCCTAGAGATCCTTCTCTTATTAGAGAAAACAAATCTGCAACTGGATCAGTAAGTAGGGCAGAGATTTGCAATATGCTTGATGAGTTCAAAATTGATATTCTAGGGAGCCTTAGTGAACAACTAGACACCCTTAAAATACAAAACAAGCAGAAAGCAGAAGCTGAAGCCTTGGCCATCTTTTGTCCAAAATGTAGGAAGAAACATGCTCTAAGGGAATGCCCCTTGGATGCAAAAGTTGTAGAAATATGTATGATTTGCTCGGAAAGCCATGAGACCAAGGATTGTTCTTCAATTCCTAGGCTCAAAGTTGTCTTTCAAGAAGATCCAAATTCAGTAGAGTCTCTTTGTTTTGTTTCAAGGAGACCTTGGCCAGGGCAACAAAATCAAGGGTTTAACAACCCTATGAACTTTCAACCCCCGCAAAATTGGAATTCTTGGCAACAACCTTGGTCCCAACCTCAAAATCCATATCAATCATGGGTACAAGGTATGAAAAATCCTTACGAGATACAAGCTCCAAAACTTTCAAATCAAAACCCACAACTTTCATTGCCATTTCCACAACAACAACCTTCTCAAGAAAATCCAAATTCTCAACTCTTGCTTCCATTCCAACAAAAGACAAATCAACTACCAACCTAGCCATTGCCAAATCCTAATAACAAAAATCCTCAGAATGCTTATATGGTAGAAGGACAACAATTTCCTACCTATATGATTGTTCCTCTTAATGATGTACCACTCGGGTCTGGTATATTTTTAGAAAGACCTTCTATAGATGCTC
This sequence comes from Pinus tabuliformis, assembly GCA_031772625.1. Taxonomy (NCBI): domain Eukaryota; kingdom Viridiplantae; phylum Streptophyta; class Pinopsida; order Pinales; family Pinaceae; genus Pinus; species Pinus tabuliformis. The sequence goes on along the minus strand of CM062807.1, from coordinate 1,264,801,378 downwards.
AAAAGCAAAGTACTTCTGAGGAAGATTCTCTTAAAGTCAATAAAGGTTCTAAAGCATCTCTTCAAAACCCAAACACTCAAAAAGAAAAAGAAAAAGAAAAAGAGTCAACCCCCACAACTCCTATAGTTGAGCAACCTGCATCTTCATCTACACCTCCTTTCCTTGAAAGATTACAAATTGACAAAGGGGTGGAAAAACAAATCTTGTTGCCTGACTATGATTTCCTAGATGAATTAACGAATTTATGTATCAATATTCCCTTGCTACAAGCCATTAGAGAGATTACTATTCTAGCGAAAATAATAAAGGAGTTGAGTCTCAAAAGACCAGGAAGGAAACCAAGAGATACAAGAAGAATCCACCTGGTAGGAAAAATTACAGATATCATGATGGGAAAAATTACCATGCAGAAATATGTAGATCCAGGTAGTCCAATTGTCAAGACACATATAAATGGGGTAGAAATGCCAAACACATTAATCGACTAGGGGCTGCTATCAACATTATGAGTAGGCAGACTATGGAACAACTTAAACTTCCTAATCTTGTTTTTACACCTACCTTACTGCAACTTGCAGAAAGATCAATAATCAAACTAGATGGTGTATTAGAAGATATTTCAGTCTCCTTAGATTCTTGGGAATTTCCAGTAGATTTCATGATTTTGACTCCCAAGATTAATTTAGGAGGGCACCCACTCATCTTAGGAAGACCTTGGCTAGCCACAGCTGATGCTTTCATTAGTTGTAGATCTGGGGATATGTACATTTCTGATGGTAGTTCGACAAAGAAATTCAATTTGTATTCTCCAACAAAAGCAATTACAGAAGTAGGAGATAATGAATGGGTCGATGATGAGGACACTATACAACTTGTCTTTAACATTTCTAAAATCAGTGAAGATAGTCAAATTATGAACACAATAGAAAACTTTGAAACATCTTCAGAATATGACCACAAAAAATTTTAGTTAGATTCTGACATTGAGTATTTATCATCAAGACAAATGTCTCTTTAATCTATGGAAGAGTTCGATAGTTCCACCATTGAGATTTTTCTAGGTAAAACATTGAATATCAATAAAAATTTGGAAAAGTCACAACAGGAAGAGCTAACCAAAATCTTGCAAAAACATTCTACTGCATTTGCATGGCAGTATACTGATATGAAAGGTATTGACCCTAAGACTTGCATTCATCACATCTACATCGAGGAAAACAGTAGACCAATCAGACAACCTCAAAGAAGGATGAATCCAAACCTTAGGGAGATAGTGAAAGAAGAGTTCCAAAAACTACTCAATGTAAACTTAATTCATCCAATTTTAGATAGCCGATGGGTTTCTCCTTTGGTTATAGTACCTAAAAAGAACGGTAAATGGAGGGTATGCATTGATTACAGGGAATTGAATAAAGAAACTTTGAAGGATCACTTTCCTTTACCCTTTATTGATCAAGTATTAGATACACTAGCAAGCAAAAAGTACTTTTCATTTTTGGATGGTTTTAGTGGCTATAATCAAATTCAAGTAGCACCTGAAGATCAAGATAAGACCACATTTACCTGTCCATGGGGAACTTTTGCTTATCGAGTGCTTCCTTTTGGATTATGTAATGCACCCGCAACATTCCAAAGAGCAGTACTAGGAATATTTTCTGATCTAATCCATGATTGTGTAGAGGTTTATATGGATGATTTTACAGTTTATGGTAATTCGTTTGAAGAGGCATTAGAGAATTTGGAAAAAGTCCTTATAAGATGTAAAGAAACAAACCTTTCATTAAGTCATGAAAAATGCTTTATGATGTTTACTGAAGGTATTGTTTTGGGACATCACATTTCAGGGGATGGGATTAAAGTTGATAAATCAAAAGTTGAAGTCATCTCCAAGTTGTCTATTCCAAATTGTCAAAAAGATGTTAGAAGTTTTTCTAGGATTTATAGGGTACTATAGAAGATTTATAGAGAACTTCACTAAAATAGCATCTCCCCTCTTCAAATTGCTTACAAAAGACTGTGAATTCAAATGGGATCCTGCTTGTCAATCAACATTTGAAACTTTGAAAGTAAGAATATCTGAAGCATCCATCTTGAGAGGTTCAAATTGGAAACTTCCTTTCCATATTTCTACATATGCTTCAGATACAACTATAGGGGATGTGTTGGGTCAAAAAGAGTTAGTTACTTATGCCATTTACTATACTAGTAAAAATTTGACTCCCACTAAGTTGAACTATACTGTAACTGAAAAAGAGTTCTTAGTTGTTGTTCATGCAATCAATAAGTTTAGACATTATATAATAGGTTATGAAACTTTTATTAATACTGATTATTCTGCGATTAGATATCTAATGAAAAAACCTGTTAGTAATGGCAGAGTTACAAGGTGGCTCTTACTTTTACAACAATTCAATATTACTGTGTTGGATAGACCAGGGAAACAAAATAGAGTATCCGATTTCTTGTCTAGGATTTAGAATAGTAAAGAAGATTCTCCTGTAGAGGACAAGTTTCCTGATGAATACTTATTTGCAGTAACTACTAAGATCCCTTGGTATGCAGATATAGCTAACTATTTGGTTACAGGGAAACTACCTCCACATTTATTTCCTAGTGAAAGAAGAAAGATTATTCAGGAGAGTTAAAAATATTCATGGATTTCTAACGAATTGTTTAAAACAAGGCCAGATCTTGTGATCATAAGATGTGTTAGGGAAGATGAAATGCCTGATATCCTCAAATAATGTCATGAGGAACCATGCGGCAGACACTTTGCTGACAAAAGGATAGCCTATAAAATCCTCTCTTTGGGATATTATTGGCCATCCCTTTTCAAAGGTGCAAAACAATATGTCAAAAGTTGTGACAACTACCAAAGAGTAGGGAAACCTACCCTTTCAAATGAAATTCCATTACAGCCACAGGTACTCATCGAACCATTTGAAAAATGGGCTTTAGCTTTCATTGGACCTATTAACCCACCATCTAAACAAAAAAATATATATTGGTATGTACTGATTATGTCACTAAATGGGTAGAAGCCAAAGCATTATTTTCTGCTACTGAAAATTCAGTTGTTAATTTTCTTTATGAGGATATTTTTACTCGTTTTGGTATTCCAAGAGAGATTGTGACAGATCAGGGAAGTCAATTTACATCCAACCTGGTGGAGAAGCTGATGGAAGAATACAAAATCAAGCATAGAAAATCTACTCCTTACCATCCGCAAGCAAATGGCCAAGTGGAGTCTACAAACAAAGTTATTGAAGGCATCATCACCAAAATTGTTCATCTACACAGAAGAGATTGGGCAGAAAGGCTTCCTGAAGCCTTATGGGTCTACAGAACTACATGGAGAAATACAACAGGACATTCTCCCTATGAACTAGTTTATGGGAAAGAAGTCCTACTCCCCATTGAGTTCCAAGTCAAAAATTTTAATATGGCAGTTCAGTTGGGGATGGATCTATCAGAAGCCCAAAAGCACAGAATGGAGCAGTTGAATGAGCTAGATGAGATCAGACAAGAGGAAATTCTAAGAATTGATCTAGTTCAATATCAAAGAGCTAAGTGGCATGACAAATACATCAAAGAGAAAAAGTTTCAAGAAGGAGATTGGGCATTTCTATTTGATTCCAAGTTTAAAGATTTTAAAGGAAATTTTCAAACTCGTTGGCTTGGGCCATATGAGATTGAAAAAATATTTAGCAATGGAGCGGTAAGAATCAAAACCATTGATGAATATCAAACTCCTCTTATTGTCAATGGCCACAGATTAAAGATCTATCATAAGCCACTCTCAAAAGAAGAATTTGTCAAAATATTTCAAGATAATTCTGCAATAAGGCTGGTGAAGAAGAATCCTTCTTCTCCACCAGCCTAGCCTTTGCTCCTTTCTGTTTCAAAAAATAAAATAAAATGTATAAGCCTAAAAACCAATCAATGATTGGTAGTCTTATACAGAAAATACAGGGCAAAAATCAGGAACTCCTGACACCCTATATTTTCCAAAAAAAAAAATTCTCTCTCATTTCACAGTTTTGTGACACTCCACTTCATTTCATTCCACTTCATTCCACTCCACTTCATTTCATTCCACTCCATTTCATCCATTTCATTTCATTTCGCCAATAAAAGTTTCTTTCATGACCATTTTCATTCAGTCAGTTATCATCTATCCATCTCCATTCAGTCAAATGATTGTTGTGTCAGTTTCCGCAGCCAGAAGCAGTTTCCGCAGCTATCACCTTGTTTTTCAAAACTGACAGTCAGATGTTAGTTCAATAATCATGAAATCAAATGCAGGTATGACCGAGGACATATTATGAAGACATGAGGCACTTAAAGCATCAACAAGGAGCAGCTGATCAAAGATTAATGAAAACAATGGGAAGAATTCCAAGGTATGAGTAGAAATTTATTTCAAATAGCATTCAAAGCACTTTTTTACATAGTTATAAAACCATAGCTCCATTATATGCAATGATTGGCGTTTATAATTCCATAACCATTCCACGATCTCTATATGATTCCCCCACAATCCTTGCATTTATTTGCAAACGGCCTCATGATCAAGCCTCCAGTTTTAACTCATGTTCAGCATACTTTGATACGCCACCTGTAATTATGGGACGTGGTTGATTTGGTCACAGCTTCTCTCTGCCACACAAATTACGCAGCCATTTCATAAACTTGTTTACGTCCACTCCACAACCATTCAGTTTAAAACTTTTGTCGGGGTCACTTTACTTTCCTACTATTTTATTGAAGCCATGGTTGCATTTCCACCTTGTTCATATCAGTCTCTGCTTCATTCCATGAATTCACTCCTACTACCTATTCTTTGTTTTCCATTTACAGTCACTGTTTTTTTTCTCCATAAACCCTGTTCATCACCGTAACCCAGCCGTCTACCTCCGCTAAAACCCTTACTCACGCAGACAAATTTTAAAGGCAGAAGGAAGGATGGGTCTGTTGTTGAGGGCAGAACTAGAAGGGCCCAAGTTTTTGGAAGGATACCCACAAATGAAAAGCATATTGAAAAAGGCAAAGTGGCTATGGTTTATTCAAAAATTCAAGGGCTACAACAAGGATATTACAAATACTTTTGTGAGGTCTTTTAATGGCCTGGACGTGGAAGTGGGAGACCTCAAGTTTACAATCACTGACGCATCTATAACAGCTGCTACAGAACTTCCATAGGAGGGTGAACACTGGTTCAAGAACAAGAGCTTTGATGAGAAGGCTTGGAGGGTTATCCTATGAAATCCAGGTATGGACGTAACTATTTTTAAACGAAGAATCCTTGTCCATGCTTTAGAAGAGAAGTGGGCAGTCTATTGTTGATTATTCAAAAGTTCATTACCTGTGAGGGGCGTTTTGGATCAATGTATATGTATCACATCCGGTTGTTGATGAATTTCCTAGAAAACCAAACCCTCAATCTGCCATACTTTTTACTGAACAGTTTGAAAAAGATGTCTGTAATCATCCAAAAGGATCTGGGGGACGTAGAACCACACTTGTATCACCATTGCCTTGTGAAAATATTGATAGAAAAACAATTGAAAGAAAAGAAGGATACATGGGAGCAATTTCTATTCAGAAATTTCTTTCAAGATCCACAAGAAGCCCCTGAAAGCAGTACATCAAGAAGAATCAAAAGAAAGAGAACAAGTGATAAAATTCAAAGTACTCCTACTAACACAGTTGAACAAACTAGTAGAGAAGAAAGACTGTCTAAAAGGAGGAAGGAAAAGACTGAGGGTAAAAAGCCAACAAAATCAAAAGAGAAAATAAGCATTGAGGATGTGCATCAAACCCCAGAACCTTCCTTAGAAGAAGACCATCAAGTATTGTCTAAAAGACTAGTTCACCTTGAGGAACAGTCAACTGTAGCCAAAAAGAAAGGAAAAGAAAAACAGAGTAGGGAGGAAAAAGACACTAGTCCACAGCATGTAAGAAGAAGCTCTAGGCTAAAAGGGAAATTAAGGACAGTGCAAACCAAAGGACCCCAATTTATTGACTTGGGAGGGGAAACATCGGAGCAGCCTCGAACAACCCCTCTCATGACCATAGCCCACACCATACTTCCATTCCACAACCAAATTTTGACATGAGTCCTTCTCAACCAGATTTGGAAATTAGTCCTTCTCAGTAGGATTTTGGGGTCAGCCCAAGGAACTACACTCAAGATAGACCCAAATCAGCAGGAGATGTATGATTATCTAGAATCTTTGGAAAAGACAGCCACAGGCCCAAGCACTTCATTCACTCAGCCTCACACAGCACAAGAAGCTCTAGTCCAATTGTTGAAACAAGAAGTCTTTGAATTGGAGGTTTTAAATAGACATATTAAAAATGAAAATGAAGCATTAAAGGAACAACGTAGATTGGAAAATATCATTCATGACAACACTATGTTACATCTGGGGCTGTGGCAAAAAAAGAACAGGAAATTGAAGAAGAAATGAAAGAGGTTGAGTAAAGCACTTATCAACCTCAAATTCAGATGCTTGATGAGGAATCCTAGAATGTTGGCATTACCAAGGAAGAGGAGAAGAGGGCTGGATGTGCTGGCAGAGGTGTCAGAGCATATGGATTGAAGAGAGGATGGTTAAATTTTGGTTGCATGGGGACATGCAACACCTTCACAGTGGGGGTATGTTGAGCCCTGAACTTGCATCTTTCTTATACACCTTCCTAGACTTTTTCCATTTACCTGGACCTCCTAAGCTATCAACATCATTGCATATCAATCATAAAAGAGAAATTAAAGTGGTTTTTAACTATGTTTTGTGTCTGCTGTTTGAATTAGATTTTTACTCATTGAGCTGCGGAATCCTGTCACTTTCCGCAGCTGCTTCAACTTTCCGCAACCGTTTTTGTTAAAGTCTATATTGCAGGTGTCTTCAGGAAAATCGAGCCACATGGGCAAGTCGAAAATGACGTGGACATGGACCGAGTCCTATTGGCTCAGTCGGATTCATCAGAGGAGGCCATGGTCAATGGTGGTCAAGCGGTGGTCAAACAGAAGATTCCTATGGTAACATGACTCTATTTCCAAGCACGTGAAAGATTTTCGTGGCCGTTTCTAGATTTCTGGAGGCACGCTGACACCTGTAGGCTGCCCACAATGTAAATCCAACAAGCCGCTTTCAATAGATTGCATCATCTCGGCAGCCATGATGCTAGATCCATGGACGTTGTCGTTCACGTGTCCTCTGTCAGTGCAGTTTTTAGGAAATTAGTTATGTAGCCTTTTGTTATAAATAATTCTTTTCTATACGCATAGTAGTTAGTCTTTTGGAATGTGATTTTTTTGTTAAAAAGCCCATTGTGCCATGACACTAGTTTCATTATTGTGACTGCATTCTGAATATATGAGAAGACTCTGTTTCTGAGCATAATTCTTGATTGATAGCTATTGCCCGAGGTTGTACAGAGGGCCCCTGCACATGCTGAGGTTTTGTTTCTTATTGTTGTACAATTTCATGCTGTGTTTCTTTATGTTTATTATGCCATAGTTATTCACTTATGTATACTACATTTCCTATGGTACTAACATTTCATTTTTGTTCATAATTTTGCATGCTTTACATTGTTGTTAACGTTGATTAGTGTGTATGTTCTAGATTATAGTAGGCAGCTCGGGCATTTGCATATAGTTTTCACAATGACTAATGACATGGAATCAGTCTTTCTGATGACTTACTTTTCTTAGCTTTTAATTTCAGTTCTGTTTTGTTTATTTCAGTTTTGTTCATTGGCTTTATTAGTTAGCGTAGATATTAAATTTCTCATATCATTGTCAGTTACCTCTGAAAGCTATAGCGAGACTAATGGCGAGGGATTGAAGTATGAGTGTGTAATTTGATATTAGTTTTATTTTTATGCAATTAGATATCAGATTTCTCAAGTTGTTGATGATTACCTCCGAAAGCCATAGCGAGACTAACTGGCGAGGGGTCAGACTATGAATTGATGTGATTTGATTTTAAGTTTACTTTTATGAAATTAGATATCAGATTACTCAAGTTGTTGATGATTACCTCCGAAAGCCATAGCGAGACTAACTGGCGAGGGGTCAGAATATGAATTGATGTAATTTGATTTTAGCTTTACTTTACTTGCAATTTTTTGGATTTCTTTGAGTACAGTAGCTTAATTCATTTCTTTTGTATTTAGACAGCAACAGGAATAATGGTTTCATGATCAGTAATTCACTGTTTGTTTGATTAGAATAGTGGCACATTTTCATTTTATTTTAGGAATTAATTTCATCATTAGCATGTTCTATGACCTTATGAAGTTTGAAGTTTTGGAAACCATTATAAAGGACATAATTGCCTTGAAAATTTATATCCATACTTGTCCTTTAGAATTTCCATTTCACATTAGGAGATCAATGAAGATAAAAACCCACAAAACAAAATAAAAAAATAAAAAACGACAAAAAGTAAGAAATAGGTTATCTTGCACATATAGTGCGCCACACTTCAATAGCTTACGACTCCCGGTTTGACAATTAATATATCATTTTAGGACACTCTAAATTGACCAAACAAAAAGTAGGTTATGCGAATAAATTGATGTTTGGGGCTAAGATAAGTGGGTGGATCTATAGAAATGAAGGTAGCACAGAACTAGAAACTAGCCCCTTTATTTTACCTCTGCAAGAAAGCGAGGAAGAGCTCGCGATTGTTTCACCAAGAAGTGCGATCAGTTTGATAAAGCAATGGATTCTGTGCATACCACTCCCACCTACACCACCACCAGTTTCACCATATTCACCCCCTTCTTTGTCCACACCACCTCTGCCACCAACACAATTCAACATGGAAAGCACGATAAATTTTTTGGTGTTTAAAGGAGTAGGGAATGAAGACTCAGACCAGTTTTGGTTCATGGTGAGGGCTGTATGGGAAGCGCAGGGAGTCACGGATGACAACATAAAGAAAGCAATGCATGAAGAAAGAATTTAGCAGGCCAAAACTAGAGACACAATCGATCATTAGATTTAAGGAAATCGTGATGCTTCCAGGCAAGACCCCCTGGGAGCTAGATCAGAGACTAAAGTGTACAATTCGTGAAGCCAATATGACCTTGACGGATGGGAAAAACTACGCATGGTTTTTAGCATCACTAACACCGCATCTAAGGACCGCGTTGTCACAGTAGAAGCTAACCACTCAGGCCGAGGCCTTGGAGATCGCAATGAGGCTGCACGAGACCCCGATATAGGATCCTAACCTAGGAGTTCAACAAATCCACGCGCAGTTGAAAAACTTGTGCCTTGAGATGTATAGTTTGAAACAAGATAGGACGGCTCGCCCAAAATCACGCGAAGAGGTATGGTGCGTAAAGTGCAAAGGCAAGGGACATGACAAGGACCATTGTCCAGTCTTCACAAACTACCTAGTGGGAGGAGGACCAATGCCATTGAGACTAGAGGCACAAGAAGGACCAAGAACAGTGCCTGCATTATGGTTCATGGTTGTTAGATAGGAGGGGATCATGCTACATATAACTACCATCTATTCCAAAACTATACACATAATTCCCAGTAGTTTTTTTGTAATTTCTGCAGGTCAGTAGGCCATGACGAGCGAACCTGTAGAAGTTTTGAACTGATGATGGATTGGACTCCTACCTACAGAGTCTAGACTGAAACACGGTCCATCGATAAAAATATAAGGATGGCACTCACGAGATTTCAGGGGCACAGATGAGGTCGAGGTGGAATGGGACCAGGAAGAGGTCGCGGACAACTAATATGTTACAATTGCAGAGGACCGGGGCATTATGCCCGCGATTATACAAATTTAACGAGACCATCATGCTTATATTCTAACCAGTTTAATCATGAGACAAAGGATTCTCCCATGCTGATAGCGAGGTTGCATGATAAAGGAGCACTCCAACCTCCCCCAACTCAGAACCTGCAAATGATGACGTCTGAGCCATGCGAGGAAGACCCTAATGTAAATATCATGCTCTTAAGTGGTATTACGAATGGGGATGACAAGGGCAAGTAGCCTGAGGAAAGTACCTGGGTTCGTAAGACTCCGACAAAGGAACCTGAATTTGATCTAGAGCACACTAAGGAGACATTCTTGCAAGCTAAGAAGAGCTTCGCGGATGCCTCCACTTCAGGAAGTAAAGACAAACTAGAACCGGAAATGGACCCATCAATGCTCACTACATTTTTGGAGACATGCATGAAGCTGCCATGCGACAACAAAGCTATGAAGGGATTGAAAAAACTCATCGCTAGATGTGCTGGAACCACGCTAGGAGAATCGCACGTAGTTTGGAAGCTCAGGAAGCACACAAAAAGAACATGAAGAGAAATGAGATTGAATGCATAGATCGGGGAATATGAAATGGATCAAGTGATTTTGGATCTAGGATCGGATGCGAACTTCCTGCCAAAGTAAACATGGGAGCGCATGGGCAGGCCTGCACTACAATGGTGACCGATCCAGCTGCAAATTGCAAACCAAAAAAAGATCCTACCTATGGGAAGATTATAGGGATAACGGTAGATATCGAAGGTGTGAGCTCACAGGTAGATTTCGAAGTGATAGATATTTTTGATGACAACAATCCCTATCCTGCGCTACTAGGAATAGATTGGGCCATTGATATGAATGGAGTGATGTTAAAATTGGAAACTAGGGCAAAAATTCATGTGCGTCATCTTATTCATGGCTAATAATATTTTTATTAGATTCCTCTCATTGAGAGGTGTAGTATTGATATAAAGATCATCTGATTCTAATAAGTATTCATGGAGATATGAATTTATTTTGATTATGGAATTATTATCAAGCCGACCTACAATTCATGTAGGCTCAGAATCCCAACAGTCACATCTATTCAAACATCATCAATTGTGTATAAATACAAGAGGAATTTTCCTCATTTGGACTCACTCATCTCATCACATCTCTCTCTCTCTCTACTGCACAGAAAAGAGTCTCTTCTCTACTGTGCAAAAAAGGGTCTCTCCCTCACACGTGTGAAGCCAGAAGCTGCTGAAACTGAAGCTGCAACTGCAAAAGTGAAGTTTGACCTGTGTCGAATAGAATATCTCCTCATCTTAACTATGCTATAGGTTCATCTGAACCTCCTCTAAAATCCACAACTTTTGGTGGTGGAATCAAGTCAATCCAATGGACGGTTTGCATGATATCGACTGCCCTAGTTTGAAGGAAGTTGTTGAAACTAAAGCTGCAACTGCAGAAGTGAAGTTTGACCTATGTGGACTATAATATCTCATCATCTGAACTACATTGTAGGTTCATCTGAACCTCCTCTGAAAGCTGCAACTTTTGGTGGTGGAATCATGCCGATCCAATGGTCGGTTTGTGAGATATCATCTGCCCTAGTTTTGATGATGAAGCTGCTAATGTTGATGCTACTGATCTAGGGTTTGCTACTGCTGATATAAATCAGATTTATTGTACTATTTCTCTCTACTAAATTATTGAAGATAAAAGAAGATTTTATCAAAGGGTTTCCCCACACATTGTGGGGTTTGTCCCTGGCTAGCTTCCACATCTTGTGTCTCTTGTCTTGGCTTGTTTTCTATCGATCGTTTAATGTTCTATCTGCACTTTAATTTATGTACATGTGATTGCTAATCTGTGGAATATAATAAGAAAAAGAAGTAAATTTTTATAATCATAGAACATACCATAACGTAACATGGTACCAGAGCTGAGGTGAAGACAAAGCCCGAGCAAGAGCAAGAGCAATCACCGAAGAGAATATTGGCAAGGCTATCCTAAAAGAACTATGGGGTCCTCAACACTCTTTCTTACCGAAGACAAGCTCCATGAGAAAGCTGACTATCATGGATGGAAGATGTCTATCGATCTAACCCTAGAAGATCAAGGAGTGGTGAACCATGTAAGAGGCAATATTGTTGAGTCTCCATCAAATTCATCCGCTGCTGCTAGGTACAAATGGAAAACAGAGAAGTTAAATCGAAGAAGATCATCTGGGACTCTATCGACAAGCACTTGGTGGTCTACATCTCTGACCTGGACACCTCCAAGGAAATCTATGATAGACTAGTGAGTTTATTTAAATTTAATGATGAAAATCAAGTTTTTTTTTCTTAGAAATAAGTTGAGTGTAAACAAGAAGGGTAAAGATGAGAGTATGCAAGGATACTTCTTAAGAATCACTGATATCAAGAATGATCTCCTATCTATTAGGGAGACTATTATTGATAGAGAAATAGCACTCACAACTCTTGGAGGATTACCATCCGAATGGTACATGTTCAGGACTACTCTTCTGAACAATAATATAATTCCTGGTTTTGAGGAATTAATGGCTAGATGCATTCAAGAAGAAACAAGGGTAGAAGAGCAAGAAATACCCTTGCCTAAAGGTCCTCCTACTACCTTTTCTTCTCATGCTCAGAAAAGAAATAATTCTAGGATTAAATCAAAAGGAAAGGCTGGACCTAACGGTTGAAGAAAAGGACGATGTTACATTTGCGATAAAGCATGTCACTATGCAAGGGAGTGTCCTGATGAAAAGGACTCACACCATGACGATGATCAAAATACCTCTGATAGCAAAGGTAAAAGGAATGCTGGAAATGAAGGAAGAGGACAACCATTCAAGAAGGCTAGAAATTCCAGGATGTATTAAATGCACCTGACCTCCAAAAGAACCTGGTGTCCATCTCGGCAATGGAAGACAAAGGCTACGAGGTAACCTTCAATGATGGCAAGGTATGTGTATTGAAAAATAATGTTAAAGATGCCTTTACTCTTGGGTTTCATGTTGATTCATTATATCAGGTCGATGGAAGTCCACTAGGTGTCATGTCTTATGAACATCTCTTTAGTCTGAACTTTGGCATCAGAGGTTTGCCCACCTTCACCATAAATCTCTACTTGGTGTAAGACAAATGGTGACAAGGATGCCCAAATTCCGAGTAGAGAAAGAAGGTGTATGTCCAGGATGTGTCGAAGGAAAGCTCAGAAGGGGACCATTCCCCTCAAGCCAAAGAAAGACCTCTGATATATTACAGTTGGTTCACTCAGGCATATTTGAGGCTGGCATTAAGAGGGAGACTACTACACCACATACTCCTGAGCAGAATGGTGTGGTGGAAAGGAAGAACTGTACGATTGTGGAAGTTGTCTCTATGGGTAGATGATGTAACAATGCCTAAGTTGGAGGAACCCATGGATCATATTTATCCACTTGAGCCTTCCTCTTCTAGGAAGAGGCCTTCATGGCTTAGGGGGATACTTGAGGATGCTGAAGGACATGCTACACCCTGAGGAACCTTCCATCAAAGTAAGAAACCTAAAAGGTATCAGGGATACCTAACCATCATGAGCACGATCATACAAAATGAGCCTTCATCATTCTCAGATGCCATCAAGCATCAAGTATGGAAGGATGCTATGACCATAGAATATGAGTCTATTATGGGGAATGATGTCTAGGAAGTAGTTCCCAAACCCGAGGGTAGGACAATTGTCACTTCTAAATGGATTTACAAGATAAAGCATGCAGCAGATGGAAGTACAGAAAAGTATAAGGCTCGTTTTTTTGCTCGTGGTTTCTCCCAGAAGGAAGGTATAAACTATGATATTTGCACCTGTTTCTAGATATACGACCATCCTCTTGATCATAGCCCTTGTGGCTTCACAACGATGGAACCTACATCAGATGGATTTCAGGACCACGTTCTTGAACGATTCGATCAAAGAAGAGGTCTATGTGGAGAAACCTGAAGGATTTGAGATTTATGATTGAAAATGTCATATATGTAGGTTGAAGAAGGCTCTCTACGGGCTGAAGCAAGCACCCCAAGCATGGTATGAGAGGATCGATAGCTACTTAATGAAGCTGGGATTCACTAGGAGTGAAGTTGATCCTAACCTTTACTTTAAGGTTGAAGATGACAAACCTCTCATACTGGTGATATATGTGGATGACCTCTTTCTAACAAGTGTAGACCCTCTCATTCACAAATGTAAGAGGGAGTTGGCTTCTGAATTTGAAATGAAGGACCAAGGACTTGAAGTGTGGTAGAAGCCAAGGGAAATTTTCCTATCTCAAGGAAAATATGTGGTGAAGATTCTGGAAAGATTTGGTATGGTGGACTGCAAGCCTGTGACTACCACAAGGATCTTAACTTTCAGAAGTTATATGGTAGTGATGTCGGACCAGATTTGGGAAATGCCTCTAAGTTTCAAAAACTCATTCACATTTATGTTCTTGGTGAGCCTCCGTCCAATCATATGTTTTGCAGTTAGCATTGTGAGCTCATATTTGGTTGAGCTTCACTAGATTGGTGCCAAGAATCTTCTAATATGTCTTCAGGACACAATCTCTCATGGATTGAGATACACTGCCAAAAATATGAAACTGCATGATGATTCAAATGTTGATTAGGCAGGCAGTGCGGAGGATCACTGGAGAACTCTTAGTGTTGCTTTTCTTTGGATTATGATTGGATATAATGGATGAGTAGGAAGTAGAAGTCGGTTGCCATAAGCACCGCCGAGACCGGATACATATCTACGAGTATGATCTTGTATGAAGCTGCCTGGTTGGGGAAGCTCTTCAGTGAACTGTTTGAACACATACCACTGTGATTCTCTGTAACAACTAGAGGTGGGATTCGATTACTGAGGAATCCCATATTTTTCGATTTCTCTAGCAGATAGACATCATCTAGGATATGGTAAGTTGATGAACAAGGAGGCTCCATCGCATTAAGATGATGTACAGGTTGATACACCTTGTCAAAGCCTCGAGGAAAGATCTAATCTGTGATTTTCCCAAATGACTTGGAGTCATCAAGAAACCCTTGTACAAGGGTCCTGCATGTTGCATACATTAAGCCCAGGGAGCTCTGAGGGCTTGCAGTTCTTACTGGAGCAACATATGACCACATGGTGACTCACCCTCTCCTGGTGGTGCACACTGGAACAAGATGATTCACTCTCTTGTGGAATATGATGATTCACTCTCCTTTGTGGCAGAATGATTAGTTCTCCTATGAGGTCTAGATTGATGTGTTCTCCATGGCGATTGTAGCAGGATTGATGTGTTCTCCTGTGAGGCCTAGATTGGTGTGTTCTCCATGGCGATTGTAGTAGGATTGATGTGTTCTCCTGTGAGGCCTGGATTAATGTGTTCTCCATGGCGATTGCAGCAGGATTGATGTGTTCTCCTGTGAGGCCTAGATTGATGTGTTCTCCATGGCGACCTGGATTGATGTGTTCTCCATGGTGATTGCAACAGGATTGATGTGTTCTCCTGTGAGGATAGGATTGATTAGTTCTCCTGTCGAGGCATCCTACCCATGCAGTTTTGGACTCATGGGAAGTACCTCTCATTTGATCAATGAGCAGGGAAATCAAGTTAGGGACCATAGCAGTACCGATGGATGCATCGTTATATCTACCATACTCCCTACGCTAGGATGAACTCCATTGCTTTGGGATCAATGATACCAGTCTGGGACCAGTGGTAGGAGTTGTACCATACTTTGACACTGACTTCAGGTCAGTTGAGACTGGTCTGGGACTAGTGGTACATACTCTGAGATTGACTTCATGTTAGTGCAGTACTGGATTGGGACCAGTGAGAGTGGTACATACTATGACGCTGAGTTCGGGTCGGTTTTGACTGGTTTGGGACCAGTGGTACACTCTTTGAGACTGTGATACTAGTCTGGGACCATGATGAGCCCCGAATTGGGTAACTTATTGGGCTCATTTTTCCTAATTTTCCTTGATCAATCCGCCATTTTTCATAGATTATGCATGTTTTTTGAGTATGTTTATGTTATTTGAACGAATAAGGGTGGTCACTTTATCAAGGAGGCTAATACGTGGTTATTTCAGGTCTTTTGGACAAATTTTGGAGCAAAGCCAAGCAATTATGAGCCAGGTGACAGCCAAGCATGAGGATGCAAGGGTGAGGATTCATAGGGAGGTAGTCTCTTGCATTAAATGGCCCTTCCTTGAAATCTCTACCCTCAACTCGGAGCTCAACAGGCCACCAAAACGAATCCTAAAGGCAGCCGAGCAGCTTTGTGAAGAGTGATTGCTTACTGGCAGTTTGAATAGCCAAGTCCCTTGAGTTAAGGAGGGCTACTAGGACCCTCGTAGTGTATAAATAGGAAGGCCTCGGCCTACATATTTTACTTTTGGAACTGTTGGGTTTTACACTATAGTGCTCTCATTGTCTCAGCTCATTTTTTGTAGCTACTGTTGTATAACTTTCTTGTGACATGATTATTTTTGGATAATGAAAAGTAGCTCTATTTGGCATCAGCTTTGAGTTTTCTTTAGGAGCCTGTAGCTCCTAGGGTTGGGCCCAACCCAAGTGCCAAGGCTTCCTTTATGTATTTTTATTTGTTCTTTATGTCTTTGCAAAATAATTTCTGTTAAGTAGATTAAAATCTTGCTGGTTACCTAGGTCATTTTTTATGATTAGAAAGGATTTTGATGTTCAGATTGAGTTGATAGGTTATTAACAGGGAAGAGCTTCAGAAAAAGGCCATCAAGCACCTCTGATTTCACCTCTCCCTAAGTGGGATCAGGAGTTGGGATCAAGGTGACCTTGCTGCCAACCAAAAAGCTGCATTTGCATTGCCATGCAATCATTAGTGTTCGATTTTTTTTGCAGAAGTTGGTTACCTGTTCAGATTCTTGATTTCTTCGTTGCATAGTTAGTATACATGGTTTCATTGCAAATAAAATCCTGTTCATTCTCTTTACTGTTAGCTAGATCAGATTAGGTTAACGTAACTAAGTATCTGATTTTCCAAGTCTTCGTTGGTTCAGTTGAAGGAAAAACTTGTAGAGCACCTGTACCACTTCTCTATCTGCCCATACTCCATCAACCCCATCTTCTCCATCCCCTAACGTGGATTATTGCCTCACATTTGCCATTTGCTCACATAACCCTAATTTTTGTGCAACATTTCTTCACTCCTCCTTGAACAAATCTAGCCATCTTCATCTCTCCTCATCTCCATCCACCAAGTCCTAGACCTCCTCACACCCTTATCCTACCTCCATACTCACTTCTCCACCTTTCTCTCTCCATCCGCCCTCCAAAATCCCATTTCTGAACATCCTGTAGAAAATACAGAACATCCTGTAGAACCCCTGCAGACTTCCTGTAGAAGCTCACGAACACGGTTTCTTGATAGCCAAACTTTGTGAAATTCATTGGAAGAGTGCTAGGGACCCTTAGGCCCACTTTGAACCTTCCTAAGCTTCTATAAGCATTTCCTCTCACCAATCCACCTCTGCACAGTCAAAACAGTCAAAGCACATGCATGATAATTCTGAAAACTTATTCAAAAATACAAAAAGATGCTTTCCTTTCAGATGTTACTGTAGAAGTAGCTTAGAAACATGCATTTTACCTTCCTAGAAGTCAATGGCATATCTTTCAGTAGCTTTCATCCTCTCTTTTGCATCAGTAGGGCTAGTTGGTAAAATTAGGGTTTGCTAGGGTTTGCGTTTCCTTTCAGCTTTCCAGTTTCTTTCTGCAAGTAGATTAGCCTTCTTTGAGTTAGCTTTCATCCATCAGTTAAAAAGCTTCTTCTAAGAGCTCATATAAGTTGGCTTAGGCTCCTAACGAACTTGTACCAGCTGATCAAGTGATAGCCGCGACAAGAGCTAGTACTTGTGCATACAGCACCGTCACTTCCAAGTTTGTTACGAACTACCGGGTTGATAAAAGTGAAGAAGGGAGCCCTAGGAGTTGCAGCATTGTTGCTGCAATACTGGGACCCACCATCTTTTTGGCGCCATTGCCAGGGAAGCGTCAGAGTATTTGTGATTGTTGCTTTTCTTCTATTTTTCTACTCCAACATTCTGCTAAGTAGTTTATTTCAGTTCCATTCTACAATTTCATTTCTGCAAAAGTAAATTAAACATTTCCTACTTTCATAGATAAGCCTTTCAATTCCAAAATTTCAATTTTGCAAGCATAGAATAACATTTCAATTTTGCAAGCGTAGTCTAGCATTTCATTCCTGCAGTTTGATTTCAGCAAAATAGATTAGTCCTTTCCTGCTTTCATTTCAATTCCGCATTTTCATTTCCGCAAGATAGATTTTAGTTAGTTGTAATTCCATCTGTTTCAGTTTTGCAGGTACAAGCAGAAAAAAGCAAAAGCAACCAAAAATCTTTTCATGCCTCGTAGGAATAGAGATAATACTGGAAAATTCCTAACCAACACCCCCACTACTTCACTGAGTCACCCTTCCCTCTTCTTTGGTGGCAGTGACCCAGAATAACCCATAGGTGAACCTCCTGAGATATACGAAGATCCTATAACAGAAGAAGAGTAATAAAACATTCCTTTTGAGACCATGGCTGAAAACAAAAATGGTAGAGAAGATGATGAGAGAATAGAAGGTACCTTCCCCATCCGAGAGACCAATGGGGACATGAAAATGAAAAACATAAGTCCCTCAGCCTTACCTCATTTCCATGGATTGACCACTGAAGACCCTGATACCTTCCTGTTTAAGTTTGTTGTCCTTTGTCGAACTTATGACTATGCAGAAGACGAGCAAAATTTGAATCTCTTTCCTTCTACCCTCAAGGATGCAGCACTCCGCTAGTTCATGGGGTTACCTAGAAACAGTATCACCACTTGGGCTCAGATGTAACACGCCTTTAACAAAAAATACCGAGACTACTGTAGGTCCAAGGAAACAAAGGGAGAGATCTTCCGAATGACCATGGGAAATGACGAATCTTTAGAAGGCTACGAGGAAAGGTTCCAACTTAGTTATAAATGGGCTAGGTGCACACTTGACCCTGAATCTCTGAAGTTGGTTCTACTCCGAGGAGTCCCTGAAGACCTTCTAGAAACCCTTCACATGCTAGCTGGAGGAGACATCTACCAACTACCTTATGAGGACATAAAGACTGTGTTTAGAAACCACTCTAGGGCAACCCGGAAAAGAGGTAGGGGGAATCCACTTTCAGCTAGCACCACCTTCTCCAAGCATGAGTTTTCTAATCAGATGGAAGACCTCAAAAATGAGATGAGACAAACCATTTCCATGCAACTTAATACTTTTCGAATCCAATAAAAGAAAGAGGAAGCTGAGAGGGCTTTGGCCATTTTTTGTCCTAGATGTACGAGGAAGCACCCTAAGAACGAGTGTCCATTGCACTCAATAGAGGTATGTTTCGTTTGTGAGGAAGACCAACCCACAAACCAATGCCCAACCTTGCCCGGATTTAAAGCCATGTAACAAGGGACTAAGGCAACCACTGAAACTCTCTACTTCCTCAACCAAAGGAGGCCACATGGGCCCAGACCTTACTAGTAGGGGATGCAAGGGACATCCCAAGCTTATCATAGCCCCAACCAATCTACTCACATACCTTCTTGGGGTCCCCCTACTCATCCTTCTTGGTCCGCACCTCCTCCATGGTCTTATCCATCTCAATACCATACTCAACCCACTGCTCATTTGTTTCACTCACATGTCCAGCCACAACCTGAGTGGAATGAACCTCAACCGGGGTGGAGACCCCAATACAACTCTCCTCCCACCATTCTGCCTCCACCACCGGCTCAACCAAAACCATTACCTCCTTCTCCTCCAAGACAACCCCAGATGCCTGCTCAACCGAACCCAAACCCCAACAACTGACAGGGCCAACAGGTATACATTGGGGAGACAACATGTCCTACCTATGCTGTGGAGATCCAGGAGATCAACTTGCAATCTGGGAAGGCCCTTCCAGATTGCCAACCTCCTCCCCCGGAGGACGAGGAAGAGAAACAGGAAAGTGAACCCAAAGCCATTCCACCCTTTCATGAGCGACTAACAGTAACCATGCAACCAAACCTAGATGAGACTGAACTTCTGGGAGAACTTAAACAATTGTGTGTGAAAATACCACTTCTCCAGGTGATAAAATATGTACCAATATACAAAAAATTGATTAAGGAGAAGTGTTTCAGGCACCCAGGCAGGCGAAAGAGAGATGCCTCGACTATCAATGTCATAGGACAATTGTCCAATCTAATGTTGGGGCAAGTAATCTGTCCAAAGTATTTGGACCCTGGGAGTCTTGTAGTTGATGTCCACATCAATTGAACTATAATCCCCCATACCTTGATTGATCTAGGGGCTTCCATTAATGTGATGACCAAGGACACCATGTTGAACTCAACCTTCAGAGTTCCTTAAGGAAGACCTCGACAGTCCTGCAGTTAGCAGATCGCTCCACCATGACTCCCGAAGGGATTGTGGAAGATGTCTTGGTCTCTGTTGACTCTTGGGAGTACCCTGCGGACTTCTTGGTCCTTCAGCCAATGGCAAAGCTCATTGGATACTCCCTCATTTTAGGAAGGCCTTGGTTAGCCACTACGGATGCTTACATCAGTTGTCGAGCTGGAAGCATGACCATCAAGAATGGGCCTATGGCCAAGTAGTTAGTCATATACCCTCCTGCCCAACCTTTGCTAGAACATGACTTACCACTCTGGTTGGAAGAGGGAGATGAGGATGAGGTCTACTCTACACCATTGTGCACAGTAGAAACCACCAGGGGAGGCCCTCAAACCGAGGATGACTTGATTGAGAATTTGATTCAAAATCCACCTCCCAGTGCACTGTCCTTAGAAGAGTTGGTGGAGGGTACCCAAGCCAGCACTTTAGTGGACCTCTGTGTGACTGATCTGACCTCTCCCAGAATTAAGAATGTGGAATTTGGCCCCGAAAGAACCTTAAAGATCAGCTCCTCCCTATCTCCCTCCTAGGAGAAGGAGCTATGTAGCTTACTGAACAATCATCTAGATGCTTTCGCCTAGAGCTATAAGGAAATGAAAGGAGTCCACCCTTCGGTCTGTACCCATCACATTTACATTAAAGAAGATTGTAAACCAGTTAGGCAGCCTCAGAGGAGAATGAATCCAGCCCTTAAAGACATTGTCAAAGAAGAATTGCAAAAATTGTTGGATGCAGGATTCATCTACCCCATCTCCGATAGTGAGTGGGTCTCACCTCTAGTGCTTGTGCCCAAGAAGAACGAGAAGTGGAGAATCTGTGTAGATTACCGAGAACTTAACAAATCCACCAAGAAAGACCATTTCCCTTTTCCTTTCATAGATCAAGTGTTGGATGGACTGGCATGGAAGAAGTTCTTCTCTTTCCTAGATGGGTTCAGTAGGTATAATCAGATCCAAATTAGCCCGGAGGACCAAGATAAAACCACCTTCACTTGTACATGGGGTACCTTTGCCTACCGAGTCCTTCCCTTTGGGCTATGAAACGCTCCTACCACTTTCTAGAGAGCAGTATTGAGCATATTTTTTGAGTTGGTCCATGATTCGATAGAAATCTATATGGATGACTTTACTCCTTATGGGTCCAACTTCCAATAAGCATTGACTAACCTGGGAAAAGTTCTAACCAAGTGCATTGAGATGAACCTGTCCCTTAGTCCCGAAAAATGTGAATTCCTAATGACTAAAGGGACCGTGCTAGGTCATACCATTTCTCGGCAAGGATTACAGGTGGATCCTAACAAGATTGCTATCATCCAAAAGGTCCCACCTCCTCAAAAGGTGAGAGATGTTTGGAGTTTCCTAGGCTTAGCAGGGTATTATAGATGATTCATTAAAGATTTCAGTAAGCTAGCCTCGCCATTGTTTGGCCTCTTAGGGAAATATGTTGAGTTTAAATGGACTGATGACTCTCAAGGGGCTTTGGATGAGTTGAAAGATAAGCTAGTGTCTGCCCCGATCTTGAGAGGTCCAAACTAGGCCCTACCTTTCCACATCGACATTGATGCCTCGAACAAAGCCATAGGGGCAGCCTTAGGACAAGTTGAGGAGAAGCTACCATATGACATATACTTTGTCAGCAAAAACCTGTCCAAGGCAGAAATGAACTATACTATAACTGAGAAAGAGTTCCTGGCCGTAGTCCATTCCCTAAACAAGTTCAGGCACTACATCACTGGTTATCAAACATGCGTACACATTGATCATTTTGCGATTAGATATTTAATGAATAAGCATGATGTAAATTCTCGTATCATTAGATGGTTACTTTTGTTACAACAATTTGATTTGACTATTGTCGACAAGCCAGGTAAATAAAATGTTGTTGCTGACTTTTTGTCTAGATTGGATTTGCCCGCAGGTGAAGAAGGGACAGTGGATGACCAGATGCCAGATGAACATCTGTTTACTATCTCAGTACTCTCTCCATGGTTTGCTAATATAGCAAATTACTTGGTCTCAGCACAGTTCCCTCCGCATCTATCCTCAAAGGAGAAGAGCAAAATTGTAAGTAAGAGTACCCCATTCACTTGGATCGGGCGCAACCTATTCAAACTTGGCCTAGATCAGACCTTGACGCATTGTGTTAGGGAGGAGGAAGTCTTTGAAATCCTCCTAACCTATCATGACAGAGCTTGTGGAGGCCACTTTGCAACAAAAAGGACTGCCTTCAAACTTCTACAAGCAGGCTACTATTGGCCTACTCTGCACCAAGATGTCAAAAGATACATCAGCCAGTGTGACCGATGTCAGAGGATGGGGAAACCGACTCCAAGGGATGAAATGCCTCTCCAACCTCAAGTGATTTTCGAGCCATTTGAGAAGTGGGGCATGGATTTTGTGGGTCCTATCAACCCTCCTTCAAAGCAAAGGTCTTACATCATTATGTGCACCGACTATCTGACAAAGTGGGTAGAAACAAAGGCAATCAAAGCAGTGACAGAAGAAAAGGTGGCTGAGTTTTTAAGGGAAAATATCTTCTACAAGTTTGGCTACCCAAGAGAGTTAGTCACCGATCAAGGAAGCCAGTTCACCTCTAACCTGATTGAAGACTTGCTCGCTCATCACAAGATCAAGCACAGGACTTCCACCCCATATCATCCACAAGAAAATGGGCAGGTGGAAGTCACTAATAGAGCATTGGAAGGGATTTTGACTAAGGTGGTGAGCAACAGCAGAAAGGATTGGGTAGTTCTCCTGGTTGAGGCAACTTGGGCCTACAACACCACTTGGAAGAATACAACAGGTTTCACACCTTATGAGCTGGTCTATGGGAGGAAAGCTTTGCTGTCCATAGAGTTTGAGTACAACACATTGAGGGTGGCATCTCAACTAGACCTAGATCTCAGCCATGCTCAACGTGAAAGATTACCGCAACTGAATGGATTAGATGAACAGTGAATGCATGCCCTCCTCCACTTAGAAGTAGTTCAACTTCAAAGGAAGATATGGCATGATCGACACCTTAACAAAAAGCAATTCCAGCTAGGAGATTGGCTGCTGCTGTATGACTCAAGATACAAGGATTTCAAAGGAAAGCTGAGGAAAAGATGGTTAGGACCATATAAAGTAGAGAAATGCAATGGAAATGGTTCAATCCTTATCAGGACCATTGACGAAGAGGCTATCCCCATGCTTGTCAATGGGCATCAATTGAAAATCTATAGGAAACCCCTTTCGAGGTAGGTGTTCATTGAAACTTTAGAAAAATCAGTGCTAGTAGTGGAGCAGGGTTTTGCCTCCATTCCACCCACACCTTGATCATCAGAAAAAAAAAAAAAGGAATAAAAAAGATCCCTGGGTGAAAACCTCTCTGAGGCGCCCAGGGCAGACAGTGAGGGTGAAAACCTCATGGAGGCGCCCCAGCTGTCTCTCAGAAAATAAAGAAATGGAATAAAAAAGATCCTTGGGTGAAAACCTCTCTGAGGCGCCCAGGGTAGATAGTGGGGGTGAAAACCTCATGGAGGCACCCCTGCTGTCTCTCAAGAAAAAGAAAAAGAAAAAAGAGAAAAAAGAAAAAAAGGAAGAAAAAAAATAAAAGAAACAGGTCTAATCTCTGTAAAATTATTACAGGTTGCAGGGAATACATTGCAGATAAAGAAGGTCGCGCAAAACAAGGACAGGGGTTTGTACCAGGCTACAAGACATCCTTACAGACACTCCCTCCATAGCCACTCACTTTTCCCAGGATTTGAACACATTCGGGTTGAGATTCCACCTCCTATAGGAAGTTCTGGGCTTTCTACAGGAAGTTCCACATTTCTACAGGAAACATCTTGTAGAGCCTTCGGGCAGGCCAAATTCGATTTTGGAAGGGGATTTTAAGCTTGGAGTCTGTTGATTAGGCCTGCAGCCACCCCTCTCTTCCATCCATCACCTGTTTCATCTCTTTCCACCGCCATTGCAACCATCTGGTTATGTGTCCCTGCAGTCATGCAAGAAATACTGTTTTCCTCATATTGAATTTTTTTTCAAGTAACAAATCAAGCACACAAAGGATCGCACACTCTTCCTGTCAAAGCTCCATCAGGACTCTTCATCAACAAATAAAACCCTTCTCATTTAAGCCTGCATTTCAGAAGGAGAAGCAGCTACATGATATCCTACAGGAATCCTGTAGCAGCTGATCCGTCTGGAGCACATACTCTGGAGTCAGTAGCAGCTGAAATCGACACAGGGGACATGTAGAAAAAGAGCTCTGCTTGGACATGAACACATCCTTGATAGCTAAAACCAGACAGAACCTGTGCATGCAGTGTTTACAACCAGAGGATTGGGTCCCAAAGCCGTGCGTATAGCATGAACCAATGAAAGAGGGAGTTCCAGCACTTGTGCATGAAGCAGTAGCAAGAAAATCCGTCATTCCAAGTCTCGAAGCCTGCAGAACACGTCCATGACCACACAGGTAAGTGTCTAACCTTATTCGTGAAATTGCATAGACTATAATCCGAAAACTGCATGTTTGTGAATGGTTTGGATTGAACGAATTCGGTGGCTAGTCAACTGACCACCCACAGTCAGTTGAATGGATTCATGGGATCCAAACGAGCTCGAGTACATTTGAATTCACCAAAGAGAAGTGTAGCTGACACATGGGAAGTGTCCAGTCGGGGAGCATCGGCGGGATTGGCAGTGTTGGTGGCGGTTAATGGCAGAGGAAAGGTAATGGTGGTCAGAGACACGCAGAGGAATGATGGCCGTGACATTGGCTAACAGATCGACCTGGCCACCTCACCCCCTCACCATGAATTGCATTGTAATCCAAAAATGCTCGGCCGAAGAACTCACGTTAACTGCTGTCATTTACACTTGCAACCGTTCTCAGCGAAGTACGCGTCCTCCTCCTCTACAGTCTGTTAGCCCAAGCTTCTCGGCTTGTTTCAAAATTCTCCGGCGTCCTAGGCTCGGTCAGAAGTGTCGTAACATCCTCCAGAAACCAGCAAAGCATTCTACAGGAAGGACCTCTACAAGAAACACGACATAGCCTCCCGGAGCAGAGAAACCTGAACTTTCTGCGTTGAAATTGGAGTTTCGAAGAGAGGTAGGCTCGAAAACACCATTCCCATGCATGGTATATGTCGAAAACATGGTGAATTGAGCTGTTTTGAATTGGAGGGTTAGAGACAAGTTTGCCTGTGAGTCAAAATAGCAGCTTACTTGTGGTTTCATGAAATTTTTTCGTTGGTTTTGCATCCAAGTTTTCCCCCATGGTTCCTAAAAAATTCCTCCTGTAGAAACGTAAAGCACTGTCAAGGCTAACCTGTGTAAGAAAAATGTGAATTTTACATGGTTATATGCAGGGGGTAGAAATTGAGCTCTGCACTCTGTTTGGGGAAACCAAAGTCTTCCTTCTGTACACGGACAACCGAGTTTTTTAAAACCAGGGAACTGGTGCAAGGTTAAAACATAAACACCTGAGGGATACTATCTTCAAGTCCAAGGGAGGAAACCATAAACATAATTTCCCTTTTTTATCAGAGCACAAACCAAAATAGATCACTTTCACCATGCCAGGAGGGTTTATCAGAAAGGAACCCTCGGATTCCAGAAAACTGTGTGAAACTCTCGAGGTGGTGAACCTCTTCACCCGTGCCAAGTGGATGACCTTTTGCGACAGAATTAAAGGTCATGATGATGAGGTAACAGAAGAGTTCTTAATGTCCCTATAGCCTAAATCAATGACTCTGGCCACTGTGAATTTCAGAGGGTTGACCCTAAAGCTTACCACACAACTCATTAGTCAGGTTACTGATCCGCCATTAGGGATACCCTGGGGCAAAGAGGAGAGGGCATTGGGCCAAAAAGCCAAGAAATAATTCTTCCTAACAGAGGAATAGTTTTCAAAAGATAAGAATGGGGTCCGGAGAGCCATCCTACATCCTTTTTGGAGCAAATTCAGCTTTCAGATTATGAAATACATTACCTGTGAGGGGCGGTTCAATATTGTTTACGGCTATCACTTCCGGTTGCTGAGTGAACTCAGACATGGGATAGATTTACCTCCAGAACAAAAGTTAAGCATCCCCTATTTCCTCCTACAATCATTAATTGAGTGTGGCACAAAATTAAAGGAAGGGACACCAGATCAACTAGCCCATCATGGACTTATCAAGCTTCTAGTGGAAGATGCCCTCCATACCTACACTGTCCCTCTCTCCTGGGAGATTTTCCGCAACATGTCCAAGGATGATGATATTCGAATTCTGGCCGAGGAACTCACTTCATCCAGCAGTGAAGAAAGGGAACACATTGAGGTAGAAGAGAAAGCCAGGGGTAAGGAAACATAGGATAGACCACCACAGAAAGAACAAGAAGAGAAACGAGGGAAAGGCCAAGCTGCTGAGCCCAAAATTGTGGGTGGAACGAAGGCACAAACACCAAGGGAGAAACGATTGCAGAGCAAGGTAGAGAGGACTGAAAAAGTCCAAGCAAGTGAGGACACAACCAAGACAACCACATAAAAATTAAAAGGGAAGGCACCCCTAGCCGAGCAGACCAAAACAATGAAAACAGTTTCTACAGGAAGCTAGAAAATAGTGTCTACAGGAAGTCAGAAAACAATTTCTACAGGAAGCCAAAAAACACTCGACATAGGAATTTCTACAGGAAGTCTGGAAACAGGGCAATAAAATGAAAAATCTAGCCAGGGAGGCAGCAGCTGTGCTGACTACCCTAAGCACATATCCAAAGCCAAAAGGGAAGCGAAAGAGGGAGCCTTCCATGTATTTTAAGGCAAGAAGGAGCATGCAGATAAAAACTGGCAGACCCTAGCCACCGTCAAAAGAGCCAATCACGATTTTAGATACCTCGGCTACACAAAAGGAGAGGTCTCCCTCAAAGGCATCCATCACCTATGAATGGGAAAGCCCAAAGACATCCACCTGAAGGGAAAGAATGAAAATGTTGGACACAAAGGCCTCTCTGTAGGACGCTGAGACTGTTCTACAGGAAACACTAGCTAGGCTAAAGGAGACCGAAGAAATGGAAGGGGAGGCAGCTAAATCACCACAGGAGGAAGAAAAGGTGGAGAACATTGTGGAACCTAGCCCCCAGCCCAGCTTGGGCTCCTACTATAACTTCTTAGAAGCCGAAAAGATCATTCCCCAAAAATTCACAGTGCCACTTTTCCTTGCACTAGAAGAAGAGAGAGTGAGGACCCACACTTGGATGAATATTGCTAGGTCCAAGGGTGTGGCAGATATAGGTTCCCTGGAGGAACATCTCAAAGAGGCGAGAAAGGAATTGGCTATGGTACGACATGTGGAGAGCAGCCAGCAGGCCAAGCTACAGGAAGAAAACGGGCTGCTTAAATAGCAGCTATAGCTACAGGGACAAAATAAGGAAGACAAGCCTCACATCCTAGGAGAACAACAGCAACAGAAAGAGCCCACAATAAACAAAGAAACCCTTGATGAACAGCAGAGAAGAGATGGGTTGCAGGCTGAAATTGAGACACTAAATAGACAGCTACAGGAGACGGAATTGCAAGCAGGCCAGGAGATACAGTCTCTGAAACAACAAGTACAAGAAAAGGAGGCCTAACTGGCCTGCATGGCCAGCTTGGTGATGGAAGCTCTGCAGTGTCGGCAGCCTTCCAAATCATACGCCCTATACCTTAAGGATCAGTGGTTACAGTTTTAGATCAACACCTTGGCCCAAAGGGGCATCACTCCATTTCAAAATTATCATCAATTTGTAGCTTTATGTGGTAGTAGTTCATCAGAGGATAGGGCCAAATTATCAGAGTTTTATTTGCACAACTTAGCCCTTCCAAACATGAATGCATGGGATCCCAACACTGTGATAGGAGATGTCCAACTTATGGCCATGGCCTCTTGGATGAATCATGAGGAAAAGAGAGCAGCAGAGGTCCACAGTATTATGAGCAGAGAACTCAGTGAGCCACTAATGATCAGAGTAGAGCCGGATGACCCCTCAGCAGTGATAAGCGCCCACCAGCACTTGGCCAACAACCCTCAGGATTTACCAGAATACATTGAGCAACAGGCTCAAGCTATTGCCCACTTTGAGGACATGGAGAGACTGTTGGGGGAAAACTGCCTGCATGCCTGCACAAGGCGGTGGAACACCCTGCCTCACAGCTTGAAGATAAGAGAATACCACTCTCCCACCAGGATGAGGGAGGCCTTGGCAAGGGTACCTCTCTACAAACAGTTGATGCAAAATCTGCAGGCCAATTGGATTGGCCTGAAATTCAGTCCTCCTTTACTTTTGGGATTGCTAGAAGGAGTTAAGGAAGAGGAGGAAGACGGACAGTGGGAGGAAGCAGAAAGGAAAGCAGGATTCCATGACCGGGAAGAAGATATCACCACGGAGGCCTGAGATGTGAGGGAGGTGGTCAAAGCTATAAAGGATGATGAGTTGGACTAGTTGCTCAGAGGATGAGGAACCCATTTAGCAAGGGGGTGATGATGAGCCCCGAATTGGGTAACTTATTGGGCTCATTTTGCCTAATTTTCCTTGATCAATCCACCATTTTTCATAGATTATGCATGTTTTTTGAGTATGTTTATGTTATTTGAACAAATAAGGGTGCTCACTTTACCAAGAAGGCTAATACGTGGTTATTTCAGGTTTTTTGGACAAATTTTGGAGCAAAGCCAAGCAATTATGAGCCAGGTGATAGCCAAGCATGAGGAAGTAAGGGTGAGAATTCATGCGAGGTAGTCTCTTGCATTAAATGGCCCTTCCTCGAAATCTCCACCCTCAACTCGGAGCTCAACAGGCCACCAAAACGAATCCTAAAGGCATCCTAGCAGCTTTGTGAAGAGTGACTGTTTACTAGTAGTTCGAAGAACCGAGTCCCTTGAGTTAAGGAGGGCTACTAGGACCCTCGTAGTGTATAAATAGGAAGGCCTCATCCTTCGCAGTTTACTTTTGGAACTGTTGGGTTTTGCACTATAGTGCTCTCATTGTCTCAGCTCATTTTTTTGTAGCTACTGCTGTATAACTTTCTTGTGACATGATTATTTTTTGATACTGAAAAGCAGCTCTATTTGGCATCAGCTCTGAGTTTTCTTTAGGAGGCTGTAGCTCTTGGGGTTGGGCCCAACCCAAGTGTCAAGGCTTCCTTTATGTATTGTTATTTGTTCTTTATGTCTTTGCAAAATAATTTATGTTAAGTAGATTAAAATCTTGCTTATTACCTAGGTAATTGTTTATGATTAGAAAGGATTTTGATGTTCAGATTGAGTTGATAGGTTATTAACATGGATGAGCTTCAGAAAAAGGCCATCAAGCACCTCTGATTTCACCTCTCCCTTACTGGGATCAGGAGCTGGGATCAAGGTGAGCTTGCTGCCAACCAAAAAAATGTCTTTGATTTGCCATGCAATCATTAGTGTTCAATTTTTATTTGTAGAAGTTGGTAACTTGTTCAGATTCTTGATTGCTTCATTACATATTTAGTATACATGGTTTCATTGCAAATAAAATTCTGTTCATTCTCTTTACTGTTAGCTAGATCAGATTAGGTTGACGTAACTAGGTCTCTGATTTTCTAAGTCTTCATTGGTTCAGTTGAAGAAACAACTTGAAGAGCACCCGTACCACTTCTCTATCTGCCCATACTCCATCAACCCCATCTGCTCCATCCCCTAACATGGATTCTTGCCTCACGTTTGCCATTTTCTCACATAACCCTAATTTTTGTGCAACATTTCTTCACTCCTCCTTGAACAAATCCAGCCATCTTCATCTCTCCTCAGCTCCATCCACCAAGTCCTGGACCTCCTCACACCCTTATCCTACCTCCATACTCCTTCTCCACCTTTCTCCCTCCATCCACCCTCCAAAATCCCATTTCTAAACATCCTGTAGAAAATACAAAACATTCTGTAGAACCCCTGCATACTTCCTGTAGAAGCTCACGAACATGGTTTCTTGATAGCCAAACTTTGTGAAATTCACTGGAAGGGTGCTAGGGACCCTTAGGCCCTCTTTGAACCTTCCCAACCTTCTACAATCATTTCCTCTCACCAATCCACCTCTGCACAGTCAAAACAGTCAAAGCACATGCATGATAATTCTGACAACTTATTCAAAAATACAAAAAGATGTTTTATTTTCAGATGTTACTGTAGAAGTAGCTTAGACACATGCATTTTACCTTCCTAGATGTCAATGGCATATCTTTTAGTAGCTTGCATCCTCTTTTTTGCATCAGTAGGGCTAGCTGGTAAAATTAGGGCTTGCCAGGGTTTGTGTTTCCTTTCAGCGTTCCAGTTTCTTTCTGCAAGTAGATTAGCCTTCTTTGAATTAGCTTCCATCCATCAGTTAAAAAGCTTCTTCTAAGAGCTCATAGAAGTTGGCTTAAGCTCCTAGCGGACTTGTGCCAACTAATCAAGTGACAGCTGCGGCAAGAGCTAGTATTTGTGCATATAGCACCGTCGCTTCCAAGTTTGTTACGAACTACCGGGTCGATAAAAGTAAAGATGGGAGCCCTAGGAGTTGCAGCATTATTTCTGCAATACTGGGACCCACCAGACCAATGGTAGGAGTCGTACTTACTATGAAGTTGACTTTGGGTCAGTTGAGACTGGTCTGGGACCAGTGGTACGAACTCTGAGACTGACTTCGAGTCAGTGGAGTATGATACTGGTCTAGGACTAGTGGAGTTGTACTCACTATGACACTAACTTCGGGTTGGTTGAGACTGGTCTGTGACTAGTGGTACATACTTTGAGACTGGCTTTGAGTCAGTATGATACATCCTTGATCATTTCTTCTTCTTCATAATTCAGACAAAAGCAGAACAGAATAGAACAAAGCAGAGCAGAGCATAACAGATCAGAGCTGTACAGATTAGTATAGGGCAGAACAAGACAAAGCAGAATGGGCAGAATAGAGAAGAGCAGGGCAAGGGTCAGGCTGTACAAGGTAGTGCATTTGATGGATGAATAGTAGCGACCGACCAACAAATTGCAGATGAAGTTTTCCCTAGTTGAGAGGGAGTGTTAAAATTGGAAACTAGGGCCAAGATTCATGTGGGTCATCTTATTCATGGCTAATAATATTTTTATTAGACTCCTCTCATCGAGAGGTGTAGGATTGATATAAATATTATCCAATTTTGATAAGTATTCATGTAGATATGAATTTATTTTGATTATGGAATTATTATCAAGCCGACCTACGACTCATGTAGGCTCAGAAGCCCAACAGTCACATCTATTCAAACATCATCAGTTGTGTATAAATACAAGAGGAATTTTCCTCATTTGGACTCACTCATCTCATCACATCTCTCTCTCTCTCTCTCTACTGCACAAAAAAGGGTCTCTCCCTCACACATGTGAAGCCGGAAGCTGCTGAAACTGAAGCTGCAACTGCAAAAGTAAAGTTTGACCTACGTGGACTAGAATATCTCCTCATATGAACTATGCTATAGGTTCATCTGAACCTCCTCTAAAAGCCACAACTTTTGGTGGTGGAATCAAGTCAATTCTACGGATGGTTTGCAAGATATCGACTGCCCTAGTTTGAAGGAAGCTGCTAAAATTGAAGATGCAACTGCAGACGTGAAGTTTGACCTACGTGGAGTAGAAGATATCCTCATCTAAACTACGTTGTAGGTTCATCTGAACTTCCTCTGAAAGCTGCAAATTTTGGTGGTGCAATCATGCTGATCCAAGGGTCGGTTTGTGAGATATCGTCTACCCTAGTTTTGATGATGAAGCTGCTAATGTTGATGCTGCTGATCTAGGGTTTTATATTGTTGATATAAATCAAATTTATTGTACTATTTCTCTCTGCTGAATTATTGAAGATAAAAGAAGATTTGATCAAATGGTTTCCCGACACATTGTGGGGTTTGTCCTTAGCTAGCTGCCACATCTTATGTCTCTTGTTTTGGCTTGTTTTCTGTCAATCGTTTAATGTTCTATCTGCACTTTACTTTATGTACATGTGATTGCTAATATATGGAATATAATAAGAAAAGGTAGTAAATTGTTATAAGCATAGAACATACCATAACTTAACAAGTGATAAATCTAAAGAAACGCAAGACGATTTTTGAGAAAAAGTCACTACGTGTAGTGGCACTTGTTATCACTCAAAAATTTTCCCTAGAAGTTTTCAGAAGAAGGAAAGGACCGAGGTAACTACAAACCAAGTTTTTAAGTATAGGCTCTAGCTAACCTATGACTCAGAGAGGGCTCTCTCTATATGATTTAACTTTGTTTGCTTGGATTTTACGCTAGTTATGAAGGTTTAGGGGGTTTTGATTTGTATTAAAGATTGGATGGTGGAATCCCTAAAACAAATGGATAGAATGATGTCTCTGGACTATTGGGCTATGGAGTCAAAGAAGGGCAGCAGAACTCGAGTTAACCCATTAAAGGGAGTGTTCAAAGGGGAAGATAGCAGAGTAAAGTGTAGGTCTTTGGACTAGATGGGTGGAATGAATCTTAACTAGTGTGGGAGAGCACTTAAGAATTCTCAGACTGGGATTAAAATGAGGAACAGAGGTTAATCATGAGTAGAGGGAAATTAAGAATCATTTACTATAGATTAGAGGGTGACTACCTAGACTAAGGAGCAACTAAGAATTCCTTAATTTAGATAATTTGCAGAAACATTAAAATGCATAATAGTTAAAATAGAGTGCAATGAAGTAAATTCCGAGATATCATTCCATATTATAGAATTTAGAATTCAGATACATTAGATATTATGGAAAAACTTTTAAAAAAAGATAACAACACAAGAGAAAATACTTGTCTGTAATTTGCACTACACATGAATCCAGTGAAATGTCTTGTCTATTTTCATTAACCTAGATTGCTGGTCCAAACAATGATACAATAGTTTACAGTCTTTTGATCGAGAAATTCTATAGAAATGTCCAAGAATATACCCTACATACTTCGAATGGTGAAGTATTTATACAAAAATATTACAAAATATCTCAAAACAAACTTGAGATTTATTCTAGGAAATACAAGCATCTTCTTGCAAGAAGATAGAGATAGCTATTGAACTGTTTCATGTTGTCCCTTTTATTGTGGTACTACTGGCTTTTATGGTTGGATTTGTAGCCATTTATGTTGGCTTGCAGTTGTAGTCTTTTTACATTGGAATCTTCTTCAATTTTTATCTTTCACCTGATGCTCTTTGACGCTAATACTCTTTGACTCTGCTACCCTGTTTTCATCTGTTTACCTGGTTGCTCTCATTTTTACAGTGTAGTAAATTTTTGCTGTAAATTTATCACAGTAAATCAGTCATTGTATTCCACCATTATGCATCAAGTAATTTTACATTCATCATCCTCCTATAGATCTCATCAGCTTCAGTATGCTTGGCGAAATTGGCCTTGGTGAGGAATAAGTGTTTTATCTAATGCTCCAGAAAAAATAAGTTCTCAAATGTGTTGTACAAAACTTTTCCCATTGGCAGTGCTTTTATGGATGAAGTGCTAGGTTGTTCCTTAGCCAACTGTATGAGTCTATTACCATAGTCCAACTGTGCAATGAGTTTATCATTAATAATTAATGGACTAGGAAATCCTTTCTCCCTCAGAATTTGGAATTTAGCCATGAACCTACTAGTGGCTACCTGCATGTTATGGCACTTTTCTTCTAAGTTCAACATTAGGTTTCTCTTGGAAAGGACCTTCCTTATTTCCAAGATGGTTTTAGTCATATCTTCTATATTGAGTTCATGGAACTCATACCTATTAATTCTATTGAGGAAGTGGATGAGTCTATTGGCATCCTCAGGCTTATCTCCCAACTCCTCCTTTACTTTCTGGATAGCTTATGTAGCTATCTTTATTAATTCTGTTTGTTCAAAAATAGCTTGAATTGATGGTCAAATATCATTGACAGAGTCAATGATATTGGCCCACAGCATTTCCTTGGTTTTCCCAAGGGGTTTCTCCAGTGTTAAATATTTCTCTGAGACTTTGATTCTTTCACTCATTCTTTGGGCCTTTTGTGCCTATTCCTTTTGCTTAATCTAGGCAAGTTTGTAGTTAGTTTCCAAACTTGCCACCTTTTCTCTTAGCCTATCCATTTTTGTAGCCTGGATAGACATCTCTTCCATGGATTTAACTAATTATGCTGCTTTCTCACCTGATGCACCTGTTTTTGTAGATTCTATGGTAACTAGCAAAGCTGTGGCAGGTGGAGCTATTGGTGCCAATGAAGCCACCAGTGTAGAAGGGACTGCTGTAGTTACTATAGGGATGACATCTTTAGAAGTTGTGGCCAAGTCTCCTTGATTCAATTGAATTAAAGTGTCTAACCTTTTCTATCTCCTTTAATTGATCATTAAGCTTTAGGACCAAGTCCATCAACTCCTCATGTCTGGTTTGGTTCTCTAAGACTTCTAGAGTTTGAGGATGTTACAACTAGGGTATTTTTAATTGCCTCTTAAGTGCAGCAATATCATCATTTTTATTCTTTATAAGTTGCTCTGTAGCTTTAATATCCTTGGGATTGTGTCCCAATTCAATCACTAAGTCCTCTAAGGACTTGATCCTGGTATCCTTGGCCTATGAGGAGGCCTTCTCTAACTGAAATTGTGCTGAAATGTTGTTCAAAGAGTTTTGTAGTTGATGAGAAGCTATGGCTTTACCTATTAGGGTGGAGTATATCATCTCTCCAGCCTGTTTATGTAGTTCATTCAGGTCTATGGGATGAATATCTCTTTTCAACACTTCAAAGTCAAACCTTCTGAAATCAAAAGCTATTTTGGGCTACTGTGTTGTAGGTTTGATGAAAGACATCTACAACTTTCCCTCTTTAATGTCAAAGGATGACATTAGTCTTGTTTGATTTGTGGGAGTTAGCATTAGGTACTGAGCATATGTTTGGGCCTTAAGCCTCTCATTTCTCACTTTTATTTCCTTGTACTTGTCTTTCATGTCACGATCTTTATTAGCAGGCCTACTGAAGGATGACACTTCCACACTAAGTTGCCTTTCCAACATCTGAGTCTGTGATGTGGAAGGCTCCTGTATGTCTTCAGATGGAGTAGTAGGCCTACTTCTTTCTACCTCTGTGTTGGTAACCTGTGTTGATCCTTCTATGTATTCCTGTTCAGAGGCTGGATTGAGCCTTTGCTTTTTGTTGTGACTTGTTTCCTGCTATAGATCAGAGGTGCCCATTCCTGAAGTGGAAGCTCCCTCTCTGTTTCTTTTTGGAATCTTCTCCTCATTTTGAGGAGTCTGCATGACTGGAGGGGTGCTCATGACTCTTTCTTGTTCTTCTGGTACCTGTAGGAAAGTGCTCTCATCAAGTTGCTTTTCCAAATCAATTAGAGCATTTTCTACATCTACCTCATGCTGTCTCTGTCTACTAAAGTATTTTACACCCATTCTGTTTGATTTACATATGCCTCTATTTCTGGTATGGGGTGGTGGATGACAGGTCCTAGCTTGACCTTTTGCCTTTTCTTGGTAATGAACTCTAAAGGGTCATATCTCCATACGAAACTTTGGAATTTTATGGTTTGTAGGATTAGGTTTTCCTCTTTCCCTGGCTCTCTGGAATTGCATATGAAGGGACCTAACGGATATTTGATTTTGAAATTGGCCTTCTTCTTGGCATTGACAAAGTTGACCTCATCTACATTGATGATCTGTCTATAATATTCAAAGGCAAACAACCTGATGGGGAGGTATCTTGGAAACTTATATGGTGCAAGCAGGAAACCATATATTCTGATTTCTGTGTGGTTTTGGTAAAGGTACCAATCACCCACTTTGGTTTGCTTGGAAAGCTAAAGGACTCTCTTTATCTCTAGGATTATACTAGGTGGAGGATTCCTAGTGAGAATAGTCATGATTGGATACCAAAAAGAGTCTATAAAGTTAGAGTATGTATAAGGCGAACTAAACTCATGGAAAAGTAGGGTCCAAAAGATGACAGATCTAGGCTAGCCCCTGGTGTCAAGATTTTGGAGAGTGAAAGGAAACTTATCCGACTGATAGTACAAAAATAGATGGTACAATACAGAAGAGTATTTGAACACCCTCTAATTTCCCATTGTTGTGAACTGCTCATGCATTCTATTAGCTATAAAACTGGCAAAGTCATATATGGTTTCTGGAGGTTGCCTTGGGGTATAAATAGACATGAAGGCAAGAATAAGTTCATCAATGTATTCACTGGTAGAGTAACCCAAGACACAGGATATCATGGTTACAATGTTCTGGCCCCATTTAGAGAAAATAGTTGCTACATATGGAGGGGGATCATTAGGGATGTGTTTCTCCTCTCTAATGAAGGTTTGGAACAATTGGGCCAATCTTGAGGTGCTCAGTTTGGGATACTGGTCCAACAGGTCTCCAATTGAGAGTGGGGTTAGGTTTGGCCCTGGTTGGAACTGCAACATTTCATTAATGGACTCGGTTGTGATAGTGAAAAGGACCTTTTGGTCATGAGACATGATGGCTCTGTGGTTGGGGACATAGCATGCATAGCACATATGAACAACTTCTGGAAAGATATGAACTTGGGGGAACTGGTACTTGGGTAAATTGGACTCCTAGAGGCCAATATCATCTGTGTGGTTCAAGTAGTTGTCTCTACTTAGGCAATGAATTTTGAGCAGAAGCTCTATGGCAGTGGTATCTTTGATTTGGAAATCCCTGTTGGCCAGGGGAAGGTGGTCCAGGTATAGGTGTGGAGTAGCAATGGGTCTATTGTCCATGGCAATAGGGGTAGCCATAATTCAGTTCTTGTGGATTTGAATTATGTTCTGAGGGGTTTTTATCCATGGTTTTGGGATTTTTCAAAGGGTTTAGGTAAGCAATTTCTTTAGTTGACAGTATTTTTACTCAATTTCTTAATTTAAAATGCTGCATAGGCCATAGGTTTTAAGATTTTGCAGGGGTAAGAGGTATTTCATGGTGAAATACTTGGAATTAGGTGATTTGGCTCTAAAATTGCTGGTTCATGATAGCTGCAGCAGCTGACATAGTCCTGGTACGGTCTAAAAAGGTTGGCTAGCGTTCTGCAACATCTTTTGGGGCAGAATGGGAAGTTTGTGGGTAAATTCAGCATTTGTAGTGGTTGGCAATGGTTTTTTTTAGAATTTACATAGAGAATATGCGAAAAAGGGTAAAAGAGGGCTTCGTGGTCTTTTATAGAGAAATCGATTAATTTTTTGGCGGGTTCACTTTCGGATGAATAGTGAAGGTTTTTTGGTTAAGTGGGAGAAGTGTTTTTGGAGCACCACTTTCGTGGTGCAGGTGGTATTCGGGAGGGGTCACCCGATGCCATACATCATCTGACATGTAGCATCGGGGACTGGGAGGAAAACCACTTTATTGCGAGGTTATTATTCATCAATCGGGCATGACCTATATGATTGTTCGTCATTGGATGTGGGGGAGGGAAGATCAATGGTAGTCGAGAGGTGAAGCTGTGCAGGGGAATACGACAGGGGTTGATGGGGGGGTTTAGTTATGGTGGTTCAGGATTAGTTTAGGGACTAATCCAAGGTTAAGTGATCGAGCTGAGCTTTAATGAGGGATTAGCGAGTCAGGTGAGGCTAATGCGGGATCAACTTAAATTGTTACTGGGATTAGGTAAATTAAGTGAGATTATATCGGGATAAGGGGTAATTTATATTAGTTTTTATTTAAAACTAAGGGGTTGGGATATTCTATATAGGGTTTTAATTATTTACGAGAAAAGGGTTATAATGGGTTTATATAATAGAGTTAGTTAATTAATATGAAAGTGATGGCAGAGTGGGTTTTCCTAAGTAAAAAAGGTGTAAAGTTTATGCAGTTTCTCATTTAGATTTATACTTAGGATAAAAACTTTTGGCGGGTTTTTTTGTGTAAAAGGGTTTTACAAGGGGGTTCCCACTTTTCCTAGGTAAATGATGTCAACCATAGGAAAGTGTGATTTTATTAGGGAAATGAGGGGAAATGAAGGGGGAATGTGTTTTTATGAAGGGGGTTCTAGTACTTGTCCCCCTAAGTCATTAAGCCGAGGGTCTGGTCCCTCCAAAAGTCAGAGAAATGCTCTAAGCCTTTTTGACTTGTAGGATTTAAGTACTATAACTTATTTATGGGAAATTAGTGAAGTGAAGGGGTGAAATGAATGCAGGGATTTTAAATAAACCATATTTTGAACCATTGTATTTTCTTTTTTTACTGTTTATGCATATTGGAAAGATGCGTTTAAAATAATGACATAAGTGCTTTTATGTCATCACATTATATTTCTGCAACCTTTCTACTACTTACCCATTTACTCATCCTACCATTTTTTCTTCACTTTATTAGGGTGCATTTAGGCTAGCAAACCCTTATCAATACTTTTATTTTCTTTACAAAGTAAACTATCTAATTCTAACCTTTTATCATCTAAGGGCTCTGATTAAACTGATGAGCTCCTTTTATTTACTCTACCTATCTAATTATCTGCCAAGATTACACTGTTTGGTCATATTTTATTCTCTAACTATAAACATAAAATTCAAAGCATGGTATAATCAAGATTAAATAGTTTGATTACCATGGATTGTGGCATGAGTAACAAGCTGCACACAATCATTATTATGCATAAAAGTAAATAGTAGTGGAATTTTGACTTGCACACTTTCATAGTCTCTTTTTGTCTTTTGGGGTTCATATATCTTTCTTTTTTGACCTTTTCTTATTCTTTTGTCCTTTGATTATTCCTTTAGGACATACCCTCTTTACGTTTCTTTATTTTTTAATATGGAAACTTTTGCAGAAAGCAAAGGCATGTACAATATTACAAGGTTTCACCTTAGTCATTCAAAATTATGACTCCTATTGGTATAGGAACCTAACGGTGGCTTCACTTGGGGATGGCATTTTCTAGTGAAATGTCAAGAAATTTCTAGATCAGTAGCCTCTAAATTGTTGTCGATGTTTCCTTGCAAAATTTTCCTCTATACCTCTACATTATTGATACTTATGATAGTAGGTCTTTTAAAGCTTAGGGCCTTCTCTTCAGGCTTCAACTTCAAAAATCACCATCCAATCCAAACTAGACTTTTGAAAATAGAATATGTACAAATGGGAAATTAAAAATTAGTAATTAGGCTCAAAATAATGTTTTAGCATTCGACCATTCACTGGCCCACCTTCTGCTTCTGTACCATCAAGTTCTCTCAGGAAGAAAGCATTATTACCTCTGAAAGCATAAATGACATATGGGCCTTTCCATAGGAAATCAAATTTCCCATGTTTACCTTTGTCTTCCCTCCTTGAATCCCACTTGAGCACCTTGTCCCCAAGGTAGAAATCTTCAGCCTTAGTTCTTTAATCAAAAATCGTTTTAACCCTTTCCTGCACAACTTGAGACCTGATGTAGACCTCTTCTCTAGTTTGTTGAAGATGAATAGTTTGGTTGATTCTTCTTTGGATACTATTTGGTTCAACTTACAATTCTTGAAGCATCTCCATTACTGGTACTCCCAAAGAAGATGGAAAGACAACTTTCATCCCATAAACTAGTTGATAGGGAGAAGTACCAATTGATTTCTTTGTGGTTAGTCTGTTTGCCCATAGGGAATTGACTAGCTTCTTGTTCCATGTTTTCTTATTGTCCTCTAGCAACATCTTGATAATGTTTACCTGGATTTTGTTTGAGGATTCTGCCAATCCATTTCCTTGATGATAATAGGCTGTGGAATTTCCCAAGGTTATATGATACTTGTTGCAAAAATATATCATTCTTTTGGATTTAAAGTCTATTGCATTATTAGTAATGAGCTTAGTTGGACATCCAAATCTTAATAGAATATTGGTTTCAAGGAAGGTTATGATAACAACGTTTGTGGCTTGCCTTGAAGGTATGGCCTTTATCCATTTCGTGAAATAGTCTGTGGCTGTGAGGATCCATTTGTGTTGGGCAGAGGAAGGTGGATGAATTTCACCAATGAAGTCTAAACCCCATTGTTGAAAAGGTATTTTGGGAGAGATTGGCTTGAGGGGTAATGGTAAAAGCTTTTTCTTTCCCTAAAAAAATTGGCATTTGTGATAGGAGGTCACATATTTCTTGACATCAGAAAATAAGGTAGGCTAGTAGAAACAAACTCTAAGGATATTATCTACAATGGTCTTCCAGTAAAGGTGTCCTCCTTAGTTACTTGCATGAAAATCTTGTAAAACTCTGTCAGATTCATCTTTTAAGAAGAAATTTAGAAGAATACCTTCATGATCTCTCCAAAACAAAGCATTATCTAATATACAAAATTTCAAGGATTTCATCTTTAAAAACCTACTTCTAGTCCTAGATAATTCTGGGGGAGTTTGTAGGTTCTGTAAAACATAAATAATATCAGCATACCAAGGTGATTCAGCAAATGCTTGGCTAATTAGTGGAGTCACCATCTCCTCTCCATCATCTATTGCTGCAATAAAGTTTATATCCAAGGCCTGATAGTTCGATTCAACCATGAGTTTGGCTAAACCTTGGCCCTTGGTTAACTTAGTAGGTTTTATTTCTATATCATACTCTAAAATAGTAGCTCTCCACCTTCCCCTCTTTCCATCTAGACCTTCTTGAGTTAGGATGTCTTTGACTACTAAATTTGGAACATAGGCCACTACATGAGAATATAAAATGTATACACTGAAATCTTTAATTGCCTTGACTAAAGCCAAGTCTTGTTTTTCCATTATATTGTATTTTAAGGGGGCATCTCTCAGGGCTTTGCTAAAGAAAGCAGTAGGTTGTTCATAGCCTTGGTCATTATTCTACAATAGAACTACATCTATTGTGTGCTCAGAAGCAAAGGAAAATAAGATGAAATCTCTGTCAAACTTAGGGCTAATTAACATAGGTGTTTTAGTTAAGGCCAGTTTAATGTCTTCAAAATATTTTTTAGTCTCAACAGTCCATTTTATAGTCGAATCCTTTTTCAACATATTGTTAAGTGATCTAATTAATTCTGCTAGATTAGATATAAATCTTCTAAGAAAGCTATTTTTTCCTAAAAAATCTTGTAATTCTCTAATGTTCCTTGGGTGTTGTATTTGCAAGATGGCTTCTATTCTCGCAGGGTCTATTCTTATGCCATATTTTGAGATTATGTGACCTAATAAATTTCCTTCTTCTAACCCAAACAAAGATTTATTGGGGTTTAAGGAGATTCCATATTTCCTGCATTTAATAAAAAATTGCCTTAGATTATCCAAATGCTGATTGTCAGATTTTGAAAAAACAGTAATGTCATTTAGGTATATCACAAGGAAATCATGAATTTATTTCGCAAAGGCTATATCCATAGCCCTCTGGAAAGTTGCTCTTG
Organism: Pinus tabuliformis; assembly: GCA_031772625.1. Classification (NCBI taxonomy): domain Eukaryota; kingdom Viridiplantae; phylum Streptophyta; class Pinopsida; order Pinales; family Pinaceae; genus Pinus; species Pinus tabuliformis. The sequence continues at coordinate 1,264,759,777 of CM062807.1, read as the reverse complement.
CATTCATTAGCCCAAAACACATTTTAACATACATAAATGTGCCCCAAGGAGTAGTGAAGGCAGTCTTGGGTTGGTCATCTGAATGAACCAGAATTTGATTATAACCAGAAAACCCATCAAATAATTAGATTCTGGTTGATCTAACTACCCTTTGTAAAATGTGATCCATCTTGGGGAGAATGTAATTGTATTTTAGTGACACTTTGTTGAGGTTTTTGAGATCCACACAATGTCTGATATCACCAATTTTCTTCCTAGTTGGCACCAAGTTTGAGACCCAATCATAAAATCTGATTGGTGCAATTATTTTGGCATCATACATCCTCTGAATTTATTTTTCAATTGAAGGTAATAAGACAATATTGATCCTTCTAAGTTTTTTCTGAAATACTTTTATGCTAAATGATGTTGGTGTCATAGGATTTGAGGTCCTCATAACTCCAAGAAAAGACATACTGAAATTCTTTCAACAACTCAATGCATTTTACTTTTTTAGTGGGAGGTAATGATTTTGAAAGTTTGATCAGTTTAGGATTTTCACTGGTGCCTATATTACATTCCTTTATATCAGACCTTACTGGTTCCATTTTATGTTTCCTAGGAACATCATTTGAATCAAATAAATATTCTAGAGGGGTTAATCCCTTTGGTAAGAATATACCCTTGAGATTAATTACTTCGGTTTCTTCAATTATTATTTCATCAATCTCAATTCGCTCTAAGTTATCTACATCTGATTTAGTAAATTTAGTTGGGTTAAATCTATCTAGTTCATCACCTTCTATCTCATTAATTTCTAACTCATCCTTAGAGTAAGGATCTATGGATGTATCAGTGTTTATGTTGTGATTTAAAAACTATTCTTCTAAATTTAAAAATTTATTTATCTATTTATCAGTAGAAAATACTTGCCAATTCTTCAAATTATTTGGAATTGTAGGTCTATGCCTAACTTCAACAATATACTAATGGTTAGGTTTCAAGGGTAACTTGCAAGTGTTGGAAAACTTTTCTAAACTATGGGCTTGCATATTGTGTTTTCTGGGGACTACTGCAAACTTGGTTTCTAAGAAAGTATTAAGTATTTCTACAATAGTTCCTCTATAACAACTTAATCTAGGGTCCTTCGTCATATATACAACATCAATCTATTTTAAAACTAGTTCAGAGTCTCCCTTGACAGAAACTCTTTTAGCTCCAAGGTTCCTAACTAATTTAAGACCTAAAATTAGTGCTTCATACTCGGCCATATTGTTAGTACATTTAAAACTAAGTATGTATGCATGGACTTCTAAGTGATTATTCTCCAGATTGTATATCCATACTCTTGCTCCTACTCCAAACTTATTGACTGACCCATCAAACTCCAGATGCCATAATATCTCGTGCTCATAATTTTCATCATCCGGTGCAACAAACTTTTCATCACTTACAACAATTTGGCTACTTTGTTCATTAAAAAATTCTGAATTTTGGTTAGTTTCAATTTATGTAGAAACTTCAATTTATTTTGGTTTTGTATTAGTACTATCTGAAATTTCTTGTGTGTGATCAACATTATACAAAATAAAAGAATCAATGTCTGAATATACAAAGTAGATGGGAAAGTTTTGAGGTCGATCCTAGCTACTTACCATGTATTTCATTAACGTTTCTCGATATAGTTTCTTAGGTTGTCCAAAAATAGAAATTGTTGCATATGAAATATCTAGTTGTAAAGATCCTTGATGTTTGGCTCTCCATGATCTAGATAATAGCATGCCATACTTTGGTGGGATGTCAGCAACTACAATATCCATAAGGATGCTTTTGGCAGGATATTGGACTAGAGTAACACATAGGTCTTTAATCAATCCTAGACACTTTAATTGACTCGGGTCAAATGAGAATAAATCCTTGTAAGGTCTTTTAATGTCTAGGTTTAATTTCTCCATTACTGATTTGGGCATTAAGTTGTGGGAGGCCCCAGAATCCAACTTTGCATTATGTAGAATTTTATCATGGACACTAAGGCTGATATAAAAAAGTGGAACTCCTCCTTATACTGGTTTTCCATTAACATCTGGACCAAATATGAGTTTTGGTTGGTCATCAAACAGGTTAACAAAATCCTCATCTTCAACAATGTTTAAGGTCTGGTTTATTTGTGATTTGCAATTTTCATTCTTGATTAGTTCGGTTAAAGGGACTGAAATATTTAGCTTATCCACCTCTGCTCCCAGATTGGATTGCAAAGGGGATTTTTCTGTTTGAGGGTTTTGAATTTTCATAGCAGGGATTTGAGTAGGATGGCCTTCTTTTCCTTTATTGGGGACCTCTTTTTGTGGGTTTTCAAATTTGTTGTTTTGCGGTTTGTCCACTGGTTCTTTAGGCGGAATTGAAGTGGATGGTTGATCATCATAAGGTTGATTCGGGATTATATCTACAATGGTGGGGCTAGAAGGATTCTGGTTCTGTTTGGGGAGAATCTAGAGGATTTTAGACATCGGGGCTTTTTTTATTTTCTTAGGTTTATTTTGCACTGTTTTCTTGGTTTGGTCAGGGACATCCACGTTCTTTCTGATTCTTAGATTATACTATTTATGCATTTCAAAGATGACAAAATCATAACCTTGTTTATAATCAAATGACTCTCCAGACAGGATTTGAAATTGCTACAACATATGCAATTCTTGCTCATCTCGTGTTAGAAAAACAATATCCTCATCATCTAATCCCATTAAATTAATCTATGTGTCTTTTTCTGGGTCTTCAGGATGGGATGTTTCTACATAATTTTCTTGAAAAGTTGGACTAATGTTTTGATTCAGTCCATTTTTCCCAATGTTTTGATTTTGGTTTTTTCTAAAGTTTGGGTTTCTAACTGGAGGTGCTTGTTGATTATCCCATTTGGGTTTCCTTTCTATGTTATCTATTCTATCCATTAGTCTTTCCATACTTTTGGCTAAACTATCTATTTTGATGTCAGATGGTGAAGCTTCATCTTTAGCTGTTCCTCTCTTTTCATTTCTAACTCTAGCTTTTTTAGCTAACAAATTAGCTTCAACACTAATAGCTACACTTTGAATTTCTTCTAATGTTGGGGGGTTTCTTTCCCTAAGTTGGAATGCCATATCTGTGTCAAAACCATCAGGGAATTTTATTAAGGCTAAGTTAGGTGGAGCTCTAAGATTAACTGGGATTGCGTTATATATACTGTTAAATCTAGTGCAGTAATCTTGAACAGTTTCATTAGGTCCCCTTCTAATATTTTCATATTCTGAAAGGATTTGTAAGGGATTCTTCTTCTTTTCCTGTCTATTCAAAATTGTTGATGAAATGCTTCTAAACTATCAATACTATTATCAGAAAATTCTCTAAACCATTTCCTAACATCACCAACTAAAGTCTGAGCAAATAGTCTCATTTGAACATCCACAATATCAATTTCATGTAGTTCAAAGTAATCTGTCATCTTATTGACATGGTGTTGTGCAGTGTAGTGTCCTGTGCCATCAAATTGAACAATTTTGGTCTGGTAGTCTGAGCGTCATAACACCAAGTGGGGTAGGTAAAACAAGAGGAGCATATCTATTTGCCATGGTTGTAGGCTGGGAGGGGTTAAGATGTGGATGAATAATGGGTGAAGAACCAGGACTAGTAGGTGGTGAATGGGATATGATAGGTTGGTGAGGAAGAGTAGGTACAAATAGTGGTGAAGAATGAACTTCGAAAAGTATTATTGATGAAGTTGATGGAAAGAATGGTGAACTTAAAGTGATGGAAGACTATTCAGAAAGCTCAGGGGATGTGAAAGTATCAACATATGACTATGGAGATTTCAGAATGTACTCATCAATGGATTTGTTGGCCCATTGAACTTCAAGGTCTGCAACAAATTCAGGATCTAGAATAGTTTCACTGAGTGCACTTTCAAATTTTGTTCTAAATAACGAAAGATCAAATGACTCATCAAATTCAAGTTCTTCTAGAAATAACCATTCATCAAGGCATGAATTAGCTTTAACTAAAGGTGTCTAATTAACTGAACATTCTTCTTTTTTGGATTTTCTTGAAATCAGGTTGGGATTATCAAATACTAGGGTAGGATTTGGGTCTGGATTAGCCCTAGTAAAATGAATCTTCCTAGAAGCCAGAATTTCAAAATTTTTAATTGTTTTTGTGAGATTTTTTTTTTTTGAAAGAACTTCTAACGAATGAGTTTAAGAGGCTTAAAATAAAAATTTAGGATTTTCTTACAACTTTATTAAGACCGGGGATTCGAAGTTCCCAGTATGGTCGCCACTATGTTATCACTCAGCAATTTTCCCTAGAAGTTTTTAGAAGAAGGAAAGGGCCGAGGTAAACACAAACCAATCTTTCAAGTATAGGCTCTAGCCAACCTATGACTCAGAGAGGGCTCTCTCTGTATGATTTAGCTTTGTTTTCTGGGATTTTAGGCTAGTTTTGGAGGTTTAGGGGGTTTTGATTTGTATTGAAGGTTAGATGGTGGAATCCTTAAAACAGATGAATAGAATGATGTCTTTGGACTATTGGGCTATGAAGTCAAAGAAGGGTAGCAGAACTAGAATTAACTCATTAAAGGGAGTGTTCAATGGGTAAGCTAGCAGAGTAAAGTGTAGGAGTTTGGGCCAGATGGGTGGAATGAATCTTAACCAGGGTGGGAGAGCACTTAAGAATTCTCAGACTGGGTTTAAAATGAGGAACATAGGTTAATCACCAATAAAGGGTAATTAAGGATCCTTTACCATAGATCAAAGGGTGGCTACCTAGACTAGGGAGCAATTAAGAATTCCTTAATTGAGATAATTTACAGAAAACATTAAAATGCACAATAGTTAAAACATAGTGCAATGAAGCAAATTCTGAGATATCATTCCATATTATAGCATTCAGAATTCAGATACATTAAATACTATGGAAGTTTTTTTAAAGAAATATAACAACACAAGAGAAAATACTTGTTTGTACTTTGCACTACACATGAATCTAGTGAAATGTCTTGTCTTTATTCATTAATCCAGCTTGCTGGTCCAAACAGTTATACAATAGATTACAGTCTTTTGATAAAGAAAGTCTATAGAAATTTCAAAGAATCCACCCTACATACTTCGAATGGTGAAGTATTTATACAAAAACTATTACAAAATATCTCAAATCAAACTTGAGATTTATTCTAGGAAATATAAGCATCTTCCTGCAAGAAGATAGAGACAACTATTGAACTATTTCATGTTGTCCCTTTTATTGTGGTACTACTGGATTTTATGGTTGGATTTGTATCCCTTTATGTTGGCTTGCAGTTGTAATCTTTTTACGTAGGAATCTTCTTCAATTTTGATCTTTCACTTGATACTCTATGACCCTAATACTCTTTGACTATGCTGCCCTGTTTTCATCTGTTTACCTGGCTTCTCTCATTTTTACTATGTAGTAACTTTTTGCTATAAATTTATCACAATAAATCAGTCATTGTCTCCTACCATTCTAAATTAGGTAATTTTACATCCATCATCCTCCTATAGATCTCATTAGCTTCACTATACTTGGCAAAATTGGGCTTGGTGAGGAATAAGTGTTTTATCTCATGCTCCAGAAAAAATAAGTTGTCAAATGTGTTGTACAAAACTTTGCCTGTTGCCAGCGATTTTATGGATGAAGTACTAGCTTGTTCCTTAGACAATTTTCTAAGTCTATTACCATAGTCCAACCGTGCCATGAGTTTATCATTAATAACTAATGGACTAGGCAATCCTTTCTCCCTCAAAATATGGAATTTAGCCATGAACCTATAAATGGCTACCTGCATGTTATGGCACTTTTCTTCTAAGTTCAACATTAGGTTTGTCTTGGAAAGCACCTTCATTATTTCCAAGATGGTTTTAGTCCTATCTTATATATTGCATTCATGGAGCTCATTCCTATTCTTGTTGTTGCGGAAGTGGATGAGTCTATTGGCGTCCCCAGGCTTATCTCCCAACTCCTCCTTTACTTTTTGGATAGCTTATGTAGCTCTCTTTATTAATTCTGTTTGTTCAAAAATAACTTGAATTGATGGCCAAATATCATTGAAAAAGTCAATGATAGTCGGCCCACAACATTTCCTTGTTTTTCCCAAGGGGTTTCTCCAATGTTAAATGTTTCTCTAAGACTTTGATTCTTTGACATTCTTTGGGCCTTTTGTGCCTCTTCCTTTTGCTTATGTTGCGCAAGTTTGTAGTCAGTTTCCAAACTTGCCACCTTTTCTCTTAGCCTATTCATTTTTGTAACCTAGATAGACATCCCTTCCACGGCTTTAACTAATTTTGCTTCTTTCTCACCTGATGCACCTATTGGTAGATTCCGTGGTAACTGGAAAAGTTGTGGCAGGTGGAGTTGCTGGTGTCATTGAAGCTACCAGGGTAGAAGGGAGTGTTGTAGTTATTATAGGGATGAAATCTTTAGAAGTTGTGGCCAAGTCACCTTGCTTCCATTGAATTAAAGCATCTAACTCCTTTTCTGTCTCCTTTAATTGATCATTAAGCTTTAAGACCAAGTCCATCAACTTCTCATGTTTGGTTTGGCTCTCTAATACTTCTAGAGTTTGAGGATGTTGCAGCTGGGGTATTTTTAATTGCCTCTTAAGTGCAACAATATCATCGCTTTTATTCTTTATAAGCTTCTATGTAGCTTTAATATCCTTGGGATCATGTCCCAATTCAATCACTAAGTCCTCTAAGGACTTGATATTGGCACCCTTGGACTGTGAGGAGGCCTTCTTTAGCTGAAATTGTGCCAAAATGTTGTTCAAAGAGTTTTGTAGCTGATGAGAAGCTATGGCTTTACCTATTAGGGTGGAGTATATCATCTCTCCAGCTTGTTTATGCAGTTCAATCTGGTCTATGGGATGAATATCCCTTGCCAACACTTCAAAGTCAACCCTTTTGAAATCAGATGCTGTTTTGGGCTGCTGTGATGTAGGTTTAATGAAAGACATCTATAGTTTTCCCTCTCTAATGTCAAAGACTGACATTAATCTGGTTTGATTTGTGGGAGTCAGCTTTAGGTATTGAGCATATGTTTGGGCCTTAAGCCTCTCATTTCTCACTTTGATTTCCTTGTACTTGTCTTTTATGTCCTGGTCTTTATCAATAGGCCTACTAAAGGATGACACTTCCACACTAAGTTGCCTTTCCAACATCTGAGTCTGTGATGTGGAAGGCTCTTGTATGTCTTATGATGGAGTAGTAGGCCTACTTCTTTCTACCACTGTGTTGGTAACCTGTGTTGATCCTTTAGTGTATTCCTGCTCAGAGGTTGGATTGAGCCTTCGCTTTTTGTTGTGACTTGTTTCTTGCTGTAGATTGGAGGTGCCCATTCCTGAAGTGAAAGCTCCCTCTCTGTTTCTTTTTTGAATCTTCTCCTCATTCTAAGGAGTATACATGACTGGAGGGGTGCTAATGACTCTTTCTTGTTCTTCTAGTACCCGTTGGAATGTGCTCTCATCAAGCTGCTTTTCCAAACCAATCAGAGCATTTTCTACATCCACACTCATGTTGTCTCTATCTACTAAAATATTTTCCACCCATTCTATTTGATTTACATATGCCTCTCTTTTTGGTATGGGGTGGTGGATGAAAGGTCCTAGCTTGACCTTTTTCCTTTTCTTGTTAATGAACTCTAAAGGGTCATATCTCCATACGAAACTTCTTTGGAATTTCAGGCTTTACAGGATTAGGTATGTGTCTTTCCCTACCTTTCTGGAATTGCATATGAAGGGACCTAACAGATCTTTGATTTTGAAATTGGCCTTCTTCTTGGCATTGAATAAGTTGACCTCATCTGCATTGATGATATGTCTGTAATATTCTAAGGAAAACAACCTCATGGGGAGGTATATTGGAAACTTATATGGTGCAAGTGGGAAACCATATATTTTGTTTTTGTGTGGTTTTGGTAAATGTATAAATCACCCACTTTTGTTTGCTTAGAGAGATGGAGGACTCTCTTCATCTCTGGGCTTATCCTAGGTGGAGGATTCCCAATGAGCATAGTCATGATTGGATGTGCAAAAGAGTCTATGAAGTCAGAGTATGTATATGCTGATCTAAACTCATTGTTGTGGGGAAAAATCCCTATGCAGGACGATCCTATCCACCTAAGGTGTGACAGTACCTTAGCAACAAATGAATACAGCTACTTCGGTTTCTTCCTTTATGAAATATGAAAGAGAGGAGATTGGTAGACTTACCGTTATCTTCCGGTTGTCCCTCGATCTAGATCCTCTCCTCTTTGCGTGTCCACAGCAACTTGCCTCCTCGCTTTTGCTTCCACAAGATCACAAGAGAACAACTACCTGTGACAAGAGAACAGCTATTTGCAACAAGAGAAGGACACAATACAAAGGCAAATATACATATTCATAAATGATTCAGGATTAGAAGTAAATCAAATACAGTAATGCAAATCATAAAATAAACACCAACATATAGGAAAGAACCAAGAAGCTTTATTGATTGATAAACAAGGTTCAGGAAGAGATACAACCCAAAGGGTTCCAACCCATCATCTCCTTCCCAGCAGAATGGAATTCCTTCTTCAGCCCCTTTCAAAGCATAAGCACCCAATGATCCAACCACAAACCAACATCAATTCTTTGCAATTACAATAATCCAGCCTCCCCTGACCTCATGAGAGAGATCTATATATAGGAGTTTTGGAGAAAGGATGAGTCAGCTTGAGGCTGGTATGAAGCTGACTAGTGTCCTCTCCCACTTCAGTTCTTGAGTCCACTTGGAGGTTCTTACTTCCACTTGGAGATTTGGAACCTCTTACTCATCACCAGTCAAATTCCCTGATCCAAGTGTCATTTTGGAAGCTTCCTGGGCATTGACACCTTGAGAAATGAGTCTGCCACTTGTCCAGTTACGCTCAGCGCAGGTAGCCTTCTTTGCAGTTGACATTCAGCGCAGGTAGACAGTGGAGCAGTTGACATTCAGCGCAGATGCTCAGTGGAGCAGTTGACATGATCCAGAATTGCTTTGTTTTTGAGTGTTTTCAGGTGGAGAACTTTTGTGAACTGCTGTGGTTTGCTGGCCTTGTTCCTCTAGGGGTAGGAACAACATGTTTAGGGACTTTGGATCCCTTAATTATTGACATTCCATGCTCAGTGATGCAAGGCACAAAAATGTCTATAACAGTTGCCCCCTAAAGTATGAGGCCGTTTATCGGGTGAAATGCTTTATCCAGGGGAGTCCGAAGTTCATCCATTTGCTGGGAGGAGACCTGTAATAAGATACAATACAATACATTATGATTCATTCTGCTTTCATGATCTAGCTGAGGTGGGCATTCCCATGCTCAGCTTTGTAAATACATTTTGGTACATAGAACAGACGATCGTCTGATGGTAGACTGATAATTCTAGCGAAACTATCATCCTTTGAGCAGGATGATCATCTGCTGCAATGATGTACACGTCAAATGTCTTTATTTTCCTGAATATATATCGCAGCCCGGATGGATGAAACTAGATCCGGGGTCTTCAAACTCGTTCGATCTTCACTCTAAGTACAAGTCGATCCATGTGAGAATTGCGCTGAAGTCGAACATGGAAAGACATCGCTTGATTACTGGTCAATGATGTAAACCGTTAACAAGCGCAAGAGGAATCACCGATAATGATAATGACCCTCAAGGTACTGCAGTACAATTCACGTGGTGTGAATAAAGAACTTGGCGTCGAACACCACGCAAAATCTTCTGGTCGAAGGTCATTGATGTATACCTGTCGCCGGAAGTGAGAAACTTGCCATTGAGGCATGCAAGCTTCAAAGTACTGAAGGGGTTGTTCCTAGATCAACTTCTTGGATAATGAGCTGATGTCGACAAGAAGCGATCCGTCAAAGGAGGGCCTTAATGAATCCCACATCAGTGACACGGAATGGAGCTAATGATTTTAGTGGAGGTGAAAACAATCTGTGACATATGATTCAGGGTGGCGGTCATGAATGGATGAAGGATAATGTATGGCAGTGGATGGGACCTGGTTGACTCTTTCTGAACGACTTCTCTTGAACATATGGCGACATTGATGCGATGGATTGGTAGAATTACCCCAAGTATGGATGGTATGGCGAGACCATGGTGATGTGACCGGTGAATGAAACAACCCAACCCGATGTGGTATGGAGGAAATGTGTCATGTTCAAGAGCGACCTGCTACCATCAAAGACTTCTTGATTTTTTCCCAATTTTTCCCCAGTCATTGCTGACCAGTACCTCTTTATTTTTGTCAAGTTTGAGGAGGATAACATATGCTTGTTTTATAACCTGCCCTTCGGGCAAGCCTATCGCTATGTTTTAACGAGCCTAGCGATAGTGAAACTCGTTCTCGTCTAAAGACAAGTTTGTCGCTATTTAGTGATTTTAACGAGTCTAACGACAAGGAAAACTCGACCCTTTTCATTTTTAGAGAGTCTGAAAAGGTACATAAAGTTAACTCCAAAATTCCTTTTTCGTCATCTAATCCCTTAAGTCCGAAAAAGTATAAAACAATACAGAAGGGATGAGTTTTCGATAGTTTTAACGAGCCGAACAAAACAAGCGCTCGATATTTTTGTGCAATAATCCCTCAGGTCCAAAAAGATTAAAATCTAGAGGAGGGATAGCTATTCCGGTCGTTTAACGAGCTGGAAGGCCAAAACTCGGCTATCTTTTCATATTTTACGAGTCAGTTGAAAAGAGCTTAAAGAAGACTCGTCTTCTGAGGAACGAGTGATGAACAGGGGTAGCAGCTGATTCCAGGTACAAGTTGGAATTTTCCAATCACGGCAGTGTCACAAGGATGGCTAGGTGAAATCACTCTTCGCAGCTGTTCCTCAAAATGGGTAAACAATCAAATGGAGGTAAACGATCGACCAAATGAAAAGTGGAGGTGACGGTGCAAACACGACCAAGGCTTTTATGGTTGATCAGGTTACATATACAATGGTTATTTACCGAGATGGGTTCATTTTTTAACGAGCTTGAATGTGCCAAAACACTGCTCAAGCTTATGTTTATTTTTTAACGAGCATGAATTCCGCATTAAAACTGCTCGAATCTTGCTTTTCTATTTTTTAACGAGCATAAATTCCGCGGTAAAACTGCTCGATATACCAGTCATATGATGAGATTGTCTCATGTGAGATCGCTATTTTTTTAAGGAGTTTCATCTCACTACGCTTTACTCCATATCCTTTCTTTATGCAAGTTTGGAAACGGCTAACCCAAAAAAAAGATAAATAACCGCTCTTTTCTTGCACTCCAAAAGGTTTGCATGCCCCCAGGTATAAAATACAATTTCAAGGTTTCCCTCCTTCTTCTCACCTCTGCTTTTCTTTGGGTGTTCACAGCTACTTGTCGTCTTGCTAGTCCAGTTTTAACGGGTCTATACAAGGTCACAAGAGAGCAACTACTTGTCTTCTCGTTAGTCCAACTTTCAATAGATTTTTTGCAAAATCGCAAGAGAACAGCTACTTGCGACAAGAGAGCAGCTACTTGCGACAAGAGAAGAAAACTACTCAAAGACAAAACATTTGTGTTACTGAGGGAGGCTTACCTCTTTTTGGTTACCCAAATATTGTCTCGTTAGACAAAACACTTCCTTGGCCTACCTTTTTCAGGTTACCTAAAGATTGTCTCGTTAAACAAAACACTTCCTCGGCAATGCCTACCGAAATAGACAAAGGTGAGTGAAAAGCAGATTATTCCACTCACATAACTTTGACAAAAGAATCTTATTCTAGAACAACCCTCTTTCCTAGACGGACGGGGTACGGACTAGTCATATTCTCCCGCGGAAACCTACCTTATACCCAAAGTTCTCTGCCGAAGCAGACCAGGACACATGCCCCCTGGGTTCCAGTCATGTCCTCCCGGATTACTCGCGCTCATCAGGAGGACGGACCGTGGGTTGAGACACTTCTTGCGTGAATAGACCATTTAGGGATGGTATACGACTATTTGCGATGTGTGATCCGGGAAACGAAAGTTGGTCCACGAGCTTGACCATTCTTCCTTCATGCGGAAAACACATTACTCTAAAGAGTGAGGAGACTATTGCTCCCATGCAATATATATAGTCTCGTCCAAGGAGTAGGTTATAATCCAAGGGTCCTTGAACGACCATCACGTTCATTTGAACGGTATTCCCTTTTAATGTTATTGGCACATTGGGGAGGATCCCTAAAGGGTGACTGGTTCCCTTATCAAAGCCTGATAGATTTCTCATTGCAGGCGAAAGCGCAGGTGAACCAAGCGCTTTCCAAGCAATAGAGGAAAGGATACTCACAGATGCCCCTTCATCAATAACTGTACCAGCCATTACCATTCTATATATTTGGACAATAATTCTGAATGGTATGCTAGCTGGCAAGCGGGGTCTGCCTAGTTGGTTCCAGTCAAAGGACACAACCAGGTTGCTTGGTGGTGGGACCGAGTAAACGGCCGGATAGCGCTCTGATGAACTTCCTTCCTGCGATAAAGGAATGGTGGCATTGCCCCCTTGATCATCAGAGTTAGTGCTGATGAAGAGAATTTGGACGGTGTCGTCTTTATTCTCCTCTGTGATTGTGTCATCTGAAGATAGAGCCTCTGAAGGCAAAACCAGGTCAACTGCCGTTTCAACCTTTAGACTTTCGTCAGGTATGGATTCAGACGGTTTATCTTCAATGACATGTGCTTCGGCTGGCCACCTGGGCGGGTCAACCGGATTCTCAACTAGCGAGGGACTTGGCAAGAGTTTTTGATATCCAGGAGGAAGATTTGCTCGTAATATCGGGCGATCTTCCAGAACTCTTTTCGCCTCGTCTAAGAAGGGACAACGGTGGATGGCGTGATCGCCTTCACACAGTCTGCAGGGGAATTTAGTTTTCCCGCTCTGTCCTGGAGCTTCACTCCCACTAGTTGACGGTGAACAATTGACATGGCTATCAGAGGATGATGCTACCGAATTGTGCAAACGGGGGGACCAGTCTCTTAGTATCTGGGGGATACATGGACAATCTCTATGGAAGTGGTCTCCCCTGCATATGACGCATGGCGATTTAGGCCTTACGAGTGTTGTGTGTGGATTTTTGTTAGATGACGATTGTTTGCCCCCAGTCGCCTTAGGCTCCTTCTGCTTCTTTTATTTCTTCTTCTTCTCCTTTTTATCCTTAGGAATCTGGTTCTTTGACCGACCAGTTCCGTCAAGCAAAGAGGAAGGAGGAGAGGAAGATGAAGTAGAAGGCTGGGAGGCAACTCTTGTCTGATCTAACTGTTGACTCGACTGTTCAGGAATGGTGGCATTCTGAACGACACTGGTTGAAAAGAGCCATACAGGTAGGCCAATTGTCAATCCTGGAAGCGACAATGTGGCCATGTGGGGCGCACCAACATCTCCCCAAGAGGAGAAGGGACTAGGATTCCCACCAAGGGGAATTCCTTGGCTGGTGTGCTCCATCTTTTCAACCCAAAGATCAACTTGGGAATACGGGTGATTGTTCCGTTTAAAATAAATTGTTAACGACGCTTTAGACACAACTTGCTTTTTCAGTTTTAAAGAGTCGAGAAAAAGCTAAAGATGACTCTAGTCTCCTTCGATGTTTTAATGAGCCCGAAGTGACAAATGCTCGGTTGGTCTTTTTCTGTTATAGAGTCTAAAAAAGGCCAAAAGAAACTGCTCTAGAGATCTAGGCAGAGGGTGTGCCAAACTTTTCGCAAAACCACAGAATACGTTTTACGGTACGGGTGGTCGATCTTCGTGAATGCTGTGTTCACTGCATTGCGATCAGTAGGGCGGCCGACACGGCTTCCTAAGGATAAAGGATATATGCCTATAGGGGTCTCCCAATATATACGCGACGGTACGTGGGAGCACAAGTCCGTATTAGTGCTATCGTCCCTCAGGAGGAATCACCCACCTTCTTAGAGATCGACAGTCACTACGTTTAACGACGCCGGAACACGTCTCTACCTAGACCTCTATGATGAGCGTTATGTTGCAAAGCGTTGTTAGGTTCATTCAATATATTTTAAGTTGATCTTTTTAAAGTTTGTCTTTCAGGATCACCACGAGATGTATTGGTACAAATTCCTAAATGCAGCCTAAGATGATAAGCAAGCTTTATAATCTTTCATCTTTGAAAATCCTATCTACTAAGGGAAAAGAGAGCGACTATCTTTTCTCAAAGAGCAATCAGCACACTCTAATGCACTCTTCCTAGATCCAACATGCAATCTTATCAAAATGCAAAATGCACAATGCAGGTGTTTGTTTTCACTTTCTTAGTATAAATGCCTACAAAGAAATCTTTTTGCACAACTTCGAATTTGCTTTTAAATGACTGAAAAATAAACAAGTTTACTTTTTCCCAAATCAGCAAGGGTAGAAGAGATTACAATCACTTTGCGATTTTTCGAAAGAAATACTTGTTTCGACACTTAAAAGTGACAAATTCAAACCAATAAGCAAAAGCAAATGATAATCAAACTGCAAACAGCCAATGAACTCTATCCTAAGATCACAATCAATCAAACAATCAGATCTGAATCAAGGCTACAGAATGACTATTTCGCTCATGCAAAGGAAAACTGTAAATGACGCCACAAACACATAAAAACACTTACAGTCTTTTTGTACAAAAATGAGGCAGAATTCAAGCAAAGAAAAGGGGTTACAGAGGTGGCACCTATGCTGGTTAAAGGCTGCAAAAACAGAGATCAAAACAGGGCAAAAGACAGCAAGGAACCCCAGCTGCACAAGGCCACACTGGTTCAGTGCAGGTGTAACACTGTTAGTTTGACATTCAGTGCAGGTAGCCTTCACGGGACCTGCGTTGAAATGCAGACTGCCTTCACAGTGTCTGCGCTGAAAGGAGAAACTCTCGTTTCTCTTGGTTTCCGGGTCATAAAATGCTCAAAAATCAACTGTTTCAGGCCAAATCAGAAACACAAGCAAGGTATAAACAGAGGGATGCTTTGAGAGGGTACTAAAGACTATCACAAAGGATCATCAAGTCATTTGTGAGTCCATTGTTAAGATCATAGACAAAAACCCATTGAAGGATCAAAGCAGCAACATTCTACTTTGCAAAGCAGTTCAATTGTTGCTGTTGAGTCTATGAAGTAAACAATGATGTAAACACAAACAAAATGACTAAAGAAAAGTTCTTCCCCAATGGAGTCGCCAATTTGTTGTGGGGAAAAATGCCTATGCAGGACGATCCTATCCACCTAAGGTGTGACAGTACCTTAGCAACAAACGAATACAGCTACTTCGGTTTCTTCCTTTATGAAATATGAAAGAGAGGAGATTGGTAGACTTACCGTTATCTTCCGGTTGTCCCTCGATCTAGATCCTCTCCTCTTTGCGTGTCCACAGCTACTTGCCTCCTCGCTTTTGCTTCCACAAGATCACAAGAGAACAGCTACCTGTGACAAGAGAACAACTACTTGCAACAAGAGAAGGACACAATACAAAGGCAAATATACATATTCATAAATGATTCAGGATTAGAAGTAAATCAAATACACTAATGCAAATCATAAAATAAACACCAGCATATAGGAAAGAACCAAGAAGCTTTATTGATTGATAAACAAGGTTCAGGAAGAGATACAACCCAAAGGGTTCCAACCCATCATCTCCTTCCCAACAGGATGGAATTCCTTCTTCAGCCCCTTTCAAAGCATAAGCACCCAATGATCCAACCACAAACCAATATCAATTCTTTGCAATTACAATAATCCAGCCTCCCCTGACCTCATGAGAGAGATCTATATATAGGAGTTTTGGAGAAAGGATGAGTCAGCTTGAGGCTGGTATGAAGCTAACTAGTGTCCTCTCCCACTTCAGTTCTTGAGTCCACTTGGAGGTTCTTACTTCCACTTGGAGATTTGGAACCTCTTACTCATCACCAGTCGAATTCCCTGATCCAAGTGTCATTTTGGAAGCTTCCTGGGCATTGACACCTTGAGAAATGATTCTGCCACTTGTCCAGTTACGCTCAGCGCAGGTAGCCTTCTTTGCAGTTGACATTCAGCGCAGGTAGACAGTGGAGCAGTTGACATTCAGCGCAGATGCTCAGTGGAGCAGTTGACATGATCCATAATTGCTTTGTTTTTGAGTGTTTTCAGGTGGAAAACTTTTGTGAACTGCTGTGGTTTGCTGGCCTTGTTCCTCTAGGGGTAGGAACAACATGTTTAGGGACTTTGGATCCCTTAATTATTGGCATTCCATGCTCAGTGATGCAAGGCACAAAAATGTCTATAACACTCATGGAGAAGTGGGGTCCAAAAGATGATAGATTTGGGTTGGCCTCTGGTGTCAAGCTTTTGGAGAGTGAAAGGAAACTTATCCAACTGATAATACAAAAATAGATGGTACGATACATAAGAGTATTTGAACACCCTCTCATTGCCCATTCTTGTGAACTACTTATGCATTCTATCAGCTATAAAACTAGCAAATTCATATATGATTGCAGGAGGTTGCCCTGGGGTATAAATAGACATGAAGGCAAGAATAAGTTCATCAATGTATTCACTGGTAGAGTAACCCAACACACAGGATATCATGGTTACAATGTTTTGGCCCCATTTAGAGAAAAAAATTGCTACATATGGAGGGGGATCTTTAGGGATGTGTTTCTCCTCTCTAATGAACGTTTGGAACAATTAGGCCAATCTTGAGGTTCTTAGTTTGGGATACTGGTCCAACAAGTCCCCACTTGAGAGTGGGGTTAGGTTTTGCCCTAGTTGGAACTGCAACATTTCATTAATGTACTCGGCTGTGATAGTGAAAAAGACCTTTTCATCACGAGACATGATGGCTCTGTGGCTGGGGACGTAGCATGCATAACACATATGAACAACTTCTGGAAACATATGAACTTGGGAGAACTAGTACTTGGGTAAATTGGACTCCCAGAGGCCAATATTATCTATGTGGTTCAATCAGTTGTCTTTGCTCAATGAATTTTGAGCAGAAGCTCTATGGCAGTGGTATCTTTGATTTGGAAATCCCTATCGGCTAGGGGAAGGTGGTCCAGGTCTAGGTGTGGAGTAGTAATGGGTCTAACGTCCATGGCGACAGGAGAAGCCATAATTCAGTTCTTGTGGATTTGAATTATGTTATGAGGGGTTTTTATCCATAGTTTTGGGATTTTTTAAAGGGTTTAGGCAAGCAATTTCTTTAATTGATAGTATTTTTACTCAATTTCTTAATTTAAAATACTGCACAGGCCATAGGTTTTAAGATTTTGCAGGGGTAAGAGGTATTTTGTGGTGAAATACCTGGAATTGGGTGATTTGGCTCTGAAATTGCTGGTATACAGTAGTTGCAGCAGTTTGCATAGTCCTGGTATGGTTTTAAAAAGTTGGCTAGCTATCTGCAATGTCTTCTGGGGCGAAATTGGAAGTTTGTGGGTAAATTTGGCATTTGCAGTGGTTGGAAATGGTTTTTTTTTTAGAATTTACACAAAGAATGCGCGAAAAAGGGTAAAAGATGGCTTCATGGTATTTTATAGAGAAAATAGTTAATTCTTTGGCAGGTTCACTTTCAGATGAATAGTGATGGTTTTCCAGTTAACTGGGGGAAGTGGTTTTGGACAGCCATCACACTCCTTTCATGGTGCGGGAAGTATTTTGGAGGGATCACCTGATGCCATACATCGTCTAACACGTAGCATCAAGGACTGGGAGGAAAACCACTTTATTCAGCAGTTATTGTTCATCCATCGGGCAAGACCGATATGATTGTGCACCGTTGGATGTGGGGAAGGGAAGATCAATAGTAGTCGAGAGGTGAAGCTATGAGGGGGGGAAATGACGGGGGTTGATGGGGGACCCAAGGATTTAGTTATGGTGGTTTGGGATTAGTTTAGGGACTAATACAAGGTTAAGTGATTAGGCCGGGCTTTAGTGAGGGATTAGCAAGTCGGGTGAGGCCGATGCAGGATTAACTTAAATTTTTACTGGGGTTAGGTAAATTAAGTGAGATTATATCGGGATAAGGGGTAATTTATATTAGTTTTTATTTAAAACTAAGGGGTTGGGATATTCTATATAGGGTTTTAATTATTTACGGGAAAAGAGTTATAATGGGTTTATATAATAGAGTTAGTTAATTAATATGAAAGTGATGGCAGAGTGGGTTTCCGTAAGTAAAAAAAGGGGTAAAGTATATGCGGTTGCACGTTTAGATTTATACTTAGGATTAAAAATTTCGGTGGTTTTTTTGTGTAAAATGGTTTTACAAGGGGGTTCCCACTTTTCCTAAGTAAATGATGTCAACCATAGGAAAGTGTGATTTTATTAGGGAATTGAGAGGAAATGAAGGGGGAATGTGTTTTTATGAAGGGGGTTCTAGTACTTGTTTCCCTAAGTCATTAAGACGAGGGTCTGATCCCTCCAAAAGTCAAAGAAATGCTCTAAGCCTTTTTGACTTGTAGGATTCAAGTACTAAAACTTATTCATGGGAAATTAGTGAAGTGAAGGGGTTAAATGAATCAGGGGATGTTAAATAAGCCGTACTTAAACTTATTTATGGGAAATTAGTGAAGTGAAGGGGTTAAATGAATCAGGGGATGTTAAATAAGCCATATTGTGAACCATTGTCTTTGCTTTGTTTACTGTTTATGCATATTGGAAAGATGCATTTAAAACAATGACATAAGTGCTTTTATGTAATCACATGATATTTTTGCAACCTTTATACTACTTACCCATTTACTCATCCTACCATTTTTTCTTCACTTTATTAGGGTGCATTTAGGCTAGCAAACCCTTATCAATATTTTTATTTTCTTTACAAAGTAAACTATCTAATTCTAACCCTATATCATCTAAGGGCTCATATTAAAATGATGAACTCCTTTTATTTACTCTACCTATCTAATGATCTACCAAGATTATACTGTTTGGTAAGATTTTATTCTCTAACTATAAACATAAAATTCAAAGCATGGTATAATCAAGATTAAACAATTTGATTACCATGGATTGTGGCATGAGTAACAAGTTGCACACAGTCATTATTATGCATAAAAGTAAATAGTAGTGGAATTTTGACTTGCACACTTTCATGGTCTCTTTTTGTCTTTTGGGGTTCATATATCTTTCTTTTTTGCCCTTTTCTTATTCTTTTGTCCTTTGATTATTCTTTTAGGACACACCCTCTTTACATTTCTTTATTTTTTAATACAGAAAACATTTGCAGAAAACAAAGGTATGTACAATATTACAAGGTTTCACCTTAGTCATTCAAAATTATGACTCCTATTGGTATAGGAACCTAACAGTGCCTTTAGACCCTGCAGAAGGATCGCGCTACATAGAGCCAGTACACGACTACGATAACGATGATGATCTAGACTATATCTACAAGATAACCACGAGGGAGTAGGACTAGGTAAATCCAACCTCGAATGATAGGATCTCGTGGGAGCACAAAAGCTCCTGCACCTCAAATTCAAACGAGGAAAGAGAACAATGGCAGAACCGGTTACACGATGAAACCATGCTCAACTGTAACATGATAACAAGGTCGCTATGCTGCATGGCAACAGAGGTAAGAGATATACCTATATATGATGGGTTGAGTGAGATGGATGATTTCCTAAACAAATTTGAAAGAAAAGTACCAGAACGGCAATGTTACGACGCTCTAAAATGGGTACTGTGCACTACACCCGAAAGATGGTGGGGTACACATCAAACAAGTTTTTAGGACTAGATCGAATGCAGGAGGATGATGTGCACACAGTTTGGAAAGCCTAAGATGCAGATGAAAGCTGAGTATGACAAATGAAACAACTTGCACACCAACCTTTCCAGATGGGTACAAGTGTATGGTGTGCAACCTACATGAATGCACACCATCCTCACAATAGGAAACGCGACCAACAAGCCGGAGCAGGCAAGACAATGGCACGAATGACCCCTCTGATTGGGACCAGGAAGTATGGAAAAACCAAGCATGCGGAAGCATATTCATGTAGAAGCTTTTGAAAAACTACACAAAGCACTGAACATGGTCCACCATGTGAAACAAATTGACTGGGACTTGTGCGTACCAGTGGTTCTCTGGGCTTATAGGACCATGTGCAAAACCCTGACCGTGCAGGCACTTTCGAAGCTGAAGTATGAAGTGAATGTTGTAATCCATATGGAGCATGCATAGCCTAGTCCGCACATAGTAGCACCAATAGATAGAAGGGTTTGCGAATCTCAAAAAGAAGGGATCACACAGCCACAAGAAACAGAGCACATGGGACTTGAGGAAGAAATCTAATAGGGAAACCTTAGACTCCATACACTTGAAGAAGAAAGCGTACGATCAAGGAAGAAAAGCATTTTGATGGATGCGAAGGTCAAGAAGATGGAGGACGTAATACATAAATATTTTCTCAGCAGAAAGACCAGAATGTTAAGAAAGGGAGCATGAGATCACGATGATAGGGTTAAGGCCTATTATCGTGAATTGATCAATATGATCCCTTGGCTTGGACCACATATTGCTAAATGTACTGACCATGGTAGCGCATTGCAAGTAATAAAGTATGTGATGCTGACCATAATAGTAAAAGGACGAGATTCTCCATGTAACCTAATGAATGTTCAGATGAACCTTTTCATGGGTGGTGCAACCACCTGACTAGTCGAGGGAAGGATAGTGCTAGTGCTCCACACAGTTAAAAGGGAGCATGGGACTATAAACTATTTTGCCCATGAGCTACGCGATATGGGAGATGCGCACAAAAGCAAAGAGTCACAAGGTCTGCAACCACACACGGGGGGGTTGCACAGATTAGCTAGAAAGTGAGTATTCAAGTTACTGTTCACGATGGGATACTCGACTTAAGGAAAAATGGAACCGGCGACAAGCATTTAAGATATGATTTATGGGAAAAATTTGGGAAAATTTACTGCCAAGAAAGCATTAATGAAATGGAAATGGAGGGAATGGTCAAATTCGATTTCAAAAAGCGCTATAAAATACAAATGATTTCCTAGCAAACAACACTTAGTCATTTGTGAATTGAGTGATTGAGTAGAGCCCTGAGTGTTACGAGCAGAGTGTTGATTGAGCCATTAAGTTCGTGAATGATATATTTCCAGACGAATATCTTGGCAGCTGCTCAAGATGTTATGAACATACCAGAAGTGGCCGTCGAGGAAGCCACGTAGACCCTAACTATGGGGATGTCCAGAAGGTGTCAGGATTGTGGCAAAAATCCCAAAATCACCACACACACCAAGACATAAGAAGGAAAAACAAGCAATGGCTCTTGTACGTGTATCCCCACAAAACCCACTACGGAACAAACTGTCGATGGAGGATAAGGGGAAAGCTCTCACTATAGAAACAGATGAAGAAGAAGAAGATCTGTAGGCCCTTATCATCACAGAGGAGGAAGATGAAGGAATGGAGGTGGATACTCAGCCTATACACTCTGTGACAAAAATGCCCACGTATGTGCCCCTGTGAAAAGGGAAGGCCAAAGTGCCCAAGGGCCTGGACAAGACGAAGAGCTCGCTCCAAACCCCACTCCTCCAAGATGGAATTATGTTTGAAGGCACGCACCTGGGCCATGTGTAGACCATGAAATTCGAACATTGGGACCTCACTGACCGCTAGAATTTCCCTCACCTTGAGACAAAAAACTTCATGAAGTAGAACACCACGAGGGTGATGAAAACATTAGAGCCGCAAAAATGGTTGTGCAGAGTGGAAAAGGCCAGGCTACTGAACCTACTATGGGTGCCGCATTTCCATCGTGCCCCAATAACTATTTTTGTCATTAGGCAACTGCTTTTCCTGGTGCATGATGAGTATTTGTGGCTAGAGGAGCCCATCCCCATCACGACACACCTGATTCATTTCATTTCTTGGCTTCCATACTAAGGAAATGACCCCACGGTCATATCGAAAGGGAAGGACAATGATTTTTCCCTTGTGAAGGCTATGAAGATGAAGTACAAGTTGGAAAAGAAGAAAAGGGGCTATGCCATTTCGAACATCAAGGACAAAGCAGTATGTGTGGCAACCCAAATCCTGGTAGGAAAATTTATGTGCAAGTGCTGCGCGGACAAGGTACCTGCACCGGTGATCGCACTGGCCGAGAAATGCACAGAGGGGGTCCAATTTAACTGGTCTAAATTCCTTTGCACATAATTTTCAGAAAATTTCCACGAAGCCCAGGAACAGGGCAAAACGTTCGAATATGCATGGTTGTTACTGTCCATAGTGCTCTGCTAGAGGATAGTCAATTCCCCATAATTGACAGAGATTTACCATAGGTCGCAAAGTGCACTTCACTCTAGGCCAAAAAGGACATGAAAAGGATACATGACAGCAAGACCTTCTCAGTGCTCATGGAGATGAACATCTGAATGTGGATCAACCATAAGCTGCGGTTGTCACCCACGGTTTACAATAGTTTGCAGAGTTTTGCATAATTTAAGGCAGACATGCATAACATATATATCAAGGTGACAAGGACCCGGCGAAGCAGTGGACAAAGCTACCCTTTGTAGCCACCGATGATGCCATTTTCAATGTCTTGGAGGCATGGCTATCTGAATGGTGTGCCCCAGACATTGTAGAAATCGAGAATTCGACAGTGCAAAAGAAGAAAGATGATGCCAAGCTACACATCACAAAGTTGGTTGAAAAATGAAGGAAACAATAGAAGTAGAAGTGTGGGTAGTGCGAGATGCAGCACAAAAAGCAGTCGAGAAGGAAAAGGGCACAACAGTAGCAGCAACACAGGAAGAAGCCGCGAAGGCGGGTGGGGGACAAACAATGCCTTCGCAAGGGCAGGAAGAAGAAACAGAAGGAGGAGGTGTGGAACCATGGACCACATACACACAGCTGAAGTGCCAACACCCAGCAGAGCAGGTAGGATTTCGAAAGAAGGGAAATGCCTCGAAATTGTCCATTGACCCGATCACCCTAATCGAGTGTGATCTGCATGACATCGGCGAGACGGTGTGCGATGTCACAAATGAGGCTCTCCAATATTTCATGCAGGAGAACCAGACTGTGTTGGGGGCCCTTAGAGCATAGTTGCAGGATTTACAGGTGCACCCCCTCAGGTTGGTACCCTTTTGACCAACCTCGTAGTCGGATCCATGGTAGCAGAGCTGATGTTATATGCGCGGGTGACGAACACAATAGTGCTACTGGAAGGGGCACTAGTGACATCAAATGAGGCTGACAAGCCTTCCGTTAGTGAATTGAAAGGTCTCAATGTTAATCTAGCTACCCTCCCACACGAGACATTATATGTGTTATAGGATAAAATAACCGTAGAGCTACGAGCTAGGGAGAGCCGCACACTCCAAGTCCTTAGTGAGGAGAAGATAAATATGGGACAACTAAGCTTGCATCACGACGAATTGGTGTCGCAGTGTCAGTAGATGGTACATGTGATAGACAACGCTTGCCAAAGCGTCATGGAGCTATCTGTCCCAGCAGATATGCCAACGGAGGTGCGAATCCACAGGTTAGCAGCACGGGTCCGTGAGGCTGGGAGGAAAGGAAAAAGGTTTAGCTGGCGCTGAATCTTCAGATCACCGAGCTGTAGTTAAATGCGCAACCATCCACTACCCCAGAAGTCAGATAACAACATGCTAGCACTATCACAATGAGATTGGGTGAAATCGGAGGCGCAGTGCGAGATTGCACCAGCATGTTGGAAGAATCACTTGGGGTCCTCACAACTCTATAGGAGGATCCCAACATCCAACACTTAGAGACAGAGGTGCAAGAACTCCAACAGCAATATGAAGGTGTTTGAAGAGCTACGCAGACGATGGTCCTCACTTGGAGGCTTGTGAGAATGTAGTAAGCTAAAGCATTGAAGGAGTAGGTGGATGTGGCATGACATAAGGAAGCAATCCTCAAAGCGCGCGTCTAGCCTTAGATCGACGAGGCATTCACCATCATGGCAGATATCGAAGGAAAGCTCGCAGACATGCAGGGGATGCACACATTGATGCAGAGAAGCACTCCCGACACAGAGGTCTCGAAACAATGGATGCAACAAATCTAGCAAGCAGCAGCTCAGTTCGCTACTGACCTCAGTGCAATTCGAGAACAGTTAGAAGGACTCTGTGCACAGATTTCGGTGCCGACAAAGTGACTCGGGGGAGAGTCACGATGTTTGTGTTGGGGTCCTGTTGGGCATGTAATCCCTCTCAAGGCATGTTTTGGGGCTCAAAGCCCAAGTTTTGATTGAATCTTGTTGTAAAGCTCCACGAATTACGGGCGCGGGGCATGAAATTATGATAGAGTCACAGGGTTGTCCACCCTAGTTTGTAATGTTATGTTAGCCAGAGAGACATACCCATTGTCCGTGGACCATGGGATTGTATAAATAGAGCGAGGCTCTAAGTGTAGAGAGGAGATATAGAATAGATTATGAGCATGAGAAGACTAAGTGATTGAGTTGAAGGGTGAAGTGTGTCTTTTGGTCGTAGAGTAGGAGAAGGCTCTACAGCTGAGTGCACAGAGGCCTAGTAGTCCACATATGAGTGTGCGGACTCCTGCAGTTGAGTGCACAGGGCAGAGTCGAGTCTGTAACCGAAGAAGGAATTAATAAAGAGAAGTTTTGTCATAATTCTGTGTATCTATACTTGGGTTCATACATGTTTGATATACTTTGCAAATATATTGTTTATTTACTGCATGCACTTGTATGAATGATTTATATTGTTAAGTATAACTTAAAGCATGCAAGTAGGTTAAGATTATCAACTAACATTGGAATACGAGTAAGATCTTGGGTAATAAAGCATAGTGTGGCATTTAGCCCCTTGGCAGGGCTACGCGAAGGTAATAAATCAAGCTACAAGGTGGGGAAAGTGCAGGAAGCAACCTGCACACAAGGTAAAACTACGAACCACGTGACCTCATCAGACATCTCCAGGGTGTGGAAACCTGGTTCTAGCACCCTCCCATGCTACTTCGAGTGAGACCTTAGTCCGTGCTCCATGGACTGTTGTCGAAAGGGCCAGTAGTACCGGGATTTTTTTGGCTAAATTAACTCTAAACCTGGGTCAGGCCTCAATAAGCCAACACCAATCATGAAAAATAAATAGATAAATCATTATTTTTCTTATTTTTCTCTAAGGATAACTAATTAATCATCAATTGATTACTATTATTTGTTAAATTTGACTAAATCCCTTAGGAATAATTAAATAAATCATTATTTGTTTATTATTCCTTAACTAATTCCTTGAGATAATAAATAAATAATTTATTATTTCTAAATAAATGTTTAAATACTTTTTCTCTCCTAAACAAATATAATAAAATATTCCAAGTGGTAGTTCGAAGAAAGGGATTAATAATATTTTATTATTGCTCATTAGTCGAAGATAACTCAATATTTTGTTATAAATAAGAGGTCTTTTCATTCATTATTCACTTTTGGTTATTTTTATTTTTGCAGTCACTGTTGTAACTTTGATTATTTTCATTGTCGCACACGATATTTTGTTGGGTTTATGCATTATAGAGGAGAGAGACTTTACAAAAGCTGAAGATGTTTGAGGAAATCCAAGAACCCATCCCATAGAGGGGGATTGGTAACATTTATCTATTCTCTTCACAGGT
Source organism: Pinus tabuliformis (assembly GCA_031772625.1). Taxonomy (NCBI): domain Eukaryota; kingdom Viridiplantae; phylum Streptophyta; class Pinopsida; order Pinales; family Pinaceae; genus Pinus; species Pinus tabuliformis. Next base: position 1,264,734,147 of record CM062807.1, on the reverse strand, counting down.
GTTATTATTAAATTATTCTTTACATATCTGGTTTCCATTAGATGTTTGGGGTTATTACTGTTTCTTTCACTGTTTAAGTATGATCGTAGCATATATTAGAATTTTGCAGGTTTTGTTTCTATCCATAGCTATAGATCTACAATGTTTAGCAATCATTTCTATTGTTGAGATTGTTTTTCATCCACAATCTTAAGTGGGTTCTTTTCGTACATCATTGAGAAGAAAACACTACAACAAATTGGCGACTCCGTTGGGGAATAATTTTGCTTCAAAAACGTGGGTCTCCAATACAAATTGGTGACTCTGCTAGGTTTTATACTTCAGATCCAGAAACCTAGGTGACCTTTTGTTTGCAACTTAGGGTTTCTTCTTTTTTCACTTCTATTAATGTACCCTAGTGTTTTAACCCTAGATCTGATAAATTTCTAACTTCCACAAGCTTTCTGGTCATTTCCTTAGGTCACAGGAACCAGCTATGGCAAAGGCAACACTTTTTTTTCCAAAATTTGTAGACCGAGATTCTTAGAATAGAAATCATAGTTTTCAACCCAAAAGGTGTGATCTAGGCTTTAGAATGTAACTTTCAACCCAAAAGGTGTGATTTCATAAAAAAAAACAGGCCAGATCCTATAATTTCTGGATTTTAGGGTTTTTCTCAGATCTGTTTCTGGGTTTTGCTGAGAACTCTCTACTGGGTGTTTGACCTCTATCTCATCCTACTTAGGCCTTGATCCATTATGTTTTACTCGTCGAAGTCAAATTTAGCCTCCCCTAGGGATTCTAGTACACTTCCACATTTCTAGGAGGAGTTTAGCTGAGTGAGAAGTCTGAGTTTTTGGAGCATTTTCAGATACATTTTCCAGACCTGTAACCTTTTGATTCACATCTGATAAGATAGGTTTCTACCATCTAAAGTTTCACATTTAAACTTGTTTGGTCATTCCCTTAGGGTCCCATTGGTTGCCCTAGGTGTTTCACCCATCTCCTATCTTTTTGTAGCGATCTTCCCCTTTGGTTTTTTGTTGCTATTGCACCACTTTCCAACAGCTTAGAGTCACTTGATCCCAGTCACACTGAAATTCAAGTCTCTTGACCGCTTCAATGTATTTTCCATCGGTTTAGCCACCAAGCAGTACAGTGTTTGCAAACCCAGTTTGGGTAGGGTTTAGTTAATTGTTTTGCTGTTAATTGTTTGTTATTTATTTCAATTTATTTGAAACAAGATTTTTTGTTTTGTACAAAAATAATCTAGGCTTAATCAATTAATACAATTGCACACACTTGTACACCTTAAGTGAAGGACACTTAGTTTACACTACCAAGCCAAGACTTAACATAATAAATTTATCTTACCACATCAGAGACATAAGATGTATTGTTGATCTCCCTTCACCATTTCCATGTTCAGTGTGTCCTTCCATCATTGCACCACGAAGGCGTGAGTCACAAAGACTATTAGGCCTTCACCCCAAGTTTCCACTTGGGCGTATTACTCCTCCCTGTTAGGTTTGAGTTCATAGCCCTCCGAGTCCCCATCTCGACTCTTCTTCTGGTCCTTCTGATTCCTCCTCTCATTCCAAGCCTCCTTCACCGCATATCATCGCCATGTCTGGACCCATAATTGGTGCAAGAACCCAAACTAGTGGTGGCTCCATCAATATACTCGTGGTTACATCAGGTGGAATAGTCTTAGGAACCATTCCAGTAGCCCCCGTGCTCCTCTTTATGGATGGGTTAAGTATACCGAATCTTAACCAGTTAATAAACGACCCCATAAACCATGACAGTGGTTGGTCCTCTATTATGACTAAGCTTCCCTCAGACATCCCAAAGTTCGAGGGTATTGATGGATAGGATCCTACCAACCATGTTCGATCCTTCCACATGTGGTGTTCGTCCAACTCCATAATTGACGACTCCATTCGTCTTTCGCTCTTCCAATGCATGCTCACTGGAGATGTTGCAAAATGGTATGTAGACCAGCCCTCTGTCTCTCATTCTATTTTTGTGACACTTGCTAAAGTGTTCTCATTATATTTCCAGTTACCTCTTCGATATGACACTAGTACAGAGCTATTAACCACATTTTGTTAGTCCTCCAACACTCCCCTTTCTGACCATGTCGAAGAGTGGTGTCGAAGGAGGAGCACATGTTCTACACCACCTTTTGAAGACCATGTTTATCTAGATTGGTTTCTTAAGAGCCTTTTATCCCCCATCGGGAAAGACATCACGTCCCATTTTCCTTAGACCGAGGAAGAAGCTCTCCAAACCGGTTTGAGATATGATATGATTTATGCTCAATTCGGTTATTTCTATACCATCATCCCAGACCTCCCTCATGCTAGAAGTGCGAATGCACCGGGGTCATCTCATGCCACCAACGGTATTGTTGGACCCTTTTGACACACTTCACCATATTCTCAGCAGAGTTATGGCTATTCGTAGGGGGTACTAGCTCCTCCAACATTTATGCCCCTCTTGCTAGCAACATGTTTCCAGGACCCCAACCCATATACCAAACTGTTGCTCCTTCTTATGCATAGCCTGGTGCTCTAGCCCCTCAAGCATTAGCGCCGTAGGATCCCATGCATCCTCATCCCCAGTAGCCACCGCTCCCTCAAGGCCAGGTGATTGCACAATAGATTGCTACCAATCTCCAAAATTTGAAGAAAAGGAATAAGGGGAAGGGTAATAAGGGTAACTAAGGTAATCAAGGTAACCAACCTAGTGAACCCTAGGGGAACTAGCCTGACACTAACAACCAGCAACAGGGTGGCCAACTCAAGCAGAACAAGGCTATTCATACGAACAAGCCTTGTTCATGTTGTGGTGTACATGGCCACTATACACATGCATGTCCTCTTTTACCCTAGATGCATCAACTATGGGAAGCTCAAGTACTTTCTCGAGGTCAACAATCACCTCAAAATCCTCCGCCACCTCAACTGGCCATGCTCACAAATCCTTTCCCTCAACAAGGATTTGTTGTTGCTCAACCCCAGCCAGGTCAAGCAACCCACCACCCCAAACATTATAGTCCTGGTGACTACCAGATCCTAATGATGAACTCTGATGAGGTTAACCCCTCCAATATCAACCTACAAACTCATTCATGTCAATATGACAAGCCCTCCACTTCATTAGCTGCCGAGTCCAAAACCAAAGTGTCCGCTAAGCCTCTTATGACACCAAATGGTCCTTTACAGATCCCTCAACCCAAAGTTGAGGCCATTCCCAAGATCCCAAAGGGACCAGTATGCCATAATGCATCTTCTAATAGAGTTACTGATACATACAGTATAGTAGACGACTTGGCGTAATCACCTGCTGCCATATCAACACTGGAAGTCCTCTAGTCATTCTCTTCCTAGAAGAAGGCTCTACTAACTCCCTTGGGTGTAGTGGATCCTTCTGATGATTTTTTGATTGTATTCCCAGTTGATACATCAGAAACCCCCCATTACCTTCATCTATTTCTTTCCAGATACCAGTTAGAGTTCGTAATGCCATCACCTCGAGATGCATTATTGACGAAGGCACATCCACCTATGTGATGCCAAATTTTGTTTGGAAATAACTTAAGTCAGTTGAGTTGTCCCCCTCCACCATCACTTTTCCTGCATGGGATGGACACTCCTCCCAACCCCTTGGAATGTACCACAATTGTCCAGTGACCCTTGCGGGAAAGACTGTCCATCTCAATATCGAAGTCATTGATGCCCCTTTGGATTACACCATCCTCTTATGTTGTAGTTACACATATGCCATGTTAGTTGTCACATCCATGGTGTTCCACAAGATGTGCTTCCCCCATGAAGGGAAGATTGTTACCATTTATCAGTTGACTTACTACAAGCCAGCATCTATGACCTCTCTTGAGTCGAGCATCTCATCGATGTCTAACAACCAATCTTCAACTCCTTGCACCAGTGTCTCGCTAGGAGTCTATAAGTATTCCTCATTATTGGGCGCCTTCCCTAGTCCCCCACCTCCCATTTATGAACCTACTTCTATCAGTGTTTGCATGTTATAAGCATTACAGGCTTCCCTTAAGCAGTCCAGTGATCAAAAACCAACTCCTCAACATCCTATTGTTTTCTTTCAGCTAAACCCTCTAGACCCACACCCCCAGGACCACCTGTGGGTGCCTCTCCTATGTTCCCTCCAGGAACTATTACTCCAAGTCATAACCATCCAGGAGCCATTCTGCCGAGACATTATCCTGTTGGCCAGATACCTTTCTTGTTTGCCCCTCTGGGAATTTTTTCTATGCTTGTCATGGCATTGCTAGTCCTTCCTAACATGACTCTTAGGATCCTAGTATGGTACATTGATCCCCCTGCAAACACTCCTCCTGGTCAGCCATGACCATATCATGCTTTGACCCCGGTTGAATCGGTGTCCATGACCCCTGTCACTGCTTGAGTTCCATCACAACCTCAACAGGAACCAGCTACTGTTGTGAAATTATCTAGTCAGGGGGCAAAAGCTAAAAGGAAAGAGTCGACGAACAAGGCTCCCGAAGCTACTCTAGCTCCTAAGGTCCCAAAGCCGACACCCCCATCCGCTTTGTATGATGTTGTTGGGCACGCCACCAACAATTGTCCTGAACTTCCTCAAGTTAAACCATTAGTTCATGAAGCATTCTCTGAGTCGAATATTCTAGAAATCCATGTTAACATACTAGTCCCACCTAAGAAACTCAAAACACTTCACACAAACCACCCTTGTTGCCCTCATCTTGATGAGTTTCACAATTGCCTTGGGGCGATTCATGACTACGAGGCCACTAGTAGTGGAAACTGTACTCCTCTACTTGTGGATTCTAGTACCACCAGCCAACCAGAATAGGGAAAATATGGCCCTTTTTCAATAGAATCTGAGGTCTCAACATCATGAGACCCTCCATCTACCAGTCTGTTGTCTACCATTCAAGACAATGCATATGTGAACCTTATTCCTCATGTTGATGCACCATGTAATGCTGCCACATCATGTAGTTAGTATTCCTCCCATCTGCCTATCTCCCAACCTCATGAGGACACGATGGAAGCTATGTCTACCCCTAATTACCCATACCCTTGAGTAAGGGGGCCTTCCTTCACGAGGATTTCGAAGGCCATCTCCTTCCTAATTCTCCCAATGTGCTCTACCTCGAGAAATATTACTCACAACACATTCCTTTGATTTGCATGTCTTTGTTTCTGCCCTAAAATTAGGTAGATTTCATCATCTTATCCATTGTCTTTTGTACGTTTCATATGGATCCATCATCCACACCATATATCAGCCATGCCGATGGTGCGAGTCTCTTCTCCCAGAATCTAGCCTCGATAGCCTAGGCTATTTTTACCCCCTTGCATAAGTTATCCTATCAAATGGTGTGTGCATTAGATCTGCCATCAATAATCACGCCGAATATGATGAAGTGATAGGTTTGTTAGTCGATGCCCTCACTCATCGCATCTTTCATCTTCATGTTCATTTAAATTCCTTTCTACTTGTCATGCAATTGAATGGTGTGTATCATGTGCATAACAAAGTCTTATTTAGAAAATATTTATGAGTGAAGCAATTGGTACATGAATTCGAAACCATTACTTTCAATCTTGTGCCTAGAGCCCAAAATCACTATGTAGATATTGTTGCAAACAACATTCTAGATTGGAATTTATCACATGTATACCATAAAAGATAACCACACAAATGGAGAAATATCATCGTCATATAAAATGCATAACCATATTATGTACAATAAAAGTGTTTGCAGCCATATCTCTAAATACATCCAACATTCCCATGGCATGTTACAAAAATCAAAATCAATGGGACCCACATGTTGTTATGAAACCAGGTCACAAAAAGATAGAAAAGATAGATCAACGCCTTAGAATTCAGTCTCCTCGAGGGGGAAACCTGCTTTACATTACACAATGAAAAATTCTTGGATGATAGAAATGAAAAGACCTCCTTTCTATATATAGAAGCCTAAGGGGTCATAATATAATTAGAGCCGACATAAAAATAATAATATAACGACACAGTAATAACAATAGTGGACTTCTATGGGGCACAATAATAACAATACAGGGACTACATGTGCACAACAATATAATAAAGGGGTTGTACTAATAACAGTAAGGGGTTACACTAGTAGTATAGGGACCTAACATGCCCCTCTCCTTCAAAAAGTGTTGTCCTCAACGCTTGAGTAGTTCTTGATGCTTCTGTATAAAATTCTTGTCCTCCCATGTGGAATCTTTAGCAGGTAAGTTCTTCCACTTGATGCGATACTTTGAAATTGATTGATTTCATAGCTGTAGGGTTCTTGTTTCTATGACTGCTCCAAGTTCCAATATGATTTTTCCTTCGTTGTCAAGTTCTAGCAATATTGTTTGAACTGAGATCTTCTGCAACTTTTGAATGAGTGACCACACTTCTTCGTCCTTCTTCCATTCATACCTTGCTTTGTTTATACAATATGGTTGGATAATAGAACTAGCACAAAACAATGCTTCCACTTCCTCATCCTTTCTTGGGAGTGCATCTACAAAAACAAGATTAGTTCAAAGTCATAACCCAACATATTTGTGACCCATTTTTTCTGTTCTTCTAAAGATAATCTTTGTTCTAAAAGGTATTTAAGACTATCATGATCCATTTTTACCTTGAACTGTCTTCCCATTAGGTAAGGTACCATTTCTTAAGTGCATGTAGTATTGCCAACATTTCCTTCTCATAAATAACTTGCTTGAGATGCAGTCGTAAAATTACCTAGTTGCCTATATCAAAACTTCTTTCGCTGGCATGTTGATCTGCCCATTGTCTCATTCGATTTTGCACCAAAGTGGCGTTATCCTTTAAAAGTTGGAGAACTTGTTATTGATACTCAATGTGATCTTTCACTGCTTGAATCATTTTCTTCTCAATATGTCCTTCTATCTTGAGAGTTTAAGGAGTGGTAATTTCTTCCAGTGCATTACAAGATATGGTCAGGTTCATTTCTTGATGCTCGATGTGATATTTCACTTCTTGAACATTTTTATTCCTGATATGTTCTTCTATATCGATATTTTGAGGAGTGGTAATTCCATCCAATGCATTACAAGATATGGTCAGATTAATTTATTCTTTCTCGATGTGATATTTCACTTCTTGAACCTTTTTCTTCTTGATATGTCCTTCTATCTTGAGAGTTTGAGGAGTGGTAATTCTTGCCAATTCTTTACAAGATATGGTCAGATTCATTTATTATTTCTCTAGGGTTGGTTCCTGGTGTATATCCTCTTCTTTTGATGTTTCTTGATCCTTTTCTTCCTCCTCTTCACAATCAATGTAAAATAATTTCTTCTTAACACACTTATGACCTTTAATGTATTTGTTATCACAATTGTAAACAATCCCTTTTTCTCTTTTTTCTTCCAATTTCTGTGGTGTAAAACTTGTAGGTTGTGGAAGGCTAGGAGAAACAACACTTCCATATTTGTAGTTGTGAGGGGTAGACTTCCTTGTTTCCAGAATTTTGTTATCCATTTTTCTTGCCAACCTGAATTCCCTCTCCAATGAATCAAGTTCCCAAAGATGAAACTCATGTTGAATGTTATCCTTTAAAATCCCTATGGAGACATCAATCATTTGCTTCTCTTGAATATCATTTTCCCTTATATTCAATTTTTGAAAGGTCTCAATGTGCTCTGCCATTGAACACTTTTGTTTGAGATTTATCAATTGGGTAAAGAATATGTTTTTCCTTGTATCCTCATTATGTGCTACCATTTCCTCCATAAAAATTGACCATGTAACAAGTGGTTTACGAGAACAAAGCCCTTTATACCATAAAAATTGATTAGGTTCTAAATACAAAGATGCAATACGTACCTTTTGTAACAGTTGCACCTCATGTAGATAAAAATATTGATCCATATGTAGTATCCAATTTAATGGATGCTTGCCATCAAACTTCCTCATATCACCTTTTATTGATTTTAGGATCTCAATCTTGAAACAACTGCAACTCTGTACTTTTAGATCTCCAATTTATGAAATTGCGTTGTGCAGTAGCCCTCTGAGTCCTCTTTCTAACCCCGCAAATTTGATCAAGATTGGATTTGCAAGGAAGAGTTATGTCAAATATCCCACGATGCCTTGATTATAGACTGGTTCAGTAGAGCAAACTTGTACGAAGTACCACGTCTCACTATTTCATCCTTAGGACCTAAAACTAATACATAGAAGACTACAGTCCGTCCTATTTCTATAAATTCATATGAAATTGCAATCTGATGTTCGCAGAGAAAGTTATAACGATGTTTCCAGGGTCACCTATTTAGAATGTAATTCGGGAGTTGTCTACAAAACCCCTAATTTACTCAGATCATATCTCCGAAAATATTGCAAGATAAGATCTGAAATTCATACCTGAGGTTTAGAACAATTTCATCTCAAATGTGTTTTGTTTTTAGCTTTTGAAACTTCATAGCGAAAAAAGTTATAGAGAAAATACCACGATGACCTGTTTGAGATGGAATTATGGAGCTTTCAACAACCCTAACTTCCTTAGATCATATTTCTGAACATATAGCGAGACAAGATTTGAAATTCAGACCCGTGGTTCAGACCGATTTCTTCTCGAATGGGTTTCGATTTTAGCTTCTGAAACTTTGTAGCGAAAAAGTTATAGCGAAAATGCCATGATGGCCTGTTTGGAGCAGCAAAACCCTAGAATCCAAAGCTCTGATACCAAATGTTATGAAACCAACTCACAAAAAGATAGAAAAGAAATATAAACACCTTAGAATTCAACCTCTTCCAAGGGGAAACCTCCTTTACATTACACAAATGAACAATTCTTAGATGATACAAATGTCAGGACCTCCTTTCTATATATAGGAGTCTAAGAAGTAATAATATAATAAGAGCAGACATAACAATGATAATGTAAGGGTGCAATAATAACAATAGTCGGCTTCTATGGGCACAATAATAACAATATGGGGACTACATGGGCACATCAATATAATAACGGGGTTGTACTAATAACAATAAGGGGTTTCAATAATAGTATAGGGACCTAATGCATGTCCTTGCATCTAGTCACTATCCAACAGATCTTGCACCAAAGGCTCTGCACCACTTGCACATAGATCACGTGTTGCCTGACCTACCATCGCCACATGGCGCATGATACCTTGCCACTCTAAGGGAAGACCGATGCACTCATCTGTGTCTAAATCCTCTAAGTCGTGCCATTCATGATCTAAAACCCTGGTCAAGAGTACATCAAACCTACAATGAAAATCAGTAAGCAACGTAGTATCCTCTGGATCCTGTTGTGTCAATAATCTCCCCTGATCTGCAACCCTAGGTTCTACAGCTCGGCCTACATATCCTACTGGCTTTACCGGTGCTATGTATACATACAACATATTTCACACTCAGTAACATATACACGTGACAGAAATATAAAATGCACCATAAAACATAGCAACTTAACACTTACCATCTGGTCCCCATGCTCACCCGAGCAGAAGTTGTGATGCAGGAGCATTCAACTCAACAATTTCATCATAGTCTCATTAACTTAGGGGACTTGTGTTTTCAAGGAAGTTGGATTCCTATGTATGTAATTATTAATGTTTTGAGTGGTTAAAGTAGAAATTAATTAGATAAGTGTGAAGATATTTGTAAATGGTCTCAAGTGTAGGAGAACATGAGTGATTAATGATGATGAGAGAGTTGGAAATCAATTGTACCTCTTATAGGTCTCATGATTCGAGGAAGTAGAGAGGATTCCTAGGGATAAGTAGGAGTTAGAAGTGGATTTAGAATACTTTTAGGAGTTAGTTTAGCAAATTAAGGATCTGAACTAGAATTAGTTCAACATAACCTTTTTATATAAATGAAAGCTAAAAGGCATAAAGTTAGTCAGTAGTTAGAGAGTTAGGAAATATGATTTGTCTGTAAGCCTATGGGCAGGTAGGAAAACAGAGGCCACTGATCAGAAAATCAGGCCAGAGAGAGGGAGATGTTGGCATTATGATTCAGGTGTTGTCCTTGATGGCAAACTCATTCAGGTGGTAAATCAAGAAGGACGCAGGAAATATGTTCAGCAAGTGCGTCCCCGCAGGTATACCATACAGAACCCGCGTCCAGGGACGCAGGCCAGCCGTTCAGGAGGTGCGTCCGCCCAGTGCACACATTTCAAGGCAGAGAAAAGCACGTGGGGGTTTCTTGTGTGGTATCTAGCCGACGGTTTTGTGTTTCTATGGTGTCGGCTCGTGGTTTTGTTCCATGTTTTGGGGAGAAGCTTGCCTATATAAAGCAAAGGAGTTCATTTGGATTAGGCATCATCTTGGTTGAATATCTCTTGGTGAGATCTAGTCCAATTCTATAAGGGCGAATCTTCTAATGGACTACGATCTATATGGCGCATGATCAGATCTGTGGATCTGAGTGTTTGGGTTGGTTCTGAAGTCCTCTTATCTTCTATATCTGAAGGGACGCAGATTCAGTGAAGGGAAAGTGCGCCGGGACGCAGTACAGTAAAGGCTCAGGTGCGTCTCTGAAGCGAAAGATGCGGCGCGATAGTGTTGCTGGGTGCGTCGGTCGCAGAAAAGCAAAGAGGAACAGTGCGTCTGCACGCAGAACAGCATAAGGTATACTGCGTCCAGTCGCAGGCCACAGAAAGAAAATATGCGTCCCTGTCTTAAAGATGATCTGTTGACTGTATATTTCTGTTCATAAGGTGTTCTGGGTTGTTTCTGTAATTACTGATCTGATATCTGTAGTAGACTGTATCTGTTGTATACTTGTTGATCATTTGATTCTTCATGAAAAGAAGTAGGGGGTTGTAGCTCCCTTCCAGGAGAGACTGGAAAACGAGAGAGAGTTGTAGCTCTCTGCAGGTTGCAGCCTGCGTGCTGGTAAAGGACTGCACCAGTACAAAATCATTGTAAAAAGAATTTCTTGAAAGAAGATAGAGACATATTGCAGCAGGTGGTTTTTCTCCCACATTGGGTTTCCACCTTACATCTTGTGTTCTTTGGTGTGATTGTCTATTTTCTTTATTCATGCTCATTGTTTTATGGTACTGATATGCAAGAATACTTCAAAAGATCAAATAAGGAAGATTTGGTAAATTGCTAGATAATACTGATTCACCCCCCCCTCTCAGTATTATTTCCAACAGTTGGTATCAGAGTCGGTCCTTCAGAAAAGCTTGATCGCTTGAAGGTAGATCGTTCATCATGAGCAACTACGAGAGAGAAGCATCAATCAGGCCACCCGTCTTCGATGGGACAAACTTCAATTATTGGAAGGTAAGAGTTACTGCATATCTTCAATCTCTTGGTACAGAAGTTTGGAACATTGTAGAATCAGGCTATGCCTTTCCTTCAGCTACTCCTACAGATCCAGCTGAGAAAAAGAAGTATGAAACAAATGCAAAAGCAGTCAGTACTCTATTAGGAAGTATATCCCAAACAGAGTTCATGAAGGTCATGCACTTCAAATCAGCAAAAGAGATATGGGACAAAATGATCACTAGCTATGAAGGAGATGAACAGGTAAAAGAAGCTAAACTTCAAACTCTCAGGATTCAATATGAGACTCTCAAGATGTATAATGATGAAAGTGTGGCTAATTATTTTCTTCGGGTAGATGAGATTGTTAATTGTATGAAAAATTTGGGTGAAGAAATAAAAGAGACTATAGTAGTTCAAAAGATTCTAAGATCTTTATCCCCCAAGTTTGAATCTAAAGTATCTGCAGTAGAAGGAAAGGAAAATCTCCGTGTTCTCACTATGTCTCAGCTGCATGGAATTCTAACTGCTTATGAAATGAGAAAGGGAGGTCCATCAGACAGAAGGGAAGCTGCTTTTAAAGCATCAGGCAAAGAAGATCACTATGAAGCAAGTCATGTTCCAGAAGAAGAGGAAGAAGAATCAAATTTTGTCAGAAATCTTGAAAGGGGTTCTGGAAGGTTCAGAGGTAAGCTACCTTTCAAATGCTTTGCTTGTGGAAGAGTAGGTCATTATGCTGCAAAATGCTCTTATAAGGATAAAGGAAAGGAACCAGTTAGATGGAACAAGAAATAGAGTGCAAATAAGAAAAGCTACTACACCCATGAAGATAGTGATGGCTTATCAAACAGTGATGAAGATGAACAAGGTAACAAATATAGATTGTTAATGGCATTTGAAGATGATGATTATGAGGATGCTGTAGATGTGGATAACCTTTATGATGAAATTACTAGACTCAAGAGATGTATAGAAGAAAAGAACATGATTATTGATACTCTACAATTTCAAATTGATGAAAAGGAAAAACATCTTGAAAAATTAGAAGGTGAAATTGTTGGTCTTAGAAAAGAAATTGAGAAAACAAAAACTATTAATCTCAAGTTTGTCAAAGGATCTGAAACTTTGAATGAGATTATCAGTGTGCAGCGGTCTCCACTAAATAAGACAGGTCTGGGCTATAATGGAGAAACTTCTCAAGCATCCACTTCAAAAAGTTATCTTGATGCAGCAAGAAGAAATGAGCAAGAGCACAAGGAAGATCATCAGGTAAAGCAGGGACAAACGTCAAACAGAAACTATCAGGGGCAATCCAGCTTAAGGGTGAACAAAAGCCACAACCAGCCACAGGTAAAATCTTCCCAATTTGGTTCAAGAATAGATGAAAATAGAAATTACAATCAGTTGGCTGGTAGATTCAATAATCGTAGAAGCTTCTTCAATGGACAATGCTTTTCTTGCCATAACTTTGGTCACAAAGCAGCTCAATGTGTTGCGTATAAAACAATCATGACTAGGGAAGCTCAAAAACAAAGAAGTATGACAGGGATTACAAAAAGGACCTATAACAACTTTTCAGCTCTTGAAAATGAAGTTGAATGCTCTATTTGCAATAATTTTGGACATGAAGACTTTGAATGCAGAAGCAGGTTTCCGGAAAGAAAGGTACAAGAACAAAAAAAGGAACAAGCCTCAGGCACCAAAACATGGAAAATAAAGGAACCTCAAACAGAAAGATGTGGGATAGCATTCTATGCAGAAGGACAAGAAAATCTATGGTACATTGACAGTGGATGTTCAAAGCATATGACAGGTGATAAAGAAAAACTTGAATCTTATTCTAATTTAGAAAAGGGAAAGAAAGTCTCTTTTGGAAATGATACTCCTGCAACTATAAAAGGAAAAGGTATTGCTCCTTTAAAAGAAGATGTTAAGGCTGGAAATGTTTTGTTTGTTGATGGACTAAAGCATAATCTTCTAAGTGTAAGCCAAATGTGTGATCAAAGAACCGAGGTTATATTCAGATCAAATGGATGTCTTGTTCGTGATCTTGATACAGGTAAAACAGTTCTCAAAGGAAAAAGAACTCCAAATAATCTATACATATTTGATGAAGGACAACAACAATGCTATCTAAGCAAGGATGAAGAGCACTGGTTATGGCATCGAAGGTTGGGACATCTAAGCTTCTCACAAATAAGGAAAGCTTGCAAATATCAGGCAGTTCGCGATCTTCCAGATATCAAAATTCCTGACAACACCATATGCAGATCATGTCAGTTTGGAAAACAAACCAGAACTAACTTTCCAGAGAAAGAAGGATCAGCCAGCATGCCTCTTGAGCTAGTACATACAGATGTATGTGGACCATTCAGAAAAAGAACACCTAGAGGAGAGGAATACTTGATATTATTTATTGACGATTTCTCCAGGTTTGTTTGGTTAGGACTTATGAAGCACAAAGATGAAGCTTTCGAAAAATTCAAATCCTTCAAAGCTTTGGTTGAAAATGAATCAGGTCACAAAATTAAGTGCCTCAGATCCGACAGAGGTGGAGAATTTACTTCAAATGAATTTTTCGATTTCTGTGATGAACATGGGATAAGGAGAGAATTTTCTACAGCTAGAACTCCTCAGCAAAATGGAGTAGTGGAAAGAATGAACAGAACAATTCAGCAAATGGCTCGTGCTATGCTTGATGAATCAGGAACTCCTGCAACCTTCTGGGGTGAAGCTGCACATGCGGCAGTTATTATTCTCAACAAGACAAATGTCCGAGTGAACAGCACTCAAACTCCTCATGAGCTCTGGAGTGGTAAAACTCCTTCGGTAAAGCACTTCAAAATCTTTGGGAGCAAATGCTATATCAAGAATACTGAGGAGCAGCTTGGCAAACTTGATCCTAGAGCAGATGAAGGAATTCTTCTTGGCTACTCTCCACATAGCAAAGCATACAAATGCTACAATAAAAGACTTGGCAGAATTGTTGACAGCATTGATGTAGTGGTTGATGAGAAAGGATACATTCCTAGGCAAATACATCGTGAAGACATTGAAGAAGATGAAAGCTACCCTCAAAGACAGAATGATGAAGAAGAAGAACCGCAAGAACAATCTCAAGAAGGACCTCACGAAGAAGCAGAAGAAAGAACAAGAATAGAAGAAAAGACTCCATCCAGATATGTTCAAAAGAACCATCCAGAATCTCAGATCATGGGACAAAAAGAAGCAGGTATACAAACTAGAAGAACAGTTGCAGAAGCTTCAAGTTATTTGGCATTACTCTCCTCTACTGAACCACAAAATGTGAAAGAGGCATGCAAAGATGAATGTTGGGTGAAAGCAATGGATGAAGAACTTGAGCAAATCGAAAAGAACAACACTTGGGAGCTGGTTCCTAGACCAAAGGATAAGAATGTTATCGGAACAAAATGGGTTTTCAAAAATAAATTGAATGAAAATGGAGAAGTAATTAGAAACAAAGCCAGACTTGTTTGTAAAGGGTATGCACAGCAAGAAGGAATAGACTTTGAAGAAACTTTTGCTCCTGTTGCAAGACTTGAGGCCATCCGAATGTTTCTTGCTCTCTCAAGTTGTCAGAACTTCAAAGTATTTCAAATGGATGTGAAATCAGCCTTTCTGAATGGAGACTTGGATGAAGAAGTGTACATTGAACAGCCAGATGGTTTCATTCTTGGAAACGATCCAAATCTTGTATGCCGATTAAAAAAGGCTCTCTATGGTCTCAAACAAGCTCCAAGGGCTTGGTACTACCGGTTGGACAAATATCTTCATCAACAAGGTTTTTCAAAAGGTTCAGCAGATAGCAATCTTTATATAAAAGTTGAAAATGACAAATTACTAATACTTGTTGTGTATGTAGATGACATTATTTTTGGCAGTAATGAAGAAGCTATGAGTCAAAGCTTTGCCTCGGTCATGCAGAAAGAATTTGAGATGTCCTTGCTAGGAGAACTGACATACTTCCTTGGTTTGCAAATCCAACAAAAGAAAGGAGGAATCCTTTTATCTCAAACCAAGTATCTCAAGCAGATTTTGAAGAAATATGGCATGGAAGATGCAAAACCAGTATGTACACCCATGGTCACAGGATGTAGTCTCAGTGCAAATGATGAATCTGCAGCAGTACATCAACCAACCTACAGATCTATGATTGGAAGTTTACTATATTTGACAGGTACCCGACCAGACATCATGCATGCAGTTGGAATAGTTGGAAGGTTTCAGGCAAATCCAAAGGAGACTCATCTTCAAGCAGTGAAGAGAATCTTCAAATATCTTCAAGGGACTCAAAATTATGGCCTATGGTATCCTAGAGATACAAATCTCACTCTTCATGCTTATACAGATGCAGATTGGGCCGGAAGCGTGGATGACAGGAAAAGCACAAGTGGTGGTGCATTCTTTATGGGTCCCAGACTGGTATCTTGGTTCAGCAAGAAACAGAGTTCAATTGCCTTGTCTACAGCTGAAGCGGAATATGTTGCTGCTGCATCTTGTTGCACCCAACTTCTTTGGATGATGCAGACTTTGCAGGATTATCAAATCACTTGTACACCTCCTATTCCTATCTTATGTGACAACACAAGTGCAATCAGCATCTCAAAGAATCCGGTTATGCATTCAAAAACCAAGCACATACCAATCAAGTACCATTTTCTCCGGGAACAAGTACTTGAACAGAAGGTCAAGTTGGAGTATGTTCCTTCTAAGGAACAAGTTGCTGATATTTTCACCAAACCGTTGCCCAGGGACACTTTTGAATACCTCAGGCAAAAGCTGGGGGTTGTTGATGCATCATCTCACTGTTGATCATCTTCCTATTGATGGTATAGGCTCAGGGGGAGCACATAATGCATTGTTGGCATTATGGAGAAGGAGATCTTGGAAATAGCTGCAATATGTCTCTGTCTCCTTCATGATGGATTTCTGGTTACAGATCTGGAGAAGCATGAGCATAGGGGGAGCATACCCTTTGCCCTTGATGTCAAAGGGGGAGAATGATGAAGCTGAAGATTATGTGGTTGCCATCAAGTCCAAAGGGGGAGTTTGTTGGCATTATGATTCAGGTGTTGTCCTTGATGGCAAACTCATTCAGGTGGTAAATCAAGAAGGACGCAGGAAATATGTTCAGCAAGTGCGTCCCCGCAGGTATACCATACAGAACCCGCGTCCAGGGACGCAGGCCAGCCGTTCAGGAGGTGCGTCCGCCCAGTGCACACATTTCAAGGCAGAGAAAAGCACGTGGGGGTTTCTTGTGTGGTATCTAGCCGACGGTTTTGTGTTTCTATGGTGTCGGCTCGTGGTTTTGTTCCATGTTTTGGGGAGAAGCTTGCCTATATAAAGCAAAGGAGTTCATTTGGATTAGGCATCATCTTGGTTGAATATCTCTTGGTGAGATCTAGTCCAATTCTATAAGGGCGAATCTTCTAATGGACTACGATCTATATGGCGCATGATCAGATCTGTGGATCTGAGTGTTTGGGTTGGTTCTGAAGTCCTCTTATCTTCTATATCTGAAGGGACGCAGATTCAGTGAAGGGAAAGTGCGCCGGGACGCAGTACAGTAAAGGCTCAGGTGCGTCTCTGAAGCGAAAGACGCGGCGCGATAGTGTTGCTGGGTGCGTCGGTCGCAGAAAAGAAAAGAGGAACAGTGCGTCTGCACGCAGAACAGCATAAGGTATACTGCGTCCAGTCGCAGGCCACAGAAAGAAAATATGCGTCCCTATCTTAAAGATGATCTGTTGACTGTATATTTCTGTTCATAAGGTGTTCTGGGTTGTTTCTGTAATTACTGATCTGATATCTGTAGTAGACTGTATCTGTTGTATACTTGTTGATCATTTGATTCTTCATGAAAAGAAGTAGGGGGTTGTAGCTCCCTTCCAGGAGAGACTGGAAAACGAGAGAGAGTTGTAGCTCTCTGCAGGTTGCAGCCTGCGTGCTGGTAAAGGACTGCACCAGTACAAAATCATTGTAAAAAGAATTTCTTGAAAGAAGATAGAGACATATTGCAGCAGGTGGTTTTTCTCCCGCATTGGGTTTCCACCTTACATCTTGTGTTCTTTGGTGTGACTGTCTATTTTCTTTATTCATGCTCATTGTTTTATGGTACTGATATGCAAGAATACTTCAAAAGATCAAATAAGGAAGATTTGGTAAATTGCTAGATAATACTGATTCACCCCCCCCTCTCAGTATTATTTCCAACAGGAGACTCTTATTTAAATACTTGTTTATTAATACAAACAACTCAATTCTGAGTTTGTGTTGTCTGCGGAGTAATTCAATTATAATCTGTGTGTGAACTTGAGTATTCTCTGTAACAGAGGTTTCAGGTAGAGTTCGACAATATATAGAGAAAGAAGAACGATATGAAGAATCCTAATGGATTGCTTGAATCCATTTGAAGGACCACATTCGAGATTCAGGTGTGACTGTGTTAAGAGTACGCAGAATTAAGTTCAGGAGGGAGTCGACAGTAGAACAATGGAAGGAACGGAAACCCTAAAGAAACCAAAAACCATGGAAGAACATTGAAGAATGGAATAAAAACAAAGTAAAGAGGTGGTTAGTAATTGAAGCGGGGGTAGAAAGTACGAAATGACTTGATCGTAGTTGAAGGTCTGTAGTTGTTCTTAACCGTTGATCACAAAATTCAGATGCTGATGTCATAGTCAACTACGGGGTTTGAGAGTTTGATAGTCCGTGTACCAGTGGAAGGGTTGCAGACCATAGGATTAGATTGAATCCATTATCTAATGGATATCGGTCATAAAGATGATTGGGGAATAGTCTCTGAACGGACCCGAAGTTTTATAGACCAAGATTATAATCTATATTGGTTCCGTGAAGCGGGTAAGTATCATGCAAGTTCTCGATGTGATGTTACGACAACCGTCGGATCAAGAACCAGACCGACTGTGGAGATTTAATCGAAAATCACATTTGGTAAAGGAGTTTGGTCAGCTATAAATCCAAATTTGCGATAATGCGATGAGTCCCCACCACTTCAAGGGGAGGAAGTCCGGTCAAGAAGTGAATATCCTGTAATGTGAGCTTGATCTTGTGCCCCTGCACGACAAAGACTTCATGGTCTAGATCCCAATAGCTCACAATTCTTGATATCAAGGGCTCACCTTCCCTCATTATGGGTTCTCTACCAGCTTGAGAACCCCATAGCAAGCCAATGCCCCTGGAACCACTTGATTCCCTCGGATCTCGAATCAATGAGTATCCAAGTCTCATTCATGCGAGTTGATTTTCTGCTCTGCCATATCTGCAAATCACCACATGTTTTGTCAGTTCAGAGAAGAAAAAAACCAGTTACATGGATCAACCTATAGCCCCCACCAGGCCAGCAGACCAACCCTTCCTCTAGCCACAAATCACAGTTTTCAGCCTAGAAAGTGCGAGCTCGCAGGTTTCCAGTTGTTACCTATGAGCTAGATCGCATTTCTGAACCTAGAAAGTGTGATGCGACTGTGGGCAAGGGCAAGGGTCCCTTAGGGAGCTTCCAGGTGGAAAAATCAAGAAATAAATAGATGAAATTGAAGAGATGAGTAAGGCCACCTACTTAAAAGTTGCAAATCTTGATTCTGATGGCCGGTTTGTCCGCTATGATCTCCACAAGAGATATTTTGGGTAACTTGAGCAAAATTTCAACTTTGATAAAGGACCAACAAGTTTACAGATCATACAGGGCTGTAGAATAAGCCTCTAGGCTAAAAAAAATTCAATAAATAAATCAATATAAAATTCACAACATAAATTTAATTTAAAAAAATGGTTAAGATTTTCCAATAATCTCTCAAAAATATTTATGAAAACAACAGCGAAACAATCTATTATATCTACAGAAGATAAATCCATAATTCAAAATGTTCGAGTTATATGTAATGGATAACTTGAATGTTACAAACTAAGATCATTGTATAAATAATGGCTAAGGCCAACATAGGTTGTTAGATTCAATGACTAATACAGATATTCGAGTTGTTAATTGAGATTTGCGATGACCTGGTAATTTCATGTTCCCGACAATCACTTCCCCTTTGGAATTATATATTGACATATTAAGTTTGGCTTCAATTACCATTATCAACCTAGTGTTGTTCACTGTGACTGAACAAAAACATGCAAAGATGCATTTTACCAGACTGCTCGTGCGATCTCACACCATATTTCATATGTTTCTGGTTCAGTCAATTTCCATATCCAAAGGTGGTCAAGTCCGGTCTACTCCACTAGGACCGCTTCTCCGTTGCATTCACCTAAATTTTCACGACTAAGCATGTTACATCCCCGTGGAAACGCGATTTCTATTCAAGCTCCATTGGGAATATCGAAGGCTACCATGACATTCCTAGGATTAGGACGGACAACCGCCCAGTAAAACTTTCCATTAAAATAAATACCCTTTCCACAAGGCTGAATATGGTAGGGAACTCCCATGGAAACTTCACTCCACGCGTTGGAATATGAATCATAAATAGACATCACAATTCTTATATTATCACGTTCATCTCATTGTCTCCTCCAGTTGATAGAATAATAGTAGATATTCCCGAACATAAGAGTGCAACGCCTTGCGGAAGAATCGAAAGCCATCCCACTGAAAAAAGAACTACATATTGGAGACCGGGGCAGATTTCTCTAATTCCCGCTACCAGGAATGCCTATGGAAAGATCTAACAAATCCCCTTTCCGAGCACAACAGAAGATGCTCTTGCAGGTATTCACAATGACATGATTGAGCAGAGGAACTTTGTAGATTTCTGAACCGGCTCCTTCTACAACCCATGATTCCACGTCATATTTTAGATCCCAGTGGATATGAATTAGAAACCCAGGGGTGGAATGCAACAATCAATTTGGATTATTTACTTGGAGGGCATCACGGTAAGACAACAGATAATTCCACTTTTTACAGACGGTCTTCATTATGCCAAGAACCCTCATGGGTAGCTTGGCTAAAATAGTATACAACAACTCTTAGGGGAGCGTTTTGCAAACTTTTGTTTCCATTGCTAAAATTTTAGTTGGTCACACAAAATATAAAAAATATAAGATATACATACTTTTCCATCGAAGCCGCAGCCACTTAGTTCCCCACAGCTCTGCTGCCAAGTCCATTCGCAAAAATCTATAATGTGTGACAACAATAGGAATTGGTTGCTAGATTAGCTCCAGGTTGTTGGGAGAGACTTAATGCATCCTAAATTTGATGTGAGAGGATTTATGAGGCAGTTAGATTCTCTTTGCTATATAACAGGTATCCATACGGATTGTTTTATGAGAGTGAGAGTTTGTGAAGATTTAATTATGTAATCTCCTGTTTGATTAATAAAGAATTGCCGATGCCTATGTTGTGTGGACGTAGCCCAGATTGGTTGGGTGAACCACGTTAAATTCCTGTGTCTTATGTGCTTGATTTATTTGCTGAGTATTTTTTGTTTAATCTGTTGTGCATCTGATCTCCAACAAGTGGTATCAGAGCAGTTGGAGGTGGAACGCTGGCTGTGTTGAAATCCTATCCGCCTGCGTTGATTGAATGTTGGAGCACAGTTGATGAGAGAGCTGATTACAGAATGCAGAGTGCTGCGTTGATGGCGTATGACAATTGGCGCTGCGTGAAGGTGCGTTGAACGACAACCTGGAGCGTTGAAAAGCATATTCTTGTATCTTGAGTTAGTTTAAGACAGTCGCAGGGCGAAAAACGGTTGGAGCGGGCTGCGCCTAAGCTCAATGGAATAGACTTGGCTGTGTATATGTTTTATTACTGCCATATCCCCGCAGGTCCGCATTCTAAACCTGTTTCGTTGACGCTGGAGGTGGTATGACAGCGCTGGTGTAGTAGAGGTATTTTTATTTAAACCTGCGTATGTGATTGTTGGTATTTAATTCACTGCTAGCGTGGTTGTCCTGCGTGTTAATGCCTTAAAGAAATTAGTCAAATGCAAAACAAGTTCGCTTTGTGATTTCGGTATTATAAGCATTGATGTTTTTAAGGTGAAATTACGATGCCATAAGAGATGTTCTTAAGGTGAAATTACGATGCCATAAGAGATGTTCATAAGAGATGTTCTTAAGGATGCCATCGCATTTTCTTAGGATGACAACATCTTGCCTAATTATGGATGCTTAAACATGCATGGTGTGAACTCAAGATTGTATTGAATTATCTCCGGTGTATTGGAAATCTTTATGCTGAAGTACTGGTGATTCATACTTTGCCCGAAAGTTAAAAGGATACTGATTTCTCTCTTTTACTGAACATGCATACGGGATTTTTTCAGGGCTGCAAAACAATTTTTTTTTGTTGTTTTTTAAATGGTAATAAGCCATGATATTTGAAAGCAACAACTATAAGGCATAGGCAGTTTTTTTTATTGCTGGTATTTAAAGTTGGTTTTTTGGAGATTATTGTGTTTTTTTTGTTGATATAAGATGGCGAAAACTCAAAGTGCCCGGTTTGAAATTGAGAAGTTTAATGGCAAAAATAATTTCGAGATCTGGAAGGTGAAGATGTATGATTTGCTTGTCCAACATGGTGTGGCAAAGGCGTTGTTGGGCAAATCCAAACAGCCTTACAACATCACAGATAATGAGTGGGCCGAGATGGATGAAAGAGCGATAAGTGCTATTCGATTGTGTCTAGCTGATGATGTCCTATTTAATATCGTGTCGGAGACAACAGCTGCTGGTTTGTGGACGAAACTGGAGAAACTGTACATGACCAAATCCTTAACCAATAGGATTCTCCTGAAGCGACAGTTGTACAGTTTATGAATGAAGGAAGGTACATTGATTGCTAATCATTTAAATGCTTTTAATACTCTTCTTGTGCAATTACAAAGTATAGAGGTAAATATTCAATCCGAGGATAAAGCTATTACTTTGTGCTCGTTGCTCGAATCATGAGACAATTTTGTTACTTCTATAAGTCTTAGTTCATCAGAAACTATTGAGTTTGATGATGTAGTTGCATCCTTATTATCGGAAGAAACAAGGAGAAGGTCGCATTTTGAAACCTCTACATCAGAAACTATGATGGTTAGAGGTCGTTCGAAAGAAAGAAACTCCAGGAGGTTGAGCGACTCACGTTCAAAGTCGAAAGGGAAGAAGAGTAAGCTAAAGTGTTGGTTTTGTGGCAAATCAGGGCATTTAAAGAAGGACTGTTGGAAGCGACAGCAACAAACTTCTAAAGCAGATTCTTCAATAGAGAAGAAGGAGGCGAATATGACAGATATAGGTTTGACATCTGGTTCAGGTATGAGTGATGAAGTATTATCAGTTAATGTGTCAAATCATGGTAAACATTGGTTGTTAGATTCCGGTGCATCAAACCACATGTGTATTCATAAAGAATGGTTTAAGACATATAAATCAATTGATAATGGTGTTGTGTACATGGGTAATGATGTAACATGTAATATTGTGGGAATTGGGAGTATACAACTGCAAATGTTTGATGGGACAAAAAAAATATTAACTGATGTGAGGCATGTACCAGATTTAAGAAAAAATTTGATTTCATTAGGAGCACTTGATTCAAATGGATATAAAACTGTAATTCAAGGTGGAGTAATGAAAATTTACAAAGGTATTTTACTAGTTATGAAAGCTAAGAAGGTAGGAAATCTATTTCAGTTAGAAGGAAGTACAGGGTCAGATTATGTGTCTACGGTGTCTGAACATGACAGTAGTTCCATTCACTTATGGCATCAAAGATTGGGGCATATGAGTGAAAGAGGGTTAAAAATTTTGGCTGATTGCAAGTTACTTCCAAATCTAAAATCTGGAAAGTTATATTTCTGTAAGCATTGTCTGTTTGGAAAACAAAGTAAACAAAAGTTTAAAATAGGCAAACATACTAGTAAAGGCATACTTCATTATATCCATTCAGATGTTTGGGGACCAGCCCCTACAACTTCATATGGTGGTTCGTCTTATTTTGTATCATTCATTGATGACTTTTCTAGGAAAGTGTGGGTCTACATGTTGAAAAGGAAGTCTGATGTTTTTTCAGTTTTCAAGCAGTTTAGAGCATTGGTAGAAAACAACACTGGTAGAACAATAAAATGTTTAAGAACTTACAATGGTGGTGAGTTTACTTCCAAGGAGTTTGACAGCTATTGCAAAGATGCAGGGATCGAGAGACATAAGACCACGGTTTATACTCCTCAGCAAAATGGAGTTGTTGAACACATGAACAGGACTCTTCTAGAGAGAGCAAGGAGTATGCTGAGTAACGCCGGGTTGCAAAAGGAGTTGTGGACAGAAGCAGTGGCAACAACTTGTTATGTGATAAACCGATCTCCATCAACGGCGATAGGCTGCAAGATTCCGTAAGAGGTATGGAAAGGACACCCTTGTGACTATTCTAAACTCAGAGTGTTTGGTTGTGATGCATATGCTCTAGTGCCTAAACATCAGCGAACTAAATTAGATCCTAAGTCTAAAAGGTATATCTTTGTTGGGTATGGTGTTGGAACAAAGGGATATAGATTGTGGGATCTTACTACCTACAAAATCATCATCA
This sequence comes from Pinus tabuliformis, assembly GCA_031772625.1. Lineage (NCBI taxonomy): Eukaryota > Viridiplantae > Streptophyta > Pinopsida > Pinales > Pinaceae > Pinus > Pinus tabuliformis. The sequence continues at coordinate 1,264,710,279 of CM062807.1, read as the reverse complement.
ACAGAGATGTAAAGTTTAATGAATCCTCTCTTGTACAATTAGATGTAGATAGTAGATTGAAACATGATGATGTATCTGATTTTCAGCACATTCAGTTTGATAGCATTTCTAATGATAGTCATGATGACCATAGTTCAGATACTAGTCATGAACAGGTTTCAGAATCAGAACATGAACAGGGTTCATGTTTAGATCATGAACAGGTCTCAGATACTGATCTGCAAGAAGTTCCTATAGATGGTAGTCAGCCAATCAAGGAAGCGCCAGAAACATCCTTAAGGAGGTTGACAAGAATCAAACGGCCACCGAGAAGGTATGATGATTACGTCACTTCTGTTGTATTTACTGCTAATGACGATGAACCTTTGTGCTATCAGGAATCAATAGAAGGTTCGAAAAGTGATAAGCGGAAAGAAGCCATGAAGGACGAAATGATGGCCTTAAGTAAGAATGGCACATGGGATATGGTTGAGCTTCCGAAAGACAGGAAAATTGTGGGGTGTAAATGGGTTTTCAAGCTGAAACGGGGTGTGAATGATACGGAAGACAGGTACAAAGCGCGGCTGGTTGCAAAAGGGTTTTCTCAGAAAGCCGGTATTGACTTTCATGAAATTTTTTCACCAGTGGTTAAAATTGTTTCAATTAGAATTGTGTTAGCATTAGTGGCTTTGCTTGATTTAGAGTTGCAGCAATTAGATGTTAAGACTGCATTTCTACATGGAGACTTAGATGAGGAAATTTATATGGAACAATTGGAAGGGTTTGTTTAGCATCGCAATGAGAAATTTGTCTGCATGCTCAAGAAGTCATTATATGGCCTGAAGCAGTCGCCTCGGCAATGGTATAAGAAGTTTGATTCTTTCATGTTGAGTCAGAAATATGTTAGAAGTGAATATGATCATTGTGTTTATTTTAAGCAATTAAAAAATGGCATATTCATTATCTTAGTATTGTATGTTGACGATATGCTTTTAGCAAGCAAAAGCATAGAAGAAATCAACAGGTTGAAGGCTCAGATGGCAAGGAAATTTGATATGAAAGATCTAGGATTAGCAAGACAGATTTTGGGCATGGAGATTTTCAAAGACAGGAGCAATGGTAAGCTATGGCTATCACAACAAAAGTATATTGAGAAAATACTTTTGAGGTTTGGTATGAATAACGTGAAGCCTGTGTCAGTCCCTCTCGCTTCCCATTTCAAGCTTTCTTCGAGTTTATGTCCTAATTCAGATGAAGAAAAGGATTATATGTCTCGAATTCCATATGCTAATGTAGTAGGATGTTTAATGTATGCGATGGTGTGTACGCGACCAGATATTTCACATGCTGTTGGGGTTGTCAGCAGGTACATGGAAAATACGGGTAAAGAACACTGGTCAGCAGTGAAATGGGTGCTTCGGTATCTGAGAGGCACAAGTAGTTATTGTATCACTTACAATAAGAGTAGTGAATTTGTTTGCGGATATGTTGATTCCGATTTTTCAGGTGATTTGGATAAGAAAAGGTCAACTTCAGGGTATGTCTTTACTCTTGCAGGTGGAGCTATAAGCTGGATGTCAAAGCTACATAACATTGTCACTTTATCCACTAATGAAGCAGAATACATTGTTGCTTCGCATGCTTGCAAAGAGGCGGTTTGGTTGAAAGGTTTGCTTGGTGAGTTTGGTAGGTTACAGGACAACATCGGGTTACTTTGTGATAGTCAAAACGCAATACATTTGGCTAAGAATCTGGCCTATCATAGTAAATCAAAGCATATTCCAATTAAGTACCATTTTGTAAGACAGGTTATCACTGAAAGGGGAGTCTCTCATGAAAAGGTGCATAGAAATGAGAATTGTGCAGACATGTTCACGAAACCAGTTTTGTTAGAGAAGCTACGCTGGTGTTTGGCTTCTCTTGGATTGCAGAAAAGATAAAATAATAAACAAACAGGGCATTAGGCTAATTGTTATCAAGGTGGAGATTGTTGAGATTTTCTGTTTCATAAATTAGGCAAAAATCTCTAATGTGTGACAACAATAGGAATTGGTTGCTAGATTAGCTCCAGGGTGTTGGGAGGGAGTTAATGCATCCTAAATTTGATGTGAGAGGATTTATGAGGCAGTTAGATTCTCTTTGCTATATAACAGGTATCCATACAGATTGTTTTATGAGAGTGAGAGTTTGTGAAGATTGAATTATGTAATCTCCTATTTGATTAATAAAGAATTGTCGATGCCTATGTTGTGTGGACGTAGCCCAGATTGGTTGGGTGAACCACGTTAAATTCATGTGTCTTATGTGCTTGATTTATTTGCTGAGTATTTTTTGTTTAATCTGTTGTGCATTTGATCTCCAACACACAGCCGTGTTGCCCAATTCACTTCTATTTTGAGTTTTAAGAAATCACTTTTGAAGCAACTTTCAAGAGCACATAGTCCTGTCAAATTTTAGACCAAACACTACAAATAACAACTGAGCCACAACCTCAAGACTGAGCACCAAGAACTTGTATGACGATAAATTGCCTGTAAAAAGTGCTTTCGTTCTTTCTGTATATAACAACAACTTAACCCTAAATGTGCTTTCGTTCTATCTGTATTCAGTATCTTATTTACAGATATTTATTGTTATTAGTTATAATTGGTAAAAGTAATTAAAATTGGATTGGTGTTAAATGGATTTAGGTTAGTTAATTATATATATATATATATATTTGAATTAAAATATTTAAAAAGATAACATTTCTGTTATAGTGAGTTTTAATTTTAATTTTTTATTTATTTTGACCTAATCAAAATGTTTAATAACACATTATAATGTTAATAAGACATGACAACATTTCAACTAGTGTTTCTCCACACAATTATAAATGTATTATTTTATTATTTTTAGTTATCCTATTTGAAATAGATATGAATTATTTTTAGTTATCTTATTTGAAATAGATGTGAATGCATTCAATAGAATTTTATTTATAAAAATATTAATTTGTTATATATTTCCTTGTTTAGTTGTATTTTTGCTAAACATAAATATAAACTATAAAAACTTGATTAATAAATTATAAAATCTAATTAATTAGTAATGTTTTCTCTTGAGAAAGTAAAAGTAAACTTTATTTGTGTAATTGTAAAATATTTTTTTAATGTGAAATAAGTTGTCCACTACCTTATTTAAAGCTATTTGCCATTAATGATACTTAGTAAAGGTAATTATAAATATTTGTTTTATTATTTTTAATTATTTTGTATAAAATGAAAGTGAATGTATCCAATGTGATTTTTTCTATAAAAATATTATTCTTTTTATATATTTTTTAATTTTTTACAATTTGTATTCTGATGGGTGCATGTTTAAGAGGAGGAAAATTGGGTAGCTAATCACTCTCGTGTGGTGACATGATAGAAAACTTAATGCAAAGTGGTGGGAGGGAAGGTGAGTCGCCCCCCACAATATTTCATTTACTCTGCAAGCATGTGACAGTCAAGTCTCTCTAGGCTGGCGGTAGTACAAAGGATTGGGTTTAAAGACTTGGGAAGATGCCTGACGGGACAATTCGGTAGTTAAGGCATTATGGAAAAAAAGCTTTGTAGCTATTGCAATATACTGGTGGAGGTCTTAAAAGGAAGATTATGCATGTCGACTACAACGTAGTCAAGAATCCAAGGAACTTTGGTAGGCTGGGCAAGACTGAAATCTAGGATGTTGGAGTCCTACTAGTAAGTGCACTTGTCTTGATTTTTTCTATTCGTCCAGGTGCGCTCAGCTATTTGGGTTCGCAGTGAATTGATCTCTAAGCAAGATTTGGGTGTGGGGGATGATGAACTATATTCAAAAGTGTAACAAATAACCTTGTTCAACAGCCTATACCAATGACACCTTAAACACATATTCAAACTACACAACAAATGACTATTCAACCTCATATACAATTTCAATAAACCATGCATACAATACCTCAAGTAGTTGTTTATCAACTTGGTCAAACTATACCTCAGATATTTGCAGGTATAACTATCCAAGATACCCCACAAATGCCTTCTAGTCATCCTGTCCCGGGTGTACCCGAAATGTCATATCAAGGTAAATCTTATTTGGGTCAACCTTATTTGGGTTAACCTATCCAGGGTCAATCTTTCTAAGGTCAACCTTATCTAGGTCAACCTATTCAAGGAAAACCTTTTCAAGGATTTCCATTTGCAGGTCAACCTAGAATGGATTGACTTAGTTATCCTGGTGCAATGAAAGTGCCAATGAGTAAACCTATTCAAGAATATCTTGGATATCCTCCTCCATTGGTTGGATTGTATACTCAAGGTTACCAATATCCTCAATAGGATTTTAACTCGTAGTTAGCCTTCAATACCACTTTAGATTTACCATATTTTTCCCATCTTAATAAGGACCTAATTTATCGTTATCCTTATTGGTCATTCATTCCTACTAAGTTACGGTTGACATGGCGAATTTTTGCTATACCAACAAGGGGAACTAACCCAATCATAGACCCCAATTAGGCCTACTTTCGTTTGGAATGGCTAGTTCTGACGAGTTTTAAGGGACCTCGTAAACTGTTAAATGTGTTGCAAAATGGCTTATGGGAGGAAGACTTCAATTAAATCAACAAAATAAAATAGCTAACCAATGTGTATTAAATCCTATCTACACTACTTCTAACTACTCTAATCTAGTCCTAACTATCCTAATATATCCCGCAGGAGCTAAACAAAAGGAGGTTAAACATCATATATAAATCCCAAGTCCAAATGAATCAATTACTGGTCCACATAAGAACAAGGCTGTATTAAATCCTAATCACAGTGCAATTACTTATACAAGAATATACATTCCTTTCCATACAAATAACACTTGCAACTGATGTTTAACAAAGTCAGGAATCAACAACCTTTCATGAATTATTAATGCTATTGAATTACATTCAAATAAACGATAACAACCATGAACTACAATTTATCAACATGCATAAAGAAAAACACATTTGTCCTTTTACCAGCAACAACACAGTGATCCTAAACATATGAGAGAAAGGGGAACAAATTTGAAACAACATGCTCCTTCTTGAACTAAACAGTCCTCTTTATTCAAAATAAATCAAAGCTGTTTTTCTCCCTCTAAAAAGCCTCCCTTTCATATCCAGAGGTAATACTTAAGCAGCCCTGAATGACCCTCGGTCTTCCATGACCTTTCATTTCCCCTGTTTTCATTACACAGATCAACATATACAGATGAGAACAGTCGGTGAAACTATTGACATGCTGAGGTTACCTTTGGTGGAGCGTTCTCCTTCTCAAGGGAATGAATGGATGTCTCGGGAATAGAGAAGGACTGTGTATCATTTCTTAGCACCAGTGTGGAGTGGCTATCATTCTTTGTCATTTCCTGAAGGAAACTGAAGATACTGCGCTCATCATCCCACATCTGGCATGATTTGTGATGTATCTAGCAATGATGACATCTTGATGGATTAGCATTGTCATGAGTGCTTCCACTGAACTGAAGGAGTCCCTCCATTATGCACTATGGCGGTCCGTCTTCCCTTTCGCAGAGTGTGTTTCGTAATGCTGACACCGATGGACCAGAGGTGTCATCTTGATACAACTCACCTTTATCAGTTACTTGGTCTGCTCAAATTTTCCTACAAAATAATTCATCTCAGCTATGGCTGTGAGAAATATGGCAAACATGCCTACAAAACATGAATCTTGTGTTTATAACATCAAATGTGAAAGAATCCCCCCTTCTTTTTAATTTATGCACTGATTAAGTCATGTGAATGTAAATCCGATTTACATTGAAAATCCTTGCAAAACACAAAGCAGAATCCAAAACCCGGACTTGAAATACTATAGGCGAGACCCTATACCTTATTGGGTCTGCCATATGGCATTTTCCATAAAAAGCCACGACCATAGCATTTTACCGAATACACAAGAAACACAGGAAAACCCATGTCCGTGTTGTACAACCAGACATCAAATTTTATATGCCCAAGCCTAAAATTATTGGCTTTCAGGCATATAGTGTCGCACCTTATGCATGAGCACTAGATGCCACCGATAGCGATTTGCGATGGGGAGGGGTGGACCTAATAGCATATATATTATGTTTTAATTGGATTAGCGGGTCTGTCATATCACATATTGCAATATGCGCAGGCCTAATGTCCCGCTGATTGCGATAAGTGATTAGGCCGGACCCGATATATATATATATATATATATATATATATATATATATATATATATATATATATATATATATATAGATATATATATATATATATATGTATATGTATGTATGTATGTATGTTATATTTAATAGCCCCGGTGGGTTCGCCATATCGGACTGCACTTTATGTTCACGCTGTGGACATCGCTAATTGTGATGTGTGACATGGCTCTGGACATGAAATATATGAATTTGGGTTGATAATATCGTCAGGTCCAAAAGGAAATAGTGCGCGGTGTTAATTGCAATAGGCCCAAAAAAAGGGATTTATGCATGTTTTGCGAAGTATTTCCGCTATAAAGAATTAAGATGGGAATAATGATGCAATAGAAGGTTTTGAGGGCTTAAAAGGTTCCGATGGAGGGAATGAATGGAGGGCTAGGCTGGGTGATGAATGGACCATGCAACAAGGTCTTAAAAAGGCGGTATTGACCATTAAGAACTGAAAATTTGGCTCGACAACGAGTTAAAGTCTCTGGGATTAAATAGATCATTCGGAGAGGTAGAAGACCAACTTTTAGGGGACCCATTCAAAATTGCTGCCAAGGCAAGTTTTGATAGGGTGGTGGTTGTGGCCACAACAAATGGCGAACGTTGGGTGAACTAGTTATCTCTGTTTCCCAATAAAACTTGGATCAATAGAACATTGGGGTGTTAGGATAAACTTGAAATGTAGACTATATAGATCAACAAGCATGGGTTCCACTTAAACATTAATTGCTTCAAGTGGGATAGAGACAAATAGCTTCTACTTACTAATAGGATTTTGACAGGCATTCTCCAATAGTAGTATTATGGGGTTTATTGACCTTCCTTTACCTGTTTCCCACTTTCAAAAATCCTTTTGGGGCCATCACTAGTCTATCCATACCTATTTAGGTGTGTACCTCAGCTCTTTATTGCTCATCAAACTTGATGTGGACATGTTTATCTGCACTTTATGAGAATTTCGGTGCTATTTTTTCATTGATTGAATGGGGCACAGTCATGGATCATGCCATATTTTTAAACCACTTAAGCAAGGTTGGGCTTCCTGTGTCAACCGATAATCTGAGCCCAGTAATAGTCCTTACTCTAACCAACTTCCCAGACAACCTGTCCTTCCAGATTGGCACAAGGACTTGACATTTCATTTCCTTTTAAACGAGTCCTTCCAGTTTTAGGCACAAGGACTAAAGCACAATTGGATTTGCCACATGGTATACGACAAAGAGTGTAGCCCATGAAAGGAAATTTACTTGTAGATAATAGGTATTGGACAATTTAGTGTGGTGGATGGGACCAATGGAGAATGATTGCAAACCTTACATGCAAGTATAGGCTATGTCTAAGTGGGATTTATTCAAAATGTAGCGTCCCTCCATGCCAATCCAGTTGTAGTTAGACATTTTTTATTTGATAAAGATGCCCCTACATGCTCCAGATATCCAAGTTATCAAAAGATCTTACCTAGTTCTCAACAAATGCCAATGAGTGGCTTGGTTTGAATTCCACAGCTGATTTTCAAGTTCTCATGGGGCTGATTGAAAGTTTGTTTGATTTGCAAGGCAATGATGGATTTAGAAACAGTAGAATCATTAGCAGGTTAATGAGGAAGGGGAAGGTTGAAGGTGGTGAATGAAGGCAAATTTGAAAGGTAAAAATGAGACTAGAGGACCGAAATCAGTTGGATGAAAAGGACTGCAATTCAAAACAAAAGGAAATAAAATTTGCAGAAAACAAAAGGAAAAGACAGAAATGAAACTAAAGTAACAGCAAAATAAAATGAATTCTAACCTAATCAGGAGGTAACCACCATGTGGTGGCTACTGGAAGTATCTCTTCCGTTGCTGGCCATTAATAGGGAGTCTTTTAGTCTCTCCCTGTAAATTTTTCAACCTGTAAGTTCCTTGGCCAATTTTTTCAACAACTTGGAATGGGTCGAGCCATAAGTGTTGGAATTTCATGTGTTTACCTTTTGGCTGATTTAACTTGTCCCATTTTAGGACTAACTCTCCTATGTGGTAATCTTTATCTCCTACCATATGGCGATCAAACTACCTCTTCATAATCATTTGGTGATTTTTGAATTCAATTCTGGCTTTATCTCTTAATTCCTCCAATCTCATCAGTTGGTTGATCCGGATTCCTCTTGAATCTTGGGAGAGATCTAAAGAGGGAAGGGTAATGTTTGGAGGCAAGTTGGCTTCCTGTCCATAGACAAGGAAGTATGGGGAGTTTCCTAAGGCCACTTTAGGGGTGACCCTATCGGCCCAAAGAGCATTAGTTAGAGCGTTGTGCCAGTTCCTCTAGTTGTTAGTGACGGATTTACGTATTATGTGTATGAGGTTCGTATTTGAGGATTCTGCTCCATTTCCCTAGGGGTAATAGTTTGAGGCATACCTGATGTGAATTGATTTATCAACAACAAATTTAGCCAATTTTAGTGATGAAAAGTAAGAAGCATTATCAAATATGAGAGCATCAAGGTGCCATACCTATTAATAATGAATTTCTCAATAAATGATATTATCTCATCTTCGTTCACCTTCCGAAGTGGGATGGATTTGGTCCATTTGGTGAAGTAATCAGTTTCTGTGAGTATATACTTATGTTGCTGTGAAGAGTTTGGAGTTATCTCGCCTATGACTTCTAGGCCCCATTGCTGGAACGATTGATAAATCATAATAGGAATGACGGGAACAACTAGCTCTCTTTCTCGTCCTGCGATGGTTTGACACACCTTGCATTTGCGAGTGTAGGCATGTGACTCTCTGAACACGGTGGGCCAATAATATCCCGCTCTTAATATTTTATGAGTAGTGGTCTGTCCGTCGTAGTGACCACCTACTGTGCTTTCGTGCATTTCTTTCAATACATGGTCGGCATCATTCTTTTCCAAACACCTCAGCCATATTCCATCATAATTTTTTCTGTATGATGTATCGTTGGCAAAGTGATATTGATTAGATTTCAATCTAAGCGCTCTCCTTTGTGATGCGCCCATGTGTTCAGGACATGATCCATGTGTGAGATAGAAGTGTATGTCATAATACCATGACTCATGATCCAAAAGGGATTCTGACGTTTCTCGCTCATATATCAGCGCTTCGTTAACCCATAGGGGCTCCTCCCTGAATTTCATTTGTAAAAATTCATGCTCTGCATTTTTGGCTCTTTGGGCGACCCTTCTTTATATTCTAAGGCTTCTGTTGCTAGCCTGCAAAGTCACTGCCTTCAAATTATCTGTGCCGGCTTAATCTCAAGGTCGAACTCTTGAAGGGCGGTTATCCAATTCCCTCTCTGTTCACCCATTTCCTTCTGCATGAAGAGGGCTCTTACAATAGGGTGGGGAACAATTACTTTGGTCCTGGCCTTTAGTAGATAAGGGCAGAAATTTTTTATGGCCTTGAAAACCGTAAAGCCTTGTTTCTCCATGTCTGGTAGTTGAGTTCTACCCATTGGAGATTAGAGCTCATATAAGAAATAGGGACTTTATTACCTTCGTTATTTTTTTTGGTGAGTATTGCAACATATGAAACATCAGAAGCAAAAGTGTACAAGAAGAATTCCTTGTGGAAATCGGGGTTGACCAATGTAGGAGCTTCAGTGATGGCTTCCTTGATTTTCCGAAACGCTTTCTTGGCTTCATTGCTCCACTTATATACAATGTCTTTCTTCATCATTAGCTGCATTGGGTGCACTATTTCGATGAAACTTTAGACAAATTTCCCAATGAAATTGATCTTCCCGAAGAAGGATTGCATTGCTCTTTTATTTTCAAGGTGTTGTATTCTCATGATAGTCTCTATTCTTTCAGGATCAATAACAATCCCTTCTTTAGAGAGGATATGACCCATTATTTTCCCCTCTGTGACTGAAAATATGCTCTTCCTAGGATTCAACGATATTCCATACCTTCAGCATCTTTCAAAAATCAGTTTCAGATGATAAATATGATCCCCCCGTGATATGAATACACAGTGATGTCATCCATGTAAACCACCACTGATCTGTTAATCAACCCTCGGAAAGCTATGTGCATGGCTCTATGAAATGTGGCACCGACATTAATAAGTCTGAAAGGAATTTTACGATATGCGTAGGTGCCCCATTTAGTGTTGAAGGTTGTCTTAAGCTGATCCCCACTAGATAACAACACCTGATTATATCCTGAGAACCCATCTAACAAGGACAAAATTTCAGACCCAGAAACGCACTGAAGAATGTGATCCATAGAAGAGACAGGATAGTTATCCTTTTGCGATGCTTTGTGCAGGTTTCTGAAATCAATACACAACCTGATGTCTCCATTTTCTTTCTCACTAGCACGAGATTCGCTACCCAACGTGTGTGTCTAATAGGAAAGATGATTTTAGCATCCAACATATTGTTTAATTCTTTCTTCACCAACGGTTCTAGGGTTGGATGCATCTTGCGAATCTTTTGTTGGTAGGGCTTAGCCTCCTTTTCTAAAGGAATTACATGTTGCATAACGCTGGTATCAAAGGTTTTTAGGTCTCCATATGTCCATGCAAAGACGTCCTTGTATTCTTTGAATAGCTTGACAAATGCAGCCTTTTCTTGTGGAGAGCATCCCAAGCCCAAATTAACAGTTTTTGGGTCTTCTTTGGTCCTAAGGTTGATCGATTCGTACTTCATGGATGAGTTATGCATTTTGTAATTTGTTGGCTTCTTGAATTTACTATGTAGGTCATACAAGTGCTCCATCTTGAAAACTGAATTGGGAATCATATTGGACTGATCCTTTTCCTCATCTTCCCTCTCGTTCATAATCTTGTTGTGTTGTTTTTCATCAATGACTGCCTTCTTGAATGTCTTCTCATAGTGCAAGAACTATAGGATTTGACTGTCATCTTTGAACACCTGCCAATTTGAGATGTTATCAGGCACGGATGGTCTGGAAATCAATTCAACATAACATTTATTCTTCTTCAATCTAAAATCAGGTAAAAGTTTAGCAACCATAATAGCCATCAGATTGACATCTTGGTTTTTCCCTCGAGGTATGTATTTGATATTAAAAGAATAAAAAATGTCAATTAAGCCCCATACCTCATGCTGGTACCTTACCAGGTGTGGCGAATTGTAGTGTATCCTCTTCCTTATCCGATCCACGATTATCTGTGAGTCACCAAAAAAATTTAGATTTTTCACCTTCATATCAATGGCTTTCTTCAGGCCCTGTAGCAAGCCTTTCATACTCTGTCATTTTTTTGGTGCACATGAACTCCAATCGGCTGGCCATCAGATGTTGGTTCCCTTTTGGATCAACGAGAACGCTCCCAGCACCTATACCTTCAAGGTAGTTAGAGCCATCAAAACAGAGTGTCCAAAATACAAAGTCTAATGTTACATCAATTGAATTGCTTTGTATGAAACTAGTTCTATTATCTACTATATTACGAGGTGGTTCATCAGTTGGATTACAAGGGAGAGCTTCCAACTGTGTGTTTATTGGATTTTCTTCAGTTGTTGCTGCATGGAATTCTCCAAAACAGGTTTCTATGGCACAAACACTGAAACTATAATTCCCAAGGATAGAGTTGGTAAACATTATAGGTTCGTTGCGACCATTTAGCTCCATCACTACATACTTCATGTATCTTTCATGATCAACTTTCATCATATCACCCTTCCCCTTATGAGGCAGCAAGAGATGAGACTAATCAGTTGAGAAGTATCCATTCAGTTTTGCTGACCAATCCCTACTAAGTAGCATTCCATAAGCCTTGAGTATATCAACTACCACTATATCAATGACTTGTGTGTATTGTCGGTTAACAGTCATCCAGATCAATACATCTTTCAATTCCCCAATTACTTTCACATTTGTCCTGTCTAATTCCATGATTCAAGTTCCAGTTTTCTTAAGTACCACATGAAGTCTTTTAGCAACAACGTAAGGCATCACAGTGGATGAGGCACTTGAGTATACCAAGCAGTTGCGTACGTTCATGTTGAAGATTTCAAATGTGATAAGGAAAGCGGGATTCATGGATTTTGATTTCATTCCTATCATGGCTGCACTGAAATCTTAGAGTTTTCAATTCATTTTTGATAGGGTAGCTTCTATGGCTGCTAGCCTTTGGGCTGTGCTGGGAGTACTAACAGGTTTGGAGACTGACTTCTGCATTTGGCTGCTCGGGATGGTGGGATTTTTGCAGTTCCACTCATTCATAGCTTTCAAGAGAAAATCTCTTTGCTGCATTAATTTCAGCAAATAAAAGTATGTGATATTAGCCCTAGATTTCTTAAGATCATCCACAATATTGTGATCAATGTTATAAACAGGATAGGGGAGAGTAAAAATACCGATTTTTCCATCTTAGGTGGGAGTTTACCATTTTGAGTCGCCTTTGTTGCAGTGGGAGATGCATTTTCTTTCTCTGGTTGGTTCACCACTGGGATATTCTTGGACTAACCACTAGGTCTACTCTTCTCAACAGGGACTTTGGGAGCAAGTGCCTTCATAAGGTGGACACCTTTCTTGGTCTGATCTACAAGATTCATCACACCTACAAGTGGCCCCTTGCTTCGTGTGTGGATTTCTGCCATACTGTCTCCTTGGTCATCATCAATCCCATAGTATGTTGATTTGAGATTCTTATTCCAAGGGCTCTTCTACTTGGTATTCTTCCTCATCTTCTTGTTTTGGCTCTAGCTCTACTATAGGTTTTTCTTGGTTAAGGAGCAATCCGATAAGATCCAACTCTTCTGTATTTAAATTGTCTTCTTTGGGTGGAGTACGCAGTGCAAGTGGACCATGAATACATTATGTCTTCTTACAACAGAAAGGTTTGAAAGTATTTTTGTTGTTATACTCTCCTCCACTCCAGATTGTACTCTCTCCAGAATTCCTTTTCATATCGATGACTATATTTGTCAACTTCTTAATTATCCAATGAAAACCTTTTACATCTGCAGTATCCTTTTCTTTGGTTTCAACCACTTTGTTATCACTCCCATTATTCTTCTTGATGCTTGAGAGGCTTTCTTTTCTCCGGTTGTATGATGGCATGCTGTGAGACAAAGCATTTCATTCTCAACTTTTACTGCTTCATCAATAGCACCCTATAAGGTTTTTGTGTTGCTCCTTTTGACCCACATCACAGTAGGGACAGGGAGAGTGGTGATGTAGAATTCCATGAGCACCTCCTCAGTAGGTCTAGCGGTGGTCAAGATTCTGTTGAACAAGGTGTTGAACCGAATGTTAAAATCCTTAACCTTTTCTTTGGTCTCCATTTTCAAATGGGGTAATTCTAGAACTAAGGGAGCAAGGGTTTTGTAATCGCCATACTTTTCTAAGAAGTCCTATTAAAAGGCATCCCACGAGGTGATTGATCTGGTTCTCAAGCTAAAGTACCATGTGGAAGTTGCACCAATTAGGGTAAAATGGAGTAAGAAACATACTATATCTTCATCAGCCACCCCCAGCATGCACATGGCTAGGAAGAAGGAGTGAATATTGTTATCAGCAGTGTCTCCCTTCCCAGGTCAAATTTAGGCAGTACTCTTTGTTGAAAAGTGTGCAACAAGAAATGCTAAATTTAGAATGTGCTAAAAATAGAACTCCTAAAAATAGCACTTCTAAAAATAGCAATTTTGCCAATGAGCATTTTGGCCACCTTGGGTGAGAGGTGAAACTACTAAAAATAGAATCTTCTAAAAATAACATTTCTGGGTCTCTTCCTATTTTAGCAGTCCCTGGTCTAACTATAGGAAGTAAAAACGAATTTGGTCTTAACAGCAGTTTAAAATATTAATTAATTAATATTCATGAGTTAATTAGTTATGGAAAATTAAACTTGAAGTCTTTGTGAGATCATGCAATTATTTTCTCTCTTGATTTAGGAATTTATCCCTTGATTAAAGGAGATAACATTTAGTTCTATAATGAGAGGATCAATTGACTTAGTTTTACTTAGTCAAGTCCAGTTAGATTAATTTAACAAGTTGTTAAATTAATGAGATATAGTTTGTTAATGCTTGCATGCATGTGACAACTATTATTTCAGATAATTGAGCATTCCCTCATGGATAACTAATGCATGTTAGTTCAGACAGAGACCTAGTTGAGATCAGATGAGGGACAATGTACTATCAGATTCTTGGATATTTCTAGTAAGTATTCGTTGCATGGAGAAGGATCTATTTCCAAGAGAAATACATAATATAGGAGATTGGAGGACTTGTGGCCTATATATTGAGGCCTAGGTAGTCTATGATCTTCATATTTTGATTGCAGAGAGTACATGATAGCTCTTGAGCTGATCTTTTGTAAACAAAAGAGGATTTCCACTTGATTGCTAATATAGATAAGGGTTTTATGCTTGTGCTTTCCCCAGTGATATATCTTGTGTTATGGTTGATTATTTCTCTTGATCAGTTATATGTGTTTATGCTTGATGTTGCTCATGAAATCGATTATGCTTCCACTTAATGTTTTGTAGAACTAGATCAAGTATTATGCTTTAGTACATTGCATATATTAGTTTGATCTACAAGTGTGAAATTTATACACTCCTTCTACATTATTGGGTAAGGGATGCTGTTGTCCAAGCACCGGTATGGCATCCTGAGCGAGCCAGGGAGGAAGTGCTCTTGGAGGAGGTGGGAGTTGGTTTCCACCTGGTTGAGGAATATTGGCCATATCGACGATGGGGATGTTCTGGTTGAGGGTTTCTTCATTACGATTTTCCAAATCAGGCCAGGGATTCCCTTCAGAAGGGGAATCCTGAAGAATTTCTTCCCGAAGAGAGTCGATAGTTTGCAAAGAATCAAGCACAATATCTTCAAGAGAAGGGGCTGTAGATTTCTCTTCATTTATGTGATATATCCTTGGCTTTATTTTTTCAGTTGGAGGTAAAGAATGAAAGATAGGGAGTTGTGATAGGGAACGAGCGTAAGCCTGAGTAAGTTTTCTGACTGGTTGTTCCTGAGTGACAAGATACTCCCACAGTGTCTCTTCTTCGAAATGAGGGTTTTCCAAATAAGAGGAAGGGTATTTTCGACCTTCACAATCCATGCATTAATCTTTTTGAATCCATTCATGGCACTTATAGATGAAATCTTGAAAAGTTGTGGACAACGTTTCAGGCCCTCCTTCTAGCGCCAATTTGTTGACATGGTCAATATTTGCTAAACCAACAAGGGGAACTAACTCGATCACAAACCCCAATTAGGCCTACTTTCGTTTGGAATGGCTAGTTCTGACGGGTTTTAAGGGACCCCGTAAACTGTTAAATGCATTGAAAGATGGCTTCTGGGAGGAAGACTTCAATTAAATCAACAAAATAAAACAACTAACCAATGTGTATTAAATCCTATCTACACTACTTCTAACTACTCTAATCTAGTCCTAACTGTCTTAATCTATCCTGTAGGAGCAAAACAAAAGGAGGTTAAACATCATATATAAATCCCAAGTCCAAATGAATCAATTATTGGTCCACATAAGAACAAGGCTATATTAAATCCTAATCATCGTGCAATTACTTATACAGGAATATACATTCCTTTCCATACAAATAACACTTACAATTGATGTTTAACAAAGTCAGGAATCAACAGCGTTTCATGAATTATTAATGCTATTGAATTACATTCAAATAAACGATAACAACCATGAACTGCAAGTTATCAATATACATAAAGCAAACCACATTTGTCTTTATACCATCAACAACACAGTGATCGTAAACAGATGAGAGAAAGGGGAAACAAATTTGAAACAACAGGCTCCTTCTTTAACTAAACAATGCTCTTTATTCACAATAAATCAAAGCTATTTTTCTTCCTCTAAAAAGCCTCCCTCTCCTATTCAGAGGTAATACTTAAGCAACCCTGAATGACCCTCGATCTTCCATGACATTTCATTTCCCCTCTTTTCATTACACAGATTAGCATATACAGATGAGAATGGTCGGTGAAACTATTGACACACCGAGGTCACCTTTGGTGGAACGTTCTCCTTCTCGGGGGAATGAATGGATGCCTCAGGAACAGAGAAGGACTATGTATCATTTCTTAGCACCAGTGTGGAGTGGCTATCATTCTCTGTCATTTCCTGAAGGAAACTGAAGATACTGCGCTCATCATCCCACATCTGGCATGATTTGTCATGTATCTGGCAATGATGAAATCTTGATGGATTAGTGCTATCATGAGTGCTTCCACTGAATTGAAGGAGTGCCCCCATTATGCACTATGGTGGTTCGTCTTACCTTTCGCAGAGTGTGTTTCGCATTGTTGGCACTGGTGAATCAGAGGAGTCATCTTGATACAAATCACCTTTATCCGTTACCTGGTCTGCTCAAATTTTCCTGCAAAATGATTCATATCAACTATGGCTATGAGAAATATGGAAAACATGCATACAAAACATGAATCTTGCATTTATAACATCAAATGTGAAAGAATTCCCCCTTCTTTTTAATTTATGCATTGATTAAGTCATGTGAATGTAAATCCGATTTACATTGAAAATCCTCGCAAAACACGGAGCGAAATCCAAAACCTGGACTTGAAATACTATAGGCAGGACCCTATACCTTATCGGGTATGCCATATGGCATTTTCCATAAAAAGCTGCAATCATAGCATTTTACCGAATACATAAGAAACACGGGAAAACCCATGTCTGGGCCGTATAGCCGGACTTCAAATTTTATATGTCCGAGCCTAAAATTATCGGCGGGTCCAGCGTATAGTGTTGCACCTTATGCATGAGTGCTATACCTTGCTGATAACAATTTTCGATGGCGTGGGGCGGACTTGATAGCATATATATTAAGTTTTAATTGGATTGACGGGTCCACCATATCGCATATTGCAATATGCGCAGGCCCATGGCCCCCCCAATTGCGATATGTGATTCGGCTAGACCCGATATATATATATATATATATATATATATATATATATATATATATATATATATATATATCTGTGTGTGTGTGTGTGTGTGTGTTATATTTAATAACCCCAGCAGGTCCGCCATATCTGACTGTGCTTTATGTTCACGCCATGGACACCGCCGATTGCGATGTGCGACATGGATCCGGACCCGAAATATATGAATTTGGGTTGATAATGCTGTCGGGTTCGAAAGGAAACAGTGTGCAGTGTTAATTGAAATAGGTCCAAAAAGAAAGGGATTTATGCATGTTTTGCGAAGTATTTCCGCTATAAAGAATTAAGATGGGAATAATGATGCGATTGAAGGTTTTGAGGGCTTAAAATATTTCGATGGAGGGAATTAATGGAGGGCTACACTGGGTTATGAATGGATAATGAGAGTGTTCTCAACTCAAAAATGTCAAAAGGATAACAAATGATTCTCTCATGTCTTTTTATCTTTTGGGTCTCATTTTTATTCATTTTCCCTCATTTTCATTCATTTTTATCTTGCATGCAAATTTGTGTCTCTTCACCTTCCTTTTCTCTTATTTTCATAATTAAATGCCAATCATTTCCTCTTTCCCCTTTCCAATGCCTTTGCCAATTCCTTTTCCAATGCATGTTCCAATTTCCATAGCCATTAATAAACTGAAAGTGATGCTAGCTATAGTGTCTTCCCAACATTCAACTTGAAATATATGTCCCATGACCTTGATCTTATTTTTCCTTTATTATCCTTTATTACATGAAAAATTAACCAGGGGTTGTTACAAACCTATCCCCCTTGTGGGAACACTTTCCTTGGTGTTCTATGACACCTATGACCAACAATCTGCTAAAACCAAAATACAATACCTATGGATCTTTATAACATAGCTTAATGCAGTATTTATAATGACATCTCGTTGAAAGAAAAACAAACTTACTACTTATTGGAGCTTTATAAAACATGTTGTATTTACAAACATATATATACATATACCAAAATATCATTTTCTTGAACCAACAAATAAGGAAGGATACAAAGTCCACATTTTATTATCACTCTCCAATGTAGATTCATTGAGACCAAAGTGCTTCCAATACCATTTAACTTGCTCTATTGCTTGCTTTTGGAGCATGAGTTGTTTCTGCTGCAATATGCACCAAGGCTCTCGTTGGAACTATCTCTTTTGTTACATTTGCTATACGGACCAATCAATCACATGATCAACATCCTGCACATATCTCTTAATTAATTAAATAGGGAAAACATCATGTACTTTCACTGTTGGCAACAATACAAGATTTTAGGCCACTAGTCCAATCCGCTTAAGGATCTCAAAAGGTGCACAACTGATGTGCCAACTTGGCACGTGACCCAATCCTTAAAGAAATCATCTTGGGATTGATGCACAAGTACACATGTTCCCCAACATGAAACTTCTTAAATCATATGCTTTGATCTACATAAATCTTATTCATGTCAATGGATACCTCTAAATTCCTCTCAATAACGTGCATCTCCTACTCCATCTTAACCAACATATATCGTCCACTCAACACCTTATTCACTGGATCACTCTAGTTGATAGGATTACTACAAATCCACCTATAAAGAGCCTCAAGTGGACTCATCTTCAAGGACTCTGGATACTCATTATTATATGCAAACTCTACCAGTGGAAGATACTACTCCCACTTCCTCTATTAATGCATGACATACATCCTAAACATGTCCTCAAGAATCCTATTGACTGTCTCTGTATGTCCATTTATTTTCAGATAATAAGTTGTACTGAAATATAACTCTATATTCAAACCTACAAACATCTCCTTCCAAAACTTACAAGTGAACTTGACATCTCTATCTAATATGGTTTTCTTGGGAATGTCATGCAACGTTACTATCTCCATGATGAAGATCTAAGCTACCTCACTAGTTGAATTCATAGACTTCATTATAGTGAAGTGAGCTACCTTTCTTAACTTGTCAAACACAACCATGATGTAATCATGTTACTTTGATGTCCTTGACAAAACTATAAGGAAATCCATGGAAATCACCTCAAATTTCGATTCTAGAATTGGAATAGGATGTAAAAAACCAATTTGATGCTTACGCTCTACTTTTAGCTACTGATAGTCCAAACATTTCACAACAAACTTAAATAACTCTTTCTTCCACTTCATCCAATGATAGAAATTATTAACAACTGTCAAATCATTTTGATATCTTGGGTGACTTGAATACAGATTGACATGAAAATCCGTCAAGATAAGCTTCTTGATCTCACTACCATATGGCACATAAATATTGTTCCTGAATCTCAACAAGACATATACTATGAGGTGATACTCCTCATCCCTTTAATCTTGACCCTATTTCCACAATCTTTGCTTCATCTGTTGGTACCTCTCATCACGTTGCCTTGCATGCAAGATCTACTCCTGTAAATTTGTACCATAAGAGCTCATGACTAAAATGTGTTTTACATGCAATCTCCTACTAAGAGAATTTGCATCCCTATTCTCCTTTCCCTTCATATATCTGATCTCAAAGTCAAAATCACTAAGGGTATCCAACCATCTAGCTTCCCAAGAATTCAGATTAGGTTGGTCAAATAAGTACCTCAATACACTATGATTGCTCATTAGAATAAACCTCCTACCAAGAAAATAATGTCTCTACATTTTGAAGGCATGTATGATAACTTCCAACTCAGGATCATGAGTCACATAACTTTTCTCATGCTCATTCATCTTCCTTGACTCATAACATACTACCTGTTCTTCTGCATTAGGACCCCACCAAGTCCTTTTTTTAAATCATATGTAAGAAAATGCTTCTACTGATCAAAATGAGATACACACTTCTCAGTCCATTAAAACTTCTATCATTTTCTCTACAAATATGTAATAGGATATGCAATTCGTGAGAAGTTCTTGATGAACCTCTTGTGATAACCTGATAGTCCCATGAATGATCTAACCTCATCCATATTCTTAGGAGTTTGCAACTCCATGATAGCTTTAATCTTTTTCAGGTCCACTGATATCACCTCCTTGGAAACAGCATGTCCCAAGTAGTGAATCTGAGACTGAAATAAACCAGACTTGTTAAGCTTGGCATACAACTGATGTTATCTGAACATTGATATCAACACTACTTCTAGGTTCTCTGCATGCTCCTCCTAATTCTTGGAGTATATCAATATATCATCAATGAACAATATAAATTTTTTTTCCAAATAAGAACACAACACAGTGTTCATCAAGCACATAAAAGTGGATGGATCATTAGTAAGGCCGAATGGAACCACCACAAACTCATAATTTCCATACCTCATATGGAATGCGGTCTTGCAAATATCTACTTCTTTGATGCACACCTGAAGATATGATGATCTCAAATAAATCATTAAGAATATTGTTGCTCCCTTTAGTTTATCAAACAATTCATTGATCCACAACAATGGATACATGTTCTTGATAGTCAACTTGTTCAACTTCCGATTATCAATGCAAAATAAGAGAGTACCATCCTCCTTCTTTACAAGCAACACTAGTGCACCCCAAGGTGACACACTTGGCCTTATGTATCCCTTATCAAGCATTACTTTAGGCTACAAATTCAATTCCATCAACTCAAGGGTACTCATCTTGTAAGTTTCCTTTGATGCTAGTGTTTCTCTTGGTACCAACTTGATATATAAATCCATTTCCTTACGAGGCGGTAACTCCTAAATATATGCAGGAAACACATCCTGGAACTATTGCAAAATAGGATAAATCTTTAAGAATTCATCATCCTCAGCATCCTTGCCTTTTTCACTAGAAATATGCACTACAAAAATTATACACCCCTTCCTGCAACTGCATTTTGCTTGCATAATTGTATTTTTTCTCGCCGATATATGATTCTTCTTTCCCTACAATATTCTCTTCTCTCTCATCATCTTGACACTCAATAGCCTTCTCATGGCATCTTACCTTGGTCTTGTAAGTAAACAACAAATCCATGCCCAAAAGCATACTATATGATCCCAATGGAAGCACATTTAGATGTGTTTATGTAAGCATACTGTTATCACCAAAAAATCGAGCATCTAGCCTAATTTACTAGATGGATCAAAGTATACCATGTAAAGCCAATTTTACCCTAGTAAAATTGATTTCACTGTGAGAAATTACCTAATAAACCACCTTTATTAAGTAAGTTATAGTTAAACCCATGAAGAATAATTAAATAAATCACTATTTATTTGATTTTCTTCTAGGAATAATTAATTAAACCATTGTTTTATTATTATTCCTTGTTAAATTTGACCCAATCATGAAAAATAAATAGAAAAATCATTATCTATCTTATTTTTCTCTAAGGATAACTAATTAATAATTAATTAATTACTATTTCTTTTTCAATTTTGACTAAATCCCTTAGGAATAATTAAATAAATCATTATTTGTTTATTACTCCTTAACTAATTCCTTGAGACAATAAATAAATCATTTATTTACTTATTATTTCTAAATAAAAGTTTAAATACTTTTTGCCTCCTAAATAAATATAATAAAATATTCCAAGTGGTAATTCCAAGAATGGAATCAATAATATTTTATTATTGCTCATTATTTGAGGATAACTCAATATTTTGTTATAAATAGGAGGGTTTTCCATTCATTATTCACTTTTGATTATTTTTATTTTTGCACTCATTGTTGTAACTTTGATTATTTTCATTGTCGCAAACCATATTTTTTCTAGGTTTATGCATTACAGAGGAGAGAGACACTACAGAAGCTGAAGACGTTTGAGGATAGCCAAGAACCCATCCCATAGAGGGCGATTGGTAACATTTATCTGTTCTCTTCACATGTGTTATTATTAAATTATTCTTTACATATATGGTTTCCATTAGATGTTCGGGGTTATTACTCTTTCTTTCATTGTTTAACTATGATCATAACTATGATCATAATTTTGGCAGGTTTTGTTTCTATCAATAGCTGCCGATCTACAATGTTTAGCAGTCATTTCTATTGTTGAGATTGTTTATCATCCACAATATTAAGTGGTTCTTTTCATACATCATTGAGAAGAAAACACTCCAAAAAATTGGTGACTCCGTTGGGGAATAATTCCAATTCAAAAACCTCGGTCTTCAATACAAATTAACGACTTTGCTGGGTTTTATACTTCAGATCCAAAAACCTGGGTAACCTTTGGTTTTTAGGTTACGGTTTCTTCTTTTTTCAATTCTATTAATTTTCCCTAGTGTTTTAACCCTAGATCTGATAAATTTCTGACTTAGACAAGATTTTTTATTGTTTCTACATGTCACAAGAACCAGCCGCGTCAAAGGTGGCACTTTTTCCGAAATTTGTAGATCGGGAGTCTCAGAACATAAATCACAGTTTTCAGCCCGAAAGATATGATTTGGGCTTCAGAACGCAACTTTTAGCCCAAAAAGTGCGATTTCATCAAAAAACAGGTTAGATCCTACGATTTCTAGGTTTTAGGGTTTTTCTCAGCTCTATTTCTGGGTTCTGCTAAGAGTTGTCTACTGGGGGTCTGACCTTTGTCTCATCCCACTTATGCCTTGATCCATTCCATTTTACTCATCGAATTTGAATTTAGCCTCCCCTAGGGCTTTTAGTACACTTCCACCTTTCTAGGAGGAGTTTAGCTTAGTGAGAAGTTTGAGTTTCTACAGCACTTTCAGGCACATTTTCCAGATCTGTAACCTTTTGTTTCAGATCTGATAAGATAGGTTTCTACCATCCATAGTTTCACATTTAAACTTTTTTTTTTTTCATTCCCTTAGGGTCCCATCAGTTGCCCTAAGTGTTTCACCCATCTCCCTATCTTTTTGTAGCGATCTTCCCCTTTGGTTTTTTGTTGTTGCCGCACCACTTTCTAGCAGCTTAGAGTCACTTGATCTGAGTCACACTGACATTTAGGTCTCTTGACCGGTTCAATGTATTTTCCTTCAGTTTAGCCACCAAGGAGTACAATGTTTGCAAACCTAGTTTGGGTGGGGTTTAGTTAATTGTTTTGTTGTTTATTGTTTGTTATTTATTTCATTTTATTTGCAGCAAGATTTTTTCTTTTTTTTACAAAAACTTTCTAGGCTTTTATTATTAGTTATAATCAGTAAAAGTAATTAAAATTTGATTGGTGTTAAATGGATTTAGGTAGTTAATTATTGATTATATATATAGACACACACACACACACAAATATATATATATATATATATATATATATATATATATATATAGATATATATATATATATATATATATATATATATATATATATATATATATATATATATATATATAAGTGGATCCCCATCCAATCCCGCCCAAGCAGGGCTGCGGTCGACCATCCTCAAAGTCGATTTCTCAAAAGCTCACGGAGGAGGAGGTCTTCCTTGGCAAACAACAGACTCTTGATAGGGCCCTTAGAGCACAGGACACCCTCCTCCAGCCCCCTCCATGATAATTATGTCCTTCAATTGCAGAGGGTTGGCCAGCCCGGACAAAAAATCGGCCCTGAAGCGACTGATTCACTCTAATCCTGTGGACATTATATTTTTACAAGAAACCTTATGCACTGCGGACTCTGCAATCTCCACTCTTAACTCCTGGATGCCTGGGTGGACCTTCTCAGCCATAGATGTGTCTGGCCGATCAGGGGGCATTGCTATGGGTCTAAAGAATAAATCCATTCTGCTTAAGAACTCATGGGGTGGTGGGGGTTTTTTGGGGGCAGAAATATATTCAAAAGACTTGGAGGAACACCTTCAAATTATAAATGTCTACGGCCCATGTCACAATAGAGAACAATTCTGGAAGAGGCTCCTTGGCTCCCCTCTATTACAAGCAGAGAACTTAATTCTGGGAGGAGACTTAAATTTCTCCATTTGTTTTTCTGAATCTTCGGGCCATCTCGCTCAAATAGATCCCCTCTCTGATTTTTTCAGGCATCTTCTCGAAGATCACCACTGGATTGATCTCCCCTCGGTGAAGACCCAGTACACATGGAAAAATAACCGAACTGGGGACCAAAGTCTAGCAAGAAGACTGGATCGTTTTGTCATGAAAGAAGGGCTCTGTACCCATCACCCTAGGTCACGACAGTGGGTAGGAAGTGGTGGGATTTCAGATCATAGGCCCATCTTCTTGGAAATGGAAGCTAGACAACAGACTCAGAAAGCTCCATTTAAATTCAATGCTACTTGGCTCAGAGACCCCTCCTACATCAAGTTGGTATCGGACTTCTGGAAATCTCACCCGATCCCGGAGAATCCTGACCCAGCCACAGGGTTTGTCAGGAACCTATCTGAAATAAAAGTGCTCTCAAAGGAATGGGCAAAAACAAAAAGAATTCAGGACGACCACACCTTATCCTTAGCGGAACAAGCTATTGAGGCTCTTGAATCCCATTCTGATGGCACCTTCTTATCCCTTGATCAGAAATCCAATTATGATGACCTGATCAAATAGAGATCTCAGATCCTCAGAGACAGAGAGGACTCTTGGAGACTCAGAAGCAGGGCCATTTGGCTCAAGGAAGGGGATGAGAACACAAAGTTTTACCACAGGTTTGCAAATGGGCGGAAGGCGATTAACACTATTTGGGAGCTCCAGGATGACCAAGGACATCCGGTCAGAAGACCTGGGGAACTGGCATATCTGGCAACGGCGCACTTCAGGAATATATACAAGGCACCAGGTCAAGCAAATCTGTTGGAAATTATGAGGGTGGCAGAGAAATTTCCCAGATTTGTGGAGGAGGAAGATTCTGAAGAGCTTACAAAAGACATCACTCTGGAAGAGTTGGAAGCCACTTTGAAGGGTTTCCAAAAGGACAAAAGCCCGGGTCCTGATGGTTGGACCATCGAATTTTACCTTACTTTCTTCGAGCTGATTGGGCATGACATTCTTAAAGCTATCAACCACTGCTGCCTAAATGGATCCATCCCCTCGAGCATTAAGGCCACTTTCATAGCTCTCATTCCCAAATCTGACAAGCCTGTATCTTTTGATGAATTCAGACCTATCTCTCTTTGCAATTGCCTATACAAGATACTGGCTAAAATCTTAGCAAACAGAATCAACCCATTTCTCTCGGCCAACATCTCCTCTGAACAATTTGCCTTCCTTCACAAGCGCCAGATCCACGAAGCTATAGGCACAGCTCAAGAACTCCTACACTCTGTCCACAGCAAAAATCTTAAAGGCATGATACTCAAGGTGGACCTCTCAAAAGCATTTGATAGGGTAAATTTACTATACGTCAGAATGCTCCTCACCCACCTGGGATTCCCATTCCTGTTTATTAAGAGGATCATGAGCTGTATTACAGATGTACCATTCAGTGTCCTCCTCAACGGCTCCCCCACCCCATTTTTCTCTGCTGAAAGAGGCCTCAGAAAGGGATGCCCCCTATCCCCCCTTCTCTTTCTGCTTATTATGGAAGGACTAAGTAGATTAATTGCAGCTGAACATAGCAGGGGCCGCATTAAAGGAATCAAAATCTCGGATAACTGCTCACTCACCCATCTGCTTTTTGTAGATGATGTTCTGATCTTCTTAAATGGCAGCATGGCTGACTCATCAGCGCTCCATCAAGTTTTTGATCTCTTCCAGAAGGCTACAGGAATGGTAATTAATGTACAGAAATCTACTCTGTCAGTGTTTGGATGCTCCCCTCATGAAATCATCTACACAACAAACCGTTTCCCTTTCCATATACAGCCAATGGAGGAAGGGCTAAAGTACCTTGGATTCAGGGTGAAGCATGGTGGATACAGAATAGCTGACTGGACCTGGCTAATTACTAAAGTGGAGAAAAGGATCAATGTCTGGTATAATAGATACCTCACGAGAGCCGAAAGACTTACTCTTATCAAAGCTGTCCTGGAAGCTACGCCGGTGTACTGGATGTCACTGGCTTGGATACCAAGAGGGATCTTATCCAGAATTCAAAAAATATGCTGCAGATTCTTATGGAAGGGATCTAATCAAGGCAATCTTTTCGCGTGGGTAAAATGGGACACCATTGCAAGACCAAAAAAATGGGGAGGTTGGGGAATAAAGAGATTAGACCTATTTGCAAGTGCACTGGCGGAAAAATTGGGATGGCAGCTGCTCACATCGAACAGTCTCTGGAAGAAAGTGGTCATGGAAAAATACATTGTTCCAGAAAGCATTTACAGTTGGATCCGAAGGGACCATAGAGGCAATGGAAGACACTCCATCATATGGAAAGCAATCATCAATTCTCTCCCACTAATTCGAGAGGGTCTGACTTGGAGAATTAAACAGGGAGACTCTATCTGCCTAGGCATTGACCCGTGGATTGGGTGCGGAAACATGCACAGACTATCAGGACAGCTCCTAGCTCATCTTAGGGATCAAGGTGTCACAAATATTGCTCAAATAGCAGACCTTGAAAACTCTAGTTTTCTCCACCAGGCATGGAGAACTACACGAGACCTCCATATTCCGGCTCCATGGAGACAAGAATGGGAGGCTTTCACTGAGGCGCTCACACAAGCACATATCATAATCACTGAGGGGGATGATGAGATAGTCTGGGCCCTAGCAAAAAATGGTACCTACTCCCCAAAGGAAGGTTACCTACACTTAATGCATACCTACTAGCCAGACAATGTATAGCAATGGTGGAAAGCGATATGGCACCTTAAGGCAGCACCAAGAACGAGACTCCTCATGTGGGCGATACTCTTCAATAAAATTCCAACGGGGGCAAACTTGATCAAGAGATCCTTTTATGGACCTTACTGGTGCCACTTATGCAGAAGTCATGACGAAGATACAGAACATCTCTTCCTCACTTGCCCAGTGGTGAAAGAATAATGGGCTGCTCTCCGCACTCACTCTCCCTCCCTCCAACAATGGCATGGAATGACTATCTTTGAGGCCTGGTCAAACTGGCAGGAGCAACACTCTGGAAAAAACAAGAATATCCCTCTTCTAATGTGCTGGTCAATCTGGATAGCTAGGAACCGAGCAGTTTTTGATCAGAAACCGCCCCCCTGGCCAGTAATCATTGCCCATTTGTTTGCAGACCTTGCCCTCATTCCTGAGGATCCTCCTCCAACCCCCCCTCGGACCATTACTCCCGAACTCATTGATAAATCCTTCCCATGGGCTTACTTTGATGGCTCCGCCCAAGCTGATTCCTGTGGGGGGGGAGCACTCCTCTACCTAAGGGAGAATCACTTCTTCATGATACAAATCCCCCTGGGGAGAGGCACAAACAATTTTGCTGAACTTTCCACTGCAAAAAACCTTATATATTTTTCTCATGAGAAAGGCTGTACAAAACTACAACTGTTTGGAGATTCAAAAATTGTTTGTAATTGGCTCACCAGAAAATCATCATGCAATGCTTTCTCTTTGCGACACATTCTGGATGAGGCACTCAGACTAACAGATGCATTTGAATTATTTGACTGTCGCCACATATACAGGGAGCGCAACTCTCGGGCGGACCACCTTTCCAAGCAAGCAGCACAAAGGCAGGAAGCGGAATGGTTAATACAAGAAGATCTGGATGGAACCTTCTTTTAGCACTATCACAGACCCTTTGATGACCACCAGGTTCAAAGGGATGCTCATAACTGAAAGGGGTCCCAACATGCTCACAACACTGTTTTCATTCCTAGTCTTTATATATAAACTGTTTTGTATATTATGGGTAATCAACAATGGCGGACAATATAGCTATAATTTTTTGCTATTTTGTATGAATCCTGCAAGTATTCATCTCTCTTGATTTAATCATCTTTGGATATATACCTCTCCAAACTCCCTGCGTGGATTACAGTTTGGGGAGATGAAAATGTTTCACATGATAGTTTATCAGTTTTCAGTCTTTTTTGGAACAATTAACAGTCTCCTTGGAGACTCGGAGAGGCAGCCAGCCTCGGTATGCATATGCTCAGCATCTACAGAATGTAATTTCTCTGATTTAATAGAAATTACGACTTTTTCTACGGGAAATATATATATATATATATATATATATATATATATATATATATATATATATATATATATATATATATATATATATATATATATATATCTATATATATAGAATTAAAATGTTTAATAACACATTATAATGTTAATAAGACATGACAACATTTCAACTAGTGTTTCTCCACACAATTATAAATGTATTATTTTATTATTTTTAATTATCTTATTTGAAATAGATATGAATGTATTCAATACAATTTTATTTATAAAAATATTAATTTGTTATATATTTCCTTGTTTAGTTGTGTTTTTGCTAAATATAAATATAAATTATAAAAACTTGATTAATCAATTATAAAATCTAGTTAATTTAGTATTGCTTTCTCTTGAGAAAGTAAAACTAAACTTTATTTGTGTAATTGTAGAGTATTTTTTTAATGTGGGAGAAGTTGTCCACTACCTTATATAAAGCTATCTGCCATTAATGATACTTAGTAAAGGTAATTATAAATATTTTTTTATTATTTTTAATTATTTTGTATAAAATGAAAGTGAATGTATCCAATGTGATTTTTTCTATAAAAATATTATTATATTTATATATTTTTTAATTTTTTACAATTTGTATTCTGATGGGTGCATGTTTAAGAGGAGGACAATTGGGTAGCTAATCTCTCTAGTGTGGAGACATGATAGAAAACCTAATGGTAGGTGGTGGGAGGGAAGGTCAGCCACCCCTCATAATATTTCATTTACTCTGCAAGAGTGTGTCAGACAAGTCTCTCTGGGCTAGTGGTATTACAAAGGGATGGGCTTAAAGGCTTGGGAAGGTGCCTGATGAGACATTCTAGAAAAAATGCTTTGTAGTTGTTGCAATATACCAATGGAGGTCTTGAAAGGAAGATTTTGCATGTCGACTACGATGTAGTCAAGAATCCAGGGAACTCTGGCAGGTTGGGCAAGCCCGAAATCTAGGATTTTGGAGTCCTATTGGTAGTGCACTTGTCTTGGTTTTTTCTATTCCTCTAGGTGCGCTTAGCTATTTGGGTTCTCAATGAATTGGTCTCTAAGAAGGATTTGGGTGTGGGAGGTGACGAACTATTTTAAATAGTGGAAAAAAGAAACTTGTTCAATAACCTATATCAATGACACCTTAAACACCTATTCAAACTACACAACAAATGACTATTCAACCTTAGATACAATTTCAATAAAGCATGCCTACCATACCTCAAGTAGTTTTTTATCAACTTGGTCAAACTATACCTCAGATATTTGTAGGTATAACTATCTAAGATACCCCACATATGCCTTCTAGTCATCCTATCCCAGGTGTAACTGAAATATCAATGTAAACCTTATTTTGGTCAACCATTTGAAGGTCAACCTTATCTGGGTTAACCTATTGAGGGTCAACCTTATCTTGGTCAACCTATTCAAGGAAAACCTTTTCAAGGATTTCCATTTGCAGCTCAACCTAGTATGGGTTACCTTGGTTATCCTGGTGCAATGCAAGTGCCAGTGACTCAACCTATTCGAGGATATCTTGGATATCCTCCTCCAGTAGTTGGATTCTATCCTCAAGGTTACCAATATCCTCAATAGGATTTTAACTCGCAGTTAGCCTTCAATACCACTTTAGATTTACCATATTTGTCCCAACTAACTAATGATCTAATTTATCATTATCCTTATTGGTCATTCATTCATGCTAAGTTACTAAGGGGCATACTTAAGTTCTATGTCAAACCTAGTGTAACGCCTCCTCCAACATCTACCTACTTTTACAATCTCTCCTGGGTAAATATGAGTTGAGTGCTACTATGAGATGACCCAACCTCCAAGTTATAGTGATGGAATTGGGGCCTACAATATGATAACTTACTAACCTCCCTAAGGGACTACAAACCACTCAAGAGACTACCAACCACCTTGGGTGATCAATCCCTGAGTTGGAACTCTTTTTCACTAAAGAAAATCCCCAACCACACACATAATATTGAAATTTTCGTGTGGTTGGATGGCTATAACCTCACGCACACGCTTGTATACTGATGGTTATGACCCAAAATCCCATGTTCAAAGCATGTGGTCATGAGATCTATGCCACTTTTCTAGGCTAGCCTCTAAACGAATTCCCAAAACTCCCTGTAACTTTCCAAAATCATAAGTGACATGATAATAAGGATAACCATTCAAAACATGAACGGGATCCTGGCAAGTGCATACCTAGTATGTGATAGACATTTCATCAAACACATGATGAACATGAAAGTTATAGGTCATGAATGTATATCTAATCTTAAACTTCTAAACTTCATCTGGGAATCACCAAGAAGGATCAATGCCTTCTCAAGCTAGCTGCAATAAAACTTGTTAGCCCATTTATTCTTTAGCCATTCAAAAAACCATCAAATTATGAAGGAATTTCATAGCTACACCACAACATAAAACCATACTTATAAACAACATATACCATAACAGAAACCATGACAAATCAACCATAAAATCCACATAATAACAAGTACAAGAACTCATAGATCACAATAGAAAAATAACTCATATTAACATATGCCAAATCTAACCAACTTGGAGACTTCTCTATACCACTTGACCATAGATTGATCTGGACCAAATTGTTCTTACATCCAATTAGCCCCATGCCATATTTGAAGCATGAATGTGGGATATCATGGGATAAACTAAGAAATAACTAAATAGGGAATCTAGAGGCTAAACCACCTCAAACCTCAAGCTACCATGATCTCATCTAAACCAATCTTGATATCACAAAGCCAAACCAAGCTTGGATGCCTCAAAATTCCTTCATCATATCTTGAGGAATTCTCCTATCTCCACCCACCTGTCGAGGGCTTCCCTAAAACGACCATCTCCACCAGCAACCGTTGGGATTTTTCCGAAGACCACATCACTTAATTCCAAAACCTTATATAAATCCAAATCTCAACTAAGAATGAATCCCATCACACCATACTTATATAGGAAATGGAAAGGCAGGCTTGAAACCACTGTCAAATTAGGAAAAACCCATGTCAATGATAGGAAATGAACTAGATAAACAAATTCATGTACCATCCATTCACATCCCAGTAAGGAAATAACACATGCAACCTATTACCTACAAGATCTTCTTGTTGAAGCTGTCGATACAACAGTTCCCTTGCTTTCCTTTACTTGTCCTCTTCCTTCCTTTCTTGCTTGCTTGCCTTTCTCCAAATCTAGGTGAATGTTAAGTGGTCCAAGAATGATCTAAGTGTGCAAGAGTATAAGATAATGAGAGCATGCTCAACTCAATATTGTCAAAAGGCTAACAAATGATCCTCTGATGTCTTTTTATCTTTTGGGTCTCTTTTTTCTTCATTTTCCCTCATTTTCCTTCATTTTTATCTAGCATGCAAATTTGTGTCTCTTCACCTTCCTTTTCTCTTATTTTCCTTATTTTCATAATTAAATGCCAATTATTTCCTCTTTCCCCTTTCCAATGCCTTTGCCAATTCCTTTTCCAATGCATGTTACAATTTCCATAGCCATTAATAAACTAAAAGTGATGCCAACTATAGTTTTTTTCCAACATTCAACTTGAAATATATGTCCCATGACCTTGATCTTATTTTTCCTTTATTATCCTTTATTACTTGAAAATTTAACTAGGGGTTGTTACAAACCTCTCCCCCTTACAGGAACACTTTCCTTTGTGTTCTATGACACCTATGACCAACAAGCTACTAAAAACAAAACACAATACCTATGGAGCTTTATAACATAGCTCAATGCAATATTTACAATGACATCCTACTGAAAGAAAAACAAACATACCGCTTATTGGAGCTTTATAACACATTGTGGTATTTACGAACATATATATACATATACCAAAATCTCATTTTTTCAAACCAACAAATAAGGAAGGATACAAAATCCACATTTGATTAGCCATCTCTAATGTGGATTCATCGAGCCCAAAGTGCTTCCACTACCCTTTAACTTTCTCCATTGCTCGTTTTTGGAGCATGAGTTGTTTTTGCTACAATATGCACCAAGGCTCTTCTTGGAACTATCTCTTTGGTTACAACTGCTATACATACCAATCAATCACATGATCAACATCCTGCACATATCTCTTAAGTAATGAAACAGGGAAAACATCATGTACTTTCATTGTTGGCAACAATGCAAGCTTGTAGGCCACTAGTCCAATCCTCTCAAGGATCTCAAGAGGCCCACAACTGAGGTGCCAACTTGGCACATGACCCAATCCTCAAGGAAATCTTCTCGGGATTGATGCACAAGTACACATGCTCCCCAATATGAAACTCCTTAAATGCTATGCATTGATCTGCATAACTCTTCTTCATGTCTAGGGCTACCTTTAAATTCCTCTCAATAACCTACATCTCGTACTCCATGTTAGCCAACATATATGGTCCAATCAACACCTTATTCATTGGATCACTCTAGTTGATAGGGTTATTACAACTCCACCTATAAAGAGCCTCAAATGGACTTGTCTTCAAGGACTCCAGATACTCATTATTATATGCAAAATATACCAGTGGAAGATATTGCTCCCACTTCCTCTGTTAATTCATGACATACATCCTCAACATGTCCTCAAGAATTCTATTAACCCTCTCTGTATGTCCATTTGTTTGCAAATGATAAGTTGTACTAAAACCTAACTCTATCTTCAAACCTACAAACATCTCCTTCCAAAACTTGGAAGTGAACTTGACATATCTATCTAATATGATCTTCTTGGGAGCATCATGCAACCTCACTATCTCCCTCATGAAGATCTAAGCTACCTCACTAGTTGAATTTGCAAACTTCATTGTAATTAAGTGAGCTACCTTATTTAACCTATCAAACACAAGCATGATGTAATCATGTTGCTTTGATGTCCTCAACAAATCTATAATGAAGTCCATGGAAATCATCTTCCATTTCGATTCTAGAATTGGAATAGGATGTAAAAAACCAATTTGATGCTTACACTTTACTTTTACCTGCTGATAGTCTAAACATTTCGCAATAAACTTAACCACCTCTTTCTTCAACTTCAGCTAATGATAGAAATTATTAAAAACTTTCAAAGTATTTTGATATCTTAGATGACTTGAATATGGATTGACATGAAAATCCCTCAAGATAATCTTCTTGAGCTCACTACTATATGGCACATAAATATTGTTCCTGAATCTCAACAAGCCATCTGCTATGAGGTGATACTCCTCATCCATTTCATCTTGACCCTATTGCTACAATCTCTGCTTCATTTGTTGGTACCTCTCATCATGCTGCCTTGCATGCAAGATCCGCTCCTGTAAATTTGTAACATAAGAGCTTACAGCTGAAATATGTTTTACCTGCACTTTCATACTAAGAGGATTTGCATCCCTGTTCTCCTTTCCCTTCATATATATGATCTCAAAGTGAAACTCACTGAGGGTATCCAACCATCTAGCTTCCCTAGAATTCAGATTAGGTTTGTCAAATAAGTACCTCAGCACACTATGATCACTCATTAGAATAAATATCCTACCAAGAAGACAATGTCTCCACATTTTCAAGGCATGTATGATAGATTCCAACTCAAGATCATGAGTCACATAACTTTTCTCATGCTCATTCAACTTCCTTGACTCATAACACACCACTTGTTGTTTTGTAGTAGGACTCCACCATGTCCTTTCTTTAAATCATATGTACATACTAAAATCTCCTTATCGGGATCTGCAATCTTAAAGACTATAACATTTGTAAGAAAATGCTTCTACTGATAAAAATGAGTTACACACTTCTCAGTCCATTAAAAATTCTATCATTTTCTCTACAAATATGTAATAGGATATGCAATTCGTGAGAAGTTCTTGATAAACCACTTGTAATAACCGGCTAGTCCCATGAATGATCTGAGCTCATCCATATTATTAGGATTTGACCACTCCATGATAGCTTTAATCTTTTTCGGGTCCACTAATATCCCCTCCTTGGAAACAACATGTTCCATGTAGTGAAACTAAGACTAAGAGAAACTGCACTTGCTAAGCTTGGCATACAACTGATGTTCTCTGAACAATATCAACACTACTTCCAGGTGCTCTACATGCTCCTCATTCTTGGAGTATATAAATATATGATCAATGAACACTATCACAAACTTGTCCAAATAAGGACACAACACATTATTCATCAAGCACATAAAATTGGATGGATCATTAGTAAGACCGAATGGAACCACCACAAACTCATAATTTCCATACCTCATATGGAATGTGGTCTTGCAAATATATTCTTCTTTGATGCGTACCTGACGATATGTTGATCTCAAATCAATCATTAAGAATATTGTTTTTCCCTTCAGTTTATCAAACAATTCCTTGATCTACAACAATGGGTACATTTTCTTGATAGTCAACTTGTTCAACTTCCTATTATCAATGAAAAATATGAGAGTACCATCCTTCTTCTTTACAAAAAACACTAGTGCACCCCATGGTAACACACTTGGCCTTTTGTATCCCTTATCAAGCATTACTTTAGGCTACAACTTCAATTCCATCAACTCAAGAGTACTCAACCTGTAAGTTTCCTTTGATGCCATTGTTTCTCTTGGTGCCAACTGAATAGATAAATCCACTTCCCTATGAGGCAGTAACTCCTAAATATATGCGCGAAACACATCTTGAAACTATTGCAAAATAGGATACCTCTTTAGGAATTCATCATCCTCAACATCCTTTCCTTTTCACTGGAAATATGCACTGCAAAAACTATACACCCCTTCTTGCAAGTGCGCTTTGCATTCATAACTGTAATTTTTCTCGCCGTTATATTATTCTTCTTTCCCTACAAGATTCTCTTCTCCCCATCATCATCCAAACACGCAATAGCCTTCTCCTGGAATCTTACCTTGGTCTTGTAAGTAAACAACAAATCCATGCCCAAAAGCATACTATATGATCCCAATGGAAGAACATTTAGATGTGTTTATGTAGGCATACTAGTATCAACAAAAAATTGATCATCTAACCTAATTTACTAGATGGATCGAAGTATACCATGTAAAGCCAATTTTACCCTAGTAAAATTGCTTTCACTGTGAGAAATTACCGAATAAACCACCTTTATTAAGTAATTTATAGTTAAACCCATGAAGAATAATTAAATAAATCACTATTTATTTGATTTTCTTCTAGGAATATTTAATTAAACCATTTTTTTTATTATTATTCCTTGTTAAATTTGACCTAATCATGAAAAATAAACAAATAAATCACTATCTATCTTATTTTTCTCTAAGATAACTAATTAATCATTAATTAGTTAGTATTCTTTATTAAATTTGACTAAATCCCTTAGGAATAATTAAATAAAACATTATTTGTTTATTACTCAACTAATTCCTTGAGATAATAAATAAATCATTTATTTAATTATTATTTCTAAATAAAAGTTTTCCCTCCTAAACAAATATAATAAAATATTCAAAGTGGTAATTCCAAGAATGGAATCAATAATATTTTATTATTGCTCATTATTTGAGGATAACTCAATATTTCGTTATAAATAAGAGGGTTTTCCATTCATTATTCACTTTTGATTATTTTTATTTTTGCACTCACTATTGTAACTCTAATTATTTTCATTGTCGCACACCATATTTTTGTTGCGTTTATGCATTATAGAGGAGAGAGACTCTACACAAGCTGAAGACATTTGAGGATAGCCAAGAACCCATCCCATAGAGGGTGATTGTAACATTTATCTATTCTCTTCACATGTGTTATTATTAAATTATTCTTTACATATCTGGTTTCCATTGGATGTTTGGGGTTATTACTCTTTCTTTCACTATGATCGTAGCATATATCAAAATTTTGGTAGGTTTTGTTTCTATTAATTGCTGCAGACCTACAATGTTTAGCAATCATTTCTATTGTTGAGACTTTTTTTCATCCACAATATTAAGTGGGTTCTTTTTGTACATCATTGAGAACAAAATACTACAACAAATTGGCAACTCTGTTGGGGAATAATTCCAATTCAAAAACTTGGGTCTCCAATACAAATTGGGGACTCTGCTGGGTTATATACTTCAGATCCAAAAACCTGGGTGACCTTTGCTTTCCAGCTTAGGGTTTCTTCTTTTTTCAATTCTATTAATGTTTCCTAGTGTTTTAACTCTAGATCTGATAAATTTATGACTTCCGCAAGCTTTCTAGTAGTTTCTGCAGGTCATAGGAACCAACCATGGCAAAGGCGACACTTTTTTCTGAAATTTGCAGACCGGTAGTCTTGGAACAGAAATTGCAGTTTTCAGCGCAAAAGGTGTGATCTGGGCTTCAGAATGTATCTTTCAGCCCAAAAAGTGTGATTTCATCAGAAAACGGGTCAGATCCTTTGATTTCTGGGTTTTAGGGTTTTTCTTAGATCTATTTCTGGGTTTTGCTGAGAGCTCTCTATTGGGTGTCTAACCTCTATCTCATCTTGCTTAGGCCTTGATCCATTCCATTTTACTCGTTGAAGTCGAATTTAGCCTCCCTTAGGGCTTCTAGTACACTTCCACCTTTCTAAGAGGAGTTTAGCTGAGTGAGAAGTCTATGTTTCTGTAGCACTTTTAGGCACATTTTCTAGATTTGTAACCTTTTGTTTCAGATTTGATAAGATAGGTTGCTACCATCCATAGTTTCACATTTAAACTTTTCTGGTCATTCCCTTAGAGTCCCATCAATTGCCCTAGGTGTTTCACCCATCTTCCTATCTTTTTGCAACAATCTTCCCCCTTGGTTTTTTGTTGTTGCTGCACCACTATCCAGCATCATAGAGTCACTTCATCCCAGTCACACTGACATTCAAGTCTCTTGACCGCTTCAGTGTATTTTACATCGGTTTAGCCACCAAGTAGTATAGTGTTTGGAAACCTAGTTTGGGTGGGGTTTAGTTAATTGTTTTCTTGTTTATTGTCTATTATTTATTTAAGTTTATTTGCAGCAAGCCTTTTTCTTTTTTACAAAAACAATCTAGGCTTAATCAATTAATACACTTGCACACACAAGCACACCTTAAGTGAAGGGTGCTTGGTTTACACTGATAAGCCAAGACTTAACATAATAATATTATCTAACCACATCAGATACAAAAGATATATTGTTGAGCTCCCTTCACCATTTTCATGTTTCGTGTGTCCTTACATCATTGCATCACCAAGGCGTGAGTCACGGAGACTGTTAGGCCTTCACCCCTAGTTTCTGCTTGGGCGTATTACTCCTCCCTGTCAGGTTCGAGTTCATAGCCATCCGAGTCCTCATCTCGACTCTTCTTCTAGTCCTTCTAATTCCTCATCTGATTCTGAGCCTCCTTCATCGCATATTGTCACCATGTCTAGTCCTATACCTG
This sequence comes from Pinus tabuliformis, assembly GCA_031772625.1. NCBI lineage: Eukaryota > Viridiplantae > Streptophyta > Pinopsida > Pinales > Pinaceae > Pinus > Pinus tabuliformis. The sequence continues at coordinate 1,264,672,719 of CM062807.1, read as the reverse complement.
GTGCAGGAACCCAAACTGATGGTGGCTCCGGTGCTATATAGATGGTCACATCAGGCGGAACAGTCTCAGGAACCATTCCGGAAGCCCCCATGATGCCCTTTATTGTTGCGTTAAGTATACTGGATCTTAACCAGTTGATAAACAACCCTATATACCATGATGCTGGTTGGCCCTCTATGCCAACATTTCAAAGTTCGAAGGTATTGGTAGAGAGGATCTACCAACCATGTTCAATCCTTCCACATGTGGTGTTCGTCCAACTCCATAGTCGCTGACTCCATTCATCTTCGGCTCTTCCAACACACCCTCACTGGAGATGTTGCAAAATGGTATGTAGACCAGCCCTCCACCTCTCATCTTATTTTTGCGATGCTTGCTAAAGTTTTCTTATCATATTTCTAGTTACCTCTCTGATATGACACTGGTACGGAGCTATTGACCACATTTTGTCAGTCCTTCGACACTCACCTTTCTAACCATGTCCAAGAGTGGCATCGAAGGAGGAGCACATGTCATGCCCCATATTTCGAAGACTGTGTTTATCTAGATTGGTTACTCAAGAGCCTTTAATCCCCCATCAGGAAAGACGTCACGTCCCATTTTCCTCAGACCGAGGAAGAAGCTCTCCAGACCAGTTTGAGATATGATTTGATTTATGCTCAATCTGTTTATGGCTATACCATTATTCTAGACCTTGCTCATCCTAGAAGTGCTAATGCACTGCGGGCATCTCATGTCACTGACGGTATCATTGGATCCCTTTCAAACTCTATGCCATATTCTCAGAAGAGTTATGGCTATCTGCAGGGGGGAATTAGTTCCTCCAACATTTATGCCCCTCATCCTAGCAACATGTTTCTAGGATCCCAACCCATCTACCAAACTGTTTCTCCTTCTTATGCACAGCCTAGCACTCCAGCCCCTCAAGCATTAGCGCCACAGCATCCCATGCATCCTCATCCCCAGCAACCACCACCCCCTCAGAGCCAAGTGATTACACAGCAAAGTGATACCAATCCCCCAAAGTCGAAGAAAAATAAAAAGGGGAAGGGTAAGAAGGGTAACCAGGGTAATAAAGGTAACCAACCTAGTGAACCTTAGGGGAACCAGCCTGACACTAACAACCAGCAATAGGGTAGCCAACCCAAGCAGAACAAGGCTATTCATATGAACAAGCCTTGTACATGTTGTGGTGTACATGGCCACTATACACATGAGTGTCCTCTTTTACCCCAGATGCGCCAACTGTGGGAAGCTCAAGTAGTTTCTCGAGGTCAACAATCATTTCAAAATCCTCTGCCACCTTAACTGGCCATGCTTACAAATCCTTTCCCTCAACAAGGATTTGTTGCTGCTCAACCCCAGCCAAGTCAAGTAGCCCACCTCCCCCAACCTCCTAGTCCCAGTAACTACCAGATCCTGACGATGAACTCCGATGAGGTTAACCCCTCCAATATCGACCTACAAACTTGGTTGCATCAATATGACAAGCCCTCCACTTCGTCAGCTGCTAAGTCCAAAAACAAAGTGTCTGCTAAGCCTCTTACAACACCAAATGGTCCTTTATAGATCCCTCAACCCAAAGTTTAGTCCATTCCCAAGATCCCAAAGGGACCATTACACCGTAATGTAGCTTCTAACAGAGTTGCCCATACATACAGTATAGTAGATGACTTGGTGCAATCACCTATCTCCATGTCGACACTTGAAGTCCTCCAGTCATTTTCTTCCCAAAAGAAGGCTCTACTAACTGCCTTGGGTGTAGTGGATCCTTCTGATGACCATTTGATTGTCTTCTCAGTTGATACATCAGAGCACCCCCCATTAACTTCATCTATTGCTTTCCAAATACCAGCCCGAGTCCGTAATGCCATCCTCTCTAGACGCATTATGATGAAGGTGCATCCACCTATGTGATGTTTGCTACTATTTGGAAACAACTCAAGTCACCTAAGTTGACCCCCTCCACCATCACTTTGCATGTGTCAGAGGGACACTCCTCCCAGCCCCTTGGCATGTACCGTAACTGTCCAGTGATCTTTGTGGGCAAGACTGTCCATGTCGATATCAAAGCCATTGATGCCTCTTTAGATTACAACATCCTCTTAGGTTGTATTTGCACATATTCCATGTTAGTTGTCACGTTTGTAATGTTCCCCAAGATGTGCTTCCCCCATGAAGGGAAGATCGTTACCATTGATCAGTTGACTTACTACAAGGCGACATCTATGACCTCCCCCAAGTCCATCATCTCATCAATGTCCGACAGCCAGTCTTAAACTCCTTGAACCAGTGTCTCGCCGAGAGTCTGTAAGGATTCCTCTTTGTTTGGTGCCTTCCCTAGTCATCCCCCTCCCATTTCTAAACCTACCTCCATGGGTATTTACATGTTACAAGCATCACAGGCTACCCTTAATCAGTCTAGTACACTTGATCAACAGCCATCTCCTCAACATCCCGTTGTTGCTCTTCCAACTGAACCCTCTAGACCCACTCCCCAAGGACCTCCTCCATTTGTGGGTGCCTCTCCTATGTTCCCTCCTGGAACTGTTCCTCCGGGTCTTAACCATCCAGGAGCTATTCCACCGAGACATTATCGTGTCAGCCATATACCTTTCTTATTCACCCCTCTGGGAATATTTTTTGCACTTTTCATGGATTTTTTGGTCCTTCCTAACATGACTCTCAGGATCCCAGTATGGTACATCGATCCCCCTGCAAACACTCTACTTGTTTAGCCAAGATCATATCATGCTTTGACCCCAATTCAACCAGTCTCCATGACCCCTGCCACTACTTCAGTTCCATCACAACCTCAACAGGAACCAACTCTTGTTCTGAAAGCATCTAGTTAGGAGGCCAAAGCTAAAAGGAAATATTTGACAGACAAGGCTCCCCAATCTCCTCCAGCCCCTAAGGCCCAAAAGGCGACACCCCCATGTCCTTTGTGTGACGTTGTTGGGCACGCAACCAACAATTTCCCTGAACTTCCTCAACTTAAACCGTTGGTTCATGACACTTCCCTGACTCGAATATTCTAGAAGTCCATGTTAACATACTAGTCTCACCTAAGAAACTCAAAACGCTTCACACAAACCACCCTTATGACCTTTGTGATATTCATGGTCACTATTCCCATTATTTCCCTCATCTCGATGAGTTTCACAATCTCCTTGGGGCGATTCGTGACTACGAGGCCAATTGTAGTGGAACCTTTGCTCCTCTACCTATGGATTTTGGTACCACCAGCCAACTAGAATAGGAAAAATATGGCCCATTCTATTGCGATTCCTCCCAGCGATGTTGAGATGATGGACACCATAGGCCCCATTCTTTATCTGTCGTCATTCTTGAGTTCCTCATCAACAAACCTTCTTGAGGTTGTTGCGTGCATTTCTATGGAACCTTTTTCACCATAATCTGAGGTCTCAACATCATGAGACCCTCCATCTACCAGTCCGTTGTCTACCATTCAAGAAAATGTGTATGTGAACCTTATTCCTCATGTTGATGCACCAAGTAATGCCACCACATCATGTAGTCAGTCTTCCTCCCATCTGCCTATCTCCTAACCTGATGAGGAGACAATGGAATCTATGTCTACCCTTGATTACCCCTATCCTTGAGTAAGGGAGCATTCCTTCATGAGGATTACGAAGGCCATATCCTTCCTAATTCTCCCAATGAGCTCTACCTCCAGAATTGTTGCTCATAGCACATCCCTTTGATTTGCATGTCTTTTTTTCTAACAGAAATTTAGGTAGATTACATCATCTCATCCATTGTCTTTTGCACCTTTCAGATGGATCCATCATCCACATTGTATATCGACCATGCCGATGGTGCGAGTCGCTTCTCCTTGAATCTAGCCTCGGCAACCTGGGCCATTTTTACCCCCTTGCATGCGTTAGTCCTATCAAACGGCATGTGCATTGGCTTTTCCATCAATAAATAGGCTGAATATGATGAAGTGATAGGTTTGTTGGTCGATGCCCTTGCTCATCACATCCTTCATCTTCATGTTCATTTGGATCACTTGCTACTTGTCATGCAATCAAATGGTGTGTATCATGTGCATAACCAAGTTTGATATAGAAAATATCTACGAGTGAAGTGATTAGTACGTGAATTTGAAACCATTACTTTCAGTCATGTGCCTAGAGCCCAAAATCACTATGTATATACCGTTGAAAACAACATTCTAGATTGGCATTTATCTCATGCATACCACAAAAGGTAACCACACAAATGGAGAACCATCATCGTCATGTAAAATGCGTAATCATATTGTGTACCATAAAAGTGTTTGGAGCCATAGCTCTAAATACATCTGACATGCCCATAGCATGTTAAAAAAATCATAATCGATGGGACCCACATGTCCCTACATCTAGTCACTATTCGATGGATCTCGTGCCAAAGGCTCTGCTCCACCTGCATGTAGATAATGTACTACCTGACCTGCCATTGCCATGCGATGCCCAATACCTTGCCACTCTAATGGAAGACCCGTGCACTCATCTATGTCTCGATCCTCTAAGTCATGCCGTCCACTCTTTAAAACCCTGGTCAAGAGTACATCAAACCTATGATGCAAATAAGCAAGCAACGCAGTATCCTCTGGACCCTATTGTGATGATGATCTCCCTCATCTGTAGTCATAGGTGCAGCGGCTCGGCTTGCATATCCTACCAACTTTACTGGTGCTATGTTTGCATACAACATATTTCACACTTAGTACCATACATGTGATAGAAATATAAATTTCACCATAAAACATAGCAACTCAACACTTAGCGTCTCGTCCCCATGCTCGCCAGGGCGGAAGTGGCAAGTCATGATCCCCTTGATAGTTCATCCCACTATAAGGGTAATCATCAATGTAAAGGGGCATCTGGTCCCAATGTGTGAAAAACTCAGGTTAGAACACACATCCAACTCTCCCTCCTCCTCCTCTCCATAGTAGCTGCCCCTAGTAGTGCATCCTAGGCTCCTATGGGCCCCCATCTTAGATTTGTACATGAGGACAGATAGTGGGTATCTTCTCAAAGAAGAACACACATAGTACTATACCGAAAGTGTAGTCACGATTCACTTTCCTCTTGCAATGACTCAACTATCATTTCACCAACGATAGCATCATCTGGGCCCACCTATAGTACGTCCTACCCAAAAAAATCTCAACTAACATCAACTACCCTCTCGTAATGTGGTGGAATGCCTAGTTGCCCAAGACCCATAGCACAACTGTGATAACAACATGTGTCTCTAGCCTCTCTAGATCAACAAGCGGGATAGTGTGCCCTTGACACGAACACCTCGTCAAAAATTGAGCTCCATGAACTCAGTAATGTTCCTCCCACGAGGTTAGGCCAGATGAATATCCCCCACCTCTCTGAGGGGAAGAAGTCTGATCAAGAAGTAAATATCCTATAATATGAGCTCGATCTTGTGCCCTTGCATGACAAATACCTGCTGGTTTGGATCCTAATAGCTCACAATTATTGATAGCAAGGGCTCACCTTCCCTCATCAGTGGGTTCTCTACCAACTTGAGAACCCCATAACAAGCCAATGCCCCTCAAACCACCTGACCCCCTCGGATTTCAGATCAAAGAGTATCCAAGTCTCATTCACACTAGTTGATTTTCAACTCTGCCATATATGAAAAACACCACATGTTTTGTTAGTTCAGAGAATAAAACAATCGGCTACACTAATCAACTTGCAGCCCTCACTAGGCCAGTAGACCAACCCTTCCTCTAGCCACAAATCATAGTTTTCAGCCTAGAAAGTGCAAGCTCGCAGGTTTCCAGCTGTTATCTGCAATCCGCATTAATGGACCTAGAAAGTGCAATGCCACTGTGAGCAAGGGAAAGGGTCCCTCAAGGAGCTTCCAGGTGCCAAAAATCTAGAAATAGACCAATAAATTTGAAGAGATGAGTAAGGCCACCTACTTGAAAGTCACAGATCCAGATTCCTACAGTGGGGTTTTCCGCTAGGATCTCCACAAGAGATATTTTGGCTAACTTGAGAAAAAATTCAACTTTGATAAAGGACCAACAAGTTTACAAATCATACTGAGCTGTAGAATAAACCTCTCTGCTCAAAAAAATTCAATAAATAAATCAATATAACAATTCACAACATAAATTTAATTAAAATAAAATGGTTAATATTTTCCAATCATTTTTACAAAAATATTTAGGACTAGCGAAAAAATCTATTATATCTGTAGAAGATAAATCCATAATTCAAAATGTTCGAGTTATCTGCAATGAATAACTTGAATGTTACAAACTAGGACCATTTTATAAATAATGGCTAAGGCCACCATAGGTTGTTAGATTCAACAACTAATATAGATATTCGAGTTCCTAATTAAGCTCTGTGATGACCTGGTAATTTCATGTTCTCGACGATCACTTCCCCTTTGGAATTATATATTGACATATTAAGTTTGGTATCAATTACCATTATCAACCCAGTGTTGTTCACTGCGACTGAACAAAAACATGGAAAGATGCATTTTACCAGATTTCTCATGCCCATCTCACACCATATTTCATATGCTTCTGCTTCAGTCAATTTCCATATGCGAAGGCGGTCAAGTCTGGTCTGCTCCACTAGCACCACTTTTCCATTGTATTCACCTAAATTTTCACGACTAATCATACTACATCCCTGTGTAAACGGGATTTCTGTCCAAGATCCCTCGACAATATTGACGGCTACCATGACATTCTTGGGATTAGGATGGACAACAGCCTAGTAAAACTTTCCATTAGAATAAATACCCTTTCCATGAGGCTAAATATGGTAGGGAACTCCCATGGAAACTTCACTCCACGCATTAGAATCTGAATCATAAATAGACATCACAATTCTTATATTATCACGTTCATCTTGTTGTCTCCTCCAGTTGATAGATTAATAGTATATATTCCCGAGCAGAAGAGTGCAACGCCTTGCGGAAGAATTGAAAGCCATCCCACTGAAAAAAGAGCTACATATTGGAGACCGAGGTAGATTTCTCCAATTCCCGCTACCAAGAATTCCTATGGAAAGATCTAACAAATCGCCTTTCTGATGACAATAGAAAAAGTTCTTGTAGGTATTCACAACGACGTGATCGAGTAGAGGAACTTTGTAGATTTCTGAATCGAATCCTTCTATAACCCACGATTCCACGTTATCTTTCAGATACCAGTGGATCTGAATCAGAAACCCAGTGGTGGAATGCAACGACTAATTTGGATTATATACTTGGAGGGCATAACTGGAAGACAACTGATAATTTCGCTTTTTATAGATGGTCTTAATTATTCCAAGAGTCCTCATGGGCAGCTTCACCAAAAAAGTATACAACAACTCTTCGGGGAGAGTTTTGCAGACTTTTGTTTCCACTGCTAAAATTTTAGTTCGTCACGCAAAATATAAAAAATATAAGATATACTTACTTTTCCATTGACGCCGCAACCACTCAGCCTTGCTGCCCAGTCGGCACCCTCCACAGCCCTGCTGCCGAGTCCGCTTTTTCGAAGGATGCAACTTTATTTTGAGTTTTAAGAAATCGCTTTTGAAACAGCTTTCAAGAGCACATAGTCGTATCAAATGCTAGACCAAACACCACAAATAACAATTGCACCACAACCCAGGACTAAGCACCAAGAACTTGTATGATGGTAACTTGCCCATAAAAAGTGATCTCATTCTCTCTGTATATAATGACAATTTAACCCTAAAATATAGAATCACGAGATTTGAGACTGACTTATATTGGTGTCTCCAAGAATGTGTAATTGCACCGTTGAAACCAACTAAACCGGGGTATTGAAAAGTTATCTTCAGTTATCTCTTTGCTAACATGAAGTAAATTGGTGTGTAAAAAAGTTATCAAAAAGTTTCCTGGAGTTGTCTCTTTGCTCAACATAGATATAATTTATAAAATTTTAATAAATTTAATATGGTTTGCATAGAAGAGAACCTAAAGCTAATTTTTTTAATGTAATTTTGGAATTTTTTTTTTTAACAGGAAAGGTCTTTAGGTATACGCCTTTAGGTATTCAGTATCCTATTTAAGGATATTTATTATTAATTATAATCAGTAAAAGTAATTAAAATTTGATTGGTGTTAAATGGATTTATGCTAGTTAATTATTGATTATAAATAATTATAATTATATTTTATTTTATTTTTAGAATTTAAATGTTTAACAAGGCATTACAATATTTTTACTATAATTCTTTTTTTCTCATAGCTCAATTGACAATGACTTTGCAAATGAAGTCTAACTGAACGAGGTGAGAAATTAGACATGATGAAGATGTAGTCTTACCAAGCTTACAAAAAAAACATTTCTACCATAATAGGCTTTTATTTTTATTTTATTTTTGTTTATTTTGACCAAATCAAAATGTTTAATAAGACATTATAATGTTATATCTTAGACTTTTGTGATCCATATTGATAATTGTATTCTCTTACGGATTAATCACATTTTTTAGATTTGGTCGATGTTTCGGATGTCTTATTCTTGATATTACACATTTGATGCTACGTAGTCTTGATGCTACACTAAGTATGCTAAATCTATATGATGTTGTAAGTTCGTGTTACTTGTCTAGTCATAGTTGATAGAATGGTCTCTGTTATTGTACTTAGAACTTGGTCCATCAAAAGTCTAGGGTCTGTCATTAGTTTTCATTGTATTTATCTTTAGGTTAGTTTTGGATATAGTCTTGCATAGAGTTCATGCCTATATCAAGAGTGCTAGTCTTTGTCTACTGTTGCAACAACTCAACAAAAGAAGGACAAGCATACTTAGGTAAGAATTTTAATTTTAATTTGTATTTATTCATTATTATGCACTTACATGTGTTTTGTAGGCATAGGTAAATTGAAGGGTATTTTTTTTTGTTTTGGGATTGGTTTCATTGGGAAAGTTTTGCATGCAGGTAGAAGAAGATTCAAGTACAACTTCAAGCAAGAATTCAAGAGTAGAAGTATCAAATCAAAAGAAGCATTGTAGCAGGACATCCTTTGAAGACATGGCATCCATCCGTATGTCATGAAGAAGTTTCAAGGCCAAGAGTCATCATTGTAAAGTTGTAAAAGAGTCATTTGTAAAAGTGTCATCATTGGAAGAGTCATTATTGTAAAAGACTCAATCTTCCTAAAGTCGAAAAGGCATTATTGGGAGGTATAGGAGTCTCTGTTGGGATGATGTCATGGTTAGGTTGCAGGTCATAATGTGATTGGGTGTTCGGTCAAAATCATTGTAAATCATATTGTATTGTGGATCGTTATCCTTGGTAGAGAATCCACACTCTTGTCTCATTTCAGAGATTATAGGGTGGCAGGGAGGTGCTAGGCTAGTGCATGATGTCGCTTACAGGTTGGGGCCTGTGAACACATCAAGGTGGTAGGGTGGTGCTAGGGCGAGTTGTGGCTTGCTAGGGTGTTTGGGTATCCATTCAATTGATTACTGAATAAACCAGGGCATTGGGGCATCCTTCCAGTGGGAGGTGGAGAAGAATGTTTTTCTAGAATTCTAGAGAGTTGTTGCTTTCATTTCAATTGGGGCTGAAGATTAAAGAATTTATTAGAAAAGTGTTTGGTGGTTGTTGATTCAAAGGGGGTTTTCCACCTAAAATTCTTGTGCCTACTTTGTTCTTTTATTTACTGTTATCCCTGCATAAACATTAATAATAACTGAATATTAACTAATGCTTTGAAAATATTTAAAAGTGCTAATAAACATTAATAATAATTGAATATTAACTAATGCTTTGAAAATATTTAAAAGTGCTAATTGCTAAGGAATACTGATTCATCCCCCTCCTAGTATTTCCAACAATGACAACAAGTTCTCCCTCCACTGACCTCAGAGGATCTGTTGCGCCTCGATGATTTGGGTTACCCCTCTTCGGGTAATCAGTCTCTAGTATCTAACATTGAATCAAACAATACATCCTAGGACACAATACTATCGAAGGAAATTTTCGCTGAAGGATTTGTACCTCCTTATAATCCTCCAATCGCTAATTCTTTGGGACCACTATTGATTCCAAATGCACCTATACCAACCATGTCTTCAACTATACCTACATCCACCATTCCCTCTACGACTACTGGGTCATGGGATTTTGTGGACAACTTTGGTCCACCTACACTTCCCCAATCGAAAGTCAGTAATACACAACTAATTGGTAATGATGCTATCCAAACTATGCCAAGTCTGAGCAGCTCAGTTACACATAACATGAGCGGAACCCCGTACATACCAGTTTCCACCCCTTTTGTGTTTGCTTTTGGACCTTCAGTTAGCGCTACAAATAGAGTTGTTATCGTGTTTCCCTTTAGTAATCCCTTTGGTAGAAATCCATTGTTTAGTTCAAACCCCCAGGCTCAAATTCCAGGGGGCAATGTTCCCAACATGCACATACTAGAAGGGGGCATTACCATTCCCCCTCTGCTTATAGGACAAGCTGGACCATCATTAATTGACATCAATCCTCCAAATGTACACTACCCCAGTGTCAGTCATGTGCCTATGACCAAGTACATGGCTGACAGGATCCCTCAACTGGGTCTCGCTCAATTCATTTTGGCACTCCATTCTCAACCTCAATTGAGTCAAGGGGGAATTTTTGTCCTGGGGGAAATCAAGCTTATATCCCCAAACCTAATATCCCATATGGACAACCACACTATAAGGCTGTTCCTCCACCACAAGGAAACTATGATCCAACAAACCCTATATATAATGTTGGGAATAATATGATGGGTGGACCCCAGGGCCTGTCATTTCATTCGTCATCACCCTGGTCAGACTTAGGGGCACCAAATACTTTTCCTTTTTTGGTAACACTTGACATCCCTAACCTATACAAACTAACCAATGACCCCATCTACCATAACTTACATTGGCCCCCAATCCCACACAAAATCCTTGTCGACATCCCGAAGTTTGAAGGAAAACAAGGGGATGATCCGAGTACACATGTCACCACCTATCATCTATGGTGCATATCAAACTCCATGTTGGATGACAATATCTGATTCTGACTCTTCCCCCACACCCTTACTAGTAATTCCACCAAGGGGTACATTGATTTACCACATGTGCCAATTAATATATTTGGCGCCTTGGCAATGGAATTTTTAAATAACTTTCATTTTCCCATCCGCTACAAAACCGGGATGGAATTGCTTACTACTTTACGCCAAGATACCTCCACCCACATCTCCGATCATATTCATGAATGGAGACATAGGTGGAGGTTGTTTAAAGCCCCCATTCCAGATTATCTATCAGAAGATTGGTTTCGTAAATCTCTTCTTCCCCAAATCGCCAAAGACATTGCCTTAGGTGGTGTGGTCATTGAAGACCAATCCATTCATCATGCCCAACAATTATATTTGATTTATTCTTAGTCTGGCACTTTCTACAATGTAATCCCCAATGCCCCTAGAACTTCCAATGCTCCCACTACTCAGCAACCTGATGCACATGCTGATGGTATCATCGGTGATACCTCTAGCTCTGTTGTCAAACGACTTAGTAGGCACATTTCCCAGTTGTCTGTTGATCTCGCTACCTAATTGGCTGCTCTTCCTACCACTATGATAAAATCTATGTAGTCTATGCAAAAACCCAGTGGAAAGAACAAGAAGAATAAGAAAAAGACCTCTCCTTTTGAAGAGAAGCCAGTCAAGCAATCCAACCCCAAGCAGAAAGTTTTTGCACCACCTAAAAATGGAAAGGATAAAGATGTCAACTTCCCCTACAAAATCTATACGGAAGACCATATGACACATCGATGTCCGTGTCTCTAAGAATGCATGGATCTTCTTGCTCAAAAGGACACTAGATGGACCCTTGCAGTCCTACACAACCCTTTCCCTACTCAGCAGCAGCAACATCTTATTGCGAACCCACCTCAACCCCCATAAGGGGGCAACATCAGTTCAAATCATCCTTCCTCTTGTGAAGTATTGTTGATTGTTTACACCTTTGAAATAGTTGATCTTCAAATGTGAGCCAAAACTTATGGATCTCTAGTCGCTAATGCTCAGGATGCTACCTCGAGTTCAAACCCACTGCCACCCAATGATATTCATATCGAAAGGCCTATTGTTGATCTTGTAATTCACCCCCCAAAAGGGGCACTTCGTTACACAACACATAATACATCTGCACATGCTGCCCAGAACTACAGTATTGTAGAATACTTGGCACAACCACCGTCAGCTATGTCTATACTCGAAGTATTGCAAAACTTATCCAACACAATGGAAAGATTTGCTTTCGGCTATTGGTGAAGTTGACCCTTAAGAATCCATGCTCGCAAACTCAACATGGAAAAATGTAAACCCCCCTTTCCCACCATCTTGCGTTGCATTTCAGGTGATTTTTTTTTCGAAAGGTCTAGTGTACATAGAATTTTCAATAATGAGGCGCTTCGACCTGCATCATGTCTACTTCATGTTGGCTCACCTTGGGTTCTCCAACCTTATGTCCACTGCTAAACTCCCTTAAAGCTTTCGATGGTGATACATTCATCCCAAAAGGTTACCTTGCTAACTACCCCATCACTTTGAGTGGGAAAACAGTAACGGTGGACAATGAAGTCGTAGATCGAAAACTCAACTATAATCTACTTTTGGGCTGCAGTTGGACTTATGCCATGAGTTCCATCGTATCTATGTTTTTCTGCATCATACTATTTCCATTGGATGGAAGAATAGTCATAGTGGACGAGTTGTCCTTCTGCACCCTAGATTACTCATTCTTGCCTAGTGGCACTATACCTTTAGTGGGTGGCATACCTTATTCTTATGTCAGTATTGGTATCGGTCTTTTGAAGGGTTCTTCCCTAATGGGTTTATTTTTATGGTATCCATTATTCCTCATGACCGAACTGATCCCTGGATCCTCCCGACCCTTCAAACATTGACTCTTATGGAGAACAAATGTCGTTGTGACTAGTTGAATTGGCCTATCAAGCCATTCAATCTACATAAGATTGTCCTATCACTTTGGTCACAACCAATGGTACCATCTCCTCCCCCACAACTTCTCCCTCTAAAGATATCCTTAATCAAGTCCTACGTTCAAATGAAGTTATTCGAGAGATCATGTGTTTAGAGGAGTGACATGGGAAAACTCTCACCATCGCGTTTTGATATCTGATTCGGACGTGACCCCTATACAAATCTTGTCCTTTGAACCACCTAAGGCTGACAGTTCCCTAGAATTATACAACCATGCAAACTTTGGATTCGGAAGGGATCATGGGAAATCTTTCAAAGACAATTCTCATTGATATCTTTGTCAAGATAGGAATCATGGAAAATATATAGATTGGAGCTTATTGGAATCCCAAGTAAATTGCAAGGTTCACCTGCCTTTTCAAGGAATTTCGCAATGTATTGACATGGTATTACGAGGAAATTCCTGACATAGATCCATCAATCATTGAGCATTAGATAAACGTTTATAACAATGCCAGGCCTATCTGCCAAAGACTCCAACCAGTCCACCCCCACAAAATTGCAACCATCAAAATTGAGGTGGAAAAATTATTACGTGTTGGTTTCATTTACCTTCTTTCTTTGACGGAATGGGTTTCCAATCTAGTTCATGTAGATAAAAAATAGGGTACCATATGGGTCTGTGTCAAACACTGGGTTTTGAACATTGCATGTCCAAAATATAATTACCCAACCCCCTTCATTGCCCAGATAATCGACCATTGTCCTGGTTGTGAATCCTTCTCCTTTATGGATGGTTTCTCATGCTATAACCAAATCTCCATAAAACCCATGGATCAACACAAAACCACCTTCATTTTCCTTTGGGGAATATTTGCATATTGAAAACTCCCATTCGGTGTAAAGAATGTTGCATCAAACTTTCAACGGGCCATGGACTATGCATTCCATGATATCAAACACATTGTTCAAGCTTACTTAGACAACCTCCCAACCCATTCCAAGAAGCAAGCCCAATGCCAAGTTCATCTTCAAGCAATTTTTCTTAAGTGTAGGTTCTATAACATATGTCTAAATCTATACAAATGCATATTCTTTATCGAGTCTGGATGCCTACTTGGTCTCATTATCTCCAAGGACGGGATTAGGGTTGATCTTGATAAGGTAAAGGCAATTACCAAATTTCCCTTTTCACAATCCATTTTATAGCTCCAACATTTGCAAGGGAATAAAAAAATCTTACAATGATTCACCGTGAACTATGTCGAGATGACAAAATGCTTTATATGTCTATTGAAGAGAGGAGTACCATACTTGTGCAATGACCAATGATCATTTGATGCCTTGAAAGAGGTACCTATATTTGCCCCATTGCTTAGTGCTCCCAAATATTCATGTGACTTTCTCCTATACCTAGCAAGCTCACCATCCTCCATTGGTATGGTTTTGGTTCAAACCCATGATGAACTTAGTGAGCATGTGATCTATTATCTCTCAAAAGTCCTGGCTGGCCCTCAATTCCGATATTCACATGTGGAAAAGCTATTCTTGGTTGTTATCTTTGTCGTCAAGCACTTTCGACACTACATACTGTTGCAACAGACTACCATCATTGCTTTGAAGAATACCATGAGACAAATTTTGTCTCATCAAGTCATTAAAGGAAAATATTCCAAATGGATTGTTATCCTTTAATAGTTTGATTTGATTTTCGCCACTACCGAGGTGAAAAAATATTTAGTCTTTGCAGAATTATTGTCGGATCTTCCCATAGTCGATCCAAATGAGATAGCCGATGATCCTCTTCCAAATGAATTTGTTTATCTAATCGACTCAATTGACCCTTGGTATGAAGACATTCTTGTTTACCTCCAAGTGTAATGATTGATCTATCATCAGGTGAATGTCGTCACATCTGCCACCAATATTGATACTATTTAGTGTTGAAAGATACTTTATATCACCATGGCACTAATACAGTTATCCGACATTGCCTCACTCATGAAGAGGTGGAACATGTTTTAAATGATTGCCATGCTCAGGTATGTGGTGGTCATCTTTCTGGCATGGCTACTACCCAGAAAATTTTACATGTAGGATACTTGTTGGGAACGGGTCCCTTGGGGTCAATTTTGGGGTTAAAAGCCCAAATTTTGGTGCTAAAAGCCCAAGTTTTGTGTAAAGTCTTCACATTTTGTGGTCACAAAGCATGAAGATGTCAAGAGTCATTAAAGGGTTTCCACCCTTATTTTGTGTAAAAGCATGTCATCTTTAGAGATCTATAAAAAGGAGGTCTTAGAGGAGTCTAATATAGTTCAGTTGATAGTTGAGTCTTGTTGTGTTTTATGAAGGGTTCTATGAGAGCTAAGAGAAAAGAGTCTTAGCGTAGGAAAAGGCTTTGCAGTTGAGTGCGCAGAGGCCTAGGGTAGAAGTCCATAGCTGAGTGCGCAGACCCCTGCAACTATGTTCGTAGGGTAGTCAGAGTCTATATGGGATATTTGAATCAATAATAAAGAAGAGTATTATGAAATTACCTGTGTATTTTACCTCTATACATTGCATGTGATTATGTTATGTTCACTACTGGGTTTATGTTTTAATGCTACTCTGATGCGCGAATCTATATGTTTCTCTATTTTATATGACTGCAAGTAGAGATATATGTTTATGTGAATACAACCATAAATGCATGTTAAAGTAACCAATACCTAAGCAAACTAGGGTAGATACAAAAGTAATATTAATTACAGGGGCACGTCAGTGTCTGATCTATCTATTTAGGGTCCAAAAAGGATGATTAAAAACTTTCGCGGAGGTTTCAAGGATGAATAAGAAAATTACTTTGATAAGCCCTAAAAGGCTTATCGATCTGCATGAAGGAAGGTTATGTCCAATAACTGACATCACAACCATATCAGGGTGTGGAAACCTGGTTCTTGCATCCCCCCATACTGCCTCGAGTGAGACTTCAGTCTGCACTCTGTGCTTTGATGCTAAAAGGGCCAGTAGTGTAGGGATTTGCTTGGGTCCTTAATGCTAAACCTGGTTCAGGGCCCATCAAGCCAACAAATGGTTTCGTTGCCACACTGGGATCTACATAACGAGATGTGTGATGTCGCATCATTGGAATCCAACTAAGAAGGAGATTGAAGACTGGTTGTATAGAAAGATCCATGAATTCACAGCGCAAGAAAACATGAATCTGTGATTGACGAAAGAACAATGGTTGGACATATATCTTTACAGAGAGACACACGAAATATTCTTATGTTTCTTTCTGGTGGAATTATATGAGTGAATCATGAAGTTGGCAGATGGACAAGGAAGGTGGAGGCTTGATGGTCCAATTGTCTGGACCCCAGAGTTAGTGCGGAAATCGAAAGCCTCTGAAGATAATATTTCTTGTGTTCTCAATCATTGGCTCGACCATATCATAGGAGGGTTTGTGACAGATTTCGCAGTCGATACTTAGGTTAGTTACAGCAAAGCAGAGTGCCACTTCTTCAAGGGGCTGAGAGGTAATTATTTGAAATCATTCAATACTTGGATTAAGATGTTCTTATGTAAAAAGTAGGTTATGCATTTACCTTGATGTTTGGGGCTACACGAAGTGGAAGGACTTTTAGGGATAGAGGAAGAAAAGGTCATGAATATAGCCCACTGATTAAGCCTCCTTTGAGTGATGATGAAGGAGCAGCATAGGCTTCTCCGCTGAGCGTTATTCAGTTGATAAGATAAGGGTTCCCAAGAATACCTACACCACCTCCATCCACACCATCTCCATCCTCGCGTCCACCGATTACCCCCTCACCCACATTGCCACCACCTCCATCCTCACCTCCATCGCTTACCCCCTCACCCACACTACCACCACCTCCACCACCATTCAAGATGGTGAACTTCGTAAAGCTACTTGTGTTCAAGGGCATAGGAAATGAAGATCCAGACCAATTTTGGTTTGTCGCAGAGGTTGTATGGGAAGCTCAGGTTATCATGGATGATCAAATGAAGAAAGCAATATTGCTTAGTGATTTTTAGGACCACGCACTAACTTGGTACATTAAGTACTGCATTGATAAGTCAATGTTTATATCGGCCGATATCGAGACCGTGTTGAATAAGGAATTTAGTAGACCTAAGTATGATGCGCAATCAATTGTGGGATTCAATGAGATTATGATCAAGCCTAGAGAGATGCCCTAGGATTTGGATCAAATATTGAAGTGTACGATCCGTGAATCCAACATGAATTTGATTGATGGGAAACATTGCGAATGGTTTGTGGCCTCACTCCTACCTCACCTAAGGGTTGTGCTATCACAACAGAAGATCGCGACCCAGGCGGAAGCTCTGGAAATCATGATGAGATTGCACATGAAACCAATGCAAGATGCTAATCTATGGGTTCAACAGATTCACAAACATTTGCATAACCTTTGCCTCGAAATGCAAAGTTTGAAGAAAGACAGAAAAACTCAGCCAAAGACGCGAGAAGAAGTGTAGTTCCTAGGGCCAAGTACAAGGCCCGTCCTATGGTGTGTTATCTATCTGGTAGCTAGGAAACATGTGACAAACAATTACCATTTGCTGCAGAAATTTGTACAGACACCGCAACAACTCTTCTGCAACTTTTGTCAATTTGTGGGTCATGATGAGTGCAATTTCCAAAGTTACAAGTTAATGATGGATAGGACGCCTGAATACAGGGTGCAAGTAGAAACACGGTCTCCGGACCAAGGAATTGAAGGAGCACGAGGCGAGTATTAGGGGTGTGGTTGAGGCCAAGGTAGAGGAGGACCTGGTAGAGGTTGAGGGCAGATTATTTGTTACAATTGTGGAAGACTAGGACACTATGCACAACACTACCCGAATCCGATGCGGTTTTCATGCTGCTATTGTACTTAGTTTGACCATGTAGTGGAGGATTTCCCTATATTATTAGCCAATATATGTGAGAAGGGGGTGTAACCTTAGCAACCGAATCAGAACTTGTAGATGATGAGGGATGAGCCTCATGAGGAAGACCCCAAGGTAAATATTGTGCTGGGGAGTGGAGTTACAATTGGTGAGGGTAAGTGGAAGCAACCCGAAGAAGGTGAGTGGGTCTGCAAAGCACTAGAAAAGGAGACCGGGTTTGATCTGGAATGCGTAAAAGAAACATTTATTGAAGCAAAGAAAAGCTTCGCTTAGGCGTCTACCTTAGTAAGTCGGGAGAAACCAGTTGAAGAAATGGACCCATCCATGATTACCACGTTCTTGGAGACCTTCATGAAACTGCTCCGCGATAGTAAGGCTGTGAAGGGACTGCAAGAACTGATCAATCAGTGCGCTAGCAAGGAAAATGCTACTTACAAACCGCATTTAGAGAGAAAGCTTAGTAAGCATAAGGCATGGACTGGACGTGATATGAGACTCTCTATGTAGATAGGAGAATATGAAGTGGACCAAGTTATCTTGGACCTAGGGTCTGATGCGAATGTTTTGCCGAAACAAACATGGGAAATAATAGGGAGACCTATGAAACAGTGGTCTCTGATTCAGTAAAGGATGGTGAATCAACAAAAAATAATCTTTATGGGGAAGTTGCAGGGGGTAACAGTTGATATCGAAGGCGCGAGCGCACTAGCGGATTCTGAAGTAATAGAGATTGTGTATGATAGAAATCCCTACCCCGTGCTCCTTAGGATTGATTGGGCCACTAACATGAATGGGGTAATCAACCTGAAGAAGCAAAAGATGACATTTGAGAAGAAATAACTCCATGTAGTGGTGCCACTAGATCCTGCAAAAGGACCATTCTATATAGAACCGGTCCGTGATTATGAAAGTGATGACAATTTGGACCAGGTTTACATGATAATGGCGCGAGATCAAGATTGGGTGAATCTGACAACATATGGACGTATTGCATGGGACCACGAGAGTTCCTTCACATAAGATTCAAATGAAGAATTGGAGCACTGGAAAAATCGATTGCATGAAGTATCTACGCTATGCTGTAATATGATGACCAAGTCGTTGCAGTGTGTATCATCAGAGGTAAGAAATCTGCCTCACTATGATGCGTTAATTGATGTTGATCACTTTTTGGCTGCATTTGAAATGGAAGTACCAGAAAAACATCGCTTCCAGGCATTAGATCAAGTGTTGCATGCTACGCCCGTAAGATGGTGGGGTACACACAAAGATAGTTTTGATGATTGGCGTGAATATAGGAGGATGATGAGGGTACACTTTGGTCATCTGAAGGTGTCATTAATAGAAAAATATGATGGGAGAAATGACTTGCGACCATTTTTCCAAATAAAATGAAGTGTACAGAGTGAAGCCTCAATCGAAATGGGTCCATCTATTTTGTGATACCAATGAATTTGTACTTGGTGATGAAACTTCACCATGGCACCGAAGAATGGGATGTTTTGCAGTAGGGATTTTTGATGACGTTCAGTTTTGAGGATGGATTTGAATCTACCAATGAAGCATTGCAGGAGGTTAAGACAACAATTTTTAGGATACTACACGATCCTATAGATTTGATTCAACCTAATTGGACCACCCAGCTGAGCCACACACTGGAGTGCTACAATGTCACAGCAGAAGAAGAAGACGAAGACCTGAGGAAGATTAATATTCCAGAGACTGAAGGACACCATGAAGTTGAAGGACCATAGCTAGAGAACCCAGACATAACTGAGCCGCTCAAGACTAGGCAGGTGAATGTTGGCATGGAGGCAAAGTTGATGTTTACAAAGATTGGGGACTACTGGGATGACGCGATAGTTGTTAAGGTTGCCAAACTACTCCTCGAATATCAGGATCTATTTCCCACAAAGTTTTTAGATCTGAAAGGGATAATAGGGGACCTAGGTGTCATGAAAATCACCCTACAACTGGACGTGAAACCTATGAAGCAAAGACCTTACCTCCTCAATCCAAAGTATAATGAAAGGGTCCGCCTAGAGTTAGACAAGATGCTTGCGGCAGGTATTATTGAACCGGTGGAAGAATTTGATTGGGTAAGCCTAGTAATGGTTTAGTAAAAGAAGTAGATGGAAGAAATAAGGATGTGCATATATCTGAGGAAGTTAAATGATGCTTGTGTGCATGATCCCTTCCCCACCTCGTTCACTGATGAGGTCCTGGATAATGTAGGTGGCCAGGAAGCATATTCGTTCACTGATGGTTTCTATGGGTACCATCAGATCAAGATCGTGCCAAGGGATAGAAGTAAGATGACCCTCGCGACTAAATGGGAATGCTTCCAATATATGGTGATGCCTTTTGGGCTGAAGAATGCATCGACAATATTTTCGCGTGTAGTCATTGCAGCATTCAAGGATTTCATTCATAAATTTCTAGAGGTATACTTTGATGATTGGACAATGTCCGTACTGGTGAAGCACCATGTGGCAAGTCTACGCTTGATGCTAGATACATGTCGGAGGTACCAGATCATGCTCAATCTAAAGAAATGTTTGTTTTATGTCCCTTTTGGGATCTTTCTGGGCCATGTGGTATGCAAACAAGGCTTGATGGTAGACCCTGCGAAGATCGTGATCATAATCAATTTGGAGGCACCAAGGAGTGTGAAACAATTGTGTGCAATGTTGGGGCATACGGGATACTATAGGAAATTCATCAAGAGCTATGCCTAGATCACCGTACCAATGGAAAAAATGTTAAAGAAGGATGTTACGTTTTGTTGGAATGAAGAATGCTAGAAGAGCTTGGATGTGCTGAAGGAGAAAATGGTCACCACGCTGATCCTAGTCTTCCCAGATTGGAAGAAGGAATTTCATGTGCATGTGGATGCATCATGTATTGCGCTGGGAGTAGTACTGACACAGGCCAATGAAGGGGACCTGGATCACCCTATAGTGTTTGCAAGTAGGAAGTTGTCCAAAGCTGAGAAAAAATATTCCACAACTGAGTGCGAAGGACTAGCTATGGTGTACGTGCTCTAGAAATTCAGGCGTTATTTGTTGGGCAGACATTTTAAGATGTATACAAACCATTCTACATTAAAATACCTGGTCAACAAGCCTATGTTGGGGGGAATATATGCAGGTGCTTGTTGTTGAGAGTATGATTTTGAATTTATTATGAAATCAAGATGCTTGAATGCTGGACGAATCATCTGTCATAGATTGAAACAGCAGAGGAACCTACAAATTTGGAGGAAGGAATACCCAACATGAAGCTCTTTATAGTACACATTGTAGATAACCACTTTGAAGATATTATACACTTCCTGATGACAGGTATGGCTCCAGAAGGATATACAAGCCAACAGAAGATGGAACTGGTGGTGTGCACGACTGACTTTTCTATCATTGCAGGGCACTTATACAAAATGGAATCAGACAAAATATTATGACATTATGTGCCATATTTTGAATGAAATAGAATCCTTGCTGAGTCTCTTAAGGAGCCGTGGGAGGTCATTATGTAAAAAAGGAAAAAACACAGAATATTCTACATACTGGGCTATGGTGACCGACCTTGCATAAGGATTCAAAAGCATATTGTAGGGCATGTGACGCATGCCAAAGGAAGAGAAGACCCTCGCATAGGGATGAGTTGTCGTTGAATCTGCAGATATTTCTATAGCCCTTCGAGAAGTGGGTGATTGAATTTGTAGGACCAATTCAGCCTCCAGGAAAAAATACGGGTGCACGGTACATCATCACCACGACTGTGTACTTAACTAGATGGGTGGAGGTGCACCTTGTGAAGGAATGTACAAGTGCGACAACAACCAAATTCATCTTTGAGTACGTGTTGACAAGGTTTGGTTGTCCAAAAATTCTAATGAGCAATCGCAGTACACACTTTCTCAATGAGACAATCAGTGCGATGATGGAAGAGTTTCAGGTTTACCATCAGAAGAGCACACCCTATCATCCACAGGCTAATGGGATGGTGGAAGCGTTTAATAAAATATTGGAGAGCGCACTCACGAAGGTTTGCAATGCTCAAAGAAACGACTAGGATGTTTGCGTGCTTGCAGTGCTATGGGCTTATAGAACGACTTGCAAGAAGTTGACTGGACAAACACCGTTCAAACTGGTTTATGGCATGGAAGTTGTGATGCTGATGGAGTACATTATACCTAGTGTGCGCATAACAACATTCATAGGAATGGTGGATCGCATAGCCCTGGAGGAGAGGCTCATGCTGCTAACAGAGCTTGGAGAAGATAGATTTCTAGCTGGATTCCATCAACAGGTTCAAAAGGAGAGAAAAGGCATGGCACGATCGACACATCAAACTGCTCAACTTCAAGGTAAATGATTTAGTTCTATTATATGACAAGTTTGATAAATTTCTAGGAAAATTTCGGATGCATTGGCTAGGGCCCTATGTCATTAAGGATATTACTGATGGTGGAGCAGTTTAGTTGGTAAAGTTGAATAGGGAATCATTCCCAAAGCGTGTGAATGGAAGCTGATTGAATCCATACACCAACGATCCAACTAGATGACTACATGGTAGAAGCATAGTCTTAGCACTCCAGATAGTTGAAAGGAGGCACGAGACTATAAAATACTATAGAAAATATGTGATAGGTTAATGCGATAATGTAATTTAAATCAAATCATAATAATATAACCTATGTCTACTATCAATTTGTGGAAACTTAAAAATCGAGTTGAATAATATAACTAGAAGAAGAAGAATCAATGGCACAACACATGAAAATACTTTGGGGAAAGTCTCAGATAAAAACCCCACACTACTGTATTATCATACATTGGTGGAAATACATAGGAATTATACAAAGCCTTAGTTCTCATAGCTAGCCAACTCTCAATACAATCCTCACAAATGCTGATAGGCAATCTTGGCTTCTCTATAGCCTTCCTCTCTACCCTCCAAGCTCTTATTTCCTTGTGATGTTCCTTGTGGATGATTTTCCTATTACTAAGTGGAAAATCAAGCCTTCAAAACTTCACAATCCTCAAGGATGAATCCTTGACTACATGCATGAGTTTTCTCCATGAGAAGCACATGCAACTAATAGTACACTATCCTTGAACATTAATCCCAACTAGGTATTTCTCAGAATAGACATGCATGAGTTCCTGATGAGGGAATCTTCAGTTAACTGGAGTAGCACTAGTTGAGTGCATTAATGCATCAACTGACCGCTAACTCACTATTAGTTCCTCAAACAATTTGGAACTAATTTAACTAGACTTAACTCAGTAAACTGAGTTAATTAATTACAACTCAAATATAACTCAATCTTATCTCCTTAATTTAAGGGATAACTCTTGCATGACTTCAGAAAGACTTCTAACTTTAATTTCTCCAACTAATTAATTTAAAATAAATTAATTAATTATTTCCAAGTAGCTGTTAAGATTAAATTCGAATTTAATTCACAATTTAATTCAAGGACAAATTAAATTTGGAATATTCTTATTGTCATATTTCAACAAATACACTGCCTGGGTTGGGGAGATGCACGATTGGGGAACTGTGCGAAATAAAGGAATGTCACAATTTTAGAAGAAATGAGCAGGGAGTTGCGCTATCCAAGAAAAAACTGCGCAGGGCAGCCAGAAAATGACCGTTATGGTCAATATTCATGACTTGACAATGGGAAAATGACTAAATGGAGCATAGGGGGTGGCATTTAAGTTAGAATTTAAGGGAAATATCTGTGAAAATCTGTCGCCAATCCAAAATTTATAAACAAATTTTGGGGGGGATGGTCGGATTTGAGTTTGAAAATTCCTATAAATTACAGGTGGCTGCCCAGTGAAAAACACTTGGCATTTTGAGAATTGAGGTGTTGAGATCTTAGGCGTGCATGGACTGTGACAGCTTTGAAGCTTTGATAGCGAGTTTTGTGTCTGAGAGGTTGTGAAAAGAGATGCAAGAGTTGTTGTCCAATATTATTTCAGCACTCGTAGAAACCATGAGTGCAAGGAAGCAATGGCAGCTAAGGGAACTGCCCCAAAAGTAAAAATGGTAGCTAAGGAAGTTGCGCCGGAGGTTGAGAGCATCAAAGTGCTAGTAGAAGTGCCTAAATCACCGAGGATGCCCAGGCCGAGGCCTACGCTGACCCAAGAGGGTCGAAAATCAAAGAAATATAAGAAGAAAGCACCATAACTGGTGCACGCATCACCCAGAAGGCACCGCCAAAAGGAAAATCCCACCGCACAGGAGAAGGGAAATATAATTTACCTTGAACCTGAAGAGGATGTTGAGGAGATACCTATGGATGAAGAAGGAATTGACATGGGGGTAGAGGATGTTGACGTTGAGGGGTCCGACCCTATCTCTAAGCTGTTCAAGTACATTCCTCTGCACAAAGGAAAGACAAAGGTTCCAGAGGACATTGATGAAAACAAGGTCATGATACATACACCCTTGATGCCAGAAAAAATTTCATTTGAAGGACCACGCCTAGGGCACGTCCCCCTATTAAAATTAGGGGATTGGGATTTGGTTGATATGGAATGCTTTCCCCACTTAGCCATAGATCAACTCATGCACCGCATCTTCTACAAAGACTCTAGTGTGACCACACTAGAGCCAAGAAATTGGGTAAAAGGGGTGGATAAGGATGGTCTGTTAAACATGTTGTGGGTACCACATTACAACCGCATGCCCATAGCCATGATAGTAATCAAGGAGTTGCTGTGCTTGGTGCACAATGGGTGCCTATGGCTAGAGGAGCCGATACTAATAACTGACATGCTCATCCATAAGATTACTCGACTGCCACATGCAGGAGAAAATCTGGCCATGGCATTTGGAGGAAAGGCAAGTGAAAGCGACCTCACCGAAGAAATGAAGGATAAATTTAAGCTTTCAAAGAAGTCGCGCAGCTACTCCATCACTAGCATAACCAACCATGTGGTAAAGGTAGCAACTCAAATCTTGGCATCCAAGATTATGCAAAAGTGTCACGCAGATGAAGTGTTGGCACTAATAGTGTCTTTAGTGGCCCAGTGCATAGAGGGCATACACTTCAACTAGGCGTGCTACCTCTGCAATGAGTTTCTTACTAACTGCAGAGAGGCACAGGATCAAAGCAAGACATTTCACTACGCATGGCTACTACTATCCATAATGCTGGTCACATGGGAGTTACCAGAAGATAGTTAGTTTCCTCTGGTTGCATGGGAGTTACCAGAGGATATTAAATTTCCTTTGGTCGCATAGGACCTACTGGAATTAGCGAAGTTCACTTCACTCTGGGCTATGAAGGACCCCCAAAGGGTCAAGGACAACAAGGTCTTTTGGATCTGGATGGAGATGAATATCCACATGGCAATCAACCACAAACTATGGTTGTCACTGACATTTTACGATCAGCTAGCAGAGTATGTGGAGTTCAAGGTGGACTTACACCAGGCCCCCATGCGCGCATGAAAGGATACTGAAAAAAAGTGGTATGACCTTCCATACCTAGCCACAAATGATGAATCACAACAGTCCTTGATTGCTGGCCGGTAGATTGGCGCACCGCTTTGGACTTGACAGCTAGGTCTAGCAAGTCCACAATGCAAAAAAAGAAAGAAGGGGCCAAGTGGCAGATGGAAAAACTAGTAGAAAAGAGGAAGAAGGAGGTTGAGGACAAATCTAGGGCATATCGCACTGCCAAAAAATAGACAGAGGAAGAAGAGGAGTGTTACTTTGACAGGAGTCATAAGTCGCCTTCCCCAAAAGCAAAAGAGGAGGAGGTCCAATAGATAGTGGAGGGAGGAGCAGACCTGAAGACTACTCTATTCTAAGTTAAGCACAACAGGGAACTAGAGAAAGTAGGGCTATGGAAGAAGTCCAAGGCTAGCAAGACTTCCCTTGACCCGATCACCTTGACAAAAGGTGATCTAATTGACATTGGTGATACGATGAGGGATGCCACCACGTAACTGCTACACTAGTTCAAGGAGCAATAGAAGAAGGCCTTGGGTGCCATTCAGATAGGTCTGAAAGAGCTACAGATCTAGGTGGCACAAGTGTAGACCAATTTGGGTCGCAATAGCACGGTTTCAACCATCTTGGTGGTTGGGATAGTTGAACCAGCAGAAATGGTTCATCCCTTGGACCACCGGTTTATCACATTTCCAAATGGAGCGTTGACCGTGAAAGCCAAAGATGATTAGGCCACTGCCCACTCCCTCTAGAAGGTCAGGCTAGCCTTGGCCATGCTTCCAAGAGAAACCATTCAAACCCTTCATGATGGTGTTATCACAAAACTTCGGGATTGGGAGTAGAAAGCATTGAACATGAACAACACCCAAATGTTTTCCAAGAAGGCTTCTACCATTGAGCTCTTTATAGCTATCACCATGAAGAATGAGCACACTACAAGGTATTGGCGGAGGCATGCCAGTCTGCCCTGGAGCTAGATATTCCTGAAGATGCCCCAGTGAACGAACGAATTCAGAAGCTTGTTGTCGAAGTGCACAGAGCGTGATCAAAGTTGGCCAAGGTTTAGTTAGAACTGAACCTTAAGATCATATAACTTATGTTGAGGGACCAGCCCTCGACTCCTCTAGAGGTAAAGGAGCAGCGCGAGGCCGCTGCCAAAGACACAGTAACCATTGTAGATAGCGTAGTGAAGGAGTGCACAATGCTCTTAGAGTAGGTACTCGAAGTAGTTACCAATTTGCAGGAGGATTCCACCTTGAAAAGGTTGGAAACAGAGGCTCAGGAGCTACAACAGAGATATGATGAATTCAAAGCAACGACGTGCACCATCGCCCTTACGCAGAGGCTAGAAAAACTGTAGGAAGCAAAAGTGCTAAAGGAGCAGGTGGATGCAACACAATGTAAAGAGAGCATCTTAAAGGACAGAGTAGGGCCTTGGCTTGATGAAGCCTATGTGCTCACAGCCACCATCGAAGGAAAAATGGCTAGTCTGTAGAGAACGCAACAAAAGGTACAAGCAGATGGCATAGGGTCAGGGATGGAGACTCTAGTCGAACAAATGAAGCAGGCAACAACATAGTGCACCACTAAAGTTGTAATTGTACAGGTGGATTTGGGAGGTGTTGGTGACAATATCTCTACACCATTAGAGTGACTTGAGGGCGAGTCACCAGATGTTTGTTGGGGGCCTGTTGGGAATAGGTCCCCCGAGGTCAATTTTTGGGTTAAAAGCCCAAGTTTTGGGGCTAAAAGCCCAAGTTTGTGTAAATTCTCTGCATTTTGTGGTCATGGAGCATGAAGATGTGAAGAGCCAATAAAGGGTTTCCACTCTTCTTTTGTGTAAAAGCATGTCGACTTTAGAGATCTACCCATGGTTTGCAGACCATGGGATTATATAAAAGGGAGATCTTAAAGGAGTCTATGATAGTTCTGTTGATAGTTGAGTCTTGTTATGTTTTATGAAGGGGTTTGTGAGAGCCAAGAGCAAAGAGTCTTAGCGTAGGAAAAGGCTGTACAACTGAGTGCGCAGAGGCCTAGGGTAGAAGTTCGCAACTGGGTGCATGGACCCTTGCAGCTGTGTGTGCAGGGTAGCCAGAGTCTGTATTGGA
This sequence comes from Pinus tabuliformis, assembly GCA_031772625.1. Classification (NCBI taxonomy): domain Eukaryota; kingdom Viridiplantae; phylum Streptophyta; class Pinopsida; order Pinales; family Pinaceae; genus Pinus; species Pinus tabuliformis. The sequence continues at coordinate 1,264,645,219 of CM062807.1, read as the reverse complement.
TATTTGAATCAATAATAAGGAGGATTATTATGAAATTACCCATGTATTTTACTTCTGTTCATTGCATGCGATTATGTTATGTTGACTACTGGGTTTATGTTTTAATTCTACTCTAAGGTGTGAATCTTTATGTTTCTCTATTTTATATGATCGCAAGTAGAGATATATGTTTACACGAACATAACCATAAATGCATGTTAAAGTAACCAATATTAAGCGAATATGGGTAGATACAAAATTAAGAGTAATTACATGGGCAGTAAGTGCCTGATCTATCTATTGAGGGCCCGCGAAGGACGATTAGAGACTTTCATGGAGGCTTCAAGGATGCATAAGAAAAGTACTTTCATAAGGCCTAAAGGGCTTATCGATCTGTGCGAAGGAAGGTTAGGGAAAATAACCGACATCACAACCATCTGAGGGTGTGGAAACCTAGTGCATCAACTTTGTCACATGCAACCCCACTTCCTTTGATGGACACAAATACGTTATTGTCGTTGTGGACTACTTTATGGAATGGGCAAAAGCCATTCCAACTTTCTAGGCCAATGGATAAACAACGCGTTATTGTTGTTTAATCAGATGATTTGTCATTTCGGTGTGCCCCGCAAGATCGTTACAACCCATGGTTCTCACTTTCAAAACCACATCATGTTTGACTTAGCATCGTTGTTAGGTTTTAGGAAAGAACATTCCTCCTCCTACTAACCACCAGCTAATGACCAAGTGGAAGCCGTCAATAACGCTGTAAAAATCATGATCCATCGGTTAGTAAGAAATCACAAAACCCACTCACACTGCATGTTATATCCTGTGTTGTGGCCATACCGAACCTCAGTCAAAAATTCTATAGGCTTCAGTCCATTCGAACTACCTTACAACTTGGAAGCAGTGCTACCTATCGAGTGCTAGATTCCTTCACTAAAACTAGTTGTTGAAATCTTGGCTGGCACCACTACTTAAGAAGAGTGCTTTCTATCTCTCAATCAGCTAGATGAAACTCGTCGAGATGCCGCATTGGCCTTCAAAGTACATAAGCATCAAGTCAAAGCCCAATATGACAAAAATATCAAGCCTTGTTCTTACCAAGGAGGTGACCTTGTTCTACTTTATTATAAAAAACATGACCTCTTGGGGGCAAGGACACTTCAACCATTGTGGATCGGTCCATATGTTGTTACCAAGGTCCTCTCAAAAGGTGCCTACAAACTTTAGGACTATGACGAAAGCCCACTCGTGGAGCCCTGCAATGGGCTCTTTCTGAAAAATTATTATGCCTAGTATTGCAATAGGCATTTTCTTTTTAGTTTTATGTATTTATAAGTTCTGTTCCTTTTGTTATGACTGGATTTTTTGGGCTTTTATGAGTATTTGTCTCATGCATGTCTCTTGTTTCTCATATGTACTCATCACCCTTACCATAGGTAGGATACGTGGATGGTGCTAGTCGTCACACATGGCATAATGCATCAACTTCTTGGGTCATTTACACACCTGAGTCAAAACAACTTAGTTTCGGGGGAGTTCTTCTTGGAACTGCAACCAAAAATATTGCTAAGTATATGTATGTAATTACACTTCTTACTTGAGCCTCATCTTGGGACATCTCCAATCTGGTGTTCAAGTTATTCTCTCAGCTAGTCATTATGCAATTAACAAATCATTATCACATTTGCAATCCAACCTTGTTACGTCATTATTTAAGAGTTCAACTCTTGGAATGCTAATTTGAGTTTACTACATATGAACACATTCCTCAAGAATTTAATGTAGTAGTTGACTTATTAGAAAATTATGTATTAGATTGGCATCTACTCATTCATTATAGATACATGTATGAAAGTAAAATTATACATAGTTAAAAATTTACAAAAAATTAAAAACAACACATTTATGTCATAAATCGCCTATATATATATATATATATATATATATATATATATATATATATATAGAGTCGGGACACCCATGCTCAAACCCTCGAGGTTCCTACAAACTTCATGGAGACTCTGTGTGCCATCTCCCTCTTTGATAGATGCCACACCTGCTCCAGCCTCAGGGAGTTGATCACCCCACCTCGCATGATGGGGAATGTCCATAGGATGTATTGGTGTCACATCCGTGTCAAGAAAATACTTCATGTCAATACTTGTTCACCCATAATAAAAAACATTATATAAATTTCAAAAGTTAAAAAATACTTTTTGTACTCTAATCAAATCTTCTTACCTTATGGCCCCCACTAAGTTCCTGGTGGGAAAATCAGTTCTTGATGTCTTGTGAAATCCACGCCTACATAGGCATAATCATCGATCATGAGAATCTGACCATTGAGCCACTCGAAGAAATCATCTTTGAAAAAGTGTCTAATTGGCCCCGCTCTAGTCTGAGGTACTAAGGAAACCCATCACCCTAGCCTTGTCTCCCAGGGACCAGCTAGACCCAAACTCATGCGAAGCCTCAACACGAGCACTCTCTCAAGGAAAAATGATACAATAAGAGTAGCATACCCAAACTCTCTTTCAGATCGAGTCTTGCAAGCTGTCAATTTTGCCTTCACCTGGCTAAGAACTCCCTCACACCAGTTGAATATCTGGGGCTGAAAATAGTCAATGGATAGTAACAGCTAAGCTTTTTTTGCTACTTGCTGGCTCTTAGACCACACCAAATGCATGGCCATCTAAAGAATGGCCCTCATAGGCCTAGTCCTAATCCGCTCAATGGGGACCATGTTACTAACTAATCCACTGCCTACCCTGTAGTGATTCTAGACCAACTCAAGGGTGGTTCATGGATCTACTCTACCACCAGTCAAGTTTACTCATGCAGCTCTACATAATAAACTTGTAAGAAAGTCATTGTCATCTCTTTCGATTGCAAGCTCATGATCCTTGATCCTAAACACAAGTTTTTTTCATCCCATCGTTGGATAATCTAGTTGAGGAGTTATTCTTGACCCTTCAATAGGTCAATTATGGCATACTTCATCAAACAACATCTATGCAAAGAAACTAAGCATGCTAGATCATTAAGCATTTGTAGTTCTTCATTATCATGAGCTCTTTCATTCCAAAGACTCATGTTGATGGCTCAAAACCTACATCAAATCGTCGATCAATCAATCATTTCGTTGTTAAAAACCCTATGAAATCAATCATGGAGATTTTGACTTGCACCCAAGTAGCCTAATGGTACTCCCCAAGGCCCACTGGTTGTGCTAACACACCCCTTCTAGTCATGAAGGGCATTTATCGCTCCCCTTGCACTAGGAGGTCACGTTAGACACACTAGGCTAACTAGGAAAATCTAAAATTTCACCCCTAAAATAGCTTAACAAAGGTAATAGAATGCAAGATGAGGGTTAAACCATCTACCTAGAACAAACGGTGCCTCAAATGGTTTCCTCGATTGCTCACAATTTGTCAGGAAGATCTACTCCTTTTTCGCTCTAGGACACTCCCAAAAAGCTCAAATGGTGAAAATGAAGGGTTTTAAACCCTTCTTATCGTCACTCTGGAGGTATGACTCAGCTTAGATAGTCATTGAAATCAAATGTTTTCATTCCTATGTTGTTTATCATATGCCATTTTGATATGCTATCAATATTACTTATGCTTTGATAATGATATTAGTGTTGAATTATAGAATCGACCATGTTTTACTCAATATGAGTGCTTTTTTTTATGGCATCTTTTCTCACTCTTTAACTGAAAAATCCTTGAGTTATCATCTTTGGTCTCATAAAACCGCTATGATGACGATATGAGCACTTTCTTTTTCGGGACCTTTTCTTGCTCTTAAATTGAAAAATCTTTGAGTTTTTCCCTTCTTTGGACTCATTAAATCCACAAAGAAGGCATGAGAAGTTCATTTATCTCTTTTTCCCTCGCTCATTAAACTGAAAAATATATATCAAGTTTTCTTCATTTGACTCGTTAAAATTTGATGAAGATCTATTAAGTTTTTCTTCACATGACACATTAAAATTTCATGAAGAGTATAGAGTTTACTCTATCCCCTCGTACTCATAAAAAAATGAGGCAAACATCTATTGAAAATAGGTTTATCCCTTTATCCGGACATAATACACTAACTTATGGAAAAGGAAATGTGTCAGGTATACTATTAAACCTTTGTTGCACCTAGTTATCAACTATGACAAAGGGGCCCCCTTGGAGTTGATCTTTACAATCTTTTTAGACTCTCTAAATATGAAAAGACCACCAATTTTACTCATATGAACTCGTTAAACTTAATAAGATGGGGAAAAACTAGACAACACAATGGCTCTATGTCTATATTCAGAAATATTTTTTGGCAACAGTCATTCCCTTGAGCATGGCACTCCCTCAAAAAAACCTCCTTTTTGTCAACCTCTCAGATGAGCCTTACCATCCCATGAGTTTAGCCTATATACTTTGATGTTCTTGCATCCCTGTATCCTAACACTCTTCAGTGTTCATGAGTCGAAAGTTGTCTATTAAACCTTGGTGTTGTGCCTTCTGTTGTTCAATGGATTCCTTTATCCTATATTTCCTATATCAATAGTCACTCATATACATCCATCATGCCCTTTGTCTATTTGACCCATTGCTCAAAATTTATCTTAAAAAACAATCATTCTTGTCCCGTTTCATGTCGATTGATGTAGGACACATTATTTCCTACCTTTTTATAGGTTTCTTACTATATACTTCAACACTCTATCTATGAAGAAAATCTAGAAACATATTAGTACCCTAGAACTTGCAGTCATTAGTGGCCGGTTACCTTGTGTTTAAATAGGGGTTTTCATTATTGGCTCCTAGTTGAATGATTCTACGAGTGTTTGACGACAACATAATTATTCAAACTCTTTAAATGGTACTGCGCATCTTGGAGACCATCATCATTATCGGTGGCCATCCTCGCGTCTGTTAACAATTTTCATTATTGACTCGTAATCAAACAATTTCGCACATGTTTGACCTCAACTTCTTTATTCACATGTGTTGGCATTATGATGTATGTGTTGTACTTGATGGCAACCCACTTATAGCATAACAACTCACTTGTATTTGGTAACTAGATGAAACTATAGAAGACATATCAGATGTGACAGAATGCATGACAACAATGTTTATAGATGTGACGAAATGCAGGGAAACTCACTCAGATGAAAGATCACAGTATACCAGGTTAACAACGCAGAGTTACAAATCAGGCTACGCAAAATGAAGAAAGAGAGGTATACATAGGTTCACCATTGGACAAGCTGTGTATACACGCAGGTTCATTGTATACAAGTCACGTATACGTACACCAGCACTTTCACAAAAGGAAAAGCGCGTATACCTTGGAAAACTAAATTTTTGGTCCGAAGTATTTGGTCCATGGTATTGAGAAAGGCCTAAAACTATAAAAGGAGGAGAAGATCATTAGGCCAAGATACACAAGCATTGAATATTTGATGAAGTGTGAGATCTAGTATGCAGGTTATTCGTTTATGGTGCATTGTTGGATTTGAACCAATGAGGAACCTTAGCATTTGATGAAAGATAAGATCTAATGATATATTAGGATCTCAAGGCTTGAAGTGAATTATCTTTATGTGATTTGATCATGTATCTGAATAATTGGCACATGTTATAGTCTGTAAATATGATGATCTGGGTATGATTGAATTCTAGAATAGTTGTAATGTTTAAATCATCATTTACAGATATGTACGCAGGTTCACTTTAGAAAAGGAGCGTATACACACTGGTTTTGCATATAAAAGTAGCGTATACATCACAAATTTGATTTGCAGATTTGTACGCTGGTTCACTTTGCGGAAAGCGCGTATGAATGCAGGTTCAAAACATGGAAGTAGCGTATACCTTATAAAATATGTTTTAGTTGCTTCTATTTTTTGTTGTAGTGTTCTGGATTCTAGCTTGGGTTCTGGTTACTGTATTCTAGTGACAGTATTCTAAATGATCGTATTGATGGGTTGTCAAAGTGATTGATTGATTCGGTTGTGGTTGGTTCAAAAGGTGATCGATTGATGTAGATATATATGATATGATGTTGTTGATGGATCCAGTCTAAAAATTTATGAAACGTGGTCCCTGGAAGAAAAAGGAGAAGGTCGTAGCCATCTGTAGGTTGGCACCTACATACTAGTAAACACATTGGCTAGTACAAGAGCTAGGGGGTTGTAGCTCCCTTCGAGTAGAATCTAGAGAATGAGAGAAGGTTGTATCCTTCTACAGGTAGAAGCCTGCGTACTGGTATAAGATTGCACCAATACAAAAACTGTAAACATAGTTTTCTTATTAAAAGAAGACAGAGACGATTATAGCAGGTGGTTTTCACCCACTTTGGGTTTCCACCTAATATCTTGGTGTTCATGTGTGTTTCTTATGTGTGATGCTTTAATCTATTTTTACTACATTGTCTAATGAATTCCTAATATACTGATTAAATTTCAATACATGATAATTTGGGTAATTCAAAAGATCTATGCATATATGCTGGTTGCATTAAGTATAGTCGCGTATACACACTAGTTCACTGAGCTGAAGTAGCATATAAAAATTAATTTTGAAAATTAAATTATTGATCTGATAATATTGATTCACCTCCCCCCAGTATTATTTCCAACAATTGGTATCAGAGCAGGTCCTTCGGAAGAAGCTTGATCGCTTGAAGGAAGATCCATCATCATGAGTAATCAAGAAAGCGAGGGATCCATCAGACCACTATTTTTTGACGGGAGAAACTTTGTTTATTCGAAGGTAAGAACCAAAGCCTCTCTTTAATCTCTTGGAACAGATGTCTAGGAAATTGTGGAAGGAGGATATACATTTCCATCAGCAATTCCTATAGATACGGCAAGTAAAAAGCCATATTAAACCAATACCAAGGCTGTCAATACGTTATTTGGAAGTATTTCACAATTAGAGTTTGTCAAAGTTATGCAGCTCAAATCCGCCAAAGAAATATGGGACAAAATCATTCTAAGCTACGAAGGAGACTCTTAGGTAAAATGTGATAAACTGCAAACTCTCAGAATTCAATATGAAACTCTCAAGATGCACAATGATGAAAGTATGGCTAGTTACTTCTTATGTATAGATGAGATTGTTAATTGCATGAAGAATCTGGGTGAAGAGATAAAGGAAGTTACTTTAGTTGAAAAAGTTTTAAGATCCTTGTCTACTAAGTTTGAATCAAAAGTATCTGCCATAGAAGAAAAGCAAGATCTACAGACTATTACTATGACACAGCTACATAGAATTTTAATTTCCTTTGAGATGAGAAAAGGAGGTCCATCAAATATGAGAGAAGCCACATTTAAAGCTCTAGCAAAATGAAAAGAAGAACTCAATGAATCAGGACATATTTCAGAAGGAGAAGAAGAAGCAAACTTTGTCAAGAACCTTCAATGGGGTTCCAGAAGATTCAAAGGTAAAATACCTTTCAAATGTTTTACCCCTGGTAGAGTCATTCATTATGCAACCAAATGTCCTCATAAAGATAAATATGATAAAGGGAAGGAATCTGCAAAATGGAATAGAAAACAAAGGGTAAGTAAAAATAGCTACCATACTCATGATGATAGCGATGGTTTATCAAATAGTGATGAAGATGAAATAGTAATGACTATAGACTTCTCATGGCTTATGAAGATGATGACTTTTTGGATGCTTTAGATGAAGATGACCTTTATGAAGAAATCTCTAAAGTCAAAATCTGTTTAGAAGAAAATAGATACCTTGGCATACCAACTTGTTGAAAGAGAAAAACACAATGAAAAACTAGAATGTGAAATTGTGGGTCTAAGGAAGGATCTTGAGAAAACCAAAGCTCTCAATATTAGATTTGCTAAAGGATCAGGAACCTTAAATGAAATTATCAAAGTGCAGTGTTCTCCTCTTATAAAGACAAGTCTTGTATAGACTCAAGAAGCATCTCAAGCACATAAGCCGTCAACGTCCACTAAAAGCTATCTTGATGGAGCAAAGAGCAGTGAATAGTTTGACAGTCGTCAGCAAAGGCATAAAGCAGACCACCAGGTAAAACTGGCTCAATTTACTTCAAGGATGAACAGAAGCCACAACCAACCTCAGGTAAATCATACTCAATTTGCTTCAAAGATGAGTATCAATAGAAACTACAATCACCAGGTTAGTAGATTCGATAATCGAAGGAACTTCTTTAATGGTCAATGTTTCTCATGTCGTAATTTTGGACACAAAGTTGCTCAATGTGTTGCTTACAAAACCATCATGACTAAAGAAGCACGAAATCAAAGGAATGTGACAAGGATTAGGAAAAATTCTTATAATAACTTTTCTCTACTTGAAAATGAAATAGAATGCTCAATATGTAACAACTTTGGCCATGAAGAATCTGAATGCAAGAGAAACTTTTGGCAAATATCTCAAAAGGAGAAAACTCCATTAAATCCCAAAATATGGAGAAAGAAAGAATCACAAATAGAAATATGTGGTATGGCCTTGTATGTAGAAGGACAAGAAAACTAGTGGTACATCTACAGTGGATGCTCAAAACACATGACAGGTGACAAAGAAAAACTATGCTCATATAATGCCATAGAAAAGGAAAAGAGTGTCTCATTTGGAAACGACACTCCTGCTGTCATAAAATGTAAAGGCTCTATTTTCTTGAAAGAAAAGGTTAAATTTAGAAATGTTATGTATGTTGATGGCTTAAAGCATAACCTGTTGAGTGTGAGTCAAATGTGTGATCAAGGAAATGAAGTAGTGTTTCGATCAAATGGATGTGTTGTTTGTGAGCTTGATACAAGAGAAATCGTGATTAAAGGTACAAGAACTCCAAACAACCTATCCATACTCAGGGGAGGACAACAACTGTTCTATCTAAATAAAAATGATGAAAACTGGCTATGGCACAAAATATTGGGACATCTAAGCTTTTCTCAAATAAGAAAAGCATGCAGATTCCAGGTTATTCAAGATCTTCTAGATATCAACATTCCTGAAAATACTATATGCAAATCATGTCAATTTGGTAAGAAGACCATATCTTAATTCATCAAAAAGGAAGCATCATCTAGTAAACCTCTTGAACTTGCTCATACTAATTTATGTGGACCATCAAGGAAAAAGTCACCTCGAGGAGAAGAATACTTTATATTGTTCATTGATGTTTTTTCCAGAATGTGTTGGATAGGTCTTCTAAAGCATAAAGATGAAGCATTTGAAAAGTTCAAAGCTTTCAAAGCTTTGGTTGAAAATGAATCAGATCATAAAATCAAATGCCTTAGATCTGATTGAGGAGGGGAATTTACCTCGGATGAATTCTTTGACTTCTGTGAACAACATGGAATAAAAAGATAGTTCTTCAATGCAAGGACGCCTCAACAAAATAGAGTGGTAGAAAGGATGAATAGAACTGTTGCATAAATGGCTCGGGTTATGATAGATGAATCTGGAACTCCTGCAACCTTCTGGGGTGAAGCTACATTCACAGCCGTCACTATTCTCGACCAAGCAAATGTTCGGGTAAATAGCACTCAAACTCCACATGAACTTTGGTATGGTAAAACTCCTACTGTAAAACACTTCAAAGTTTTAGGAAGCAAATTCTACATCAAAAGAACTGAAGAAAAACTTGGTAAGTTTGAACCTAGATCAGATGAAGGTATTCTTCTTGGCTACTCTTCCCAAAGTAAAGGATATAAATGTTATAATAAAAGACTTGGGAAAATTATTAAAAATATTGATGTTGTAGTTGATGAAGCATGCAAAAATCCAAAGCAGATAAAAACTGAAGGTCATGACAATGAAGAAGATGAGGATCATTTTCCCACATCAAATCACACTGATTCTGAAGAAGAAACCAATGAAGCACCAGAAGAAGAGATAATGATAGAAGAAAAGACTCCGTCCAGGTATGTTCAAAAAAATCATCCAAAAACTCAAATTTTGGTGGAAAAAGGGGTAGGTGTGCAAACAAGAAGAACTATTGCCGAAACCTCAAGCTTTCTAGCATTACTATCTTCCACTGAACCTCAAAATGTAAATGAAGCATGCAGAGATGAATGTTGGGTCAAGGCCATGAATGAAGAACTTGAGCAAATTGAAAAGAATAATACTTGGAAATTAGTTCCTAGACCTGATGATAAGAATATCATAGGAACTAAATGGATATTCAAAAACAAGCTGAACAAAAATGGAGAAGCTATTAGAAGAAAGGCTAGACTTGTTTGCAAAGGATATGCTCAAGAAGAAGGTATAGATTTTGAAGAAACTTTTTTGCCTGTTGCTAGACTTGAAGCCATAAGAATGTTTCTTTCTCTTTCTAGTTTTCAGAAATTCAAAGTATACCAAATGGATGTATAGTCTGCCTTTCTTAATGGAGACTTAGAAGAAGAAGTCTATATTGAACAACCAGAAGGATTCATTCTTGGAAATGATGCAAAACTTGTATGCAAAATCAAAAAAGCTCTCTATGGTCTAAAACAGGTTGCAAGAGCATGGTATTACCATCTTGACAAATATCTCCATCAACAAGGTCTTCCAAAGGGATCAGCGAATAGCAATATATATACAAAGATGGACACTGATAAATTGCTAATAATTGTTTTGTATATTGATGATATTATTTTTGGTAGCAATCAGGAATCCCTAAGTCAAAATTTTACCTCAGTAATGTAACAAGAATTTGAAATGTCCTTGCTTGGAGAGCTTACCTATTTTCTTGGTCTACAAGTTCAACAAAATAAAGATGGAATTTTTCTCTCACGAAACAAATATCTCAAACAGATCATGAAAATGTATGGCATGGAATATTATAAACCAGTATGTACCCCAATGGTAACAGGATGCATTCTTAGCTCAAATGACGAATCAACAGCAATACATCAACCAACTTACAAATCCATGATTGGTACTATGCTTTATTTAACAGGTACCCAATCGGACAACATGCATGCAGTGGGAATAGTTGGAAGATTCCAAGAAAATCCTAAGGAAACACACCTTCAGGTAGTCAAAAGGATTTTCAAATATCTCCAAGGAACACAAAACTTTGGTTTATGGTATCCTAGAGATACCGATCTTACACTTCATGCATATACAGATGCAAATTGAGTAGGAAGTGTTGATGGCAGAAAAAGCACTAGTGGTGGTGAATTCTATATGGATTCCAGGTTAGTGTCTTGGTTCAGCAAGAAACAAAGTTCAATTGCATTATCTACAGTTGAAGCAGAATACGTGGTTGTTGAATCTTGCTGCACACAACTACTTTGGATGATGTAAACCTTGCAAGACATTCAGATCACATGTACTCCACCTATCTCCATTCTATGTGATAATACAAGTGCCATCAGTGTTTCAAAGAATCCAGTAATGCACTCCAAGACCAAGCACATACCCATAAAATATCATTTTCTACGTGAACAAGTGCTTGAACAAAAAGTCAAACTAGAATATGTTCCCTCCAAAGAATAGGTTGTTGATATATTCATTAAACCACTTCCCAAAGAGACATTTGAATATCTCAGACAAAATATGGGAGTAGTTGCTGCATCATCTTGCTATTAAATCCGTTTTTCTTCAAAGAAAGGTGGTTATACGTGAGTTTCAGAAAGAATACTCACGTACATACGTAGGTTTCTGTGGGCACAGTCGTGTATATGCGAGTTTGAAGGAAAACAATGGGCCAGACTCAGAAAAAGGGGTCTGCCATGGTTCTGTCAATTATCTGCTCTGTTTGATGATGGTTTCACTCTGCTGATAACATGTGGAAATATATTGGTTCTCATAAAGTTGTTGATAACTTGATGAATATCTGATTGATGATGATGCTTTGATATCTCTTACTGGCATATGTAATGATCAGATCGGACAGTGAACAGGTGGAGCAAGTTCAGGGGGAGAACATGGTTAATGATACTTTGGGAACTAATGATGGACATATACAGGTTGTTGGTCCGGATGTTGATTGATAGATGCCCCTGATGGTGCAAATCATATGATAGTTTCTAATGCCTATCATGGTCTTGTTTTAGATATTTGGTCTCTCTTATATAAGTTATGTACATCTTTTAATGTAAAGGTAATGAAAAGACCTAATTTTTAACCCCACTATGCATGGGATGGATGATGTAATGTTTGTGTTTTGCCATGTATAAACAATTGTATATCCCCACTTGGTTGGGAGATGGATGTATGTATGAGTCATTGGTGATAAGAAGGTCATTTGTGATGTATGTATAAAGTCATGTTATTCTCTTTAGAACATCTTTTTGTAGACTTTGCTTATGCTCAGGGGGAACATGGACTCGATCATGGGAGCTCAATCAGCACACTTCAACATATCATAGATTTTAGCATACACTTAGGGGGAGCATGACCCTTTTCCCTTGATGTCAAAGGGGGAGAGTGACTTGGTGTGGTTGTTGTTTCCATCAAGTCCAAAGGGGCAGATTGTTTGCGTTATGATGTATGTGTTGTACTTGACGGAAACCAACTTATAGCATAACAACTCACTTGTATATGGTAACTATATGAATCTACAAAAGACATATCAGATGTGACAATGCATGACAGTAGTGTTTACAGATGTGATGAAATGCAAGGAAACTCACGCAAATGAAAGATCACAGTATACCAGGTTAATAGCACAAAGTTACAGATCAGACTGCATAGAATGAAGAAATAGAGGTATATGCAGGTTCACCATTGGCCAAGCCACATATACACGTGGGTTCACTGTATACAAGTCGCATATACATACACATGCACTTTCACAAAAGGAAAAGCATGTATACCTTGGAAAACTAAATTTTTGGTCCGAAGTATTTGGTCCATGGTATTTTGATCCATGGTATTAGTCCATGGTATTTGGTTTGAGATATTGACCCCAGGTATTTGATCCGAGGTATTGACCCCTGGTATTTAATCCAAGGTATTGGTCCTAATTGGTCTTGGTCCATGGTATTGAGAAAGGTCTAAAACTATAAAAGGAGGAGAATATCATTAAGCCAAGATACACAAGCATTGAATATCTGATGAAGTGTGAGATCTAGTATGTAGGTTATTAGGTTATGGTGCATTGTTGGATCTGAGCCAAGGAGGAACCTTAGCGTTTGATGAAAGATAAGATCTAATGATGTATCATGATCTCAAGGCTTGAAGTGAATTATCTTTATGTGATTTGATCATGTATCCGAATAATTGGCACATGTTGTTGTTTGTAAATATGATGATCTGGGTATGACCGAAGTCTAGAATAGTTGTAATGTTTGAATCATCATTTACAGATCTGTATGCAAGTTCACTTTAGAAAAGGAGCATATACACGCTGGTTCTGCATATCAAAGCAATGTATACATCATAAATTTGATTTGTAGATCTATACACTGGTTCACTTTGAGGAAAGTGCGTATGCACGCAGGTTTGACACATGGACATAGCATATACCTTATAAAATATGTTTTATTTTCTTCTGTTTGGTGTTGTAGTGTTCTAGATTCTGGCTTGGGTTTTGGTTATTGTATTCTGGTGACAGTATTCTGAATGATTAGATTGATGGGTTGTCAAAGTGATTGATTGATTTGGTTGTGGTTGGTTCAAAAGGTGATTGATTGATGCATATATATTTGATATGATGTTGTTGATGGATCCAGTCTAAAAATTTATGAAATGTGGTCCCTAGAAGAAAAAGGAGAAGGTCGTAGCCTTCTGTAGGTCGGCGCCTACATACTAGTAAACACATCGGCTAGTACAAGAGCTAGGGGATTGTAGCTCCATTCCTGTAGAAGCTAGAGAACGAGAGAAGGTTGTAGCCTTCTGCAGGTAGAAGCTTGCATACTGGTATAAGACTGCACCAGTATTAAAACTGTAAACAAATTTTTCTTATTAAAAGAAGACAGAGATTATTGCAATAGGTGGTTTTCTCCCACATTGGATTTCCACCTTATATCTTCGTGTTCATGTGTGTTGCTTATTTGTGATGCATTAATCTGTTTTTACTGCAATTTCTAACGAATTCCTGATATACTAATTAAATTTCAAAACATGATAATTTGGGTAAATCAAAAGATCTTTGCATATACGTTGGTTGCATTAAGTATAGTCATGTATACACGCTAGTTCACTGAGCTGAAGTAGCATATACAAATTAGTTTTGAAAATTAAATTATTGATCTGATAATATTCATTCACCTCCCCCCTCCTCTCAGTATTATTTCCAACAACATTTGTCGAAATATGATGTTGAGATAAAGCGACGACCAAGGCCTTGGGTAGAGGCTTACATCACTCAACCTTGTTTCATCTCCCAAGCTGTGTATATTATTTTTGGAGACAACTTGTTAGGATGATCATATTATGACATAGTTCCACATTTGTGATTATCAGTGGAAATAATCGTCATATCTCTTTTTTGCAAAATCACTATGGCATAGTTACTGAGCACGAGAATGCTCGACTGAGGACATAATTTTAGATTTTTAACATATGTGGTTGTATCAAGTATCCCGTAGTCCTGAAGCTCTAATCCTCTATCTCTTTTTTCCAAGAAGATAATTCTAAATTATTTCAGCCATCATCTTCATCTCTGATCTCACACTTTAGGATGCATCTGTTATACAGGAAAATGACCTCCTCATCAGCTCAGAGGAGAAAGATAGTTTGGTTGAAGACATGACCAAGTTCATAGGCCTATTTTCTAAGGTAACGCTCCCTAGGAACTAGCAGGAAGAGTTATAACACTCCCTATGCATGATCTAGGGGCATTAGTCCCTAGCGTAACTCATTGTGTTGCCTTAGGGAAAGTGTTACACAGGTTTTGTGAGATTCTGAAGGTCAAATGAGTGGGTTGACTGACTAGTATTCCACTTTTCACTCAAATGTCAGCCTGAAAAGTAAGAAACATCCACCTTCAACCTGTTTAAGGATATTTCTATTTCTAATGGAGTCTAATGAAAGGGGAAAGAGTGATAAATCAAGGAAACATCCTATCTTTTTCCAAAGGGAACTCATGAGGGAATTGGAAAGGATAAGCCTCCCATCAACTATATATTGGAGGCTTGGGCATTGTGAAAGGGGTCGAAGGATTGTCAACTAATTGTCGAAACTTTGTATGAGATATAGTTGTTTACCAAGAGCTTAAGAAGAGAGAGAGAGAGAAAGGAGTTGGAGGAGTAAGGGAAGCTTGATTCACTAGATGGTTGTAATCATTCTTTCCTACTTAATAATATAGACCTGTTGTTGTGTTGTCTACTCGATGGTGCCGATGTAGTGATTGCTTACATGTTGATTTAGTACCATTGTTTTATAAGTATCTTATATGCATGTCGTTTCCATATATTTATGTATTGATGCTTTAATTATCAAAGTTTATATGTTGTATTATTACTCTCTGTATTGTTTATATGTAGGTGTTGATCTAGGAGCTAGCAAAGGGGTCTTCCTCTCTACTACAATGGGTTCTATAGAAAAACTAGATCAAGATATGAGGTAATATCTTCCCTCCTGCTTTGAATATCATGAATTAATATAGATATGTATATACTTCTTTGTGCCAGTTGTATTTAGTCTGATGTCTACCTTAAATCTTGAGGAGATCCTTCAGGATATTCCAGCCACAACCACCCATGCATTAATCCTTATCGAATCAACTTCAATTTAATCCTAGTCATCGATTAATATTTAATCTTGGTTGTTGGTGTCCCCACATAGGATTATAAGAAGAAGTTGATGGGCGCTTGGAGAAGACACTTGAGAGGTTCGATTTCATGAGAAAATCAATTTCCTGAGTAGCAGTAGTCAATTGTCAGAGAGAGAGAGATAGTGAGATTGAAGAAGTGAGAGAGGGGAAATGACAATGAAGCTGGAGGAAGGATTCTAGATCTAGTGAGTGAATTTGTAAAGAGCCAAGTGAGCCATCGTGAGACTGCTGCAGAGCAGCACAATAGCCTTAAGAGGAAATTTTGAATCTGCTAGGGAAAACTAAGTTTTAGTGTCAGAAGATGGATAAGGCTTCTTGAATCTAGGAGAGACTTTCCCATATAGTAGTAGACCAGAGGGCTCAAAGAGAAGCTAGCTCAAATTGAGTGTAGAAAGGATTGTGCTAGGGTGATGTAGCAGTTATGTAAAACTAGTTTAAATGACCCAATTTTAGTTGAGGTCAGAGCCCCGATTTTCCTATGGAGTGAGGAAATTTCCTCACTTGATTTTTTCCAGTATTTCTCTATAGGATTTCCAGTTTTGGCATCCAATTGTACTTAGATTATTTCACTGTTTCTTAATAATAAAACCCTCAACTACTACACCATTTTCCCAAGTTTTGTTTTTTAGGGGAGATTGGTCCAAAAATAACTATGTAATTTTATGTGTGTGTGTTAGCATTTATTCTTCTGCAATTTTGTTTGTGTAGGTTAAAGTGTGAGTTATAAAGTATTTGTTGTAGAAAACATTAAATAAATTGTTAATTAAAATAACAATTACGGTAGTAATTTCTAGTTGTTGCAATAGGATTCCGGTTGTGGAATTTTCACACAATGCAGGCTTTCTAGACACATTTATGACTTTGCAAGCCATGGTTGAAGAGATGTATCATGAATTCAAGAACACAAAAGAGGAGGATAAACCTAAAGATGAAGAATAAAATTCCCAAATATGAGTCCAAAGATGAACAAGGAGAGTCATCGTGTTCAGCCAAAAGAATTTATGGTGAGCAGAAAGATCATATTTCTTTTCTTTTTGAGCAACCTGAAACTTCTTTGAAAAATTTGTTGAAATTGGATGTGATTCCTAATAATTTTGTATAAGTACCAAGTTGAATTTTCCTCTAGATATAGATCTTTATTTGTATTATTATGAGAGAACTCATATTTTTTCAGTTCCACTATCATTTCTTGCAGGGATATAATTGTATTGATGAAAATAATGAAGATTGGTGTCATGTTCAACTTCCAAATCTTGTTCTCCTCCATAGGACTCTGAGTTTCCTTGGGCTTGGCCATCCCAAGAGCCCAAAGCCCTTTTTGTATCATTTTCTTTTCTTCTTTTCACTTCTTATTCACATGCATCTCTTGTTTTTGTTTCTTTCCATTTCTGCATTTAGTATTAATGATTTCTTATTGTAGGATTGGGTTAAATGATTGATGCAAGTTATTTTGTAGGATCACAAGCATCATTTCATCCTTGGAAAATATTTGGAATGTCATAGTAATCATTGAGCTACTTGGATTAGTCTTCTTATTCCCAAATCTAGATTTCTCGAACTCCTTTGTAGTAAAGAATAGTGAATTTCTGTTATTTTTTAGAGCATGCTAACGAGCTTCAATCAAGTTGGTTCCACTTGCATTAGATCTATATATATATATATATATATATATATATATATATATATATATATATATATATATATATATATATATTTAATAAAAAAAATTACCCCATTACATTTTCACTTGATTAGGTTAGGAATTTGATAGATTTACTAGCTCATTAGTTCTTGAATTTTGGATTTTTAGACTAGTAATTTTCCGCTATTTAATAAATATTTCCCATATATAGATGCATTTGTAGATAGATGCAAGAAATAATGTGATGTTGCAGGAGCTTCTACATTGTAGGGAGACCTCATCTCATTTGCCTCATCCAAGCCTCATCCACCCATGTCACCAAAATCCACTAAAATCTCAATCCGAATTCTTGTTTTATAAGCAAAAATTTCCATTTCCATTGAGCAAATCTAGCCATTTTGAAGCCATTACTTCAGTTCTGGGTAGTGTCCACCACCTCCATGCCTTATTATTCCATTATCCACCTTTCTAAAGCTCTATTCCAGCTTCTAGTCCACTTCCTAATCTTTCGGCCTATTTTTTTGTGATAAAACAGGGGATCGTGTAGACATCCTGTAGGAACTAATACATTTTGTAGACATCCTATAGGAAATCCCATAGTGGCCTGTTTTGAACCCAAATTGATAAAAATAATCAATTAATCTAGGATTAGGCTTCTACTTGACCTCCAAGCCATCAAAAAATTGTACCCCTCTTCCTCCACACTTGTCTCCCCTGCCAAAGAACGAGGAAATATTATTATTTGCATTTATAAAATGAAAAGATAAAGAAAAATAGTTATTTTTATTTCTTAATTAGCACATGCACATAGCAGTTAATACTCCCTAGATCAGACTCCATGCTCGGTAAGTTTAAATCATCAGATGTGATAAATGAGGTTAATCTAGGTTTCTTTTACATTTAGTTCATGATATTTATGCAATTAGAATGTGTTCCTTTCCTTGTACTTTATTTCTTGCGATAGGTTAAGGTTTCCATTTCGAGCATTTCATTTTCTACAATTAGTTTAGGATTTTATTTCAGTACTTGCACTCCATTACATCATGACAACAAAGGAAGGACACATTCTTTGCTGCATATATAGTGTCGATACCTCTTAATTTTGTATGAACCATGGGTTGATAATTAAAGTCAGTAACCTTGCGAGATGCAACATTCTTGTTACAATACCAACACTCATCACTTTTTGGTGCCGTTGCAGGGGAGGTGTCAAAGTATGCATTGTTTTATTCCCTATTTTATTCATTTCTTTTTCTTTGTGGAAAAAAAAGAGAAAAGTATTTGCATTAGGCATATCTAATTTCAAAAGTAGAAAACTCCATTGCATTATAGTTTTCACTGAATCATTAAAAAAATAAAAATAAAAAAAAATTATCCAACACCAACCCACCCCCCCATTTGATCATGTGGTGCAGTAAGAGCCACATCACCATTCAATTTTGCAGGTAGAAGAAGAAGAGATGGCAAAGAATGTAGAAGAAATGGATGGAAATGATGAAAACAAGGAAGATAATCTTGGATTTCCCATTCAAGATACTGATATAAATGTGCACATGGAGAAAATCCCTCCATATTTTCTTCCCAATTTTCATGGTCTAATGTCAGAGGATCTGGAAACATTTCTCTTTGAATTTGAAATTATTTGTAGATCTTATGGTTACTTATTAAAAACTCAAAAAATGAGATTGTTTCCGTCAACATTGAAGGATATACCTCTTAAATGGTTCATGATTTTGGGACTAATTCAATAAGAACATGGAATGATATGCAAAATATATTTCTAGAAAAATATAAAGATCATGATCTTAAATAATAAATCTTTAGAATGAATCAAAGAGAAGATGAGAGTCTATAGGATCTAATAGAGAGTTTCATGTATAATGTTAAGAGGGAAAAACTACATCATTTAAGATCTGACACACTAAAAACCCTCTTACTTAGAACAATTAGGGATGAGTGGATTGATCGTCTTGATCTCATAAGTGGAGGTGATGTATACCAACTATCATTTGAAGAAATTTGTGAAACATGCAAACACATATCAAGAGGAAGGGAAAAAATAAATAAACCAACATCAAGATCAATAATTATACACTTGGAAATTTGCTTGATAACTTTAAAGAAAAAATTATTAGCAATCTAAGTGAACAAGTAGAAATGTTAAGAATTCAAAATGAGAAAAAAGAAGATGTTGATATTTGTGCCATCCATGAAGAATCACATGATGTTAAATATTTCCCCTTATTACCGAGGTTGAAGGAATTTTACCAAGAGGACAATGGAGCAAGTCAATTGCCAATGCAACTTGTTAGATAGCTACAAGACGACCATGGTAGCCTATTCAACCTAGTATGATGCAAGAAACTAATTCACAATTTCAAGATTACGCACATCCATCTCAAATTGATTGGAACACGCCCTTCCCTTGGCAACATTGGCCATCTCAACCCAAAAACCAATCTTAGAAACAAGGTTGGCAAGGAACTTATGGGAGCCATCCACAATATCCTCAATGTTTTCCTCAATATTCTCCATACCCAACTCCATGTTATCCCTACCATTTACCTCCACCACAACCCCAAACACATCCATCTTAAATATCCACTCCCACTCAACTACCCATACCACCATTTCCAAACCCACACAATGAAGTTGCTCAGCCTACTTACAATGCTAAGGTATAACTCTTCCAAATATCTCCTTTCGATCTCAATGGTATTCATCTCATCTCAAGAAGAATATTCAAAAAAGATATTCTCTTAATGCCATTGAAGGAAAACATGCAGAAAAGTAAAATTCAAAAGAGAAGATCAAAGAATCATGGGCTACACTTGATGAAGAGAAGACAACAAAATCAGAAATTGAGAAGGCTCCCTCATGGTTACCATCAAATCCTCCACGTATTCAAGAGGACAATTAGCAAAAATAGGAATATTTGAAGGTCATGGAAAAAGAAGACATCCAAGATGATCCAAATCAGCAAGTGGACCAGGAGCATCACAACTATATTGAAATATGGTTCTAGACAGTCATTAAGTTACAACACTCTCTTACTCAACTGTGCTTGATCCTTTCAAATTCAAATCATTTGGTCTCTAGAATCCAGGTACATGTCAAATCATACATTGCAAGCCTACACATCAGTCTATCTATCATCTTGATGTGCACATGGCTCCATTGGAAGTATTCTTATAGTTGAAAGTAATTTTGTTTTTCAAGTAGAGTAGGGTAAGAAAAAAATTAAAAAGAAGAGAAAAAAATGTAAAATCTCAGGTGAAAACCTCCTTTGAGACGCTTGAGATTGGCTCATAAATTGAAAAGCTCCATGGTCCGGTTAATGGGTTGGAAAAAGAACAGAGAAAAAATAAAAGATCCTAGCTGAAAACCTCCTTTGAGGTGCATAGGCAGGCCTACTAGTTGAAAACCTCAATGAGGCAGCTAGTAGGCCTAAAAAAAAAGAAAAATAATGATAAAAATATTTGGTCCATGTATCTCTCTGATGAATGCATGTACTCTCCAACATTTGCAAGCAACAAAACCAAGTTAAAGAAAAAATTAGGTCAAACATAGTCAAAAGTAGTCAAATTTTTACTTTATCCTCCTTCGCTCAAATGCCCCAACAGGAGAAAGGCCATGCCAATCCATCACCCTCATCTATTTCCACCATCCACTCATAATTCCCAAGCTTCTACCACTCATTTTCCTTGTTGTCCCAAAATACTACATGAAGGCTTTATTTTACTATAAGAAACAAAAATACATAGAGCAGAAATTTATTTTTTCCATAACCTAAAAATAATACATCCATTTTCCAATCGGCTTTAGGGTGGAGATGCATATGGATGATAGTAACATTCTATGGCAATTTCAGAAAATTCCAGTGCACGGTTTGTGAGAAATAGACCTCCATCACCTACAACCATTTTTTATTTTTCTCGATATTCCTGCATTCGTTTAAAAATATTGTTGATGGGGAGATGCATATGAATGATGGTAACATGCCTAAGAAATTTCAGCCAATTCCAATGCATGGTTTCCAAGAAATTGACCTCGATCACCTTTAGTTAGTTTTAATTTTTCTTGATATTCGTGCATCCATTGGCCAAGATATTTTTATGGGGAGGTGCATAATGATGAGGGAAACCTTCTCAAACAGTTTCAGGTCAATCCATTCTATTGTTTGGGAGATATGGACAAAACAAGTCTGCTACAAGAGGTTGTCCTGAATTACTACAGGATCTCTATAAGAAGGCCGAGAAGAAGCTACAAGAGGCAATATGATGGAGAAATGGGTCAAAAGGTCATGTATTCTTTAGGGAAGGTTGATATAGGTCCCCCAACACCACTTTCATCACTCATCCACTCCATCTAACCAAAATCCATCTTCAAATTCCACTCTGCCTTACATGAAAAAAAAAAAAGACCTCTAGGTGAAAACCTCTTTTGAGGCGCCCAGGGCAGGCAACCAGGATGAAAACCTCCTTTGAGGCAACCTGGTTGTCTTTCAAAAAAGAAAAAAAAATAAAAAAAAAAAGAGAAAACACAAAAATAATGACAGGGACCTCAAACCTGCCCACTCATAACAATTATGGTTTTGGAGGTTTGCAAGAAGATAATAAACACATAGATCAGAGGGAATCAAGCCATACAGAGACCCATGTTTTTCTTCATTCATCTCATCTCATCCATAATAACCATGTTCCTTCATCCATAATCATCTCCAGCAACAAAAAAATTCCAATTTCAAGCAAGTCTGTGCTTTCTACAAGATTTCTTGTAATTATTACAAGAGTTTTTTGTAGTACTACAAGAAGTAAATTTACAAGAAAGACAGTCTGATGGGAAAATTATGATGCAAACCTATTTTGGGATAGGAAAAAATGACATTTACTTCACCACATCTCAACCAACATCCATCCTATCAATGTCACTCTATGGCAACACCTTCCACTCATTCCAATACCTATTGAACCTCTAATAGAGAAAGGGCACAAAAAAAAAAAGGGGGGAGCTACAGGAATTCCTGTATTAGTACTACAAGAAACTCTGTAGCAGCCTATTTTGAAGTAATAGCAGGCTCCAGACCTAACCTTCAGGATCATGATTGAAAGAGGAGAAGCATAACTATAAGCACAATGAAACTCCTCTAGAACTTAGTAGCAACAGAGGAATCCGACACCTGCACATCAGCAAGAAGATAACCCATCAACAAAATAAGATCAACATAAAATAGAAAGGTATTCAAGAAGATGCACCTGAGTCATGACCATCACAACAACATCAACTCAACAACAACATGCATGTCTCTCCAACAACCATTAGGTAGGTACAAGTATGAAATATTCTTGACCTCTTACCTTAAGCATATTATAGTTAGATTTTTTTTTCAATGCATGAGAGATGACGTTTTATAAGCTAATGATGGGTTAGCAATCTTAGCCACCTTCAACTAGTTAATTGCGACTCACTCCTTTACACATGAAAT
The DNA here is from genome assembly GCA_031772625.1 of Pinus tabuliformis. Lineage (NCBI taxonomy): Eukaryota > Viridiplantae > Streptophyta > Pinopsida > Pinales > Pinaceae > Pinus > Pinus tabuliformis. The sequence continues at coordinate 1,264,622,402 of CM062807.1, read as the reverse complement.
GTTAAAAAATCAAATTATGAAGGGTGATGATTTCAAGGAATGAGGAGAGAAATTAAAAGAAGAATTGTTTGCAAAGGTCAAGTCACCACAACACTCCAAGCCCTCCATCCACTTCATATTCACTATCTATCCATCATTCATCCATCCCATTTCATAATTTCAAGAACAAACCCTACACTTTGTCCGACCATGAAAATTTCTTGAAAAAAACAAATAGAGCATCCTCTCCATTTTCACAAACCTAAATCATTTCTCATCACTCCCATACAGTTAGAAGACTCTGAAGGAAGAAGGAATGACTGCTACATGAAGGCAGAATGCTGCTACAAGAAGGAAGGAACAAATTGTGCTAAAAACAAAAGAAAGACAATGCTGAAGAGAGACCTAATCAAAACAGAAAACTCCAAGGCCATTAGGTAATCATCTAGACCACAAAAGAAAAGAAGAAGGAAAGCTAATGGTCTCAAGATGGGCCTATAAATTAGACATAAATTAAGGCCTAGGCATATGAATTAAACATAAATTATGGCACATCTGACTATCCTTCAGCACATTAAACCTCTCTTTTTGCATTAGATAATTTCATATTTGTGCCTAATATTATTTATTTTTGTGGAATATTATGAGAATATTGGGCAGATTATGAAGATTTGGAGGAGGAGATAATTTAGGGACTTTCTCTCTACTGCATGAGGATCAATATTAAATAATAAATCAAAAATATATTATTGAATTATGGCACACATTGTGGAACTCCAATGATTGAGAAAATCTAGGAATGTGTTCCCTGCTATTTAATGTAGATTCCTAGTATTGGGAACCAGATCCACTAATCAAGGGATTTTGGTGGGGAAAGCTTCCTCCTTTCATGGGGAATGATTCCTATTCAATTTTTATAAGTACCAAGTCTAATTTTCCTCTAGAGATAGATTTTTATTAGTCTTATTGTGGAGAGAACTCGTATTTTTGCAGCTCCACTGTCATTTCTTGCAGGGATGTAATTGTATTGATGAAAATAATGAATATTGGTGTCATGTTCAACTTCTAAATATTGTTCTCCTCCATAGGACTTTGAATTTCCTTGGTTTTGGCCATCTCAAGAGCCTCAGAACCCTTTTTGTATCATTGTGTTTTACTCTTTTCACTTCTTATTCACATGCATCTCTTGTTTTTATTTCTTTCTATTTCTGCATTTAGTATTAATGATTTCTTATTGTAGAATTGGGTTAAATGGCTGATGTAAGTTCTTTTTCAAGATCAAAAGCATGATTTCATCCTTAGAAAATTTTTGGAAGGTCATATTAATCATTGAACTACTTGGATTAGTCTTCTTATCCCAAATCTAGATTTCTGGAACTCATTTGTAGCAAAGAATAGTAAATTTCTGCTATTTTTTAGGGCATGCTATCGAAATTCAATTGAGTTGGTTCCCCTTGCATTATATCACGAAAATATTCTATTTGATAAAAAAATTTACCCCATTGCATTTGCACTTGATTAGGTTAGTAATTTGATAGATTTACTAGCTCACTAGTTCTCAATTTTTAGATTTTTAGACTAGTAATTTTTCTTTATTTAATAAATCTTTCCCATGTATAGATGAATTTGTGGATAGATGCAAACATGTGTGTTGTTTCAGGATCTTTTACATTGTAGGGAGAGCTCATCTCGTTCACCTCATCCAAGCCTCATCCACCCATGTCACTAAAATCCACTAAAATCTCAATCCGAATTCTTGTTTTATAAGAAAAACTTTCCATTTCCATTGAGAAAATCTAGCCACATTGAAGCCCTTACCTGAGTTCTGGGTAGTTTCCACCACCTCCATGCCTTATTCTTCCATTATCCAACTTTCAGAATTTGCATTCCAAATTCTAGACTGCTTCCTAAGATTTCAACCTTTTTTTTTGTAATAAACTGAGGATCCTATAGACATCTTGTAGGAACTAGTACATCTTGTAGACGTCCTATAGGAAATTCTGTAGTAGCCTATTTTGAGCCCGAATTGTAAAAAATCATAAATTAAGCTAGGATTAGGCCTATACTTGACCTCCAAGCCATCAAAACCATTGTACCCCTCTTCCTCCACACCTGTCTCCCCTGCCAAAGAACAAGGAAAGATTAGCATTTGCATTTATAAAATGAAAAGATAAAGAAAAATAGTTCCTTTTATTTATTAATTAGCACATGCACATAGTAGTTAATAATGCCTAGATCAGACTCCATGCTCAATTAGTTTAAATCGTCACATGTGATAAATAGTATTAAGCTAGGTTTGTTTTACATTTAGTTCATGATCTTTATGTAATTAGAATAGGTTTCTTTCCTTGTACTTTATTCCTTGCAATAGGTTAACGTTTCCATTTCGAGCATGTCATTTTTTGCAATTAGTTTAGGATTTGATTTCAATACATGCACTCCATTACATCATGAAAACAAAGGAAGGACACAGTGTATGCTGCATATATAGTGTTGATACCTCTTAAGTTTGTACAAAACCTAGGTTGATAATTAAATTCGATAGCCTTGTGAATCACAACATTCTTGTTGCAATACCAAGACTTATCAGTAGATTACTGATGATGTAGTCGAGATCAGATTGGAATCATTTCATCTTGAGGGAACAACACTCATCTCGTGGAAAAGTAAGTCGAAACAAGGAACTCAACAAATTGGTAATATCTTTCCATCCTGGAGTGATTTCATTTCTACATTTAGAAAAAAAAATTATCCATTGGGGTATAAGGAAAATACCTTAATAGAATGCCAAGGACTTAAACTAAGAAAAGGAAAATCAATGCAGGAATATACAAATGAATTTCATAAGAAGGATTTAATGCTAAATATCCCTTTTCATACAGAGGAAACACTTATGAAGTATATAGGAGGATTACCTAAATGCATTCATAATATTGTATTTATGTTTATTCCTACTAATCTAGATGTGGTTGATGTGCAAGAAACTTATATTGAAGCACAAAAATCTAAAGATATAATATCAATGGAATCAACTTCAGTAAAAGAAAGCAAGAGCAAGGGGAAGGCAAAGAAATCAAACTCATTTATGGAAGAGGAAGAAAAGATCTCTTGCAAGCATTGGAAGAAGGAAGGGCATGATGAGGAGCACTATTGGAAATTGCACCCTAAGATGTAACTAAGGTGGTTTAAAGAAAATAAGGGGAATGAAAAAGTTGTAGCAACAACATAACCACTTGATTTGGGGTCAAATTTAGGTGAATATTCTTAAATCATAGTAGTGGGCTTGGCGGGGAAATCTAATGATGGTTATGATTTTGATAGTTCTTGTGATATGAGGAGATGCAAATTATTTCACATAAGGTTCATCCTAAAGCATGCTGAGATCGACACTTTGTTAGATAGTGGATCTCAAGTTAATCTAATTTATGAGGAAGTGGTTAAACAGTTTGGGTTAAAAACTATAGTGCATCATAAACCTTACACATTAAATTGGATGAAAGAAAACCAAAAATTGCGAGTAATATGTGATGTAGTGTTTCTAGATGCATGTGGAGTGGTATTATGTAGCCCCTATTTGTATGATCAGATAACAATTTTATATAGGGAACAAAATCAATATCACTTGTTTAAAAGAAGAATCAAATATATTCTGCACACTCATCCTATTAGACCAAATAGATCTTTCCAAATAGTGGAACAGTTAAAGAAGGAAGATTATGCAAGTAAAACCATGTTTCTACAATCTATGACACTTAAGCATAAAACAACTAAAAAAATCAGAAAGATGTTCCTAAGGAATCATAAATTGTACAACAACAAGTGTCATTGCATGATAAGTTGAGTTTTGTTCCAATTATGAAGAGTCAATAGGGTACATTTTCATTTATGTCAATATGTTCAGTGTTGTTATTCATCTTGTTTCTATTCAACAATATGTGGTTGATAACAACAAACATAGATGTAGATGTGGATGGAAAATGGAATAGTGTGCTTTGGAGTTTTTATGTTTTACTAATGAATGGTTAAATGATAAACATGTATAGATTCATAATAGGTTGGCCTAAAGATACAAAGAAAGTTGAGAAACATTGTCTTCACCTTAAAATAGTGCAAACAACCTTTTGGAGGTCCAAAGGGTCTTAGTTGGGAGGATTGATCCAAAATGTCCAAAAATTCAAAATTATAAGATTCAAGGGAATCTAGCATCATTTCGTAGAGCTCGAAAAAATGAATCCAACACAACTTGAATGGGTAAAATTTAACTCCATATGCAAAAGTTATTTAAAGTCAAAGTTCATGGTTTTGATTCGAGATTTTGGATCATGGTTCTAGGTTTTTGGTTCCCACGCACATGTGGCCCAATCCAAATGTGAAACATTGCCTTCATAGATGTTAAAAATTGGTAGCTTTTGGTTGGTGGAATATGGACCAATGGATTGGTGCCACTTCGCCCAACGAGAGTGTGACACGTGGTCCAAGACAGGGAGGCCATAAACCTTATCTTATTCATCAAAAATAGGTTTGTTGAGTTGCATGGGAGTCAAACTCCTGACCTGCCACCAACAATTCAAGGTCTCACTGCTCAACTATCATTGATTCTTGTTACAACATAATACACCCCCATACTTATCATACACCTCTGCCATATTCATTAAACCCTTCAAACGAATCCATAACATATCAAAAGGGCATGACATATTATATGGTGAAACCATATTACAAAAGTTTCTTAATATGTGACATAATTCATGCCATGGGATATGATTTATTAAAATACATAAATTTTAATTATAATGTGGGCTTTGTAATGTAGTTACGTGGGTGGATTATTATTATATGGAGGGATAAGGGTAATAAATGAGATATGATGGCATATGGTTATGATATGGTGCATAAACCATATCACATAAAAAAAAATTGTTATTATATGATATCACAACCATATCACCATAGACTCTCAGTGAGGTCGGGATTTGACCCCCCTTTACCTCTCACATTTTATTATAAAATAATAACAATGAACCATAGAGCCACAAGTTGATTTGTATATGCAGTAGAGGTGACTCTATGTAGAGACCACCAACAAGGTAGCAGAACTTTGGAGGCTTGTTGTGGGAGTTTTAGGAGGCCTTTTTGAGTGTTTCTAGTTGCAATGGAATCTTGAGGTTGAGCAAGACCAGTTAGGAATGTATTTGAAATAAATTTCATGTACTTTCATGGCCTTGAAGTTTTAATAAAGATGCCTCCCCATTGAATACCAAGCCCGAATATTAGGCTTTGAGATAAATGAACTCTGTTATCAATTTTTGGTGTTGTTTTCTTTTTTGTGGTTTTTTGTTGATATTTATTTGCTACAATTTCCTTCCTAGTTTCATATGTCATTGAATTTGATCTTTACAATGGTGATTTAAAATAGATTAAAAACACCTTAAAAAATTGATAAACCAAGTATCAATTTAACAATTAATGTTCAAATCAATGCATACAAAAATGGGGGAACCTATGCCCCTATTCCAACTTTCTATCCTTTGGAGGGTAATGTGCCAATGGGGCCACTCCCCCGACTCGTAAGTCTCTAAATTCCTAATTGGCCATAGTTGTATGCCTTATAATAGCTCGCCACTCATAGGGAAGACTCGTACACACATTTATGTATTTATCTTCCAGCTTATGCCACCAATGCTCTGTCACACCAATTAATACCAAGTTGAACCTAATTCAGAGATCCTCAAGTAATGCATCACTATTTGGCCTCTGTTGTAATGTCAGCCCCCTCCGATCTATAGCCCCAGGCACTACAACTCATCGTGCATATCCTATCAGCTTCACTAGTGTTATATATACATGCCACAAGTTTGAAAATAAGTACCACGTATATATATTTTCTAGATTATATTGTAATCAAAACATAACAACTATTACTTACCATCTAGTCCTCATGCTTGTCTTGGTGGAAGTGGTAGATTAAGATCCCCCTGAAGGTTCCTACCACTATATGGATAGTCATCTATGTAGAGTGACATCTGATCCTAATGAGAAAAAAACTCAAGTCGGAACACACGTCTTACTCCTACCCCTCTAGCTCGTCACAATAGTTTTCCCCAGTTGCACATCCTGGGCTCCTATGGGCTCCCATCATGGATTTGCACATGTGGTCGAATGGTAGGGATCTTCTCAATGAAGAATAAGCACAAAACTATCCCAAACGAATAGTCATCATTGGTGCGTCATCTACATAAACCTAACTTACATTTCAATGATGTCAACAACATTTGGGCCCACCCATAGTAGGTACCTCCCAATGCACTCTCTACTAGCATAATTTTCCCTCTAATGATGTGGTGGAAGGCATGGCTACCCAATATCTGCACCACCGCTGTGGTTTTAGCTTGTGTCTCAAGTCTCTCCAAGTCATGCATCTATATACTTGTGTCCTTTACCCAAGTACCTGACATGCAGTGACAATCCACAAACTCACCAATATGCGTTTGATGAGGCAACATTGGATGTATATCGCCCACCACCCCCAAGGGTGGAAACCCTTTTAAGAAATATATGTCCTACATAGCGATATCGATATTATGATCATGTATCATAAATGCCTCCCTAACTAGGTCCCAAAATCTCACAATACAGGATAAAAATGGCTCACCAAACCTCATTAATGGGTGCTCTAAGAACTTGAGCAAACCATACTAGGTAAGAGCCCCTTTAACAACTTGGTTCTCCTAAAACTCAGTGTGAATATCATCAAAATATTTGTCTTGCCATACCAACTTTAACTCTTCCATACTTGAAAAATACCATCATATTTCGTTAGTTCAGGGTCATAATACACATTTTTGGACTTTAGCCTCAACTTTCAGGAGACTTCAAGCACTGCTTGTCCCTTAGGTATAGAATGTAGTTTTTCCACTAAAAACTTCGTTCACACACTCTTTAGCTGTTTTTCTACACCTTAGGTCACAAAAAAAACCCAACAGGTGCATTGAAACTATGAAGGAGAGCACTGGTTCCCCCCAACCAAATGAAGCCCTAATCTAGAAATTGAATCCACAAAAAGTGATGAGCATGGCTAGGCCAGTTAACTAAAAGCTACAGATCCAGATTTCGATGGTTGGTTTTTCTACTACACGCTCGCCAATATTTAAGGCATCCTCCTTGTCTCCAAATTCTCCAAAAACTAAATGTGAAAATGAATTAGATTTGAGGTTAAGGAGTCCTTATATAGGAAAAATGATATTTTTCCATTGACCATTACGAGTAGACTGTAGATTATTTTGATGAACGATCAACATCATTAGAAAGCTCTCAGGGAGAATTATAATGGGGCTCTCTTCATTTTTGGTAATTTGAAACTTCACCAAGAAGCCTTCTTTTTCATTAGGTCTCATTTTCCTGCATATTACAATCAAATCTATTCATATGAGTCATCTGTTCTCTGCCACCAATTAACCTTCGCACTTGTTGAATTAGATGTAGAGTTTCATCATGAGTAACAACTATTTTCTCATGTTTTTCGAGTCCCCTTTGGGCCTACCCCACGTGGCAGCATCATAGGGTCACCCTTGTTTAAAGCATTAGAGATGAGTCGCCCTTGCATCCATGGAGTCTGTTTAGAGCTCCATTAAGTCCTATCACAATATATGCATCCATATTTTCATCGCATTAAAGCAACAAAATTTATAGCTTGTTGAGTTTTAATGTAAAAATACACAAACGTGTGTATGTATATGTGTGTGTGCGTGTGTACAAGTGATGATTGAATGGTACAATGAGGACCCACATATATACTAGACAAGTGTCCCTTCATGATTGGGCATGTCTTTTAGACATGTCGTTTCAATTAACTAATGACTATTTAACATAATCATTACTTGATTATTTATTATTTATATTTATTTATGTTTATTTCATTTTATATCATTTTACGTTGTAACATTGCCACTTCTTTCAAAAGCTTTGTCCTCAAAGCTTGTAGTTGATGATTTCGTCACATCGACATATGCCGTTTCAGCATGTATAATTCATCACCGGTACCTTAACATTTAGAATTCTCTGGTAATGTTGTCTTGACTCTAGTGTTTATCTCCCTCTCTCTCTTTTTTAAATAATATATATATATATATATATATATATAGTAATAAATTTTATTTTTTGATGTTATTTTTTTCTTCTAAACAACTCTAATTCTTTTTTAATATTAACTAAATTATATAATTTGTAACTATATAAAATATATATTTAATAATTCAATGGATCAATGACTCCACAGGAGAGTCAGACCATTTGACTTTCAACTGATCTAATTGAATTGTCCACCATTGATCACAATACATGATGAAGGGCATCAAACTATTTAGGAACAATGAATGGGGAGCAAACATGGAGGAGAACAACGAGGGTTGTTGAGCACATTATACGGGGGATGATCGAATGACATGGGCGCAGGTTCCTTGCAAACTGGCAGGAGTGTTAGTTGTTGTCCTAGGAGTTTGCGATAGACAAAATAGAGGAAAGGTTTATCGATTTGGAGAATACGGAACTGATAGGGTTACAACAATGACTTTAGATGGGTTATGATGTTTCTACAAGAAATAAGGCTCCAGAGATTGGTGGAGGATTGATAGTAAAACCACATGATGGAATTATCTGGAGAAGCAGAGTCGAATGGTCGAGTGATGCCAGAAGAGTACCTAGAAGCGAAGATAACTGCAAAAGCTTGATGGATTGGGTGAATGGCTACAAAATAGTGAAGGAATGGGCATTTGGTTGTTGGGAATGGAAACAATGAGACAATAAATGTTTGGAGCGAGTGAGAGCGAGTGACAAAGAAGTTGACACAGTGTAGAATGATGGTGGGGATGATATTCTAGAAATGTATTTGGGAGCCCATATTTTCTGTTTCCATTTCCATGAGGATACCATCTATTAGGACCACCCTGGGACATTGTTATAGCTCCAAATCTCACTCTTATGGTTTGTGATGCTGCACTCATGGCCTAGGGCAACCCCTCCTTCCAGACCTGGTCCTAAAATTTAAAAAACAGTGTTTTATCCCTTATACGCGACATTTCCCTGAGTTAAACGCGTGTACACGCGGGTCTGTGTATACCCAACCCGCGTGTATGTATTAAAACACTTAAAAAAATAAATAATTCCTTATTTTCGGGCGGAGATCGCGTGTTTTACCTGCTGATCACCTATTAGTGCCTGTGGCCCAACTGTTCCCAACCAACTCCTAACTAAAAAACTACTTTGGAGATGGTATAAAAAGACATCAAAGGGAAGGCCTAAGGGAGAGAAAAAGAGATCAAGATTATTATGCTGAGATTTTCCCCTTAGACCAGGTCTGAAGTCCTTGGTGCATTCTGCACTTCCCCCATTTTGCATAGGAAACCCTTGTTTCCATGTGTATTGGTGATCATTCATCCTTTATATCACCATTGAGTAAGACTTGGAAGGAGCTTTTGTTGGAGGCTTGAGGCTGGAACGAATCCGGGAGGAAGCTTTGCTTGGAGCCTGCGGAAGGTGTTTCAGGTGAAATCTTTCCGTTATATGTACTTTACTTGCCTTTATATAAAGAAACACGTCTTGGTTCCCGAAACAATCTTTCTTTATGCTTATGAGATTCTTGTCTTGAATTCTTATGCAAGTAGTTACTTAAAGATTTTTATAACTAACTTTATAGCATGAAGATGGTTTGTGTATAAGTATTTGTCCATGTACTGCTGTGTTCTTTGATTTGTTTGTTTTACAGGTCAAAGGAGAAGAAGGGAACTCCAAGAAGGGTTTGGACCCTAAAGGCCTTCTCGAACGTAGGACCTTAGGTATGTACCCTAAACATTAGAATTTGCTTACAGTAAAGATAATGGCTGTGTGTGTTTCTTTGAATAAGCAATTTTCAGTCTGGTAGAGTCTCAACCCAAAGGACCCTAGGGGTACTTTCCCCTCAACCAGAATTGGCGACTCCACTGGGGAGCAACACTCTTGTTGTTCCTAGTTTGGGTAGTCTTCAAGCCAATCAAGGCTCAACCTCTCTATTTGCTGGCTCTGACTGTCTGATCTGTTCTTGAACTCTAAGCTTTTCCAGTTTTTTCAGTTTGTATTTTTTATTTTTCTTGAAAATCTTCAGATACGCTGTTTTTCTGGATTACAGAAGCGTATATACGCAAGTTGAACTAAGTGAACCCGCGTATACGCAGGTTTCCTCAGTTACAGTCGCGTGTACACGCATTCTGCACATCACTGCAGGCGCGTATATTATATAATTTTCAAGATTTGTAAATTTTCTTCTTGCTGAATGTTTGTCTGGTGGTTTGGGTCAGTTTGAAGCAGTCATTTTCCAGTAACAGTCCTCTGTTTAACAGGGGGCATCTTGTTCTGAACTCTCTCTAGTTATAAGGAGTATTAGTCTTGTTTTCGTTGATTGCAAGCGTCATTGTTCTTTGACACACAAGATTTCTGGTTAAGAATCTTGACTGCTCTGTTTTGGCAGAGTAGGAAGATTGGATTCAATCTTTGTGTTCATTTTGTTTTGATGACCCTTTTGTTTGCTTAACGAAACCATTTTTGTGACCATTTGCTCCTTCGTTTCGGGAAAGTTGTTTGTTACCATTTTCTTGAAACTAGTCTTTTGATCTTTTAGACTTTCATTGCTGCTTTTGATTGTCAAGAGCGATTTCAAACACATTTATTTTTGTTGGGTTTTCATCATTTGAAAGGTGTCAATTCGCAAAAGTGTTTGGTTGCCTATTCTTCAATCATTAGTGTCAGTATTTTTGAGAGCATTCCTTGAAAAAGACTTCTTTGTTGTTTGAAAGAGAATCTGTTGAAAGTTTTAAGTTTCGCTTTCTTAAACTTGCTTTTCATTTGATTTCCTTTTTTGCGAAGTGAAAGTGCTTTATGTTTATCTTAGAACTTGTTTTTATTGTTTGGACGAAATGATTGGTAGCACATCATCTTCTATCTAAGTATTTTAGTGGCAAGACAAATTTGATAAGTGAGCAACTTTCCTTCTTTGTTTTTAGAGTGGTCTTAAAATCTTGCATTCACATATAGTTGTTGCATTAGGATAGATTTGCATCCCTTTTTATGCATACATAGCTTTGTTAGCTTTTGTGAGTGTGGAGTTTGAAAAGAAAGCAAAAAACTTTGTTTTACTAGAAGTACCTCTGAACCTCATAGAAATTGCTCTTCATCGAAAACAAAAAGTGCATATGCATGTAGCTAAGTTTTATTAATTTCTTTTGCATCCATAAAAACACCACAAGTTTCATCTCCATTACCTTGTGACTTAAAGAACAGCCTAATAAAATCAAGCGCTAAATAAAATCAACTAGAACTTTTTGTTTTAGTCAGTTACACCAACAAGTTTAGGATTTTAGGGCCTTGGATTAGGCGAGTGGAGAGTTAACTCTTGAAGGCCACATAAAATGTCAAACATAAGAGTCTGAATAACGAGAGAAAATCCAATAGCGTTAGGAAGACCAGGAAAGCTCCGGATCTGGGAGTTAAGCACGAGGGTCTGTGAAGACAGGGAAGAGAGATACCCCCTCTCCTACTTGTCCGAACTTACCTCACGACTGTTCCGCCTGGCTTCTGCGACGCGTTGGTACCCATAGTTGCCTCTCCTAGGGATCTACACAGGTGGCTGCAGAGGGGAATCCCGTGGTACCTGAGGTTGACGTTGCATCACTCTCGACAGTACTACTGGAGGGCACCCTTGCGAAGCTTGGAGGCTTGCACCGGCGCAGGTTGTTGTTAGGAGGTCAGCGTAACCTCCTCTGATACCTTCGCTGATAGGATTGGGCCGTCATTATCCCAGACTATCTTCGGAAGGCCCCTGACTCCACTTTCTTGTATTTTGGTGTCCGGTCCTCACCACCCGGAGCGGAAATACTTGGAAGTTGTTTGACTGGCTGTATCTTTAGGGACTTTATAGTGAGTGCTCTTTGCTCCTTGTATATAGTTGGCTTTAGGTATTTTTGTCTAGTCACATTTGGACTTTGTGGTCTGAGTGACTGGCTTACCACTCTACCGATCTTGAAAGGCTTTTGGTCGTTCTTTCGGAAGTTGTGGGGTTGCCTCCTCAAGGGCAAAGGTTTTGATTGCTTATCCATATTCTTTGAAGAGTTATTTCTATATTCCCGCAAGGGAAAGGGTCTTTGGAACAGTTAGATATGGCAAATATTCTTGTGGAAACCAACTAAGGTGCCCTCCCAAAAGGGGATCCTTGTGCTTTTCCTTTCTTTGGAAACGTTGGTACTCCCTTGATGGCCATTTTGAATATTCCTGGGTTGAATGTTGGACTACCCGTTTGGTTGTGGTCCACTCCGAATATTCCAAATGCTCTTGAAGCTTCTCAGTTGACTGCTTTATTTCAAGGGCATCACATGGGTGCTAATTTTTCATCTTCTTTCAAAGAGAAATATTGGATTCCTTCTTCACCTCCTTCTTGTACCAAGAAATCTAAGAAGAGGAGAAAAAGGAAGTCAAAGAAGAAGAATAATTCTAGCACCTCATCTTCAACCTCTGCCAGTCATGTTGGAGATGAGCCTTCAGCCACTGCAAGTCATGCTGGGGGCACAAGTCTAGTCACTGCAAGTCATACTAGCACTTCATCCTCAACCTCTGCCAGTCATGTTGGAGATGAGTCTTCAGCCACTGCAAGTCATGCTGGGGGTATGAGTCTAGTCACTGCGAGTCATACTAGCAAAGAGTCACCGACCTCTGCAAGTCATGTTCAGGACTCTCCGCAAACCACTGCTAGTCATGTTGGCGGAATGGAGGTTGATAAGAAACCTAGACGTCGAAGTTTTAAACCTAAGTTCCCTTGTAAGATATGCAAGGGAGACCATCTTACTCATTTATGCCGTAGTATTCCAGAGGTTCAAAGGATATGGTCCGAGTCTGAAAGTACTTCTACTCCTAGATCTGATATGGTTTCTCATCAATCCCATCAACCATTGGTTGATAATGTGGTACAGCCAGTGCAATTGTTGGCCGATTACACTCCTCTTTTGGGGGGTGAAGTGCCTAACAAAAGAGTATGTTTGATCTCTAGTACAGAGTCTTCTAGTATAGGGGGCATTCCGGTTTCTTCGAATGTTCCCCCTCCAAGTTCTAAGAGTGTTTCCTTTGATTGGGATAGTCTTATTGAGCCTCGTCTTCCTTCAGCTGCACCTTTCCAAATAAAGGTCAGGGTTAATTCCACAAATGTCTATCAATGTATGGTGGATGAAGGATCCTCTGCAAGTATTATATCCTCTTTGACTTGGAAAGCTTTGGGTTCCCCAAAGTTGTTGACAACTCAGAGTCAGTTGTTAGCCTATGATACAAGGCCTGGTGAATCTATGGGTGTTCTTCCTCAATTGCCTATCACTTTAGGTGGGAAGACTGTCTTAATCGATATGATGGTGGTTGATAGCCCTTTAGACTTTAATATGCTACTTGGTCGTGATTATGTCTATGCTATGAATGCTGTGGTGTCTTCACTCTTTCGAGTAATGTGCTTTCCTCATAACGGGAATATTGTCACTATTGATCAACTTGCATCTGATAATCACCACCCTAATTCGACTTTACTGCAGAATGCCCCTTGGTTTGTTCCAAGTATTCAAGTAGACTCCACCTCGCCATGGGTCAATTATGTGGCATTGAGTCCTCAATGTTCAATCGCTTCTGAGAAGGATCCTTTGACTTATTATTCTCCTTCTTGGGACTTGGTCCCGACAGTTGACCGAGAGATTCTCCCTATGGGGACATGGGACCCTTTAATTCCCTCTTTTGATCCTTGTAGTTCTCATGATTTCTCAGATCTTGCTTTGCCTTCACAGGAGGAACTCTTTGAAGCCATGAGTTATGACTACCAAAGGAGCCCTTGGCCTGAGCCCTGCAAGGGGTTTGTTCAGCAGAACTATTATGCGTAAGCCGCAAGGCTGCGTGGTTCCCTGTACCATATTGTATATATGAGGTACGCATTTTCAAGTTTTGTATTCTATAACACAAAGATTTTACATGAAGTTTATATGTGGGATGCATTAACTTCTCGTCTAGTGTTCTTATTTATGTTTACAGAACTTGAAAGATTTCTCCTTTGGAAGTTTATGGTTGGTCCATTCTGACAGGTATTGGTTCTCGAAACTGGCATATAGGTTAGGTTTTTCCGCCTGCATTGTGCATTTATCAGTTTCCTTTCCCATTTTGCCTTAGGATCGACCCCACCAAGTTATGGTGCGGAACCTTCTCATTGCTTAGAAGTATCATGACTTGTGTGGTAGAACTTACCTTATCATGGGTGCCCTAGTTAGTACCTTATTGTCACTTGGCACTCATGCAGATTTTTTTCCTTAGGTTTAGGAGTCCTCTGTAGTCCCGCCATGACTTATGCATTGAAGACTCATTCCTCTTTGCTTCTTCGCTTCGTTCTGGCCTTATACCCTAGAGGCTCCTATGTGTGTCGAGTTGTACTTCTGCATTGCATGTTGACCATTTGCACCTTTTGGCCTAGAGCCGGCTTCACTTGGACTCGTGTTTAAGCCAACTTTTGACCATGACGCCTGCAAAATCAACCTTGCATGCCTTTGACTTCTGCAGCTTGACATACCCTGATCCGTGGAAGGAACATACCTCTGAGTGTCACTGACCAGTTTTCACCTCCCTGCATTGAGCATAGGAACGTTCCTTTCCCAGGAACTAGATCATCTGTTTCACCGACACTCGTTCTTTCCACTGTACCATAGCATTCTTTTATTCTTTTTCCAGCTTAACAGAAAAAGACAAAAAAATTAAATACTCCAAAAAAGAGCGGGAACAGGGACATTATTTCCATTTATTGTTGGTAGCTAGAGTCAGTCGTGTCGCCCTTGAACAAAGCACTCAAAACAAAGTCTCCTCTGCATGGGTGGGATTTAGTTTGACTTAGGTACGCCATAACCTTGTGATTGAGTCATTTCTCCCCCGATTGGTTATCTCTTCCAATCATATGGAGGGTTCGTTCGTGCCTCCTGCATGGCGAACTTATACAGAGTCATCATATGCTGCCACATAGTCACATTGAGTCGTGCTTTTGTTCAAGGGAAGTTAGCTTGAGTCGGCCTCTCTGCAGTGTCTCTTGACTCATTTTTTAGTCGGCCATCCCTGGTTGTCAGTATCATGTCTATCATCACATTAGTTATATTGGTCTTTTACTCGTGCCGGTTTGAGAAGGTCCCCATTGACTTCTTGCTGGCGGGTCTTGTCCTTATCGACGACGACTCCTTGCTCTGAGGACAGGCCTAGAGCCGCACCCTGGCCCTATTTTCATTATTGATAGGTCACCTTGTGCTCAGCATCGATCAGTATCATGGGTCTTTGACTGAGTGGTTTCCCTTGTGTTCAACATCAGCATACATTATCACACATTGGGATTCGTGCAGTACCTTGGTTTCCATTTGACCCTATTGGTGGATACCTCACCTCTGTGTCAGCTTTCATTATTGGTTGGTTCAGAGGGTTTCTGTCGTGCGCTAGCCACATCTTGTGTACGCCGGAAACATACTTCGGTTGGGTTACTACATTTTTTTCGTCTGATTCCTTCCACATTATTGGCCTACGGGTTACACTCACGCTAGATTGATGGAGGATGCCTTAATGCCTTCCTTCTAGCGGATCTTTTACT
This sequence comes from Pinus tabuliformis, assembly GCA_031772625.1. Lineage (NCBI taxonomy): Eukaryota > Viridiplantae > Streptophyta > Pinopsida > Pinales > Pinaceae > Pinus > Pinus tabuliformis. The sequence goes on along the minus strand of CM062807.1, from coordinate 1,264,606,762 downwards.
ATCGACTCCGACTCATTGCTCTGGGGCAAATATCTAGAGTCCATTTGGCAGTACCTTGGGGTTTGCAGTCATTAGTGGCAGATCCTTCGCTATCGATAGTGGGAAACCATCATTGTCTCCTGATCGATAGATTCTTACAGGTGTTCGACTTCAGCTCATCTATTCACACTTGTTAGATTGTACTGGGTACCTTGACGCTCATTATCATTATCGGTGAGTAGTCTCGCGTTTGTTAGCGGTATACATCAATGACCGGTAATCAAACGATTTCTCACATGGTCGACTTCAGATCATTTATTCCCATGGTGTAGAAATGTACCACGGCGGTCGGTGAAGACCTCAGGTTGTATCAACATTCCTTGGTTCACTTGACAGTTGCTCCTGTTGCTGCTAGTTGATACCATTCCACCTTATATGTTGCAGTCAGTCATGGCGACATTCTATATGCTGGCACCTGAGTTTGCAGTGTAGTACCATCCTATTCCATCATGTTCAGTTGGTACCTTTTGGGATTAGTCTTTGATATCAGTGATCCGTTGCATCTTTCAGGATCATTGACAGTATTATATGTGACATTCAGACATGTACTTGCTCCTTATGATCAGATGATCCATTATGTATCTTCCAGTCATTTTTACTTGTATACTTAGTGGATCCACTTGTACTTGATATGCGGACATGCTTTACTTTTTCTGAGCATGGGTATGCCCGCCTCAGACAGTGTTTCTTTCTGATCTCCTTTTGGTGGCTTGGCAGGTTGAATTCTGGTGAAGTCCTCCTAGGTTTCTCGACAGAGTTCCTTTCCATGTACTTACATAATATATTTCGGCCATCATGTTCCCCTTCTGACCTCATATATTAGGAGGCATCTGTTATAGCTCCAAATCTCACTCTTATGGTTTGTGATGCTGCACTCATGGCCTAGGGCAACCCCTCCTTCCAGACCTGGTCCTAAAATTTAAAAAACAGTGTTTTATCCCTTATACGCAACATTTCCCTGAGTTAAACACGTGTACACGCGGGTCTGTGTATACCCAACCCACGTGTATGTATTAAAACACTTAAAAAAATAAATAATTCCTTATTTTCGGGTGGAGATCATGGGTTTTACCTGCTGATCACCTGTTAGTGCCCGTGGCCCAACTGTTCCCAACCAACTCCTAACTAAAAAACTACTTTGGAGATGGTATAAAAAGACATCAAAGGGAAGGCCTAAGGGAGAGAAAAAGAGAGCAAGATTATTATGCTGAGATTTTCCCCTTAGACCAAGTCTGAAGTCCTTGGTGCATTCTGCACTTCCCCCATTTTGCATAGGAAACCCTTGTTTCCATGTGTATTGGTGATCATTCATCCTTTATATCACCATTGAGTACGACTTGGAAGGAGCTTTTGTTGGAGGCTTGAGGCTGGAGCGAATCCGGGAGGAAGCTTTGCTTGGAGCCTGCTGAAGGTGTTTCAGGTGAAATCTTTCTGTTATATGTACTTTACTTGCCTTTATATAAAGAAACATGTCTTGGTTCCCGAAACAATCTTTCTTTATGCTTATGAGATTCTTGTCTTGAATTCTTATGCAAGTAGTTACTTAAAGATTTTTATAACTAACTTTATAGCATGAAGATGGTTTGTGTATAAGTATTTGTCCATGTACTGTTGTGTTCTTTGATTTGTTTGTTTTACAGGTCAAAGGAGAAGAAGGGAACTCCAAGAAGGGTTTGGACCCTAAAGGGCTTCTCGAACGTAGGACCTTAGGTACGTACCCTAAACATTAGAATTTGCTTACAGTAAAGATAATGGATGTGTGTGTGTTTCTTTGAATAAGCAATTTTCAGTCTGGTAGAGTCTCAACCCAAAGGACCCTAGGGGTACTTTCCCCTCAACCAGACATAGAAGACCTATTCCAATTTCCTTCCCTTCCTCTTCTTCTTCTGGAAGTTACGGTATTATTTCCATTCTCAGCAAAAGAACTACCATCTGTTCTCTATGTATTGAAGGACAAATGATGATCTCGATGCATATAATACCAATTTATATTTATGCAATCAACATCTGTGCTTTTATTTGTAATATGTGGTTTCATGTAATTTCCAAGACTCGTGTCACCCATTTTGTCTTGTAATTCAGCTAGAATTGATGATGATGCCACCTCTTTGTCTTGTATGAATTGATTTTCAGATTTATGCCCCATCTTACGTGGAAACAACAAGACATGTGAAACGACTCCTCACACATATCAAATACTAGTGTTGAATTTGAATCTTCCCAAGTGCCACATAATTTACACTTTGTATTACATTTTCCTTCACCTAGAACACATGTATGTTTCATAGCTTGGTTGGAAAGAGCTGCACAATATCTTGTAGTAAAATTTCTCTCATAAGTATCTTCAACACCATTTTCATTATTTGTGTCCTTTCTGTTGGAATTGGGACAATATGCCAAGGTATGCACCCGCCCCCGCTTGGAGGAGTGTACAAACTTCCTGGGGTATACATCCAGATCAAACAAATACCTATAAATAATCATGCTCCACACCCAACATCACCTTCGACTTGTCAAAATTCTTCCCCCCTTCAGAAGACTTGGATTGGGATGCCTTCCCTTTCCCTTTCTTAGCTTTAGATGCTAAAGCGAAGTTCTATTCATCATCATTCTTTGATGAAGAAGCTCCATCTCTGGTTTTCCATCTGATCTCCTCCTGCATCAAATCCGACCACAGTCGTTCCCAATTTGGAAGTTTGTCCCTTCCATTCATTGAGTCCTAGTAGCTATGTCAGCTCTTAGGAAGGCCAAGGAGTGCTAGACTCAAAATATCATCATCAGTGGTAGTGACCCCTACGCTTGCAAGCTCATCTCTATAGTTGGTTAGCTTGTTCAGGAATGTAGTGATTGTATCGCCCTTCTCACACTTGATCTTTTGAAGCTTGTGCTTCAATCCCAACTTCCTCTGATCACTTCTATTTTGATATAAATCTTTCAATGTTTTCCACATTGCAAATTGAGTCTCCTTCCCATGGAGGCTTGAGACTATGTGATCTCGAACTCCCTCTAGGATGATTCTCCTAGCTCTAGCCACATTCTTCTTCCAATCTACAGCCTGAGTAGCATCAGTAGGCTTGGGGACATCTTGATCAATGAATTCCTTAATGCCATTATCTTCCAATACTTCCTCCATGCGATCCTTCCAAGCTATGTAGTTTGATCTGCCATCAAGGGCATACTCAAGCCTCAACCTAGTGAAGGCCATCTGGATGAAATCTAAACTGTGACGAGAACTAGATATCTATATCCCAAATAATAAACTTCGACTTTATTTCTCTTACTTGTATATTGTTCCTTGCTTGATTAACTGTGCTCTGATACCATGTAGAAATTTCACCTGTAGATCAAACTAGTAATGCAATGTACTAAAGCAAAACACATGATCTACTTCTACAAAACATTAAGTGGAAGCAAAATCGATTTCATGGGAAACATCAACCATAAACACATATAACTGATCAAGAGAAATAATCACTTATAACATAGATATATCACTAGGGAAAGAACCAGCATAAAACCCCCAACACTGTATTATCAATCAAGTGGAAATCCTCTTCTGTTTACAAAAAATATCAACTCAAGAGCTATCTTGTACTTCCTGCAATCAAAAGATGAAGATGATAGACTCATTATGCCTCAATATGTACGCAACCATCCATCAATCCCATATTTCCTTGCGCAATTTTGATTGGGGTCCAATTACAAAACATATGTGAATTGGCCCCAAATCATACCTGCTGTCAACCATAGGTCCAACTACGCAATCCTTGAGGACACTAGTTCCTCATGCATGCAAGGAATATTCCATGGGAAGATCCAAGCATCTGATAGTACATTGTCCCTCATCTGATCTCAACTGGGTCTCTAACAGAACTGACATGCAACAGTTATCCATGAGTGAATCCTCAGTTATCTAAAATAATAGTTGTAACATGCATGCAAGCATTAACGAACTATATTTTATTATTTTAACAACTTGTTAAAATAATCTACCTAGACTTGACTAGTAAGAACTAAGTCAACTGATCCTCTCATTATAGAACTCATACTTATTCCCTCAATCAGTGGAGGAAATTATGGATAAATTCCTCAATCAGTGGGACAACTCATGTGCATGCTCACAAAGACTTCAAATTCAAATTTCCTTAACTAATTAACTCAATTGAATTAATTAATTAATATTTCCAACTGATGTTAAGACCAAGATTAGTCTTACTTCCTATAGATAGACTAGGGACTGCTATAAATAGGAAGGGACCCAGAAATGCTATTTTTAGAACTTTCTATTTTTAGCAGTTTCACCTCTTGCCCAAGGTGGCCAATGACCTCACTAGCCAAACTACTATTTTTAGACATGCTATTTTTAGACATTGTATTTTTAGCACATTCTAAATTTAGCATTTCTTGTTGCCCACTTTTCAACAACACCATGACTTCCATTGTGTCTACTGTCTTTTGCATCATCGTATTTCCATTGGATGGAAAGATAGTCACAGTGGACCAACTGTCCTATTGCACCCCTGATTATTCCCCATTACCAAGTGGCTTTGTACCCTTAGTTGGTGGTACTTGATTCTTATGTTAGTATCGATATTGGTCTATTGAAGGGCTCTTACCTGATGGGTTTTTTCCCTCTTCTACCTCTAGTGGTTCCACAAATGGCCAATATGGTTTCATCCATTCCTCACGAACCGACCGATCCTTGGATCCTACTAGCCCCTTTAGACATTGACTCTTACGAAGAAAAAATTCCAATGTCACCAACTGAATTGGCCTACTAGGCCATTCAACCTGCATCCGAGTCTCCCGTCACTTTGGTCATGGCCAACGATACCACCACTCCTCCCATAACTGCTCCTTCTTTCAATCCCCTCAGTCAAGTCCTACCTACGGATGAAGCTATTAGAGAGATCATGAGTTTAGAAGAACGCCCTTGGGAGGATTTGCACCATCATGTTTCGATATCTGATTTGGATATGATGCCTCTTCAAATCCTCTCATCTAACGCACCTAAAATCATTTCCTCACCTTATACGATTATCCAAACTTTGGACTTAGAAGAAAACAGGGGCAATATTTCAAAGACATTGCTCATCGATATTTTTGTCATGAAAAACATCATAGAAAACATCCAAGTTGGAGCAGATTGTAATCCTAAGGAAATTGCAAGCTTCACCTCCCTTTTTAAGGAATTCTGTGATGTATTCACTTGGTCTTACGAGGAAATTCTTGGCATAGATCCTTCTGTCATCGAGCATGAGATCAAGATATATGACAATATTAAACTTGTCCACCAAATGGTTCGACCAGTCCACCCCCGCAAAATGACAACCATTAAGACCAAGGTGGAAAATTTCTTACGTGTTGGTTTCATCTATCCTGTTCCCTTAACAAAATGGGTTTCCAATCTAGTTCCTATCGATAAGAAACAAGGAACCATCCATGTATGTGTCGACTATCAAGACTTGAACATCGCGTGTCCAAAGGATAATTATCTGACACCATTCATCGACCAAATCATTGACGACTATGTTGGTTGTGAATCATTCTCATTCATGGATGGTTTCTCAAGTTACAACTAGATTGCTATAAAACCAAAAGACCAGCACAAAACCACCTTCATTTTCCCATGGGGAATATTTGCCTATCGAAAAATCCCATTCAGTTTAAAGAATGTTGGAGCAACATTTCAAAGGGCCATGGACTACACATTTCATGATATCAGACATATCATTCAAGCTTACTTGGATGACCTTCCAGCCCATTCCAAGAAGCAAGCGCAACACCTAGATCATTTAAGAGCTATCTTTCTTAGGTGTCGGTTTTATAACATACATCTGAATCTGAATAAATGTGTTTTCTTTGTCGAGTCTAGACTCTTTCTTGGATTCATTTTCTCCAAGTACCAGATTAGGGTTGATCCCGATAAAGTAAAGGAAATTATTCAATTTCCCAAATGACAATCCATTCTATAGCTCCAACATTTTCAAGGGAAAGAAAACTTCTTATGATGGTACATCATAAACTATGTTGAGTTGACGAAAGGCTTTATGCACCTACTTAAGAAGGGAGTGTTGTATCTGTGGGATGATAAAGCTCAAAAATCATTTAATGCCTTGGAAAGTGCACTTATATCAGCCCCACTCCTTAGTGCTCCCAACTATGGGCACAACTTTCTTCTATACTTGGCAGCCTCGCCATCCTCTCTAGGAATGGTCTTGGTTCAAACTCACGATGACCGGAGTGACATGTGATATATTATCTGCCGAAAGGCTTGGCTAGGCCCGAACACAGATATTCACATGTGGAAAAGTTGTCCTTGGCAGTTGTCTTTGCTTTCAATCGCTTCCAACATTACATACTGTTGTGATAGACTACTATAATCACCTTAGAGAATCCCATGAGACACATTTTGTCTCATCAAGTCATTGGAGCGAAATATTAAAATGGATCGTGATCCTCCAACAATTTGATTTGGTTTTCACAGCTGCCAACTCAAAAAATTCCTTAGTCTTTGTCGAACTTTTGTCGGATCTTCCTTTTGTTGATCCTAACGAGATAGCCCACAATCCTCTTCTGGATGAAGTTTTCTATCTTATCGACACTACTAACCCTTGGTACGGTGACATTCTTTTCTAACTCCAAACATAACGTGTCTGCCTTGAGCTATTGTTAGGTGACCATCGCTGCAGTCGCCACCAAGCACGACACTATTTAGTGCTTAACGATACGTTATATTGCCGTGGTGCTGATACAGTTCTTTGACTTTGCCTCACTCATGAAGTGGTGGAAGACATTTTAAACGACTTCAATGCTAGGGCATGTGGCATTCATATTTCTGGAATGTCTACTGCTCAGAAAATTTTGTGCACAAGCTACTACTAGTCGACCTTGTTCAAAGATTGTATCAAGGCTATCCAACAGTGCCATCCTTGTCAAGTATTTACAAAGAAAATGCATGCTCCTTTGGCCCTACTGCACCCATTATCTCCGTCTGACCCTCTTCCAAATGGGGGATAGACTTCATAACTTGCAACCCCGTTTCCTCTGCTTGACACAACTATATTATCATAGTTGAGGACTATTTCACGAAATGGGTCGAAGCCCTTCCCATCTTTTGGGTCAATGGAGAAACCACAACACTATTCCTATTTAATCAGGTCATTTGTTTCCTCAATGTGCCCCACATGATCATTACAAATCATCGGTCTCATTTTTAGAATCACATGATGTCTAACTTAACATCGCTGCTCAGTTTTTTCCAAGATCAATCATCCTCCTACTATGCCCAAGCTAATGGTCAAGTAGAGGTTGTCAATGGCATCTTAAGAACCATGATCCATAGGTTAGTAGGGAATCATAAAACCCACTGGCATCTAATGTTATATCCTGCACTATGGGCATATCAAACTTTAGTTAAAACTGCTACAAGCTTCACACCTTTTCAACTAGCTTATGGTTTGGAAGTAGTTTTACCAATCGAGTGCCAGATTCCTTCCTTAAAAATCATAATTGAACTCTTTCCCAGCACTACTTCTGAAGAAGAATTTCTACTATACCTAAATCAACTGCATGAAACTCGCGAGATGGTGAATTGGCACTCAAAGCCTACAAGCACTGGGTCAGAGCCCAGTACGATAAAAAGGTTAAGCCTCATTCTTACCAAGAGGGAGATCTTGTTTTACTCTATGATAAAAAATGTGACCACTTGGGGGTAGGAACACTTCAACCCTTATGGCTCGGTCCATATGTCATCAAGAAATGCCTCTTAAAAGGGGCATATGAACTTCAGGACTGGGAGGGAGTCCCACTCGCTAAGCCTTTAAATGGGCTCTATTTAAAAAAGTATTATGCCTGGTACTGCATTAGGCATGTGCTTTGTAATTTTATGTATTTATAAGTTTTTCTTCTTTTTTGATGTGACTATTTTTTTTGGTCTTTATTGAATTATTTGTCTCATACATATTTCTCATAATTCAGATTCCTTCATTACCCTTGGCATATGTAGGATACGTAGATGGTTACACTCGTCACACACGACACATTGCATCAACTACTTGGGCCATTTACACACCTAAGTCAGAACTGTTTTGTTCTCGGGGAGTCTTTCTTGGTACTGCCACCAACAATATTGTTGAGTACACGTCTATATTTTCACTTCTCACTGAAGCGTCATCAAGGGACATCTCCAATCTAGTGGTTAGACTAGACTCTCAACTTGTTGTTATGCAATTGACAAATTACTATCACGTTCATAATCCAATCTTGTTACGCCATTATTTAAGGGTACAACTCTTGGAACGTCAATTTGAGATTATCACACATGAACACATTCCTAGAGAATTTAATACAATTGCTAATTCATTAGCAAACTATGTGTTAGGTTGGCATCTATCTCATTCACTATAGATACATGTATGAAAGTAAATATTTAGACAGTGAAAAATTTACAAAAACACTTAAAAACATTTACATCATAAACTACCAATATATATATATATATATATATATATATATATATATATATATATATATATATATATATATATATATATATATAGATATATATATATATATATATAGATATATATATATATATATCGAATCTAGCCTTTTAAATCAAAATATTCCAAAACTTGGGTGTTTGAAGTACAAAATGGCTACGAAGCCTAGCTATAAACACTCGTTGGTTATACCAAAGTGCCTACTAATAGAACCCACTGCTCATGAAATGATAACACTGCTCTAGTTATCCTCCAAAGAGGACCCAGAAACCACTGAGGCACACTCACTGTGTGCCACTGCATATGAGCAGGGATCTCCCTCATAGGAAGCGGGGGCACACCCATGCTCAAGCCCTCCAAGTTCCTCAGAACCTCATGAATACTGTTAGCATCACCTCCCCATCAGGTAGTTGGCCTCCTTGCCTCACTTGGTGAGGTTCGCCTGCAGGTCATACCGGTGCCACATTTGTGTCAAGCAAAAAGCTTCATGTCAGTACTTGTTCACCCATAAAATCAACAAAAACATAACATAAATATTCAAAAGCTTAAAAATACTTTAAGTACTCTCAAAATCATTCTTACCTTGAGGCCCAATTTTTTCCAGGAGGCAGAATCAAGTCAGGGTTGCTGGTGAAGTCCATGCCCTCATAGGCATAGTCATCAATCATCACAATCTAGCCACTAAGCCATTCAAAGAAATCTTCTTCGAAAAAATGTCGGATAGGTCCTCCTCTTGTGTGAGGATCAAGTGATGCCCATCACCCCTGTCTAGGCTCCCTCGGATCAAGGGGACCTAAGCTCATCCACGGGCACATAACAGGTACCCTCTCAAGTATGAATGAGACAATGAGAGTGCCATACCCAAAACTCTGTTGGGTTCAAGTCTTGCATGCAATTAATTCTGCCTTAAACTAATGAAGAACTTCCTCATACTAGTTGAATATTTGTAGCTGGACACAATCAATTGCAAGCAACATTTGGGCCTTTATTACAACGTTGGGACTCTTTGACCCGCCAAACACATAATCAACCATAAAATGGCCCTCATATATCTAGATGCAATCCTCTCTATAGGGACTCTGTTGCTGACGAGTCTACTCTCAGGGGTATAGTAAGCTTGAACTAGCTCTAGGGTGGATCGAGGATTGGGCCTACCCCTAGTTAGGTTCTCCCGTTATTATAGACATATTTGGGCACATCAACCCCAAACTTATATGTCGATAAACTAGGGCTCATCAACCCCTAAAAGAGTTGTTTCATGCCCTAAAGGAACATAGCCATCTGAATATATCATTCCCCAAAAGTTCCACATGAAAAACCATCTAGAAATGGCCTAAATTAAACCATACAGACTGCTCCACTGGCAGGGTGTGATGCATACTGAGTGGTACACTTCCAGGGTGTTATGCATACTGATTAGGCCTTCTATAGGGTGCGATGGGCAAGGATGGACAAAGATCTGAGACAGTTTACTAGGTGGTTGCTCATGGAATCTTCTAGAAAGTTCTCTTGTGCCACTTTCCTCTTTGAATTCACCCTAGGATGAATAAGGGATCTGAGAAATCTCCAAGTGGAACCAATTGTAACAAGTGGAATGACACTAATCAAACCCCATGGATGACTCACACCCTTGCACACATCTATAAATGGATGTCAAATTCGAAAGATCCAGAGGCTGGAATGTTGTGAATTGCAAGGAAGTGCTGATAGTTTGTAATTCAGGAAGGAGCATTGTATTGTTGGTGTGATCTTGCTATCTCATGAGGTGAAGAAGAATTGAAGCTGGGAGGATGATGTTGGATCAGACAGCTGGGTTGTAATTCTCCCTTCTATTAATAAAGTTCTTCCAGTTTTCTTCCATATGATTGTGCAATTGTGAATGTTATCATTTGTGAATGCCATCATTTGTTCATTATATATCTGATTCTGTAATGTTTATGTTGTAATAGATCACGATACTTTGACAATTCTTTATTGTTGTACTTGTGCAGGTAATCTCCAAGCGTGTTAAGTATGGGGAGGAGTTGCAGGATCTGTCAAAGGGTAGAGAGAGCAAGCAAGGGACTAAGTGGAAGTTCCAAGTTGGTTCCATTATCTTTCTCTTATCTGTTACACATAGAAGAAATCGTTGAATTGCTTTAAACTGTCGTTTCTAGGGTAGCTGCCAAACCTAGAGGGCTAGAATTCTATATAAATACTAGTTTTTCCAGAAACACTCGTGCTCCTCTGCATGACAAACCAGTCAAGAAATATATATCATCTCGGTCAATGGCCAACTCATGATCTCCAATCCGGAACACCTGCTCGTGTTCATCCCAACGCTGAATAATCCAGCTGAAAAGGTCCTCGTGACATTTCATCAAGTCCAACTTAGCATACTTTAGCAACCCATAGCAGCGTAATGCAAGTATGAAAGCAGGATCATTTTGCATTAGCAATTCTTGTGGATCATGGGCCCATTCTCTCCATAGACTAGTCATAATGGCTCAAAACCTACAGAAATCAACCCAAAAATTAGTACAAATGGGGAAAAATTGCTTACTAAATCACTACCTAGGATTTTGGGGTGTGCCCTCATGCACTAACACCCACCCTAGTGACATACAGGGAGGATTAACACCCTCCACCAAGTCGTAAAGGGCGTTTAACGCTCCCTATAGGCCTGGTAGGGGGTGTTAGGCATAATTAAAAAACTAGGGCTCCCCAGTTCTCCAAAACTTAACCCCAAAGGCTGAAAAAAAAGGATGAGTAATGCAAGATCAATGTTTTTTCATCTACCTGGGACTGATGACACGTTCAATGGTCGCCCAGATGTCTTGCAATCGTCCGTGGAAAATCTACTCCTCTTTAGCTCCAAAACATTCTCACAGCTCTCAAATGATGCAAATGGTGAAAGCGGAGGCTCAAGAACTCCCTTATAGTCACTTTGGAGACATGAATTATCTTAATTGAAGTCATTAAAGTATAAGTAGTCCATTTCCAATGATAATTATCATGCACCAGGATCCCATATTGGCAAAAATTGCTCATGTTTTGATGAAAGAATTTTTAGGATTGAACAACAGAAATGACCATGTGTGATTATCTATGAGCAATTTATTTTATGGGATGTTTCCTCGCTCTAAAACTAAAAAGAACACAAGTTTTTCATCGTTGGTCTCGTTAAATACTTACGACGATGGTTGAGTAACTCTTTTCCCCTCTTTTTCTAGCTCATTAAACTGAGAAAGATTGATTGAGCATTCTTTTTTGGGACCTTTTTCTCACTCATAAAATCGAAAAAACCTCAAGTTCCTTCTTCGGGCTCGTCAAAAAATTATCAATAATCTCCAAGCATTATTTTTAGGAACTTTTCTCACTCGTTAAATTGAAAAAACCCCAAGTTTTCGTCATTGGGCTCGTTAAACACTTACAACGACGATATGAGCGCTTTATTTTTTGGGACTATATTTTGCTCTTAAATCAAAAAATCCCCAAGTTTTTCCCTTCTGCGGGCTTGTTAAATCTAAAAAGAAGGAATGAGTGGTTCTTTTACCTCTTTTTCCTTGCTCACTAAACTGAAAAAGATACCTTGAGTTTTCTTCATTTGACCTATTAAAATTCGATGAAGGTATTGAGTTTGTCATCGCGTGACTCATTAAAATTTCATGATGAAAGTCGAGTTTACTCTATCTCCTCGTACTTGTAGCAAAATGAGGAAAACATATATTGAGCATAGGTTTCTCTTTATCCAGAATCAATAGATTAACTCACAAAAAAGGAATCATTCCGGGTATACTATTAAATTTTTGTCACACCCGGTTAACGACTATGACAAAGGGACCACCTTGGAGTCGTTCTTTACGATCTTTTCAGACTCTCAAAATATGAAAAGACCACTGATTTGTCTCGTATGGACTCATCAAATTACATAGATGAGGTATAGAGTCTCCCTTTTTACGATCCTTTTGAGACTCTTAAAACATGAAAAGATCGACGAGTTTTCCTGTCTAGACTCATTAAAATAATCAGATAAGGTATAGATTCACTCTTTTTATGGTCATTTTCAGACTCTTAAAACATGAAAATATTGATGAGTTTACCTGTATGGACACACTAAACTAGTTAGATGGGGAATGTGGACAATAAAACTGTGTTATGTTCTATATTTTGAAAGGGTTTTTTGGTAGCAGTCGCTCCCTTGAACATGGAACTCCCTCAGATGAACCTTCCTTATGACAACCTTTCAATATGAATCTTACCATCCTATGAGTTTAGCCTATATACCTCGATGTTCCTACATCTCTGTATCCTAACACTCTTTGGTTTTCATGAGTCTAGTGCTGCATGGTTAAAATCGTTGTGGTGCCTTCTATTGTTCAAGGGAAAACTATATCTTTTGTTTCCTCCATCAACCCATCAAGCATATCCTACCATCATGCCCTCTATCACTTTGACCCAATGCTCAAAAGATTCCTAAAAAAAAATAATTCTTGTCACATTTCGTGTCGATTGATGTAGGACACCTTATTGCCTACCTTTCAATAGGTCTCTTCCTATCAACTTCAACACTCTATCTAGGACGAAAACCCAGAAACACTTTAGTGCCTTGGTACTTGTAGACATCAATGGTAGGTCACCTTGAATTTGATTGGGGGTTTTCATTATTGGCTCCTGGTTAAATGATTCTATGAGTGTTCGACGACAAAACCATTTTTCGAATTCGCTAGGTTGTATTGTGCATATTGGAGACTATCACCATTATCGGTGGCATCCTCACGTCTATTAACAACCTCCATTATTGACTGGTAATCAGACAATTTTGTGCATGTTCGACATCAATGCCTCTATTCACATGTATCGATCTATGTTGTTCAGTGAAGAGGAAATCAAGACCTTGGGTAGAGGCTTGCATCACTCAACCTTCTTTCCTCCACCAAGTTGCGGTTATTTTTTTTTAGAGACATCTCATCAAAATGATCCTATTATGAAACAGATTCCGCATTGTGCTTATTGGCATCTAGCATCATCATATCTATTTTTTGAGAAAATCACTCTGACATAGCTACTAAGCGTGGGAATCCCCAACTCACAACATGATTTTAGTTGTTTTATATATATGTGTTGTATCAGGTTTCTCATACTGCCTGAAGCTCTGATCCTATCTCTCCTCTTTTCAAAAAGAAAAGGACAGTTAAATATAAAGTATTTCGGCCATTTCCGCAGCCTCTGATCTCACACTTTAGGGGGCATCTGTTATACAGGAAAATGACCTCCTCATCAGCTCAGAGGATAAAAATACATGATGATTAAATGATTGACCAAGTTTGCAAGCCCAGTTGTTAAGAAAACGTTGTCTAGACAGTATCAAACTACTTTATAAAGCTTCTCAACAAGCCTAAGGGTGCGTTAATGCTTAGGGTAACTCTACTTGTTACGTCGAGAATAGAGTTAGTGACCCTACATCAGTTTCTATGGGTCAAAGGAATGAATTGACTAAGAAACTATCCCTAGATTCTCTCCTATGTTAACTCATAAAAGCAAGGAAACATCAAAACTCGACCTCTTTGGGGGAATTACTAATTTGTAATGGAGTATGAAAATGGGGAAGAGCAGTAAAGCATGGAAACATCACTACTTTTGCCTAATGGAACTCATGAAGGACTTGGCAACCCTAACCCTACATGCTATATATGCAAGGCTTGGGCCATTTTGAAAGAGGTTGAACCATTTGAAAGGATTGCCTATTTGACTATCGAGCAGAGTCTCAGACTAAGGCATTAGAAGAGGTTAAGAAGGGAGAGAGAGAGAGGAGTTGTAGGGTTAAGGGAATGTTGATGCAACTGATGGTTGTAATCACTATTTCTATATCAATATAGAACTGCAATTGTGTTGTCTACTCCATGATGTTCGTAGTATAACTTGTTTATATGTTTATCTAATATCTTCTAGCATGAGTGGCTTAGGTATATGCATCTAGATATCTTTTATATGTTCATGCATTTGTTTATCAAAGTTTTATGTTGTGATATTACGCTTGTCTTTGTTATGTGTATGTTTTTATATGGATATGGCTCAGGGGTCTTTAGCCTAGCTACATCACACTCTCCAACAACGCCACACTAAGACTCGAGGTAATAAGTCCTTCTCGCTTTGATATTCATTTCTTAAACATAGATATGCATGTATCTTTGTGACAGCTGCAGCCAATATGACTGTCTATCGAGGATCTTGGGAATATACGTGAGGGTTTTCTACATCACCAAACACCCATGCATTAATCTGTATAGCATTCTCCTACAGGATCCCCATGTTCTCCTACAAGATCCCCTGTTTTACTACACGATGTTACATATTTACTATACGAAATTATAATTCATCGAATGACTAAGAAAATAAAATCCAAATTGGATGGGAAATTTTTTTTTACTGATTAGAATGTCTTAGGTCCCCATTCCAAGTGGAATCACTCAAAAATACCATTGTTAACCCATGCTAAAAAATAGCAGAAAATTACCAGTCGGAAATCTAGAAATTCAAGAACTAGTGAGCTAGTAAATATATAAAATGCCTAACCTAATAAAGTGAAAATGCAGTGGGATAATTTTTGTTATGAATTAAAATGTTTTTGTGATCTAATTCAAGTGAAACCAACTTGATTGAAGCTTGTTAACATGCTCTAAAAATAGCAGAAATTTAATGTTCTTTGCCACAATGGAGTTCCAAAAATCTAGATTTGGGAATAAGAAAGCTAATCCAAGTAGATAAATGATTAATATGAATTTCCAAAGCTTTTCCAAGAATGAAATTATGCTTGTGATCCTGAAAAATAACTTACACCAACAACTTAACCAATCCTACAACAAGAAATCATTAATACTAAATGCATAAATAGAAAGAAATAAAAACAAGAGATGCATGTGAATAAGAAGTGAAAAGAAGAAACGAAAATGATACAAAAGGGCTCTGGGGCTCCTAGGATGGCCAAGGAAAATGAAACTCAAATACCTATGGAGGAGAACAATATTTAGAAGCGGAACATGACACCAATCTTCATTATTTCATCAATACAATTACATCCCTGTAAGAAAATACAATGAAGCTACAGAAATACGAGTTATCTCCACAATAACACTAACGAAAATCTCCCCCTAGTAGAAAATTCAACTTGGTACTTATGAAAAATGATTAGAAATCATTCCCCATGAATGGAGGAAGCTTTCCCCACAAAAATCCCTTGATTAGTGGATCTGGTTCCCAATACTTATAATCTACATTAAATGACAGGGAACACATTCCTAGATTTCCTCAATCATTGGAGTTCCACAATTTGTGCCATAATTCCATAATATCTTGTTGATTTACTATTTAATAATGATCCTCTTGTAGTAGGAAGCAAGTCCCTAAATTATCTCCTCCTCCAAATCCTCATAATCTGCCCAATATTCTCATAATATTCCACAAAAATAAATAATATTAGGCACAAATATGCAATTATTCATAAACCTTCCTAATGAATATATTAAAGTTAAAAATACATTATATAAAATGTGTTGAAGGATGGTCATAGGCCTTAATTTATGTTTAATTTAGAGGCATGGGCCTTAATTTATGTCTAATTTATTGGCCCATCAGTGATGGCCCTAGAAGTTCTTTTTTTTTACTCTGAAAGATGTTTTACTCTGAGATGATCAATACTGTGGTGGCCAAAATCCATAATGCTTGATACTACCAAATATCCTGCGAAAATCAGGCCTAGACTGTAGGAATCAAAACCTCAAAGTTTTGGCACTACAAAATGTGTTGTGACAATCTAATCTAGACTATGGTGGCAAGAACCCTCACTGCACAAAGATTTTGTTCCGTGTTTTGAAATACCCCAACTGCAAAATCTGATTTGTACAGTGGTAGCAGAACCCTAACAGATGGATTTGATCTATACAGTGGTGGTTGAACCCCAACTATTGGATCTATTGTGGAAGAAAAGGTAGGGGGCGATCTTGAGGGAACTATGGTCACTAAGGAGTGTCTGGCGCTTTATATCGCAATATATGTAGGGGTCCAAAAATAATACTCGACCCAATATTTCAGAGCACTAACTAAGGAGGATCGACTGCACCCTTGGTCGTACTACCCAACTACCCTATTTTACACATGAGTAATATCCCCGAGTGTTTTTCTCAATGTATTGTAACAATAATATGGTCAAAAAATTATCTAAGGTTAGGTTTCAAGTTACCCTAGGGGGACTTCCAATTTACTGAAGGGTACGTGGAAGTGCAGTCTGTATGTGGTTTTGTCTAATGCATTATTGTGAAGTAAAATTATAAGTTCAGACACAAACAAATTCCTCTAGCCCGATAGTGGGTCTAACCACAACTAAACATTTTGTGGAATATTTCCTTATGTTAGAACCAATTAAAAGGGCCTACCTCTAGGTATGCTTATCCTGTTTGATGATTTCCTTGCTTGCTCGCTCCAATTATCTCTCGCTTCCTTCTTCAAACACCTGAAACAAGTAAACAACAACAAACAACAACCGTGATAATAGAAAAATTGTAATTCAACCTACTTAACAAGTCAAGAAACATTAAGCCATGAATATGTAAGATGACAAATCATGTACGAAATCAATCGATAGTTTCATATACATTGAGTTAAGAAGAGATTACAACCATTCTCTTGATGTTGTTGTTCTCCTCTGACAAGACTAGGTTCCCACACACTTCTACTGGCATTCCATGATGGCCTCAACAACAATAGTTTTAAGGCTATTCCCTTCAAGTTGCACTCCAAACCAAATTCACACTTCTCCCTCACACAACTAGAGAGCTACAACTACGAATAGTGTTGACACCTAATCCTTGTGATTGGGTAAATATATGTAAATAAATAAATGAGAAATGTGAACAGTCATCGAGAGATTAACTGAACAGTCTCTCCCTCATGTATATAACAGACCTACCTGATGGAATAGATAATACGAATCAGTTTTTCAATTAATGGAGTTACTGCCTGGCCTGACATGGTATCAGAGCCAACTCCTTTTTTAGCTCTCATGCTCCTTGTAACTCCTCTGTCTGTCTACCATATTCCTTTACCTGCGCTCTCTGTCTGCCAGAAGGCGTCTGTCCATAAACGTTTGTTGTTCTGCCATATTCCATTTATAAGACCTGCGCCTGACATTCACCTGACAGAGGAACGTTTGCGTTGTTCATCCGAATACGTTGATTGAATCCATAAACATTTGTTGTTCTGCCATATTCCATTTATAAGACCTGTGCCTAACAAGGTATAAACGTTTCATAATTTTTTAGCGCTGCGTTGACAGAGCTCGAGTTACCTTTAACAAGTTCCAGTTCCAGTTCCGTAATTTTTTTCCGTGCTCGGCTGCATTGACAGAGCTCGAGTTACCTGTGCATAGTTATAACTCGATGGATCTAAGGCAGAGAGCATGAAGAAATCAGAGTGCCCTTGCTTTTGATAGACATGTAACGGAGCAATTGTTCTCTTATCTGCATGGATAATAGAGCTATAGGATGTGATTTGAAGTGGTTGTGTGCATAGAGCAATGCAATATACCTATAGCAGAGTGTCAATTGGTATACACATTGTGCATGAATGGTTTAGTGCATACCTGTAGCAGAGAAATGACAGAGCGTATGGAGAGAGATAATTGACCTGCGTATGGATCAAAGGAGGACAGAGACATAACTGTATTTATGCGCTAACAAGTGTGGCATATGCCATGTAATATTGAGGTGTTGGGTTGTTTGAATTTCCACTTAACCTACTTTCTGTCTGTTTCTGATAGCAAGAATAGAAGCATCTGCATTGAAGTGCGCAGAAGTGGAGAGAGCGCATGACACACACAATGTTATATGTGGTGAAGTTTTTATGACAGTGGTAGCATAGTTATGGTCAATGGTATATGAATGGCGTAGCTGAATTCTATTCCTGCTCCGGTTTTGGATGGTTTTAATACACTGTTGCTTTCATACATACGCTGGTATATAATGTTTGATGTGGCTACTATTTTCATATAGACTATATCCCATATATACCACGCTGTTGGGCTACCATAATATTGTTTTCATAAAGCCGTTTTCAAAGTGACTAACATAGTTAACGCTCCTGCGTTTGACTGCATTTAATATATTGTTTGGGGCCAGAATACATTTTGATATCAGAATCAATTTTCTTTTAGTAGCAGAAGTTTTTTTTCTCCACAAAAGCACATTTTTTTCCAGCAGAAGTATTTTTACAGCTCTCAGATTTTACAATGCATTCAATCATATCTATGGTTGGAATAGTTCTCACTAGCAAGGATAACTATCCTAAATTGTCCCGGATGATAAAACACACCCTCATTTTCAATGAGTTGCGGAAAGGAGTGTGTGTTGGAGAAGGAGACAATGACCCAGTACAGCCTACCTCAGACAAAGAGCTTGTCATTTGCGAAAACAAGAACAAAAAATCTTATGCATTAATCGAAGCGTCTATAAATGAAGAGGTGAGTGGCCATATTTCATCATATTCAACTGCCTTTGAAGCCTTACGGAAGCTGAAAGAACTTTATGACTCACATTTTGCACTTGAAGTTGTCCAACTCATGATTAAACTCTTCACTCTTGAACTACAAAATAATGATCCTCTTGCTCTTGCATCTGAAGTAAAGTCTATAATGCATGATATTAAATCCACTAAGGTTGAATTGGATATTCCTCTTATTGATTTTCTCAAGGAACTTTACCCTACTTACTCCAATTATCTTGAGTCATTGCAAGCAAATGGAAATCTCAAAGATATAACCTTTGACTCTCTTGTGAAAAAGTTTGCTGAAAGAGAGAAATCTTTTGGAAAAAGACAACCCCTAAATCTTCTGAAGAGGCTGTGTGCCTTGCTCATAAAGAAAAGCATACTGCTCAAGATTCTACAAGAGGAAGAGGTGGACGAAGAGGAAGAGGACGATAGTTCAGAGGTAGGGGGGGCAGACATTCTCAAGGAGAAAAGGCAGATTTGCACTACATACGCTGCAAAAGAAATGGATCACATGATGCCTCTACATGCAAGCTACCATGGGACAAAATTGAGTAGAAAAGAAACCAACAAAAGGGTAAAATTGATGATACAGACAAAGGTAAAGCACCTGAATCTGCTCACTATGTTGTGGCACAATGTAACATTGGAGTAAATGAAGATTTATTTAATGCTTCACTTGCTTCTTGGAAAAATAATTGGTTGCTTAATTCAGGAGCAACCTACCACATGACTCATAGAAAAGATTTTTTTGAAGATTTCACAGACAATGTTGATGGAGCAGTATACTTTGGAGATCAATCAAAAATCAAGCCATCGGGGCTTGGCACAATCAAGCTTAAACTGCCTGGTCTTCCAAACTTTCTTCTGCATCATGTTCTATATATCCCACAACTCAAGAGAAACTTCCTGTCCTTGGTCCACACTCGCCAGCAAGGTCACTCTATTCATATGTTTGATGGCAAGCTTGAGGTAAGAAAAGCATCTTACCACTCACTTTTCATGAGGGGAATAGAAGAAGAAAGGCTTATCAAGTTGCAAGGAACCTCTGCTCATGCACAACATTTATCATACAGTTCTCATCATGAAGAAGGTACACTTCCATCAAGTTTATTATGGCATGCTATATTTGTACATTTGAACTATGACAGTCTTCGCTTGTTGAAGAAAAATGGTGTTGCTGGTTTGCCTACAATTCCTAGGAAACTTAAGGAATGTGATGCTTGCATTCTAGGAAAGCATAGAAAACAGTCTTTTCATGATTCACATTCAAGAGCACATAGGAAACTTGAACTCATTCATTCAGATTTATGTGGTCCAATGCATGTTCCTTCTGCAAATGGAAATAAATATACATGACATTTATTGATGACTACACTAGAATGTGTTGGGTTTATTTTTTGAAGAACAAATCTGATGCTTTTCAAACATTCAAGAATTTTCATAAATGGATTGAAAATGATGCACAATCTCATATTGGGTCTATTTTCACTAATAATGGAAAAGAATACACATCAAATGAATTTGAAAACTATCTTTTCCAACATGGGATCAAACATCAAACAATTGTGCCTTATAATCCCCAACAGAATGGTGTAGCTGAAAGAATGAATAGGACAATCTTAAATATGGTACGATCCATGCTCTTTTTGAAGAATGTAAAGATAATGTTTTGGGTTGATGCTGCTCTATGTGCTACATATATAAAGAATAAATGTCCATCTAATGTTATTAGAAACAAGACTCCATATGAAATGTGGTATGGACATGTTCCTTCGATAAAGCATCTCAGGGTCTTTGGTTCCACCTATTATGCCTTGATACCAAAGGTACATAGAAACAAACTTGGTGCTAGAAGTCGTAAGTGTATCTTTCTGGGATATTCAAACACCTCCAAAGCATACCGCCTCTATGATGAAGTAAATAAGAAATTTTTTGTATCTAGAGATGTAATTTTCCTTGAATCATCCAAAACTGACAATGTTGTTGAGCAGCAACTTGATTGCTTGGATAGATTCGCAAAAGAAAAATCATTTCAAGAATTTGATAATCAAATTCCACATCTTTAAGGGGGGATTCCTATACTAGATCAACATCTGGAATCTTCTTCTGAAGAACACTCTCCCCCACATGAAACTCCAACAACGGATGATGCTTTAAGTGATGTAATTAATAGAATTGGGAGACTCAATCTTGATTCAGTCCCAAATCAATCAACGGAGCAGTCTGGACCATCTCAGAAAGGTCCCCCAAAGTGGGTGACAAAGACACTTGAAAGTGTTCATCCTGATGAAGTTGGAAAGACAGGAACCAGAAATTCAAACCAAAAAAATGGAGGTGATGTAGATGACTCTAATTCACCTGTTGATATGGATGTTTCTTATGATTGTGAATTGAACTTGTCTACAGATTTTGAACCAACTTCCTTCAAAGAAGCTACTTCTCATGATGAATGGAAAGAAGCGATGCAAAAGGAGTATGATGCCCTCATAAAGAATGACACTTGGAAGCTAGTTGATCCTCCATTAGGAACCAAACCAATTGGCTACAAGTGGGTCTACAAGATCAAGTATAAAGCTGATGGCTCACTTGACAAGCACAAAGCTAGGCTTGTGGCAAAAGGTTTTGCACAGAAGGAAGGGGTTGATTATGAGGAGACCTTTTCCCCCACAGCAAAATGGGCTACCATCCAAACACTCTTTGCACTAGCAGCTCAGAACGGTTGGAAAGTCCATAAAATGGATGTAAAAACTTCTTTCTTGAATGGAGATCTAGAAGAGAATGTTTTTATGTCCCATCCTGAAGGATTTGTTGTGAAAGGACATGAACATAAAGTATGCAAACTTGTGAAGTCCTTGTATGGCCTCAAACAAGCACCGCGAGCCTGGTATGAAAAACTGACTGAGCAGCTTCTGAAACTCAATTTAAAACATTTTGATCTTGATGATGCAAATTTATTTGTCAAGAAAGTTTGAAAAGCAGTTGTATATCTTGTGGTATATGTAGATGATCTTTTTATGACAGGTAAAAATGAAAGCTACATTGCATCCATAAAGAAGGAATTGGGGAAAAGTTTTGAAATGACTGATTTGGGTTATGTTCATTACTATCTTGGCATTGAAGTAACCCAACATCCAAAGTCCATATTTCTTTCTCAAAAGAAATACATTGGGGATCTGTTGAACAGGTTTGGCATGACAAAGTGTAATCCTCTTACTACTCCAATGGAACAAAACTCAAAGTTCACATCTATTGAAGGAAAAGAATTTGAGGATGCAACAAAGTATAGACAGCTTGTAGGAAGTCTCAACTACCTAACTACCACCAGACCAGACATTTCGTTTTCTATTGGAATCCTCTCCAGATTTATGCAAAAGCCTTGTGAGGGACATTGGTTTGCTGCAAAAAGAGTTCTAAGGTACTTGAAGGGAACTCAAGACTTTGGAATCAAGTATACACAGGTGGACGAATTCAGCTTGATTGGATACTCTGATTCATACTTCGATGGAGACAAAGAAACCGGGGTATCAACTTCAGGATATGTTATGAGTCTTGGATCAGGAGCTGTCTCCTGGAGATCACGCAAAAAATCAGTTCCAACAGATTCCACAACAGAAGTAGAATACGTGGCGGAAGCTGAAGCAACAAAAGAAATTGTGTGGCTCAGAAAAATTCTTGAAGATTAGCAGGTAAAACAAGTACAATCAACTCCACTCATGATTGACAATACCTTTGCAATAAAACTAGCCAAGAACCCAAAGTTCCATGATCGAACGAAGCACATCAATACTAAATATCATCTGATTTACCATCATGTTGAGGAAAAAACGATCCATCTCCATCATTGTTCCAAAAATGTGCAAATTGCAGACATCTTCACCAAAGCGCTTGGAAGAGAAAAGCTTGAATGATTCAGAACGATGCTTGGACTCACCAACATCCCTTCAGATTAAGGGGGGGAATGTTGACACCTAATCCTTGTGATTGGGTAAATATATGTAAATAAATAAATGAAAAATGTGAACAGTCATCGGGAGATGAACTGAACAGTCTCTCCCTCATGTATATAACATACCTACCTGATGGAATAGATAATACGAATCAGTTTTTCAATTAATGGAGTTACTGCCTGGCCTGACAAATAGCTTGTTTTTTACTCCAAAATTAATCAGCACTAGCACACCAACATTAACACTATATTACTAACACTAACACTAACACTAGCTTATGCTTGGGAAAAAGGGAGGTTTATATAGGATGAATGGATAGGATATGGATCCTCTTCTTGTGCGAGAAGGTCTTATCTCTTGAGGTAGTTCCATCATTATAGGGGAAAGGAACCCAAACTGACATCCTTGACCCCATATGACCAAACCATTTACCAAACATCCATTACGAAGCTTCCAGAGCTGAAAACTTCGACTCTTTACTTAAAAACTTTCCATAAGAGGACCAGCATGACTAGAACAAAGATCAGCCACTCCAGTTGGAGCTAGGGATAGTTTTAATCCATGCATATCGGTGCGAGGGGGATAAGGGCCATTAGCACGAGTCTTGTAAACTGGGAAAAAGAGAAGCTTTTGGGGAAATGCTACAAAAGGGAATTGTTCTGCTCATGAAGAAGGACACAATGGGAGTTTCTTCATGAAGGGTAAGCATGTAGGTTTCACTATAGAGGTCCTCCAGGATCAAGGAATGAGGAGTACAAGGACAGTGACAAAATTCTGAGTAATAGATGCCCCCTAAAGTGTGAAGGCCGAACTAGAGTGAGGGATGAAATGCTTTATGAATCAGTGTAGGGAACTGTAGTCTGTCATCAGAAAACCTGCAAGAAAGTATAGATACATATACATAACTGAGAACTCTGTCAAATGATACATGAATCATGGCATGGACATAGCCATCCAGAGAATGATCATGTGAATGGATCTAGGTATGGGCGCAACCATCCGTTAAAGAGGATCATAATGAAACCAAGGTATGGTCGCAACCATCCAATAATGAGAAGGATCACATATGATAACTCATGGTATGGTCGTAGCCATCCATCTGAAAGAGACATGTATATCAACATAACCATGTCACTTCACTTCACATCCTGGACTTTTGTGATCCAAGTCTAGGGTCTTGCGCTCCAACACAACTTGATCAAAGTATAAATTCTAACATGTGAATGGATGTGTTCACGTCGAACATGCTAGAAATTCTCTTAATTACCAATCAATGGTGCAAACTATTAACAAGTGTTAGAGAAACCACCAATAATAATAATGGTCCTCAATATACCATCAGAAAAATCCACGAAATGTGAGTAGAGGAACTCAAGTCGAACATCCGTGAAACCACTCGATCGAAAGCCAATGATGTGAACTTGTCATCGAGTGCGAAGAACTTGCCATTAGGGCATGAAAGCTCTAAGGTAGTAGAAGGGAGTCTCTCAGTCAACTTCTCGAATAATGAGTTGAAGTCGACAGGAAGTGATTGTGTCAAAGGAGGGTCATAATGTATCCCACATCATCGACGCGAGACGAAAGGATGCAAAATGATTTTGGATAATATAGAGAATCAAAGGTAAGTGTAACTATAGAAGGACAACCCTTGAACATATCAATGACACAATTGGAAGCTTGTTTGCTTTTGGATCCATAGTATCAATGGTCATGATGATGTGTAAGAGATCAAATGAAAGGCAAAAATGAATGGCCCAACACAGGGAGGTCAACGATAAAAGGGAGGATGTCCCAACCCGACACGAAGCAGAAAGTGTCATGTTAAAGAGTGAGCTGTCGAGACAACTAATTAGATTTCCAAATTTTCCCCCACCATTTTGGTAGGTACCCTAATTATTTTTTAATCACAAGCTTGATGGGGATATCATATACTTGCACTGTAAGTTCATCCTTCGAACGAATATAACCTAGTAAGTTTAATGAGCCCTAGGAAGGAGAAGCTCATGTTCATCATGGTGATGAATCCGATGTCGTTTAACATTTTAACAAGTCCAACAAAGGTGTAACTCGATATCTTTCTCATGTTTAGAGAGTTTGAAAAAGATACGTAAAATAAAACTCCACATGGTCCATTTTCGTATATTTGTGTCTCTGTAGCCCGGAAAGGTAGAAAATAATACTTGAGAGAATCATTTGACCATTTCAGTCAAGGAGTACCTTTATTGTAAATAGTGCATCCCAGTCCGAAAAAGGGGTAAACGTATATTGGGCGCACAACGTTTCATATCCTTTAATGAGTTCAAAATGACAAGAGCTCGACAACCTTTCATGTTTTAAAGATTAGGAAAAGAGTTGAAAGAAGACCTCCTATTTTTATTTTCTTTTAATGAGTCAAAAATGGAAAAATACTTGGTGATCTTTTCATTTTTTATGAGTTAGAAAAGAGCTTGAAGGTGACTTGTCCTGGAGGAACGAGTGGTATAAAGGGTAGAAACTAGTTCCGACAATGATGGAACTACTCAAAACATGTAATGGTAAAGAGACTAGCTAATAAAACCACTCATTGTTGTGGTCCCTCAGGAAAGGAAAAACAACCAAGTGAAAGAATATGATTGGCCAAAGAGATGGTGGCGATGGAACGAAACAACCAAGGCTCATCTAGCAGAAATTCGTTGATAAAACGACAATCACGAGATGTAAATTGGGCATGGGTTCATTTTTACACAAGCTTGAACCATGCAGAACTTTTCTTGGACTCAGTTTCATGTTTACACAAACTTGAAACGAAAAACTATGCTTGAGATAAGTTCACATGCCACCAGCATAATGACTCAATTCAAGGTACATGTCCCCCAAGCTTCATTTCATTCAACTAGGTGGATGAAATGAAGGTTCATTTTCGAGGTATAGGAAAGATTCGACTGGGATTTTATGAGATCTGAATCAAAGACTCGATTTTGAAAAGGGATTTGCTTGATTTTTTAACAAGTTTTCACAGTAAAAGAACTATCCTCAGACATTTATTTCATTTTTTAACGAGGTAGATACAGGAAGAAACTATCCTAGGGACTCCTTGATTCATTTTTTAACAAGCTTGACACAAGACAAGGAATTATGCTCACATCCCTTGCTTCATCTTTTAAGGAGCTTGACACAATACAAGGAACTATGCTCCATGCCTTGATTAATTTTTTAACGAGGTTTTCATAAGACAAGGACCCATCCTCATTCATCTGTTCATGGACCATACAAGAACATGGCTCCCAAGAGGTCTTCACTAGATGGAAAAACCACACTCCAGGAGGAATACATGTCACTTGGCACCGAAGACAGATATGAGGAGATGAGAAGAACATGAGAAATATGATCACTACTCTCTTTGGGAACAGAGTGAACAACTAGTGGTGGAACCAAGTCAACACTCTTTTTGACCAATGGTTGGTTGGGAACAGACATAAAAGAGTCTTGCTCAGGAAGAGCAGGATGGGCAAGAGATGAATCCAAGTCAATCTCTTTACCAACTAGGCGAGGTTTAGAATAAAGCCTCTGATAGCCAATAGGAAGTTGGGGTTGAGGAGCTACAAGGTTTGCCAAAACTTTGGAAGATTTATCCATAAGAGGACAAAGGTGAAGAACATGCTCTCCTTCACATAACCTACAGGGGAATCTAATCTTTCCTTTCTTCTTACCATCGCTAACCAAGGATGCAACGTCAACATGATCTCCGAAGTTTGATGGGGATGGTCAATCCATATTTTGAGACCATACCTCTAAGACTCTGGGAATGCCAGGACAATCTGGAAGGAGATGGTCAACCTTACTCAGCTTGCAAGGGAATCTGACCTTCCGTGGAGAATGTTATGTCCCTATAATACTTGTGATTACCCCATTACTATTGTAGTTGTATCTCTTATTAATATTGCCGTGCTCCTATTGTCCCGATATTGTTACTATTGTGCCCCATAGAATCCCTTTATTATTATTTTTGTGCCTTTATATTATTATTGTTAGGTCGGCTGGGTTATATTGTGACTCCTTAGACTCCTATATATAGAAAGGAGGTTTTTTCATTTGAATCATCAAAGAATCATTCATTTGTGTAATGTAAAGGAGGTTGCCCCCTTGAAGAAGCTAAATTCTATGGCGTTGATCTATCTTTTCTATCTTTTTGTGAGTTGGTTTCATAACAGAGAATCAGAAGGTTTGTCTACGGGAAGTGCATTTAGAAAAATAACTACACGGTTGGCCTCTTGCTTATATGACTTCTCCTTCTTCATCATATTCTTCTTCCTCTTAGCCTCCTGGTTACTGGATTTCAAATTTTCACCAGGAGAAGTAGAAGAGGAAGAGGAATAAAAAGGGGAAGAAGGTGAGAGGTCAACCTTAGAATCAACATGATCTGGTTCAAATGAAGGAGAATATTGGATAGGACTTGGGACACTCAGGACCCCCAAGGTCAAAAATAACTAGACAGGTAAACCAATGATTAACCCAAGGAAGCACAATGTTGCCATATAAGGAGCACGAATGCTTCCAAAAGAAGGAAAAGGACCAGGATTCCCATCCGAGCGGAAACCTTGACTGGAAGACTCTAGGAATGTTGCCACTGGAATCAAATTTTAAAGAAACACTAAGGAAGATAACTTTAACCAGGAATATTTCGTGGGCATTTAATTTTAATCCACTGAAACAAAACTTTGCCTTTTCATAATTTAAGAGTCAACAAAAGGATGAAAGGTGACTCTAGTCGCTTTTGGAATTAACGAGCTTGAAAGGACAAGTGCTCAATGATCTCTTCAAATTTAAAGTGTCAGTAAAGATCAAAAATGATTACTCAATGTACTCTAGACATAAACCATTACCAGGTAATCGTGAACTGTAGAATACCTTCCGGCAAACCGAGAAGTATGAGAAGGAAATCTCCCTGAATGTTGTGTTCGGTGTATCACGCTTACAAGGTGGTAGGCTTGACTTCCAACAGATAAAGGATTGCAGACCTAGTGGGGTATCCCTTTATATACATGATGGTATGGGGAGCACAAGTCCGTACTAGCACTGTCTAATGACGAAGCGAATGACAACTGCTAGGTTTAAAAACGTCAGAACACGTCTCTAGCTTAAACCACTAAATGTGAGCGTTAATTTTCAATGCTTCCTTATGTTAATTCAATAAATTTTAATGGTTGATATTGAATTAGGTTTCAGTTACAAGGCCCTACTACTGTCATCTGACAAAAATCCTTCACGCAACTATATGAGAAAAGAGATCTTTGTCTTCGATGAAAGTTAACACTAGTTGAGAGATAGGGAACACAAAATCAATGCAACAATCAAAGAGTGTTATATTTCACTAATATATGTCCTAAATGAACTTAATCTTCCCTTAACAACAAAAGAAGTTTCATTTCACTCCCTATGCTTATGATGATGCAATTCTAGCTTCTAAATGACGCTACTAATGAAGTATTTTTGCTTAAGAAAACTAGAATGATGTTCCTCATTTCATAAAATTCAAAATGAATCTTTCACATAAAGAAATTTAATGAAAATTTTCACAATATTGAACAAACAAGCATCGATCAAATCCAAAGCATGCTAAATGAAACTAAAAGCAACTTCTTTTGTAAATTGAATAAACCAAACACATAAATGCTTCAATCGAGAAACCAAACATTGTAATCTATGCTTGGAAAGAGAAAAGACACACTCGAAATAAGAGAAAAAATGAGACTCTTTCACTCATTCAATTGAAAATTAAGCAAACAAAGCCTCCTAGTCACTTCCTAGAGGAAGAAGAGAGTCCGCGGGTCAAGACACACTAGCACTAGATTGGGTAAAATTCTGATTTTTCTTATCTCAGAGACCGGAGCAACTTTTGCACCAAAGTTAGAGCTAATCGGCACGACCGGTATGACTTTCAAGCTAAAGCTAGTGCTGATAGGCCCAATCTGTGCGACTGTTTTTCCAAAAATAGCAATGATCAAGGGATTCAAAGAAAAAATAAAAATTAACTTCACACAGGGCCAAAATTAACACATCACAGGGTGGGATAAACCAAGAAAGCAAACAAATCAAGCTAAATGAAGATTTCTAGTCAGCGAGAAGATGATCTAAAAGGTTTATGGGGTTGAAATCATGAGACAAAAACACACTGGCCAAGATTGGGGACAAACCCTAATCTTCACTTACAGGAATTGGCATGACTATCTAACTGAAAACAAGCACCAGAGTTCGGTCTGTGTGACTGTTTCTCAGCATATTGCACTAATCAACATGACTATTAGCGGATTAAGCACGCTGATCGAGGGAGCCAAGAAAAAAAATAAAAAAAACTTGAAACAAGGACCAGATTTTCTACTATGAATTTCAAACTCTGGCCAATAAGTAGGAGAAAAGAAACAGAACCAAAGGGAAAAGGTGGAACTAGAAAAGTTCACACAAAATCATGAAATCTAAGACAAACAAAAAGGATTGGTTTCCCCAATATGGTTTCCAATTTGTGGTGAAGTAAAATTATAAGTGCGGACACAAACAAATTCCTCTAGCCTGATAATGGGTCTAGCCACAATTAATACATTCTATGGAAGATTTCCTTAGGTTAGAACCAATTAAGAGGACCTACCTCTTAGTAGACTTATCTCATTTGATGATGTCCTTTCTTGCTCACTCCAGCTATCTCTCACTTCCTTCTTCAAACACATGAAACAAGTAAACAACAACAAACAACAACTATGATAATAGACAAATTATAATTCAACCTACTTAACAAATCAAAAAACGTTAAGCCATGAATATGTAAGATGAAAAATCATGCAGGAAGTCAATCGATATTTGTATATATATTGAATCAAAAAGAGATTACAACCATTATCTTGATGTTGCCATTCTCTTCTGACAAGACCAGGTTCCCACACACTTTTGCTAACATTCCATGATGGCCTCAACAAAAATAGTTTTAAGGTTCTTCCCTTTAGGCTTCACTCCAAACCAAATTCACACTTCTCCCTCACACAAATAGAGAACTACAACTATGAATAGCTTATTGTTTACTCCAAACTTAATTAGGACTAGCACACCAACATTAACACTATATCACTAACACTAGCTTGTGCTTGGGAAAAAGGGAGGTTTATATAAGATGAATGGATAGGATGTGGATCCTCTTCTTATGGGAGAAGGTCTTATCTCTTGAGGTATTTCCATCATTATAGGGGAAAGGAGCCCAAATTGACATCATTGACCCCATCTGCCCAAACCATTTACCAGACTTCCATTACAAATCTTCTAGAGCTGGAAGCTTCAATTCTTTATTTAAAAACTTTCCATAAGAGGACCGATGTGACTAGAACAAAGATCCTTGATGAGCCCCAGAAATGGGTAACTATATGGGCTCATTCTACCTCTTATTTCGACTTAATCCACCATTCTCATTAGTTTGTTTCATGTTTTTGAATATATTTATGTTAATAGAGTGAATTGGGTTAGTCACTTTGCCATGTAGTCGAATGAGTGTTTTATGCAGATTTTTTGGACAATTTTGGCCAAAGACAAGGAATTAATGAGCAAATGGCAGCCAAACTCGAGGAAAACAGGAAATAGGACTTGTAGGGGGGTGTCTACTTCATTAATGACCCCTTTCCTAGAATCCTCCATCAGCAACATGGAGCAAAAAGGGCCACATTGATGATTCCAAGGGGCAGCTGAGCAAGCCAAGTAGGACTGTTGTTTACTTTCAGTTCTAAGAAGCCGAGTTCCTTGATTTTAGGAGGACTGCTAGAAAACCCCATTTGTATAGATAATAAGGCTTAGAGCCTTAGTAGGTTAGCCAGTTATTAGTATATTTTTTCACTTTTGTGCAGCATTGTGCTCTGCTCATTTTCACGCTCTTTTTGCGAACAATTTATGTGATGTAACTACTATTTTTTATAAGAAAGATGAAATAGGTTTTGAGCCAACACTGATCTCTTTCAGAGGGCTGAAGCTCCTGGGTTAGGGCCCAACCCAAGCTACCCAACACCTCCTCTATGTACTTATATGTTTTTGCTTCCATTCATGAGTTAATTTCTGTTGCATAGATTCGTTTTACTTCATTAGATTAGGTTGCTTTTGATGGTTAGCATAGTTGCTTAAGTAAGTTTCTATGGTGATAGAAAAGGATTCAAAAAGGCCAACAGTAGGTCTTGATCTCCTTTCTCCCTTCCTGGGACTATGATTTGAGGTCAAGGCACTAATGCTGCCACCAAAAACATAGTTTTTGCTCTTCCATGCAACTGCTAGTGTGATAACTTGATTTGGAAAAGTTGATATTGGTTCAAATTCACTTTCTTAGATCATTTCCTGTTCTTTTACCATAGTTCTGTCGCATGATTTTCTGTTCATAAGGTATTGTTCGGCATTTTTCTATTTTTAGGTCAGAAATTAGGTCAGGCTAGAAAAAACTCTTTCTTTTAGTTCTTTCTTTGGCTAGTTTTGATATGTAAATGTGAAAATCTCTTGTAGGACATCCCAGCTCATCATTCCTCCATAAAATAGCTAGCATCGCCTCACTCCTCATACATTCCCTAGCTCATTCACCACATTTCGCCAATTTGTCCTAATTTCTGCGTTTTTTTCCATAAAGCTGCCTTCTTTCCATTTGAACAAATCCAACCATCACGTTCATCCCTGATCTTCTTTGAAAATTTCTAGACACCTCAACACCCTCATCCAGCCTTCATTTCCATTTTCCCATCATTTTTCCACCTTCAAAGCACCAAAAACAACTTTCGACCTTCTCTTGTAGATCCTCTTGTAGAACCTCCTGTAGATCCCCTGTAGCCACCCGTAGACTTTCCTGTGAATGATTTTTCGAAGTCTGAGCACAATGAAAGTCTTCAAAAGGGTACTAGGGGATTCTTAAGACCTCTCCACAGTTTCCTCCACCTCTGCAACAACCAACTCCATCTTCCTTTGCCACCAATCCTCTGCTCAGTCACAACCAGATAAATCGCAAGCATAATAATTTCACATAAAAACACTCAAAAGTACAAAAAGATGATTTCTTCTCATTTATTTTTAGAAGTAGCTTGAATAAATGAAATTTACCTTTTTAGTAGTCAATGGCCCCCATTTCAGTAGTTTCCATCTCTTTTTTTTCAAAAATAGGGTCAGCAGGTAAACTATGGTTTGCTAAGGTTTGTGTTTCATTTCAGTTTTCATCCTCTCTCTGCAAGTAGAATAGCCCCTGTAAAGTTAGTGTCCTTTCATCATAGTTAAAGCTTCTTTTGAGAACTCATAGAAGTTAGCTTAAGCTCCTAGAGAACTTGTGCTAGCTGATCAAGTGACAGCCTGTAGTAAGAGCTAGTACTTGCACATAAGGCACCGTTGCTTCCAAGTTTGTTACGAACTACCAGGTTCATAAAAGTAAAGTAGGAAGCCCCAGGAGTTGTAGCATTATTCCTGCAATACAGGTGCTCACCACTTTTTGGCACTGTTTCTGGGGAAGCATCAGAGTATTTTGTGATTACTGATTTTCTTCTATTTTCTACTACAACATTCTGCTCAGTAGTTTATTTCGGCAAAAGTAGAGTAGTTGTTTCATTTCAATTCTGCAAGCTCAATTCTGCAAAAGTAGGTTAGGCATTTCCTACTTTCATTTCCATTCTGCAATTTCATTTCAGCAAGCATAGATGAGGCATTTCCTGCTTTCATTTCCATTTTACAATTCCATTTCAGCAAGAGTAGATTAGTCATTTCCTGCTTTCATTTCAATTCTGCAATTTCCATTTTAGCAATTCCATTTCAGTTTGTTGCAATTTTTTGTTCAATCCATTTCAGTTTTGCAGGTACAAGAAGAAAAAAAAAAACAAAAATCACCCAAAAAGATATTTCCTTTCATGCCTTGTAGGAACAGAGACAATTCAAGAAAATTCCTACCCAACACCCCCACCACATCACTAAGTCACCCTTCTCTCTTATTCGGTGGCAGTGATCCAGAAGAACCTATAGGTGAACCTGCAGAGATATACGAAGATCCTATAACAGAAGAAGAGAAAGAAACCATTCCTCTTGAGACCATGGCTGAAAACATAAACGTTAGAGGAAATGGGGAATGAATAGAAGGTGTCTTTCCTATCTGAGAGACCAATGGGGACACAAAAATGAAAAACATAAGTCCTTCAACCTTACCTCACTTCCATGGATTGACTACCAAAGATCCTGATACCTTTTTGTTTGAATTTTTTGTTCTCTGTCGAACCTATGACTATGCAGAAGATGAGCAGAAGTTGAAATTGTTTCCTTCTACCCTTAAGGATGCAACATTGCGCTAGTTCATGGGGTTACCTGGAAATAGTATCACAACTCGGTCTTAGATGCAACAAGCCTTTAACAAAAAATAACGAGACTACTGTAGGTTAAAGGATACCAAGGAAGAAATCTTCCGAATGACTATGGGAAGTGATGAATCTTTAGAAGACTATGAAGAGAGGATTCAACTCAGTTATAAAAGGGCCAAGTGCACACTTGACCCCGAATCTCTGAAGTTAGCCTGCTCAGAGGAGTCCCTGAAGACCTTCTATATACCCTCCATTTTCTGGCTGGGGGAGACATCTACCAACTACCTTATGATGACATAAAGACTGTGTTTAGAAACCATTCTAGGTCAGCTAGAAAGAGAGGTAGGGGAAGTCAACCTTTAGCCAGTACACCCTCATCCAGTTCATCCCTTAGAAACAAACTTGAGAATTGGCTGGAAGATTTCAAGAGTGAGATGAGGCAAACTCTTGCCATGCAAATGGATACCTTGCATATCAAAAGGAAACAAGAGGAAGCCGAGAGATATTTTGCCATCTTTTTTCCTAAGTGCACTAGAAAGCATCCTAGGAACAAATGCCTATTACACGCTATAGAAGTGTGTTTAGTCTATGAAGAAGACCATCCTAAGAATCAGTGCCCTTCCTTGCCCGTAATTAAAGATACATATCAGGGGGGCAAAGGAGCCACTGAACCAATCTATTTCATGAACCAAAGGAGGCCACATGGACCTAGACCTTACCAGGAAGGAATGCAAGGGACATCCAAAACCTATTACAACCCCTATCAAGCCACTTCCATGCCTTCGTGGGGTCCCCCTACTCATCCTTCCTGGTCCACACCCCTTCCTTGGTCGTATCCTCCTCAATACCAGGCTTCGCCAGTTGTTCATTCGTTTCACTATTATGCTCAGCCACATCCTCAGTGGAATGGACCTCATTAGAGGTGGAGGCCCCAGTACAACTCTCCTCATACTCTTTTGCCTCCACCACCTGCTCAACCACAACCATTGCCTCCTGCTCCACCAAGACAACCCCAAATACTTGCTCAACTGATCCCAAACCCCAATAATAGATAGACCCAACAAGTATATAGTGGAGAAACATCATGTCCGACCTATGTTGTGGAAATTCAGGAGATTAACCTATGATCTGGGAAGGTTCTCCCAGATAGCCAACCTCCTCCTAAGGAGCATGAGGGAGAAAAACATGAAAGTGAACCAAAATTCTATCCACCCTTTCCTGAGAGACTAACTGGAACCACAGAACTGACCCCAAAAGAAATTGAACTTCTGGGAGAACTAAAATAGTTATGTGTAAAGATACCACTTCTCCAAGCCATAAAGGATGGGCCTATATACAATAAGATGATCAATGAGAAGTGCTTCAAGCACCCAGGTAAACACAAGAGAGATTCCCCAACTATCAATGTCATAGGACAATTGTCTAACCTGATGTTGGGGTAGGTAATATGTCTGAAATATCTAGATCCTGGGAGTCCTGTAATCGATGTCCACATCAATGGCATCATAATCCCCCATACCTTGGTTGATCTTGGGGCTGCCATTAATGTGATGACCAGGGACACTATGCTCAAGCTCAACCTTCAGGGTTCCCTGAGAAAGACCACAAAAATACTGTAGTTAGCAGACCACTCCACTGTGACCCCTGAGGGGATTGTGGAAGATATAATGGTCTCTATTGATTCCTAGCAGTACCCTACTGATTTCCTGGTTCTCCAGCCAAAGGAAAAGCTCACTGGGTATCCTCTCATCTTGAGAAGACCTTGGTTGGCTACTGCGGATGCTTACATCAGTTGTCGAGCTGGGAACATGAAAATCAAGAATGGGCATATGTCCAAGAAGCTACTCCTATATCCTCCTACCCAACCTTTGTTATAACATGATTTACCTCTCTGGTTGGGAGAGGAAGATGAGGATGAAGTCTATTCCGCACCATTGTGTATAGTGAAAGCTACCATGGGGGGCCCACAAACTGAGGATGATCTTATTGAAAACTTGATTTGGAATCCTACCCCCCAGTGTGTTTCCATTAGAAGAGTTGGTGGAAGAAACCCAGGCCAATCCTGTAGTTGATCTCTGTGTGGTTGATCTGACCTCTCTCCGAGTTAAGAATGTGGAATTCAGCCCAAAAAGAACCTTAAAGATCAACTCATCCCTATCCACCTCTCAGGAGAAAAAACTGTGTAACTTATTGAAAGACCAATTGGATGCTTTTGCTTGGAGCTATAAGGAGATGAAGGAAGTCCACCCTTCAGTCTATACCCATCACATCTACATTAAAGAAGATTGTAAACCAGTTAGGTAGCCTCAAAGGAGGATGAATCCAGCCCTTAAGGACATTGTCAAAAAAGAACTGCAAAATTTGTTGGATGCAGGATTCATCTACCCCATCTCTGACAACGAATGAGTCTCTCCTTTGGTGCTAGTGCCAAAGAAAAATGGGAAGTTGAGAATCTGTGTAGATTATCGAGAACTAAACAAGGCCAACAAGAAGGACCATTTCCCTGTGCCTTTCATAAATCAAGTGCTAGATGGCCTGGCAAGGAAGAAGTTCTTCTCCTTCCTAGATGGGTTTAGCAAGTACAACCAAATCCAAATCAGCCTGGAAGACCAAGATAAGACCACTTTCACTTGTTCGCGGGGTACTTTTGCATACCGGGTCCTTCCTTTTGGGTTGTGCAGTGCCACCGCCACTTCCTAGAGAGTAGTACTGAGCATATTTGCTGAATTGGTTCATGATTTAGTGGAAATATATATGGTTGACTTTACCCCTTATGGTTCTAACTTCCAAGAAGCTGTGACTAACCTAGGAAAAGTTTCAGCCAAGTGCATTGAAATGAACCTATCCCTCAATTTTGAAAAATGTGAATTCCTGATGACTGAAGGGACCATGCTAGGTCATAAAATTTCTTAGCAAGTATCACAGGTGGATCCCAACAAGATTGCCATCATCCAAAGGGTACCAGCTCCTCAAAAGGTATGAGATTTTCAGAGTTTCCTAGGCTGAGTAGGTTATTAGAGAAGATTCATTAAGCATTTTAGTAAACTAGCCTCTTCATTGTTTGGTCTTTTGGGAAAAGAGGATGAGTTCATATGGACTAACAACTGTCAAGAGGCTTTGGACACCTTGAAAGGTAAACTAGTAATTGCCCCAATCTTGAGAGGTCCAAACTGGACCCTACCTTTCCACATTCATACAAATGCCTTGAACAAAATAATAGGAGCAGCCTTAGGGAAAGTTGATGAAAATCTGCCTTATGCCATATATTTTGTAAGTAAAAACTTGTCTAAGGTATAATTAAACTACATTATAACCAAAAAGGAGCTCCTAGTTGTAGTCCATTCCCTAAATAAGTTCAGACACTACATCACCGACTATCAAACATTTTTACACACTGATCATTCTGCAATTAGGTATTCGATGAATAAACCAGATGTAAATGCTCGTATTATTAGATGGCTACTTTTATTACAGCAATTTGATTTAACCATTGTTGATAAGCCAGGTAAGGAAAATGTTGTTGCTGATTTTCTGTCTAGATTAGATCTACCTACAGGTGAAGAAGTAATGGTGGATGATCAAATGCCAAATGAACACCCATTTGCTATCTCGGTGCTCTCTCTATAGTTTTCTGATATAGCAAATTACTTGGTTTCAACACAGTTTCTGCCACACCTATCCTCAAAAGAGAAAAGCAAGATCATGAGAAAAAGTGCTCCATTCACTTGGATTGGGGGCAATCTCTTCAAACTTGGCCCAGATCATATTTTGAGGCGATGTGTCGGGGAGGAGGAAGTTTTTGACATTCTCCTAACCTATCGCGATGGGCCTTATGGGGGCCATTTTGCAGCAAAGAGGATTGTCTTCAAAATTCTGCAAGCAGGTTACTATTGGCCCACTCTTCATCAAGATGTCAAAAGATATATTAGCCAATGTGATCAATATCAAAGGATGGGGAAACCTACTCCAAGGGATGAGATGCCCCTGCAACCTCAAGTGACTTTCGAGCCATTTGAGAAGTGGGGCATGGACTTTGTGGGTCCTACCAACCCTCCTTCAAAATAGAAACCTTACATCATTGTGTGTACTGATGACTTGACAAAATGGGCAGAAACAAAGGCAATCAAGGCAACAACAAAAGAAAAGATAGCTGAGTTTTTGAGGGAGAATATCTTCTACAAGTTTGGCTATCCAAGAGAATTAGTCACAGATCAAGGGAGTCAATTTACATCCAATCTGATTGAAGACCTGCTCACACACCACAAAATTAAGCACAGAACTTCCACCCCTTATCATCCACAAGCAAATGGATTGGTGGAAGTCACTAACAGAGCCTTGGAAGGGATTTTGACTAAGGCAGTGAGCAGCAACAAAAAGGATTGGGCAAATCGATTGGTTGAGGCCACCTGGGCCTATAACACCACATGGAAAACCACCACAGGGTTCACACCGTATGAGCTAGTCTACGGGAAGAAGGATTTGTTGTCAATAGCATTTGAATATAACACATTAAGGATGGCAGCTCAGCTAGACCTAGATCTCGGCCATGCACAAAGGGAAATGTTACTTCAGCTAAATGGATTGGATGAACAGAGATTGCAGGCCCTTCTCCACTTAGAGGTAGTCTAACTTCAAAGGAAAATATGGCATGACAGACACCTCAAAGAAAAAAAATTCTAGGAAGGAGATTGGGCATTGCTGTATGATTCAAGGTATAAATATTTCAAGGGCAAACTGAGGACAAGATGACTGGGATCATACACAGTAGAATAATGCAATGATAATGGTTTAGTTCTGATCTAGACCATTGATGAAGAAGCAATCCCCATGCTAGTCAATGGGCATAGGTTCAAGATCTACAGGAAGCCCCTTTCTAAGCAGGAATTCATTGAGAATCTGAGTAAAATAGTGTTGGTAGTGGATTAGATCTCTGCCTCCACTCCACCCACACCCTAAACAAAAACAAAAAACAAAAAAAAAACAAGAAAACAAGAAAAGAAAAAAAGAGAAAAAAACAAAAAACAAAAAGATCCCTGGGTGAAAACCTCCTGGAGGCACCCAGGGCAGGCAGTGAGGGTGAAAACCTCCAAGAGGTGCCCCAACTATCTCAAAAAAAAAAAAAAGATGATGAAAAGAAAAAAGAAAAAATAGAAAAACTAACTTCTTTTGAATGCATTGCAGATTGCAAGGGGGTCACAAAAGAAAAAGGACATGGCAAGGATGAATACACCCTTGATAGTTCATTTCTCCATTTCCATTGTCTTTCCCCAATCCTTAGTCTCGCTTGTTCTGGAAATTTTGCATCCTAAATGAGACTATCTGCATTCTACAGGACGCTCCTATAGAAACCACAAAGAGCTCAAAATCTAGTTTAGGAAAGATTTCGAGGGCTAGAAATTTGTCCAGAAGGCCTGTGGACCTCCTTGCCACCATTCATCCTCCTAAATCTCCATTCCATCCCTACACCACCACATTTCCACTCGCGTTTTCTTCCCTGCATAAAAAACACAAAAATTTTGTTTCTTTTGTTTTTTAAACAAAAAAATGATGAATAAAACAACATCATTCTTCACTTGTTTCTTACCTGATGCATTCTAGCCATTTTTCCTTTCCTTCAGCACTTTCCTCAACTATCTGTTCAATCCTTGCTCAAGAATCGGCTAGAAATTTAAGAGGGAGAAGAAACTACAGGAAATTCTACAGGATTCCTATAACAGTGGATCCCTTTAAAAAACAAGGTCGGGAGGCAGGGTCAGTGCAACCAAGATGTAGGCAATGTGCAAGGAGTGGTTCCTGATTAGAAATCAATAGCATAATGTAGGTTTTAACCCTCTACAAAAATTACCTGCATACGAATTTTTAAACAAAGAAAATAAACAATGCAAGAGCATAACCCATAAAACACATATGCACAGAGATTTTTCCCTGGATCCCAAAACCGGGACTTCCAGCTTGATTTTTCATTATGTTCCTTTCAATGTTACAATACATATTTATACATGTCGAAGCATCCAATACCATGGACCGAAAACCATCGCGTCCAATACCATGGACCGAAAAACCATCGCGTCCAAAAAACATGTGCGAAAATCATGCAAAAAACCATAGGTGGGTCCGCCCAACCTAACATATGGTCCAAAACCAAAATTTTCCGGGGCGCTGCCCCAAACCCCATAAAGTGGGGTTACGAGTGCCCTTCAAACCCCCTATTAACTACGTGGAAAGAATATAACACAACCCAACAATCTCCCACTTGTTTTTTTCTTTCCACAAGGGGCCACGGGAGAGCTTAGTCATTTTTTCAGCCCTGAGATTCCCATTGCTTCTCTACACCAAGAGAACTTCTCAGAGCTCACAGATTTTGTCAATGCATCTGCAGTATTCTTCAAAGTGTCCACTTTTACCAACAACACCTTTCTGTGTTATATCATATCCCTTACAAAGTGATATTGAACATCAATGTGCTTTGTCTTTGAATGATAAGCACGGTTCTTTGCGAAGAAAATTGCACTTTGGCTGTCACAATCTATTCTTATAGCTCCCTGTACTAACCCCATACTTGAACACAATCTCTGCAACCAAACTGCTTCCTTGCTTGCATGAGTGGCTGCCATGTATTCTGCCTCTGTAGTTGATAGTGCCACTACATATTGTTTCTTACTCATCCAACTGACTGCACCTCCAAATAGGTTAAACACATACCCACTTGTAGATCTTCTCTGATCCAGATCTCCAGCCCAGTCTGCATCAACAAAGCCATGAATATCCAACACTCTGTCCAATCCTGGTCTTCCTTGGTAGCATAAACCATAATCACTAGTGCCACGCAAAGACCTGAAAACCCGCTTCACTGTTGTCCAGTGCTCCTTCCCATGTTTTGACATAAACCTGCTCAATACTCCCACTGCATGTGCAATGTCTGGTCTAGTACAGACCATTGCATACATTAGGCTACCCACTGCACTTGCATATGGAACACGGGACATGTCCTCTTCCTCTTCTTGTGTCTTGGGACATTGTTCAGCAGATAACCTTACACCTACAGGAATAGGAACCTTCACCGGTTTACTATCCTGCATATTAAACCTCTGGAGTATTGTCTCGACATACTTCCTCTGGTTTAACCAGAGCATCCCTTTCATGTCAAATTTGGAGGACAATTGGGTCTTCAAATCCTGGATAATTTCTTTGTCATTTTCAACCAGCAACATATCATCCACATACAAGACCAAATAAATAATACGGTCACCAATTAATTTAAAATACACACAATGATCTGCTTTGCTTGTGGTGAAGCCAAGTCCCCATATAAATGTATCAAATTTCTGATACCACATCCTTGGTGACTGTTTTAACCCATACAGAGACTTCTTTAACTTGCATACCGGTTCTTTCTTACCCTTCACCGCAAAGCCTTCAGGTTGCTTCATGTAGATTTCCTCTTCCAAATCCCCATGAAGAAATGTTGTCTTCACATCCATCTGTTCTACCTGAAAATCAAAAGCAACAGCAACAGATAAAAGTAATCTAATAGAAGTTACCTTGGCAACAGGAGAAAAAATATCACCAAAATAAATTCCCGGCACCTGGGAATAACCTTTTGCTACCAACTGAGCTTTGTATTTCTCCACCTTTCCTTCTGCATTTGTCTTCTTCTTGAACAACCATTTGCTGCCAATGGGTTTCCTTCCAGCCGGCAACTCCACCAGATCCCAAGCCTCATTTTTGTGCAAAGATGCCATTTCATTGACCATGACCTCTTTCCAGAGTTTTCCATCCTCTGAATCCACTGCTTCCTTCGCAGTTCTGGGATCATTATCAGTAACAGACAAAGCAAAATTTGAACTAAAAGCAGATGGACTATACCTTTCTGGCTGCCTTCCTTCTCGAACTGATCTTCTCACAGCCGGAGTTTGTGGCTCTTCATCTTCTGATTCCTCCTCTGCTGCAGAGTCTGATTCTTCCTCCTTTGGCTCAAACTCTATCTTCTCAGGTTCCTTTGGTTGGACTTCATGTTGAATAACATCTTTTACCTCTCTGAACAACACATCTCGGCTGTACACAACTTTCCGTGTGACTAGGTTTCAAAGCTTATAACCCTTTAAACCATCCTTATACCCAATAAAGATGCACTTTTCAGATTTATTATCCAACTTGGTTCGTTTCTCCTTTGGAATATGTACATATGCATCACATCCAAATACCCTTAGATGTGAAAGAGAAGGTTTCTTACCAGTCCATACTTCTTGTGGATTCTTATCCTCCAACGCTGATGAAGGTGATCTGTTGATCAGGTAACATGTAGTATCCACCGCCTCTGCCCAGAATTCCTGTCCTAACCCGGCACCACTGAGCATGCTTCTTTCCCTTTCCATCAACGTCTTGTTCATTCTTTCTGCGACTCCATTTTGCTGAGGTGTATATGGAGTAGTCTTCTGTCGTGCTATATCACACTTCTTACAAAATTCTTCAAATTCCTTGCTGCAAAATTCTCCACCATTATCTGTCCTCGGCACCTTTATCTTCTTCTCTGTCTGATTTTCCACCAGAGCCTTAAATTCTTTAAACCTCTCAAAGACTTCAGATTTCTTCTTAAGAAAATATATCCATGTATTCCTTGAGAAGTCATCTATGAATGATACATAGTACACAGACTTACCCAGTGATGGAACCTTCACAGGTCCAAACACATCACTGTGCACAAGCTATAATATCTGTTTCGTCCTCTTATCACCAGAGGGGAAACTCACCCGATTCTGCTTCCCATATACACAATTTTCACAGAAATCAAAATCTAGAGAGCTATTATTCATACCTTTACCATGAAGTATTCGAAGGCCCTTCTCTCCAATATGTCCAAGCCTTTGATGCCACAACATGGTCTTCTCTCCAGAGACCACTAGATTCTCTACTCCATTTTCAGGAACCATAGAACTATTGCACCCATCAACAATAGTGCTACCTTGCAGCTTGTACAGAGTTCCAATCCGAACTCCCCGCATTAATATCAGTGCTCCTCGAACCATCTTGCAGGTATCTTTCTCGAACACCGTCTTTACACCCGCATCATCCAACTTGCTTACAGAAATCAGATTTCTGGCCAATGCAGGAATATGTAGAACACCCGAAAGTGTTCTAACCCTTCCACCTTGCAACTTCAACTTTACGTTTCCCTGACCAATTATTCTAGCCTTCCTATCATCTCCTAAGAAGACATCACCACCATCGTATTTCTCATACTCGCAAAACCACTCTCTTTGGTGAGTGAAGTGAAAGGATGCACCTGAGTCAATCAACCATGCCTCATGATCTACATGTGTACTTGAAGAAGCCAAGTACACATCCCCACCTTCATCTGAGGTGGTTTTCGCCTCTGCAGAAGGAACATCATCAGATCCCTTTCCTTTATCATGAGCTTTAGATTTACAATCCCTTCTGAAGTGACCTTCCTTTCCGCATTTCCAGCACACCACCTTTGTAGGTTTTCCCGGAGATTTAGATCTCCCTCTAGATTTAGATCTCCCACTCGATGACTTATTTTTGTTTCTGTTCTGGGACCGTCCTCATACAGACAAGGCATCACCATTCTGGTTGTCCATATTTTTCCGTCTCATCTCCTCCATCAGCAAGGCTGAGACTATTTCATCAAACTGCAAAGCAGTTGCATTGCTACCTATTGCAATAACCAGACTATCCCATGAATCTGGTAGAGAACACAATAGACTGATGCACTTATCTTCATCTGAAATTTTAATATCAACAGATAATAACTGACTTACCACAGTATTAAATGCATTCAGATGCTCTGTCACCGAGTCTCCATCTTTCATCCTCAGGTTATACAGCTTTTTCCGCAGGAACAGTTTATTCACCAGAGACTTAGATTGGTACAAAGTCCCTAACTTGACCCACAAAGCCTTTTCCGTAGCTTCCCCTGATACATTTAGCAATACTGAATCCGAGACACACAATCGTATTGTGATCTTTGCCTTCCGATCCAACTTCTTCCATTCTTCATTGGTCACACCCGGTGGTTTAGTACCCGGATCTACCACGATCCACTGATATTTATCCACCAGCAGATCCTCCATCTTGAGTTTCCACAACTCAAA
This sequence comes from Pinus tabuliformis, assembly GCA_031772625.1. Classification (NCBI taxonomy): domain Eukaryota; kingdom Viridiplantae; phylum Streptophyta; class Pinopsida; order Pinales; family Pinaceae; genus Pinus; species Pinus tabuliformis. The sequence continues at coordinate 1,264,563,323 of CM062807.1, read as the reverse complement.
ATTCTAACCATTGAACTTCTCAATCTCTATCTTTCCACTGTTCTCCCACTGAACAGGGTCTACCACAGGCCCGAGCGAAACCCCTCAGCAGCAAAGGCGTCCCCTTGAAGCCAAAACAACTGTGATACCAAATGCAGGTTTTAACCCTGTACAGAAATTACCTGCATACGGATTCTTAAACAAGGAAAATAAACAATGCGAGAGCATAACCCATAAAACACATATTCACAAAGATTTTCCCTTGGATCCCAAAACCGGGACTACCAACTTGATTTTTCATTATGTTCCTTTTAATGTTTCAATACATATTTATACATGTCGAAGCATCCAATACCATGGACCGAAAACCATCGCGTCCAATACCATGGACCGAAAAACCATCGCGTCCAAAAAACATGTGTGAAAATCATGCAAAAAACCATAGGTGGGTCCGCCCAACCTAACATATGGTCCAAAACCAAAATTTTCCGGGGCACTGCCCCGGACCCCATAAAGTGGGGTTATGGGTGCCCTTCAAACCCCCTATTAACTACGTGGAAAGAATATAACACAACCCAACACATGAGGTAGCCAAGCCACCAGTTCAGAGGTCACGAGCACCAAAAATAGCAGCAATAAAAAAAAAGTGCCAAAGTCTGAGCATGCAGAGCACGATAGCGACTAACAAGTAAGTGGCTAAACCCGTTCCTCTATTGCATGAATACTATTTAGAAACTGCATGAACCATTGAGATGGTCGCAATTAAATGAAATTAGTGGCCAGCTAACTGGACACCCTTGTCTAGTTCAACTAAGCCTCATCCAATTCAAACAACGTTCAAAAGGTGTAGTCAGCACATGTGGTCGATCAACTCGGGAAGAAAAACTCAGAACCAGTAGTGGTGGCATTGTATAATGGGAATGATGGAAGTGATGGCGGGCAGGTGACATGAAATACCATAATGGCACTGGAGTAGGGACCAACGGTCTAGATAGGGATAACGTACCCTTCCTGCCAGCTCACCTCATCACCGCATATCATGCCATAGGCTTAAGTACGCTACAGTAGAAGCCTCCACCACCTTTTTTTTTCATTTGCATCGACGAGCTCTCGACTGCCACAACTCACCTACCACTTGTAGAACATCAAAGCAGTCGCTCTCTACCAGTTTTCAGAACCCTTCCGCTTATCGAGATCTACATGAGCATTATTGCACTCTACAGGAGTGGAAACATAATCTACAAGAGCCTTTCTACAGGAAGGCCAGGGAGCAGCTCTGCATGTGATATATCTACAAAAGGTGGTCGAATTTGAAGCAAAGTACTGGGTTCAAAAAGGAAGGGAAAGTGGAAACAAAAGTCTGCCTGTGTTTTCTGAATTATATATAGTCTCTCCATTTTACTCTCTGCACTAAAAGTCTGTCTTTTTCTTCCCCGTATTCTCCTATAAACAAGAGATTCAACCATAAAGAACCAAGCCTGAAAAAGTGAATTTGCATTGGGATGTCTGTTTATTTTGTGAGAAAGAAAAAACATTGTTTTATATACTGTCTGTTTTGTAAAAATATTGATTTCCTCAGGAAGCCCGAGAAGTAAATTCAGGTTGAGAACAGGGTTTGAAGGGCAGGAAAGTTAAAATTTGTTTTTTTGATTAAAAAGAAAAAACATGAACAACTCCCTCTGGTTCTAAAGAAAAATCTTAGATGCTCCTCTGTTTTTCTTTTTTGAAAATTTGTTGCCTTCCTCCTCACCTGAGAATTTCGAGCAGTCACTAAACATCATGACAGGGGTTTTATGAGAAAGGAGCCTTTGAAATCCACCAAATTACATGAACACCCATAAGTGGTCGCCCTCTTTACTAGGGAAAATTGGATGCCTTTTTTTGAGAGAACTCATGGGTATGACGAGGAAGTGACAGAGGAATTTTTAATGTCTTTAAGACCCCATTCAAAAACCCATGCTACAGTCAGTTTCAGGGGTCGAAACATAGAGCTTAAACCAAAATTTATCAGTAGAATCACAAGCCTTCCACTCGGGCTCCCCTGGAGCAAAGGAGAAAACACCACCAGAGACAATAAAAACAAAAGCTGAAACAACAGACATAGGAAAAACTCCAGAGGATGAAGAAGAAAAATAATAACAAGAAGTGTCCCCTGAGACACTAGCAAGGGAAGCGGCAACTGTTCTTACTGCACTTAGCACACCAGCTAAGCAAAAAAGGAAAAGAAGAAGACAGAAATTATGTATTTCAAAGCTCAGGGGAGCACCAGAATCAAGGTGGGCAAGCCTCAGCCAGCTTCAAAAGAACCTATTATCATTGAGGATGCACCTACTGCGACAAAGGAGGAATATACTTCCAAAATATCCATCACCTATCAGAGAGGGAGTCCTAAGACCTCCAACTAGAAGGAAAGGATCAAATTAATGGACTCTAAAGCAGTCCTATAACAAACCTCTCTACAGGAGACATTGGCTGAGCTCAAAGAAACTGAGAAACTGGAAAATAAGTCAGAAGAACAGTCCTAAGAGGAACGTAAGGCAAAATAAATACCAAATCCTAGACCTTAGCCTAACTTAGGCTCCTATTACAATCTTCTGGAGGGTGGGAAGATCATCCCACAAAAATTTGTAGTGCTGCTTTTCTTCGAACTGGAAAAGGAAAGAGTCAGGACCCATACCTGGATGCAGATTGCAAAATCCAAAGGGGCCAAAGACATAGGACACATGGAAAACAAGTTAAGAGAGATGAGCAGAGAACTAAGCATGGTAAGGCATATCGAGAACATCAAAAGAGCTCAACTGCAGGAAGAAAATAAATTTTTGAAAAGGCAGCTACAAGCAAGGGAACCTCAAGGAGGAAATGACATGTCAACTCTGAAAGGAAAACAACAAAAAGAGAGACCCCAGGAAGATAGTGAAATAGCAGAGAGACAGCAAGAAGAAGAAGAACCACAGACAGATAGTGAGACACTGATGAAACATCAGCAAGAAAAGGAATCCTAGGCAATGACTAAAGTGATGATTTTGAAAAGGAAACTATAGGAAAAGGAAGCCCAGTTAGCCTGCATGGCCAACTAGACAATGGAGGCATTGTAGTGCAGGTAGCCAACCAAATCATATGCATTGTACCTCAAAGACCAGTGGCTCCAATTTTAGATTAAAACATTGGGCTAGAGGGGCACAATACCATTTCAAGATTATGGCCAATTTATGCATTTATGTGATCACAGCTCAGCTGAGGATAAAGCAAAGCTAGCGTAATTTTACCTACACAACATGGCACTCACTGACATGAATTTATGGGATCCAAATACTGCATTTGGAGATTTGCAGTTAATGGCTATGGCTTCTTGGATGAGCCATGAAGAGAAGAGAGCAGCGGAAATTCATAAAATGATGAAAAAAGAGCTGAGTGAGCCCCTAATGACTAGAGTCGAACCAACAGAAACCTTAGCCCTCATCTATGCCCACCAACACCTTGTAGCTAATCCTCAAGTTCTCCCTGACTATGTTGACAAGCAAGCATAGGCTATTTCTCATTTCGAGGATATGGAGAGATTGTTTGGCGATGACTGCCTTCATTCATGCATGAGAAGGTGGAATACATTGCCACATAGCTTAAGGATCAGGGAGTATCACTCCCCAAACAAGATGATGGAAGCCATGAGGAGAGTGCCCCTGTATAAGCACTCAATGCAAAATTTGAAAGCCAACTGGATTGGGCTTAAACTCAGTCCTCCACTGCTGCTAGGACTGTTGGAAGGTGTTAAGGAGGAGGAAGAACAGAAACAATGTGAAGAAGTGGATAGGAAAGTAGGTTTCCATGACAGAGAGGAAGACATCACATCAGAGGCTTGGGATGTCATGGAATCTATCAGGGCTATTAAAGGTGAAGAGCTAGATTAGTTGCTCAGAGGATGAGCAACCCATTCAGCAGGGGGGTGATGATGAGCCCCAGAAATGGGTAACTATATGGGCTCATTTTGCCTCTTACTTCAACTTAATCCACCATTCTCATTAGTTTGTTACATGTTTTTGAATATATTTATGCTAATAGAGTGAATTGGGTTAGTAACTTTGCCATGTAGTCTAATGAGTGTTTTATGCAGATTTTTTGGACAATTTTGGACAAAGATAAGGAATTAATGAGAAAATGGCAGCCAAACTCGAGGAAAATAGGGAAGAGGACTTGTAGGGGGGTTTCTACTTCATTAATAACCCCTTTCCTGGAATCCTCCATCAACAACTTAGAGCACAAAGGGCCACATTGATGATTCCAAGGGGCAGCCGAGCAAGTCAAGTAGGACTGTTGTTTACTTTCAGTTCTAAGAAGCTGAGTTCCTTGATTTTAGGAAGACTGTTGGAATTCCCCATTTTTATAAATAATATTGCTTAGAGCCTCAGTAGGTTAGCTAGTTATTGGTATATTTTTGCACTTTTGTGGAGCATTGTGCTCAACTCATTTTTGAGCTCTTTTTGAGAACAGTTTATGTGATGTAACTATTATTTTTGATAATGAATATGAAACAGGTTTTTAGCCGGCACTGATCTCTTTCAGAGGGCTGAATCTCTTGGGTTAGGGCCCAACCCAAGCTTCCCAGCACCTACTCTGTGTACTTATATGTTTTTGCTTCCATTCATGAGTTAATTTCTGTTGCATAGATTCATTTTACTTCATTAGATTAGGCTGCGTTTGATGGTGTTAGGCCCCTATACTACTAGTGTAACCCCTTATTGTTATTAGTACAACCCACTTATTATATTGATGTACCCATGTAGTTCCCATATTGTTACTAATGTGCCCCATAGAAGCCCACTATTGTTATTATTGTGCCCTTACATTATTATTGTTATATCGGCTCTGATTATGTTATGACCCCTTAGACTCCTATATATAGAAAGGAGGTCTTTTCATTTGTATCATCCAAGAATTGTTCATTTATGTAACGTAAAGGAGGTTTCCCCCTCGAAGAGGCTGAATTCTAAGGCGTGGATTTATCTTTTCTATCTTTTCTTGAGCTGGTTTCATAACATTTGGTATCAGAGCTTTGGATTCTAGGTTTCGCTGCTCCAAACAGGTCATCGTGGAATTGTCACTATAACTTCTTTTTTTTGATGTTTCAGAAGTTGCAAAAAACACCCATTTGAGAAGACATCGCGCTTAACCTTGGGTCCAAATTTCAGAGCTTTTTGCGAGATATTTGCAGAGATATGATCTGAGGAAGTTGGTCTTTTGCAGACTCCTGAATTACATTCAAAACAGGTGACCTGGGGAAAATCGTCATAACTTTCTCTTTGGGGATCAGATTGAAATTTTGTAAGAAGGTACAAAAAGAGGACGAAATTTAGTTTTTTGTATATCTTTTCAGAGCCAAAGGTTGAAAAATTGACACGTGGCACTTCATACAAGTTCGCTCTTCTGGAAAGGTCTATAATCAGGTCATCTTGGGAGATTGTGCATAACTCTTTTTTGGAGAATCCAATTTGTATCAGACTAGTGGCATTGGAAAGCAGACACAGAGGGATACTATAGGTATAAATTTCAGAACTTAAATATCCACAAGTACAAAGTTACAGTCGTTTCAAGATTGAGGTCCTAAAATCAAGAAAAAGCAAGATGAGGAAGTTTGATGGCAAGGATCCGGTAAATTGGATACTTCAAATGGAGCAATATTCTGATCTACATGGTGTACCACTGTTACAAAAGGTATGTATTGCATCTTCATATTTATAACCGGATCAATTTTTATGGTATAAAGGGCTTTTTTCTCGTAAAGAACTTGTTACGTGGTCAATTATCACGGAGGAAATGATAGCACATTATGAGGATACAAAGAGCAACACTTTCTTTAGAGCAACACCACAACAATTGGAAAGAGTAAAAGGGCTTTGTGACATATTTGAAAGTAAAATTATGGTGACAAGGGAATCTACCCCTCACAACTTTAAAGATGGACGTGTTGTTTCTCCTAGCCTTCCACAACCTACAAGGTTACACCACAACAATTGGAAGAAAAAAGAGAAAAAGGGCTTTGTTAAAATTGTGATAGCAAATGCACTAAAGGTCATAAGTGTCCTGAGAAGAAATTATTTTACATAGAGTATGAAGAGGAGGAAGAAAAGGATCAAGAAACATCAAAAGAAGAGGATATAGGCCAGGACCCGACCCTAGAGAAAGAAGAAATGAATCAGAACATATCTTGTAAACTATTGGCAAGAATGACCACTCCTCAAACTCTCAAGATAGAAGGACATATCAAGAAGAAAAATTTTCAAGAAGTGAAAGATCACATCGAGCGTCAAGAAATGAATCCGACCATATCTTGTAAAGGATTGGAAGAAATTGCCACTCCTCAAACTCTAAAGATAGAAGGACATATCAAGAAGAAAAAGGTTCAAGCAGTGAAAGATCACATCGAGCATCAACAACAAGTTCTCCAACTTTTAAAGGATAACGCCACTTCGGTGCAAAATCAAATGAAACAACTGGTAGATCAACATTATAGTGAAAAATGTTTTGATGTAGGCGATTGGGTATTTTTACTGCTACATCTAAAGAAAGCTCTTTATGACACGGAAATGTTGGCAATACTACATGCACTTAAAAAATGGCGACCTTACCGACTGGGAAGACTCTTCAAGGATGAGGATGTGGAAGCATTGTTTTGTGCTATTTCTATTATCCAACCAGATTTGATAAATGAAGCAAGGGATGAATGGAAGAAGGAAAAATAAGTATGGCCACTTATTCAAAAGTTGCAAAAGATGCCAATTCAAACAATATTGCCAGATATGGAAAAGGAAGGAAAAATCATATTGGAACTTGGAGCAGTCAAAGAAACAAGAACTCGACAGCTACGAAATCGATCAATTTCAGAGTATCTCATCAAGTGGAAGAACTTACCCGCTGAAGATTCCACATGGGAGGACAACAATTTTATACACAAGCATCAAGAACTACTCAAGCATTGAGGACAACGCTTTTTGAAGGAGAGGGGCATTTTAGGCCCCTATACTACTAGTGTAACCCCTTATTGTTATTAGTACAACCCACTTATTATATTGATGTACCCATGTAGTGCCCATATTGTTACTAATGTGCCCCATAGAAGCCCACTATTGTTATTATTGTGCCCTTACATTATTATTGTTATGTCGGCTCTGATTATGTTATGACCCCTTAGACTCCTATATATAGAAAGGAGGTCTTTCAGTTGTATCATCCAAGAATTTTTCATTTATGTAATGTAAAGGAGGTTGCCCCCTCGAAGAGGCTGAATTCTAAGGCATGGATTTATCTTTTCTATCTTTTCTTGAGCTGGTTTCATAACAGATGGTTAGCATAGTTGTTTTTGTTTCAAGTTGCTTAAGCAAGTTGCTGCAATAATAGAAAATGATTCAAAAAGGCCAACAACATTTCTTGATCTCCTTTCTCCCTTCCTGGGACTATGATTTGAGGTCAAGGCACTATTGCTGCCACCAAAAACATAGTTTTTTCTCTTCCATGCAGCTTCTAGTGTGATAACCTGATTTGGAAAAGTTGATATTGGTTCAGATTCACTTTCTTAGATCATTTCTTTTTCTTTTACCATATTTCTCTCACATGCTTTTCTATTCATAAGGTATTGTTCAACATTTTTCTATTTGTAGGTCAGAAATTAGGTCAAACTAGATAAAACTCTTTTTTTTTAGTTCTTTCTTTGGTCGGTTTTGATAAGTAAATGTGTAGATCTATTGCAAGAAATACCAGCTCATCATTCCTCCATAAAACAACCAACACTAGCTCACTCCTCATAAATTCCCCAGCTCTTTCACCACATTTCGTCAATCTACTCTAATTTCTGTGTTTTTTCCATAAAGTTGCATTCTTTCCATTTGAAAAAATCCAACCATCACATTCATCCTTGATCTTCCTTGACAAGTTATAGACACCTAAACACCCTCATCCAGCCTTCATTTCCCTTTTCCCATAGTTTTTCCACCTTCAAAACTCTAAAAACAGCTTTTGGCCTCCTCCTGTAGATCCTCCTATAGAACCTTCAGTAGATCCCATATAGCCTCCTATAGAATTTCCTGTGAGTGATTTTTTGATGTTTGATCACAATGAAAGTATTCAGAAGGGTACTAGGGGCTTCTTAGTACCTCTCAACACCTTCCTCCACTTCTGCAACAACCAAATCTATCTTCCTTTTCCACCAATCCTCTGCACAGTCACAACCAGATAAATCGCAAGCATAATAATTTCACATAAAAACACTCAAAAGTACCAAAAGATGATTTCTTCTCATTTATTTTTGTAAGTAGCTTGAATAAATGAAATTTAACTTTTCAACAGTCAACGGTCCTCATTTCAGTAGTTTCCATCTCTTTTCTTGTTAAAGTAGGGTCAGGAAGTAAACTAGGGTTTGCTAGGGTTTGCGTTTCATTTCAGTTTTCATCCTCTCTCTGCAAGTAGAGTAGCCCCTGTAAAGTTAGTGTCCTCTCATCACAGTTAAAGCTTCTTCTAAGAGCTCATAGAAGTTGGCTCAATCTCCTAGAAAACTTGCGCCAGCTGATCAAGTGATAGCCTGCAGTAAGAGCTAGTACTTGTGCATACAACACCATCGCTTCCAAGTTTGTTACGAACTACTGGGTTGATAAAAGTAAAGTAAAAGCCCCAAGAGTTGTAGCATTATTGTTGCAATAGTGGTGCTCACCAATCATTCGCTCTGGTCAGCTCTAGGGATAATGTTAATCCCTGCATATCGGCAAGAGGGGGGACAAGAGCCATTAGCGCTGCTCTTATAAATTGGGAAAAACATAAGTTTTGGGGAAAATGGTGCAAAAGGGAATTGTTTTGCTCATGAAGAAGGACACAATGGGAGTTTCTTCCTGAAGGGTAAGCATGTTTGGTTCACTGTAGAGGTCCTTCAGGATCAAGGAATGGGGAGTGCAGGGACAATGAAAAAATGTTGTGTAACATGCGCTACTACACGAATGGGTACCCACAACGGCTACTGATGGGCCTCTAAATTATACTTAAATTAAGGTCCATGCCTCTAAATTAAATATAAATTAAGCCATATGACCATCCTTCAGCACATTAAACCTCTCTTTTTGTATTATATAATTTATTTTTAACTTTAATATATTCAGTAAGAAGGTTTATGAATAATTGAATATTTGTGCCTAATATTATTTATTTTTGTGGAATATTATGAGAATATTGGGTAGATTATGAAGATTTGGAGGAGGAAATAATTTAGAGACTTTCTCCCTACTACAAGAGGATCACTATTAAATAATAAATCAACAAGATATTATGGAATTATGGCATAGATTGTGGAACTCCAATGATTGATAAAATCTAGGAATGTGTTCCCTGCCATTTAATGCAGATTCCTAGTATTGGGAGATAGATCCACTAATCAAGGGATTTTGGTGGGGAAAGCTTCCTCCATTCACGGGGAATGATTCCTAATCATTTTGTATAAGTAAAATGTCTAATTTTCCTCTAGGGGGAGATTTTCATTAGTGTTCTTGTGGAGAGAACTCGTATTTCTGTGGCTCCATTGTATTTTCTTGCAGTGATGTAATTGTATTGATGAAAATAATGAATATTGGTGTCATGTTCAGCTTCTAAATCTTGTTCTCCTCCATAGGTCTCTGTGTTTCCTTGGGCTTAGCCATCCCAGGAGCCTCAAATCCTGTTTGTATCATTTTCTTTCATCCTTTTCACTTCTTATTCACATGCATCTCTTGTTTTATTTCCTTCTATTTATGTATTTAGTATAAATGATCTATTGTTGTAGGATTGGGTTAAATGGTTGGTCTGAGTTCTTTTGCAGGATAAAAATCATAATTTCATCATTGGAAAATATTTGGAAGGTCATAGTAATCATTGAGCTATTTGGATTAGCTTTCTTATTCCCAAATCTAGATTTCTGGAACTCCTTTGTGGCAAATAACAGTAAATTTCTGCTATTTTTTAGATCATTCTAACGAGCTCCAATCGAGTTGGTTCCACTTGAATTAGATCAAAAGAACATTCTAGTTCATAAAAAAAATTACCCCATTGAATTTGCACTTGAATAAATTAGGCATTTTATAGTTTACTAGCTCACTAGTTCTCGAATTTCTAGATTTTAGACTAGTAATTTTCTGTTTTCTTTTAGCATGGGTTAAGATGGGTCTTTTTGAGTGATTCCACTTGGAATGGAGAACTAAGACATCCTAGTCAATAGAAGCATTTTTCCCATCCAATTTGGATATGATTTTCTTGGCCATTTTATGAATTATAATTTCTTATAATAAATTTGTAACATCCTGTAGTAAAACGGGGGATCATGTAGGAGAACTAGTACATCCTGTAGGAAATCTTGTAACAACCTGTTTTGAGCCTGAATTGAGAAAAGTCATCATTGAAGCTAGGATTAGGTCCCTACTTGACCTCTAGTCCATAAAAATCATTGTACCCCTCTTCCTCCATACCTATCTCCCCTTCCAAAGATCAAGGAAAGATTAACATTTCCATTTATAAAGCAAAAAAATTTAAAAAATGAGTTCTTTTATACTTAGACATGCACATAGCAGTTAGTACTCTCTGGATCAGATTCATGCTTAGATTAGTTAAAACATCACATGTGAAAATTAGGGTTAAAATAGGGTTATTTTGCAAGAAAAGTGTGTTAATAAGTAGATAGAAGATTTCATGTTACTTTACAAGAAATTTTAAATACAGTATTTCATTCTTGCAAATAGGCTTTATTTATTTTCTATCATGATAAAAAAGGAAGGACACATTGTATGTTGCACATATATTGTCGATACTTCTTAAGTTTTTACGAATCCCGAGTTGATAATTAAAGTTGGTAGCCTTGGGAGTTGCAACATTCTTGCTACAATACCGAAGCTCATCACTTTTTGGCGCCGTTGCCAGGGAGGTGTCAAAGTATGCATTGTTTTCTTCCCTAGTTGATTCATTTCTTTTCACTTTGAAAAAACCAAAAAAAAATCATTAGGAATGTTTAATTTCAAAAGTAGAAAAATGCATTGCATTATATTTTTCATTTAATCATAAAAACAAAAACAAAACAAAACAAATCTCCAACACCAACCCACCCCCCCATTTGATCACATGGTGTAGTAAGAGCCACATCACCATTCACTTTTGCAGGTAGAAGATGAAGATGACAAATAATGTAGAAGAAATGGATGGAAATGATGATAATGAGGAAGATCCTCTCAGATTTCCCATTCACGATACTGATGTTAGTGTGCACATGAAGAACATCCCCCCATCATTTCTTCCAAAATTTCATGGTTTAGGTCAGAGGATCCAGAAACCTTTCTCTTTGAATTTGAAATTTTTTGTAGATCTTATGGTTACTTATTAAAAACTCAAAAACTAAGATTGTTTCTGGCAACATTGAAGGATAGAGCTCTTAAATGGTTCATGAGTTTAGGGACTAATTCAATAAGATCATGGAATGATATGCAAAATATATTTCTAGAAAAATATAAAGATCGTGATCTTAAAGAAGAAATATTTAAAATGAATCAAAAGGAAGATGAGAGCCTTGAGGATCTAATATAGAGGTTCATGTATAATGTTAAGAGGGAAAATCTACATCATTTAGGATCCAACACACTAAAAACCCTCTTACTTTGAAAAATTAGGGATGAATGGACTAATCTCCTTAATCCCATGAGTAGAGGTGTTGTATACCAATTATCATTTGAAGAAATTTGTGAAACATGCAAACACATATCAAGGGGAAAGGCAAAATTAGGTAAATCAACATCAAGATTGGTAAATCAAGCTAAAATTTGAAATTTATCTCATGATTTTAGAACAGAAATTCTTAGCAATCTAACCAAACAAGTAGAAATGTTAATAATACAAAATGAGAAAAAAGAAGATGATGATATTTGTGTTGTCCATGCAGAATCACATGATGTTAAATGTTACTCCTCATTACCAAGGTTGAAGGAAGTTCACCAAGAGGACAATGGAGCAATTCAATTGCCAATGTAGCTATATTATGTAGCTCCAAGACGACCATGGCAGCCTATTCAACCTGACATGATGCAAGAACCTAATTCAAAATTTCAAGCTTATGCATATCCATCTCAAAGTAATTGGAACACACCCTTTCCTTGGCAACCTTGGCCATCTCAACCCCAAAACCAATCTTGGCCACAATGTTGGCAAGGAACTTATGGAAGTGATCCTGATTTAAACAAGAACGCAACAAATTACAGAGATAACCATAAATCCAAATATGTAATAGAAATAATACTTTATTTCAATAATGTAAAATACTGAAATATGCTTACAAATAAAAATGGAAATAAACTAGCTCAGGCAATGGTAGCTTATCTCTCAGGAGAGATGTGGTGGTTACATGCCTTTGAACTATCTTACAATGAAGCTCGAAGACCTATTTATTTTTGAGAAGCAATGGAAAACCCTAAGCATCCAAAAACCTAACCCTAGGAGATGAAGCACCAAACTATGGGCCCTATTTGGGTAAATTGGTACATCAACTTCTCAGGGTCGTAATTTTGGCATACAATCTTAATTTGACGTGCTCAATACTTCGTTAGAAAGATCTATCCGACGACTACAACTTTTGTGTGAGCAACTTCCATCAATGGACCCATGCGTCTCCCAGTTTTCCCAAAAAACGTCGTTTAGGACCTCAAAATGGCTCCGAAAGTTCAAGACCTGAAAATTGCTAAAAATAGTAAATTGTGCTAAAATTAAGGAAACTGAAAAAAAGAAATAAACAATGGTGGGAGTCCAAGTGGAATTGGTGGGTGGCCACCAATATCCACCTAGATCATTCCTCCCCTTTAGGAAGAAATGGTCCCCATTGCGTTGAGTTCCTCCATGAGATGAGGAAACTTCTGTTGAACTTGGTCCCTAGTGAGCCACTTGCCCTAGTGAAGGAGTTGGCCTGCTTTGACAACTCGATACAATTGGATCTTCTGCTAGTGAGTGTGCTTGATCTATGTGTCCATGATCTGATCATTTGCAGCTTGTTCCATGTAATCTGGATTTTACTCTGTTGGTGTGAGTTGTTCTACCATGTCGGATGTGTCTAGTAATGGTGGAAAGTATGGCCGCAGGCGATCAACATTGAACACTGGGTGTAGGCCAAGGAATGGGTGTTATAGATATATTTGGGCACTACAACCTCAATTTTATATTTCGATAAACCAAGGGATTTTTAACCCCTAAAACTGTTGTTTCATACCCTAAAGGATCATGGTCAACTGATTACATCATTCCCCAAAAGTTCCACCTAAAAAACCACTCAGAACTGGCCCAAACTGGACCATACTGACTACTTCACTATCAGGGTGCGATGCATACTGACTGCTCCACTAGCCAGGTGCAATGCATACTAAAGAATCCTTCTGTGGGGTGTGATGAGGGAGAATGAACAAATGTCTGAGATAGTTTGCTAAGTGGATGCTCATGGAATCTTCTAGAAACTTCTCCTTTGACACTTGCCTCTCTGAATTTGCCTATGGATGATTAAGAGATCCAAGAAATATCCAAGTGGGACTAAGAACTACAAGTGGAATGAAACTAATCAAAAACCCAGAGATGACTCACACCTTTGCAGACATCTACAAATGGATCCCTCACCTTAGAGATCTAGAGGCTGTAATTTTGTAATTTGTCAGGAAGTGTTGATAGTTTGTCTTTGAAAAGAAGCATTATGTTGTTGGGTGATCTTGCTTTTCATGAGGTGAAGAGGGCTTTGATGCTGGATCAGGCAACTGGGTTGTAATTATCCCTTCTATTTTAATAAAGTTCTTTTAATTTTCCTCCATACAATCATGTACTTGTGAATATTGTTATTTGTGAATGCCATTGTATGTTCAATGTATTTATGATTCTACATTGTTTATGATATAATAGATCGAGATGCTTTGATGGTGTTTTGTTACTTTGTTTCTACAGGTATTCTCTAAGCGGGACAAATAGGAGAGGAGTTGAAAGCTCTATCAAGAGGTAGAGAAATCAAGCAAGGAGTCAAGCTGAAGATCCAGGTTGGTCCCTTTGCTTCTCTCTTATCTATCATACATAGAGGAAATCACAAATTGTTTTGATTGTTTGTTTCTAGGATAGCTGCCAATCCTAGTGGGACTAGCAGATCGAAAAGACACTGGTTTTCTCGGAAACAAAATGGCGACTCCACTAGTGAGCGAATAGTTTGTTTGTTTTTTATTGATTGTTTGTTTTATAAACTATAGACGGAGCCTGAAGTTAGCCAGATAGACTTCGAACTACTCTTGCTCTACAATTGCAAAGTAGATGAATGCTTCTTTAGTCAATCTCCAGTTTGGTTTATGAGTCAAACATCTGACTTACAAACCTTCTAGATGCCCTTTTGGTAGCTCAATAACCTCCCAAGATCATTCCTCTGTACTTTTCTCTTTACTGTCCATCATAGCTCAGCTTAACTCACTCAAATCGGCTGCAAAATGGAGCCAAAACCCATCTCAGTTGCGCTCCCTAGCCCATTGCATTGTCTGTCACTAGAAGCCAGTATGCATCACACTTCCCAAGTGTAGTAGGTGAGATACTTCCTTTTTTCTGTGAAGCATGGGTGTGATGACTGAGTAATCCTATTTCTCTCCTTGAAATTTGTGGTTTTTGTCCTTGTTTTCAGCTCTGTTTAATTATTTTTTGCTGCTTATGAACACTATCTCATTGTTGCAGCCTCCTTGCTTTACATAGTTCAACCTCCATTGATTAGGATTAGTAAATGTTTTTATGTATTTTTCCATCATTTATAGTCCTTTTTCGAAACGTTGCTTGAATCGATTTGTCGTTTTGGTACAAAAGTGTCGTAACTATTGTTTTGTGTCAAAAAGAGGAGTGTTGTAAAGTCTTCCTTCTCTAGAAAGTTGATTGAACTTTTTGTTGTGTATTTGATTTTATTTGTTGATATTTGAAGTGTCGAAAGCATCTTCTATTCGAAATTGAAAAGTGTCATTTAATTCTTCCTTTCATTTTGAAAAAGAAATTGTTGAAATGTCACTTTGAAGAAAATATTTCAGATCTCTAATTAGTTTTCCTTTTTGGCACTCTTCACATTAAGGGGAACGAAAAAAAATACATGCATTTGCATTTGCATTTAGACTATGTGCGAAAAATGATTTAGGAAAAGTGCATTTAGTGTGTGCTCTTTGTTCTTTGTTTGAAAGAATCGTAATCTTCTTTCCTTAGTAGCTAGGATTTTCATTGCTAAAAAGTAAACAACGATTGTTTATCATTTTAGATTGCATATTTAGGAATTTTACATATACATCACGCTGTGAACCTTGAAAGGCAAACTTCTAAACAATATCAACTCTAAAAAAAATTTCAATGAAATTAACAATGCTTTGGAACCTAACGCAACACAATTAGATAACTAGACTAGAGACATGTTCCGGCGTCGTAAAATCTAGTAACTATCGTTTTCATCGAAGGTTGGGTGATTCCTCCTCTTTGATACAACAAGTGCTCGCACGGACTTGTGCTTCCCACACCATCGAGTATATATTGGGACACCACAATAGGCTTATATCCTTTATCCATAGGAAGTCGTGTCTGTCGCCCTATCGATCGCAATGCACTGAACACAACATTCGGGAAGATTGATTGTCATACATAAGTCCATGGTAATTTCTCTTTAATTTATCACCAAGGTCTATATTGCAGTTTTGTGATTGGTTTGGTAATTCATCTGTCTAGATTTCCAGAGTTGTCACTTTCGTTCCTTTTCGACTCGTTAAAGAAAAGGTCCATTTGAGCACTTGTCACTTCAGGCTCATTAAAAATCGAAGGGGACTAGAGTCATCTTTAGCTTTTTCTCGACTCTTAAAAATTGAAAAAGCAAAGTTGTGTCAAAGCATCACTAAAATTTATTAAATTCAGAATAACATCATTTCCCTTTAATTTTGAGTTGATCAAGTAATCCGTAATCATGGAAGAAAGTCAATCAAAACCCCGTCGTTCGTGGAGACTAGTGAGTCAACCATCTTTGACTCTGGAAACGAAACCATTCCGGGCAAAACGGTCTCATTTAACTGAGTCCAATTCACCTGGTTTATTTGAAACTTTGGTTTCAACATCATCAGAGACTACAGTTACTCCAATCATTTCCGGTAAATCTGCCTTTAGAGGAGAAGTTCTACAGTTGCAAGGGGACATTAGAATTGATCTTATAGTAATGGTAGACACTTCTATACTTGAAAAAGCTCTAGCTAGAGCTGATCCAGGGACTGAAGTTCACTTACATGAACATCTGTAAGTTGAGTTCTAGAATTCAGAAGGTGTCACCCCTCTAGTATCTGTCACTGCAGAATAAATACCTTCTTCGGCTCTAGAAATATTTTACGGACCTGACGGTCTACCTCTTCCACCTGCACTGATTGCTATAAAGGAGATAGTAGAGGATCTTCCATCCAATACCCCATTACATTTTGGAACTGGGATCCACTTATATCCTTGTACTACTGAAGTCACTGCTTTTAATCATCCTTCATCGCAAGTTCCTATCGAATCACTAGGAAATCTTTTGGATAGACTAAATATGTCTGAGCAACCATCAACCTCTAGGACTGCGACATCTGATACAGCCATAGCAGAAATTTCTGTTGCCATTCCTATGATGTTTGCTAGTATACCATCCATCCCAACTAGTTGCCAATCACTAGCTATAGTCCACTCAGGGACTGTTTCAACGACATATTCTGTTCCTATTTGTTCATCCAGAATTCCATCTGGTATTTCTTATGTTGAAACTCAACAAGTTGATCCTGCATGCTAGTATCAATTTGGGCAAACTAGTCTTCAAATAACAATATATCCTTTGAACACTGGATTGCCGCCATATGGAGGGCAATATGGTTTCTCATTGTTCCCTCCTGGAGAACAACAATATGAGAGTTCACAACAAAATTCAGGTCAAACTAGAATTATATCTAGTGGTTGGGTACCAATACTCCCTCAACAACCAAGGGTTGTATATTCAATGCAACCAGTCTCACCTGTGTCTAATATTCCCACTAACCTGCTATTGTGACTTTATCACAAGTACAAGCACTACCCGTTGTGTGTCAAACTCAAGTCTTTCAGGTTGCCATACAACAACCTCTTGTCTCTACGGCTAAATCACAACCTCAGGTTAGTGCTTCCTTACCTGGAATGACTCAGGCTCAAACAGGTACTATCACTCTGCATCTTGGTCAATCATCCAATATTGGGCAACAACAAATGGTCCAACAACCATGGATGGTACAATATCAACAACCATAATTCCAGCAAACTTACGGAGGACCTGAGCAACAAGGTTTTGTAGGTAATGGACAACCGCATTTTCAAAACGGTTATCAACAACCATACTATAATGGTTATGTCCAAAAACCTTATCAAAGTTACCAGCATCAGATACATTATGCCAGTATGCAAAGACCTACTGCTCAGGCGATCCCATCTTATCCTGGATATGCTTCGCCAAACCTAAATCAATGGTTGCCTTTTGTAGCAACTCTAGAATTACCAGATTTGAACCGGCTAACAAATGATCCAATTGCATATGCCCCTTGGTGGCCAGCGATTCCTCATAAGATTCCCTCTTATATTCCTAAATTCAATGGAAATCTAGGTGAAGATCCATTGAATCATGTAATGACTTGTAATTTGTGGTGCTCATTTAACACCCTAAATTATGATTCGATTAGGCTTCACCTTTTTCAGAGAATGCTCATTGGTCCAGCAGCAAAATGGTATATTGAATTACCTAGAGCTTCGTTTGACAACTTTAGTGCCCTTGCCACTAATTTTCTAACCCTCTTTTAGCTACCCATAAGGTACGAAATGGGAACAGAACTCCCTACCAACTTTAAACAAACAATATCCACTCACATATCTGATCATATTCATGAGTGGCGACATCATCGTCGAATGGTAAAGACGTATGTCCCTAATCAGCTTCTAGCTGAGTGGTTTATTAAGTCATTATTGCCTTCCATTACTGAATATGTGGTGATGGGAGGAGTTTTCACTGAAGAGCAAGTCATTGCTCGTGCTCAAAATTTAGATTTAATCTATACTCAGTCTGGCACACTCTACGATAAAATCCCTGCTGCTTCTAGACTAGAATTTTATGTTCCTCCCCCTCCTAAATCGAATAGGGACTCTCACGCCGGTGATGGCATGATCGATACCTCAAGTACACAAACCGTAAAGGCTCCATCTGGTAAAGCCCTTGTAGTTTCTAGTCAAAAAGCAAATGACAAACCTCTTGCCTCGAAGATTAATGCCGTGTCATCTGGCAAGGAAAAGAAAATAAAGCAACCAGGGGGCAAGAAAAAAGGGAAAAATAATCAGAAGAAACAGAAAAATTCAACTCCTGAAAAATCTTCTGAGAACCCTACTAGGCAAAAGAAACCTCATGATCCACGTTACATTTGTAATGAGGACCATTTCACGAAGAATTGTCCACATCGAGTTGAGGTTATGAAATTTTTGAAGACTTCAACTACCTTAGCGGTGTTGACTGATCCATTTCCAAACCCAGAAACTAACCTAGTTGCTATCGATCATGCTTCCACATCCCAAGTGCTTATGCTATCCATATCGAAACAACAAAATGATGCTTTGATATTGACAAGGAATAAATATTATGGGAATCCACAGTCGTTGAACAATAGAGCTATAGATCAACCCCATAGTTCGACAACAACTTTGCCAGAAGTTGTTCCACCCATCATTCTTGAATTAACTATAAAGCCGCCAAAGGGAGTAGTACATAATTTGAAATTTAATCCTCATGCTCGAGTAGCACATAATTATAATATAATGGAGGATCTGGCTCAATCGCCATCCGCTATGTCAACACTTGAAGTACTACAAAATTTCCCCTCCCAAATACAGGCTTTGTTATCAGCAATAGGTGGGATTGATCCAGCAGATTCCAACCTTGTGGTATTTAACCATAAAAGATACGAACCTCAGTTACTGGCCCAACTCCCTTTCCTTATATAGGTAAAATCCCTCTATTCATTGAACAATCATTAATGAGGGGGCATCTAGCTATATTATGTCAATGAGTTGTTGGAAAAATTTAGCCTCACCACCCTTGTCACGATCATCAATGACATTAAAATCATTCGATGGAAGAACATACACACCATGTGGGATATTAAGTAACTTGCAAGTTTAATTGGGGGGCAAGACAATAGAAATTGAAGTCGAGGTCATTGATGGAAACCTTGACTACAATATCTTACTGGGAAGGCCCTAGATTTATGCTATGGTTGCTGTTGTGTCAACATATTTTAGAAAGATTTCATTTCCCTTCCAAGGTGGAATTACAATCGTTGACCAACTAACCTTTTTCCCCAATAGTTCACAAGCTACTGGAAGCATTCCATTGATCCATGGAAGTTCTCAATCGCTTCAAAATGTCGGAGTAGGTCTCCTAAAAGACCCTTCCTTAATGGGTACTTTTTCCCTCCCGCCTCCAACTAATGTGGCGGAAGTGGCCACAATGGAAACCTGTCATATGATATCTTCTACATCATCAAAGATTAAGAAGAACTCTGACCATTTTGATAGTGTGGATCATCGCGAGGTGTTGCTCCCAATCCCCATAGAATCTTTGTATCCATCAATTTTTTGGGCCTAGGTAGTGAACCCAAATCAACACTCAGTGAGTGTTTGGATAGATAGGTCTGTAGAGTATGGTACCTCTTCCGATCCTTGGTCTCATATACATTCTACAGACGAAGGAATCATTCAATCGATGATGATAGGAGAGACACCGTGGGAAGATTACCACCATCATTTCCACCTTCAAGATAACAATGAAGATTATTCAAGTGACCTTAATCATCCTTCAGTTTTTTATTTTCTATCAAATATTGTAAATATATTGGATTCCGAGCGAATCTATCCAATATTGAGAAAACTATCGCCATTAATATCTCAACCAAACCTAATGTTGTATAGAATATTCATGTTGGCAAATCTTGTTCTCCTTCAGAACTGGAAATATACTGCGCTCTCTTTCATGAATTCAGAGATGTCTTTGCATGGTCATACGAAGAAATGCTAGGCATTGACTTGAGCATCATTGAACATGAAAATATGTATCCAGATGTCAAACCAGTACGACAACGGCTTTGACCAGTTCACCCGAAGAAAGCCGCTACCATTAAAGCAGAAGTTGAAAAACTTTTGCATGCTGGTTTCATTTACCCTATTCCTCTCACTGATTGGGTATCGAATATTGTTCCTATGATGAAAAAGAAAGGAATGACTAGAGTGTGTGTCGATTATAGGGATGTAAATCAAGCGTGTCCAAAGGACAACTACCCTACAACCTTCATCGACCAGATAATTGATGAATGTGCCGGATGCGAAATATTTTCGTTCATGGATGGATTTTCCAGGTACAACCAAATGAATATCTGCCCACAGGACTAGTCGAAGACTACATTTATATGTCCATGGGGCACATTCACGTACCGTAAACTACATTTCAGTTTGAAGAACGCAGGGGCAACCTTTCAGAGGGCAATGAACTATGCCTTCCATGACATCAAGCACATCGTTCAACTGTATCTCGACGATCTACCAGCTCATTCGCAAAAACAAATTGATCATCCGTAGCATTTTAGAGCCATATTTCTATGTTGTCGACATTACAACATACAACTCAATCCACATAAGTGCTTGTTTTGTGTTGGTTCTGGTCGATTACTTGGTTTCGTAGTTTCTAAGGACGAAATTCGACTTGACCCATTTAAGGTTTAGGCAATCCTTGACATGCCTCCACCTTCAAATTTGCTTCAGATTTAGAAACTCCAAAAAAGAAAACTTTCTAAGGAGGTTCAATCCAAATTACACCAAACTCACTAAAGGTTATATGCGTCTTTTGAAAAAAGAAGTCCCTTCAACTGGGATCAGGTTGCGCAAGCTTCCTTTGATGCTTTAAAAGGTTCCGTAGTAAAAGCATCATTAATGTATGCTCCTGACTATCAAAAAGACTTTAACCTCTATCTAGCCGCCACAAATACAACCATCGCCATGGTTTTAGTGGAAGAAGACAATGGAATAGAACATCCTATCTATTATTTAAGCCACAACTTAAATGATACAGAAAGCAGGTACACCTCTGTTGAAAAGCTGGCTTTAGCAGTTGTTCAAGCAATACAGAGATTTCAACACTATATTCTCTTTCGCAAAACTACCACTTTATAAGATTGCAATCCTATGACCTACATTCTGTTGCGTCAATTACTAGGGGCAAATATTCCAAATGAATAGCCATTTTGCAAGAGTTTTATCTGGAATTCACCAAATCCAAATCAAAGAAATATCTCGTATTAACAGAGTTACTTTGTGACCTCCCATCATCGTCCAACGATTTAACATCTAAAGCATCAATCATGGATGAGACTCTGTGTCTGATATCATCAAGCGATCCATGGTACATAGATATACTAACCTATCTCCAAACCCAAAACTTCATGCCTAACAACTCTTGCTCTGAACAGCGGCATATTCGATACCAACCCAAAGACTACATGATCGTCGATGATACACTTTATCGCCACGGTGTCGATACAGTTCTGTGAAGGTGCCTCACACATGAGGAGGCCGAAAAAGTCCTAAATGAATGTCATTTAGGTATGTGTGGGGGGCATCTATCTGGTTACACTACTGCACAAAAGATCTTACGAGCTGGCTACTTCTGGCCCACTATATTAAAAGATTGCATAATTGTAGTGAGAAGTTGTCATTCTTGTCAGATTTTTTATCGCAAAACCAAATTACCACCTGCACTACTGCATCCAATAGTTGCTGTTGGGTAATTCGCTAAATGGGGCATTGACTTCATGTCATGTAACCCCACCTCGGCTAGGGGGCATGCGTATATTATAGTTGTTGTCGACTATTTTACAAAATGGGCTGAGGTGATGCCTACATTAAACAACAACAATGAAATGGCTGCTCTTTTCTTTTTTAATCATGTAGTCTTTAGATTTGGTGTTCCACATGTTATAGTCATAGATCATGGATCGCATTTTTGCAATCACATGATGGTTGAATTCACTGACAAATTAGGACTGTCCCACGATAGTTCTACTCAATAATATCCGCAAGCTAACGGATAGGTTGAGGCAATCAACAAAGTCCTGAAGCACATGCTACAAAGAATGATTAGAGTCCACAAACAGAATTGGCATTTAATCATGTACTCAACACTATGGGCATATATGACATCAATGAGAAATGCGATCGGATTTACGCCCTTTCAGTTGGTGTATGGTATGGAAGTTGTCTTACCAATTCATGCAAAATTTCATCTATCAAGCTCGCAATTGATCTGCTTCCTAAAACTTCGGAGGAAGAGGCTCGTTTCTTGGAACTAATCCACCTGGATGAAACCCATCATGATGGCACGCTAGCTAACGAAGCACATAAGAAACGTATCAAGGCACAATTTGACAAAAATGTCAAGCCACGTGTCTTCTCGGAAGGTGACCTGGTCTTGCTCTACGATCAGGACTCTGATAAATTGGGAGCGGGTAAGTTCGAACCATTATGGATGGGCCCCTACGTTGTTAAACGGGTATTGAGAAAAGGAGCCTATGAGCTGATCGATTATGATGGAATTCCACTCTCGCAACCCCGAAATGGGTTGTATATTAAACATTACTATGCTCTATTAAGTGTAGTACGCTCTTTGTATATATGCTTTTGTTACATTTTTGTTTTCTTTTAGAGTTGTCATTTTGTTTAGGTAATCCACTTTGCATTTTTTGCATATGTAAAACTTTTTGGAACCATTTGTTGGGTATGTTGATGGAGCTAGTCATAGTATGCAGAGCCTAACTTCTGCAGCCTAGGCCATTTCGCTCCAAGCGGAAAGTTAGTAAGTTTTATGGGGATATGTATTGGTCAATCAACGAACAACATCGTTGAGTATAGCGCATTGATTGAGCTTCTCTCTGACGCCATTTGGCATGCCATACGTGAACTCATTGTCAGGCTAGATTCTCAACTCGTCATTCTACAGCTTACTGGCGTTTATTCCGTTTAGAACCCAGCTATTTATCACATGTTCCTAAGAGTCATGATTTTAGAAAGACAGTTTGATTCAATTCCACATTTCCAGAAACTTAAACACATTAACTTATTCATTAGCAAATTATGTGTTAGATAGACATTTGCAGCATTTGTAAAGAAAGCATTTTACATTAAACATTTGCATTAGGATTGCATAACTTAACCAAGATAAAAATCTGAAAATCAAAAATATATAACTGTTTATAGTTTTTACAAAATGTTTTGTGTCCAAGACAAAATTGGTCACATGACCTAGAAACTCAAAATTAATGCAAAAAGCATCCTAGACTAATGATGTTGGTGATAACATGTCACCACCTGTGCAATCATGTGCAAAAGCTGGGTCCATAGACTCGGCACACCAGTGGTATGGCATGTAACCTCAAGGGTAACTCATTGGTCCTAACATCCTGAATACCAAGAGTGAGGCCGTCGATCTGATCTTATAGCACTGCTAGGGTCTCTGATATGTCCAGATCTCGAAGGATGGCCCTCCCTACAACCTCTCCTGCTGGAGTGTCAGCTGCCACCTATGGGCATGCCGCTGGTCGCAATGGCCGAATATCTGCACACACATAGAGTTCAATTAGTCTTGATAACATTTAAAAACACAAAAACATTGGTGTACTACATGTAAGATCTGTTGGCCAAGTGAAGAGCCGCGCTGCCATCCAATCTAGCAGAGGTAAATAAAATGGTCCTCAAGGGCCAATCAGTGACATCTCGGATATTGATCTTGCCATCCCCGCTGGACTGAGATCCATCTCTACAAAACTGGCGAATATAATCTCTCACAGATTCACCCCCATGGGCAGATCCTGATAGTGAGAGAGGGGAATCACGCCTCGATAACCCCGTCAGAAAGTAGATATCCTCGACTATCAATGGAATGGGTTTTCCTATAATCTAGAATACCTGGTTGATTGGATCCCAAGCATCGAGAAAATACTACAACAAACTGATTTATTGCCTCATGCTGGATATGCAGAAGAATTTGAGCAAACCACAGTTTCATAATGCATTAACTGTGCCCTGATCGTGTAAAGAAATCATGTCCTCTTCTTCATGTTTGTGTTCACGCCATGTGACGACCATCTTGATCCAACAAATATTTGAAACACAGACAAAATACGAATTAGGATCCAAATTTGAGAAAGAACAGGCAAAAATTTCATGAAAAATCACTGTGTAAAGTTTCCCTTTTGCGCCCATCGCACATTGCCTTTGAGCAAGGTGAGATGCATATTTACTGGCCAGTGTGCAACTCAGTATGCATCACCCCTTTCGATGTAATCCAGGTGCGATCATGGGAGAACGAATTCTTCAAACCCCAGGGGCCCAGAAGAATGGGAAAACTTGCTCAAAATCAAGAAAGGATGGAATGAAAATGAATAGCTCAGGGTTAGCTCCTACCTGGTCCTGACAGTGCGAAGAATAGGCCACCAGATCTTCTGAAATCAACTGATGAAATTTGAGGGGGAAAACCACTCCAAAGCTCCAAAATCCCAAGTTTAAAATGAAATGATGAAAGTGAAAGCTAAAAATACTTTTTATGTTACTATTCACGTACTTCAAGTAAAATGTTAGTTTCTTAATTCATTTTTCATGTGTATATATGTATTCCTAATCAATTTGATGGAGTGATTGAGCAGGTTGAGTGACTGATGAAAGAATATAATATACTAAACAGTGAATTGAACATTTTTGGCCATTATAATGAGCAATGTTTCTGCAAGGTTCAAGCTCGTTAAAAAATAAACCCGTCGCTGAGCATATGTTCCCCCAGAGTTCAAGCTCGTTAAAAAATGAACCCACCTTTGATAAATAACCTTTTTTATTGCAATTCTATAAGCCTTTTGAACCTTGGTTGTGTTCTTGCCATCACCTCCATTCTTTTGGCCGATCATACACTTCCACTTGATTGTTTACCTTTTTGAGGAATAGCTACGATGAGTGGTCCTATTAGCCACCCTCTTCACATCACCATGTTTTGAGAAGTTCCAAGATTACCCGGAACCAGTAAATACCCTAAACGCCACTTGTTCATCACAAAATGAGTCTACTTTAAACTCTTTCCAATCTCGCTAAATATGAAAATATTGTCGAGCTATTGGCCTTTCCAGCTCACTAAAGTGATTGGAAGTGTCATCCCTCCTGTATATTTTAATCTTTTCAAACATGAGGGATTATCTCATGAAAACGTTTGAGCGCTTGTCTTTTCAGCTTGCTAAAGCTATAAAAAACTCATCCCGTTCATATTATTTTATTCTTTTTCGGACTTAAGGGATTATGCTACGAAAAAGAATTGTTGGAGTTTCCGTTTTGTCCCTTTTCAAACTCTCTAAACATGAAAAGGACCAAGTTATCCTTGTCGTTAAACTTGTTAAAGCAATAGCGACAAACTTGTCCACCCAGACAAGAATGAGTTTCACTATCGCTAGGCTCGCCAAAACATAGTGACAGGTTTTCCCGAAGGGAAAATTATAGAAAAATCATATGTTATCTTCCTCAAGCTTGACAAAAATAAAGAGGTACTGGTCAGCAATGACTGGTGAAAAATGGAAGAAAACGTGAAGAATTTATTGGTAGCAGGTTTCTCTTGAACATGACACTTTCACTCCATCACCATGATTGAGTCAGGTTGGGTTATTTCATTCATCGGTCATATAACCATTGGTCCTCCATACCATCCATATTTTGGGGTTAACGATACCAATCCATCCCAGTGTCACCAATATGTTCATGAGAAGTCATTCAAAGAATTCACCATCCAGTTAATGCCTCATCAACTGCAATACCTTCACCCTCCATTTTTCATGACCGCCATTCCTGAACCTTGTATCATCAGATCGTTTTCACCTCCAGAAAATCATTTGCTTCGTTTCGTGTCGTAGATGTGGGATACATTAAGGCCCTCCTATGACGGGTCACTTCTTGTCAACATCAGCTCATTATCCAAGAAGTTGACTTAGAAACAACTCTTTCAGTACTTTGAAGCTTGCATGCCTCAATGGCAAGTTTCTCACTTTCGACGACAGGTTTACATCAATGGCCTTTGACTGAAAGATTTTGCATGGTGTTCGACATCAGATCATATATTCACACCACGTGAATTGTACTGCAACACCTTGAGGGTCATTATCATTATCGGTGATTCCTCTCGTGCCTGTTAACAACTTACATCATTGGCTAGTAATCAGGTGATGTCTTTCCATGTTCGACTTCAGGACATCTTTTCACGTGGATTGACTTGTACATCAGGCGAATATTGAACAAGTTTGAAGACCCCAAATCTAGTTTCATCCATCCGGGTTGCCATATCTTTAGGAATATAAAGACATCAAATGTACACAGATGTTGCACAGATGATCATCCAAGCTAGGGATGATGACTCTACACATAAAGAATCACCAGTCTGCAACTGCAGATGATTATTTGTCCTATGTACATGAAAATGAATTTATAAAACTGAGCATGGGAATGCTTGCCTCAGCTATATCATGAAAATAATATGATGATGATGTATTGTATTGTACCTTATACAGGTCACCTTCTAGTTTGAATACCTCGGATCCTCATAATAAAGCATTTCACCCGACATCTAAATATTTACGACTTCATGCTTTAGGGGGCAACTATTATAGACATATTTGGCCATTACAACCTCAATATTATATGTCAATCAACCAAGGGTTTTTTAACCCCTAAAAGTGTTGTTTCATACCCTAAAGGATCATGGTCAACTGATTACATCATTCTCCAAAAGTTCCACCTGAAAAACCACTCAGAACTGGCCAAAACTAGACCATACTAACTGCTTCACTGTCAAGGTGCGATGCATGCTGACTTCTCCACTAGCCAGGTGAGATGCATACTAAAGAAGCCTTCTACGGGGTGTGATGAGCGAGAATGGACAAATGTCTAAGTTTTCTAAGTGGATGCTCATGGAATCTTCTAGAAACTTCTCCTATGACACTTGCCTCTTTGAATTCGCCCAGGGATGAGTAAGAGATCCAAGAAATCTCCAAGTGGAACCAAGAACTACAAGTGGAATGACACTAATCAAAAACCCAGAGATGACTCACACCTTTGTAGACATCTATAAATGGTTTAGAAATTTTGAATAATATGACACTTATTCACAGAGATTATCCCGATTATACACTATTGCGGAATGAATGCATAATACATAACCTCCTCTACATTGATCATCAATTTTGCAGAATTAAAAACAATGAAACATCAATCACATGCGCACATTAACACACTATGTAACCTAGGGACAGCATATAGCTGAAAACCCCACACTATCTGTATATTATAATGATTGAGAACATGTAACAATACATAGTACAATACTCCTCGCAAGTACTCAGTACTATCTCCACCTGTTACACACAAACTAGCTCAAATCTGAATGAATCACAAGTTCAAATCTCCTCCACTGCTTGCATACCTCCACTGTGAAATCCTGCATGAGAATAGATGAGTATGGCTGATCCAAACTCGTATTTTCCTTGGCTGAACCATGCAATCCTCATTGGAAATTTCAAATCTCCTCCACTACTTTCCTACCTCCACTGCGCAATCCTGCATGAGAATAGATGAGTATGGTTGATCCAAACTCGTATTTTCCTTGGCTGAACCATGCAATCCTCATTGGAAATACTCAATCCATTGATTGTGCAAATCTAGTGCACAACTATAGTCACAACTGATAGCAATCTCAACCTCTAACACCTATCTCCACTAAACTGTCCATGCACTGAGTTAACTGATGTATTCTTTAGTTGCTTTATGAGTTAATAATTAGTGAATTAATTAACAATTAATTCACATCACTCATCACTAGTGTATTCTACAGTTAGACTAAATACAACTAGTTTAACCAAGTCAAACTGAACACAACTCCATCAACTCCTCAATCAACTCCACCAAACTCAACCACATGAGTTCTAACTGAAGTCCACCATGCAATAGCTCAACTGATCCATAAGAAAAGCATATTTCCTTCTGACAGTTGCATGTGCCACATCTGTAGCTCAAACTGAAGTGCTCCAAGAGGATAAGATAATGTTTATAGTCCAAATATTGTTATGAGCTAATAATATTGGACTGTTCTATTTTTAGCCTGGCAGTCAAAAAATAGAATCCGCCCATATGTCTAAAAATAGAAGTCCATCTATTTTTACCAACATGACCAATCATCCACAAATAGCATCTTGCAACTCATAGACCATGATCCATATGTCTAAAACTAGACTTTGCGCCAAAAATAGCCCGCGGGCCCACTTAGTGAAGGCGACTTCTTTCCACTAAGCTCCATCATCTTGTTGCATTCTCAACAAACGAATCCCTCATCTTAGAGATCTAGAGGCTGAATTTTGTAATTTGTAAGGAATTGTTGATAGTTTTTCTTTGAGAAGAAGCATTATATTGTTGGGTGATCTTGCTTTTCATGAGGTGAAGAGGGCTTTGATGCTCGGAGGATGATGCTGGATCAGAAAGCTGGGTTGTAATTATCCCTTCTATTTTAATAAAGTTCTTTGAGTTTTCCTCCATACAATTGTGTACTTGTGAATCTTGTTATTTGTGAATGCCATTGTATGTTCAATGTATTTCTGATTCTGCGTTGTTTATGATATAATAGATTGAGATGCTTTGATGGCGTTTTGTTACTTTGTTTCTACAAGTATTCTCTAAGCGGGACAAGTAGGAGAGGAGTTGCAAGCTTTATCAAGGGGGAGAGAAATCAAGCAAGGAGTTAAGCAGAAGATCTAGGTTGGTCCCTTTGCTTCTCTCTTATCCATCATACATAGAGGAAATCGCAACTTGCTTTGATTGTTTGTTTCGAGGATAGCTGCTAATCCTAGTGGGACTAACAGATCGAAGAGACACTAGTTTTTCGGCAAAACAATGGGGGAATGTTGAGCTCAAATGTATTGTCTCCCACAACATCAGTAATGATGTAAGGACCATATCGGAGTGGTCTAAGTTTTTGATAGGCTTCAGTAAAGCATTCCTTTTGCAATGGCAACCAGACTTTATCTTCCACCTCAAACTTGTGTGGCACCCGATGTTGATCATGTTGTTGCTTGTACTTGGCTTTTGATTTCTCTAGAATGTCGTGAACCGGCTCGCAGATATGTTGGATGTGTTCAATAAATTTGTTTGCCTTACTTGTTTCGAACTGGACATGAGCCAAATCTTCCTAAGTAGCTGCAAATGGCACGGTCACATCAATGGGACATAGTGGCTAGCATCCCAAGCCCACCTGAAAAGGGTTGTGGTTAGTCAAGCTGTGAAGAGCCCGATTATAGTTGTGTCGAACATAGGGGAGGCTCTCATCCCATGTGCGTGGATGATTTGAGTTGTACATGTGCAAAATATGTATGATCATCATGTTGAAAACCTTTGTCTGGCCATGAATTTGGGGATGGAAGGCTGTGGACATAGTGAATTTGGTGTCTAGCATCGACCAGAGACTAGACCACAGTTAACTGAGGAAACTATTGTCCTGATTTGAGATGATAGACTGTGGGATCCATAAGTGTACCCACACTCATTCAAAGAAGAGTTTAGTAGTGGCTTCTGTTGTGATATTCTTCTTGCAAACCACCATAATGGCCATCTTCGAGAACCTGTTGACAACCACAAAATCACAATCATTTCCATGCTTAGTAGAAGGAAGCCCCAACATGTAATCCACAAAGATGGATTCCCAAGGTTGACCAGGGGTAGGTAGCGAATTATAGAGGCCTTTCTTCTTGATGATTGGTTTGGCAATGGTGCAGGCAGTGCAAGATCTGATGTACTTCCCGAAATCCTATTGAATATCGACCAATAGAAATACTTCTGCAGTATTGCCACCATTTTCTCAACCTCAAAATTTCTAGCAACCCAAGTGTAGTGTGCTTCCCAAATAATCTTGGCACGCTTGCTTGAAGGAACACAAAGGTTACCCAAGTGGCATAATAGAGCATCCTGGAGGTGAAAATATGGAACATGCTGACCCTCCAAGAGTATCTGGTATGTGTGGCCAAATTCTGGGTTGCTTTTATAGAGAAGTGGCCAATCAGAAATCGCATGCCCACAAAAGTTGAGCACGGTGGTTAACACCATGATCAGTGGTCGACTAAGGCAATCTGTAACATTATTGGTGTTTCCCTTCTTATACTTGATCTTCAAATGGAACTATTGCCCATATGTGGACCACTTCTGATGGTGATCATTCTGCAACTTCCTTTGCGTCTGTATGAACTGCAGGGGCCAATGGTCTATGTGGATGATGTTTCCTTCCCCAAAATGTAATGCTTCCATTTTCAGCAGGCCTGCACAATGGAATACATCTCTTTATCATAAGTGGGATGCTTTTGGAATGTGTCTGAAAGTGTTTCACTATGATATGCCATTGGATGCCCGTGTTGAGTAAGGACTGCCCCAATAGCATAGTCAAAGGCATCTTTCATGTCCTCCCTTGGTGACTTGACTCAAGGGCCAAGTGATATGAAAAATCCCAACACGAACCTGCGATAGAAGTTGGGAAGACCTAGAAAGTTGCGAAACTTTGTCAGAGTGGTTGGAGATGGCCAATCCCGAATGACTTGGATCTTCGCTAGATCCACATGCACCCCACATTCATCAATAATGTATCCCAGATATTGGACTTGGGTCATGCCAAAAGTGAATTTCTCCAAATTGGAACATAACTTGTGTTGCCGCAGTGATTGAAGAACCTGTCGAATGTGGTGGAGGTGCTCATCCCAACTCTGGTTGAAGATCAGGATGTCATCAAAGTATACCACTACAAATGAGTTGGTGAATGGCCGCAATATGTCATCCATTAGCCTCATGAAGGTTGTAGGAGCATTTATCAACCCGAAAGGCATAACTAACCATTTTAAAAGGCCCTCCTTGGCTTTGAAGGCAGTCTTCCACACATCGGAGGGTTAGATCGATACTTGGTGATATCTTGACTTCAAATCGATCTTGTTGAAATATTTTTCCCCCTTTAGTTGGTCCAGAAGGTCATCAATCTGTTGGATCAGGTACCTATTCTAGACAGTGATCTTGTTCATCGCCCGATAGTCAATACAGAGTCTCCAAGTCCCATCCTTCTTCAGTACCAACACGATTGGGCTCCCACATGGTGATGAACTTGGTCAAATGTGAGATTTCTATAGCAGCTCCTAAATCTACCTCTTGATTTAATTGTTCTCCAGAACAGAGCACTGATAGATTGGTCCATTGGGAAGCAGTTCACCTTGGGGCAGATCAATGGAGTGTTTGACTTGACAATGCAAAGGAACCCCTACAGGGGAGGTGAAGATGTCCTTGTCCTCCTCCACGACCTTGTCCATCTGTAGTTGTCATGAAAAGGAGCCCTGTCTAGAGGTCGTGGCCACCATATTCTTCTTTCCTTGAGAGCGTGTCATCATGAAAACAAATTTCCTGGTTTTGAAAATGAGCTTGCTGCATGGTTTTGCAATAACCAAAGAGATGGCGGTAGGCAGTGCCACCTCCGGTATCCTATAAAACTTATTTCCCAAAGTAACAATAACAACACGAAGCCTTGAATTGTACACATCATGTCTCTTCCACAAGTATGGTTGGCCTAATAATACATTAGAAACATCAAGGGGAATAATGTCACACAATACCGCATCCGTGAAGGGATTGATTTTGTATGGAAGCTGACACTATTGGCTCACGCGAAGATCTCGTCCTTGGTGAAGCCACCCAATGGTGTGCTTTTGTGGATGTGATGTGGTTGGTAAGCCTAGCCGCTTCACGACCTCTGCCAAAATGAGGTTATTTTGGATCCATCTGTTGATAATGAACTGTAGTTGGGAGCCCTTTACCCACATCTGGGAGTGGAAGAGGTGCTCCTCCTCCTCTGGATCTTCAGGTTCCTCCTTCTGGAAATTTGTGGTGGCAACGGTGGCATTGGGCTCCACATCTATAATATGCTTCCATTTGTCATTCCCCTTATCAGTTTCTGACTTAGAATTGGAACATGCATCTGATTCTGAATACTTTAGCTCATCCACCAGTGACTAGTTGGCCCTACACTCACTTGTGTTGTGATTGGAGCTCTTATGGAACTCACACCACTTTCCCATGTCCTTCTTTGACTTTGCGGTGTTGTTGTTTGCTTACGGCTTTAGCGGGTTGTCCTGGGCCACCCTGCCTTGGATTTGTCCTTTGTTCAGTGGTTTGGGGGTGCCTTTCCCTTGCTTTGGATTTTCAGATCCAAAGTCTTGCTTCTTTTGTTTAAACTTATGCTCGATCTTGACATTGTATCGGTACGTTGTGCCAAGTGAGGAGATGTCCAGGAACTCCATCTCATCTTGGATGTACCTGTGTAGGCAGCCACAATATTTGAGTACCAAATGCAGCTCAGAATCCTTGATACCCAACTTTGTGCGAAGCGTATGAAAAATATTGGTAAACTTTAGCATGTCTTGGTCCCTTCCCTACTGCAGCATGGTCCACTTTATGTATTTATCCTCATAGCTTATTACAGGGTAGTACTACTCCTTGATGGCATTCCGGAATGAATTCCAAGTAGGTGTGGCTAAAAATACTGAGGTCGTACTTTCATCCTTCTGCTTGCGGTAGGTTTCCCACCAATCCTTGACGTGGGGGGTGGCTTTGAGAAGAGCGAAAGTAATATTTTCCCAGTTGGAAAAATCATGAACAGAAAAATACCCTTCCAGCAGATTTAACCATTTATCTACAACATTTGCATCTATCTGACCCTCAAATATGGGAATGTCAAAGTTAACTTGTACCTTAAAGGGTGTGGCACTTCCAGAGTAGCTGCTGGAAGTAGAAGTGTTGCCCCTGGGTAGCTATTAAAGGATCTAGGCAAAGTTGTCCATCATTGCGTTCCTTTGTCGCTTGAGGGTCTCTTCGAGCAAGATTTTGATAGGATCTCCTACCCCCTCATCTTTATTTTCATTTTCCATGGGAGGCTGTCGGGATTTACGAGGCTAGTTTTGCAAAGGTTCGACTAGTTCAAGCCCTAACTCCTTATATCCTGACCTCGTTGGGAACATGCAAAGAAAAATAGAGAAATAACAGAGCACTCCGATACCATTGATCTGGTTTAAACAGGAATGCAACAAATTATAGGGATAACCATAAATACATAGATGCATCATAAATAATACTTCATTTCATTAATGTAAAATACTGAAATATGCTTACAAATAGAAATGGAAATAAATTAGCTCGAGTGAGGGTAGCTTATCTCTGAGGAGAGATGTGGTGGCTACATGCCTCTGAACTGTCTTACAATGAGGCTCAAAGGCCTATTTATGGTTGAGAAGCAATGGAAAACCCCAGACATCCAAAAACCTAACCCTATGAGATGAAGCACCAAACTATGGGCCCCGTTTGGGTAGATTGGTAAATCAATTTCTTGGGGTCGTAACTTTGGCATGCGATCTCTATTTGATGTGCACAATATCTCATTAGAAATATTTATCCAAGGACTACAACTTTTGAGTGAAAAACAATGGTACATGGACCCATGTTGCTCTTAATTTTCCCAAAAAGCATCATTTAGGACCTCAAAAAGGCTCTAGATGTTTAGGACCTGAAAAATTGCTAAAAATAGTAAATTGTGCTATAATTAAGGAAACTGAAAAACTGAAAGAAACAATGGTGGGGGTCCAAGTGGAATTTGTGGGTGGCCACCAATATCCACCTAGATTAGGGAGTCATCCATAATATTCTCAATATTTTCCTCAATATCCTCCATACCCAACTCCATGTTATCCCTACCATTCACCTCCACCAGAACCACATCCATCTCAAATATACACTCCCACTCAACTACCTATACCATTGTTTCCAAATCCACACATTGAAGTAGCTCAGCCCACTTACAATGTTGAGGTACAAGACTACCAAAGATCTCCTCTTGAACTAAATGGTATTTACCATAACTCAAGAAGGACATTACAAAAAAGTGATTCTTTTGATGCCATCGAGGGACAACATGAAAAAAAAAAGATTTGAAAGAGAAGATCAAAGAATCATGGGTTGCACTTGATGAAGAGTGGACATCAAAATCAGAGATTGAGAAAGCTCCCTCATGGTTACCATCAAATCCTCCATATATTCAAGAGATCAATCCGCAAAAAGAGAAAGACTTGAAGGTCATGGTAGAAGAAGACATCCAAGATGATACAAATCAGCAAGTGGACTAGAGGCATCAAAAATATATTGAAATATGGTTCTAGAAAGTCACTAAGTTGCAACAATACTCTCTTCTTCAATCGTGCTTAATATCATCTAAGTCAAAGCATTTGATTACTCAAATCCAGGTACATGTCAAAGCATACATTTCAAGCCTACACATCAGTTTCTCTGTCATATTGATGTGCACATGTCTCCATTGGAAGTATTCATATACTTGAAAGTAATTTTGTTTTTCAAGTAGGGTATGGTAGAAAAAAGAAAAAACACAGGTGAAAACCTCCTTCAAGATGCCTCATATTGGCTCATTGATCGAAAACCTCCATGATGTGGTCAATGGGTTGAAAAGAAAGAAAAAAAGAGAAAAAAAGAAAAGAACTTAGGTGAAAACCTCCTTTGAGGCACCTAGGCAGACCTACTAGTTGAAAACCTCCTTTGAGGTGCCTAGGCAGACCTACTAGTTGAAAACCTCCTTGAGGTGGCTAGTAGGCCTAGAAAAAAGTAGAAAGGAAAAAAATAAAAAAATCCTTGCTCCATGTATTTCTTTGATGAATGTAGGTGCTCTCCAACATCTATAAGGAACAAAAACAAGTTGCCACCAAAGAAAGAAAAAATAGGTCAAACCTAGTCAAAAGAAGCCAAATTTTGAATTTCTCCTCCTTTGCTCAAATGCTCCAACAAGGCCAAGGCCATTCCATTCCATCACCCTCATATATTTCCACTATCCACCGATCATTCTCAATCTTTTCCCATTCAGTTTTCTTGCTGTCCTAAAAAACTATAGGAAGGCTTTGTTTAACTACAGGAAATAAAAATACATAGAGCAGAAATTTATTTTTACCATAAATTGAAAACCACGAGTCCATTTAAAAATATGTTTCATGGGGTGATTAATATGGATGATGGTAACATGTCGAAGCCATTTCAGCAAATTCTGATGGACGGTTTCCAAGAAATAGACCTCCATCACCTTCAGCCATTTTTAGTTTTTCTTGAGATCCATACATCCATGGACCAATTTTATTTTCTGGGTAGGTGCATAATGATGGTGGAAACATGCTCAAAACATTTCCAATCAATCCATTCTACTGTTTTGGAGATATGGACAAAACAAGTCTACTACAAGAGGTTGTCCTGAATTACTACAAGAGTTTCCTATAATACTACAGGAAGTTCTGAAAATCTACACGAAAAGAAGTCTGATGGAAAAATTATGATGCAGACCTACTTTGGGATAAGAAAAAAGGACATTAAATTCACCACATCTCAACTAACACCTAGCATGACCATGTCACTCTATGGCCACACCTTCCACTCACTCCAATACCTGTTTACCCTTCAATAGAGAAAGGACACAAACATAAAAAAAGGACAGCTACAATAGCCTATTTGGAAGTAACAGCAGGCTCGAGGCCTAACCTTCAACACCATGATTTAAAGAGGAGAAGCATAACTACAAGCACAATGAAACTCCTCCAGAGCTCAAAAACAATAGAGAAATCCATCACCTGCACATCAACAAGAAGACAACCCATCAGCAAAATAAGATCAACAAAAAATAAAAAGGCAGTCAAGAAGATGTACCTGAGTCATGAGAAGCACAACAACATCAACTCAACAACAACATTCATATTGCTATATGGAGGCTCATCAACTACAAGGGATTCAAAAAAATTTACCACCTCTTGTAGTTCATGCATGCATGCCTCCACAAATCCACAGGTTTATGTGCTCAATGGCAGATCCCATGGTTTAAAGACACCAGAACGCATATCTAGCCTAAAAACAATTCTACAAAAATTGGATGCACAACTGGCCCTCAAAAGTGCTATGATACCACTTGTTATGTAGTTGACCTGTGAGAATAACAGAATGCTAAAAATACAAAAAAATTGCCAGAAACACAAAAATATCACTTGAATTAAGACAAGCTACAAAGATATTTTATTATTTAGAAGTAGATTACAATGTTCACTTGCCTCTTCGAAGGGGAAACCTTTAACAAAGCAGAGCTCAATTACAATACAATTCCATGATTCTCCCATTTATATATAAG
Source organism: Pinus tabuliformis (assembly GCA_031772625.1). Lineage (NCBI taxonomy): Eukaryota > Viridiplantae > Streptophyta > Pinopsida > Pinales > Pinaceae > Pinus > Pinus tabuliformis. Next base: position 1,264,526,953 of record CM062807.1, on the reverse strand, counting down.
ACTATTTATAGCTTTATGACATCCAAAACCTTAACTACTAGTGGTCCCTTGCATAATATAGGTTAACCACGTTATTTATTAACTATGGGCCGTTTGTAACTAAGTTTGGTCCTTTTTCTAATGTGGTTCAACCACTTACAATTATTATTAATGAAAATAACAAATTGTTGGATTTATTGACTCAACTAACTAACTATGACTCTGACTAGGCCCCTTGGGCTTATTACATAAATAAAGGGGTTAGGTTTGGACCCTAACAACTATGTGATGAGGGTTGTTCAGAGTATTGAAAAATAATTATGTAGTGGTCTATGTACAGTGTGTTGGAGGCCTGTTAATTGATGCCTATTTTCCCTAAGTGCTATGGACAAGTAGCAGTCTTGTCACAATAAATGGGATTTATTTTGATACCCTAAGGCTTGACTTTTGGAGTAGCCTAAAGAAGTCAAGTGGGTTGGTTTCGCTACCCTAGTTCACTGGTTTGGTGTTTTACAAATCAAACATAAGAGGAGTCATTGCAAAATTCATAGATCAGTCAAGGAGTGACTGTATATGGGTACATCTAAAATCCCTAAGAAGAGTGATAGTAATAGATGATATGTCACAAAGATAGGGAAAATCTAGAAGGCTGATAACTATTCACAAATGTAGTTGTGAATAGTGAATTTCGTATGCTGTATGCAGTAGCTTTAAGACCTCAAGTAGGGTAGGCATGAAAGGAGCCATGGAATATTAGGAGGAAGATTGATGGAGCTCTAGTTGTGGGTAGGTCCAAAAGACCCTATGTGCAAACTTCTTAATGGAGTTAGAAGGATGCTAGTGGTAATATCAATGAGCCATTTCAGTGACAGAAAAGGATCTGTGATCATTGATAGTGGCAGATTATGGACTTGCAGAACATGGTGGGAAAGAATAAGTCTTCAGAAAAGGTTCTGCAAAATAAAGAAAGGAAGCCTTCTAGTTCATAGGGAGAATCTAGAATAGTGGAGAGCTTGGTAGAGTTGAATACAGGTCTCGGTGGACTAAATTCTTCTAGGAACACCTTCCTCGCTAAGAGGGAGTGTTGAAAATGTTAGTGGGAAAAGGGTTCCTTGATTTGTGCCTTAATCATAGGAGCTGGAACAAGTTCCTTCTTGTGCATGACTCGAGTTCTTAAAAATTATGATATTCCCTATAAATTAGGATGAGTTCCTATCATTTAGGAATAAATCCCTAAAAATTAGGGTGAGTTAGGATGAAGTTAACTAATGTTTTGAAATTGAAAGTTGAGTTCTTGATTTTCTAGTGTGATTTGATTAAGGAAAAACAAAAGTAGTTGAGCTTCTAGGGGTTGACTTGAAATAGGACACATTGCATGAGCAGTTAACTCATGCTAACTCAATCAATCATAAAATATTTCCTTAATTAGAAAACTAACTAATTTTGACCATTTTAAATGCCTTTAAAAGGAGGAACTAAGGTACAAGTTTAATCATTGTCTTTGTGAGCATGAGTTGGTGAGAACAAGAAATAGGAAGCACAAGTTCATGTGTGGATCTAGTAAGAGGAAGAGTGTTCAAGAGAAGTTTGTGCACAAGTTGGTAGAGTGAAATAGACATAAAAAATCTTGAAATTGTTTCAATATTAGATAAATTAGGAAAGACAAGTGTATATTTTAGATTGAAATGGTTGTATTTTGTAGGAGATTAATTGCTTAGATTTTTCTATCAATAAAATTCTTATCAAGCAAAGGGTTTTCCTAGTTGCGTTCCCTAGACAATTTTTTTTTATTGAATTGTGTGATTGTGCTTTTATTTCTTTTCCTATTCTGATGCATCTAGTAGATAAATTTTGTGTTTATGTGAGAATAAATTTTATTTCATATTGCTCATATTAGCATATCATAATTTCATGGCAATTCTACATAAATTGCCTTGGAGCTTCTTCATTTCAACTTTTGAGAGAGAAAGTTCATCCATCACTTATGTTAATTTACCTAAAGCATTTTCTAACACACTCGATACTACAATTGTGCATACATGAATCTTTATATTTTTCTCCATATCTTTGACCTTCTCCTTAAGGGATACCACCTCATTTTTCCTATCCATTAAATCAATCATTAACTACTCTTTTTCTTTCTCCACATGGGATAGTTCATTTTTTGTCATAATGATTGCATTTCAGATTCTGTGCTTTGCATCAAAGTTGTAATTGCCTCTTTGTCATCTAGATCAACCCCTAGTTTGATAATCAATTTTTGAATCCTTCATTTTGTAAATGTAAAGCTCTAGAATTGGATTTCTCCTACTTAATTCTATTTGAAGCCTTCATTGTCAGCCCTACTAATTGTTAATGAATTTGTACTTGGCACTGTACACCTCTCCCTTTTTATTATTTAAATTGATTTTATCATGCAAAGTGATATCATCTACATTTAGATACAAATCAATTAATTTAAATTTAGAGCCTGGAGGAAGTGGCTGAACAATAGGATGTAAGAGGGAGAGTTTCAATTGGCTCCTCTCCAAATACATTATTGAGAGTAGCCTTGTTTGATACGAGGGAGTTGCTTGTATATCCATCTGAGACGTCATATAATTTTTCACCCTAGACTCCTTTCTTCAGCTGTGTTGTAATTCTTCAATGTTGAATTCACTACAAAGGAAGCTCCTTCAGTTTTTGGCATTGCTAGTTCGATAAAACTAAAAGGAGTGGTAAGATCAGGATTTTCCAAGTGCGCTTGAAAACTAGGTTAACAGGATAATTGTTCTCTTAAACTTATTTGAATTTCCTCTCCATCCCCAATCTACATTTTAACTTTCTTTTGCACCTGAACATCTTCCATCTCAATATCTATTTTGTAAACAATATTTCTCTTCAAAAATTTCTTTCACTAAATGAGTTTCAACTTCTAATTTTAAATTGACTGGGAAAACATCTTGATGTTATTTCTTTTCTAGTTTTGGTTTATTATCATGGATAAACGACGTATATTTTATCTCCTTTCTTCTATTTGAAATTATATGGTATGTGTCATAGTGCCATTTCTCACCCACATCAAGTTAATTCTTTCACCATATCCTCAACTTGTTGAAGAGGTTACATGTAATTAACAATGAAAGGACCAACATGTCTTTCCAACTTCAACAATACCCCTTACGAGTTAGAAAGAAAAAAGAAGTTGATATGTATGAAGACTCTGCCTAATAAATGCAAGTGCAAATATCCTCATAGGAAAGAAAATTGGAAAAGATTAAGGTGCCACTTATGCACCATAGATCTTGATTTCTTTACTAATCTATAATAAGTGCTTTTGTTGAGGTATAATTCTCAGTGGTTGTGAATTATTCGGGATGGTATAGGAAGTAGCCATAAACGTAGATAGGAATTGAAAAAATTCCTCATTGTTTGGTTTCTCCCTAATCACATTTGTCCATTTGAATATAGATTTCCATATATTATTAGAATAAAAGAAATTTAATCCCAAATAGTCAATTTTATAAACACGTGTATACAAGAAGAGATATACCAGAATAGAAGGATGTGTGAAGTAGTTCCCAGCTAAAAGTTCTTAAATTGGAAATTTATGACCTTATTCAAATATGAAGGGAGATCTAAGACAAATTATGAATATAGCATAAGATTTAGAAGCCCTAAATCCTTCTTATTCACATTCTCTATATCATCTTCACCTATCAAAGGTAGACTTACAACTAGAATTTCTTGTAGAATTTCAGAAAATATAGAAATAGGGTAATTCTCTATTGTTGGAGAGATTTGGGAACCTTGAGGTAAAATTAACCTAAACAAGGCCTCCTTCCTTTCTTCTAAAATATGGGTAAAATATAGGATAAAATAGTTATCATTGAACCATTTAGGGTTATCTAACTTGGATAATTAAAAACCCTCTCAATTGATTCAAGAATGACTTCAAGAATAGTCTCCCCTGTTGAAGAAATGAAGTAGTTTCTTTGAGAAACAAATGCAGACTCTAACAAGGATACAAATTCACGGAAATGATAGACAATAGGGGTTATAATCTGGTACAGAGCAAAGGATGTAACTCTGAAAGAATCTTCTCCTTGAAGAAAATGACCATAGTTGTTAAAACAAACTTCTATAAAATCTAATGGACAGAAAGGGTCATGGATTTTGTCTTTGGTCTCCATTAATTGAGAAACTTGGGTAGAATTACTACTGACGACAATTTTATGGACTATTTTGGGGGTTTTCTTCATTTTAATCATCTTGAACCAACAAAATGTAAACTATGTACTTAAAATTACCTAGTTAATAGCTAGTACATAATGCTAATGTGGAGGGAGAAAGTATGTGATTGGGCACTGGTTGGAAGGGAATTCTCAAGCCAAAGGATGAAAATGACATGTAAAAAAACATTTTATTCTTTTAGTATAGGCAGGAAAATGAAATTTAAGAATTCCACGAGTACAACAAGATGATATGGACAAGATGATGTGTTGGATGATGTGGTAGGTATGATGACATGAATGATGATTTGATGAAGTTGGTGATGACATGTGACCGAGTCACACTTGCTATAAGTTTGTCTTTGATATAGTGATCAATTGCTTCCTCCTTTCCGCCCCTTTCGATGGATGGCCTCCTTTTAAACTTTGTGCGTTTTACCTTGTCGAAATCACTTGTGATTATGTCCCTATTATAATACATGAAGACCCACTCTAAAGCTACTCGAATTTAGAATGACTTAATAGGGATAAATCAATTTGATTGATTAGTCCTTATTACACAGTATTTTGTCACACCTCCTGCACTTCCTTGTGACATACCTTGAAGTGCCAGAAACATGACCATCATGCAGTGTACTTATTCATATATGTAGCTCATATCCTCCCTAGAAAATTGATTGGAAAATGCATTGAGCTTTCCCCTAAATAAATAGCTCTAAAACCTTGACTTTCAGACTCATCACTCTTATTAGGTTAAAAACCACGATCGTCACTTGTTGCATCATGCGTGACCCATGATGGCGTCACTATGTTCCCTTGTAAACCTACATTGATCCCCAAAAAGGAGATTTTCCTAAAGAGGATGAAAAGATTCGTGATCTATAAGCTTCCAGAGCAGTGAGCTTGAGGTTGTTTGGCATAGATGAGGTTGAATCCTCCCAACTTGGCCTCTTGGTATTATCCCTATGACCTACCTCCTTGAGATGAGGACCTACTCCTATCTTTGGAGAGATCCTAACTCCCTTTCTGAGCCTATATATTCATCTTTTCCCATTCACAAATGGTTGGTCAGGTTAGAGGCTGGTTGGTTTATGTCTATTTGTCGTGCCTAGAGGCTATTCATTAGACTTGGAGAAGGAGTGATTGTAGAGTTCTTGGTTTAGACTTGGATTACCACTCAAGGAGAGCCTTTCAACATGAAGGCTTTGGTTGTAATATTCCCTTTATTTCCTAATACTATACAACTTCTAGTTCATCTTCCCAAAATATATATGTTCATGTATTATTTATCTTAACATTCCTTGATCAGTTAAGTAGGTTGCTATTGGATTTGCTATTGGTTTTTGCATGCTTTGGTTCCTCTTGATCACTTGTGCAGATAGATAAACACTGAGAGAAGCAGGAGAAAGTTCATGACACAATCGGTTCGAGGTCCTCAACAAGGGAAACCAGAATAGCATAAGATTGAGGTAGACCCTCTATTTCATTCTTCTTTTCAGTTATAACCTAGGAAGATGTCTAGTTGATTATCACCTCAGTTTCTAGACCCACTCATTGGGCTAGAGGGACCATATTTGTCTGTAGAGCGGATTAACCTTGTTAACAAAATGGCAACACTGTTGGGGAACCTATGATCTTTTCCATCCAATCCTTCACCCTAATATTTTCACTAGTTTGACCAACCATTAATTTTACGGCTTACCTGCATCAGCTTGGATTTATACCATCACAGATTACTGCCTTAGAGTGCTAAGTATGGATTTTTTCTTATAATCTTTTTAGTTTTTCCCCATATTCCTTGCCCATCATGGGTTTAACCTTCACAGTTGTGATGGCATCACGGTTTCTACCTTTAAAGTTGTGATGAATTTTTTTCTTCATTATTTGGTCGTACTGAGATCATCACTACTTTTTCTATACAAAGTAGTGATGCCATCGCGGGTTTTCCTATGAAAGGTAGCGATAATCGCGAGTTTGGGTATATATGGTAGAGATGATCCTTGAATGTGATAATTTTTTAGTTTTCTTCCTAAGAATCCAGTGTGTCTTGGCCCCTAAGGTCTTTCCCCATCCTGTATGCTTAGATTTTTCAATTTTTTGATTAATTTCCTTGATTAGTTTGCAAAATTTGTCTCGTTGGCTTCGAAGTGAAATCTGACTGAATTCTAGGGTTTCTAGTCATTGGTCATTGTTTTATGCTTATTGATGTCAATGAGATCTTTGCTTTGCTAATTGATTGAGTGTTGTTTTCTGTAAAATTCATTGAAAACATCATTTTGCATTGGTTTTAGCTTGTATTTTGAAATTTACTTTTCATGAAAATGCATTAGATTAGTTGCATTAAGAAGTTATTTTTTGAGATTCGTCATTGAGAATAGATCACATTTTTCAATGATTGAAAGTTAGATGCATCAAATCATTCAAAGCAAAAAGAAAAGTATGATTCATATAAGTGCATCTTTGTAAAGTCAAAATCATCTTTCTTTCGAAAAGTTGCATTTAGGATAGTGAAAAGTGAAAATATTTTTTACTTTTGGCATTGCATTTGGAAGAAGAAAGTGAAATTTAGTGGAAGGCATTTTGCATGATGCATTTTGTTTGATGCATTATTGGTTGAAATTTCTTCCCTTGGTTAGTCTAGCTTTCATGGAAATGACATAGTTGCATCTTAGGTGTTCAAGTGACATTGTATTGAGCCTTAAAACCAAAACATAATATCAAGATCAACTCTAAAATCTATTAATTAATCTAAGGATCATTTGAAACATTAACACTTCATAATTAGTGGTCTAGGCTAGAGACGTGTTCTAATGTCTTTAAAACTTAGCAGTTGTCGTTTGCTCTTGCATTATACAGTGCTATCATGGACTTGTGCTCCCCGTACGGTCGAGTATATAAAGGGAGACCCTTGTAGGTTGCAAACCTTTATCCATAGGAAGTCAAGTATACTGCCATATAAACGAGATACACCGAACACAACATTCAGGAGAGATTCCCTACACATACATCAAGTCCTTGGTAAATTTATTTGCTAAGGTGCATATTGAAATTCACAATTACTTGGTACTTCTTTTTCCTAGAGACACTTGAGTAGTCATTTCGATATTTTCTGACTCTTTAAATTTGAAAATATCATCGAGCAACTTGTCCTTTCAAGCTCGCTTAACCAATGAAAATGACTAGAGTCACCTTTTCATCCATTTCTCGACTCTTAAAACATGAAAAGGCAAAGTTTTTGTTTCAAATTCTAAAATTAATTGACCGTGGAACAACGTCCTTCCTATGGAAATACTCCTTAGTAGATATTAGGTTGATTCAAATGGCAACATTTCCTGAGTCCACCAATCAAGGAAACCCCTCTGATGAGAATCCTAGTCCTTTTCCTTCTTTTTGAAATATTTGTACTCCCTAGATGTTGATGTTGTCCCTTCCTAGATTGATCATTGTTTTGTCAATTTGGTTGTTTTTGACCTTGGTGGTTCCAAGTGTCCAAACTACTTTTCAACCAATTTCTCCCCCACTTGAACAACATCAACCTCATGTTGATCCTAAAGTTGACCCCTTGCCTTCTGCACCTATTTCTTCACCTCGTTCTTCCTCTTTACCTGGTGAAATTCTAGTTTCTAGTAAATAAGAAGCTAAGAAGAAGAAGAAGAAGAGGATGAAGAAGAAGAATAAAAATAAGGGGGCGATCAAACAACTATTTTTATCGATGAAACTAACGAAGAAAAATCTTCCAACGAGACTCAGAAAGTAAAATTCCCTTGCATGTTGTGTAAGGGTGACCACCTTCTTTAGAATTGTCCTAGTATTCCCAAGGTCTTAGAAGTGTGGTCCACATCTTCACATCGACCTTTGTCATTATCCTCTGGCAATTATGCTGGTGACAAACCCTCAAATAGTAACAGTAAAGCTTATGGGAAAAATGGAAAGGTCAAATTTCCGTGTAAGTTGTGCGAAGGTAATCATCCCATTCACCTTTGTCCTCTTATGGATGAAGCTTCCAAAGAGTTGGAAAACCTTACAGCTTCTCAACCTCGTCTTCTAGTTAGTTATCGAAATATTTCCCCTGATAATCCACTAGTTGATCCAATGATTGATCCAAATTCATCTTTGGTCAACCCTACTCTCTATGAAAGTGAGTCTCGTGAGTCTATTGTCGACCAAACATTGGTTGAGAAACTGATAGACTTGACTCCACCTCTTATTGCTTAGGTTCTTCTCATTTCATCAATTTCGAATCAAATGCAGGGAAATCCTCCTATTCTCAAGGTGCATGAGAGAATTTCTTCTGTTCCCATCAAGGAAGAGGGTAGCTCTCATGTTCCTATAACACCCCCTCTGAGTAGTTTGGTCAATTCTTTTGATTGGAGTCGGCTGATAGGATTTCGCCTTTCATCTTATGTGCCTTTCTAGATTACAATACAAACCCACCATATGGTCATACCTAGCACAATCATAGACAAGGGAACATTTGATGGCATTCTATTCTCAACTGCTTGGCAAGCTTTAGGGTCTCCTCAGCTTGTCCCCGTCACCCAAAATATGTTAGCTTTTAACAGAGGAACCATTCAACTATTAGGGATCCTTCCTAAGTTACCTATCACTTTGGGAGGAAAGACTATCTATATAGATGTGATGGTTGTCCAAGGCCCGTTAGATTTCAATATACTCCTTGGTCATGACTATGTTTATGTCATGAGAGCTCTTGTTTCTTCCCTCTTTCGAGTGATGTGTTTCCTACATGAAGGAAACATTGTGATCATTGATCATCTTACATTCATTGGTCCCGAATCAGCTCCCACTCAACCATTATCCCTAAATGGTTCTCATTTTCAAGAAGTCTCACCCCCGCCATAGGTTAATTATGTCGCCCCACATCTACTAATGATCTAGTAGGTGATGTAGTAGACCATGTTCTAGGGGCATTGGAACCCGATTTTTCAACTAGATACCTGGACATGTATCCCTTCTAGAGTGTTGTTCTCCCACATGATGAGAACCTTTTGGAAGCCATGGCCTCTTTTGGTTTTTGATGAGGTATGGAGTAGAGTTCCTTGTCTTGTGTCGAGCTCCTTAAAAAATGAAACAAGGGATGGAAGAAAGTTCCTCATCCTGTGTCAAGATCATTAAAAAATGAAACAAGGGATCTGAGGATAGTTCTTTTACTATGTCAATCTCTTTAAAAAATGAATTAGGTATCTATGAGTAGAGTTATTTTACTTATGTCAAGCTTGTTAAAAAATGAAACAAATCCCCTTCCAATTCAAGTCTTTGATTACATCTCGTAAAATTCCAGTCGAGTCTTTCATTTGATCTCGTAAGTCAACCTTCATTCCAACCACCTATTAGTAACCTATATTCTACTTAGGTGAATGAAATGAAGCTCAATGGGGGGCATGTAACCTGAATTGAGTCATTATGCTAGGGGCATGCAAACTTATCCTGAGCATAGTTTATCATTGTTTCAAGCTTGTGTAAAAATGAAACCAAATCCAAGCATAGTTTTCTCCATATTTCAAGCTTGTGAAAATTGAAATCACCTTCAAGTATACTCAAGCATAGTTTTTGATGTTTCAAGCATGTGTAAAAATGAAACCATTCCCACTTTACATCTCGTGATTGCTATTTTTATTAGCCGATTTTTGTTAGATGAGCCTTGGTTCTTTCATTCCATCGTCACCATCTCTTTGGCTGATCGCACACTTTCACTTGGTTGTTTTACCCTTGCTTGAGGAAAATTTGTGATGAGTGGTCTTATTAGCCAGCCTCTTGACCATTACATGTTTGAGCAGTCCCATCATTACCGGAACCAATTTATATCCTTTTTTACCACTCACTCTTCTGGGAGGATTCATCTTTTAGCGCTTTTCAGACTCCAAAAATATGAAAAGATTGTCAAGTACTTGTCATTTTGAACTCATTAAAGTAAATGAATCAACGTCGCCTCAATATATGTTTACCCCTTTTTCAAGCTGAGATTGGCTATTTATGAAAAAGTTACACCTTAGTCGAACATGGCTAGGAGGTTCTCTCGAATAATATTTTCTACATTTTTAGATTGAAGAGACAAATTGCGAAAAGGAACCTGGTGGAGTTTTCTTTTTTTGTCTCTTTTTTAAACTTTCTAAATATGAAAAAGATACCAAGTTATTCTTCCATCAGACTTGTTAAAATTTTTAATACGAAAGACTTGTCACCATGATGAGACTGAGTTTCTCCTTCCTAGGGCTCGTAAAAATTACTAGGATGGATTCATCCGAAGGATGAACTTATATGACAAGCATATGGTATCCTCTTCAAGATTATGTAAAACTAAATAGGTACTCACTAAAAATAGTGGGGAAAAAGTGAAATTGAAACATTTGTTGTATGGGCAGCATGTCACTCTTGAACATGACACTCATATGTTTCTCGTGTCAGGTTTGGGACATCCTCACTTATTCACTTGTCCTTCCGAGTTTGGGTAATCCATTTTTCCTCTCATTTGATTATTCCACTTCATCATTATGACCCTTGGTCCTATGTTGAGTCAAATTATGCCACACTCCAAAGTTGTGTCACTGATATGTTCAATAAAAGTCCAATGTGAAGTTAATTACCTATACATTGTCTGACCTTTTGCTACAATCTTGGATCTTATTCATTTCACTCCACTTTATTCCTTGTTTCGTGTCGATGATGGGGGACTCATTATGACTCTCATTTAACGGGTCACTTCCTATTGACTTCAACTCATTATTCGGGAAGTTGACTTAGGAACTCCCTTTCAGTACCTTAAAGCTTCCATGCCTTAATGGCAAGTTCTTTGCATCTGACGACAGGTCTTCATCATTGGCTTTCGATCGGGTGATTCCACGAGTGTTAAACTTTAGCTTCATTTATCACATTCACATATTGTACTATCATACCTTGAGCGCCATTGTCATTATGGGTGGTTCCTCTCGTGCCTGTTAATGGTCTACATCAATGCCCAGTAATCAGGTGATTTTCTAGCATGTTCGACTGAAACACATTCATTTGCATGTTAGAGTTCCTACTTTTATCGAGTCTGGATGGAGCACAAGACCCTGAATCTTATTTGATATGACTTAGGCTGCGTGGAGTTATATGTTATTCATGATTGCACACATGTTTCTTTTATATAGATGGCTATGACCATACCATGGGACTTTATATTTATGATGATCATTATATATTGGATGGCTGCGTCTATACCTTGGATCTTATATTTATAGATGATCCTTCTTATTTGGATGGATATGCCCATGCCATGGATCCTTTCATATAGTCCTTATTATTCGGATGGCTACACCCATGTCGTAGATTCATGTCTTGATCTCGAATATGTATATGTATATGTGTCCTTCATTAGCAGGCCTCCTCACAGCGTGTGTCCTCATCCTTGCAAAATCTCACAAAGCATCTCATCCATCACTTCCCATTCTACCTTCATGCTTTAGGGGGCATCTGTTACACAATATTTTGTCACACCTCCTGCACTTCTCTGTGACATACCTTGAAGTTCCCGAAACATGACCATCATGCAGTGTACTTATTCATATATGCAGCTCATATCCTCCCTAGAACATTGATTGGAAAATGCCTTGAGCTTTCCCCTGAAAGAATGGCTCTAAAACCCTGATTTCAAACTCATCACTCTTATGAGGTTAAAAACAGTGATCTTCACTTGTTGCATCACACTTGACCCATGATGGCATCACTTTGTTCCCTTGTATACCAACAATGATCCCCAAAAATGAAATTTTCCCAAGGATGAGAATCTTCATGATCTAGAAGCTTCCAGAGCAATGAGCTAGAGGTTGTTTGGCATAGATGAGGTTGAATCCTCCCAACTTGGCCTCTTGGTCTTATCCCTATGACCTACCTCCTTGAGATGAGAACCTACACCTATCTTTGGAGAGATCCTAACTCCCTTTCCTAGCCTATATATTCATCTTTTCCCATTCACAAATGGTTGCTCAAGTTAGAGGTTGGTTGGTCTATGTCTATTTGCACCCTTATGCTAAGCTTGTGCCTAGAGGCTATTCATTAGACTTGGAGAAGGAGTGCTTGGAGATTTCTTGGCTTTGGCTTGGATTGCCACTCAAGGAGATCCTTTCAACATCAAGGCTTTGGTTGTAAGCTTGCCTTTATTTCCTAATAATATACAATTGTTGGTACATCTTCCCAAAATATATATGTTCATGTATTATTTAGCTTCACATTCCTTGATGAGTTCAGTGGGTTGTTATTGGATCTTCTATTGTTTTTGGCATGCTTTTTTGTCTCTTGATCAATTGTACAGGTACATAAACATTGAGAGAAGTAGGACCGAGTCCATGACACAAGCGGTTCAAGGTCCTCAACAAAGGAAATTAGAATAGCATCAAAATGAGGTAGGCCATCTCTTTCATTCTTCTTTTCAATTATAACTTAAGAAGATGTCTAGTTGATTGTCACTTCAGTTGCTACACCCAGTCATTAGGCTAGAGGGATCGTCTATATCTATAGAGAGGATTAACCTTGTCAACAGTCTTGCATCATCATTCCTCTTCTTCCATGTTTTGAAATTTGATACTCCATCAAGTTTGTTTCTTTCATTACAAGAGGGAACCATTTGCGCAAAAAAATTGGACATAGACAAAATATTTCTTCCTTGAGACATATTTTCAAGGGGTGATCTTCAAATTTCTTTCTTCACCAAACCTCTAATACCATGTTGAAAATTCAAGTGCAATAGAGACTAGCACTAATTTTTGAACATTATAATTAATTCCGATGTTTTATGCCTTATAAACAATAAACTGTTAGCATTATGATGCATGTGTTGTACTTGATGGCAACCCACTTGTAGAAAAACAACTCACTTGTATATGGTAACTAGATGAATCTATAGGAGAGATATCATATGGGGTAGAATGCATGGCAATTGTGTTTGCAGAAGTGAAAAAATGCAAGGAAGTTCAAAGGAATAAATTTCAGAAGTTATATGGAAAATCTCAGTGTAACAGGTCTATTCAGAGGTAACATGGCATTGGCACAGAAGAACAAGAAGATGGAACTAAGGGCTACTGATCAAGAAGTTGAAGGAAAAGGATGGCGTAAAGCAGTTTAAGATGCATACGTAGGTCCACTTAGTCAAAACAGCGTATACACACTAGTTCACAGAACAAAAGTAGTGTATACGTATGCATGCACTCTCACATAAGGAAAAGCATGTATGGGATGGAAAACCAAGGTTTTGGTCCTAGGTATTGGTCCTAGGTTTTGGTTTGAGGTATTAGTCTGAGGTATTGGTATGAGACTTTTGGTTCGAGGTATTGGTCCGAGGTTTTTGGTTCAAGGTTTTGATCTGAGGTTTTCGTCCGAGGTTTTGGTCTGAGGTATTGACAAAAGATCTAAGTATATAAGAAGGAGAAGATCAAAAAGCTAAGGGAACAAGTAATGAATATCTTATGAAGTGTTAGATCAAAGGAAAATATGCATGTTATGGGTTTCTGATGCTTTGCGTGATCTAGACTAAGTATGCACCTGAGTGTTTGATGATGGATGGGATCTAATGATGGATAAGGATCATAATGACTTATCATTATGTGATCTGACAATGGATAGGCTAGCACATATTTTATCCTTTATATGTGATGATCTGGGTATATCTGAAGTCTAGAATTGCAGTGAAGTTATAAGTAAGTATTTGTAGATCATACGTTTGTTCGCTTTGGTGAAAGTGCGTATACATGTTGGTTCGGCTCTTCCAAGTAGCGTATGAAAAATAAAAGCATGGTGTTCAGGGATGACTGATCTATCATATCAATACTATTGTTTTGCTGCATTTTTACTATTGTTTGTCAATGATGTCTTCTTTGGTTTGAAATTAGAACTCAATATATAAGGAAATTGAGTCTGATTGATTGATTGATTGAGAAATAAGGGTGATCCTTGTTGCTATCTATTTAGATCTCTGTAATATGATAGTTGATCCAGATTTAAACAGGAACACAAAAAATTACATAGATAACCATAAACATAAAGATGCAGCCGAAATATTACTTCATTTCATTAATGTAAAATACTAAAATATGCTTACAAACATAAATGGAACTAAACCAACTAGGGCGATGGTAGTGTATCTCTGAGAAGAGATGTGGCGGCTACATGCCTCTAAATTGTGTTACAATGAGGCTCGAAGGCCTATTTATTGCTGAGAAACAATGTAAAACCCTTCACATCCCAAAACCTAACCCTAGAAGATGAAATGCCAAAATATGGGCCCCATTTTGGGTAAGTTGGTACATAAACTTTCCAGGGTCGTAACTTTGGCACCCGATCTTCATTTGATGTGTACAATGGCTCATTAGAAATATCTATCCAAGCACTACGAGTTTGGGAAGAGAAAAATCAGTCCATGGACCCATGTTGCTCCCATATATCCCAAAAAATGTCGTTTAGAGCCTCAAAACAGCTCTGGAAGTTTAGGACCCGAAAAACTGCTAAAAATAGTAAATTGGGATACAATTACAAACTAAAAGAGACAGTTGTGGGGGTCCAAATGGGATAGGTGGCTGGCGACCAACATCCACCTAGATCATGCATCCCCCCTTAGGAAGCAATGGTCCCCATTGCGTTGAGTTTCTCCATCTACTAAACGTGGTCCCTCGTGAGCTGTTCTACAACCCCTGATGTGTCTAGTATTGGTGGGAAGCATGGTCGAGGGTGGTACACAATGAACACTTGGTTCAAGCAAAGGAATTGAGTAATGTTGTGCTCCAAAGAATTGTTTTCCACAACCTTGGTAATGCTATAAGGACCATGTCAGAGTGGTATGAGCTTCTAATGGGCTCTTGTAAGGCATTCTTTCTGCATATGTAACCAAACTTTGTCCACCACCTGAAACTTGTGTGCTGCCCCTGTGGGCGAGGAGAAGTTATTCCTGTGTTCTTTCATGTCTGTATCCCTCTACTGCTGCTACTGCATGGAGGAACCATTCACAGGGGTCATGGATGTGGCGATGATATTCCCCTTACTTTGGGAGCGAACTAGACATAAAATGAATTTCCTAGTTTGGGAGACGATCTTGCTGCATTTCTTAGCAGAGATCAAAGAGGTGGCGGTATGTGGGGCTACCTCTGGTATCCTGTATAATGAATTACCCAAAGTAATAATAACAATACAAGGCCTTGACTCATACACAACATGTCGCCTCCACAACTATGGTCGGCCAAATAGTACATCAAAAACATCTAAAGGTGCAACATCACACAATACCTCATCTGTGAAGGGTTTGATGTTGTAGGGAAGGCGACATTGTTGGCGAACTCGGAGATCTCATCTCTGGTGAAGCCACCCGATACGATATGGCTATGGGTGTGGTGTAGTCGGTAGGCCCAACTGCTTCACAACCTCTGTTAAAATGAGGTTCTTTTGGTTGCCACTATCAACAGTGAATTGCACCGGTGAACCCTTAACCCACATCTATGAGTGGAAAAGACGCTCCCCCTCCCCTGAATCCTTGGGCTCATTCTTCTTAATATTGGTGGTGGCAATAGTGACACTGGGCTCCGCATCAATGGTCTTCTTCCCTTTGCTATTCCCCTTGTCGGGTTCTGACTCAGGGTCGGAACATGCATCTGATTTGGAAGCCTTCAACTCCGCCACCAATGACTGCTTGGTCTGGCACTCACTTGTGTTATGAGTGGGGATCTTATGGAACTCACACCACTTTCCTGTGTCCCTCTTCAACTTCGTGGTGTTTTTCTTTTCTTGTGACTTAAACAGGTTGTCTTGGGTTACCCCACCTTGGCTTTGTCCTTTGGTCTTCGGATTCGTAGATCCAAAGTCTCGCTTCTTCTGTTTAAACTTCTGCTCGATCTTCATAGCATATCAGTTTGTCGTGCCGAGCGAGGAGATGTTCAGGAACTCCATCTCTTCCTTGATGTATCTATGTAGGCAGCCACAGTATTTGAGTACCAAATGTAGCTCAGAATCCTTGATACCCAGCTGTGTGCGAAGGGTATGAAAAATGTTTGTGAATTCTAAAACATCTTGGACCCTTGCCTATCACAGCATGGTCCACTTTATGTATTTGTCCTTGTAGCTTTTGACAAGGTAGTACTGCTCCTTGATGGCATCGCAGAATGAATTCCAAGTGGGTGTGGCTGAAAATAGTGAGCCCATACTTTCATCCTTCTAATCGCAGTAGGTTTCCCACTAGTCCTTGACGTGGGGGGCTGCTTTGAGAAGAGCGAAAATAATCTTTTCCCGACTGGAAAAATCATGAACAGAAAAATAACCCTCTAGCAGATTTAACCATTTATCGATGACATGTGCATCTATCTGACCCTCAAATATTTGGGTTTCAAAATTAACTTGTACCTTAAACAGTGTGGCATTTCCAGATTAGCTGTTGGAAGCCGATGCGTCACCCCTGGGTAGCCACTGAAGGATCTAGGAAAATTTTTCCGTCATCGCGTTCCTTTGTCGCTCGAGGGCTTCTTCGAGCAAGATTTCGATAGGATCTCCTACCCATCATCTGCCATGGGAGGTCGTCATGGTTTGCAAGGCGGTTCTTGCTAAGATTTAACCAGATCGAGCCCTAACTCCTTATATTCCGACCTCGTTGGGGACATGCAAAGAAAAACAGAGAAAAAGTAAACCGCTCTTATACCACTGATTTGGATTTAAATAGGAACGCGATAACCATAAACACAAAGATGCAGCAGAAATAATACTTCATTTCATTAATGTAAAATACTGAAATATGCTTACAAACAGAAATGGAAATAAACTAGCTAGGTCGATGATAGCTTATCTCTGAGAAGAGATGTGGTGGCTACATGCCTCTGAACTATGTTACAATGAGGTTCGAAGGCCTATTTATTGTTTAGAAACAATGGAAAACCATTCACATCCCAAAACCTAACCCTAGATGATGAAACGCGAAATTGTGGGCCCTGTTTTGGGTAAGTTGGCACATCAACTTCCCAGGGTCATAACTTTGGCACTCGATCTTCGTCTGACACGTACAATAGCTCGTTAGAAATATCTATCTAATCACTCCAAATTTGGGAAGAGAAACATCACTGCATGAACCTATTTTTCTCCCAAATTTCCCAAAAAACATTGTTTAGGGCCTCAAAACAGCTTCGGAAGTTCAAGACGCGAAAAAACTGCTAAAAATAGTAAATTGTGCTATAATTACGGAAACTGAAAAACTGAAAGAGAGAGTTGTTGGGGTCCAAATGGGATAGGTGGGTGGCCACCAAAATCCACCTAGATCATTCCTCCCCTCTTAGGAAGCAATGGACCCCATTGCATTGAGTTCCTCCATCTGCTGAACTTGGTCCCTAGTGAATTGTTCTGCAACCTCTGATGTGTCCAATAATGGTGGGGGTGGTACACAATGAACACTTGGTGCAGGTGAAGGAATGGAGGAATGTTGTGCTCCAAAGCATTGTTTCCCACAGTCTTGGTAATGTTGTAAGGACCATGCCAGAGTGGTCTGAGCTTCTGATGGGCTCTTGTAAGGCATTCTTTCTGCATATGTAACCAAACTTTGTCGCCCACTTGAAACTTGTGTGGTGCCCCTGTGGGTGAGGAGAAGTTGTTCTTGTGTTCTTTTATGACTGTATCCCTCTTCTACTGTTGCTGCATGGAGGAACACTTCCTGGGGGTCATGGATGTGGCGACAATCTTCCCCTTACTTTGCGAGCGAACCAAAAAGAAAATGAATTACTAGTACGGGAGACGATATTTTTGCATTTCTTATCAAAGGTCAAAGAGGTGGCGGTAGGTGGGGCTACCTCTGGTATCCTGTATAATGAATTACCCAAATTAATAATAGCAATGCGAGGCCTTGACTCATACACAGCATGTTGCCTCCACAAGCATGGTTGGCCAAATAGTACATCACAAACATCTAGAGGTGCAACATCACACAATACCTCATCTATGAAGGGTTTGATGCTGTAGGAAAAGCGACACTATTGGCGAACTCGGAGATCTCGTCCTTGGTGAAGCCACCTGATACTATACGAATGCAGGTGTGGTGTAGTCAGTAGGCCCAACCGCTTCATGACCTCTGCTGAAATGAAGTTCTTTTGGCTGCCATTGTCAATAATGAATTGTAGTGGTGAACCCTTTACCCACATCTATGAGTAGAAAAGACGCTCCCCCTCCTCTGGATCTTCGGGCTCATTCTTTTGGACCTTGGCGGTGGCAACAATGACGTTGGGCTCCACATCAATGATCTGCTTCCCTTTGCCATTCCCCTTGTTGAGTTATGACTCATGGTCAGAACATGCATCTGATTCGAAAGCCTTCAACTCGGCCACCAGCGACTTCTTGGTCTAGTACTCACTTTTGATATGAGTGGCGCTCTTATGGAACTCACACCACTTTCCTATGTCCTTCTTCGACTGCATGGTGTTGTTCTTTTCTTGCGGCTTCAACGGGATGTCTTGGGTCACCCCACCTTGGCTTTGTTCTTTGGTCTTCGGATTCGTAGATCCAAAGTCTCGCTTCTTCTATTTAAACTTCTGCTCAATCTTGACAATGTATCAGTATGTCGTGCCAAGCGAGGAGATGTTCAGGAACTTCATCTCTTCCTCGATGTATCTGTGTAGGCAGTCATGGTATTTGATTACTAAATGTAGCTTAGAATCCTTGATACCCAATTGTGTGCGAAGGGTATGAAAAATGTTTGTGAATTCTAGCACATCTTGGTCCCTTACCTCGCTTCATGGACCACTTTATGTATTTGTCATCGTAGATTTTGACAGGGTAGTACTACTCCTTGATGGCATGTCCGAATGAATTCCAAGTTAGTATGGTTGAAAATAGTGAGATCGTACTTTCATCCTTCTACATGTAGTAGGTTTCCCAATAGTCCTTGACGTGGGGGGCTACTTTGAGAAGAGCAAAAATAATCTTTTCCTGACTAGAAAAATCATGAACAGAAAAATAACCCTTTCGCAGATTTAACCATTTATCAATGGCATGTGCATCTATTTGACCCTCGAATATGGGGATTTCAAAATTAACTTGTTCCTTAAACGATGTGGCATTTCCATAGTAGTTGTTGGAAGCCGATGCATCACCCTTGGGTAGCCACTGAAGGATCTGGGAAAAGTTGTCAATCATCGCATTCCTTTGTCACTCGAGGCTTCTTCGAGCAAGATTTTGATAGGATCTCCTGCCCCCTTGTCTTTCTTTTCATTCACCATGGGAGGTCATCGGGGTTTGCAACGCTGATCTTGCAAAGGTTCAACCAGATATAGCCCTAACTCCTTATATCTCGGCCTCGTTGTGGACATGCAAAGAAAAACAGAGAAAAAGAAAACCACTCTGATACCACTGATCTGGATTTAAACAAGAACACAAAAAATTATATAGATAACCATAAACAAAAAGATGCATCGGAAATAATACTTCATATCATTAATGTAAAATACTAAAATATGCTTACAAACAGAAATGGAAATAAACCAGCTAGGGTGATGGTAGCTTATCTCTGAGAAGAGATGTGGTGGCTACATGCCTCTGAACTATGTTACAATGAAGCTCGAAGGCCTATTTATTGTTGAGAAACAATGGAAAACCCTTCACATCCCAAAACCTAACCCTAGACGATGAAACGCCAAATTATGGGCCACGTTTTGGATAAGTTGGTACATCAACTTCCCGAGGTCGTAACTTTGGCACCCGATCTTCATTTGATGTGTACAATATCTCGGTAGAAATATCTATCCAAGCACTACAACTTTGGAAAGAGAAACATCGGTCCATGGACCCATGTTGCTCCCAGATTTCCCAAGAAATGTCGTTTAGGGCCGCAAAATGGCTCTAGAAGTTCAGGACCCGAAAAATGCTAAAAATAGTAAATTGTGCTACAATTACTAAAACTAAAAAACTAAAAGAGACAGTTTTGGGGGTCCAAATGGGATAGGTGGCTGGCCACCAACATCCACCTGGATCAACAGTAGATCTTCATAATATCACTGATTGGTACAGTTTGTGGTTCAAATGTTTTATGATTCAGTATCTTTAGAGGTGTACATAGGTTGGGCTAAAGGAAGTGGCATATACATGCAGGTTGGCTTCATTGAAGGAGCATATACATTCTAACACATTCCTTTTGAGGTTAAAATTAGTTATGGTTGTTGATGCAGTGATCTAGGTTCAGATCTATGTACTGGTTATAATGATATGTCTATTCTAGTTGATTAGTTTAATTTTGAATGAATGGTTGATTAAGTTGTGTCAGAGGTTCAATGATTGTTTGATTCAGTTGTGATAGAGGTTCAGAGGTTTCAGTGATTGATTGTTTCAATTATATAAGAGATTGATCATTGAGTTTCAGTGATTGGTTGATGTAGATGTATTTGATGGTTGTATTGCAGTGGTGATCAATTTTGAGATTCAATGTTATCAATCGGTTTAGTATGAAAATTTGATGAAACACGGCCTTCATATTGTAGTATTGTGTACCAAGAGTATCCAGTGTGAAAATTTATGAAACGTGGTCCCTAGAGGATACTAAGGGTTGGAGTTGTTATCTCCTAAAATAAAATTGTCAATTTTATTTCATTAGGTGATAGAAGGTCTTTTTAGGAAAGAGTTTTATTTAATTTTTAGACTCATTTAATTGAGTCTTAAGCTTGTAATCATGTTAATAAACTTTCTAGTCAACTCATTTTTGAAAAATCAACTTTCGATAGCTAACCTACATTCTCAGCAGACCTCTTAGCTATTGAAATCGCAGGTTTTTCAAACGATAAACTGCTTTGGAAAACTCAATTTTCTCAGCCGTGGAGAGGCCGTTTTACAAGCTTAAATAGTCGTTTGACAACTAGACATCCTAAGCTATATAATGGTACTTTTATATCCACATTTATAGCTTAGGAAGGTAGTAAAAGGTCCCCCTCAAGATGAGGCAACGTTTTTAGAAATGTGGCATTTCTATTGTGCTAAGTCATCATGATTCCGAGTGACTGAAGGATCATTTTGAGAAAAAGTTGGAGGCTTTTGTGCCTAAATGTTCAAAGAACAATAACCTCTTTGGGTTTATCCATAGGTGTCACAGATGTGGAGAACCGAATCCATCTCTGATCCCCATGTTTTCAACAATCTAGCCCAATTTTTGTGGCAGACAGTTTCAGAAATTGATTGTAACTGATTGTTATCTTCGATATTTGGGAAGATTTCGACCTCATCCATTAGATCCCAAGAAATCTGTAGCTATTGAAGATTATCAAGACCATTTGTACAAGAATTGACCAGTTAAATAGGATCTATTCCTATCTATTTTAACTTTTCTATTTTAGGTGTTTCAAATCCATTTTTATGGGATTTTGACTTTGATGTAATGGATATAAAGCCTATAACTCTAAAGATGAGAAGGGTTCGACTTTGGAGACTTTTCATACGTCGTAACCTCAAGCTTCTCATTTTCATATTAGTAATACAAGCTTCTTTTGCTATTATCTATTCATATTTACATCTTCCTATATGTTCTTTGCTTGCACCTAAATATATTATTCATGTTATTCCTATTTGTCTAATGCCAGATAATTGTCACCTTATCTTTGCATTGATGAATTATAATTGCAAGTTTCATTTACGTTTTGTAATTTTCCATTCATATGTGTTAATGTATGATTCTGCTGGTATAGTAAGGATTCTTCATACATCCACTTATTTATAAACCCTATGAACAATAGTAGTTGAAAGCCTTGTCAATCTAAGAGTGTTTATGTATGTCTTGAGTGAATAAGATTTGATTCAGTCATCCGAATTGATCCAAACACATTCCCATAATTGAGAGAACCATTGAGGAATATTTATATGTTACCATGCATCTTCAAACTACAACCTAGAAAAGTTTCCTGGAGTGCTAACATAATTGGCGTCGTTGCTGGGGAACGACGATTGAAGCTCAGCTTCCCTGGGAGACGAAAAAGACCAAACTTTGATGATAGACAAAGTCTAGATACTATCTCGGTTGTAATCATCTATCTAGCGACTCCACTGGGGGACAAATCTATTGGTGACTCTAGTGGGTAATTTTCGCTCAGTGTAGGAGGCATACTCGGTGAAATTCTCAAAAGCCACCAATTGACCCAATACCTGATGCTGAAAAGATCATCAGAGAAGGAAAAGAATTATAGAAAGGAGCTTCAAGTTCAGAATCATCTCAGTCTAAAATTGAACGCCACTTAGCTTACATTCATACCAATCTTCCTGCTATTGAGCTTGCTATACAAGAATTGTCATCAAAAGGAGAAGAAAGCTTTGCAAATTTATTATCTGGCTTTTATAGAGCTTGTTACTCTTTATATTCTTCTTTCATTGTAAGTCCAAAGAAACATTCCCCTCCTATCCATCATACTCCCTTAGTCATATCAGCTCCTCCTCAACCCTCGGTTTTTCAAGCTTCCAATACTTTCATACCTACCACAGCCATAGCAGCACCACAAGCACCTGCCAAGATAGAAAGAATCATAGTTGTTAGGTATGGATCATTAGTATTTCCCACTCCCTTGAGTGCAATGCCTACTGGAAAATATCAAAATTACATGCCTACGTTTGCAAGGGTAGAGGGGATTACAGCTAAAGAACATCTTGAATTATTTTATAGCTATGCTGACAATTTGGATATTAGTGAAGTTGATGTATGGATGAGAGTTTTTGTTCAAAGCCTAGATGGACAGGCTAGGAAATGGTTTATAGAATTGACACCAAGGTTTATAGTAGACATTGAGGTTTTAGATGATGCTTTCCTCAAGCATTGGGGAGATAAGAAAGATCTGCTCTACTACCATGCAGGATTTATGAATTTAAAGAGATAAAGTGGTGAGTCATTGCCTAGTTTCAACAAAAGATTTAACCGTATGTACAATAAGACACTAGCCGAGGTGAAACCTACCACTACATCCGTAAAACTCACCTATGCAAATGCCTTTGATGCTAACTTTTTTTTATTGTTGAGAGAGAGAAGATGTGCTACCTTGGCTAACATGCAGGATGCGGCATTGGAGGTAGAATAAAATATTATCGCTGTAGAAAAACTTAAGGGAAAAGCTGATAGGAGAAAACAGAAGGATGAATCCTCATCATCTTCAGATCCTAAGATTGATAAAATGACTAAGATGATAGAGTCATTAACCTCTGAAATCTCCAAATTGAAGATTAAGAATCAACAGCCTGGAAGAGGAAGAGGTCTTAATAAGTTTGCTCCTCGGAACCCAAATACATATAGGAGAAACAATGAGCAGTTGCATATTTTGAGAAGAAAGAGAAACACCAATGAAGATCAAAAGGTAAAGGCACATTTCCAAAATGCAGTAATGGAAGAAGAGCGATCTGAAGAAGATGACGAAATCCATTCTCTGGAAGACAAAGGTAGTGCATCCTTATTGACCTTAGTTGCTTATGAAGAGTCATTATTCAATGACCAGATTAGTCAAGAGTGGGATGATGGAGTTGTTCTACAGGTTGATGATCAACACAATTATAATCTTAGGTCAAAGACAAATACTACCAAGTAAGCTCCTGTTTAGAAAGTTGTTGTCCCTGCAAAACAGCAAGCTAGTAAGTAGCAAATTCCATCAACTGATCCAATCATCCTCAAAGCTCCAGCTCATGAGGTAAGAGGCTTTGACAAGATTTCTTCTCCTTCAGTTTTGAAGTAGAAATTCAGAAATTAAAAATACATATACCTCTGGTTGAACTAATCAAGAATGAGGCTTTCAAAAGAATTAATTTCAAAGCCCTCGAACCTAAAGCTACCCAAGCCACTACTGATTATTTCAATCTACAAGATGACAAAGCAGTTGTTGTTCTCAATCCTATGGTTGAAAATTGTGATGAAAACTCCCCATCATTTTATGTCTCTTTAAGTATCCATGATAAAATCCTACACAACTACCTTCTAGACATAGGAGCTAGTCATAATCTAATGCCCAAGGCTGTCATGGATGAGTTAGGTCTTGACATCACCAAATCTTATCGTGACCTATTCTCTTTTGATTCTAGGAAAGTAAAATGTCGGGGACTAATCAAAGATTTAGCCATCAACTTGTGTCAGTTACCCATGAAAGCATGATGATGGATATTGTCGTAGCAAATGTGCCTCCCAAATTTGGCATGTTGTTATCTAGAGGTTGGAACAAGAGATTAGGGTGAACATTGCAGAATGACCATTCCTATGCTACTGTTCCAGTTTTCAGAGGTCAAAATAGGAGATTGTACAGAGAGGCTCAATTGGCTTACATCATTAGTGATGAAAGGAATCCCACAAATCACCCCATTTATTTTGTTGACACTGATTTTGGAGCTTGTATTCTTCAGATTGAAGAATCCCATTTGTCCTCTATGCAGGTTAGAAAACTAGTTTGTCAAATTACAGAGAAAGAGGGCACACCAATTTGGGATATGTTCTTTGATGGAGCTTGCTCTAAGGAAGCTACAGGAGCAGGTGTAGTTCTTGTGTCATCCACAAAAGAAGTCATTCATTTATCTTTCGAACTAAATTTTCAGGTCACCAATAATATAGCAGAATATGAAGCCTTGATATTGGGATTAAATGCTTCTAAAGAAATGGGCATCAAAGGTCTCAAAGTGTTTGGGGATGTAGATCTTATCATTCTGTAAGTAAACAACACTTTCCAGGCAAAGCATCAGAGGCTAAAGGCATACAGAGATGAGGTATGGAAGCTCAGGGATTCTTTCAGTGATTTCAATATTTCTTATATCCCTAGAACAATGAACCAGCTGGTTGATTCCCTTGTTGTATCTACTAGCAGGTTTATTCCTCCTTTACCTCCCAAGTTGACTTATGAAGTTTAGGTGAAAATATAGACCATCTCTGCCTGATAATTTCAAATACTAGAAAGTATTTGAAGATGATGATGAGATTAATAGATTTCTTCAAGTCATTGATGAGTTTTCTGAAATGCACATTGACCAAGATAATGAAACTGTTGAGGAGTCCAACAAACCCAAGTTGAAATATAAAATTGGTCAGCATAATATTGTTCAGTTACCAAGTAGCTATATACCTAGAGGTTTAGTGCCTCTAGAGAAACTGTTTGATCATAATGATGTACCTTGTAAACCTATCAAACAATAAAATGAGTCTATTGTTCGTAAACATAAAATTGGAAGTCAAGCTCCTCCAAAGTTCATAAATCTGTCTACTCAGTTGTCTTTTGCCCAAAGTTCAGATTATTGCACCTAGATTAAGAAATTTGCTGATGGTTTTGCTTAGGAGTATAATGATCTTAAAACCTATGACACCAACAACATTCAGCATAAGATTCCCCTTGAAAAGAACACCATTCCTTTCAGGCAGAAATTATGGCCTATGAGCCCTCTTTTATTTCCTTTGATTGAAAAGGAAATCAAGAAGCTTTTGGATGCCAAGATCATAGTTCCACTAAGGTATTCAAAGTGGATAACCAGCCTTGTGATAGTGAGAAAGAAGAATGGGGAAATCAGGCTTTGTGTTGACTTCAGAAATATGAATAAATGTTCTAAAAAAGATAACTACCCCCTGCCTAAGATGGAACACTTGCTGCAAAAGGTTTCAGGGGCCAAAGTCATGTCTTTCTTAGATGGATTTTCATGTTATAACCAAATTTCTGTACATCCTGATGACTAGGAAAAGACTTCCTTCACTACTCCTTGAGGTACTTTCATGTACTCCAAAATGCCTTTTGGAGTAATGAATGTTGGGGCCACCTTTCAGAGGGTCATGGACATAGCATTTGTGGGAGACAAGGACAGGGTTGTCCTTATTTACCTTGATGATATTACTATATTTTCTAGCAGTCACAAAGATCACTTACAACATTTGAAAAGAGTGTTTATGAAGTGTAGACAATTCGGGATTTCTTTAAACCCAAAGAAGTCTCAGTTCTCTCATGAAGAAGGTAAACTTCTGGGACATATTTGTTATAGACATTTTTGTGCCTTACAACATGAAGCATGAAATGCCCATAATCTAAGGGATCCAAAGTCCCTAAACATTTTGTTCCTACCCCTAGAGGAACAAGGTCAGAAAACCACAGCACTAAAAATCAGTTCTCCACCTGAAAACACTCAAAAACAAGCAATTTCGGGATCATGTCAACTGCTCCACTGAGCATCTGCGCTGAATGTCAACTGCCCTTCTCTGTACCTACGTTGAATGTCAAATCCAACAAAGGCTACTTGCGCTGAGCGAGATTGGACAAGTGGCACAGTCATTCTTCAAGGTGTCAATGCCCAGGAAGCTTCCAAAATGACACTTGGATGAGGGAATTCGCCTAGTGATGAGTAATACGTTCTTAAACTCCAAGTGGAAGCAATGATCTCCAAGTGGACTCAAGAACTGAAGTATAACTGGAGTTAGAGAGGACACTAGTCACACATCAAGCTGACTCATGCTCTCTCCAAAACTCTATATAAGGATCTCTACCCTATGAGATCAGGAGGCTGGAATTTTGTGACTGTAAGGAAGTACTGTTGGTTTGAGTTTAGAGCTATTGGGTGATTTCTTTGAAGGAGGTGAAGAGGATATTTCTTTCTGCTGGGAGGTGTTGCTGGATTGGACCTCTTATGGTTGTAACACTCTCAGAACTTTACTTCTTCCATTAATAAAGCATTTGAGGTTCTTCTATATGCATGTGTCTCAATGGTGTATTGTTATACTTGTGTATTTGATTTATTCTAATCCTTGAATCAATTATGAATGTATGCTTCTTGTAGTTTCCCTCTCTTTCCTTTTTGCAGGATCTTTGTGTAGCTGGGCCAGTGAAAGAGCAAGGAGCTGGGAGCAAGCAGCAAGGAGAGAAGATTGGATCAACCATTAGCGAAAGACATCGGTTAGTGGACCTCTTTCTCCCCTATTCTACTTTCATAAAGAAGAAACCTTAGATAGATTTGCTTCGGTTGTTGCTGAGGTACTATCACCCTTAGAGTGGGATAGGGTCATTCCGTATTGGATACTTTTCCCTACAACAAATTGGCGACTCCACTGGGGAGCATATCTTGTTGGTTGTTTGTGTTTTTGCTATTCATTTCATAAACACAGGGAGTACCGAATCGAACTGCATTTGGATCTTTCAAATGCAAAGTAGAGGGCAGCTACTCTAGCTCAGTTTCTGGGCATGTTTATGATTTGAAGAGCTGATCCACAAGGACTCTGAACAGCTCTTAGTGATAGATTTTCATCCTCCTAATTACCCTTTAGTGTGTACTTGACTGATAGCTTCTGATTTGGCCAAAAACTGTGAATTTTTTAGCGATCTGTGACCCGAAAACCAAGAGAAACGAAAGTTTCGTTCTTCAGTGTAGGCTGTGTGAAGGTTGTCTGCATTTCAGCGCAGTTCCCGAAGGGGCTACCTGCGCTGAATGTCAAACTGACAGTGACCTGCGCTGAACTAGTCTTGCCTTGTGCTACTGGGGTTTCCTGCTGTTTCTTGCCCTGTTTTCACCCTTGTTTTTGCAGCCTGTTGCCAGTCAATGTACCTATCTGAAAACAACTTTCCTTGCCACTATTCCGCCTCGGTTGTATAAAGAAACTGTACTTGTTCTTTTTGTATTTCTTACATCATTTACAGTTTCCCATAACGAAAAGCGAACTAGTCTTGCTGTGGCCTCTTAGATCCAGAACTGTGATAAGTGTCGTAGTGATCTTAAGAGTTAGTTTGTTTTCTTTTCATAGCTGATTGATTTTTTTTTTGCTTTCGTCATATGGTTTGAATTTGTATATTTCTAGTGTCGAAACAAGTAAATCTTAAGGTGTCTTTTGATTTTGGACAAGCTTGTTTGCTTTCACTTGAAATTGAATTCAAAGTTATACAACAGCTTTCTTTTTGTAATACATCAACATTAAGAAAGAGAAAAGAAATACCTGCATTGTGCATGTGCATTTTGACAGTTTGCATGTTGATTTAGGGAAAAAGTGCATTAGTGTGTGCTCTATGATCTGTGTGAAAAGATGATGTCTTTCTTTTCCCTCAATAGTTAAGATTTTCAAAGTTGAAAGATTGAAAAGCTTGCTTATCATCTTAGACTGCATTTAGGAAGTTGTATATACATCTCGTGGTGATCCATAAAGGCAAACTGCTAAACAAGATCAACTTAAAATGAATTGAATTTACATAACAATGCTTTGAAACATAACGCAAACACATAGAGGTCTAAGCTAGAGATGTGTTCCGGCGTCGTTAAACGTGATATCTTAGCGTTGAGTAGTTGGGTGATTCCTCCACGATGAAGCGATAAGTATCAATACGGACTTGTGCTCCCACGTACCGTCGCGTATATATTGGGAGACCCCTATAGGAACAAAGCCTTTATCCTTAGGAAGTCGTGTCGGCCGCCCTACTGATCGCGATGCAGTGAACACAGCATTCACGAAGATCGACCACCCATACCGTAAAACATATTTTGTGGTTTCGCGAAAGGTTTGGCACACCCTCTGCCTAGATCTCCAGAGCAGTTTCTTTTGGCCTTTTTCAAACTCTATAACTGAAAAATTCCATCCGAGCATTTGTCACTTCGGGCTTGTTAAAACATCGAAGGAGACTAGAGTCATCTTTAGCTTTTTCTCGACTCTTAAAAAGTGAAAAAGCAAGTTGTGTCTAAAGCGTCGTTATAAAATTCATTTTAAACGGAACAAAATCACCTCTTATTCCTGCGTTGATCTGTAGGTTGAGAACATGGAACGCCCCAACCAAGGAATTCCACATGACGGAAATCCTAGTCCTTTCTCCTCTTGGGGAGAAGTTGGTGCGACCCATATGGCCACATTGTCACTTCCAGGATTCACAATTGGCCTGCCAATTTGGCTATTCTCAACTAATGTAGTTCAGAACACCATGGTTCCTGAGTAGTCGAGTCAATAGTTAGATCAGTCTAGAGCTGCCCACCAGCCTTCGACTTCCTATAACTCTTCCTCCAATCCCTCGTCTTCGCAAGGTAGAGCCGGCAAAAGCCAAGCTCCCATGGAGAAGAAGGAGAAGAAGAAGAAAGAGAAGAAGAAGAAGGAGCCTAAGGCGACTGGGGGCAAGCAAAAGACATCTGACAAAAATCCGCACCCAGCACAGACCGGGCCTAAATCGCCATGTGTCATATGTAGAGGAGACCATTTCCATAGAGATTGTCCCTGTATTCCTCGGATACTAAGGGATTGGTCCCCTCGTTTGCACAATTCGGGAGCATCAACCTCTGATATCCATGTTGAATGCTTACCGTCATCCAGCAGAAGTGAAGGATCAAGACAAAGAGGAGGAGTAAGATCCCCCTGCAGACTGTGTGAAGGCGATCACGCCATCCACCATTGTCCCTTCTTAGATGAAGCGAAGAGAGTTTTGGAAGATCGTCTGGTTTCACCGTTAAGACTTCCTCCTGGATACAAAAAACTCGTGCCAAGTCCTTTGTTGGTTGAAAATACAGCTGGCCCGCTCAAGTGGTCAGCTGAAGCGCCAGTCACTGAAAATGAACCTACTGAATCCAGACCAGACGAAAGTCCAAAGGTCGATATGGCAGTTCACCCAGTTCTCCCTTCAGAAGTTTCATCTTCAAATGACACTGTCACTGAAGATTCGTCTTCAAATGACACCCTCACTGAAGAGAATAAGGATGACACCATCCAGATTCTTTTCATCAACACACTCTGATGAGCATCAGGGCAATGCGCCCATTCCTTTATCGCAGGAAGGAACATTGTCAGGGTCATACCCGGCCGTATATTCGGTCCCACCACCAAGCAACCCGGTTGTATCCTTTGATTGGAATCAACTAGGCAAACCCCGTTTGCCAGCCAGTATACCATTCAGAATCATTGTCCAAATCTACAGGATGGTAATGGCTGGCACTATCATTGATGAAGGGGAATCTGTGAGTATCCTTTCCTCTATTTCTTGGAAAGCACTGGGTTCCCCGGCGCTTTTGCCTGAGATAAGAAATCTCTCGGGTTTTGATAAAGGAACCAGTTGACCATTAGGGATCCTCCCCAATGTGCCTGTTACATTGAAAGGGAAGACCGTTCAAATGAACGTGATGGTCGTTCAAGGACCCTTGGCTTATAACCTACTCCTTGGACGAGACTATATATATTGCATGGGAGCAATAGTCTCCTCACTCTTTAGAGTAATGTGTTTTCCACACGAAGGAAGAATGGTCAAGCTCGTAGACCAACTTTCATTTCCGGGATCACGCATCGCAAATAGTCAAATACCAACCCTGAATGGTCTATTCACTCAAGAAATGTCTCCGCCCCCAGTCCTCCATCCCGATGAGTGCGAGTGATTCGGAAAGATAGGACTGGAACCCAGGGGGCATGCATCCTGGTCTGCTTTAGGCAGAGAAAACCTTGGGTATAAGGTAGAATTTCCACGGAAGAATATGACTAGTCCATACCCCGTCCGTGGTTGGAAGAGGGGTTGTTCTAGAACAAGATTCTTTTGTCAAAGTTACGTGTTTGACAACAGTCATTCACCCTTGTCTATTTCGGTAGACATTGCCGAGGAAGTGTTTTGTTTGAAAGATTAACGAGACAATCTTTGGGTAACCTGAAAGAGGTAAGCCTCTCTCGATTAAAACAAATGTTTTGGCTAAGGGTAAGTAGAGGTAACCTTGAAACTCTATTTTATACCTGGGGGCATGCGACCTTTTGGAGTGCAAGCAAGGGACGACTATTTATTTTTTTAAATTTTTAGGTCCTCCCTTTAAACCTGTAGGTCTAACCCTTTAAACTCGTAGGATTAGCCGTTTCCGAACTTGCACAAAGAAAGGATGAGAGGGAGCATAGCTTTGGTAAGGCGCAAGCTCTATAAAAAATGGAATCTTTCAGGAGACATTCTTATCTTATGACTGGTATATCGAGCATTTTTAGCATAAAGTTCATGCTCGTTAAAAAATAAACGCAAGATCTGAGCAGTTTTAACGAGGTCTTCATGCTCGTTAAAAAATAAATAAA
This sequence comes from Pinus tabuliformis, assembly GCA_031772625.1. Classification (NCBI taxonomy): domain Eukaryota; kingdom Viridiplantae; phylum Streptophyta; class Pinopsida; order Pinales; family Pinaceae; genus Pinus; species Pinus tabuliformis. Next base: position 1,264,495,795 of record CM062807.1, on the reverse strand, counting down.
AGCAGTGAGCAATGTTTCCTCCAGAGTTTAAGCTCATTTTTATCTAAAAAAAGAACCTATCCCGGTAAATAACCTCTGTGATCATAAATTTATCAGCCATAAAAAGCCTTGGTCGTGTTTGCACCTGCCACCTCCACCGTCATTTGGCCAATCGTTCACCTCCATATGATTGTTTACCCATTTTGAGGAACAGCTGCGAAGAGTGATTTCACCTAGCCATCCTTGTGACACTGCCGTGATTGGAAAATTCCAACCTGTACCTGGAATCTGCTGCTATCCCTGTTTATCACTCGTTCCTCAAAAGACGAGTCTTCTTTGAGCTCTTTTCATTTGACTCGTAAAATATGAAAAGTTGGCCGAGTTTTGGCCTTCCATCTCGTTAAAGTAACCGGAAGAGCTATCCCTCCTCTATATTTTAATCTTTTTGGACCTGAGGGATTATTGCACAAAAAGGTCGAGCGCTTGTTTTGTTCGGCTCGTTAAAAGTACCGAACACTCATCCCTTCTGTATTGTTTTATACTTTTTCGGACTTAAGGGATTAGATGACGAAAAAGGAATTTTGGAGTTAACTTTTTGTACCTTTTCAGACTCTCTAAAAATGAAAAGGACCGAGTTTTCCTTGTCGTTAGACTCGTTAAAATGATTAAATAGCGACAAACTTGTCTTTAGACGAGAACGAGTTTCCCTATCGCTAGGCTCGTTAAAACATAGCGATGGGCTTGCCTGAAGGGCAGGTTATAGAACAAGCATATGTTATCCTCCTCAAGCTTGACAAAAATAAAGAGGTACTGGTCAGAAATGACTGGGGAAAAATTGGGAGAACCTCAAAGCTTTAATGGTAGCAAGTCGCTCTTGAACATGACACTTTTCCTCCGTACCACATCGGGTTGGGTTGTTTCATTCACCGGTCTCATCACCATGGTCTTCGCCAAACCATCCATTTGGGGTAATGCTACCGATCCATCGCATCAGTGTCGTTATATGTTCAAGAGATGTCGTTCAGAAAGAGTCAACCGTGTCCCATCCATTGCCATACATTATCCTTCATCCATCCATGATCGCCACCCTGAATTATATGTCACAGATTGTATTCACCTCCACTAAAATCATTAGCTCCGTTCCGTGTCACTAATGTGGGATTCATTAAGGCCCTCCTTTGACGGATCGCTTCTTGTCGACTTCAGCTCATTATCCAAGAAGTTGATCTAGGAACAACCCCTTCAGTACTTTGAAGCTTGCATGCCTCAATGGCAAGTTTCTCACTTCTGGAAACAGGTATACATCAATGACCTTCGACCAGAAGATTTTGCGTGGTTTTCGACGCCAAGTCCTCTATTCACACCACGTGAATTGTACTGCAGTACCTTGAGGGTCATTATCATTATCGGTGCTTCCTCTCGCGCTTGTTAACGGTTTTCATTATTGACCGGTAATCAAGCGATGTCTTTCCATGTTCGGCTTCAGCGCAATTCTCACATGGATCGACTTGTACTTAGAGTGAAGATCGAACGAGTTTGAAGACCCCGGATCTAGTTTCATCCATCCGGGCTGTGATATATATTCAGGAAATATAAAAACATTTGTCATGTACATCATTGCAGCAGATGATCATCCTACTCAAAGGATGATAATTTCAGCAGAGAATTATCAGTCTACCATCAGACGATCGTCTGTTCTATGTACCAAAATGAATTTATAAAGCTGAGCATGGGAATGCCCGCCTCAGCTAGATCATGAAAGAAGAATGAAAAATAATGTATTGTATTGTATCTTATTACAGGTCACCTCTCAGCGATTGAATGAACTTCGGATCCTCTGGATAAAGCATTTCACCCGATAAATGACCTCATACTTTAGGGGGCAACTGTTATAGACATTTTTGTGCCTTACAGCATGAAGCATGAAATGTCCATAATCTAAGGGATCCAAAGTCCCTAAACATGTTGTTCCTACCCCTAGAGGAATAAGGTCAGCAAACCACAACACTAAAAATCAGTTCTCCACCTGAAAACAATCAAAAACAAGCAATTTCGGGATCATGTCAACTGCTCCACTAAGCATCTGCGTTGAATGTCAACTGCCCTTCTCTGTACCTGCGTTGAATGTCAAATCCAACAAAGGCTACCTGCGCTGAGCGAGATTGGACAAGTGGCACAGTCATTATTCAAGGTGTCAATGCCCAGGAAGCTTCCAAAATGACACTTGGATCAGGGAATTCACCTAGTGATGAGTAAGAGGTTCTTAAACTCCAAGTGGAAGCAAGGATCTCCAAGTGGACTCAAGAACTGAAGTATAACTGGAGTTAGAGAGGACACTAGTCACACATCAAGCTGACTCATGCTCTCTCCAAAACTCTATATAAGGATCTCTACCTTATGAGATCAGGAGGCTGGAATTTTGTGACTGTAAGGAAGTGCTGTTGGTTTGAGTTTAGAGCTATTGGGTGATTGCTTTGAAGGAGGTGAAGAGGAGATTTCTTTCTGTTGGGAGTTGTTGCTGGATTGGACCTCTTATGGTTGTAACACTCTCAGAACTTTACTTCTTCCATTAATAAAGCATTTGAGGTTCTTCTATATGCATGTGTCTCAATGGTGTATTGTTATACTTGTGTATTTGATTTATTCTAATCCTTGAATCAATTATGAATGTATGCTTCTTGTAGTTTCCCTCTCTTGCCTTTTTGCAGTATCTTTGTGTAGCTGGGCTTGTGAAAGAGCAAGGAGCTGGGAGCAAGCAGCAAGGAGAGAAGATTGGATCAACCATTAGCGAAAGACATCGGTTAGTGGACCTCTTTCTCCCCTATTCTACTTTCATAAAGAAGAAACCTTAGATAGCTTTGCTTCGGTTGTTGCTGAGGTACTATCACCCTTAGAGTGGGATAGGGTCATTCTGTATTGGATACTTTTCCCTACAACAATATTGTTTCCACTAAAGGTGTAAAAATTGATCCAGCTCGAGTTGAAGCAGTTCAAATATTATCTATTCCAAGTAAAAAAAAGGACATTCAATCTTTTCTTGGTAAGATTAACTTTGTCAGAAGAATTATTCCAAACTTTGCTGAACTAGTAAATCACATCACTTCTATGTTGAAGAAAGGATTAGAAATAAAATGGACAGATAGTGCAAGAAGCTCTTTTGAAGCCATCAAACAGGCTATCATGGAAGCTCCTACTCTGATAAATCTAGATTATACCAAAGAGTTTTATATTTTATCTTTTGCTTCTTATGATACACTTGCAACAATTCTGTTATAGAAAAATGATGAAGGGATAGATCATCCAGTGGCCTTTTTCAGCAAAACTTTGAGGGATGCTAAACTGAGGTATGGTATTATTGAATAACAAACATATGATCTCATCAAATCTTTAAAAGCATTAGGAGTTTATATTCTACATTCCAAGGTTATTGCATATGTTCCTTCAGCCTCATTGAAGGATGTTTTAACTCAGCCAGATATTTATGGAAAGAGAACTAAATGGATTGCAAAATTCATTGAGTTCAACATAGATGTGAAGCCCACTAAGCTTGTCAAAGGCCAAGGCTTGGCCAAGCTTATCACTGAGGAAAATTGCAACTTGTTAGGTATTAACTTTATTGGTTTAAGTTCAAATGATGAGAAGATAGAGAGAACAATAGAAAATCAGGACCACAGTTGATATTTGGCTGAAAATTTAGCCACATGTGAATGGTATTCCAACATAGTTCATTTTTTGAAAAAATTAGAAGTTCCTCTAGGGCTTAGCTCAAGTCAAGCTCGAGCCCTTAAGCTCAAATCGATAAAATTTTGCATAAGAAAAAATATACTTTATTGGAAAGATCCATCAGGAATCCTTTTGAGATGTCTAGACAAAGAACAATCTTTGGAAGTCATGCACCAACTTCATTCTAGAACTTGTGGAGGTCACCACTACTGGAAGACTACGGCCCATAAAATTCTAAGGGCTGGATGTTATTGGCCTACTCTCTTTTCTGATGTATGTGCTTTTGTCAAATCTTGTGACAAGTGTCAGAGGTTCGCAGGGAGACAACAGCTAAAATCTCTGCCCTTAAAACCAATACATGCCAATGGTCCTCTCCAGCAGTGGGGCCTGGACTTCATAGGTGAGATCAATCCACATTCTAGTGGTCAACAAAAGTGGATATTGGTAGACACTGATCACTTTACCAAGTGGATAGAGGCTATACCCACTAGAAATGCTAATCATCAAGCTATTATGAAGTTCTTGTATGAAAATATTTTTACTAGATTTGGTTACCCAAATAAATTAGTCCCTGATAGTGCTGCAACTTTCAAAGCAGATGAATTGGTTGATATGTGTGAATCAATGGGCATTCAGTTGGAACATTCTACTCCATATTATGCTCAAGGCAATGGCCTTGCAAAATGATCTAACAAGAGACTTGTGAGGATCATCAAAACATTGTTAGAAGCCAATCAAAGGAGCTGGGATTCGAAGTTGAAGATTTCCCTTTGGGATGACAAAGTTACCAACAAAAAGTCAATAAGAACTTCTCCATTTAAGTTGGTTTATGGCACTGATGTTGTTTTCCCTATCCAGCTAATTCTCCCTGTGGCCAAATTATTTCAAGAAGAACAGGATGAAAGAAACGAAATGGTGAGGAGAATGAATAACCTAGTTGAATTACAACAGATTAGAGAGCAACTAGTTGAGAAGTCAAAAGTTCATCAAAAGAAAATCAAAGAAACCTTTGACAGGAAGGCAAAAGTGGATGATTTCCAAGTTGGTGACTGGGTTCTCAAATGGGATGCATTGAAGGAAAAGAAAGGTAATCATGGTAATTTTGACTCCTTATGGACAGGTATGATTGTCATCGCTCAAATTCAGTAGAACAATACCTTTATTCTGCATAGTCTAGAAAGAGAAGATGTTTATGGTGGCCTGGTCAATGGGTGGTTCTTGAAACTTTAATTCATTTAAGGCTTTAAAGCCTTGATATTTTAAATATGTTTTTCAATTTTTATTTTCTATGAAAAATAAACTCCATGCCCAATATTTTCACAGGGAGGCTTTCATCCCCAAAAAGAGCCAGTGTTATCTCTTGAAATAAAATTGTCAATTTTATTTCATTAGCTGATAGAAGGTATTTTTAGGAAAGATTTTTATTCAATTTTTAGAGTCATTGCATTGAGTCTTAAGCTTGTAATCATGTTAATAAAATTTCTAGTCAACTGATTTTTGAAAAATCAGCTTTCAATAGCTAACCCACATTCTCAACAGATCTCTTAGCTACTGAAATCACAGGTTTTTCAAACGATAAACTGCTTTGGGAAAACTCAATTTTATCAGTCGTGGAGAGGTATTTTTAAATGCGAAAATAGTCTCTTGACAACTAGACATCCTAAGCTATATAGTGGTACTTTCAGATCCATATTTAGAGATCAGAAAGGTAGTAAAATTTCCCCCGCAAGATGAGGCATCGTTTTCAGAAACGTGGCTTTCTACTGTGCTGAGTCATAATTTTCAAATGATGATTCTGAGCGACTGAAGGATCATTTTGAGAAATGGTTGGAGGCTTTTATGCCTAAATTTTCAAAGAAAAATAACCTCTTTGGGTTTATACACAGGTGTCACATAGGAGAAACGAATCCATCTTTGAGCCCCATTTTTTCAATAGTCTGGCCCAATTTTTGGGGCAGACAGTTTCAGAAATTGATTGTAACTGATTGTTATCTTCGGGATTTGGGAAGATTTAGACCTCATACATTAGATCCTAATAAATCTATAGTTATTGAAGATTATAAAAACCATTTGTACAAGAATTGACCAGTTAAATAGGATCTATTCCTATATATTTTAACTTTTCTATTTTAGGTGTTTCAGATCCATTTTTATAGGAACTTGACTTTGATGTAATGGCTATAAAGCCTAGAACTCTAGAGATGAGAAAGGTTCTACTTTGGAGACTTTTCGTACTTCATAATCTCAAGATTCTCATTTTCATATTATTAATACAGCCTTCTTTTGTTATTATCTGTTCAAATGTACATCTTCTTTTCTATTCTCTGCTTGCACCTGAATATCTTATTCATGTTATTCCTATTTGTCTAATGCCAGAAAGTAGTCCTTATCTTTGCATTGATGAATTAGAATTGCAAGTTTCATTTACCTTTTGTAATTGGCCATTCATATGTGTTAATGTATGATTTTGCTGGTACAATAAGGATTCTTCATACATCCACTTATTTATAAATCCTCTGAACAGTAGTAGTTGAAAGCCTTGTCAATCTAATATTGTTTATGTATGTCTTGAGGGAATAAGATTTGATTCAGTCATCCAACTTGATCCAAACACATTCCCATAATTGAGAGAACCATTGAGGGATATTTATATGTTACCAGGTGTCAGGAGGAAAGAGTCGATAGTGCGGACACAAATCAACCTCCCTAGGAGCTTAAGACTCTCTAGTGACAAACAAGACAAACAAGAGCAATCCTTCTCTAAACATGCATTTACTATATAAGAAATCAAGTGTTTAGATCCTACCTGTAGTCCCACGCTGTTGTAGCAGTCCAGCTCCGCTGATCCGGATGAGCTCCTCGTTCACTTTGAAACCTGCATCCACTAACAATCAAACGATTAAATAACACTTGATAATCTCATAGAATAAAACATGTTTAACATATAGACCAAGGAGTACATGAAACAACTCATAAATAACAAGTTATTGAGAAGAATGGACTCATTTGCATTAATAGGTAACAAAAGGAACAATTACAACCTGAGCCTTGGTGTTGTGCAAGTTCCTCCCAGGGTCCATCAAGAGTTCTCCTTTACTTTGACAAAGCTCACCCACTTCCAAATAGAACAAGCAAAGATGGCAATCTCTCCTCACAAGCTTCTAAATGGGAGTCCTAATTCCTGCAGCATCTACCCTTAGAATTGTTTAGCTTTCAACCTCCCCTCCTTCTGGCCCAATGCCTGTATTTATAGTGCTCAAGAGGAAGTTAATCAGGTCCACCATCAATGGGATAATCCCCTCTTTGGATGGGATAGCTCCTCTCTTGATGGGATAAGTTCCTCTTTGGTAGGGGTACATGAACCATCTCGAGGCGCTCAATACACGTCGAACAACCTTCTAGAATGCTCTAGAAATGACCACAAGTAACTTTTTAAAGATGAAACTTGCGCATTTTGACCTTTACAGGAGGACGCACCTGCCCCTTTACATACAGAGCGTCCAAGGACGCAGTTATTATGAACATTAGGTGCGTACCCGCAGGCAAGGTTGAGAGAACCTGCGTACCCAGAGATAAATTCATTTATAAAGACTTTTCTCTCTTTTTGGAGTTTGACATGGAGAGCAGAGGCTTAAGACTTGCCCAGGAGGATAGCATGACTGTTGATAGAGCCATACTAACTGTACTTAGCCATGGTGACATTTTTTAGTGGAACAGATTTCCCCCTAAAGTGCGAAGCCTGTAGTAGATTAGGGTTTTGTAAATCTAGGAAGGGTGAAGCGCTTTATCATTTCAAGGATTATCTCGTGGAGAGCCTGGTCAGAACCTGCAATTTTCAACACAAAATACATGTATAAGATTATATCATCACTGAGGTAGGCATTCCCATACTCAGATCAAAACTTTAACTAACAGACTAACTACTCTGATACAGGAATGATCTTGTAGTACATCATAATCATAGACTTTTGTAGACACAGTATGGGCGCAGCCATCTGTTTATGATTAGTCTACTTAGACAGTGAATACAAAACTCCTCGCAACCTGGATGGTGGAAACTGGATCCAGGGTCTTCACTTCTGCTTCCCGAATTGGTACGATTCTATCCATGCGATTAAATGAGTTGATGTCGAACATGGTAGAAACCACTTGATTACCAGTCAATGATGTAAACTGTTAACAAGTGTGAGAGAGACCACCAGTAATGTCAATGGTTCTCAAAGTACCCAGTACAATCCATGAGATGTGAATGAATGAGTTGATGTCGAACATTTCACGGAGTCCTTCGATCGAAAGTCAATGATGTAAACTGACGTCAAAGGCGAGAAACCTGCCATTGATGCATGCAGACTTCAAGGTACTGACGATTTCTAAGTCATCCCTCTAGATAATGTGTTGATGTCGATAGAAAGCGACCCGTTGTAGGCAAGCCCACAACACGAAATCATAGTTCAAGTTGAAGAAATATTGTTGTAAGGACTGACTCAGGGATGGTCAAAATGGATGACAAGTATTTTGTAGATGAAAGTTTTTCTTGCAGACCTCTTGAACACATAATGACACGACAGATGGCTTTGTGATAAATAACTCAAAGTTAATCCCCGGAACCCGGCTGAAGACTTTCAAAGTGGTTTGATCAACTGTGAGGCAAAGGATTTCCCAACCCAAGTGAATGAAAAGTGTCGTGTCCAAGAGTGGTAATAAAGTTTCTTCTGAGACAAAAGATAGCAAATAGGCTCATTCTCCTCTCTTTTCCCCCACCATTTCTGGCAAGTACCTCTTTATTTTTAACAAGCTTGAGGAGGATAACATATGCTTGATTATAAGCTCATCCTTCGGATGAGTCCAACCTAGTTTTGATTCGAACCCTAGGAAGGAGTGGTTCGTTCCCGTTTGTAATTGAATAGGTCCTTTACTGTGAAATGTTTAACGAGCCCAGTATAGGAGAAACTCGACGTTTTTCAATTTTAGAGAGTCTGAAAAACTTAAGAAGACTCCAAGTTGAACTTTTTCGTAGATTTGTGTCCCTCAAGCCCGAAAAAGTATAAAATAATACCTGGGGGAACCGCTTGATCTTGCGACCAAGGAGTACTTTCATAATTAGTGCCACTGACCTAAAAAGTAAAAATCGATCAAGGACACGTCGTTTTATTTCCATATCGAGTTTGAAACGACAAAAACCCGGCAATCTTTTCCTGATTTTACGGTCAGAAAAGAGCTATAAGGGGACCGTCTTTTAATTCCGTTTTAACGAGTGTAAAAGAAACGCTCGGCAATCTTTTCATATTTTAGGAGTCAGAAAAGAGCTTAAAAGATGACTCTGATATTTTAGTTCGTGAAAAATGACAATTTTCCCTCTAAATCCCTTTGTCCTGCACAAAAACAACACATTACTCATACCTGTTTAAGATAGGCAAAAATGCATTGAAAAGTATCCTTCCATGGTGAAAAATGAACAAACCTAGCATTCACTCATCCAAAAAACCTATAAAAAGACTTTTTACCATGTCATTTTTACCATTTTACTGTTGAGGTTGAAAAAAGGGCTTTTGGCAAGAAACTTCCCGTGGTTGCTGCGGAGAATCCGACCGTCAGAATCGAACGCCGTCTCTTCCAGGTATTTCACAACATCCCCCTCTTCAATTTCATCCGATTAAAAGTTTGTTTTAGGTTTTAGTTTTGATTTTTGGGGGGTTTTGGGTTTCAAAAATCGCTCTGCGGGGTACGCAGGTGCCCTAAGGGTGACCTGCGTCCCCCGACTTTTTCCCACACAGGAAAAAGGTCGGGGGACGCAGCCCACCTTCAGGCCAGCTGCGTCCCGACGCTCTGTGTCCTGAACGCGGGGTGCGTCCCCCGCGAAAGGCGGAATTTGAAACCCCAAACTCCACAATCAACCATTTGAATTTTCCTAAATCAATTTTAATCTTTGTTTCTTGGTGTGTAGGGCACTCACCATGTTGGATTGGAGAGAAAGAGAGCACGAGGACGTTGATTTAGCCGCAATTAATCATCAACCTTCCATTGATGCCCTAAAAGCATGCGGACTATATAAATACTGGGCCATACCTGGCATGAGGGCTCAGGTGAGATTCTTGGAGTGGCTAGTTGAGAGATGGAACATTCATGAGCAATGCTTTTACATCGGAGGGCACCAGCTCGAGATAGAGCCCTCTGACATATACTTTCTCACTGGCTTGCCAAATAGGGGTGAGCAACTCAATCTAGCCGGGACTAGGCCGGGTGGCCAATCCCTTGCTAGTCTCCGGGCAGATTGGTGCATACCCAATGCACACCATGCGAAAGGCATAGAAATCAAACACATCTCTCTGCGTGAACTCAAGGTTATAGCTTTCACGGTTACCAGAATTTGCGGCTCAGCCACTTTACATATTGCCACCAGGTCCCAAATGCGGATGGCGATTGACTGTTTCCAAGGCACCATTTTCAACTGGTGTGATGTTGTGTGGGCCAATATGAAGGGCCAACTGACTAGGGTAAAGAACGGACAACTGAAGACCTTTGGATATGGGCCTCTAGTTGTGAGCTTTACCTTAGAGAGAATTCTGATGCTGATCCCTCAGCACCTCACTGTTGAAATCTTGGGTCCTTGGTAGCCAAAGCTGATACGATGGGTTACGGTGATGGCCCGGCATCCTGACGAGGGCGCGGCGGTTGTTCGATTCCCTGATAGTTATTTTCGCTGGTTAGAGGATCAGGTTTTTTCGATCCAGGTCTTTCCGTATGCCGGAGTAGATTTTCGGGGTGATCCGAACATGGTTCTTCCATAGGGAGAACAATGGGATGACAGAGGTACTTTATTTTTCACAAGTTTTCAAATTATATATATATTTTTTTGTTTTTTATATATATCGTCTCAAAACTGACAATAAAAATTTTAAAATGCAGATGTTGGTCCACAGCGCCCAGCCAACCTCCGGCCTTTTGAGAGGAGACATCCAGTTGCACCGGTACCGGCTCCACAGGACGCGGCTGCAGAGTCACTAGCTGAGTTGGAGCAGGATCTAGAGCGCCTGACGGTGGATATACCTGAGACTACCATAGATGATATTCCTATCAGACTTCAGCGCTATGTAGTCGCAGTCCCTGGGCCGTTTAGGAGGTTCTTGTGTAAGGTAGCCCGTGCAGTGGTGTCGTATAGAGAGCACCACCAGTGATTGGCTAGTCACTTTGTAGACACATATGACATTTTTGACTTTTTGTACTTATCATTTTGCCGATCATAAGGTGTTTTTCAACCTATGATCGAAGACGATGTATATTTTTTGACACACTCCTATCTATATATATATCATTATTACCGGCTTATCTTGTTTAACATATGTGATGAAATGCTTTTAAATTTACTTGCATGATTATCGTAAATGTCTGTCCAACATTCGAGAAGCAATTGCATCTGCTAATGTATTTAAAGACCTTGGAATATGCTGATATTCAATGTAATCAAATTCACGTTCCAAGAGACGCACTCTCAAAAATAACCTTAATAACACAGGATTTCTAATGGCATATACTATATTAAGATGTAATACAACAAGTTCAAAATCTAACCTCACTATCAAACGTCGAATTCCAAATGAAATAGATTCGGATAATAATTCAACCACTGCACTGTATTCTGCAATGTTGTTCGTTGTTTGACCGAGGCTTACCCCATGCATAGAAACTAACTCGTCAGAGGGCGAATAGATAACCCAGGCTGCGGAAGAGATATTTCGTGTACTACGACAAGCACCATCAGCAAATCCGATGTATGTTTGGAGAGGTGTCGACATCTGCAATATCAAGAGTAAAACCAAGATAAACCAGAATAACGACGAAAAAGACACTCTCTAAGCAAAGCACACTGACTAAACTAACAAACATACTAGCTGGAAAGAAAACCTAACCTAACTAAAAATTCTCCATACCCACCATTTAAGCAAAATACCTCTTTAGGTAAAGTCCATTTCTGGGTTTACCCAAAGAGTCCCCATCAAAATCTACCAGCTCATAAGCCCCTTTTGCTAGCTTTCTCTTTACAATGTAGGGTTCGTGCCACATAGGAACGAATTTTCCAGCACCTAGCTTATCGTTAGCTTGATCATATAATAGCACTAGGTCTCCCTCCGAAAAACTTCGAGGAGTCACATTTCTATCATACTGAGCTTTCATTCGGTTCGCGTGAGTCTCGATTGCCAATGTAGCATCACGTCGAGTCTCATCTAATTTAGCTAAGTATAGTAAACGCTTCTCCTCTTCAGAAGTAGCTGGAAGTAATTCGACAACCATTTGAAGTGATGGGATTTCGCATTCAATGGGTAACACAGCTTCCAAGCCATAAACTAGCTGGAAAGGAGTGAACCCTATTGAAGTTTTCACTGAGGTTCGGTATGCCAATAGCGCCGAAAATAACATGTTATGCCAATTTGACCGATGAATACCAATGGTTCGTCGGATCATGATAACCAGAACTTTGTTGATAGACTCAACCAAACCGTTGGCTTGCGGATAATAAGGAGTAGAACTGTCGTGGCGCAAACCAAGCTGGTGTTGTGGGGGAAAGTATCCAACTCGGAATGACCCTAACCCACTCTAAGGGTGACAGTTCCTTAGCAACAGCTGAAAGCAAAGCTATCTAAAGTTACTTCTTTATGACATGCAAGAGATAAAAGGAAGAGATCCACTTACCGATGTCTTGCGCAAATGGTCGATCCAATCTCCTCTATTTTCCGCTTGCTCCCGGCTCCAATTCTTTTCACGGGCCCCAGCTACACGAGATCCTGCAAACAATACAAAGAAAGGAAACTACAAGAAGCATGCATTCATAACTGATTCAAGGATTAGCATAAATCAAATATGCAAGTAAGACAATACATCATTGAAACACATGCGAATAGAAGAACCTCAAATGCTTTATTAATATATGGAAGTAAGGTTCAGGCGGTGATACAACCATGAAAGGTCCAATCCAGCATCACCTTCCCGACGGAGAGAAATCTCTTCTTCACCTCCCTCAAGCAATCACCCAATGCTCACAACTGTAAACCAACAGCAATTCTTCGCACTAAATTCCGCCCTCTAGATCCCATGGGATGAGATCCTTATATAGAGTTTTGGAGTGAAGATAAGTCAGCTTGATGTGTGACTTGTTGTCCTCTTCAACTCCAGTTGTTCTTCAGCTCTTCACTCGGAGTTTCTACCTTCCACTTGGAGTTTTAGAAGCTCTTAACTCATCATTAGGCGAATCTTTTGATCAAGTGTCTTTTTGGAAGCTTCCTGGGCACTGGCACATTGAGAAAAAGATTCCTCCACATGTCAAAGTACGCCCAGCGCAGGTAGCCTTTGTTGCACTTGCTATGCAGCGCAGGTACACCATAGAGCTTTTGACATTCAGCGCAGATGCTTAGTGGAGCAGCTGCTTTGATCCAAAATTGACCTGTTTTTGAGTGTTTTTCAGTGGAGAACTGATTTGCAGTGCTGTGGTTTGCTGACCTTGTTCCTCTAAGGGTAATAACAACATGTTTTAGGGACTTTGGATCCCTTAGATTATTGACATTTCATGCTCTATGCTGTAAGGCACAAGAATGTCTATAACAGTTGCCCCCTAAAGTATGAGGTTGTTCATCGGGTGAAATGCTTTATTAGGAGGATCCGAAGTCCATTCAATCATCGGGAGGTGACCTGTAACAAAATACAATACAATACATTATCTTTTCATACTTTCTTTTCATGATCTAGCTGATGCGGGCATTTCCCATGCTCAGCTTTATAAATACATTTTTTGTACATAAACAGACGATCGTCTAATAATAGACTGATAATTCTCTGCTTTTAATTATCATCCTTTTTTAGTAGGATGATCATCTGCTGCACATGTCTATGTTTTTATCTCCTGAATATATATCGCAGCCCGGATGGATGAAACTAGATCTGGGGTCTTCAAACTTGTCCGATCTTCACTCTAGTACAAGTCGATCCATGTGAGAATTTCTTGAAGTCGAACATGGAAAGACATCGCTTGATTACCAGTCAATAATGTAAACTGTTAACAAGCGCGAGAGGAATCACCGATAATGATGATGACCCTCAAGGTACTGCAGCACAATTCACGTGGTGTGAATATAGGATCTGACGTCGAACACCACGCAAAGTCTCCTGGTCGAAGGTCATTAATGTATACCTATCGCCGGGAGTGAGAAACTTGCCATTGAGGCATGCAAGCTTCAAAGTACTGAGGGGGTGTTCCTAGATCAACTTCTTGGATAATGAGCTGATGTCGACAAGAAGTGATCCGTCAAAGGAGGGCCTTAATGAATCCCACATCAGTGACACGGAACGGAGCTAGTGATGATGGCGAAAACGATCTGTGAAATATGATTCAGGGTGGTGGTCATGGAAGGATGAAAGATGATGTATGGTAGTGGATGGGACCCGGTTGACACTTTCTGAATGACATCTCTTGAACATATAATGACACTGATGTGATGGATCGGTAGCATTACCCCATGTATGGATGGTATGGCGAGACCATGGTGAAGGGACCAGTGAATGATAATAACCCAACCCGATATTTACAGAGGCAAAAGTGTCATGTTCAAGAGCGACTTGCTACCATTAAGCTTTGAGGTTCTTCCCAATTTTTCCCCAGTCATTTCTGACCAGTACCTCTTTATTTTTGTCAAGCTTGAGGAGGATAACATATGCTTGTTCTATAACCTGCCCTTCGGGCAAGCCCATCGCTATGTTTTAACGAGCCTAGCGATAGGGAAATTCGTTCTCGTCTAAAGACAAGTTTGTCGCTATCTAATATTTTAACGAGCCCAGCGACAAAGACAACTCGGTCCTTTTCATTTTTAGAGAGTCTGAAAAGGGTACATAAAGTGGACTCCAGGGGTCCTTTTTCGTCATCTAATCCCTTAAGTCTGAAAAAGTATAAAACAATACAGAAGGGATGAATGTTCGATATCTTTATCGAGCCGAACTAGACAAGCGCTCGATATTTTTGTGCAATAATCCCTCAGGTCCAAAAAGATTAAAATCTAGAGGAGGGATAGCTCTTCCAGTCCTTTTAACGATTTGGAAGGCCAAAACTCAGCAAACTTTTCATTTTTTACGAGTCAGTGAAAAGAGCTCAAAGAAGACTCGTATTTCGAGGAACGAGTGATAAACAGGGATAGCAGCAGATTCCAGGTACAGGTTAGAATTTTCCAATCACGGCAGTATTACAAGGATGGCTAGGTGGGATCACTCTTCGTAGCTGTTCCTCAAAATAGGTAAACAATCAAGTGGATGTGAATGATCGGCCAAATGAAAAGTGGAGGTGACGGTGCACAAACACGACCAAGGCTTTTATGGCTGATGAATTTACGGTCTCAAATGGTTATTTACCGGTTCATTTTTCTGGATGAGCTTGAACTCTGGGGGAAGCCTACTCACTAGCTTATGTTTATTTTTTAACGAGCATGAATTTCCACATTAAAACTGCTCGGATCTTGCATTTATTTTTTAACAAGCATGAACTTTGCCAAAACTGCTCGTTTTTACCAGTCATAAAGTAGGAAGGTCTCATGGAAGATAGCTATTTTTTAAAGAGCTTCATCTCCCTACGTATTGCTCCATATCCTCTCTTTGTGCAAGCCGGGTATCGACTTATCTACGGGTTAGCGGGGTTAGTCTTACCTAAAACTAAAAGTCGCCCGTGCTTGCATTCCAAGAGGTTTGCATGCCCCCAGGTGTAAGTCTAATTTCAAGGTTGCCCCTACTTTTCCGTTAAAAACCTTTGTTTTCAACAGGTGAGGCTTACCTCTTTCAGGTTACCCAAAGATTGTTCTGCTAATCCTTTCAAACAGAACTTTCTTCGGTGATGTCTATCATTAGGTTATCCAAAGATGGTTACAATTTGTTTCAGCAATAGAATCTCTTTCTTTGGAGGCTGCGCCTACTTATCCTTTAAAACATTTGTTTTAATGGGTGAGGCTTGCCTTTAATCCAAAGATGGTTACTACTTGCTGCTGCAAACGGATCCCCTTCTTTGGCAGAGCCTACTTATTTAGACAAAGGTGAGTAACGGGCCCCCGTCCTCCCACATAACTTTAACAAAAGAATCTTTTTCCAGAACAACCCCATTCCTAACTGCCCCTTCTTCCGCATGAGAGCTCTTGCCGGCTCTTCTGTTTTACGAGGATGAAGGAGGGGACGGGGTACAGACTAGTCATATTCTCCCGCGGAAATTCTACTTTACATCCAAGGTTTTTTCTGCCTCCAGAGCAGACCAGGATGCATGCCCCCTGGGTTCCGGCCTTCCTTTCCCGAATTACTCGCATTCATCGGGAAGAAGAACCGGAGGTAGAGACCTTTCTTGATCAAATAGACCATTCAGGATAGGTATGTGACTACTTGCAATGCGTGATCCCGGAAGTGAAAGCTGGTCTACGAGCTTGACCATTCTTCCTTCGTATGGAAAACACATTATTCGAAAGAGTGAGGAGACTATTGCTTCCATGCAATATATGTAGTCTCGTCCAAGGAGTAGGTTATAATCCAAGGGTCCTTGGACGACCATCAAGTTCATCTTGACAGCCTTCTCTTTCAAGGTAATTGGCACATTAGGTAGAATCCCTAATGGTCGACTGGTTCCTTTGTCAAAACCCGAGAGATTCCTTGTCTCGGGCAAAAGCGCCGGGCAACCCAGTGCTTTCCAAGCAATAGAGGACAGGATACTCACAGATGCCCCTTCATCAATGATAGTTCCAGCCATCACCATTTTGTATATTTGGACTATAATTCTAAATGGTATACTGGCTGGTAACCGGGGTCTGCCTAGTTGGTTCCAATCAAAGGACACAACTAGGTTGCTTGGTGGTGGGGCCGAATATATGGCCGGATATGATCCTGACGATGCTCCTTCCTGCGGTAAAGGAGTGGGTGCATTGCCCAGATGCTCATCAGAATCGGTGTTGATGAAAAGAATCTGGACGGTGTCATCCTTACTCTCTTCGGTAGGGGTGTCAACTGAAGATGAATCCTCAGTGACTGTGGTATTTGAAGATGAAACTTCTGAAGGGAGAACCGGGTCAACTGCCGTTTCAACCTTTGGACTTTTGTTTGGTCTGGATTCAGTAGGTTCACTTTCAGTGACTGACACTTCAGCTGGCCCTATGAGCGGGGCAGCTGTATTTTCAACCAACGAAGGACTTGGCACGAGTTTTTGATATCCAGGAGGAAGTAGCAACGGTGCAACCGGTTGATCTTCCAAAACTCTCTTTGCTTCGTCTAAAAAGGGACAACGGCGGAGGGTGTGATTGCCTTCACACAGTTCGCAGGGGAGTCTCATTCCCCTTCGTCGTCTAGAACCTTCACTTTCGCTGGTCGACGGTAAGCATTCAACCTGGTTGTCAGAGGTTGATGCTTCTGAACTGTGCAAACGAGGGGACCAGTCCCTTAGTATCCGGGGAATACTGGGACAATCACGGTGGAGGTGGTTTCCTCTACATATGACACATGGCGATTTGGGGCCGGTCCGTGCTGTGTGTGGATTTTTGTCAGATGCCTTTTGCTTGCCCCCAAGCGCCTTTGGCTCCTTCTGCTTCTTTTCTTTCTTCTTCTTTTCCTTCTTCTTTTCTATGGGAGCTCCGCTTTCGGCGGCTTGACCTTTCGAAGAAGAAGGATCGGAGGAAGGCTTATGAGAAGCGGAAGGCTGGAGGGCAGCTCTAGACTGGTCTAACTGTTGACTCGACTGTTCAGGAACCGTGGTGTTCTGAACTACAGTGGTTGAGAATAGCCAAACCGGCAGGCCAATTGTCAGCCCTGGAAGCGACAATGTGGCCATGTGGGGCGCACCAACTTCTCCCCAAGAGGAGAAAGGGCTAGGGGTCCCATGATGTGGAATCCCTTGGTTGGCGTGTTCCATGCTCTCAACCTAAAGATCAACGTAAGAATAAGGGGTGATTATGTTCCGCTTAGAATGAATTTTATATGACGACGCTTTAGACACAACTTGCTTTTTCACTTTTTAAGAGTCGAGAAAAAGCTAAAGATGACTCTAGTCTCCTTCGATGTATTAACGAGCCCGAAGTGACAAATGCTCGGATGGACTTTTTCAGTTATAGAGTTTGAAAAAGGCCAAAAGAAACTACTCTGGAGTTCTAGGCAGAGGGTGTGCCAAACCTTTCGCGAAACCAAAGAATACGTTTTACGGTACGAGTGGTCGATCTTCGTGAATGTTGTGTTCACTGCAGCGCGATCAGTAGGGCGGCCGACACGGCTTCCTATGGATAAAGGCTTTGTTCCTATAGGGGTCCCCCAATATACGCGACGGTACGCGGGGGCACAAGTCCGTATTAGTGCTATCGTCCCTCAGGAGGAATCACCCACCTTCGTAGAGATCGACAGTCACTATGTTTAAAGACGTCGGTTCACGTCTCTACCTAGACCTCTACTGTGTTTCGTTATGTTTCAAAGTGTTGTTAGATAAATTTAGTTCTTTTTAGGTTGATCTTGCTTAGCAGTTTGCCTTTATGGATCACCACGTGATGTATGATACAACTCCTAAATGCAGTCTAAGAATGATAAGCAAGCTTTTTCAATTCTTTCAACTTATGAAAATCTTAACTACTGAAGGAAAAGAAAGACATCATCTTTTCAAACAGATCATAGAGCACACACTGATGCACTTTTCCTAAATCGACATGCAAACTGTCAAAATGCACATGCACAATGCAAGTATTTCTTTTCTTCTTCCTTAATGTTGATGTATTACAAAAAGAAAGCTGTTGTATAATTTCGAATTCAATTTCAAGCGAAAGCAAACAAGTGTTTGTCCAATAATCAAAAGAACACCTTAAGATTCACTCATTTCAACACAAGAAATACTGAAATTCGAACCATATAACGAAAGCAAATGCTCAAGCAGCTATGAACAGCAATAAACTAGCTCTTAGAATCACAACGACACTTTCTCATAGGTCTAGATCCAAGAGGTCATAGCAAGACTAGTTCACTTTCACTATGGGAAACTATGAATGACAGCAAGAAATACAATAAGAACAATCACAGTTTCTTCATACAACTGAGACGGAATGAAGGCAAAGAGAAGTGGTTTCAGCTGGGTATACAGGTTGACAACAGGCTGCAAAAACAATACTGAAAACTGGGCAACAGATAGTGGGGAATCCCAGTTGCACAAGGCAAAACTGGATCAGCGCAGGTTCTGCACTGTCAATCTGACATGCAGCGCAGGTAGCCCCTTCGGGACCTGCGTTGCAGCGCAGGTAGCCTTTGCTGCAGTTGCACTGAAGAGACAACTCTCGTCTCTCTCAGATTCCGGGTCACAGTTTGCTCAAAAATCAATGGTTTTTGGCCCAATCAGAGGCTATCAGTCAAGTATACACTAGAGGATGATTAAAGGAAGATGAACACTATCACAAAGAGCTAAAAAGAGTCCTTGTGGATCAGCTCTTCAAATCATAAACATGCCCAGCACTGGGCTAGAGTAGCTGCCCTCTACTTTGCATTCGAAGGACTCGAATGCAATTCGATTCGGTACTCCTTTGTTTAAGAAATGAATAGCAAGAAACACAAGCTACCAACAAGACACGATCCCCAGCGGAGTCGCCAGTCTATTGTGGGGGAAAGTATCCAACTCGGAATGACCCTAACCCACTCTAAGGGTGACAGTTCCTTAGCAACAGCTGAAAGCAAAGCTATCTAAAGTTACTTCTTTATGACATGCAAGAGACAAAAGGAAGAGATCCACTTACCGATGTCTTGCGCAAATGGTCGATCCAATCTCCTCTATTTGCCGCTTGCTCCCGGCTCCAAGTCTTTTCACGGGCCCCAGCTACACGAGATCCTGCAAACAAGACAAAGAAAGGAAACTACAAGAAGCATGCATTCATAACTGATTCAAGGATTAGCATAAATCAAATACGCAAGTAAGACAATACATCATTGAAACACATGCGAATAGAAGAACCTCAAATGCTTTATTAATATATGGAAGTAAGGTTCAGGCGGTGATACAACCATGAAAGGTCCAATCCAGCATCACCTTCCCGACGGAGAGAAATCTCTTCTTCACCTCCCTCAAGCAATCACCCAATGCTCACAACTGTAAACCAACAACAATTCTTCGCACTAAATTCCGCCCTCTAGATCCCATGGGATGAGATCCTTATATAGAGTTTTGGAGTGAAGATAAGTCAGCTTGATGTGTGACTTGTTGTCCTCTTCAACTCCAGTTGTTCTTCAGCTCTTCACTCGGAGTTTCTACCTTCCACTTGGAGTTTTAGAAGCTCTTAACTCATCATTAGGCGAATCTTTTGATCAAGTGTCTTTTTGGAAGCTTCCTGGGCACTGGCACATTGAGAAAAAGATTCCTCCACATGTCAAAGTATGCCCAGCACAGGTAGCCTTTGTTGCACTTGCTATGCAGCGCAGGTACACCATAGAGCTTTTGACATTCAGCGCAGATGCTTAGTGGAGAAGCTGCTTTGATCCAAAATTGACCTGTTTTTGAGTGTTTTTCAGTGGAGAACTGATTTGCAGTGCTGTGGTTTGCTGACCTTGTTCCTCTAAGGGTAATAACAACATGTTTTAGGGACTTTGGATCCCTTAGATTATTGACATTTCATGCTCTATGCTGTAAGGCACAAAAATGTCTATAACAGCTGGCTTGTAAGCTCAGTCATCATGATGTTTCGAAAATGGCTCCCATGGTCAGTAATGATTGCTTGTGGGACACCAAACCTAGTTATAATATGATTGAATACGAAAACTGCAGCTGCTTTGCCGCTTGCGTCGAATGTAGGCATCGCCTCGGCCCATTTAGTAAAAAAATCAACCGCGAGGATGATAGACGCATGCCCCCCGGCTGAGTGAGGGTTACAAGTAATAAAATCGATACCCCATTTGGTGAATGGACCAACGACAATTATAGGGTGGAGAGGAGCAGGTGGTGCGCGCATCTTGTGATCGAACACTTGACAGTTGTGGCACTTCCGGACTGCGATGATACAATCTTTAAACATAGATGGCCAGAAGTAGCCAGCGTGCAACACCTTCTGAGCTGTGGCATACCCAGACATATGACCGCCACATGCTCCAGAGTGACAATCATTCAAAACCCTCTCAGCCTCTTCATGAGTTAAACAACGTCAAAAAACTAAGTCTGCCCCCCGGCGATAAAGTGTATCTCCAATAATCTTGTATTGCTGGGATTGAAACCGAGTTTTCCGACGTTCCGACTTTGAAGCTTCAGGCCGAAAGGTTTGGGTTTGGAGATAGATGATTATATCGTCGTACCACGGATCTAAAGTACTGATAAGAAACAAGGATTCGTCCGCAATGGACTCCTCTGCCACAGTTTCTGTGTCAGCACGCGGGAAATCACACATCAATTCCGCAAAAACTAAGGATTTCTTAGACTTGGACTTCTCAAACTCCAAGTCGAACTCTTGCAGGATAATGATCCATTTAGAGTACTTACCCCCTAGCAGTTGTTTTGTCAAAATATAAATCATAGGGTTGCAATCCGAAATGACTGTAGTTTTACGGAGAAGAATGTAGTGACGAAAACGCTGAACAGCTTGAACGGCTGCCAAGGCCAATTTCTCCACCTGCGAATATTTTAGCACAGTGGGATTTAATGTCCTACTAAGATAATATATCACATGTTCCACTCCGAATTCATCTTCTTGAACTAACACCATTCCAATGGTGGAATGCGATGCTGCGAGGTATAAGAAGTAATCCTGGTTGTAGTTGGGAGGATGCAACAACGGTGCATGGGTCAACGCGTGTTTAAGTGCATCAAAAGATTGTTGGGAAATCTTATCCCAAAAGAATTTAGCGTTCTGTTTCAACAACCGTGTAAAACCTTTAGTGACCTCGGCGTAGTTTGGAATGAATCAGCGTAAAAAGTTTGCTTTCCCTTGCAAACTTTGGAGTTGGCGCAAACTCGAAGGAGGAGGTAATGTGATGATAGCTTCAACCTTCGAGGGATCGACGCGAATGCTGGCTTTTGAAACAACAAATCCTAGCAATTGACCCGTCTCTATACAGAAAACACACTTGTGGGGATTCAACCGAATACGATAATGCCTACACCTCATGAAGATTGCTCGTAAGTGGACAAGGTGATCAGCTCGATGTAAAGAATGAGCAGGCAAGTCATCGAGGTACGGTTGCACAATGTGCTTGATGTCATGAAATGCGTAAGACATCGCCCGTTGAAAAGTGGCTCCGGCATTCTTAAGCCCGAAAGGTAATTTGCAATAAGCAAACGTCCCCCATGGACAAATGAATGTCGTTTTTGGTTGGTCGGCAGGTAGAATATTGATTTGATTATAGCCCGAAAAACCATCCATGAAGGAAAACATCTCACTTCCGGCACAATCATCAATAATTTGATCGATATAAGGCGTAGGATAGTTGTCTTTTGGACAAGCTCGATTTATATCCCTATAATCGATACAGATTCTTATTGTTCCTTGTTTCTTGTTGACCGGAACAATATTCGATACCCAATCCGTTAACGGGATCGGATAAATGAAACCTGCTTTCAACAGCTTTTCGACTTCTGCTTTAATCGCAGTCGCTTTCCGAGGGTGAATCTGGCGCAACCGTTGCCGGACGGGTTTAGCATCCGGGTAGGTCTTGATTTCATGAACAACAATGGCAGGGTCGATTCCCGGCATTTCCTCGTAAGACCAGGCAAACACATCGCGGAATTCTTGGAATAGGGCCTTGTAAGTTCGGATTTCATCTTCTGTACATGAGGCACCTATATGAATGTTCTCCTCAATTCAGGGCTTCACTAAAATATCAATGGGAATAGTACGAGAAATATTCCCTAAATTTAACTCTGAATCAGAATGTTTCGTTGGATTCTGAGCGTCTTTGACATATTCATCGGTAAAGATAGATGAAAAATCATTTTCAAAAGCATCATCCTTAGGTAAAAACGAAGATCTGTGATGGAGATCTTCCCATGGTAGATCGTCTACACTTAGGATTTCGCGAAGTTGTTCGTCAGATGACACGACTTCGGGAAACGCTATCCGTTCTAAGATTGGTGTGAAAAGTGATTCTTCACTGACCACATTCATTTGGTCGATCTCGATTGAACGCGAGTCGGTAAAAGACATGACAGCTTCATAAGCAATTTCATATGGACTCAAAGGCATAGCGTCACCGAAGGAGTCTATCTCAGATTCAGATGGGACGATCCAAGGATCATCATAAATAGTGTTTTCTGATGTAATCATATGAATTGATGCAAATGAAGGGTCTGCGTTGATTGGAGGGAAAGGAAAAGTTCCCAGTAAACCGGAATCTTTAACTAAACCTACACCAACATCCCTATAAGGGATTGTCGTCTTACCGACATGCTGGATACTCCCTGAAGAGGCTGGGTCGGATGAAAAGTATGTCAGCTGATCAATCATCACGATCTTACCGTTATGTGGAAACTTGATTACTCTGAAGACCGATGACACGACCGTTATCATAGCATATGACCAAATTCGACCCAAAAGAAGGTTGTAGTCTAGAGGGGCATCAACCACTTCCACATCTAGACTAACGGTTTTACCTTCTACCCCTATAGGCAATTCCTGTAGAATACCAAACGGACGGAACCCACGGCCATCAAAGGCCTTAAGGATGGTCGGGGATTGGTTCAGTGAAGGAGAACCAAGCGATCTCCAACACTGAATTGACATAATACACGTAGAAGCTCCTTCATCAATCACAGTCCGATGAATAGGCCTGTTTTTGACTATCACTGGAATCTGGAAAGCCATCTGATGAGGGAGACGCGGTGTACTATTTTCTAGATCGAAGATTATTAGGTTCGGGTCCTGAATATCAACAGCTCCTATAGCCGACAAAAGTAATTTTCGTTGTGCTGGGCATGATTGCAGCACTTCTAAAGCCGACATTGCTGAGGGTGAAACAGCTAAGTCCTCAACAATGTTGTAATTCTGGGCCGCTCTCGCATGTGGATTGAAAGCAGACCTTCGAAGTACACCCTTGGCGGGCGGTTTGATTACTAAGTCCGGGTTAGGTTTTTCGATCTGTAGTGGATCGGGACCAGGAGCTGAGGTTGACGGAATAGAATGAGAAGATTCTGCTTCCTTACCATCAACAGGAGCCTTACTACCATAATCTTGCGATCGAGTCGCAATCCTCACATGAGACATCATCAAAATGGGTTCTTCACTGGCAGTCGAGGAAGAACCTATCATCTTACTCTCCTGCTTTGGAAAAGGATCTTTCAACACAGCAGGAGTGGAAGAACCTTTGACTATTTTCGCAACCTCGGCCCGATGCGGGCAATCTCTTGTAAAATGATCTTCTTCACAAATAAGACAAGGATATCGAGGTTTGCGCTTTTCGTCATTGGTTTCCGACTTTTCTGTTTTCTCCTTTGGAGCCTTGTCAGCTTTAGCCTTCTTCTTTCCTTTCTTCTTTCCACCGTTTTTTGATTTGGCCGTAGATGACTCCACGACATGAATATCGGCGGAAAGTTCAGGAGAAGACTCTCCTGTCGGGGAATCGGGCAAGGTGATTATAGGAGTAGTAGAATTCTTGGAAGATTTCTTCTTGCTCTTTGTGTTCACCGTACCAATCATACCATCAGCAGCATGAGATCCCGAAGGAGCAGCAGCGATTTGATTTGATTTTGGAAGATCTGGGATCTTCTCGTGTAACGTACCCGACTGAGTATAAACTAAGTCAAGATACTGGGCTTGAGAAATGACTTGCTCCTCAGTAACTACTCCGGACTTAGCTACATCTTCAGTAATCTTTGGTAATAATGATTTGACAAACCATTCAGCTAAGATTTGGTCCGGAATAAAAACTTTCACTAACCTTCTTCGACGTCTCCACTCATGAATGTGATCAGAAATATACGTGGACGTTGATTGTTTTAGTGAAGTTAATAACTCTGTGTCGTTATCGTATCTGATCAGCAACTGAAAGTGAGTTAAGAAGGAGGTGGCTAACTTGCTAAAATTGTAAAAGAGGCCCGTGGTAACTCAATGTACCACTTGGCCGCGATACCAATGAGTGTACACTGGAAAAGACGTAAGCGGATTGAATCATCCAAGATAGAATTTGAAGCACACCTGAGGTGGTAAGTCATCACGTGATTTGATGGATCCTCTCCAGACTTACCTTCGAACTTGGGTATATCGCTGGGAAATTTATTGGGCATTGGCGGCTAGAACGAAAGATAATTTATTGGATCGTTTGTTAGGCGCGTCAAGTCGGGTAAATCCAAAGTTGCAATGAACGGCAATTGCCGGTTAGGATCTCTAAAACTCTGAGTCACAAGACCAGCTCCAGGAGGAGGATACCCAGGATAACTTGGAACAGGAATCGCATTCAGGATATTATATCCTCCTGGAAAACCAGGATTAATCGGACCGTACAGGGGTTGCTGAGGTTGTTGATAAGTATATCCAGGATACAGTTGATACTGGTAAACCGGTTGTTGGACAGCAGGCCCGTATTGGTACTGTCCCTGGTTCTGTTGATACGTATACTGTGGTTGAGTTGTTACAACAGTACTTAAACCAGGTTGCCCTACAGGCATCTGGACCGTGGTTTGAATCGTGGATCCAGACAATGGTACAGATGTCTGAGGGGTGGTTGCAGAGACAGTAGAAACCGGAGCTGTCGATACTCCAGAAGTAAGTGTGGCAGATGTTGCGGTAGTTGCAGCAGCTGTTTGACTGAGTAACTACCGAAGTTACAGAAGTTTGAACGCTTGACTGGACAGGTTGCGGTTGCTGGGGTGGACCAGAAACTACAGGTTGTCCAGTTTGAGGTAACGACTGTATACTTGGCTGCAACACCTGTTGACCTTGCGAAGGATTCCACACTATCATTCCGGGGTATTGACCCGTAACAGGTTGAGGATACTGAGATCCATAACCGGATTGAGGATAGGATTGATAATTGAAAGGTGCAGTTCCCATACCTTGAACATATGACTGACCTTGAGGCAGTTGATAACCTTGACTCGAGTATTGACCTTGAGGTTGATAACCTGGAGGTAAATACTGATACTGGGGTTGACCTTGACCTTGAGGTTGATACCCTTGAGGTAAATACTAATACTGAGGTTGACCCTGGGGTACATATTGAGGCTGGGGTTGGCCTTGAGGCATGTATTGCACCATAGGTACATACTGACCTTGAGGTTGCCCCCCAGACGCAATTTGTGTACCTTGAGGTTGCCCCCCAGGCGTTAATTGAGGCTGCCCCCCAGGCGGAAATTGACCACCTTGAGGTTGGGAAACGGGAACTGAACCTGACATCATGTAAATGTCTCCTACACCCAATGGTATATTACCATTGTTTCCAGCTAATAACCCATGATCAATGGGTTGAGGAGATGCTCCCGCAAAGGTACCAGAAAGTGATTGATACCCAGTAGGAACATAAGGACCACCATACAAGAAAATTTCAGGAGATGGAGTAGACACGGACGACGAACTAGACATATTTACAGGAGTATAAATACCTCCGGATGGATAAGGAGTACGAGGTGGAGAAAAACTTATCCCTGAGTTGTCCAGATAATTAGTTAACGAAAGATACCAAGTAGTACTCCTAGGTGGACTGTAAAAGATAGATTCACGCTCTCTTAAGTCAAGAGTAGGTTGATCTTCAAGAACAGGGCCTAATTCCTCTTCTGGAATAAGTTCTTCAATAGCTATCAAACCAGAAGGAAGATTCTCGATTATGACTCTTTCAATCCTAGGTGAATCAGGAACACTAGAAGTCGGAGTAACAGGCTCAGATATTTCAGGTTGTTCGCCTATATCACTGGTAGACGAAAAACTACCAACAAGCTCAGAAACTGAAACAGCTTCAGGATTGTAACCTGTCTCTAAACCTTGGTAATCCGGATGGACTACCAACGAATACTCTCCTTTTTCAGGTGAACCTACTCTACTGCCACTACGAGGAGTTACAAGGACCTTTAAACCTTCTAGATTACCGGGGTCGTCTCGAGGAGGTGATCCCCTAAGTCTACGGGATCTTCTCAAAAATTCGGCCACAGAAACAACTTCAGGAGACTGGCCCCGAAGTCTACGGGACTGTCTTGGTAATTCCGCCACAGCTAAAACTTTTAACTACTACACACGAAAACAAAGTAAAATCTCAAATCAAACCACCTAAAGTCTGTAAAGAACCAAACAAATTTGAATCACACGCCTAAAGAATCTAGGGCGTCAAACCAAGCACAAACAATAGCCTTCTAGACCGAAAGCGCTAGTTGGTGATGAAACCCAACTACCATGCATTCTCTCCCATGTCACTTCTGTAAACACAACTACCATGCATTCTGTCCCATCTGATATCTCTCCTGTAGATTCATCTAGTTACCATATCCAAGTGAGTTGTTCTGCTACATGTGAGTTGCCATCAAGTACAACACATGCATCATAATTCCAACAATTTCCCCCTTTGGACTTGATGGAAACCATGTTGGTGTTCATTACTGCAAGCTTTATAAATTGTTAGAGATAATAAGCAACACTAAAATTCTCTCCCCCTTTGACATCAAGGGCAAAGGGTGGACCAAGATATTCTCCCTCTTTGATATCAAGGGCAAAGGGGTGACCAAAACTAATACTTTCATATATGAACAGCTGAATATGTACATCGATTATGCCCCCCTTATGGAAATGCTGAATTCTCTGATTAAACTCCCCCTTTGTACATGTTGAGATGCACTATACCACCCATGTTCCCCCTAAGCACATGTAGAGTCTGCAAAAATATTTTCCAAAAGAATAACATGACTTTATAGTTCAACTATGTGAGTATGACCTTCCTATCACCAATGACTCATACATACATAAATCTCCCAACCAAATGGGGATATACCAAATTTGACTCATCTACCCAACCAAGTGGGGACATACCAATTTTTTATACATGACTGAAATATAGCAATTATTACATCATCTTCCCATGCATAGTGGGGTTACAAATTACATCATATGACCAAAAAGGACTCATTAAAAGACTATGATAGACAAAGACATATTATGGGCCTTTATATGACCTTTACATCAAATGATATACCTGAAATTTATAACAAAGACCAAAGATCTAAACAAGACCATGATAGTCATCAACAACTATCATACACCATATATGATCTGCCCCAACATATAGATATCAACTCATCCTCTTGATCTCATCAAGATCAACTTACTCCTTTTCCTTAGTAGAAAGAGCCTTATCATAAGCTTTCATGAATCAACTAAGCATATGTCATATCTCCAAGTAGTAATACAAAATCATATCATATGTATGTGAAAACACCATAGTGATCATCATCAAGAATTGCATGATCTTTCCACAAGAACCCTCAATATATCAACCATGTATCATCACTAGGAAACATCCCACATCTGATAAGCATCAACCATGATAATCAAACCTATCATCATAAATTTTATGCTAGTGGAAAAACCTGTGAATAATTTATGAAACCAACATTTCGAACTAGCTAGGTGAGTCCATCATCATAAAGTAAGAAGTCATCATCATTATGTGAATAAGTAACCCATGTCTCCAAATAACCATGTCTTCAAATAGCTATTTCTTCATGAGATCTGCAATAACACCATTCTCTTAGCCAACCAACAATATTTATCAATATGCAACTTAAGTAATCATCCATGTATCCAGCATAATGTGTATTCATCAAAGAGATAGAAATATGTATCTAGCAAAGCATGATCACATAGTCATTTGTCAAACTTTCTTGATACGATCAACATCAATAATCCTCAATCATGTAAGAGCCAAGAACTATAGGAATCCTCATTCATAACTACACCATATGAAGTTTATGCATCTTTGAAGTCATGATGACAACAACATAAAAGAAATGATACTCATCAAATAATGAAGTTGTGTATTCAAACTTTTTTTCTTCTCATTCTCCTTATGAAGATCACCATGTAAGCAACATGCCATATGTACTGTATGCATCATCAAAAAGGTTATCCACAATCATCCATAAATTTGATATGAATAACAACTATGTAACCCCAAGCAATACAAGTATCATCTAAGACTTTATCATAGGTAACTTATAACCGCAACATAGCATGATGTATCATTTAAACCCTTCAGCTACATAAGCATCATCACCATTGATAATAATCATTAGGTACCAAAGACTTCTAAACATAATGCCAACAATGCATTATTAGAAGCATATCATGTTCTCCCCCTGAACCCGTGCCACTTGTTCACCATCATATCTTATCATTGCATATATCAGTAAACATTATCAAGGCATCATCATCAATCATATATATATCAAGTCATCAACAACTTATGAAGATCAAAATCACTTCTAAATAACATCCACAGACTGTAGTCATCTATAATCAAGACATAAAAGATAATTGATAATTGTCTGAACCATATCAGACCATTTTTCTGAGTTTGTCCCGGTGCTTCTTCATCAAACCAACATATACATGACTGTGCAACTTCAAACTCATGAATATATGCGACTTGTCTTCATGATAACTACGTATGAGAATTAGAACGCCGAATTTTCATACTTTCAGTTCCTCTCGAGTCAATTCTGTATGTATACTAAGCTATGCCACATAGTTCTCACTGTACTTCCTTCTTCTTCCATACCTTGGAGTGTGATGATGTTTTCTTCTTTTGGTATGCTGGATGAAATTTGCTTCTGCATTATTTTGCTATATGCCCAAACTTGTTATAAGCATAACATCCTATATGTTTCATATTCCTTCTATAGCAATCGATGGCTTTGTGACCAAACATATTGCAAGAAAAACAAAACAATATCTCTTAAAGTACCTAGAAGTTGATGATATTTTTGTGTGACTGTTATTAGCTTGAACCATTCTACTTCTACATCTAGTTGTAACATGTCCAAAATTATGACATATAAAACATTCAACATTATTCATCAGAGGAAATAATCGATTAACACTTACATAGTTTGGAGTAAACAATTTTCTTTGAAGACTTTCTTTCCTTGGTTGTTGATGGGTTGACCTCTTATCTCCTTGTTGAGCATTTCAGATTTTGCATTAGATTTCCTTGCTTCAGTTTGTGAGCTATATTCACGTTTAACAGTTTCATGAAAACCAAGACTAGATTTGATGGCAGGAGACCTTTGACTTTTATTGATTTGAGACTTCTGCGATTTGTATTTTGTGTGGTTGTATCTTCCGGATTCATCGCATCTGTTGTTTTTAGTGCATCGATGTTTCGAACCAGCCTCTGTGGTTCATCATCAGGATGAGAATTATTGAAGAAGTCAGAGATGGGTGATGGTGAATAAATAGGTGAAGATGAGAAATAGTGCATGACCGACAAGATCCAGATAGGAGGTTTATTAATTAGATTTCGAGTTTATTACTATTTCATTTATCATTTTATTTATTTGAATTGTGTTTAAATATGTTTAACCTAATCATGTTTTTTAGTTATGAATAGACTTGGTTCATTTGTATATAAATGTTTATGAATATTGATTGATTAATGTATTAAGATATGTATATATCGATTTATTATATTATGATATATATATATATTAGATTTAATATATGTTAGGATTCGATTTAATATATATTGATTTATATATATATATATATATTATGGTTTGTTTTATTATATTATGATATATATATATATATATCTATATATATATATATCTATATATATATATATATATATATATATATATATTGATTTACTATGTATTATGTTTATTTCTTTTTATACTTATATATATGTTGATTGATGTTATTGTGTTAAGATATGCATAGATTGATTTATTATATTATGCCATATATATTTTTTTATTTTAGATTTGATATATGTTATGATTTGATTTAATATATATTGATTTTTATATATTTTGGTTTGTTTTATTATATATATATATATATATATATATATATATATATATATATATATATATATATATATATATATAGATTTACTATGTATTATGTTTATTTATTTTTATACTTATAAATATATTGATTGATGTTAATGTGTTGAGATATGTATATATTTATTATATTATGATATAAATGTGTATTTTGATTTAATATGTATTATGTTTTGATTTATATATTGATTTAATCTATATTATGATTTTGATTTATTGTTTATTTAATATATATTATGTTTAGTTTTATTTGAGATATTTTAATATGTATTATGGTTTGTTATAATTACAAGTGCATTGTGAATTTGAATGCTTAGTATATTTCCTTATTTAATTGTATATTGGTTGATTTAATATTTTCTCATATATATATGTATTGATTTAATATGTTATGATGTATATATTTGTATATATATATTTATTATATATAGATTTTCATTGTGGAGTTAAATTAATTGGATATGGTGAAGGGTGAGTTGCATTATGATTTAATATATTTTAATTTAATGTATATTATATTTTTGATTTACAAATTGATTTAATATCTATTATGTTTTTGCTTTATATTTTTGATTTATATGTTGATTTAATATATATTAGTATATTTCTTATTTATATGTATATTGGTTGATTTAATATATTCTCATATGTATATATATATTGATTTAATATGTTATGATATATATATATATGTGTATATATATTTTTATATATATAGATTTTTATTATGGATTTAAATTAAATGGATATGGTGAAGGTTATATTGCATTACGAAGGAGAGGGAAATTGATCAGACAAAGGGAAGAAGGGGAACGGGGGACTAGGAGGTGGCGGCATCCTCTATTATTGTGGGAATCCAGTTATCGCTTATCTTCCAACCGTCATCGCGATTTAGGTTATTAGGGTGTTTTCTTATCTCAATAGCTTCTCTGAATTTCCTATGGTGGTAATGCTCAATTTTGGCCATGACACAGGAGTCTTCGATGCAAATGTGGTGATTGGTTTTGCTTGAGTGTTCAGCTCGGGCAGAGGTTTTGGAGCGGTTATGGTTAATGTCTGCAGCATGCTCTTGAATCCTTGTTAATATGGATCTGCCTGTTTCCCCAATGTATGCCTTTCCGCATGAACAAGGGACCAAGTAGACCCCTTTGTGGTGCTTAGGGTCAACAGGATCTTTCACTGATTTAAGGCATCTACTAATAGTTTTCATAGGTTTGAATGTGGTTTTTATTTTATTCCTTCTTAATGTGTGAGCAATTTTATCAGTGGTGCCTTGAATGTAAGGGAGGTGAACCGTGCCAGCGTAATCTTCTTTATGATGTTTGTTCATGGGATTTTCAATCTTCTTGAAAGCCTTGATCCCTTGTTGTCTCCTGTATCCATTCTTCTTGAAGACTTCCAAGAGGTGGTTCTTTTCTTGTTCAAAATTATCGTGATCTGAGATACGAATTGCTCTTGTTGCTAAGGTGTTTAGTACCCCAAGTTTCTGAGCTGGATGATGGTGAGAGTTAGCATGTAGGTAGTGTTCGGTGTGAGCTTTTTTGCGATAGACCTGGTGAGAAATAGTTCCATCTTGGTTTCTTTTGATGAGGATGTCAAGAAAGGGAAGACAACCATTTTCTTCCACTTCCATAGTGAACTTGATGGAATCTGACTGGTTGTTAAGGTGTTCAAGAAATTCATTTAGTTTTTCTTTCCCATGAGGCCAAATGACATATGTGTCATCAACAAATCTTTTCCATAATTTGGGCTTTAGGGGAGCAGACTCGATGGCCTTAGTTTCAAAATGTTCCATGAATAAATTGGCAATGATGGGAGACAGGGGTGATCCCATGGCTACACCACATGTTTGTTCATATATATCATTTTTGAAGCTAAAAAAGGTGGATTTTAGACAGACTTCAACCATTTTAGCCGTGCTGGGGCCAGTGATTTTGTGTACCACATCCATGGCTTTGTTTATAGGAATATTGGTATAAAGGGCTTTTACATCAAAGCTCACTAAGATGTCGTCTTGGTCTAGCTTTATGGGTTTGATTTCCTTGATGAAATGGTATGAATCTTTGACAAAGGAGCTGGTGTTTCCTACCAAGGGTTTAAGCTTTTTAGCCAGATGCTTCGCCAGGTGGTAAGTGGGGCCACCAATAGTGTTGACAAGGGGTCTAATGGGTATGCCTTCTTTGTGAATTTTAGGGGCCCCATAAATCCTAGGGGTGTAGGGGTTGGTTTCAATAAGATTCTTCATGTTGTGTTCATTGCTTGCTTTCACCAAGTTATTGACATTCCTTGAAATCTTCTTTATGGGATTTTTCTTCAATTTGATGTAGCAGCCGCTGTTGTTTAAATGATCTAGCATTTTCTCATTGTAGTCTTCAGCGTTCATTATAACTGTGGCACCCCCTTTGTCTGCCTTTAGGACCACAATGTCTGGGTTCTGGTTTAAAGTTTTAAGGGCCAGGTATTCTTGTTTTGATATATTGCTTTTGGGAGGCTTGGCTTTTCTGAGGATTATGGAGCAATCTTGTCTGATGACTTCTTTAATGCTATCAGGCATGTCTTTAATCCCATACTCTATATTGCATACGATATCATCTTTGGGGATGGTGTGTGGCAAAATTGCAAAGTTCATGCCTTTTTCAAGTAAACCTATAGTGACTTCATCAATATGGGCATTTGAGAGGTTTATTACGCTTACTTTTTTCTTCTTCTCAGGCATTTTTGACTGTTCATCTGTCATGATCTGCTGAGGCTCTATTCTGTCAGAATTTATATCAGCTCCAAGGTCGATTGTTTTCTCAGGCGGATGCGTGTTATCCTCTTCCTTCTGGCTCATGCCGTGGTTGCTGTTGCCGGTTCTTTTTCTATTTCCAATGCGTATGTTTAGATCATGATTTTGTGCTAACGTTATTGTGTTTTCCTCCTCGTGCTCCCGAGCACAAAATCATGATCTAAACATAAGCATTGGAAATAGAAAAAGAACCGGCAACAGCAACCACGGCATGAGCTAGAAGGAAGAGGGTAACACGCATCCGCCTGAGAAAACAATCGACCTTGGATCTGATATAATTTCTGACAGAATAGAGCCTCAGCAGATCGAACAGTCAAAAGCGCCCGAGAAGGAGAAAAAAGTGAGCGTAATAAACCTCTCAAACGCCCATATTGATGAAGTCACTATAGGTTTACTTGAAAAAGGCATGAACTTTGCAATTTTGCCACACACCATCCCCAAAGATGATATCGTATGCAATATAGAGTATGGGATTAAAGACATGCCTGATAGCATTAAAGAAGTCATCAGACAAGATTGCTCCATAATCCTCAGAAAAGCCAAGCCTCCCAAAAGCAATATATCAAAACAAGAATACCTGGCCCTTAAAACTTTAAACCAGAACCCAGACATTGTGGTCCTAAAGGCAGACAAAGGGGGTGCCACAGTTATAATGAACGCTGAAGACTACAATGAGAAAATGCTAGATCATTTAAACAACAGCGGCTGCTACATCAAATTGAAGAAAAATCCCATAAAGAAGATTTCAAGGAATGTCAATAACTTGGTGAAAGCAAGCAATGAACACAACATGAAGAATCTTATCGAAACCAACCCCTACACCCCTAGGATTTATGGGGCCCCTAAAATTCACAAAGAAGGCATATCCATTAGACCCATTGTCAACACTATTGGTGGCCCCACTTACCACCTGGCGAAGCATCTGGCTAAAAAGCTTAAAGCCTTGGTAGGAAACACCAGCTCCTTTGTCAAAGATTCATACCATTTCATCAAGGAAATCAAACCCATAAAGCTAGACCAAGACGACATCTTAGTGAGATTTGATGTAAAAGCCCTTTATACCAATATTCCTATAAACGAAGCCATGGATGTGGTACACAAAATCACTGACCCGAGCACGGCTAAAATGGTTGAAGTCTGTCTAAAATCCACCTTTTTTAGCTTCAAAAATGATATATATGAACAAACATGTGGTGTAGCCATGGGATCACTCCTGTCTCCCATCATTGCCAATTTATTCATGGAACATTTTGAAACTAAGGCCATCGAGTCTGCTCCCCTAAAGCCCAAATTATGGAAAAGATTTGTTGATGACACATATGTCATTTGGCCTCATGGGAAAGAAAAACTAAATGAATTTCTTGAACACCTTAACAACCAGTCAGATTCCATCAAGTTCACTATGGAAGTGGAAGAAAATGGTTGTCTTCCCTTTCTTGACATCCTCATCAAAAGAAACCAAGATGGCACTATTTCTCACCAGGTCTATCGCAAAAAAGCTCACACCGAACACTACCTACATGCTAACTCTCACCATCATCCAGCTCAAAAACTTGGGGTACTAAACACCTTATCAACAAGAGCAATTCGTATCTCAGATCACGATAATTTTGAACAAGAAAAGAACCACCTCTTGGAAGTCTTCAAGAAGAATGGATACAGGAGACATCAAGGGATCAAGGCTTTCAAGAAGATTGAAAATCCCATGAACAAACATCATAAAGAAGATTACGCTGGCACGGTTCACCTCCCTTACATTCAAGGCACCACTGATAAAATTGCTCACACATTAAGAAGGAATAAAATAAAAACCACATTCAAACCTATGAAAACTATTAGTAGATGCCTTAAATCAGTGAAAGATCCTATTGACCCTAAGCACCACAAAGGGGTCTACTTGGTCCCTTGTTCATGCGGAAAGGCATACATTGGGGAAACAGGCAGATCCATATTAACAAGGATTCAAGAGCATGCTGCAGACATTAACCATAACCGCTCCAAAACCTCTGCCCTAGCTAAACACTCAAGCAAAACCAATCACCACATTTGCATCGAAGACTCCTGTGTCATGGCCAAAATTGAGCATTACCACCATAGGAAATTCAGAGAAGCTATTGAGATAAGAAAACACCCTAATAACCTAAATCGCGATGACGGTTGGAAGATAAGCGATAACTGGATTCCCATAATAATAGAGGATGTTGCCACCTCCTAGTCCCCCGTTCCCCTTCTTCCCTTTGTCTGATCAATTTCCCTCTCCTTCGTAATGCAATATAACCTTCACCATATCCATTTAATTTAAATCCATAATAAAAATCTATATATATAAAAATATATATACACATATATATATATATCATAACATATTAAATCAATATATATATACATATGAGAATATATTAAATCAACCAATATACATATAAATAAGAAATATACTAATATATATTAAATCAACATATAAATCAAAAATATAAAGCAAAAACATAATAGATATTAAATCAATTTGTAAATCAAAAATATAATATACATTAAATTAAAATATATTAAATCATAATGCAACTCACCCTTCACCATATCCAATTAATTTAACTCCACAATGAAAATCTATATATAATAAATATATATATACAAATATATACATCATAACATATTAAATCAATACATATATATATGAGAAGATATTAAATCAACCAATATACAATTAAATAAGGAAATATACTAAGCATTCAAATTCACAATGCACTTGTAATTATAACAAACCATAATACATATTAAAATATCTCAAATAAAACTAAACATAATATATATTAAATAAACATATAAATCAAAATCAATATATAGATTAAATCAATATATAAATCAAAACATAATACATATTAAATCAAAATACACATTTATATCATAATATAATAAATATATACATATCTCAACACATTAACATCAATCAATATATATATAAGTATAAAAATAAATAAACATAATATATATATATATATATATATATATATATATATATATATATATATATATATAATAATAAAACAAACCATAATATATATAAAAATCAATATATATTAAATCGAATCATAACATATATTAAATCTAATATATATATATATATATATATATATATATATATCATAATATAATAAATCGATATATACATATCTTAATACATTAATCAATCAATATTCATAAACATTTATATACAAATGAACCAAGTCTATTCATAACTAAAAAACATGATTAGGTTAAACATATTTAAACACAATTCAAATAAATAAAATGATAAATGAAATAGTAATAAACTCGAAATCTAATTAATGAACCTCCTATCTGGATCTTGTCGGTCATGCACTATCCCTCATCTTCACCTATTTATTCACCATTACCCAGCTCTGACTTCTTCAATAATTCTCATCCTGATGATGAACCACAGAGGCTGGTTCGAAACGTCGATGCACTAAAAACAACAGATGCGATGAATCCGGAAGATACAACCACACAAAATACAAATCGCAGAAGTCTCAAATCAATAAAAGTCAAAGGTCTCCTGCCATCAAATCTAGTCTTGGTTTTCATGAAACTGTTAAACGTGAATATAGCTCACAAACTGAAGCAAGGAAATCTAATGCAAAATCTGAAATGCTCAACAAGGAGATAAGAGGTCAACCCATCAACAACCAAGGAAAGAAAGTCTTCAAAGAAAATTGTTTACTCCTAACTATGTAAGTGTTAATCGATTATTTCCTCTGATGAATAATGTTGAATGTTTTATATGTCATAATTTTGGACATGTTACAGCTAGATGTAGAAGTAGAATGGTTCAAGCTAATAACAGTCACACAAAAATATCATCAACTTCTAGGTACTTTAAGAGATATTGTTTTGTTTTTCTTGCAATATGTTTGGTCACAAAGCCATCGATTGCTATAGAAGGAATATGAAACATATAGGATGTTATGCTTATAACAAGTTTGGGCATATAGCAAAATAATGCAGAAGCAAATTTCATCCAGCATACCAAAAGAAGAAAACATCATCACACTCCAAGGTATGGAAGAAGAAGGAAGTACAGTGAGAACTATGTGGCATAGCTTAGTATAAATACAGAATTGACTCGAGAGGAACTGAAAGTATGAAAATTCGGCGTTCTAATTCTCATACGTAGTTATCATGAAGACAAGTCGCAGATATTCACTAGTTTGAAGTTGCACAGTCATGTATATGTTGGTTTGATGAAGAAGCACCGGGACAAACTCAGAAAAATGGTCTGATATGGTTCAGACAATTATCAATTATCTTTTATGTCTTGATTATAGATGACTACAGTCTGTGGATGTTATTTAGAAGTGATTTTGATCTTCATAAGTTGTTGATGACTTGATATATATATGATTGATGATGATGCCTTGATAATGTTTACTGATATATGCAATGATAAGATATGATGGTGAACAAGTGGCATGGGTTCAAGGGGAGAACATGATATGCTTCTAATAATGCATTGTTGGCATTATGTTTAGAAGTCTTTGGTACCTAATGATTATTATCAATGGTGATGATGCTTATGTAGCTGAAGGGTTTAAATGATACATCATGCTATGTTGCGGTTATAAGTTACCTATGATAAAGTCTTAGATGATACTTGTATTGCTTGGGGTTACATAGTTGTTATTCATATCAAATTTATGGATGATTGTGGATAACCTTTTTGATGATGCATACAGTACATATGGCATGTTGCTTACATGGTGATCTTCATAAGGAGAATGAGAAGAAAAAAAGTTTGAATACACAACTTCATTATTTGATGAGTATCATTTCTTTTATGTTGTTGTCATCATGACTTCAAAGATGCATAAACTTCATATGGTGTAGTTATGAATGAGGATTCCTATAGTTCTTGGCTCTTACATGATTGAGGATTATTGATGTTGATCGTATCAAGAAAGTTTGACAAATGACTATGTGATCATGCTTTGCTAGATACATATTTCTATCTCTTTGATGAATACACATTATGCTGGATACATGGATGATTACTTAAGTTGCATATTGATAAATATTGTTGGTTGGCTAAGAGAATGGTGTTATTGCAGATCTCATGAAGAAATAGCTATTTGAAGACATGGTTATTTGGAGACATGGGTTACTTATTCACATAATGATGATGACTTCTTACTTTATGATGATGGACTCACCTAGCTAGTTCGAAATGTTGGTTTCATAAATTATTCACAGGTTTTTCCACTAGCATAAAATTTATGATGATAGGTTTGATTATCATGGTTGATGCTTATCAGATGTGGGATGTTTCCTAGTGATGATACATGGTTGATATATTGAGGGTTCTTGTGGAAAGATCATGCAATTCTTGATGATGATCACTATGGTGTTTTCACATACATATGATATGATTTTGTATTACTACTTGGAGATATGACATATGCTTAGTTGATTCATGAAAGCTTATGATAAGGCTCTTTCTACTAAGGAAAAGGAGTAAGTTGATCTTGATGAGATCAAGAGGATGAGTTGATATCTATATGTTGGGGCAGATCATATATGGTGTATGATAGTTGCTGATGACTATCATGGTCTTGTTTAGATCTTTGGTCTTTGTTATAAATTTCAGGTATATCATTTGATGTAAAGGTCATATAAAGGCCCATAATATGTCTTTGTCTATCATAGTCTTTTAATGAGCCCTTTTTGGTCATATGATGTAATTTGTAACCCCACTATGCATGGGAAGATGATGTAATAATTGCTATATTTCAGTCATGTATAAAAAATTGGTATGTCCCCACTTGGTTGGGTAGATGAGTCAAATTTGGTATATCCCCATTTGGTTGGGAGATTTATGTATGTATGAGTCATTGGTGATAGGAAGGTCATACTCACATAGTTGAACTATAAAGTCATGTTATTCTTTTGGAAAATATTTTTGCAGACTCTGCATGTGCTTAGGGGGAACATGGGTGGTATAGTGCATCTCAACATGTACAAAGGGGGAGTTTAATCAGAGAATTCAGCATTTCCATAAGGGGGGGCATAATCGATGTACATATTCAGCTGTTCATATATGAAAGTATTAGTTTTGGTCACCCCTTTGCCCTTGATATCAAAGAGGGAGAATATCTTGGTCCACCCTTTGCCCTTGATGTCAAAGGGGGAGAGAATTTTAGTGTTGCTTATTATCTCTAACAATTTATACAGCTTGCAGTAATGAACACCAACATGGTTTCCATCAAGTCCAAAGGGGGAAATTGTTGGAATTATGATGCATGTGTTGTACTTGATGGCAACTCACATGTAGCAGAACAACTCACTTGGATATGGTAACTAGATGAATCTACAGGAGAGATATCAGATGGGACAGAATGCATGGTAGTTGTGTTTACAGAAGTGACAAAATGCAGGGCAATTCAAAGGAAACATTTCATAAGTTCTATGGAAAATCTCAGTGTAACAAGTCTATTCAGAGGTATCATGGCATTGGCACAGAAGAATAGGAAGATGGAACAAAGGTCTACTGTTCAGAACAAATACGTTGAAGGAAAAGGATGGTGTAAAGTAGTTTAAGATCTATAAGCAGGTCCACTTAGTCAAAACAATGTATAGGCACTGGTTCATAGAACAAAAGTAGTGTATACATATGAACACACTTTCACAAAAGGAAAAGATGGTATGGGATGGAAAACCAAGGTTTTGGTCCTAGGTATTTGTATGAGGTATTGGTCCGAGGTGTTGGAAATAATACTGAGAGGGGGGGGGGAATTAGTATTTGTAAATCAATAATATTTCATTTCCATAAGCAGATTTGTATACGCTACTTTAGCTAAGTGAACCAGCATGTACACGCGACTGTTATTAAAGAAACTAGCATATATGCAGATAACTTTTGATTTACCCAATTTATCATGCATTGAACTTTAACTAGTATGTCAAAGATTAATTAGATAGTGCAGTAAAAGCAGAATAAAGCATTACACATAAGCATCACACATGAACACCAAGATATAAGGTGGAAACTCAATGTGGGTAAAAACCACCTGTTGTTGACATCTCTATCTTCTTTTAATAATAAGAAAAATCTATTTACAATTTTGTATTGGTGCAGAATTATACCAGTACACAGGCTTCTACCTGCAAAAGGCTGCAACCTTCTCTCGTTTTCCAGCTACTACTAGAAGGGAGCTACAACCCCCTAGCTCTTATACTAGCCAATATGTTTACTAGTACGTAGGTGCCACCCTACAAGAAACTCCACTCTTCTACCAGGGACCACGTTTCATAAATTTTCAGACTAGATACTCCTGAAACACAACACCACAATTTGAATGCCACGTTTCCTCCAATTTTCATACTAGACCCATCATCAATATCATAGATACAATACAATCATCAAGTACAGAAATCAATCACTGAAACTCCTAAATCTGATCATTCAGAATACTGTCACCAAAATACAGTCACCAGAACATAACCCAGATCTTTATAACAACAAATAGAAACAACCGAAACATTCTGTTAGGTCCCTATACTACTAGTGTAACCCCTTGTTTTTATTAGTACAACCCCCTTATTATATTTTTGTACCCATGTTATCCCTATACTATTACTATTGTGCCCCATAGAAACCCACTATTGTTATTATTGTGCCCTTACATTATTATTGTTATGTCAGCTCTAATTATATTATGACCCCTTAGACTCCTATATATAGAAAGGAGGTCTTGCCATTTGAATCATCCAAGAATTGTTCATTTGTGTAATGTAAAGGAAGTTGCCCCCTCGAAGAGGCTGAATTCTAAGGTGTTCAACTATCTTTTCTATCTTTTTGTGAGCTGGTTTCATAACATTTGGTATCAGAGCTT
Organism: Pinus tabuliformis; assembly: GCA_031772625.1. Taxonomy (NCBI): domain Eukaryota; kingdom Viridiplantae; phylum Streptophyta; class Pinopsida; order Pinales; family Pinaceae; genus Pinus; species Pinus tabuliformis. Next base: position 1,264,454,439 of record CM062807.1, on the reverse strand, counting down.
TTGATTCCAGGGTTTCATTGCTCCAAATAGGTCATTGTGGCATTTTCTCTATAACTTTTTTCTGCAACGTTTCAGAAGCAAAAGAAAAAACCCATTTGGGCTGAAATCGTTCTGAACCGCAAGTCCGAATTTCAGAGTTTTTTGCACTATATTTTTCGGAGATATGATCTGAGAAAGTTGGCATTTTTGCAGACTCCCGAATTACATTCCAAACAGATCCTAAGGTCGAAATAGTGACACATGGCACTTCCTACAAGTTCGCTCTTCTGCAAAGGTATATAATCAAGTCATCTTGGGAGATTGTGCATAACGCTTTCTTGGAGAATCTAAATTTGATCAGACTGGTGGCATTAGAAAGAGGACACAGAGGGCTACTACAGGTCGCAATTGAACTGGAAGAGCTGAAATTATAGAGTTACAATCGTTTCAAGATCAAGCTCCTAAACACAAGAAAATACGATATGAGGAAGTTTGATGGCAATGATCCGGTAAATTGGATACTACAGATGGAGAAATGTTTTGATCTACATTGTGTAGCACTGTTACAAAGGGTATGTATTGCATCTTCATATTTAGAACCGGATCAATTTTTATGGTATAAAGGGCTTTGTTCTCGTAAACAACTTGTTACCTGATCAATTTTCACAGAGGAAACGATAGCACATTATGAGGATACAAAGAGCAACACCTTCTTTAGAGCAACACCACAACAATTGGAAAGAGTAAAAGGGCTTTGTTACAAAGTGTAAAGTATAATCATGGCAACAAGGAATTCTACCCCTCACAACTATAAAGATGGAAGTGTTGTTTCTCCTAGCCTTCCACAACCTACAAGGGTCCACAACAATTGGAAGAAAAAAGAGAAAAAGGGATTTGTTACAATTGTGATAGAAAATGCACTAAAGGTCATAAGTGGGTCATAAGTGTGCTGAGAAGAAATTATTTTACATAGAGTATGAAGAGGAGGAAGAAAAGGATCAAGAAACATCAAAAGAAGAGGACGTATGCCAGGACCCAACCCCAGAGAAAGAAGAAATGAATCAGACCATATCTTGTAAAGCATTGGCAACAATTACCACTCCTAAAAATCTCAAGATAGAAGGACATATCAAGAAGAAAAAGGTGCAAGAAGTGAAATATCACAGCGAGAAAGAAGAAATGAATCCAACCATATCTTGTAATTCATTGGTTAGAATTACTACTCCTCAAACTATCAAGATAGAAGGACATATCAAGAAGAAAAATGTTCAAGAAGTGAAAGATCACATTGAGCATCAAGAAATGAATCCAACCATATCTTGTAAAGGATTGGAAGAAATTACTACTCCTCAAACTCTAAAGATAGAAGGACATATCACGAAGAAAAAGGTTCAAGCAGTGAAATATCACATCGAGCATCAACGACAAGTTCTCCAACTTTTAAAGGATAACGTTACTTTGGTGAAAAATCGAATGAAACAACAGGTAGATCAAAATTATAGTGAAAAATGTTTTGATGTAGGTGATTGGGTATTTTTACGGCTACATCTCAAGCAAGCTATTTATGAGAAGGAAATGTTGGCAACCTTCACTTAAGAAATGGCAACCTTACTGTTGTAGGGAAAAGTATCTGATTCGGATGACCCTATCCCACTTTAAGGGTGATAGTACCTCAGCAACAACTGTAAAGGAAACTACTTAAGGTTTACTTCTTTATGAAAGAAAAAGAGAATGAAAGAATGCACTAACCGTTGCCTTGCGCTTAATGTCAAATCCAAATTCTTCTCTTCACTGCTTGCTCCCAGCTCCTTGCTCTTTTGCTGGCCCAGCTACAATGAGATCCTGCAAAATAACAAAGAAAGAAACTACAAGAAGCATGCAATCATAACTGATTCACGGATTAGCATAAATCAAATATACAATTATCACAATACATTATTGAAACAAGTGCATATAGAAGAACCTCAATAGCTTTTATTAATGAAGAAGTAAAGTTCTGAGAAGGTTACAACCATTGAAGGCCCCAATCCAGCAACACCTCCCAGCAGAAAGAATTTCTCCTCTTCACCTCCTTCAAGCAATCACCCAATAGCTCTATAGTGAAACCAACAACATATCATTACTTTGCACAAAATTCCAGCCTCCTGAGCTCATAGGAGAGAGCTCAATATATAGATGAATTGAGAAAGGATGAGTCAGCTTGCAACTGATGTGTAGCTGCCTTGTGTCCTCTCTCTCTTCAGTTGATCTTCAGTTCTTGAGTCCACTTGGAGAACCTTGCTTCCACTTGGAGAAACAGAGCCTCTGACTCATCACAAGGCGAAATCCCTGATCCAAGTGTCATTTTTGGAAGATTCCAGAGCAATGACTCAGTGTGCCACTTGTCCCATCTCTCTCAGCGCAGGTGGCCTTTGTTCTACCTGCTTTGCAACGCAGGTACACCATGGAGGAGTTGAGTTTCAGCGCAGAAACCTAGTGGAGCACCTGCTTTGATTTCAGGATTGCTTGTTTTTGAGTGTTTTCAGGTGGAGAACTGATCTGAGAGCTGTTGGTTTTGCTGACCTTGTTCCTCTAGGGGTAGGAACATCATGTTTAGGGACTTTGGATCCCTTGGATTATTGACAATTCATGCATGATGCTGCAAGGCACAAAATTGTCTATAACAGATGCCCCCTAAAGTATGAGGTCATTTATCGGGTGAAATGCTTTATTAGGAGGATCCGAAGTTCATTCAATCTGCTGAGAAGTGTCCTGTAATAAGATACAATACAATACATTATTTTTCATACTTTTTCGTGATCTAGATCTAGCTGAGGCGGGCATTCCCATGCTCAGCTTTATAAATTCATTTTGGTACATAGCATAGACGATCGTCTGATGATAGACTGATAATTCTCTGCTGAAATTATCATCCTTTGAGAAGGATGATCATCTTCCGCAATGATGTACATATCAAATGTCTTTATATCCTGAATATATATCGCAGCCCGGATGGATGAAACTAGATCCGGGGTCTTCAATCTCTTCCGATCTTCACTCGATGTACAAGTCGATCCATGTGAGAATTTTTTGAAGTCGAACATGGAAAGACATCGCTTGATTACCGGTCAATGATGTAAACCGTTAACAAGCGCGAGAGGAATCACCGATAAGGATGATGACCCTCAAGGTACGGCAGTACAATTCACATGGTGGGAATAAAGGACTTGGCGTCAACCACCATGCAAAATCTTCTGGTCGAAGGTCATTGATGTATACCTGTCGCCGGAAGTGAGAAACTTGCCATTGAGGCATGCAAGCTTCAAAGTACTGAAGGGGTTGTTCCTAGATCGACTCCTTGGATAATGAGCTGATGTCGACAAGGAGCGATCCATCAAAGGAGGGCCTTAACGAATCCCACATCAGTGACACGGAACGGAGCTAGTGATTGTGATGAGGTGAAAACAAACTGTGATGTATGATTCAGGGTGGCGGTCATGAAATGGATGAAGGACAATGTATGGCAGTGGATGGGACATGGTTGACTCTTTGCAGAACAACATCTCTTGAACATATAACGACACTGATGTGATGGATTGGTAGCATTACCCCAAATGTGGATGGTGTGGCGAGGACCATAGTGATGAGACCGGTGAATGAAACAACCCAACCCGATGTGATACGGAGGACAAAGTGTCATGTTCAAGAGTGACTTGCTACCATTAAAGCTGTGAGGTTCTCCCAATTTTTCCCCAGTCATTGCTGACCAGTACCTCTTTATTTTTATCAAGCTTGAGGAGGATAACATATGCTTGTTCTATAACCTGCCCTTCGGGCAAGCCCATCGCTATGTTTTAACGAGCCTAGCGATAGGGAAACTCGTTCTCGTCTAAAGACAAGTTTGTCGCTATTTAATGAATTTAACGAGTCTAACGACAAGGATAACTCGGTCCTTTTCATTTTTAGAGAGTCTGAAAAGGTACATAAAGTCAACTCCGGAATTCCTTTTTCGTCATCTAATCCCTTAAGTCCGAAAAAGTATAAAACAATACAGAAGGGATGAGTTTTCGATTGCTTTAACGAGCCGAACAAAACAAGCACTCGATCTTTTTGTGCAATAATCCCTCAGGTCCAAAAAAGATTAAAATCTAGAGGAGGGATAGCTTTCCGGTCGCTTTAACGAGCTGGAAGGCCAAAACTCGGCAAACTTTTCATATTTTACGAGTCAGTGAAAAGAGCTCAAAGAAGACTCGTCTTTTGAGGAACGAGTGATGAACAGGGCAGCAGCAGATTCCAGGTGCAGGTTGGAATATTCCAATCACGGCAGTGTCACAAGGATGGCTAAGTGAAATCACTCTTCGCAGCTGTTCCTCAAAATGGGTAAACAATCATATGGAGATGAACGATTGGCCAAATGAACGGATGGAGGTGAGATTGCAAGAACACGACCAAGGGCTTTAATATGGCTGTCAAAGGTTACATTTACCAAGGTTATTTACCGGTTCATTTTTTCTGGGTGAGCTTGAACTCTAGGGGAAGATTGCTCACAACTTATGTTTATTTTTTAACGAGCATGAACTATGTGCTAAAACTGCTCGGATCTTGCGTTTATTTTTTAACGAGCATGAACTGTGTGCTAAAACTGCTCGATTATACCAGTCATAATACAAGAAACGCCTCAGGTGAGATAGCTATTTTTTAAGGAGCTTTATCTCACGAAGCTATGCTCCTATTTGGCAAGTTTTAACTTTTGCCCCACATCCTTTCTTTATGCAAGCTGGAAACGGCTAATCCTACGAGTTTAACGGGTTAGACCTACAGGTTTAAAGGGAGGACCTAAAAATTTAAAAAATAAATAGTCGTCCCGTGCTTGCACTCCAAAAGGTTCGCATGCCCCCAGGTATAAAGTATAATTTCTAGGTTCTTCCTCTTACTTATTATCCGAAAAATGGTTCGGTTCGCTGCCGCAAACTAAACTCTCTTTTTCCGGCGATGTCTATTACTAGGTTGCTAAGGATGGTGACTACTTGTGCAGCAATTTCATCTCTTTCTTTGGAGGCTGCCCCTACTTATCCTTCAAAACATATGTTTTAATGGGTGAGGCTTGCCTTCAAAGATGGTGGCTACTTGCCGTCACAAATGGATCTCCTCCCTCAGGAGAGCCTAATTTTTAGACAAAGGGAGCCGATTATTTCGCTCACATAACTTTGACAAAAGAACTTTATTCTAGAACAACCCTCTCTTCCTTCCTTCGGACGGGGTACGGACTAGTCCATTCTTCTGCGGAAATTAACTTTATACCCAAGGTTTTCTCTGCCCAAGGCAGGCCAGGGTGCATGCCCCCTAGGTCCCAGTTCTTTCTTCCGAATCACTCGCATTCATCTGGAAGTAGAACCGGGGGTGGAGGCACTCCTTGAGTGAATAAACCGTTAAGGGATGGTATTTGACTATTTGTGATGCATGATCCTGGAAATGAAAGTTGGTCTACAAGCTTGACCATTCTTCCTTCGTGCGGAAAACACATAACTCTAAAGAGTGAGGACATTATCGCCTCCATGCAATATATATAGTCTCGTCCAAGGAGTAAGTTATACACTAAGGGTCCCTGGATGACCATGATGTTCATATGAACTGTCTTCCCTTTCAATGTAATGGGAACATTGGGGAGAATCCCTAACGGGTGACTGGTTCCTTTATCAAAACCCGATAGATTTCTCATCTCAAGTAAAAGCGCCGGGGAACCCAGTGCTTTCCAAGCAATAGAGGAAAGGATACTCACAGATGCCCCTTCATCAATGATAGTTCCAGCCATCACCATTCTGTAGATTTGGACGATGATTCTGAATGGGAGACTGGCTGGTAACCGGGGTCTGCCTAGTTGATTCCAATCAAAGGATACAACTAGGTTGCTTGGTGGTGGGACCGAATACACGGCCGAATACGACCCTGACGATGTTCCTTCCTGCGATAAAGGAATGGGCGCATTGCCCTGATGCTCATCAGAGTCTGTGTTGATGAAAAGAATATGGATGGTGTCATCCTTGTTCTCTTCAGTGAGGGTGTCATTTGAAGATGAATCTTCAACGACGGTGTCATTTGAGGATGAAACCTCTGAAGGAAGAACCGGGTCAACTGCCGTTTCGACCTTTAGACTTTCGTCTGGTCTGGATTCAGTAGGTTCATTCTCAATGACCGACACTTCAGCTGACCACTTGAGCGGGCCAGCTGGATTTTCAACTATCGAGGGATTAGGCACGAGTTTTTGGTATCCAGGAGGAAGTCGTAACAGTGATACCGGACGATCTTCCAAAACTCTCTTCGCCTCATCTAAGAATGGACATCGGTGGATGGCGTGATCGCCTTCACACAACATACAGGGTGATCTTGGTCTCCCTTTTCGTCCTTCACACTCGCTAGTTGACGGACTGCAATCAACATGACTACCAGAGGTTGATGCTACCGGATTGTGCAACCTGGGGGACCAGTCCCTTAGTATCCGGGGAATACAAGGACAATCACGATGGAAGTGGGTCCCTTTGCAAATGACACATGGCAATTTAGGCCCGGTCGGTGCAGTGTGTGGATTTTTGTCAGATGTCTTTTGCTTGCCCCCAGTCGCCTTCGCCATAGGCCCCTTCTGCTTCTTTTCTCTCTTCTTCTTTTCCTCCTTCTCCATGGGATGCTGACGTTTGCCGGCTCTACCTCGCGAAGATGAAGGATCAGAGGAAGAATTGTAAGAAGTGGAAGGCTGGTGGGTAGCTCTAGACTGGTCTGACTATTGATTCGACTGCTCAGGATTAGTGGCGATCTGAACTACATTAGTTGAAAAGAGCCATACAGGTAGGCCAATTTTCAATCCTGGAAGTGACAATGTGGCCATATGAGGCGCACCAACATCTCCCCAAGAGGAGAAGGGATTGGGACTTCCGCCAAGGTGACTTCCTTGGTTGGTGGGCTCCATACTTTTCAACTGAAAGATCAACGTGGGAATAACAGGTGATTATGTTCCGATTAAAATAAATTTTATTAACGACGCTTTAGACACAACTTCGCTTTTTCATGTTTTAAGAGTCGAGAAAAAGCTAAAGATGACTCTAGTCTCCTTCGATGTTTTAACGAGCCCGAAGTGACAAATGCTCGGATGGACTTTTTCAGTTATAGAGTTTGAAAAAAGGCCAAAAGAAACTTCTCTGGAGTTCTAGGCAGAGGGTGTGCCAAACTTTTCGCGAAACCACAGAATACGTTTTACGGTACGGGTGGTCGATCTTCGTGAATGCTGTGTTCACTGCATCGCGATCAGTAGGGCGGCCGACACGGCTTCCTATGGATAAAGGCTTTGTTCCTATAGGGGTCTCCCAATATATACGCGACGGTACGTGGGAGCACAAGTCCGTATTAGTGCCACCGACTCTCAGGAGGAATCACCCACCTTCGTAGAGATCGACAGTCACTATGTTTAACGACGCCGGAACACGTCTCTACCTAGACCTCTATATGTTTGCGTTATGTTACAAAGCGTTGTTATGTAAATTGAATTTATTTTAATGTTGATCTTGTTTAGCAATTTGCCTTTAAGGATCACCACGAGATGTATGTAACAAATTCCTGAATGCAGTCTAAGATGAGAAGCAAACTTTTCAATCTTTCAACCTTGAAAATCTTAACTACTGGGGGAGAAGAAAGGAAAATCTTTTCACACAGATCATAGAGCACACACTAATGCAATTTTTCCTAAATCAGCATGCAAACAGTCAAATGCAAAATGCACAATGCATGTATTTTCTTTTCCCTTTCTTAATGTTGATGTTTTACAAAAAGAAAGTTGTTATATAACTTTGATTTCGATTTAAAGCGAAAACAAACAAGTTTTTCCAAAATCAAAAGACACCTTAAGATTTACTTGTTTAATCACTGGAAATACATGAAATCAAACCATAATGACGAAAGTAAAAAGACTAATCAGCCATGGACAGCAAATAGGTTAACTCTTTAGACCAGCAAAATGCCTAACACAGGTTCAGATCTAAGAGGCCAAAGCAAGACTAGTTTACTCTTCGTTATGGGAAATTGTAAATGAAGTAAGAAATACAAAAGAAAAAGTACAATTTCGTTATATAACAGAGGCGGAATGATGGCAAGTAAGGTTGGTTTTAGAATAGGTACAAGACTGGTAACTGGCTGCAAAACCTATAGTGAAAACAGGCAAGAAAAAGGGAGGAAACCCCAAATGCACAAGGCAAAATTGGGCCAACGCAGGTGCTGCACAGCCAGTCTGGCTCTCAGCGCAGGTAGCCCCTTCGGGACCTGCGTTGCAAAGCAGGTAGCCTGTGTACTACCTGCTTTGGAAAATGAAAGTTGCGTTTTCTCAGTTTCCGGGTCACAATTTTCTCAAAAATGCACAGTTTTTGCTCAAATCAGAAGCAATCAGTCAAGCACACACTAAGGGATGACAAGGAGGATGAAAAGCTATCACTAAGAGCTTACAAGGATCCTTGTAGATCAGCTCTTCAAATCATGAACATGCTCAGAAATGAGCTAGAGTAGCTGCCCTCTACTTCGCTTTTGATATAGTCAAAAGCTTTTCGATTTGGTACTCTTTTGTTTAGGAAATGAATAGCAAAATACTACAAACAATCAAACAGATACGATCCCCAACGGAGTTGCCAGTTTTTTGTAGGGAAAAGTATCCGATTCGGATGACCCTATCCCACTCTAAGGGTGATAGTACCTCAGCAACAACTGTAAAGGAAACTACTTAAGGTTTACTTCTATATGAAAGCAAAAGAGAATGAAAGAATGCACTAACCGTTGCCTTGCTCTTAATGTCGAATCCAAATTCTTCTCTTCGCTGCTTGCTCCCAGCTCCTTGCTCTTTTGCTGGCCAGCTACAATGAGATCTTGCAAAATAACAAAGAAAGAAACTACAAGAAGCATGCAATCATAACTGATTCACGGATTAGCATAAATCAAATATACAATTATCACAATACATTATTGAAACAAGTGCATATAGAAGAACCTCAATAGCTTTTATTAATGAAGAAGTAAAGTTCTGAGAAGGTTACAACCATTGAAGGCCCCAATCCAGCAACACCTCCCAGCAGAAAGAATTTCTCCTCTTCACCTCCTTCAAGCAATCACCCAATAGCTCTATAGTGAAACCAACAGCATATCATTACTTTGCACAAAATTCCAGCCTCCTGAGCTCATAGGAGAGAGCTCAATATATATATGAATTGAGAAAGGACGAGTCAGCTTGCAACTGATGTGTAGCTGCCTTGTGTCCTCTCTCTCTTCAGTTGATCTTCAGTTCTTGAGTCCACTTGGAGAACCTTGCTTCCACTTGGAGAAACAGAGCCTCTGACTCATCACAAGGCGAAATCCCTGATCCAAGTGTCATTTTTGGAAGATTCCAGAGCAATGACTCAGTGTGCCACTTGTCCCATCTCGCTCAGCGCAGGTGGCCTTTGTTCTACCTGCTTTGCAATGCAGGTACACCATGGAGGAGTTGAGTTTCAGCGCAGAAGCCTAGTGGAGCACCTGCTTTGATTTCAGGATTGCTTGTTTTTGAGTGTTTTCAGGTGGAGAACTGATCTGAGAGCTGTTGGTTTTGCTGACCTTGTTCCTCTAGGGGTAGGAACATCATGTTTAGGGACTTTGGATCCCTTGGATTATTGACAATTCATGCCTGATGCTGCAAGGCACAAAATTTTCTATAACACTTACCGAATGGGAAGACACTTCAAGGTAAAAATGGATCATGATAGTCTTAAATACTTTTTAGAAAAACTATTATCTTTAGAATAACTTACCTACTGAATATTCCACATGGGAGGACAAGAATTTTATACGGAAGCATCAAGAACTACTCAAGCGTTGAGGACAACACTTTTTGAAGGAGAGGGGCACGTTAGGCCCTCATACTACTAATGTAACTCCTTATTGTTATTATTACAACCCCCTTATTATATTGTTGTCCCCATGTTATCCCCATATTGTTACAATTGTGCCCCATAGAAGCCCACTATTGTTATTATTATGCCCTTACATTATTATTGTTATGTCAGCTCTGATTATATTATGACCCCTTAGACTCCTATATATTGAAAGGAGGTCTTGTCATTTGAATCATCCAAGAATTATTCATATGTGTAATGTAAAGGAGGTTGCCTCCTTGAAGAGGTTGAATTCTAAGGCGTTCAACTATCTTTCCTATCTTTTTGTGAGCTGGTTTCATAACACATTCTTCACAAGGTATATGCTACTTCCCTGTTTCTAACTAGTGTGTGTACACACTTTTTTCAAAACCAACCCGTGTATACATCTGTAAATGTTAATTCATAATTTTACAGCTATACCAGACTTCAATTATACCCAGATCATAACATTTACAGAATAATATATGTGTCAATATTCAGATCTAGAATATACATGAGCAAAACCACATAATGATAGTTCATTTTATGCCTTAAGATCTCGATCCATCATTATATCTAATCCCTCGTCATCCGCTAAGGTTCATCCTTGGTACAGATCCAACAAAGCACCATAACCCAATAACTTGCATACTATATCTCACACTTCATCAGATATTCAAAACTTGCACACCTTGGCCCAATGATATTCTTGTCCTTTTATAGTTTTAGGCCTTTCTTGATACCATGGACAAAAACCACTTAGGACCAATACCTTGGTCCAAATACCTAGGGTCAATACCTCAGACGAAATACCTTGAACCAATACCGTGGGTTAAAATACCTTGGACCAAATACCACAGACCAAAAGCTTAGTTTTCCAACATATACATGCTTTTTCTTCTGTGAAAATGTGTGTGTACATATACGTGACTTGTATATAGTTAACCTATGTGTATACGCAGCTTGGTCAAGGTGAACCTACATATACCTCTCTTTCTTCATTCTGTGTAGTCTGATCTGTAATTCTTTGTTGTTAAACTGTTGTACTGTGATCTTTCATATGAGAGAGTTGCCATAAAGGACAACACCTTTATCATAATGCCAACAATCTCTCCCTTTGGATTTAATGGCAAAAACAACACTAAGTCACTCTCCCCCTTTGACATCAAGGGAAAAGGGTCATGCTCCCCTTTAGTACATGTTGAATTCTCTAATATGCTGAAATGTACTGATTGAGCTCCCATGATGGAGTCCATGCTCCCCCTGAGCACAAGCAAAGTTTGCAAAAGGATTTTCTAAAATAATAACATGACTCTATACATACATTACCAATGACTTTCCTATCACCAATGACTCATACATACATCCATCTCCCAACCAAGTGGGGATATACCAATTGTTTATACATGACAAGAACAAGAAATATTACATCATCCATCCCATGCATAGTGGGGTTACATATTGGGTCTTTTCATGACCTTTACATGACATTTATAATAAGGACAATCGATCTAAATGAGACCATGATAGTCATCAGCAACTATCATACACCATATATGATCTGCACCATCAGCAACATCAGGATCAATAGCCTGAATGCTTCCATCATCAAAAGCGTCACTTGAATCAAAACAATTATGTGGATCTGTACCAAGATCTTATAAGATAATTCAAACAATGCATTATTAGAAGCATATGCTCCCCCTGAACCTATGTCAGATGTTCACTGTCAGATATGATTATTGCATATATTAGTAAGAAAGATTAGGGCATCATCATCAATGAGATATACATCAAGTTATCAACAACGTATGAGGATCAACATATTTCCACATGTTATCAGCAATTTGTAACCATCATCAAACAGAGCAAATAATTGACAGAACCATATCAAACCCCTTTTTTTGAGTTTGGCCCACTGCTTTTCCTCAAACAAACATATATGCGGTTGTGCCCATAGAAACCCACGTATGTACACGACTACACTTCATGAAACTCGCGTATAGCAACCTTTCTTTGAAAAATAGGATTTAATAGTAGGATGATGCAGCAACTACTCCTAGCTTTTGTCTGAGATATTCAAATGTCTCTCTAGGCAGTGGTTTAGTGAATATATCAACAACCTGTTCTTTGGAGGGAACATGCTCCAATTTGACCTTTTGTTCAAGAACTTGTTCAAGAACTTATTCTTTTCAATTTGCTCAAGTTCTTCATTCATGGCCTTGACCCAACATTCATCTTTGCATGCTTCATTTACATTTAGAGGTTCAGTGGAAAATAGTAATGCTAGATAGCTTGAGGTTTCTGTAATAATTCTTCTTGTCTGCACACCTACCTCTTTTTCCCCTAAAATTTGAGTTTCTAGATGATTTTTCTTAACATACCTAGATGGAGTCTTTTCTTCTACCGTTATCTCTTCTTCTGGTGTTTCATTGGTTTCTTCTTCAGAATTAGTGTGATTTGATGTGGGAAAATAATCCCCATCTTCTTCTTTTTCATAATCTTTGTTTTTTATTTGTTTTGGATTTTTCATGCTTCATTAACCACAACATCAATACTTTCAATAATTTTCCCAAGTCTTTTATTATAACATTTATATCCTTTACTTTGGGAAGAGTAACTAGAAAGAATACCTTCATCTACTTTGGGTTCAAACTTACCAAGTTTTTCATCAGCCCTTTTGATGTAACATTTGCTTCCAAAAACTTTAAAGTATTTTACAATAGGAGTCTTATCATACCAAATTTCATGTGGAGTTTGAGTGCTATTTACCCGAACATTTTCGTGGTTGAGAATAATGATGGCGGAAAATGTAGCTTCACCCCAGAAGGTTGTAGGAGTTCCAAATTCATCTAGCATAACTCAAGCCATTTGTTGAACAACTCTGTTCATTCTTTCTACCATTCCATTTTGCTGAGGAGTCCTTGCGGTGGAGAACTGCCTTTTTATTCCATGTTGTTCACAAAAGTCAAAGAATTCATCCGAGATAAATTCCCCTCCTCGATCAAATCTGGTGCATTTGATTTTGCAATCTAATTCATTTTCAACCAAAGATCTGAAGGCTTTGAACTTTTCAAATGCTTCATCTTTATGCTTTAGAAGACCTATCCAACACATTCTAGAAAAATCATCAATGAACAATATAAAGTATTCTTCTCCATGAGGTGACTTTTCCTTGATGGTCCACATAAATCAATATGAACAAGTTCAAGAGGCTTACTAGCTGACCCTTGTTTTCCAATGAAGTGAGATTTGGCTTGCTTACCGAATTGGCATGGTCTTCATTTTATATTTCCAGGAATGCTGATATCTGGAAGATCACAAACAACCTGGAATCTGCATACTTTTCTTATTTGAGAAAAGCTTAGATGTCCCAATCTTCTGTGCCATAACCAGTTTTCATCATTTTTTCTTAGATAACACTGTTGTTGTCCTCCCTTGAGTATGTATAAATTGTTTGGAGTTCTTATACCTTTAATCATGGTTTCTCCTGTATCAAGCTCACGAACAACACATCTATTTGATTGAAACACCACTTCATTTCCTTGATCACACATTTGACTGACACTCAACAGGTTATGCTTTAGACCATCAACATACATAACATTCCCAACTTTAAATTTTTCTTTCAACAAAACAGAGCCTTTACCTTTTATGACAGCAGGAGTGTCATTTCCAAATGAGACATTATTTTATTTTTCTAAGGCATTATATGAGTGAAGTTTTTCTTTGTCACATGTCATGTGTTTTGAGCATCCACTGTCAATGTACCACTATTTTTCTTGTCCTTCTGCATACAAGGATATACCACATATTTCTATTTGCGGTTATTTCTTTCTCCATATTTTGGTATTTAATGGAGTTTTCTCCTTTTGAGATATTTGACAAAATTTAGTCTTGCATTCAGATTCTTCATGGCCAAAGTTGTTACAGATTGAGCATTTTGTTTCATTTCAAGAAGAGAAAAGTTATTATAGGAACTTTTCTTGATCCCTGTCACATTCCTTTGATTTCGTGCTTCTCTAGTCATGATGGTTTTGTAAGCAACACATTGAGCAGCATTGTGTACAAAATTATGACATGAGAAACATTGACCATTAAAAAATTTCCTGCGATTATCGAATCTCTTGACCTGGTGATTGTAGTTTTTATTCATCTTTAAAGCAAATTGAGTATGATTTTCTTGAGGTTGGTTGTGACTTTTGTTCATACTTGAAGAAAATTGTTCTTAATTTACCTAGTGATCTGCTTTATGCCTTTGCTGATGATTGTCATACTGTTCATTGTTCTTTGCTCTATCAAGATAGCTTGTAGTGGAGGTTGACGACTGCTATGATTGAGATGCTTCTTCAATATATCCAAGACTTCTCTTTATCATATGAGAATGCTGCACTTTGATAATTTCATTTAAGGTTTTTGATCCTTTAGCAAATCTAAGCTTGAGAGGTTTCTTATTCTCAAGATCCTTTTTTAGACCCACAATTTCACATTCTAGTTTTTCATTGTGTTTTTCTCTTTCAGCAAGTTGATATGTCAAGATATATATAATCATATTCTTTTCTTCTAACAGATTTTGAGTTTAGAGATTTCTTCATGAAGGTCATCTTCTTCTAAAGCATCCCAAAAGTTATCATCTTCATAAGCCATTAGAAGTCTATAGTCATTACTATTTTCATCTTCATCACTATTTGATAAACCATCGCTATCTTCATGAGTATAGTAACTTTTTTTACTTACACTTTGTTTTCTATTCCATTTTGCAGATTCCTTCCCTTTATCATATTTATCTTTATGAGGACATTTGGCAGCATAATGACCCACTCTACCACAAGAGAAACATTTGAAAGGTAGTTTACCTCTAAATCTTCCGGAACCCTGTTGAAGCTTCTTAACAAAGGTTACTTCATCTTCTTCTTCTGAAATATGTACCGATTCATTGAATTCTTCTTTTCCTTTTGTTGAAGCTTTAAATGTGGCTTCTCTCATATCTGATGAGCCTCCTTTTCTCATCTTAAAGGAAGTTAAGATTTTTTGAAGCTATGTCATAGTAATAGTCTATAGATCCTGCTTTTCTTCTATGGAAAATACTTTTGATTCAAATTTAGCAGACAAGGATCTTAAAACTTTCGCAACTAAGATAACTTCCTTTATCTCTTCACCCTGATTCTTCATGCAATTAAAAACCCCATCTATACGTAATAAGTAACTAGCTATACTTTCATCATTATGCATCTTAAAGGTTTCATATTGAATTTTGAGAGTTTGCAGTTTAGCACGTTTTACCTGAGAGTATCCTTCGTAGCTTAGAACGATTTTGTCCCATATTTCTTTGGTTGATTTTAGCTACATAACTTTGACAAACTCTGATTGTGACAGACTTCCCAATAATGTATTGACAGCCCTGGCATTAGTTTCATATTTCTTTTTACCTGCCATATCTGTAGGAACTGTTGATGGAAATGTATATCCTCCTTCCACGATTTCCCAGACATATGTTCCAAGTGATTGAAGATAATTTTTGGTTCTTATCTTCTAATAAACAAAGTTTCTCCCATCAATGATTGGCGGTCTGATGGATCCCACACTTTCTTGATTACTCATGATGATGGATCTTCCTTCAAGTGATCAAGCTTCTTTTGAAGGACCTGCTCTGATACCAATTGTTGGAAATAATACTGAGAAGGGCGGGGGGGTGAATCAGTATTTGTAAATCAATAATATTTCATTTCCATAAGTAGATTTGTATATGCTACTTTAGCTAAGTGAACCAGCGTGTACACACAACTGTTATTAAAGCAACTAGTGTATATGCAGATAACTTTTGATTTACCCAATTTATCATGCATTGAACTTTAACCAGTATGTCAAAGATTAATTA
The DNA here is from genome assembly GCA_031772625.1 of Pinus tabuliformis. NCBI lineage: Eukaryota > Viridiplantae > Streptophyta > Pinopsida > Pinales > Pinaceae > Pinus > Pinus tabuliformis. The sequence goes on along the minus strand of CM062807.1, from coordinate 1,264,438,686 downwards.
GACAGTGCAGTAAAAGTAGAATAAAGAATTACACATAAGCATCACACATGAACACCAAGATATAAGGTGGAAACCCAATGTGGGTAAAAACCACCTGCTGTTGTTGTCTCTGTCTTCTTTTAATAATAAGAAAAATTTGTTTACAATTTTGTACTGGTGCAGACTTATACCAGTACACAGGCTTCTACCTACAGAAGGCTACAACCTTCTCTCGTTTTCTAGCTACTACTGGAAGGGAGCTACAACCCCCTAGCTCTTGTACTAGCCAATATGTTTACTAGTACGTAGGTGCCACCCTACAGGAAACTCCACTCTTCTACCAGGGACCACGTTTCATAAATTTTCAGACTAGATACTCCTAGAACACAACACCATAATCTGAAGGCCACGTTTCATCCAATTTTCATACTAGACCCATCAACAACATCATAGCTGCAATACAATCATCAAGTACATAAACCAATCACTGAAACTCCTGAATTTGATCATTCAGAATACTGTCACCAAAATACAGTCACTAGAACAGAACCCAGATCTCTGTAACAACAAACAGAAACAACTGAAACATTCTTCACAAGGTATACGCTACTTCCCTGTGTCTAACCAGTGTGTGTACGTGCTTTTGTCAAATCCAACCAACGTATACATCTGTAAATGTTAATTCATAATTTTACAGCTATACTAGACTTCAATTATACCCAGATCATAACATTTATAGAATAATATATGTGTCAGTATTCAGATCTAGAATATACATGAGCAAAACCACATAATGATAGTTCATTTTATGCCTTAAGATCCTAATCCATCATTAGATCTAATCCATCATCATCTGCTAAGGTTCATCCTTGATTCAGATCCAGAAATGCACCATAACCCAATAACCTACATACTAGATCTCACACTTCATCAGATATTCGAAACTTGCACACCTTGGCCTAATGATCTTCTCCTCCTTCTATACTTTTAGGCCTTTCTCAATACCATGGGCAAAAACCACTTAGGACGAATACCTTAGACAAAATACCTAGGGTCAATACCTCAGACCAAATACCTTGGACCAATACCATGGGTTAAAATACTTTGGACCAAATACCATAGACCAAAAACTTAATTTTCTAACATATACGTGTTTTTTCTTTTGTGAAAGTGCATGTGTATGTATACGCGACTTGTATACAGTTAACCTACGTGTATACGCAGCTTGGTCAGGCTGAACCTGCGTATACCTCTCTTTCTTCATTTTGTGTAGTCTAATCTGCAATTCTTTGTTGTTAATCTATTGTACTGTGATATTTCATCTGAGAGAGTTTCCATCAAGGACAACACCTTTATCATAATGCCAACATGAGGTTTTGGTCCGAGGTATTGGTCTGAGGTTTTGCTTCAAGGTTTTTGGTCTGAGGTATTGGTCCGAGGTTTTGGTCTGAGGTATTTGGTCTGAGGTGTTTGGTCTGAGATTTTGGTCTGAGGTATTGACAAAGGATCTAAGTATATAAGGAGAATATCAAAAGGCTAAGGGCACAAGCAATGAATATCTTATGAAGTGTTAGATCAAAGGAAAATATGCATGTTATGGGTTTTGGATGCTTTGCTTGATCTAGACTAAGTATGCACCTGAGTGTTTGATGATGGATGAGATCTAATGATGGATCAAGATCATAATGACTTATGAGTATGTGATCTGATAATGGATAGCCTAGCGCACATTTTATCCTTTATATGTGATGATCTAGGTATGTCTGAAGTCTGGAATTGCAGCGAAGTTATCAGTAAGTATTTTCATATCTATACGTTGGTTCGCTTTGTTGAAGGTGCGTATACACGTTGGTTTGGCTCTTCTAAGTAACGTATGCAAAAGAAAAGCTTGATGTTCAGGGCAGACTGATCTATTAGATAAGTATTGTTGTTTTGTTGTAGTTTTACTATTGTTTGTCAATGATGTCTTCTTAGATCTAAAAGTAGAACTGAATGTATAAGGAAATTGAGTCTAATTGATTGATTGATTGAGAAAGAATGGTGATCGTTGTTGCTATCTATTTAGAAATCTGTAATATGACAGTAGATCTTTAGAATGTCACTGATTTGTACAATTTGTGGTTCAAAGGTTTTATGATTCAGTATATTTAGAGGTATACGTAGGTTGGGCTAAAGGAAGTAGCGTATACACGCATGTTGGATTCATTGAAGGAGTGTATACATTTTGACACATTCCTTTTGAGGTTACAGTTAGTTTTAGTTGTTCATGCAGTGATCTGGGTTCAGATCTGTGTATTGGTTACAGTGATCTGTCTATTCCAGTTGATTGGTTGAATTTGATTATGTTTGAATGAATGGTTGATTCAGTTATGTCATAGGTTAAGTGATTTTTTGATTCAGTTGTGACAAAGGTTCAGAGGTTTCAGTGATTTATTGTTTCAGTTATATCAGATATTGATGATTGAGTTTCAGTGATTGATTGATGCAAATGCATTTGATGGTTGTATTGCAGTGGTGATCAATTTTGAGATTCAATGTTACTAATGGTTCCAATATAAAAATTTGATGAAATGTGACCTTCATATTGTAGTATTGTGTACCAGGAGTATCCAGTGTGAAAATTTATGAAACATGGTCCCCGAAGGATACTGAGGGTTGGATCCTTCAGTGAGGAAGTCGAAGCTTCCTGCCAATAGTGGTTGGTGATTTGATTAGGGGGTTGGTGCTCCCTTCCAGTAGGAGCTGACGAATGAGTGAAGGTTGTAGCCTTTTGTAGGTCGGAGCCTACGTATTAGTAAACATATTAGCTAGTACAAGAACTAAGGGGTTGTAGCTCCCTTCCAGAAGAAGTTGGTGAATGAGAGAAGATTGTAGCCTTCTGTAGGTGGGTTCCTACATACTGATATGAGTCTAAACTAGTACAAGATTGTAAACAGATTTTCTTATTATTAAAAGAAGACAGAGACGACAACAGCAGGTGCTTTTCACCCACATTGGGTATCCACCATAAATCTTGGTGTTCATGTGTGTTTCTTATGTGTGATGGTTTATTCTATTATTTCTAGACATGGTTATTGTTTAATGTTTAATAAAGTACTGATGCACTGATTAAAGATCAACACATGATGAATTAACTGAATCATAAGTTCACTGGATATACGCTGGTTGCCTTAAGAATAATTGTGTGCACGCGCGAGTTCCCTTCATTGAAGTAGGGTATAAATCTAATTATGGAAATGAAAAAGTTATTGATTTGTAAATACTGATTCATGCCCTCTTAGTATTATTTCCAACATAAAGTAAAGATCACAATGGAAAATGACAACACAAACTTTACCCTGTGAAATTCCACTTGGGGTAAAAACCCAACAACCCTTTCCTTATAGAATTAATTCAATAATAGAGACATCAAAGTCAAAGTGATAGACAAACTGACCAACAAGAATCTCCACCAAAATTCCAAGTCAAATCTCTCACAATATTCCTTAGTTATTTCGATCAATGGATCTACATCATAGAATTAAATTTCGGCCTATCTTCCATAGGAATTTAGTCTTAACAACATAGAGATGTCACAAATTTTGAGCCCCTTTCTACGAGTAGTAATCACAAAATTTTCAACCATTTTGCACGGATAATAACCACAGATATCTTAGCCATTTTCACAAAGATTTCATCACAGAAGACTCGATCCTTTCCACAAAGAACAAAAACAAATATCTCTTATGTTTCCATAAATAATTCACCACAAAAGACTTGACCGGACCCACAAAAATCTTGGCACTATTCCGCAGAGAATAATCACAAAAACTTCAGCTTCTTTACATAGATTACTCTTGCACTTTGATGTCTTTGATCAACTCCTTGTTCTATCTATTCTACTTGTTGTCCTTTTCATGGCTAGAAAAAATCGATACTTGATAATCATATCAAATCATACCTTAGATGTGGACAAGTGCCTCATATATATAGTGATCAATGGGCCGAATGGGTGCCATGGAGAGCTAGTTTGAGTTGGAAAAATTTTGGAGTAAAAATAAAATTCAAAATTTAAATTTTTATTTTGATAAAACATGGATAATATGATTTTTTTATCATGAAGAACACGCTTTACATAAACAAGTACATCATTGATAAAAAAAAAATTAATATGAAGACCAACAATAGATACAAAATTCAACACTCCTACTAGTACCTAGGTGATCTTGTCTCCCATTCATTCTCTCTCCTTATGGATTTTCTGGTGGCTCCATTCCATGGCTGAGCATTGGGTTTGGGCATAGAAATAGTTTATTCACATATTATCAAAAGAAATAAAGGACAAGTGGAAGGCTTGTCCTCATAATATTACACTTGGATAGAGAAAGGTTTACTCATATCAAACTTCACATTTTAGTTAACATGCTCAAGGATCGTGAGTTTATTGAGGTATTAATTCTTTGATTGTGCTTTGTGTATGGAGAATGTGTAATTTACAGGAATGTTTTAATACAATGATTAAAGGTTTCGCAATAGTTGACCCAAGCCAACAATCATATAATTTTGGTGGTGCAAATTGGCTTCAATAGAAAATAGAGGCTGTTTGCTCCAAATTTCACCAATGAGGGTGTATTTTGGAGCTTTAGGTGCAATGGGACGCTTGGAAATTTTAGAGAAAGAGACTTTAATAATAAGTTGCGATATTTTACAATCTCAATGGAGTATATATTGACTTTGTTATCTATCCAGGGGGAGATGTGTAAGGCAGATTCCCAAGCCTACTCTGCTCTCTTACAACAACAAAATTGTATATTGTAGGCTAAGGTGGGGAGACTTCAGGTGGCTTGAAAATGGACAGAGTGATGTTTGTGCTTGAAGTAAGGACTAATGGAGAAGAAAAGGAACTAGTTGTTGAGGTTCATGAAGTACAAGAAGAAATTTTGAATCCTCCAGTGGCGGCAGCTCCTGAGGAAAATTTGGACCCAACTTCCCTTCCCCCTCAACCTCAAATTACCAAATCTAAAGCCAGTATATCCATTGTCCATTGATTCGAACATTGAAGGATAGTTTTCCCTATTTTTAATTCATGTTTTGTTTATTTTTGTATTACCAATTTTTTGGAGGCAATAAAATCTATGTGAGATTAGTGCAGTAATACGTAGACAGAACGCTAGAAGTGTTAATATTTTTTGGTCTTTTATGTGCACAATGAATGATGCTTATGAAGCACATGTAAAGGTTACACGTTGAATGAATAGAAAAACACCCTACCTATTTTGTTTAAAAGAAAAAATAACTTAGCTTCAACTCTAGATTTATCAAGTTGAGAGGGATTAAATCTCTTGAGGTGAGAACCTTTTTTTAAGTTTTGCATTGATGTTTTGGTGAAGCATAATTATTATTTTTTAATTTTAATTTTATTTTAAGTAATTTGACCAATTCAAATGAAAAGTGATAAAAAAATGAAGCAAAATTGTTTTTCAATAATATTATTGTAAATTTAATATACTTATTTTGAAAATCTAGTTGGAACTTAAGATTGAAAGTCTATGAAGATTGTGGTAAATGGTTTGGTTATAAAATATGGATTTATTTTATGTAAATAAATTTTTCTAATATACATTTGAATCATTTTTAGTATTAAAATGTTTTGGAGGTTGTTTCCCTTTCTTTAAATTTTGATTTAGATTTGGCAAATAATGGAAAATCAATGTATTTCAATTAAAAAAAAACCATATTTATTGGTTCATATTCCACACCATAACCCTAATGAATTAGGTGTCTAATATTCCTCCCCTTAATCCTAATGGATTCTTGTGACCCCAAATAGAGAGATTAAGAAAACTACCAATGGTAGAATGTGCTCTTCGAATTTGGTGGAATAGGATGACCACAAACCTCATGGTTAGCAAAGCTAAAATCTTCTACTAAATAGTGATATAAGGATTACTACCAACTATGGAACTTGGATCTAAGGCTCAACACTTGGTAGAACACTCCAAATTTGTCTGGAATTTGATGTATCCTACTAATTAGAAGTTCTCACAAATGGAAATTTGAAGATGACTACAAACTGAAGGTGGTTTGAAGATAATTAAAAACTATTGAAATTTGGCTCTAGGGCTCAACAGTCCATGGAACATTTATGGATTTAGCTAGAAATTGATATCTTGTGCTAACTCGAAGTGCTCACAAATAAAGATTTAGAGATAGCCACAAATTAATGTCTAACAAATGTCATATGTCTTCTACTAAATGGTGGTTTCAAGAAGTCCAAAAATCTAATCATGCTTATGGCTTTGACTGTGGTTTAGCTCTAACTCTAGGTCAGCCTTGTAACTCAAGTTCTAGTTGTATATGATTGAGTAATAGGGCTCTAAACAAGAAGCAGACCGTCCATCCATATTATTCCTTTTGTCAAATACAAAATTAGAAAATTAGAAGACAAAACTTTCCACAATGTCTACACCCATAAAGATAAAAAACAATAATCCTTCCTATAGAAAAATCTATAAGAATGTTATCTTCTTTGAAAAATGCACCCATTTACATTGCATTAAAAAAAAAACCTAAAACTATTTCTAAGCCATTATTCTTAATTCTCTAAGATTAATGAAGTCATCCTCCACTGGAAAAGACAAATAGTGAACTTAAAAGATACATTTCATAATTTATTCCACAGCCACATAAGGTTAATCATTGAAGACCATTGTGGTTAAACCAATCATCACTATGTGCATATGCTTTCGAGGGTTTTCACGAAACTACTCTAGAAACCGTGCTCCTTCATATGGCATAACCTAAGTATATGATTTGCAATGAGAGCAGAGCCTAACTATGGGTTCGAACCAAAAATAAATACAGGTTCAGACTGTAAACCAAAGGATAACAAACCAAAATGCAGGTCTACATGTTGCTCCAAAAGGAGTTGATGAAGACAACCCTCCACAGGCTTACGTTTTTAAAGGAGTGGAGGAAGAGGTCTAACAGAGCCATGGTTTACGACTTTCCACATGCATTAAACTTGGAAGGAAACTTCTTTGCGATATAAATTGACTCCAGAAGGAAATGGTTCTAATCTCGCTTAGAATTCCTTTCAAATCATCATGGCTTCATACCATAATAGTTAAGCAGGCCACACAATATGCAGTGACTTCTTACACTTTTTCGCCTTTGAAGTCTTGTGGGGATGGTGCGTTACCGAGATTGGGTTGGCACTGCAGGAGGACATGTTGGCATACAAAGCAATGGGCCTCTTTATTAGCATGGAAAGTGCGGCCAAGGGGTTGAGCTAATCACGCTGCATTTGAAAGGGACGGAATGATGGTCAATTGAAGTTTCTTGGGTTCCCATCCATATATTCTTTTTTGTGTTTTGGAGCCTTGTTTGCAAAATGTTGTTACAGCCAGGATTGAGAATGAGCACATACAAGGGCACGACGGTTGGTAGAGCGTGGAATGTGAGAGTAGACTTAGGAGAAAAAATGGGTGTTCAAGAGAGCAGATGAATAAGCAGATACAGACATGAAAATCAGAATCAAATAGAGAAATAGCAGGGGAAATGTCAGAGAAAAGAAAGCTGCAATTGTGACAGATTTTGGAGGGCATGGAGGCTCTAATACCATTATTGGATTATACATCAAAAATGAAAAAGAACCCTGAGTTGTTTTTCCAGAACATAACCATAATAAATTAAGTATTATCTTTAATATCAAAGTTAAAGACATTAAATATATTTCTAGAAGATCCACTGGTACTGGAAAAAACTGAACCTAAGATTTCATTCCTTTTTCAATTACTTTAGCTAATTCCAATTAATAAAGAAAATACCATGGTTATCTTAATTTCTATTAGTAACAAACATTTATGGAAACTAAATTCAACAATTGTGGTTTATGGTCATGTCAAGTTGAAGAATCAGATTATGGCTACATATTAAATAGGGAGAGCAGATCTTTTAACGGCTAAGTTTGACTGAAAAATGGTGAGATAAGACAAACTGCCCAGAAACGTCAAATTTGACTATTAAAATTGCTTAATTATAATAATATCATTATGTAAAAGAAAAAAACTCATGATGTTTTATTCGAAGTAAAAAGTTTACCAAATTTGACTCAAAAATAATAAATCTATAATACAAATACAACTATTGTATGCTTAATGGCTAAGGTATAATTGATGGCTAAGGCCACCAGAGGTTGTTAGATTCGAAGTCTGATACAGAGATTCGAGTTGGTAATTGAGCTCCGAAAAGACATGGTAATTTCATTTGCCGAACGATCACTTTCCCCTTGGAATCATAGATAGACATATTAATTTTCGTATCGACTGCCATTATCAACCCATTACTGCTCACTGTTACTGAACAAAAAAATGGAAAGATGCTTTTTACCAGGCCACTCGTGAATAGCTCACACCATATTTGATATCTTTCTGCTTCATTCAATTTCCATATGCGAAAACAGTCAAGTCCCTTCTGCTCCACTCCCATTACTTTCCCGTTGTATTCACTTAAATTTTCACGACTAATCATTCTGGATCCCTGTGGCAACGGGATTTCTGTCGAAACTCCATCGGCAATTTTGAAGGCTACCCAGTAAAACTTTCCTTTAGAATGAATAGCCTTTCCACAAGGCTGAATATAGTAGGGAACCATCATAGAAATTCCAGTCCACGCGTTGGAGTTTGAATCATAAATAGACATCAAAATTCTTATATTATCACCTTCGCCCTGTTGATATAATAATTACCGAACAGAAGAGTGCAACGCCTTGTGGAACAATCGAAAGTCATTCCACTGAAAGCGGAGCCAGTTGTTGGAGGCCGACGCAGATTTCTCCACTTCCTAGTAGCAGGATTTCCTACTGAAAGATCCCACTTATCACCATTTCTATGACAACAGAAGATGCTCTTACAAGTATCGACGACTATGTGATCGAGTAAACGAATTTTGTAAATTTCTGAATCGCGGCGTCCTTCTATAACCCAATACTCTACCGCATCTTTCAAATCCCAGTGGATCTGAAGCAAAAACCCAGGGGTGGAAGGTAACGACCAATTTGGAACATCAACTTGGAGGGCATCACGGAAGACAGAAGATAATTCCACTTTTTACAGACGCTCTTCATTTGCCAAGAACCCTCATGGGCAGCCTCGCTAAAATCATATACAGCAACTCTTCTGGGAGCGATTTCCAGAGTTCTGTTTCTGTTGTTACCCAAAGAAAATAAAAAATGGGACAAAATATAAGATGTACTTCCCTTCCGGTTGGAATCGCAGCCACTCTGGCCCTCCACAGCCCTACTGCTCAGTCAGCTCTGTCTAAGGTGGCCCTCCACACCCTGCTATTCAGTCAGGTCTGTCTAAGGATGCTGCCTCCCAGCTACCCAGAAGAAAAGCTTATGCGAGGCCGAAGAAACGCTTTCGTTCTATATTTATATGATAGACAACCCCTTAAAGAGTTCTTTCGTGTTCTATTTATATGATCGACAACTTGCCCTAAAATATAGAATCACCAAATCTGAGCGTGACTTACATTGGGCTCTCCAAGTATTTGTAACTTAAACATAGAATTAACTATAATGTATGTCGGTAGTTTGTTTTTTGGTTTTAGATTTTGGTAATTTATGCTTTTGCTCATGATATTTTTATAAATGTAGATATAGATATATATTTTCAATGATCAAGATAGTTTATATAATTGTTAATGTGAGAGGTCCGTGACCATACACTATTCTATTTATAAATTGTAAAATTAATTATAAATATATTATTTTAATGTTTTTAATTATTTTATTTAAAATGAATGTGAATATATTTAATTTTTTATATGTTTTTTTATTTTTATTTTAAATTATTTTTTTATTGAATATAGACATAATAGACTTCAGTGCCGGATTCCCAGAAATACACCTAACAAGTAAAGAGTATGTGTGGAACCAAAAACGCTATTATGAAAGTGTCCTCTTCAAATGTCGATCATGGTTTGAGACAGGCTACCTAGCCAAAAATTGTCCAAAAACCTCCTAGAAAAATTTTTCTAGAAAAAATCACCACAAATCTACATAGTGGAAAGGAGCACAAAAGGAACACTACATTGTCATCAACGAAGAATACTCTCGAGAAGACTCTGAATCACAAAAAATTGGCCAAGAAAGAAACAACTCTCAAGACAAGCAGGAGGAAAGCCCCGCCCAACAACAAAAAAATGAACTCGACAACCCCTCAAGCATCAATAGCTATGAGGGTTCGAATACTGCACAAAATAAATCTTCATTTAACAGTAAAGCAGATCTCCTAGACCAAACTTCTTTTTGGACTATCTTCAAAAGGACGAACACAATAGATGGCGAAGCTAAGACACCAATGTCCCAAGAATCAGAAGAGATAAGGAGATGCAAGATAAAGAAAGTTGGAAGACTGTAGAGAAAAAAAAAAGAAGCTACAGCACCAATCTGGCCCAGAAAGACCAGGAACCAGACAATTAGAAACTAAGAAAGAAAATTATAGGTCCTATAGACCAATTTGGTCTCAGTAGACGTTAACCGTCATCATCATCATCATAAAAATTAATTAATTTAGTGTTAATTGTATTTGGAAGAAGGTAAAACTAAATTTTATTTATGGAATTGTGGAACAATTTTTAAACGTGGGTGAAGGTCCTTAGGTATGCACTATCCATAACCTTCTTTAAATCTATGTGGGGAGGGTTTCTAAGTATGCATTACCTATTATTATTTTAAGAATATTTGTTATTAATAAATGTGGTAGGCAAAATTGAATGTTAGCCCATTCACCTGAATTAACGTTAATTAAGATCAATATGATTTATTAGATCTTTAAAAAGTAAGAGATTCCTTGAGATTCTTTAATTATTTAATTATTTTTAATTATTTTATTTAAAATGGATGTGAATATATTTAATATGAATTTCTTTATAGAAATATGAATTTGTTATATATAAGTGTTTTTTTGATAAGTTGTATCTTTGTTAAATATAAATATAAATTATAAAACCTAATTAATTTAATGTTTTTTTGCACTTGCTAGAAGATAAAACTAAATTTTATTTGTGTAATTATAGAACAATTTTATGATGGGGGAGTCTTTTGCTATGCACTACCCACTACTTTGTTTAAGGCATTTATTATTAATGATAGTTAGAAGAGGTAAGTCTTTTGTGGAATAATAAGTGATTGGCACAATGGGATGCTATCTTTTCAAATATATTTTAAATCTCATGAAGATAAATTGTTGCCACCCACCCCTTTCTACATTTTAAATCTCATGAAGATAAATTGTTGCCACCCACCCCTTTCTACATTTGATCTTGGGTATTGCCCATATTACTCTATTCACCACGATAAAAATAATAATAGTAAAATAATTATAAACCTATTATTTTAATATTATTAATTATTTTATTATATATATATATATATAACTTTGAAATAAAAAACCTAATTAATTTAGCATTGTTTGCTATTAAGATAAGGTAAAATTAAACTTTATTTGTGTAATTTTGGAAAAGAAAAAAGATTAATGTAGAGAGTCCCTGGTATGCGCTACCCACTACCTTCTTTAGCGCTAAATAAAAGTAATAGTAAATATATTAATTTATTATTTTTATTTTTTCATTTAAAAGGGATATTAATAGATTTAATATGTTTTTTTAATAAAAGTATTATATAGAGAGATAAATTATAACCTTGTTTGCGTGGACAGAAAGTAAAAGTAAACTTTGTTTATGTAATTTTGGAATTTTTTTTTAATTGTGGGGATGGTCTGTGGTTATCCACTATCTTATTTAAGGCTATTTATTATTAATGATAGTCAGTAAAGATAAATATAAATATATTATTTAAATTATTTTATTTAAAATGGATGTGGATATCTTTAATATGCATTTTTTTTTATAAAAACACTAATATGTTATATGTTTTATTTTTATTTTTGTAAGTTTGTGTTTTTGATAAATATGGATGTAAATTACTCGTGGGGTATGGAGTGTTTTCTGTAAAGGCACTTTGTGGTGTAAAGGTCGTTGGTTCAAAACTCCATGGGTAAAAATTCATACATGCTAATGTTTGGTGTGGTTTATGTTAGGTGCAATCCCCTAGTGATTTTGATAGCTTAGATTTTCCTAGGTTGTAGCTACTCAAATCATAGATTATGCATCCTAGTAATATCAAGGCTCACATTACCTAACAAACAAAATAAATATAGACATAAATTATAAAACCTAATTACTTTAGCAATGTTTGCATTTAAGAGAAGGTAAAAAATAACTTTGTTTATGTCATTGTGGAAAAAAAAAAAATGTGGAGGAGGGTCTTTGGTTATGCATTATATCATACCTTGTTTAAAGTTATTTATTATCAATGATAATTAGTAAAATTAATTATAAATATTTATTTAAAATGAATGTGAATGTATTCCATATTATTTTCTTTATATATTAAAAAAAATTGTTATATATATATTTATTTATTTTGTAATTTGACAACATATGAAAATTTGACTTTATAATAGGAAATTTGGCAATCAACAACCAATAATAACTAATTTTCCAACACCATTGTTGGAAGTGGCTATAGAAGTGATGAAGTAGAAGTAAGAGGAATGATGTAACTCCAATAAGTCTACAACAAAGCCATCTAATGCATGGACATTGGGGCAATGCATCCCTAAGGTAGAAACATGCCCAAATACGAAATTAGAACATATTGCATTAGGGCCTATCTGTAGTATATGAAATATTGCACCATTATTAGTAAGTTATTATGAATTTGGCCTATTGAAAACGATCTCATCAATAAGACCAACTTGCATTGAAAACCCAAAGGAAATATTAAACTCAAAGTTAGTTTTAGAGGATTCTTCACCAACATCTTCCACAATCAAGTTGAGAGAGAATATTTCTTTGAGAAAGGCCCTATTTTTTCACTCTCTTGGACTCCATCTATGGTATTGGTCAGAAAAAGCTGATTGAAATAAGAAAAAATTTCACCTTTATCCATATATCAATCCATCTTTATTCCTTTCCCCATGAATATTGGGATCCTTTGACACCCCTTTCATTATCCCAAATTTGTAATGTAATTAAGAAGATATATTGTTGGGGTGTCAGTGTTGATGGTATGATGTCAGACTCTATTTTATGATTTGATGTGTATTTTTATTAATAAAAATGTTAGAGATGAAGAAATGGGACAACCACCCGATTACGATGCCTTGTGGGGGGGGGGGAACTTGATTTCAAAGGAAAAATATACCTTGGGTGAATATTTCCCTTTGATGTAATGGTTGGTCTTCTGAAGGAGCTAAAAGTTTGGAAAGATGAAAGATCAAGGTGTCATTATAAATATAAGAGGTAGGAGAAATCAAGGGATTCTTCTCCTTTCTTCTTAAGCTTCTAATATTTCTCTGTTCTATTACTCTCTCATACATATCACTCTCTTTCACTTAGAAAATTCAAAATTGACAAAAGGATTATTGACAAAACCGTGATAGATCTAGAGTTATGACTAGTTAAGACTTATGAGTAATAGCTTAAGAGACTAGGAATGAACATGTTATAAGTTTTTCATTGGACTAGGAATGGTCTTGGTTATGTGTTCACATAGAGCACTAAAGAGGGCAGGGTCAAAGGAACGCATATATCAAAGAAGGACTCTCATGTGTTGTTCAAACCTTCATGGTCTTTTTATGAATGTGAGTATCGTCGAAGATGGAAAGGTTGATCACTAAGATTTCTTTTGTGTGTGAAGGAGAATGGTTTTCACTTCTGATGTCATAATATGGTTTGAATATGAATATGAGGGGTTGTAGCTCCTTCTAGTAGTTGTTTGTAGATACTTAGGTGTTGTAGCTCCTTCCAGTAGTTTTTGGTAAATACTCAGGGGTTGTATCTCCTTCTAGTATTTGTTGGTAAATACTTAGGGGTTGAAGCTCCTTTTAATAATAGCTGACAAATATAGAGGTAATATCTCATTTCAGTTGTAATTGATAAATCAAGGAGTGGTTGCTTCCTGCTAGTTGCAGCGAAAGAACTTTGTAACAAAAAGTTGTAGCTTTCCTTATGAAGAAATTGAAAGAAAGATTTGAATAATTTGTGTGTTCTCATTTTGATACTCATGATATTTCTTTCCATGCTTATATGCATTAATTGCTAAAGTGTGTCTTGGTGTCCTAAGTTTCATTGCAAGTGAAGAAAAGTTTTAAAATTCCTACAATATTGATTCACCCCCTCTCTTAGTATTGTCCTAATTTCTAACACCAGTTAGGTTTAGGATTGAGTCAGTTGCATCGATTAGTCAATCAGTTGAGTCACACAAGTTATTGTGTTCCAACCCAACACAACTCACTGTAGTCACAGAGGTATAATGTGCCACTTCAGTCATTATTGTGGGTATTTTCAGTCATTAAGCTAACTTTCACCATAATAGTCACTTTTACTGGATTTGATCTCCACTTTAAGGCATTAAAAGCATTTCCTCTTATTTTTTCATCATGGCATTTCCCTTTCAAGTCTTTCACATCATGTCATGGGGATTTTTGTCCTGATTACCATTAATATCTGGATTGAGTTTGATTGGGTAACTTGTTACATTTAACAGTTAACAGTTTAGTCCTTCCACATTTTTTTATTGTTCTTTCTGTATATTCCATGTGTCATAGTGCTATTTCCCAATTGTGGTTATGTGTTTATTAGCATCTTTTTCCATGGCTTCTATATCTATATCTCAAAGTCATTATGTTCCTCTTGTTCGCAATGTCTATAGTTGTTAGTCATCTACCATGAATCATAATGCTAAGCCAAAAGTTCTACCTGGATACTCAGAGAGTCATATTGTATCGACAAAAGATATTTTGGGCAAGCATGAAAAAGATAACTTGGTCATTAATGACTTGTCTGACCTTGCTCTCTTTCCATCCTTAAAATTAGAAGTGTGTATGAATTCTATGCCACTTTGGCTCATGCTATTAATTTAAGGATAAATCTTGAGTTTCATCCCCTACAATGGTCTAAAATTCTAAAATTGTGAGATTTTCCTATGTTCGACACCACAAGTGAAGCCATGTGTTGCGCCAAGTTTCTGATCAGTCGGTTGCACGGTGGTTTGTTGTGGCTCAACAAGGAATACCCCATATATGTGCAGAACATTCACCAACTCACTAGATTATGAATGCATGGTCATAATGTTTCCATTGCATTCCAAAGTTTATTTAAGTGTGGCAAGAAGAAAATGGATGCCAATTTGTATGAAAAATATGACACGGAATAGAAATATCGTGGAGCCATCATCAATAGGACAAATGATGATAGGGTTAAATTTGCCTACTATAGTATTTCTAGGAAATTTATATGCAATTATACAAAATGAGAGTACACTCTAGACACAATATTTGTTGTAAAGCTTATGTTTGAGGTGAATATTTGAATTGGTAGAACTATCTTTTGAATGAACTCTTTTAGGTGTGCAAGGATAATCATAAGCATGCGACATATTTTATCAATGGATACCTAGTAGTTCCTTTGAAAATGTTTAAATGATGTGCTCCATAAGGTCAAGTCTTAGCCAAAGTACAATATGGTGAAGCCCTTTATCTTCTGTATATGACACGAATGACTCCAGTAGATGTTATTAACAAATAATTCAATGAGCATGTGTTTGTGAAATGGAACACTAAAATGTGTGATGATACTTAGCTTAAAATTAGAGTACCTAAGACAATTT
The DNA here is from genome assembly GCA_031772625.1 of Pinus tabuliformis. Classification (NCBI taxonomy): domain Eukaryota; kingdom Viridiplantae; phylum Streptophyta; class Pinopsida; order Pinales; family Pinaceae; genus Pinus; species Pinus tabuliformis. The sequence continues at coordinate 1,264,422,989 of CM062807.1, read as the reverse complement.
TAGATAAGTATGCCTATCAAATGTGGTTTGGTACAAACCATGGTCATACCAATGTTCGGCCTAAAATCACTAGCCATACTTCATTGAAGATGAGGCCATTTCCTTACTACATGTTTGAGGAAGTGTTCCACAATGAAGTGTTATCTTAGTTGGGAGTTCAATGCATGAAAAAATAGGGCGAGATGATTTATTCTCTTGACATAAGTAGCCTCGTGATTCTTATGTTAATGCTCTGTCATCCTCCAAGAAGTGCACTATTGATCCTATGCATGATCTTCAACTTATGATGAAAAATCAACAAGAGCGTGTGTTCTTCATTCATCATAATATGCCAGAAATTGGGTCTATGGTAAGTTTTGTTGTTTCTGCTCCTAGTGTACATGATGCTATTCCTTATGTTGGTCAGCAATACAAACCTCCAGTCCTTCCACTTGCATATATATCCCCCATTTCATTATCTCTATCTACAATTGTCGATACTGACCCCACTACATTTGATGGTTTCGCTTTCATCCAAGCATATGCCAAAACCCCTTCTATGATTGTTAATCGTGTTGTTGACTCTTCCCATGTTGGTTGATCTCACAGATGATGAGCCTAAAGACCATATTAATCCCACCTCAATTATTGAAGAACAACCTATTATGTCTCCTCACTAAACCCCTGGTTCATCACCACACACTATATCACCATCTGCCACTATCTTTGATTACTATGACCTTGATACTACCATTGGTGATGTCTTGGACATGGAATTTGAATCAAATCCTAAGGATACAATGCACCTAGCACATACTACAGAAGCCACTCCTTTGTCATCAGTAAAAATTTTATCTGCTGCATAACCAAAGTCTACTTCAATTGTTTCTATTGCCCATCTTTCTCTTTTTACTTAGGATCCTACTTATTACAAGTAGGTATTATATATGTTTTCCAAATATCTATATCTAGTGATCCAGATGGCTCTAGAAATAGAAGTGGCCTTGAAAATAACTCAAAAAACAAAGTCATCAGATGGAAGTGAAACTAATACCATATCATAGTGCTCATCACCTTGATTCAACATTGTGAATGACACTCAAGTTTAAGTTTGTATGCTCGAGTTATAGCTAGTAAAATTTATGTTCGAACTTGGCCAGGTGGCAGTCACTAACGAGGTAACAATTTGGTGAGGGGACATGCAAGGAAAACAATTTTTAGAAAGGGAAAAAAAATTTCCTCCCTAATTCATCGAGTAATCCTTAATTTCTAGTGGAAACATTTTAACTATTATGGTTGAAAAATCAAAAAACAAATATGAGTTTGTGGGGATGGGTTGCCAACCTCACCAACCCCCAACTATTATGGTTAATGTTTGAATTGATATGGATCAGGCTAACAAGAGACTCGGGCCCACCCAAATCCCATGGTGACAACATACATATATTTCAGAACTGTTACACTATTAACTTGAGGTCGGCAGAGTTTGAACCCTTTCGGCCTGGTGGGGCTGGCCTTCGAAACAGGAGGCCTTGTCACTATATAAATATACCATTAAACAATACTAAATTCCAACCCTTTATAGAAAACAAACAACATTCCATATTCGGGCGCAGTGGGTTTCAAAACTAACTTGCCCCCATTATATTTTCTAGGGACACCAAAGGGGCAATATCCCCACGTTGGAAAGTCCAACGACTTATGTTATTTAAACTTCCCATTCGAACCAGACCAATGGAGAGTGGACCTTCGGAACCATGAGTGGATTATAGGAGTGGAAAAATGAGCAAGGAATTTTGCTAGATGTTGAAAATATTCCCTTACGGGCGAGAGGTGCCAATGTTAGGTCAGGACAAGTTTATAGTCGATTTTGCACAATTTTTCACGAGGAATCCAACCTTGCAGTCTGTTTCTCTAGTTGAGGTCTCAATTTTTTGTCCGTGATAGATATTAGAGGTATAAGAATCATTTTTATAAAGTTTATTGTAATTCATTTCTTTGCTGCCACTTAATGAAAGAAGGCCTTCCCACTTTGAGCAAGGCCCAGAGACGTAGCCCAAATTGGGTGAACTCTGTAATCAAATCGTTTGTGTGCCTTTGATCTCATGGTTTATTTATGATTTTTACTTCGTTTTCATGTGTTAATTTTCTTGGTTAACATGCTCTTTTATATGCAATTTTGTATGCATCCTTGAAGTTAAAAGATGTGGATCAAGTTTGGTATCAGAGCAGGTCTTCTTTATGCGAGTTGCATGAGTGAGTGCTAACTAGGAAAAAGCTCCAAAGAGGAGAAGGAAAGCTAAATCCTTTGATCTTGAAGCAGGTTATGCACCATGAAGATGGTACATGGGAAATGAGGAAGCTAGAATGGAGGAAGAGAGAAATAATCTCAAGATCTTCTTCACCATTGAAAAGAAAGTTGAAAAGTTGTTTGTAGAGAATGAGAAGATAATCAAGCGTAAGAAGAAATAGATATATGGCCATGCATCGATAAATCATGAAGTTGGAATAGGAGAGCCTCCTAAACCACCCTCTCCATCCTTTAGTGACAGATATTCTTCTTCTTCTTCTCATCACTCGGGCAAGCATCATAGGAATACATCTAAGAAGTCATTTTTTTATGCTAGATGTAAAGTTTGATTTGCCCACATATAATGGAAAATGTAATGCAGAGAAACTAAACAATTGGATTTTAAAGATTGAGGTTTATTACTTGATTCAGCAGATCAAGGAAGATGAGGCAAAGATCCAATTAGCATCTCTTCGACTGAGTGGCACCACTCTTTTCTGGTGGGAGAGAAAGTTGCAGAAAGGAAGCAAAAACTTGGGTAATCTCATTTCTTCTCGATCCAATTTGTTTTCTACATTAAAAGATCAATTTTATCCTTTGGGTTATCGACAAAAGGCTTTAATGGAATGGAAATATTTAAGACAAAGAAAAGCTCAAAATGTACAAATATTCACAGAAGAGTTTAGAAAACAAACATTGAATTTGGGAATTTCACTTTATTCACCCAAAACTATAACAAAGTATATTGGTGCTTTACATAGTTATGTCAGACATTCTTTGTTATTATTTGAGCCTACTACTATTGATGTGACTAGTGTGAAGGGAATTCACCTTGAAAGAAAGGGCGAGAATGATAAAGACGAGCAACCAAAGAAATCATCCTTCAAACCTCATAATGGAAAGTTCAAAGTAAAAGGAAAGGGAAACGACAAGAGGACATCTACAACCAAGAAAGAGGAAGGAGAAAATCCATCTTGCACACATTGCAAGAAGGAAGGCCGTGATGATGAACATTGTTGGAAATTTCATCGTGAGTTAAAGAAAAAGAGATTTGGTGGGAAGAACAAGTAAAAGATGGTGGCAACCATGCAACAAGGCCTTGGATCTGATTTTTATAATGAGATGTTGATCACAATAGTGGGCACATAAGGTACTCTTTCTCTTCATGCTAGTTCCGAATCGCATGCAAGTACAAGCTCCTCAAATGAGCCTCTTGTTAATGAACGAAAGAGAATTTAATTGTTCCACATTAGAGCCGTAATGAAACATACTAAAGTGGAAACCTTGTCTGATCTGAGTGTAGAAATTTCACCTATAGAACAAACCAATATATGCAATGTCCTAAAGCATAATACTTGCTCTACTTCTACAAAACAGTAAGCAGAAGCATAATCGAATTCATGAGCAACATCAAGTAGAAACATGCATAAATGATCAAGAGAAATAATCACACATAACACAAGATATATCTAGGGGAAAGCACTAGCGTAAAACCCCAACCATGTATTATCAATCAAGTGGAAATCCTCTTCGTAATACAAAAAGAATCAGCTCTCAAGCTATCCAGTTCTCAATGAACTATGAAGATATGTCTCATGAACCAACCAAGCCCTGTATATAAAGGCTTTACCTATGGTCCAATCCCTATTTCCTTGCATAGTTTTCTTAGGAAATAATAGCAAAATCATATGCAATTAATTCCAAACATACCAAGTCAACCTATGGTCCAACTACGTGGTATTTGAGGACACTAGTTCCTCAATCATGCAAAAAACTACTTACTAGAAATAGTCAAGCATATTATAGTACACTATCCCACATCTGATCTCAACTAGGTCTCTGACAGAACTGACATGCAATAGTTATCCATGAGTGAATCCTCAGTTATCTAAAATAATAGTTGTCACATGCATGCAAGAATTAACAAACTATATTTTATTATTTTAACAACTTGTTAAAATAATCTAACTCGATTTGACTAGTTAGAACGAAGTCAACTAATTCTCTAATTATAGAACTCATACTTATTCCCTCAATTAGTGGAGGAAATTAAGGATAAATTCCTCAATCAGTGGGACAACTCATTTTCATGCTCACAAAGACTACAAATTCGAATTTCCTTAACTAATTAACTCAACTGAATTAATTAAATAATATTTCCAACTACTGTTAAGACCAAAATTAATTTTAATTCCTATAGATAGACTAGGGACTACTATAAATAGGAAGGGACCTAGAATGCTATTTTTAGAACTTTCTCTTTTTAGCAGTTTCACGTCTCACCCAATGTGGCCAATGACCTTACTGGCCAAACTGCTATTTTTAGACATGATATTTTTAACAGGTTTATTTTTAGCACATTCTAAATTTATCATTTCTTGTTGCACATTTTTCAACAATGAGCTCATAAGAAAATTTGATTTCAGAATACTTGGTTAAAAAGTTAGGATTAGGGATCAAGCCTCATTTGAAACCCTACCCTCTTCGTTGGGTATGCAATAAAGAAAAAATACATGTAACCAAGAAGTGTAGAGCTATATTTGTGATTGCATCCAAACTAGTAGATGAGGTTGATCTTGATGTTGTACCCTTGGATATCGGTGGTATTGTATTGGGGATTCCTTATTTGTATGACAGGAAAGAAGTTTTCTTTCGCCATGAAAACGAGTATCATGTCACGAAATATGCAGTGGAATACATTGTTAGAGCTCATTATGCCAAAATCGGTGTCAGTCTTGTAAGTATAAGTCAAACGAAGAGATTGATTGATTCTAGCAAAGGGTGCATGCTCATGGTTGTGAGAGAAAAATATGGCAAGAAATTTGAAGCTTTCCAAGGTTGTGATCCCAGTCATAAAAAGGAATTGTATGAAATTATTTCTTACTATGATGGGATTTTTCAGGAACCAAGTGGGTTGCCTCCAAAGCACGAGATCGAACATGAGATTCACTTGCAGTAAGATTCTCCTTTGCCCAACATTAGTATGTACAAGTTTTCAGCCATCGAGATGGAGGAGATAAAGAAGCAGGTACAGGAATTGCTAAACCAAGCAGTTATAAGGCCAATTTATTCTCAATGTGTCTCACCCATCATGTTGGTGTTGAAAAAGGATGGTACATGGAGGATGTACGTAGACTATAGGGCACTCAACAAAATAATCATGAATAATTGATACCCTCTCCCTCGCATTGATGATTTATTATATCAACTGAAAAATGTAGTGTATTTCACAAAACTAGACTTGCAAAGGGGTTATCATCAGCTCAATATTGCACAATAGGATGTATGGAAGACTAGATTCAAGATGAAACAAAGGTTGTGTGAATGGGTGCTAATGCCATTTAGACTATAAAATGCTTTGGCCACATCCATGATGGTGACGAATGATATTTTTAGGAATTTTCTTGATGATTTTGTATTTGTATATCTTGATGACATTCTTATTTAGAGTAGGACATTAGATGATCATGAGAGTCATGTTAAAAAGGTGCTAGATGTTTTGCAAAAAGAAAATTTGTATGTCCAAATGTCTAAGTGTGAGTTTGGGAAGACCTCTTTGGTTTACTTAGGTTGCATTGTTGGAGGTGGACAATTCGAAATAGATCCTTCTAAAATTGATGTGATGGTAAAGTGGCATAAATCCACCAATGTTACAAAGGTTCGTCAATTTTTGGGTGCAATATAATACTGGAGAAGGTTCATTTCCAACTTCATCATTGCATCCCCCTTACATGTATTCACGAGTGTGAAGCAAACCTTTCAGTGGGGAGGAAAGAAACACAAATCCTTTGATACACTGAAAGATAAGATTAGTATCGCACCATTTTTGGCCTTACCTAACCTCCAACATCCTTTTAAGATTGAGACTGATTCTAGGGGATACGCCATGGGAATTGTATTGATGTAGTAGAGGGAACATGTATATTACCATTCAAAGACATTCTCCCAAGTTTTTGTGAACCATACCACATTCGACAAGGAGTTGTATGCCTTGGTTCAAAGCGTGAAGAAGTGGAAGAAATATTTGATCAGTAAGGAGAACATCATTCACACAGATCACCATCCCTTGCATTACCTCCAGTTGCAGACCAAGCTTCAATAGGCACATCATTTCAGATGGATGGGATTCCTTCAAAAGTTTCACTTGGTAATAAAATACAAGAAGGGAACCAAAAATAAAGTTGCAGATATGCTTTCTTGCCCTCCTATTTTTGTATCTATTGTTTTGCAAAATGCCTCTTTATCTTTTAAAATTTGTGTTTAATAGTATGTTGATGATGATATTTTTAAGGAGATCTATGTAAAGCTGACTCATGGATCACAAGTGGGAAATTACCATTTGCAGGGAAAGTTGTTGTGCCACCTTAGCAAACGTTGTATCCGAACCAATGAGAGAATACATGTAATCAGAGAGGCAGATATATCTCTTATGTCAGGTAATTTTAGTGTATGGAAAACTATGTGTCATTTGCAGAGGTTGTGCTATTGGCCCACATGAAAAATGGTGTGACTCGATATGTAAAGGGATGTGTGTCTTGTTCAGTTAGTAAGCCCACTAATAGAAACTTGGGGCTCTACACACCACTCGATATTTCAAGTCATCCATCAGAAAGTGTGTCAATGGATTTTGTAGGTGGTTTTCCTTTGTCTAGGATAGGTCATGAATATTTGTATGTCATTGTGAATTGATTCAGCAAAATGTGTATATTAATGTCTTGTCAAAAGTAGGTCACTTCATAGCAGACTACTCATCTCTTCTTCCAATTTGTATGGATACACTTTGGGAAGCCCATATCCATTGTGTCTGATTGAGACTCTCACTTTCTTTGAGTGTTTTGGACAAGTTTGTGGAGAATTATGGACAATAATTTGAAGCTGAGCATAAAATTTCATCCGCAAACCGACGAAAAAGCATAGGTTTTCAACCAACAATGATACACTTACTCCAACGATTTTGTGGGAAGCATCCCAAGTTGTGGGATGAGCAGCTTCCTTATTTACAACATGCATACAACTGAGTAGTGCATTCATCCAATCAGAGCTCACCATTCTAGACATGATTTGGTTATTTTCCAAAGGATCCATTAGACATGGTCTTTAGGAGAGATGAAGATTTCAATGGGAAAGATGACACAGACAAAGCACAAAAGTTCATTCAGCAAATTGAAATGATTCATGAGGCAATGCAGGAGAATTTGGAGAAACGTCAAGCTTAATATAAAGATCAAAATAAAAAACACCGAGTCGATCACCAATTCCAAGTTGGAGAAAAAGTGTGGCTCCACATTAAAAAAGAAAAAATGAAAGAGGAAGGAAAGAAGTTGTGACCAATCCAATATGACACATTCACCATATTAAAGAAGATTGGATACAATGCTTTTCATCTTAATTTTCCAGCATACATGTATATGTACTCAGTAGTGAATGTTGAAAAATTGAAGGTTTATGAGCTTCTGTTGATCATGGACACCGAAGAGGTTGGACAGGTTCCTACAGTTGATGATTTTGCACCAGAATATTTAGACAAGCTATCAGAAGACATCATTCATGACATAAAGATGAAGACTTCACAATAGAGAGAGATGGAATACCTTCATATTGGTTTTAAAGTAATGTATCCAAGTAAGGCTCGATGGATGGAAAAGGAGAAAGTGAGGGATAAATTCCCTCCCTTTCCAATTGACATACAAAGCTTTTGGCAGTCCAAAAGCTCATTATTGGGGAGGAATTATCTAGGTGGCTCTACAAGTAGAAGTAGCCTTGAAAATAGCTCAAAAATAAAAGTCATAATATGGAATTGAAACTAGGACCAGATCATATTGCTGGTCACCTTGATTCCAGCAATGTAAACAACACTCAAATCCGTGTCCGTATACTCAAGTTATAGTTGGTCAAGTTCTCGTCAAACTTGGCCAAGTGGTATTCACTAAAGAGGGAAAAATTTGGCAAAGAGGCGACACATGGAAAATTATGGTTGAGAAGGGAATTTTTCACCTCCTTAATTCGTTTAGTAACCCTTAATTTCTGGCAGATTTTTTTTAACTATTATGGTTAAATATATATATATCTATATCTATATATATATATATATATATATATATATATATATATATATATATATATATATATATATATATATATATATATATATATATATATATATATATATAGATATAGATATATATATATATATAGATATATATAAGTTTGGGGGCAGGCTGCCAACCCCGCCACACCCAAATGGTTATGGTTAATGTTTGAATTAATATGGGTCAGAAGATTGAGAGACCCAGACCTGCCCAAACCCCATGGCAGCAACATATATATATTTCACAATGGTTACACTATTAATGTGAGGTTGACGAGGTTTGAACTCGCCCGACCTGGTGGTGGCCTGCCAAACTAGCGACCTTGTTACTATATACATGTACCTTTAAACAATACCAAATGCCACGGTTTATAAAAAACAAGCAATGTTCAATATGTTGTTGCTTTTTGTATCTCCTGTCACACAATTGCTCTAGAAGATGTAGAAGCCCCACAAAGACAACCCCCAAGTTGAATGAAAGGGTCAGTGCCTAGGGTACCCAGAGGAGTGATTTTGAATATTATCTCAGGGCTTTTTGTATCTCATACGATTGCTCTAGAAGATGTAGAAGCCCCAGAAAGACAACCCCCAAGCTGAAAGAAAGGGTCAGTGCCTAGGGTACCCAGAGGAGTGATTTTGAATATTATCTGAGGGCTTTTTATTGCACTCCATATGTCACATAATTTTATATCTTTTTTATCTCTTGTCACACAATTGCTTCAGAAGATGTAGAAGCCCCCTAGAGACAACCCCTAGGTTGAATGAAAGAGTCAGTGCCTATGGCATCTAGAGAAGTTATTTTGAAGATTTATTAAGGGCTTTATGTTGCACTCCATATGTCACATAATTTGAAAAGTGATAATTCAGAGCTTGGTTCAATAGTCCTTCACCAAGGTAGACTCAAGCAAACACACAGACCTAAATACTCATGGCTAAATATGGCTTGTCTCAAAGAGAAATCCCTTGGTTCTGGTGGCCAGAACACAACAATACACAATTTAATATTATTGTAGGAGGAAGGAAAGGAGGTAAATCGATGCACAGGTCTAGACATAACACAAAATCCTAAGCTACAATCTCAAATAGAAATATGGAAGAGTGAGGAGGTGAAAATGCAGAAAAAGTGGATCATGAATTAATGTCTCAAGCTCTATGCATCATGAATACATTTATCACCAAACAACAATAAGTAAATCTTGTGCACATACAGGTACTATAAGCTATCAAATAACACAAGTAAATATGTTTTTAATACAAGTACTTTTTATTACTTAGCAGCAAACATAAAACCATAAATGAGAGTGAAACCAATAGCTTCATCACACAATTTCATAGGAGGAAGGACATACATGAAGTGATATACAAAGGGGAAAACATATTGTGCATTGCTCTTATTGGAATCAACAAAAAAAATTCATTAATATTTGAAGATGGAGTCCAAATCACTATTCCATCAGATTTAACAATTGTATAAGCCTAAGCACCTCATGAACAAGCAAAATGAACCAAAGTGGAACCATGTTCTCTGCAAATAGGACTCAAAAATTTCTAAACAAAATTCGGGCCTCCTAGATGAAAAATTTGTGAACCTCCTTTAAGTGTTTCTTCCCTCTTTTTATAAGGAGAGGAGGAGTTTAAAAAACAATTAAAAAATATCTCAACCAAGATCCAACTATCTACTCGACTAGTTGTCTCGACACGCGAAGGTTCTGCTACCCAAATAATTACAATGGATTTGATTCCTTTCTTTAAAATGCAAGAAATACATAATAATAGAAATGAGAAAAATTGAATGATGGTTAAGAAACGTATATCCATTTCATTCCTATGTTGGCCTCTAATTAGGTCACGTCTTTTCCATGGTGTTCCTCTTCAGTTACTCGACTAGTTCACTTGTCATTTTCACCTTAACTGCTTGAATTCCCAACTTTCTAGAGCTGGGAGTGATCAAATATGGTGGCCTTTTAGAATCATAGTTTCCAACTCATCCATCTTTTAACAATTATGTGTTACACTATCAGAGCCCAATATATCCTGTAACATTACCACAGTGCCATGTTGGAGGTTTAACCCATCGAAACTTTATTTTTAAAGACATTTCGAAAACATAGAGTTCTGATGTGCTTGTCCCTTCTACACTTAGCTCATCATTTCTTATACACCATAGAACCACTTCCTGTGACTGAAGGCTTAAGGCATAGGAGCTGAAATATCAGAGCCTCCTCTCCTTGTAACATCATTTGAAATAATCTTCTGAAATCATAAGGTTCTGATGCCACCAAGCTCCTTTTGTTTAGCCCCTTTCTATTTTTCCTCCATGGGATTGGGTGATCGGAGGCTTGGTGCTTGGGTTCTTAAGGCTTTGGGCTTCTGTCGGGGCATATCTCCCTTTATAATTCATGCTTCACCCTCAGTCCTTTAGATGTTCATGACCAAGCACCTCAACATATCGAAGCCCCCTTCTCCATCAGAACTTTTCAAAGAAATTAACATAGGAGTTATAATATTTTGTACTTCTAATATGACCTATAGCTCTTGGTGCTCGACCCCAACTTTGTGCCTTTGGTTCTTTGAGTTCACCATGACCAGGTGCTAGTAGATTTCAGAGCCCCTCCCATTGAAATTTTCCAATTGGAGAATTAACTTTGGATTTACGATGACTCCTACTTCCGATATGGCCCATGTTGGATAGTTGACATTATCTGGATGACCAGTGGCCTAGTAAAGGCATCTACAAGTGTGTTGGCATTGATGTCAACAATCATGCTAGGGAGAGGTGTTGTGTAGTTGGCATTGCCTAACTATTGGTAGGAGTGTTGGAATTAATGTCAACTAGACTAGCTTGGATGGTTGTTGTAGCAGATGTTGCCAGTGATAACCTATGAGGAATCTCATGTGAGCTGTAGGCTTCAAGTAGAGAATCATCATAGAAACATGTTTAATGGAAAAGCCATAAAATGATAAGCTATTGTGTTGGTCAGGATGGAATATCAAGGTAGATGCAGGCTTCTTGTAGAGAAACATCACAATAGAGGGCTTATTGGAGAAGCCATAAACTTATGATTACAGTGATGGACCAGATGGAATTCTATAATGTTTGTGGGATTCATGAAGAGGATCACCATGGTGGTTGTGAGTTCCTTTGTCTAAAGAGTCAAGGAGTAGAATAATGGCATAGAATTTGGATCCATATTAGAGTTAGCACATAGAATTAAAGCCTACATCATATCCTCTCCATTGGAAAGTGCTCTAGAAGAGCTTTCCAACAATATGCGAAGTCTAGAAATGGATTCCTAGTTCAATAGTTATGGTTTTCTGAAGTTCAGGGATTTGAATCCTTAAGAAAGAAATAATTTCGACATATCATAGATCGACAATCCAACATATTTGAAATCGGAGATCGGTATGTCTTCGTAACGACATTATCAATGATCGCATATTGGAGATCAGGAAAATTGACACATCACAACATAGGAGATCAGTGGTCGCAACATCGGAGCGGGTTGTATCTCATATCGACAGATGAGAAGCCCAGAGATAAGTACATTGGTGTTCACATATCAACGATTAGAATATAAAAACTTTCCAAGTGTGAACCCTTGAAAAAATTGCAACATGGTTAAAATGTTGATAGCATTAAAGCTACCATGAATGAAAAAAGAGAAATAACAAAGGAATTCATTGCAAAACCAAAGGTGGGTGGGCATTTTTTTTCTCTTTCCTATAGAAGGACACATGGTGGCATATGATTGGCTCCGATAAGGACACATGGAATCATGTGATTGGATCTGATAAGGACACATGGCAGTATCTGGTTGGCTCCGATAAGGGACAAGTGGTAGCTAATGTTAGCATGATGTGGCGATGCGGAAGGACATGTGGTAGGCTGTTTTTGCATTTTGAGGGGGCCTAATGGGCCATAACAGGGTGACACATGTCAACACTCAGGAGTAACCACGTGGCATTGACGATGTCATATCAGAAGTCGGTGATTGAAGAATTGAGGATATTAGAACTTTATAATAGTTGGTTATTAAAAATTTCTAATGAGAGGGGCTATGATATGTGGCTATCACATGGTCAAGAGGAAACCAAGAAAACCAAGGGCATCGAGTAATAACACAAGAAGGAAGGCTCCCAACAGGATGTTAAAGGACTTAAGAACTACGTGTTATACCAACAGCCATAGGAAATGGTCCTATGGTGAAAGGTGTGATAAGGAGCTAAGAAGAAGGGCATAAAGTCCAATCAAAACTTCACATTAATATACAATAAAGAAGAGGCTCTGATGTGGTATTAATCTAATAGTCATCAGCTGGATAATATAATAAAATGAATGTCAAAGGAGAAAAGCACAGTATAGAGGAGTATTGAAGGTTGGATGAGTCGACAACTGCAATATTGAATGAAAGCACAAAGGAGTTGGTCACTGGAATAAATGGTGACTCTCATGGACCAACAAAAAACTCTGAGACAAGGCAACAAGGACAAGGGTCCATAGAAAATCCATGCTAAAGTAGTGTGAAACCATGATTAGGCATGGAGATCCTCAGTGATGGGAGAGTTGCAAATAGAGAGGACTGTGCTTGGTTGGAGCGTGCATGAGGACTGAGAATTCATTCTTAGTATGGATAAATAGTCAAGTGACCATTCTATTGTTTAATGCAGTGGCAATGACCAATATAAATGCAACATTAGCATGGAAGAGCCATGTCGAGGTACATTTCATAGTGTGAACACAAGATAGTGTGGCAACATCAATTGGGGAGAGTAGAGGAACAAAACCCAAGAACTCGGATGAGAAAAGTGGGGGAAAGTAGCATTATGGTGAGAGGGCTAACTGGAAAAAGATCCGTGTTAGTGCACAGTTATGTAAGGCTGAGAGAGTGCCTATTTTGTAGAGAAAGGTTGAGAGTGCCTATGCAAAAGTAAGAGATGTCGAGAGTTGCGTTGTTTGAAAAAGGCCAAAGTTTCCTGTGCACTCTGCGTTAATGGTGGTAGTTTCTCATCCTATGTGAGAAAGGCCTAGAGTTGAGCCTATGATGTGCGAGAAAGGATAAAGGTGCCTGTGTTGTGTGAGTAAGGCCATGTGTGTGTTGTAGAGAGTAAGAGGCTGAGAGCTAAGTGTATGTTGATGAAGGGAAGAGACAGAGTTGTGTGGAATGTGATGAGTAACTATTGTTGAAGCATATCAGCGAGCTGTTGTAGAGTTTGCAGAGTGAGCAGAGATCAAAGCTATTACCAAGTAGTGTGGATGCCAAATTACACAGAACATCTTGTTCTTCTTTGAGTGTGGGTTGGTGCCTTACATATAGGAAGATGGTGCTCCCATCTCTAGTGGGTGCTTGAGAAGGCTTGGGGGTTGGTGCCTCCTACAAGTTGGTTCTTGCATAAATCCAAGTGATATCACTCCATAATTTCCTAAGGCTATAAAAGAAATTCATAGGTAACCATAAAACCACTTATAATCTTAGAAGCTAGCCCTTTTGAACTAAGAGAGGGATTTCTTTATTGGATTTAGATTTGTTGTTTTGATATTTTATGCTAGTTATAAGGTTCAAAGGTTGGTGTTTTCAAATATTTGGTTGAAATTGCAAGGAAATGTCATTGGGAAATGGAGTCAAAAAATCTTAGGGTGATGAGATACAGAAATAACAAAACAAATTGTAACTGGGCAAGGTAGGAAAACTATTGGATCTTTGGAGCTTTGGTGGAATGAAAGGGAGGAAAATATTTAGATTCAATTAAAAATAGAGAATTTTAGAATGAATTTAATATTTAATATTAGTTTGAAAACACATATTGTTTATAAGCTAGAGCAGAGTGTAATTAAACAAGTTCAACCCTTAATTTTCTTTAAAAAATACAGATATGAAAAACATATGGAGAAACAGAGAAATACCAATTACACAAGAGGAAAAACATCACCAATCTGCTTGACACATGAATCCTGGAACAAATTTTTGTATCAATGAAATGATCACTTTAGCTCAGTACACAACTTTACATCAAAGATCTTCTTTCTTGGTACAAGATCCAACCCTTGTTTCATCTTTATTACAATATATTTATAGACTTTCTGCTAAACTAATATCAGATTCCAAAAAGGAACCGATTACAAAATAATTTCTAACAATTTTCTACAAAAAATATGAGTAATAAACTAAAAATAACATTAATCACTAGAAATCTGCAGGAAATATGGAACTGCTGGAAAATCTTCAGCCTTCAAATCTGGAAATTGGTTTTTAAATGTTGATCCTCTGCCTTGGAATCTGGAAAGGTTGAAGTTGTCTTCACAAAACCTATTAGCTTCCCTCTCAAATCTGATTAACTTTGCCACTTGTATCAACTAGTTGTCCCTTTAAGTTCTATTTCTATCATTTTTTTTCCTTTCATAATCTTTTGAATACTTCATTATTGTCACAAAATATTTGGGGAAAATAATATATTTTGAATAATATTTTCCAAATATTTTGATTAAACCTGTAAATGAATTTCATAATTAAAATTTCAACATATTTGTTTGAATGATTTAATAAACCATCTTGTTTTTAAATCCATGTGTTATTTTGCATGGTTGGTAAAGTATTCTTACATTCCCCTTTTACTTTCACCTGTAACTTCATTTTACACCTCTGAATTCATTTCACCTGCCCCAGTAAATTCATTTAACCTATACCTTTAAATTCAAATTCATGTGTACTATAAATTCATTTCACCTATGCCTGTAATTCATTTTACACCTTAGACTCATTTACCTCAGCCTCCCATCCTTAAAAATCATTTAGATGAATGTCATTTTATCTCAACCTCCCATTCGTAAAAATCATTTCATAAATGTATGAAATATTTCCTTTATATACTTTCCCACCACTTTTATAAATGTATTTCCACAACAATTTAAATCAATTGGAATAATGGTATTTCGGGGGGTAGGTAGTGAGGGCGATAGTTGTACAAAGCTGTAAAGTAAAAAGCATACTTTCGGACACCCCCTTGGTTAATGTGGTTCTGATGTTTTAGAAACTAGGTTGCAAAGTTATTTTGGAATAATTTTAATCATTCAAATAATTAAATCTCACACTTAAGTATTTTTCTTTGTTTTGTGGTTTTGAGGAGCAGACTTCAACTTGCTCTATCTTTTGATCCAGAACTCAGTTTGAAGTACCAGATATATCGTTGGAAAGATGGTTGTGAGCACTTTACCATGAAAATACATGCAAAATGATATGAAATGGAATTTATATCCAAAAAATATCCCAAACATTCAAACTTGTCTTAACCACAAACCTTCAATAACTAAATGGTTCCTTGGACAAACAAACCTTTAGGCTATGACACTTAGTGATTCATAGGCTAAAATTTACCAACAGATTCCCAAAATAAATAACCAGGTAATCATAAATTGATCACTATAAACTATAGGACCCTAACACCAAGGAGCTACAAATTGGTCCTTGTAATAAATTCATGAGGTCATTGCTTCACATGGTTCTTCTTATAAGTTGGACATGTCTCTACAAACAGAGGGAGTTGGTGCTTCCTGCCAGTTGGTGCTAGAAAACAAAAAAAGGGAGTTGGTGCTTCTTGTGAGTGGGTGCTCACAAAACAGATTGATGTAAGGGAGTAGGTGCTCTTATTTTACATCAATAACAACAGCAAGCTTGGTGGTCTTTTCCTGAAAGGGCTTCCACGTGAAAAACCTTGCATCTCATGTGTATGATACTCATGGTGTGTATGCTTGTATGTTGATTTCATGTTACTACATTTCATATTCTTGTTGATTATTGTTGTGGGGAAAAATTCCTATGCAGGACGATCCTATCCACCTAAGGTGTGACAGTGCCTTAGCAACAAACAGAGACAACTATTCTAGTATTCTTCCTTTATGAATTAAGAATGAAGAGAGATAGATGGACTAACCGGTGTCTTTCGTCTGTCCCTCGATCTAGTTTCTCTTCTCTTTGGGTGTTCCCAGCTACTTGTCTTCTCGCTCGCCCAGCTTCAACAGGTCTCTGCAAGATTACAAGAGAAGAACACTGCACAAAGACACAGATTCATAAACATAACTAGTTCAGGATTAGAAGTAAACTAAACATACTAATGCAATCATACATCAAAGATACATCAGTATATAGGAGAAAACCAAGATAGCTTTATTGATGAATAACAAGGTTCAGGAAGAGATACAACCCAGAGGGCTCCAATCCAGCATCTCCTTCCCAGCAAAATAGAATTCCTATCTTCACCTCCCTTCAAAGCATTAAGCACCCAATGATTCCAGTCTCAAACCAACAACAATTCTTTGCAATAACAAAATTCCAGCCCCTAGATCTCATGGAGGAGAGATCCATATATAGATGTTTTGGAGAGAGGATGAGTCAGATTGAGATCTGACTAGTGTCCTCTCCCTCTGTCAGTTCTTGATTCCACTTGGAGGTTCTTGCTTCCACTTGGAGATTTGGAACCTCTTACTCATCACCAGTCGAATTCCCTGAGGCAAGTGTCATTTTGGAAGTTTCCTGGGTTTTGACACCTTGAGAAATGAGCTTGCCACATGTCCACTCTCGCTCAGCGCAGGTAGCCAGTGTTGGCTTTAACATTCAGCGCAGGTAGCCAGTGTTGCCATTGACATTCAGTGCAGACAGCCAGTGGAGCCATTGACATGATCCTGAATTGACTTTTTTTTTAGCAGTTTCTGGTGGAGAACTTCTGTGAATTGTTGTGGTTTGTTAGCCTTGTTCCTCTAGGGGTAGGAACAACATGTTTAGGGACTTTGGATCCCTTAGATTATGGACATTTCATGGTCAATGCTGTAAGGCACAAAAATGTCTATAACAGTTGCCCCCTAAAGTATGAGGCTGTTTATCGGGTGAAATGCTTTATCCAGGAGGGTCCGAAGTTCATCCAATGCTGGGAGGAGACCTGTAATAAGATACAATACAATACATTATTTTTCATACTGCTTTCATGATCTAGCTGAGGCGGGCATTCCCATGCTCAGCTTTATAAATTCATTTTTCTGTACATAGAGTAGACAATCGTCTGTTGGTAGACCGATAATTTTGATGAAATTATCATCCTTTGAGTAGGATGATCATCTGCTGCAATGATGTACATGTCAAATGTCTTTATCTTTCCTGAATATATATCGCAGTCCGGATGGATGAAACTAGATCCGGGGTCTTCAAACTCGTTCGATCTTCACTCTAAGTACAAGTCGATCCATGTGAGAATTGTTCTGAAGTCGAACATGGAAAGACATCGCTTGATTACCGGTCAATAAGGTAAACCGTTAACAAGCGCGAGAGGAATCACCGATAATGATAATGACCCTCAAGGTACTGCAGTACAATTCACGTGGTGTGAATAAAGGACATGGCGTTGAACACCACGTAAAATCTTTCGGTCGAAGGTCATTGATGTATACCTGTCGCCGGAAGTGAGAAACTTGCCATTGAGGCATGCAAGCTTCAAAGTACTGAAGGGGTTGTTCCTAGACCAACTTCTTGGATAATGAGCTGATGTCGACAAGAAGCGATCTGTCAAAGGAGGGCCTTAATGAATCCCACATCAGTGACACGGAACGGAGCTAATGATTTTGATGGAGGTGAAAACGATCTGTGACATATGATTCAGGGTGGCGGTCATGAACGGATGAAGGATAATGTATGGCAGTGGATGGGACACGGTTGACTCTTTCTGAACGACTTCTCTTGAACATATGGCGACACTGATGCGATGGATCGGTAGGATTACCCCAATTATTGATGGTATGGCGAGACCATGGTGATGTGACTGGTGAATGAAACAACCCAACCCGATTGTGGTACGGAGGAAAAGTGTCATGTTCAAGAGCGACTTGCTACCATCAAAGTTTTCTTTAGTTTCTCCCAATTTTTCCCCAGTCATTGCTGACCAGTACCTCTTTATTTTTTTCAAGCTTGAGGAGGATAACATATGCTTGTTCTATAACCTGCCCTTCGGGCAAGCCCATCGCTATGTTTCAACGAGCCTAGCGATAGTGAAACTCGTTCTTTTCTAAAGACAAGTTTGTCGCTATTTAGTGATTTTAACGAGTCTAACGACAAGGATAACTCGATCCTTTTCATTTTTAGAGAGTCTGAAAAGGTACATAAAGTTAACTCCAAAAGTCCTTTTTCGTCATCTAATCCCTTAAGTCTGAAAAAGTATAAAACAATACAGAAGGGATGAGTTTTCGATAGTTTTAACGAGCCGAACAAAACAAGCGCTCGATCTTTTTGTGCAATAATCCCTCAGGTCCAAAAAGATTAAAATCTAGAGGAGGGATAGCACTTCCTGTCCCTTTAACGAGCTGGAAGGCCCAGGACTCGGGAATCTTTTCATATTTTACGAGTCAGTTGAAAAGAGCTTAAAGAAGACTCGTCTTTTGAGGAACGAGTGATAAACAGGGTTAACAGCTGATTCCAGGTACAGGTTGGAATTTTCCAATCACGGCAGTGTCACAAGGATGGCTAGGTGAAATCACTCTTCGCAACTGTTCCTCAAAATGGGTAAACAATCATATGGAGGTGAACGATCGGCCAAATGAAAAGTGGATGTGACGGTGCAAACACGACCAAGGCTTTAATGGTTGATAAAGTTATATTCACAGTGGTTATTTACCGTGTGGTGCTTATGTTTATTTTTTAACGAGCATGAAGTCCGCGTTAAAACTGCTCGGATCTTGCGTTTATTTTTTAACGAGCATGAACTTTGTGCTAAAACTGTTCGATTATACCAGTCATAAAATAAGAGTGTCTCATTGAGATTCTATTTTTTATGGAGCTTCATCTCACAAAGCTTTGCCCCAGATCCTTTCGTTATGCAAGTTCGGAAACGACTAATCCTACGAGTTTAAAGGGTTAGACCTACAGGTTTAAAGGGAGGACCTAAAAATTTAAAAAATAAATAGCTGCCCCTTGCTTGCACTCTAAAAGGTTTGCATGCCCCCAGGCATAAAGTACGATTTCAAGGTTACCTCTACTTCATTTCCGTCAAAACATTTTTTTTAACGAGAGAGGCTTACCTCTTTCAGGTTACCCAAAGATTGTCTCGTTTGCAGAGCAAACAAAACATTTCTTCGGAGATGTCTACCGAAATAAACAAAGGTGAGTGACGATGCCTGCCAACTCACATAACTTTGACAAAAGAATCTTATTCTAGAACAACCCCTCTTCCTAGATGGACGAGGTACGGACTAGTCATATTCTCCTGCGGAAACCTACTCTATACCCAAAGTTTCCCTGCCGAAACAGACCAGGACGCATGCCCCCTGGGTTCCAGTCATATCCTCCCGGATTAATCGTGCTCATCAGGAGGACGGACCGTGGGTTGAGACACTTCTTGCGTGAAAAGACCATTTAGGGATGGTATATGACTATTTGCGATGTGTGATCCGGGAAACGAAAGTTGGTCTACGAGCTTGACCATTCTTCCTTCATGCGGAAAACACATTACTATAAAGAGTGAGGAGACGAGAGCCCCCATGCAATATATATAGTCTCGTCCAAGAAGTAGGTTATAATCCAAGGGTCCTTGAACGACCATCACGTTCATTTGAACGATCTTCCCTTTCAATGTGATTGGCACATTGGGGAGGATCCCTAAAGGTCGACTGGTTCCTTTATCAAAGCCTGATAGATTTCTCATTTCAGGCAAAAGCGCTGGTGAACCAAGCGCTTTCCAAGAAATAGAGGAAAGGATACTCATAGATGCCCCTTCATCAATGATAGTGCCAGCCATTACCATTCTATATATTTGAACGATAATTCTGAATGGTATACTGGCTGGCAACCGGGGTCTGCCTAGTTGGTTCCAGTCGAACGAGACAACTAGGTTGCTTGGTGGTGGGACCAAATAGACGGCCGGATATCGCTCTGACGAACTTCCTTCCTGCGATAAAGGAATGGGGGCATTGCCCCCTTGTTCATCAGAGTGAGTGTTGATGAAGAGAATTTGGACAGTGTCGTCTTTATTCTCCTCTATGATAGTATCATTCGAAGATAGAGCCTCTGAAGGCAAAACCGGGTCAACTGCTGCCTCAACCTTTTGACTTTCGTCAGGTATGGATTTAGATGGTTCATCTTCAGTGATAAGTGCTTCGGCTGACCACCTCAGCGGGCCAGTCGGGTTCTCAACTAGTGAAGGACTTGGCAGGAGTTTTTGATATCCAGGAGGAAGTTGCGCTCGTAAAATCGGGGGATCTTCCAAAACTCTTTTCGCCTCATCTAAGAAGGGACAACGGTGGATGGCATGATCGCCTTCACTCAATTTGCAGGGAAATTTAGCTTTCCCTCTCTGTCCTGGGGCTTCACTCCCACTAGTTGACGGTGAGCAGTCAACATGGCTATCAGAGGTCGACGCTACCGAATTGTGCAAACGGGGAGACCAGTCCCTTAGTATCCGAGGGATGCAGGGACAATCTCTGTGGAAGTGGTCTCCCTTGCATATGAAACATGGTGATTTAGGCCTAGTGAGTGCTGTGTGTGGATTTTTGTCAGACGAGACATGTTTTCCCCCAGTCACCTTTGGCTCCTTCTTCTTCTCTTTCTTCTTCTTCTCCTTCTTCTCCTTAGGAACTCGGTTTTTTGTTCTACTAGTTCCGTCAAGCGAAGAGGAAGGAGGAGAGGAAGAATTATACGAAGTAGAAGGCTGGTGGGTAACTCTTGTCTGGTCTAACTGTTGACTCGACTGTTTAGGAATCGTGGTGTTCTGAACGACATTGGTTGAAAAAAGCCAGGCCGACAGGCCAATTGTCAGTCCTGGAAGCGACAGTGTGGCCATGTGGGGCGCACCAACATCTCCCCAAGAGGAGAAAGGACTAGGATTTCCACCAAAGGGAATTCCTTGGTTGGTGGGCTCCATCGTTTCAACCTAAATATCAATGCGGGAATAAAGGGTGATTGTTCCGTTTAAAATAAATTTTTAACAATGCTTTATACACAACTTGCTTTTTCACTTTTAAAGAGTCGAGAAAAAGCTAAAGATGACTCTAGTCTCCTTCGATGTTTTAACGAGCCCGAAGTGACAAATGCTCGGATGGACTTTTTCTGTTATAGAGTCTGAAAAAGGCCAAACGAAACTGCTTTCGAGTTCTAGGCAGAGGGTGTGCCAAACTTTTCACAAAACCGCAGAATACTTTTTAAGGTACGGGCGGTCGATCTTCCTGAATGTTGTGTTCAGTGCATTGTGATCAGTAGGGAGGCCGACACGGCTTCCTAAGGATAAAGGTTAAATTCCTATAGGGGTCTCCCAATATATACGCAACGGTACGTGGGAGCACAATCCGTACTAGCGCTATCGTCCCTCAGGAGGAATCACCCACCTTCCACGAGATCGACAGTCACCAGGCTTAACGACGCTGGAACATGTCTCTAGCCTAGACCTCTATGCTGTGCGTTATGTTGCAAAGCGTTGTTAAGTTCATTCAGTTTATTTTAAGTTGATCTTTTTAGAAGTTTGCCTTTCTGGATCACCACGAGATGTATGGTACAATTCCTAAATGCAGTCTAAGATGATAAGCAAGCTTTATATCTTTTCAACTTTGAAAATCCTAGCTACTAAGGGAAAAGAAAGACACCATCTTTTCTCAAAGAGCAATCAGCACACTCTAATGCACTTTTCCTAAATCAAGCATGCAAACTTATCAAAATGCAAATGCACAATGCAGGTGTTTGTTTTCCGCTCTCTTAGTATTGATGCCTACAAAGAAAGCTTTTTGTACAACTTTGAATTTGCTTTTAAATAACAGATACAAACAAGTTTACTTTTTCGAAATCAGAAAGGGTAGAAGAGATTACAACACTTAACGACTTTCGAAATGAACACTTGTTTTGACACTTAAAAGAGACAAACTCAAACCAATAAGCAAAATCAAATGTATAATTAACTGTAAACAGCCAATGAACTCTCTCCTAAGATCACAATCAACAGATCTGAATCAAGGGCTACAAGATGATTATTTCACTCATGCAAAGGAAAACTATAAATGACGCCACAAACACATAAAACACTCACAGTGTTTTTGTACAAAAGGAGGCGGAATTTAAGCAGAGAAAAGGAGTTATCAGACTGGTACCTATGCTGGTTACAGGCTGCAAAAAAAGACAGAGATCAAAACAGGGCAACAGAGAGCAGAGAACCCCAGTTGCACAAGGCAAAACTAGTTCAGCGCAACCTCAACACTGGGTTTTTGACATTCAGCGCAGGTGGCCTTCAAGGGACCTGTGTTGAAATGTAGAATCCCTTCACAGGGTTCGCGCTGAACGAGAAACGAGAGTTTCTCACTGGGTTCTGGGTCACAGATTGCTAATTAATCAACGGTTTCAGGCCAAATAAAAGCAACAAGCAAGGTACAATCAAAGGGATGCTTTGAGGGGGTACTAAGATCTATCACAAAGGATCATCAAATCATTTGTGAGTCCATTGTTCAGATCATAGACAAATCCAATGATTGGATCAAGGCAGCAACTGTCTACTTTGCAACTGAGAATAGCAGAAGCAGTTCGATTGTTGTTGTTGATTCTATGAAACAAACAATGATAGAGACACAAATAAAATGACTAAAACAAATTTCCCCAGCGGAGTCGCCAATTTGTTGTGGGGAAAAATGCCTATGCAGGATGATCCTATACACCTAAGGTGTGACAGTGCCTTAGCAACAAACAGATACAACTATTCTAGTATTCTTCCTTTATGAATTAAGAATGAAGAGAGATAGATGGACTAACCGGTGTCTTCCGTCTGTCCCTCGATCCAGTTTCTCTTCTCTTTGGGTGTTCCCAGCTACTTGTCTTCTCGCTCGCCCAGCTTCAACATGTCTCTGCAAGATTACAAGAGAAGAACACTGCACAAAGACATAGATTCATAAACATAACTAGTTCAGGATTAGAAGTAAACTAAACATACTAATGCAATCATACATCAAAGATACATTAGTATATAGGAGAAAACCAAGATAGCTTTATTGATGAATAACAAGGTTCAGGAAGAGATACAACCCAGAGGGCTCCAATCCAGCATCTCCTTCCTAGCAAAATGGAATTCCTATCTTCACCTCCCTTCAAATCATTAAGCACCCAATGATTCCAGTCTCAAACCAACAGCAATTCTTTGCAATAACAAAATTCCAGCCCCTAGATCTCATGGAGGAGAGATCCATATATATATATATATATATATGTTTTGGAGAGAGGATGAGTCAGCTTGAGATCTGACTAGTGTCCTCTCCCTCTGTCAGTTCTTGATTCCACTTGGAGGTTCTTTCTTCCACTTGGAGATTTGGAACCTCTTACTCATCACCAGTCGAATTCCCTGAGGCAAGTGTCATTTTGGAAGTTTCCTGGGTTTTGACACCTTGAGAAATAAGCTTGCCACATGTCCACTCTCGCTCAGTGTAGGTAGCCAGTGTTGGCTTTGACATTCAGCATAGGTAGCCAGTGTTGTCATTGACATTCAGCGCAGACAGCCAGTGGAGCCATTGACATGATCCTGAATTGACTTGTTTTGAGCAGTTTCTGGTGGAGAACTTCTGTGAATTGTTGTGGTTTGTTAGCCTTGTTCCTCTAGGGGTAGGAACAACATGTTTAGGGACTTTGGATCCCTTAGATTATGGACATTTCATGCTCAATGTTGTAAGGCACAAAAATGTCTATAACAATTATATGGTTGGTTGCCAAGCTTGAATAAGAAAATTAAATAGGCATAAATGTTTAAAATTATCCTTAATATTTATTCACCCCCCCTCTCAATATTATCATTGTTTCCAACAATTGGTATCAGAGCCACGTTCCTTCAAGAATATCTTAATTCCTAGAAGGTGTATCAAAGGGAAAAGAAAGGCTAATAAATTTTAGCTAACAGTAGAAGGAGTGTCATTCTTAAATGAATTAGATTGTGGGATCAATTATGAAGTCTGGGAGGCTTTAATATTGGAACAATTACTAGCCTTGAATTTTGATATATGGCTCTTTGTATTGAATGGAGAAAAGAGTGAGAAGAATGAAGAATCCCAAAAGATTATCATGAAAGGGATATCTAAGTCGAATGCTGATAAAGTGATGCATTGTGAATCAACAAAGGAAGTGTTGGACAGACTACAATTTTTGTATGGAGGAGATATCCATGTGGCTCAAGAAAAGGTTGAGCAGACCTACTACTCAAGTAATGAACCAGAACCTGGAGAAGTTTCTTCTCATCACACTCCTGGTGGTGATGATGATGTCTGAGAGGAGAGGTCATGTTGCCCAGAAGGTAAGTTATTGTTGTGTGATAAATCCAAAGAGATAAGTCCTTCATATCTAGACGTACATGTGTATCACTTGAAGATACAGACAACCACGCATCTAGCAATTTTAATGAAGATAGACCCACTTTAGTAGCAATAGAAAATGAGGAACCCTCAGAGGAAGAAGAGAGATTCCATTTGTCTTCATCCATATGAGAGAATGAGAATACCCCAAGTAGTGATAAGGAAGGGATAAACCTTAGACCCGTGGGAGACTCCATGGACACAGAGATGGCTTTAGATATCTGTGGTAAATTAGCAAGCACTTCTGATAGTGAAGAAAAGGAGCTAGATGAAAGCATGTTTTTTAGAAAAAGGTTTATCTTGACTCTAAAGGAGATGAAGGACCCATTAGAGGAAAACCTCAAGTGAGAAGAGCAACTGAAAATATATGATCTTGAGAATAAGAAGTTGAGAAAAAAAAATAGTTGAACTGAATGCCCAACAAGAGGAGGTTGTTACACTGATTGAGATGTTAACCAATTAGCTAAGTGAGAAGGAAGATTATTGTGAGAGACTACAAAATGAAGAAGTCTCACTGAGACATGACTTAGAATAGAAAAATAAACAATTGTCTTAATATGAGAAACTTGAAGGGAGCAAGAAAGTCTTGGATGAGATGCTTAGAAAGAAAACATACCCTCTCATCAAGACTGGTATGGGTTTCAAGGAAAAACCAAGCTCCAAGATTGTGAATGATAAAGGGTCAACCTCCCATGTAAAGGGAGTTCAATATTCCAATAACAAAAAAGAAAGAAAGGCTTTTGGACAACAAAAACAGCATGGAAAGCAACAACAATGAGAGAAGAAAAGGCAAGAGTAGAAGGCTAAGAAGCAGCAGCAGCAAGTGCAACAGAAGAGGACAAGGCAACTACAAGAAATAGTGCATGAAAGTAATGCTAAATTTCATGGAAGGCACATGAAGATCCAATAGAGGTCCTTTCCTACTCAAGGAAAACTCCTACAAATAAAAGGTAACCTCTGTTATCAAAATCCTTTTCATGGATATTGTTTTTCTTGCAATAATTTTGGGCATAAAGCCATAGATTGTAGATGGAATGCTAGGAAATAAGATGTGGTAGGTAGAAACAACCAAAGGATGCACAAAAAGGCTAGAAGAAGGCATGTTAGCTGCAATAGGAGTTTTGGCAAGAAAGTTTTCAATAAGAGTAACTCCTCTGCCCTTGTCTTAAGAATTGTTAAATGCTACAACTGTGGAAAAATAGAGCACAAGAAATCTCATTGTAGAAATGAGAAGAGAAAGATGAAAAGGAAAGGAAGAAATCAAAAGAATAATCATCTTACTCTTGTGATGGACCTCTCTATAAGGAAGAAAGGCATCAAAATGATTTGGGTGAAGAAAGAGGAGGTGAAAGAGAAGTTTCCTCTACCCATGTGCAGTAAAGAGAAGACCCAAACAGGGGCAAAAAAGAAGCTGGAGAGAAATAATTCTATAAGAAATTGACCATTGAAGGTATGGAGCAAGAAGGAGGATGATCTTCTCAGGGGAGTAGATTCTATGTTTCTCTTCAGTGAAGGAAGATAATGGACTAAAGGGAAGCTAAATAAGTTAGATGCAAGAAGCCATGAAGAAAAAACAGAAAGGTGCATCTCATTGTGAAGGTATGGATGTGTTTTCTTGTTGATTACAAGAATAAATTGATTTATTTTGAATGTATCAACATTGAAAAGGATGAGTGCAACCATCATGAGGAGTACACAACAATATCTTATGTTGTGGGAAGAAGATGGGCTACAATGGAAGTGTGGAATGACAAGAAGATCACAGTCAAGTCAGTTCCACAGGATTAGTCCCCAAGCAGAAGAAAGAAAGCATTTGCAGGAGTTCAAAGAGCATTGGCTCAAGGGTAGCTTCTTTGATAAGAATTAGAAGACAACAATGGGCAGCCTTAGAAAGGAAGATTACTGAACAAATGAAAGGTTTGCATCTTTGGTGAAATACCCTTATTTCATTTAAGTTGTGAGCTTGATTAGGCATAGTAGCCTTGTGTTCATGAAACACAATTTGTGTAATATTTTTCATCTCCCTTAACCCTTAATTGGTATAACTACCTCAATTGGTTGTGTTGGGCTCATTTTGATTAACCTTATGTGGAAATGGAAATTTCTTTTTGGGAAAATAAATATTAGATTTTTCTTGGTATATTGTTCCATTTGTATCATTTATTTTTGTGAAATTGGTATAAGAAGCAGTCCCTATTGTATGAGAATGATCTCAAGGGAGAAGTGGAGATGCTCAAAAATGTCAACATAGTCTCGAAAGTAGCAACAACAGTGAAGTGAAAGAAGAAATGCATATCATTAATTGGTATTTGTAGTAGTAGAAATACTGTGAGCAGTTTAATGGATATTAATATTTTTGATATAAAATATGCATAGTGGAGAGAGTGCTCAGCAAGCAGCCATTAGGTGTCCAAAACTGGAAGGAAAAAGAAGAGGCAGTATATGTTTAGGGGGAGCATATAAAATATGCCTATTTTATGGAGCAGCAACAGTGACAACCCTATTATAGATGTTCGCAAATCAGAATGCACATGTCAACAGCTAGACTCTAGTATTCACAACCTAGTGATTGCATTGGGAGAGAAAGACAACTTGTAGACCCTTGACATTGCTGTCAAAGGGGGAGAGAATTGTGGAGAAATTGTGATGGCCTATGCAGAAGAAAGGATGCCATTGGTCTCTCATGTAATGATATGTGTGGGAGAAACATGAGGTTTTTCCATCACATGAAGAGAATGATGGAGTGTTTCCATCAATGCCAAAGGGGTAGATTGTTGGATAGTTGGAATTGTCTAGATGGCCAATGGCCCAATGAAGGCATCTGCAAGTGTGTTGGCATTGATGTCAACAGTCAAGTTGGGGAGATGTGTTGGAAAGTTTTCATTTCCTAAGTATTGGTAGGAGTGTGTGCATTGATTTCAAACAAACTAGATTGGATGCTTGTTGCAAAAGATGTTGGGAGTGATGGCCCAGGAGGAATCTCATGGTAGCTATAGGCTTCAAGTAGAGAATAATGATAGCAATAGGCTTAGGGGAAAAGCCATAAAATGATGAACTATTGTGTTGGTCACAATGGAATCTCAAGGTAGCTGCAAGATTCTTGTAGAGAGTCATCACAATAGCAAGCTTCTTGGAGAAGCCATAAACTAATGATTACAGTGATGGACCAGATGGAATTCCATGATAGTTGCAAGCATCATGAAGAGGATCATCATGGTGGTTGTGAGTTCCTCTTTCCGAAAAGTCGAGCATAATAATGGTAGAGAGTTTGGAGCCATCTTATAGGTAGCAGATGGGCTCAAAGCCTACATCACACCCTCTCCATTGGAAAGTTTTGTGGAAGAGCTTTCCAAGGCTATGTGGAAGTCTAGAAATGGATTCTTGGTTCAAAATTTATGTCCTACTGAAGTTTAGGGATTTTAAGCCTTAGGCAAGAAAGAATATCAACATATTAGAGATCAGTGATCCAGCATATCAAAAATTAGAGATCAGGATGTCTTTGTATTGGTATTATCGGTGATCGCATATCAAAGGTCAAGAAAATTGGCGCATGCAGAAATCAGAGATCTACAGTCGCAACATTGGAGCAGGTTGTACCGCACATAAGCAGATCGGAAGATCGAAGATTGACACATTGGTGTGTCGCATATTGGTGATTGCAGTATCAAAACTTTCCAAGTGTTAACCCTTTAAAAAGTTACGAAATGGTTAAAATGTTGATAGCGTTAAAAGTTGCTAGGAATGCCAAAATAGAAATAACAAAGGAATTCATTGCAAAACCAAAAGTGGTGGGTCCTTTTTTCTCTCTCCTCTAGTAGGCCTTATGGTGTCATATGATTGGCTTTGATAAGGACAAATGGCACCATTTGATTGGCTCCAATAAGGAAACATGACAACGTCTAGTTGGCTCTGATAAAGGACAAGTGGCAGCTGATGTCAGCATGACATGGCAATATGGAAGGACACGTGGTAGGATGTTTTGGAATTTTGAGGGGGCATAATGGGCCATAAACGAGTGACACATGTCACCACTCAGGATTCAACATGTGGTAGTGATGACATCATATCAGAATTCAACAATCAGAGGATTGACGATATCGAAACTTTATAATAGTTGGTTATGAAAAAGTTTCGATGAGAGGGGCTCTGATATGTGGCTAACACATGGTCAATAGGAAAATAAGAAAACCACACTAAGAAATAACACAGGAAGAAAGGCACCCAACAGGATGCTAAATTACATATCGCCTAAGTGTTATATTGACAGACACAGGAAGTAGTCCTATGGTGAAAGATGTGATAAGGAGCTAAGCAAAAGGGGATAAAGGCCAATCAGAACTTCATGTTAAGTTACAATACATAAGATGCTCTGATGTGGTATTAAGCTGATAGTCACTGGCCCGGTCACATAATAAAATGAATTCCAAAGGATCAAAGCATAGTACAAAGGAGAATTGAAGGTTGGATGAGTTTCCAACTGCAATATTGAATGAAGGCACAAAGAAGTTGGTCGCTGGAATACATGGCGACTGTTATGGATCAATAGAAAACTTTGAGACAAGGGAACTACGATAAGGGTCCACATAAAATTCATGTCGAAGTACTATGAAACCATGAATAGGAATGGAGAGCCTTAGTGATGGGAGACTTGCAAATAGAGAGGATTTTGTCTAGTTGGAGTATGTAGGAGGACTGAGAATTCATTCTCAGTATGGAGAAACAATAAAGTGGCCATTATCTTGTTTAATGAAGTGGCAGTGACAAAGACAGATGCAACAACAACATGGAAGAGAAATGTTGAGGTACAATGCAGAGCGTGAACACAGGATAGTGTGGGAACATCGATTGGGGACAACAGAGGAACATAACCTAGGAGCTTAGATGAGAAAAGTGGGGGAAAGAAAAATTGTGGTAAGAGAGCTAAGTGGAATTTTTTTTTTGGTAGTGCATAGTTGTGTAAGGCTGAGAGAGAGCCAATTCTATAGAGAAAGGCTGAGAGTGCCTATGCAAAAGTAAGAGACCCCGAGAGTTGCATTGTGTGAGAAAGGCCAATGTTGCTTATGTGCTCTGTGTTAAAGACAATAGTTTCCTGTGCTATGTGAGCAAGACCAAGAGCTGAGTTTGTGCTGTGCAAGAAAGGCTAAAGGTTCCTGTGATGTTTGAGTAAGGTCATGTGTGTGTGTTGTAGAGAGAAAGAGGTGGAGAGCTGAGTGTATGCTGATGAAGGGCATAGACAGAGTTGCGTGGAATGTGATAAGTAACTGTTGTTGAAGCATATCAATGAGCTGCTACAGAGTGTGCAGAGTGAGCAGAGATCAAAGTAGTTATCATGTAGTGTGGCTCCCAGATTACAAAGAACATTTGGTTCTTATTTGAGTGTGGGTTGGTACCTGCATACAGGAAGTTGGTGTTTCGATCTCTAGTGGGTGCTTGAGAAGGCTTGGGGGTTGGTACCTCTTGCAAATTGGTGCTTGCATAAATCCAAGGAGCTGCAATTTTGATCTTACAAAAAATCCATGAGGTCGGTGCCTCACATGGTGCTTCTTGTAAGATGGAAAAGTGTCTAAAAATAGAGGGAGTTGGTGCTTCCTGCTAGTCATTGCTAGCAAACAATCAAATGGAGTTGGTGCTTCCGGTGAGTGGGTGCTCACAAAAGAGATTGATGTACTAGAGTAGATGCTCTTATTTTACATCAATAACAACAAGAATATTGGAGGTTTTTTCCTGAAATGGTTTCCACATGAAAATCCTTGTGTCTCATGTGTATGATATTCATGTGTGTATGCTTGTATGTTGATTTCATGTTCCTTCCATATTACATATTGTTGTTGATTATATGGATGGGTGCCAAGCTTGAATAAGAAATGTAAATAGGCATAAAAGTTTATAATTAGCGTTAATACTGATTCACACCCCCTCTCAGTACTACCATTGTTTCCAACAACCCATAGCTCTTGTTGCTCAGCCCCAACTCTGTGCCTTTGGTTCTTTGAGTCTTTCCAACCAACTGCCACCAGATTTCGGAGCTCCCTCCATAAAAAGAATTTCAAAGAGGAATTAAAATAGATTTACAATAATCTCCACCTTAGATAAGCTCCTAGCTCTCCGATGTTAAATCTCCCTTGGCTCCAAGTCCTATGGATTTATCATGAACAAGTGTTGACTTATATCTGAAGCCCCCTTTTCATCGGAACTTTTGGAAAAATGATTTAAATTGAACTTACAAGGTTTTCAAACTCCTGAAGAACTTCCCTATAATATTTTGATGTTCCAATGTGTCGATCTACAGGACCTCTAAAATTCCAATCTCTGATATTCCGATTCTCCAATATGTTGGACCTCCAACATTTGGATATTCCTTATTTCCTAAGGCTTCAAATCTATAAACTTCAAAAGACCATATATTTTGATCCAGGAGTCCACTTTTGGACTTCTACATATCATTGGAAATATTGTTCAAAGAAATTTCCAATGGAGAGGGTTCGATGTAGGCTTTGAGTCCTTCTGCTACTTGGAATATGACTACAAAATTCTCTATTCATTGACATTTTGGATAGAGGAAATCACACCCACCATGATAATCCTTTACATGAAGCCTACAGGTACAATAGGAATCCTTCTGATCTATGCATTAGTTGGAGCACACATTCTTGCCAGCCTAGTTGACATTAGTGCCAACATTCATGCATAATACTAACATAACCAACACCAATTGTCCAACACTCAACCTCAATGATGACCCCTTAGGGACATTGCAATTCATATCAAGACTAATGGACCTCTTTTGCACTATTTTGACATCATTTGGCACCATTCGAACAATTTTGTAGTAAGCGAAAACACCATATTCGGGGGTGGTGAGTTTCAAACCTGACCCGATCCCACGATATTTTCCAATAATACCAATGGCACAATGGTCCCACATTGGAAATTCTACCGACATATGTTATTTAAACTTCATTCATGCCATTCGACCTGGACTAGCAGAGGGTGGACCTATGGAACCATGAGAAAGGAATATTTCTAGATGTTGAAAAGATTCCCTTAGGCGCCAGAGGTGCCAGTGTCAAATCGGGACAAGTTTATAGTCGATTTTGCATGATTTGTTTTCCAAGAATCCAATTGTGTAGTTTGTTTCTCCAGTCGAGGTCTCCATTTTTCGTCCATGATAGAGATTGGACGTATAAGGCTCATTCTTATAAAGTAGATTGTAATTCATTTATTTATTTCCACTTAATGAAAGATGGCCTCCTCACTTTGAATAGGGCTCAAAGACGTAGCCCATATTAGGTGAACTCTATAATCAAATTGTTTATGTACCTTTGATCTCATGGTTGTTTTATGATTTCCGCTTCTTTTTCATGTGTTAAGTTACTTGGTTAACATACTCTTTTATATGAAATTTTGTATGCATCCTTGAAGTTAAAATATCTGAATCATCTATTATCACTTTTACCTTCGCATGTTGTCACCAAAATCTGGGAGGAGTTTCACTCTGAGAAAACCCAAGATTTCACAACTTCACTGCAAGGACAATAAAAGAAATTTGTTGCAAGTAGCCAACCATTGCAGTATAGGCTTCCACTGGTTGATAGTTTATCTATTAGTGATATTTGGACTTGGTCATATCAATATTTATTCTAGTTCATAAGGGAATCCTCTATTCAATTGGAGGATTGATTAATTGTCACTTATTCAAAATATAATGAACTGGTTAGTTTGCATGAACAATAATAACAACAACTACTTAGTGTTATGTTGAAGAATCTAGGGAAAATAATGGCTTAGTGATTCTTCTTCAAACTTATTGATAATGTTTGTGTTGTCTTTCTCTTCTATATGCTTATATTTGTTATGTTAATGTGTTCTTCAAACAGCTATCAAAATAAAAGATCAACAATAGAACATGTACACAATATGTTGGCTCCAAGCCAAGGAAAAACCTCTCCTCTTGGGAGTAAAACCGTTGAATCTCTTCTTATAAATGTTTAGTGTATGAATACCAAGAGCATTTATAAATATTTGACTAAAGATTACCTTCAATATACTTGTAATTGTCCCTTGCACTATCTGACCTTTGTTTCACAGTATTTAGCTTTTACTGCACTCCTTCAAATTTCAGCGTCCTTATGCATTCGTCTTCTTAACCTAGTTCTTTGCTTCTCGGCTACCACAATTCTTCACTTGACAGTATGTTGAGATATTCAATATGTTGGGAGTGATACAACAATATTACACCTAGAGAGTATAGATCATCTGTGTTTGTGAGACAGACTTCACCGAGAGACAGTCCTTACTGTGATGATTTCTTCGTTGGATAGACGATGTTCTGCACTTCACCGAGAGATAGACTTGTTATCCGAGCTTCTCCAAGTTACTGTAGTTTTATGTCTTCCTTCTTTAGAGATGATTCTAAGTTCTGAGCTTGTAATGCCACATCACCTGTTATGTATATGAGTCAGCGTTGACATATATTAGGTTGACATGTGAGCCATGAGCTGGGCCAACTTAAGGAGATCACTATTTTTCATTTAGGCCAACTTGCAAAGGGTAGTGACACTTACTCATTTGAAGCGTAAAGACAAGGATGATGTGTCTATCCCTCCCTCTCAACTAGGGAAGATATGTCAATGAATCCAAGCTTATTTATAAAATACATAATCCTTTTATTAGGTAAAGACTTCGTTAGAATGTCTGCAGTTTGATCATCTGTGGGGATATACTCAAGCTTCAACATACCATCCTGTACCAACTTTCGAATGTAGTGGTATTTCTTGTTTATGTGCTTTGTTTTCCCATGGAATATTGTGTCCTCAAATAGTCTTATACAGCTGGTATTATCGAAATGTATGATGGTAGGGTCCAATGGTCCTGAAAACAAATTGGATAACATCTTTCTCAACCAGACTGATTCCCTTCTTACTTCACAAACTACAATGTACTCAGCACAACACTGCTTAAGGCCATTGTCTCTTGATTTTTGCTCATCCAATATACCATAGAGGATCCTAGGTTAAAACATCCTCCTGTAGTGCTTCTTCCATCCTTCTCTCTTCCTCCCGAGTCAGAGTCAATGAATCATTCTAGACTTACACTTCTTCCCTTTTCATGTTTCAGGAAATAATTTATGGTTCCTTGTAGATATCTTAATATGTGTTTTGCAGCTACCCAATGATCATGTCTTAGTTCTATTTGAAGCTAAATAAGAATGTTTACTACAAAACATATATCTAGTCGAGTATTTAATAGATAACTTAGAGATACTACTAGTTTCCTATACTTGGTAGGATTTACTGGATTGGATTCAGAGTTTCTTAACATCTTCAAGTTTGTGATCATCGGAGTAGTCATGGGTTTGAATTCCATCATATCAAATTTCTTTAGTAATTGATCACATACTTTCCTTGTCGCAAGTAGATTTCATTTGGCTCTTGTCAAACTTGTAGACCCAAATAGTAGTGCATGATTCCTAAATCCTTCATGTCAAATTATGCTATTAGAAATTTCTTACATTCTTGAATTCTTTCTTTAATCCTAGTGATTAGAAGATCGTCTACATATAGAAGTATGATGACAGTTTCATCATTGTCTATTTTGATGTAAAGGTTTGGATCATTTGTACTTTTCTTGAAACCGAACTTTTGCAAGTAAGCATCCATTATGGCATAGAATGCCCTAGGAGCTTTCTTGAGGCCATAGAGTGCTTTCTTTAACCTAAAACATAATTTCCCCTATCCTTTACTTCATATCCTAATGGTTGTTCAATGTAGACTTCTTCATCTATGGTGCCATTCAAAAATGTTTTTTTGACATCCATTTGATGTACCTTCCATTTCATGGATGCTGCCAAAGATATCAGAGATCGGATTGTAGTGTACCTTGCTGTGGGAGAAAATGTTTCTTCATAGTCAATGCCTTCTTCCTGAGAGAAGCCTCAAGCCACGAATCTTGCCTTGAGTTTATCAATTCTTCCATTGGCAGCATGCTTGATTTTATATAACCATTTAGAGGTTACCTCGGACTTGTCATGTGGTCTTGGGACAATTTCCCAAACTCCATTGTTACACAGTAATTTGTCACCATCCCTGTTACTCCTCTTGTCGTACCTTGGAGGACCCATCCCAGGAGTTATAAGAAGTGACAAAGTCTAAAAACACTTGCATTATGTTCCCCTGAGCATGTACTCCAAGTTCCCTGAAGACATCTTCTGCTGATTACCCCTGGAAAGTGATCTTTTTCCATTGGCGCTAGTTCACAGTATTATACCCGCGCCAATGATGAAAATCCTCAAAAGAGGGCGCGACCATTGGCGCCCTGTCTTAGAGCAACAGTCGCGCCAACCAAATTTAGTCATGCTTTTTGCCTTAATGCACGTCCGACTGTTGTTTCCTTCATTACATGGAGCTTTTCTGAGGATAAAAAGTCAGTCTTTTGTCGAGCTTTATCCATCTTTATGGCTTTTGAAGCTTTTCATGGATATTTCCCATTCACAGAAGTGTGTCCTTGTACATCGAACCCTTCTACCACCTTCAACTATAAAAGCTTGTCATTGTTCATTAAGACAAGCTAGTTTGTGATGGAGTTTGTGAGACTTCTGGAGTAAGAGTGCTGTAGATATTGAGTTGTCAGAGTCATGCTAGAGGGGTTATGCTGCCGAGATTCTGAGAGAGGGAGAATGCTGCTGCAGGACATATAGCTGCTCGCCCAGTCAAAGGGAAAGTTCACAGCGTCGGAACTTGGTTGTAATTTTTCCTTTCTATTATTAATAAATGAGCGACTGCTGTTATAGTTCCAATCTCGTTATTCATCATAGTAACGTGATTTATTTCCTTTCCGACTGAAGTATACTTGTTATTATCAGTGAATTGTATGCTTGTATCTGTTTCTTCGTTTGCATGTGCAGGAGCTCACTTATAAGGATCGTGAGGACTGTGACTTGTCGGAACGAGGGAGCGGGGATACGAACTCAACTGCTTCAACCATAGCGTGGACTACAGGTTGGTCCCTTCAACTCACTTTTAATATATAAGTAGGAACTTGCGCGGCAGCGTGGTTTGTTTGTGGCTAGTTCTGTATTAGGCTAGTGGGATCGCCTCTGTCCGCAGAGGGGATTTACCTCACCAACAAATTGGCGACTCCACTGGGGAGTCGTTCCGTGTCTTGCATGTCAGTCGTTCTATGCCTTGCATGTCAGTCTTTCTCGCTTGTCATAAACTTTCTGGGTCGATTCTGAGATTTCTACTTGCTGTGTGAATCTTCTGGTCATTATCAGTC
The DNA here is from genome assembly GCA_031772625.1 of Pinus tabuliformis. Classification (NCBI taxonomy): domain Eukaryota; kingdom Viridiplantae; phylum Streptophyta; class Pinopsida; order Pinales; family Pinaceae; genus Pinus; species Pinus tabuliformis. Next base: position 1,264,387,022 of record CM062807.1, on the reverse strand, counting down.
AGACCCTAGGCTGTCCTATTTACTTCCTGTTTCAGTCAACTCGCCTGGCGCGGTTTTTCTTCTCACAGTCGCGCCAGTTGGCGCAGGTTGCTCCACATACACCCGCGCCAATTCCCTCTTAGCGCGAGTTGCAGGTTCACAGTCGCGCCAACCCTGTGAATTTTGCCTGTTTAGTACTTGACAGCCCTTCAAACTCTGCTTTTCATATCTTTTCCTGCTTCTGGGAGTGTGCTGGACCTTAGTGTGGCTTTGCATGTCGATTATCGAGTCAGTTGGTCATTTGTTTCCCGCGCACATCTGGTAGTTGTTGGAATTTGATATCCTATATTTTCGAGTGAGTTACCTCTATCTTGCTTGGATCTTACTTGACTTGATTGAACGTCTTCGTGTTCCTTTGCTTGACAGTTCGTCTTCTTGTTTCTGAATCGGTTCTGTGTCCATTGACTAAGTTGTGTTTGTGTTTGTGGATATCTCCTAAAAAGTTTGTTTACATGCATCATGCCATTTTGAAAAAAATCAAAAAACAAAAGAGCTTTTTGCATTATTAGTTTGCATTATTAGTTAGCTTTTCTTATTGTTTATCGCTTTTGAAAAAGGAAAAAGAAAAACTTTTATTTCCCGTTAGTAGCTGCATTAGGATCTGTGGTGCTTGTTTGATAATCATTTTGTTTGAAAAATATCTCTACTCTTCTGTACGTAGGATTCATCGAACAAAACGGTATAATTACAGCATATAGATTGCATTTAGGAACTTTGGAGAGACCACATACGGTAGGACCAGAAACAGAGACATAATTAAAGATAAACTTTAAAATGAACTCAATGAACATAACAACGCATTGGAACATAACGCAAACACTCTAGAGGTCTAGGTTAGAGACGTGTTCCGGCGTCGTTAAACCTGGTAGTTTATCGTCGAGTGGTTGGGTGATTCCTCCACGGTGAAACGGTAGCTGCCAATACGGACTGTACTCCCACGTACCGTCGAGTATATAGGGAGACCCCTATAGGAATACAGCCTTTATCCCTAGGAAGCCGTGTCAGCCGCCCTACGATTCGCAATGCATTAAACACAGCATTCGGGAAGATTGACCGCCCGTACCCTCAAAAGTATTCTGCGGTTTTGCGAAGAGTTTGGCACACCCTCTGCCTAGAATTCCAGAGCAGTCACTTTTGATCCTTTTCGGACTCCCTAAACGAAAAGGTGCCTATGAGCGTCTTGTCACTTCGTGCTCATTAAATATTCGAAGGAGACTAGAGTCATCTTTTCGCCCTTTTCTCGACTCTTAAAAAGTGAAAAGGACAAGTTTAAGTTGGTGTCTTAAAATTTATTGGCCACGATAACATTTACCCAAGTAGATTTTGTTCGCGTTAGCTTGAGTAGGATTATTTCTCGTTCAATGGCAGCCTTCCCGGCGCCCACCGGCCAAGGTGTTCCCCCTGATGGAAACCCTAGTCCATTTCCTGCTGTTGGAAATGTCGGTGTTCAGTATATCGCAACTTTGTCTTTGCCTGGGTTAACCATCGGTTTGCCCGTATGGTTGTTTTCAAACTCGGTGGTCTCGAGTGCGATAACTTCTGCTCCGAATGAACCCACCTCCCAGGTAATACCCACTTCGAATGTTACTTCCGAGGTCAATGCCGTCCAAACCACCACGGCAAACAAAGCCTTGAAAGCAAAGAAGAAAGGGAAACCGAAGAATAAGCCAGATCAACCCAAGCAGGAAGCCCCTAACCCTCCGCCCGAGGATGGTGCCAAACGCAAACCCAAGTATCCTTGTCTTATCTGTGATGAGGATCACTATACAAAGGACTGCCCCAGGCGGTCCGAAGTTAGTCGTTTGTTGAAAGGCACTCCCGGGACTCCTGCGGTGCTTAAAGAACCCTTTCCCTCACAGCAAACTCAAAAAACTCAAATGGTGGCTGACCCATCTCAGCCTCCCTCTTCCTTTGGTTCTCAAGTGTTTATGGCTGGAACGATACCCATCAATATCAGTACTCAAACAAAATATTACCCGCCATCTACCGGGAAGGAGCCTGAGATACCCTCTAGTGCTCCTCCGTTCAGTTCGGGTCCACAACCACCTCCTCCACCCAAACAACGTCTTGCTGATTCCAAGGTGGACCCTTCCCCTTCTTCGCCTACTGCTGCGTCCTCATCTTCTACTTCGCCTAGTGAACCTCTGGATTCAACTAACCAGGTGGCTAAGAAGAAAAAGAAGAAGAAGACAAAGAAGAAGAAGACCCCTAAACCAGAGGTTAAAGGTATAACCCAAGTCGAGCCACCTTGTGCTCCTCCGCGGAAGGTCAAATTTCCTTGTAAGTTGTGCAAGGAAGACCACCTTCTCCGCGATTGTCCTGGCATTCCCAGGGTTTTAGAAGTATGGTCTCATGATCCGGACCGCCCTGCATTGTCCTCTATAGATCATGGCGATGTTACCTTATCACCTGGAAATGGTAAGGGAAAAGAGAAGATTCGAATCCCTTGTAAACTTTGTGAAGGCAATCATCCCCTTCACCTTTGTCCATTCATGGATAGAGCCTCTATTGTATTGGAAAGTCTTACAGCTCCCTTAACCCAACTTCCTACTGGTTATCAACGTCTTTCTGCAATTGCAGAACGTTCCCCTGCTGACAAAGAAATCAACCAAGATTCCTCTCTTGTCCAGCCTCCTCTTCCTGAATCTGGCTCTGCCAAGCCTGTTCCAGACCAACCATTGGTCGGAAAGAGTGTCGACTCGAGTTCACCACCCGCCGACCACTCTGTTTCAGAAGAGCATCATTCTCATGTTCTTCTCGTCTCCTCAGATACCCCTACATCTGAGAGTCCTATTGCGCTCTCTCCCGAGCAGGGGGGCAATCATATGATTCCCCCACCAAGTAGTTCAGTCGCTTCCTTCGACTGGAGACGTTTGACTACCTTCCGCCTCCCATCTCATGTGCCTTTTTGGGTCACGGTACATGCCTATGACAAGGCAATACCTGGCACTGTCTTGGATGAGGGCACATCTGTTAGTCTTCTGTCTGCCACTATTTGGCAAGCTTTGGGTTCCCCACAGCTTGTGCCCGTAGCATCGAATCTGACTGCTTTTAACGGAAGAACTAGCCAACCATTAGGGCTCCTTCCAAAGTTCCCTATTACTTTGGGAGGCAAGACCGTCTATCTAGACGTATGGGTTACCCAAGGTGCTTTAGACTTCAATCTTCTCCTTGGCCGTGACTATGTTTATGCCATGGGGGCCCTTGTCTCTTCACTTTTCCGTGTGGTTTGCTTTCCACACGATGGAAGAATTGTGACTATCGATCAATTATCGTTCGTTCGTCCACGGGTCCCTCCTACGCAGTCGTCATCCCCTCCTGGTTGTCATCCACCAGTTGCATCTGCCCCATCGCAGGTCAACTACGTGGCCACCTATCCCATGCCTGTATCCAGCGATGCCGCCGTCGTGCATAGTGTCCTAGGGGCATTGGGTCCTGACTTCCGAGATGTTGACCTCCCACCGGGAGAGGCACTCTTGGAAGCCCCGACTTCCTGTTCGTTATGATGAAGGTCGGGTGGAGCATAGTTCATTGTCCTATGTCAAGCTCCTTAAAAAATGAAACTAGGTCTGTTGGAGCATAGTTTGTTTTCCTATGTCAAGCTCCTTAAAAAATGAAACTAGGTCTGTCGGAGCATAGTTCACTATCCTATGTCAAGCTCCTTAAAAAATGAAACAAGGCTTATGAGGATAGTTCTTTTACTGTGTCAACCTCATTAAAAAATGAAACAACTCCCTTTCCAAATTGAGTCTTTTGCTTAAGATCTCGTAAAATACAAGTCGAGTCTTTCATCGATCTCGAGAGTGAACCTTCATTCCATCCACTTTGTTGCATGCAATGAAGCTTGGGGGGCATGTACCTTGATTTGCGTTATTATGCTGGGGGCATGCGAACTTATAACAAGCATAGTTTTTTCGTTTCAAGCTTGTGTAAACATGAAACCGAATCCAAGAAAAGTTCTCCATGGTTCAAGCTTGTGTAAAAATGAACCTATACCTAATTTACATCTCGTGATTGCCTTTTATCTGCTAAATTCTGCTAGATGAGCCTTGGTTGTTTCATTCCATCGCCACCATCTCTTTGGCCGATCATATGCTCTCACTTGGTTGTTTCTCCTTTCCTGAGGAACCACAGCGATGAGTGGTTTTATTAGCCAGCCTCTCAACCTTTACATGTTTCGAGTAAGTTCCACCATTACCGGAACCAGTTGCTATCCTTTATACCACTCGTTCCTTCAGGACGAGTAGCCTTTACGCTCTTTTCTGACTCGTAAAATATGAAAAGATTGCCGAGTATTTTTCCTTTTTGACTCGTTAAAGAAAATAAAAATGGAGGTCTACTTTTAGCTCTTTTCTGACCATTTAAAGAGGAAACGATTGCCGAGTCGCTCCTCTTGACTCGTTAAATTAATAAGGGGCGGTCGTTTTAAGTTCTTTTTGTCGACCGTTAAAACATAAAAAGATTACTGGGTTTTTGTCGTTTCAAACTCGTTAGTGGTTACGAAACAACGTGGTTTTGACCACTTTTTTACTTTTTTAGGTCGAAGTCACTAATTATGAAAAGTACTCCTCGATCGTAATGATCGGGCGGTTCTTTCGGGTATTATTTTATACTTTTTCGGGCCCGAGAGACACAACTTTACGAAAAAGGACGTCCCTGGAGTTTCCTTTTCTGCTGTCTTTTCAAACTCTCTAAACATGAAAAGACGCCGAGTTCTTCCTTTGTCAGACTCGTTAAAACTTAATGACATCGGATTTTGTCACAACACAAGCATATGCTATCCCCATCAAGCTTGTTAAAAATAACTAGGGTACTCGCCAGAAATGGTGGGGGAAAATAAAATTTTTGAACCATAATTATTACCGTAACGGCAGTATGTCGCTCTTGAACATGGCGCTTTTTGCTTTCGTGTCCAGGGTGGGGATATCTCATCTCATATCTTTCACTTGCTTCCATGGATTTGGGTACCCTATTTGACCTCTCATTCACTCATTGCCTCGTCATAATGACCTTTGATACATTGATGTCAAATACTGCCAATTCCGTTAATGTGCCGCCGATATGTTCAAGAGAAGTTGACCTCTGCAAATAAACAACCTCCCTCTGATAGTTCGCACAATCTTGATTCACGACATTATCTCTCTGTCTCGTGTCGATGATGTGGGAAACATTATGGCCCACCTTCGATCAAGGTCACTCCCTGTCGACTTCAGCTCATTATCTAGGGAGTTGACCTAGAGACTCCCTTCTGGTGCCTTGGAGCCTGCATGCCTCAATGGCAGGTTCTTCGTGTTCGACGTGAGGTTTTCATCATTGGCCTCCAATCGAATGATTCTACGGGTGTTCGACTTCAGCTCATTAATTCACACGCCGTAGATTGTACCTATAGTACCTTGAGGGCCATTGTCATTATTGGTGGTACCTCTCGCGTCTGTTAACAGTTTCCATTATTGACTGGTAATCAGGCGATGTTCATGCATGTTCGACTTCAGCTCATATATTCACATGCTTGGACTTGTACTCTTGTTCGGGTCGAGATGGAGCGCAAGACCCTGGATTGTGTCTGTTGTAATCCAGGCGTGATTCTTGGTACTTGACTCATTCACTGGATGGCTGCGACCATACCTGAGCCAATCCATTGATCCTCATCAGATGGCTGCGTCCATGCTATGGATCTATTTTGTTATGTACTCTCTTATGGATGGCTGCGACCATGCCACGTACGTCATATGTTTGGGTTATCAGTACAGGTTCTCGGCAGCGGCTATATATGTTCTTGCAAAGCTTTTCACCCCTCTCTCTCGCTCGGGCCTCATGCTTTGGGGGGCATCTGTTACACAGTAATTTGTCACCATCCCTGTTACTCCTCTTGTCATACCTTGGAGGACCCATCCCAGGAGTTATAAGAAGTGACAAAGTCTAAAAACACTTGCATTATGTTCCCCTGAGCATGTACTCCAAGTTCCCTGAAGACATCTTCTGCTGATTACCCCTGGAAAGTGATCTTTTTCCATTGGCGCTAGTTCACAGTATTATACCCGCGCCAATGATGAAAATCCTCAAAAGAGGGCGCGACCATTGGCGCCCTGTCTTAGAGCAACAGTCGCGCCAACCAAATTTAGTCATGCTTTTTGCCTTAATGCACGTCCGACTGTTGTTTCCTTCATTACATGGAGCTTTTCTGAGGATAAAAAGTCAGTCTTTTGTCGAGCTTTATCCATCTTTATGGCTTTTGAAGCTTTTCATGGATATTTCCCATTCACAGAAGTGTGTCCTTATACATCGAACCCTTCTACCACCTTCAACTATAAAAGCTTGTCATTGTTCATTAAGACAAGCTAGTTTGAAAGAGAGAGTTTGAGCAAGGAAGTTTTGTAAGCTGAGTTTGTGATGGAGTTTGTGAGACTTCTGGAGTAAGAGTGCTGTAGATATTGAGTTGTCAGAGTCATGCTAGAGGGGTTATGCTGCCGAGATTCTGAGAGAGGGAGAATGCTGCTGCAGGACATATAGCTGCTCGCCCAGTCAAAGGGAAAGTTCACAGTGTCGGAACTTGGTTGTAATTTTTCATTTCTATTATTAATAAATGAGCGACTGCTGTTATAGTTCCAATCTTATTATTCATCATAGTAACGTGATTTATTTCCTTTCTGACTGAAGTATACTTGTTATTATCAGTGAATTGTATGTTTGTATCTGTTTCTTCGTTTGCATGTGCAGGAGCTCACTTATAAGGATCGTGAGGACTGTGACTTATCGGAACGAGGGAGCGGGGATACGAATTCAACTACTTCAACCATAGCGTGGACTACAGGTTGGTCCCTTCAACTAACTTTTAATATATAAGTAGGAACTTGCGCGGCAGCGTGGTTTGTTTGTGGCTAGTTCTGTATTAGGCTAGTGGGATCGCCTCTGTCCGCAGAGGGGATTTACCTTACCAACATCCATTCATCATGATAGATTGGTATTCCTCATTCATTGCATCTTTCCATTCTTGATGTTTGGCTACTTCTTCAAAGGTAGAAGGTTTTTCTTTAATGAGCTTTGATATGTATGCTACATATCCTGAGTATCTTTCTAGTTTCTTGCTTTCCTTGAAAGTTCGATTTTCCATGTGACCTTCTGCTTCTTGAAGAGTGGATGTTAACCAATAAGGTATTTTCCTTCCTTAAGGGATGGTGATAAGTTCACTAGGACCTTATTCTTCATGGTGAGAGATTTCTTCTTCATTACAAGCTTCCTCTTCAAACATAGGAAGATCCTCTTCATTAGAATCAAATTGGAGATCCTTGGATTTCTTGAAGGCAATGCTTTCATCAAAGATTGCATCTCTACTTATTTCTATTTGGTGTCCTTCCTTTATGTATATTCCATAGGCTTTGGAAGAATTTTTATATGAAACAAATATCCCCTTCTTTCTTGTGGGATATAGCTTCTTCCTTCTGTTCTTGGGAATGTGGATATATACTAGACATCCAAATATCTGGAGATGATCAATATTAAGCTTCTTTCTAGTAAAGACTTCCTCAGGAGTTATATTGCCAAGAGACCGATGGGGACTTCTATTTTGAATATATACTAAATTTTTTTTGCTTCTCACCACAAAAATTTTGGTAGGTCTTGATCATGGAGCATAGCCTTGACACTTTCCTCTATAGCTCTATTATTTCATTCAACTACTCCATTTCATTCAGGATTATATGGAATAATGATCTCCCTATTAATCCCAACCTCTTTACAAAAATTAATAAGTTCTTTGGAAGTGTCTTCACCTCCATTATCAGATCTTAGGATCTTTATCTTTCTTTCTGTAGTATTTTCTACCTCTGTCTTGAATTCTTGAAATTTTGTGAATACTTCATCCTTGGTTTTAAGTAGATACACCCAATTATTTTCTTTAATGATCGTCAATGAATATAACATAGTATAGATGAACTCCAAGAGATTTTGACATAGGCCCACATACATAAAAGTGAATGAAATCCATAATCTCTTGAGCTCTAGATGTGATGTTTGCAAATGGTTTCATTGTACTCTTTCCTAGGGAAAATCCTTTGCAGACTCCTTCATGGTCTTCTTTAATATTTGGAATCTCGTTTACAATGGAATTTAGGGGTGGTATAATTTTATAATGGAGACGGCCCAATCTTCTATGCCATAATTCACATAGGATTATTTTAATGTGGACAAGTGCTTGATTTTGAGGGGATGAGAGTCTGTATAGTTTTCCTTCTCTAACTCCAATTACTCTAGCTTTTTCAATGCTTTAATATTTGGACCAAAGCACTACTTTACCATCAATAAAAGAAACTCTATCACCCTTTTCTTCTAGATATGAAACATAGATTAGATTTTTGTACAAACCTGGAACATATAATATGTTGTTGAGATCAGTGTTACCTCCATCTTCCAATGTAATTGATGTTGATCCAATTCCTTTGACGGGATAGCTTTTGTTGTCACCAAGCTCCATTGGGTATGAAGATTTTCCTTTAGATAAGGTCTTGATTTTCTTGTGATACTTGGTCATATGCCTTGAAGCTCTATTGTCTATTACCCATATGTTTTCATCTTGGAATGTTCTAGAGAGAGCTGAGAACAATCCTTCATTTGTTGAATCTTTTGAGTCTTGAGAAGAGAAGAATTTACTCCATACTGTTATGAAGTATTTCTTGATTAGTCCAGATAGAGATGAGAACTTCTTTACCATCTTTTATATGGTATAGTTTATGTCCTTCATGCCCTCTTTGAACCATAGCTTTGATACAATGTTAAAGAATCTAGGGAAAATAATGGCTTAGTGATTCTTCTTCAAACTTATTGATAACGTTTGTGTTGTATTTCTCTGCTATATGCTTATCTTCATTATGTTAGTGTGTTTTTCAAACAATTATCAAAATATAATATCAAAAGTAGAACATGTACACAGTATGTTGGCTCTAAGCCAGGGTAAAACCTCTCCTCTTGAGAGTAAAACCATTTAATCTCTTCTTATAGATGTTTAGTGTATGAATACCAAGACCCTTGACAAATCTTTGACTAAAGATTACCTTTAATATACTTGTCACTATCCCTTGCACTGTAAAACCCTTGTTTCACAGTATTTAGCTTTTACTACACTCCTTCAGATTTTGACCTCCTTATGCATTTAGCTTCTTAACCCAGTTCTCTACTTCTCGGCTACCACAATTCTTCACTTGACAATGTGTTTAGATCTTCGGTATGATGGGAGTGATATAATAATTTTACACCTAGAGAGTATAGATCATCCATCTTTGTGATATAGACTTCACTTAGAAATAGTCCTTACTGTGATGCTTTCTTTGTTGGATAGACGGTGTTCTTCACTTCACCAAGAGATAGACTTCACCGAGAGACAAACTTGTTATCCAAGCTTCTCTGAGTTAGTGTGGTTTTGTGTATTCCTTCTTCATTATTTCTTCTTCAGAGATGATCCAAAGTTCTGAGCTTGTAATGCCACATCATGTGTTATGTATATGAGTCACCGTTGATATATATTAGGCCGACATGTGAGCCTTGAGTAGGGCTGACTTAAGGAGATCATTTTTTTTCATTTAGGTCGACTTGCAAGGGATGGTGACACTTATTAATTTGAAGCATAGATATTTTTGACATGACTTCCATAATATTTATGTTAAGACAAAAAATCCTAAAGACATCAAGAAGATGTCCTTGACCTATGGTACATGTTATCCTCCACAATATCCCAAGGTTGAGAAAAGAGATCGAAGTAGGTAACCTCAAACCACTTAGGGTTCAAAAGCTAGCCCTGTTAAACTAAAGACGACTTTCTCTATAAATCTCACAGCCAAATAAGACTGGAGTGGGAAAAAGACATTAGGCTAGGACTGTTTCAGGTCCAGATTTTTGAAATTCAGGGTTTTGCAAGATCAAGAGTGAAAATCAAGGAACTAGGTCAAACGATCAAAGGTTTCAATTGCAAGAGATATAAAGGAGAAGGGTGGGTATGCTTTCGTGATAATTTAAGAGTTGGTTGATGTAGTGTAGGGTGGAAAAGAAAAGATTCAAAACGAACATGGAAAACATGAATTCATTTATTAGAAGACAAAGTACACAAAATGGTATTCCTAACCAAAATAGAGCTTAACTAAAATCATTTTTCTTAAAACCTCTCAGGAAAATCACTAAAGAAGGAATATATGGAAATGAGACTTGTATATCATTTATATAAAACTATAACAAAGAGAAAACATTATCACAAACTCACAACACAAGAATTCCTGAATAATAGCTGCAACTCTCCTTTGATTTCCTATAAAAATATGATGAATACAAGCTCTAAGCCTTTCACTTTCTGATGTCCAACCCCTAATACTTCGAAATCAAAATTATTTATACAATGGTTTACAGAAAAATATCTTGAAACAAATTTCAAGATTTATTATAAAAATTCATAAAAATAGTTCAATACTACTAAAAATATCCTTGGGCTAAGCTCTAGTATTGCTATGGACATTCTGGTGTAACTGAGGCCTTGAATAAACACTTTTGTTAGTCCTCTTGATCAATGAACTGCGTTATTGTTATACTTTTTTTCTGCATTCTATTCTGAAAATTGTTGTAACGAATGTGTAATGTTGGCTCCTTTTGCTACCTAAGATGTGCTTAAAAGGTCTTCATTGTCCTCAGAGCAGCAGTGAAATGTGTGATATCGTGCTCTGTGAATGGAGTGCGTAGTCTTTTAGTTGAGAAATTACATAAAAGACAACAAAAAATCACAGCTGAGGGCGTGAAAAATTGAATTGATATTGACTATCGTGAAGAAATATGAGTTGTTGATCTAGGCCATTGATCCGGGCCGATTATATATCGCAATTGCAACAGGGAGAGTGCAATTTTACATTGATTTTTCATGCTTTACCGATGGGCCGGACTTGAAAATTAAAGAGCTGCAATATATAAAATATCGCATCCATTCGAAGCTTTCCACATCACAATTGGAACCGGGAGGAAGACCTTGCGAGGGAGGAACTTAAAGTTAGAGTGATCGCCTAGGGTTGGGACTTAATGAATGTGGGGTTTTTATCGCAATAGGGGCTGGGACTTATTGGAGTTGGGAGTGGGTGCCGGAACTTACCGCAATCGGGAGCCGAGGGCCAAGACTTACCGTAGTCGGAAGACGGGGGGCGAGACTTACTGCAGTCGGGAGCCGGGGACCGAAACTTACTACAATCGGGAGCCGGGTTTGGTACTTACTGCATTTGAGAGTCGGGGGCTGGGACTTACTGCAGTCAGAATCCGGGACTTATCACCAAGGGAATGTAGCAACATCGGCGGGAGAATTTTATTGACAGAGGGGCAATCAGTGAGGATTTATTCTGTGAGTGGGATTTTTTGTGGGATGTGGGACTTGATGTAGGATGCGGGACAGGTCTATTACAGGATATTTCAATTGCAATGGAGAAGGGGTGAGGAGCACTCTTTTATATTTCATGTAACATACATAGTTTGCAGGCTGCGAGATGATGCAGGCCCAGTTTATGCCTCAGGGTAGTGGGTTTATATACAATGTATTATGTTTTAATACATTACAATGTAATATATTACAAAATGAAATGTGGGATGTTTAAAGCTATGGGAAAACATATAGATTTTATGTATCGAATGGATTTTGGGATAAGGCTAGAGTTTGGGAATATGAAATATGAGTGTTTCCAAGGGAAAAATGGGTTTTTAGCTAAGATTTAAGGATTTTCCCAAGGAAAAAGGGATTTTAAAGGGAATGAGGGGATTTATGAGGGAAGTTGAGGGAGATAAATGAAATATGAATGGGGATATTGAAACAGGTTGAAATCTCCTTGAACATGATTTTTCCCTATTACTACTCACATAATGATTAACCATAAGTGATGTTATGACTCTTTTGACCATTTTGATGACTTGACCTATTGATGACATCTAATGGAGTATGAAACTGACCATGAGATGAGACTGAGATGGTGATCAAGACATTTACTGATGACTCATCATAATGAGTGATGACATGACCTAAATCACATTGGACCATGAAACAGAGGGAGCAATAACATACCTAGACACACTATCCAGTGATCAAATTTTATTTGAAAATATAACAATTTGACCAAATAACCATATCAACAACTTTTAAAGAGTACATTTGATCGTTGGTGTCTTGCAGGACTGACAGACACTAACATTGGCTCCAGCTAGGGATGGCATCTCCTTTAAGAGGTGTCAAGAACATTGTAGACCAAGTAGCCTGATCCATTGGGCATGGAGTCAAAGACAAAAGGAACAAACTAAAAATTGACAAACTGAGCTGACTTCAACAATAAAAAACAAATTGAACCTTTCAAACTAGCAACTGGTCAAAGAAACCATATGGCCAACCTCCCTCTGATAGTTCGCACAATCTTGATTCACGACATTATCTCTCTGTCTCGTGTCGATGATGTGGGAAACATTATGGCCCACCTTCGATCAAGGTCACTCCCTGTCGACTTCAGCTCATTATCTAGGGAGTTGACCTAGAGACTCCCTTCTGGTGCCTTGGAGCCTGCATGCCTCAATGGCAGGTTCTTCGTGTTCGACGTGAGGTTTTCATCATTGGCCTCCAATCGAATGATTCTACGGGTGTTCGACTTCAACTCATTAATTCACACGCCGTAGATTGTACCTATAGTACCTTGAGGGCCATTGTCATTATTGGTGGTACCTCTCGCGTCTGTTAACAGTTTCCATTATTGACTGGTAATCAGGCGATGTTCATGCATGTTCGACTTCAGCTCATATATTCACATGCTTGGACTTGTACTCTTGTTCGGGTCGAGATGGAGCGCAAGACCCTGGATTGTGTCTGTTGTAATCCAGGCGTGATTCTTGGTACTTGACTCATTCACTGGATGGCTGCGACCATACCTGAGTCAGTTCATTGATCCTCATCAGATGGCTGCGTCCATGCTATGGATCTATTTTGTTATGTACTCTCTTATGGATGGCTGCGACCATGCCACGTACGTCATATGTTTGGGTTATCAGTACAGGTTCTCGGCAGCGGCTATATATGTTCTTGCAAAGCTTTTCACCCCTCTCTCTCGCTCGGGCCTCATGCTTTGGGGGGCATCTGTTACACAGTAATTTGTCACCATCCCTGTTACTCCTCTTGTCATACCTTGGAGGACCCATCCCAGGAGTTATAAGAAGTGACAAAGTCTAAAAACACTTGCATTATGTTCCCCTGAGCATGTACTCCAAGTTCCCTGAAGACATCTTCTGTTGATTACCTCTGGAAAGTGATCTTTTTCCATTGGCGCTAGTTCACAGTATTATACCCGCGCCAATGATGAAAATCCTCAAAACAGGGCGTGACTGTTGGCGCCCTGTCTTAGAGCAACAGTCGCGCCAACCAAATTTAGTCATGCTTTTTGCCTTAATGCACGTCCGACTGTTGTTTCCTTCATTACATGGAGCTTTTCTGAGGATAAAAAGTCAGTCTTTTGTCGAGCTTTATCCATCTTTATGGCTTTTGAAGCTTTTCATGGATATTTCCCATTCACAGAAGTGTGTCCTTATACATCGAACCTTTCTACCACCTTCAACTATAAAAGCTTGTCATTGTTCATTAAGACAAGCTAGTTTGAAAGAGAGAGTTTGAGCAAGGAAGTTTTGTAAGCTGAGTTTGTGATGGAGTTTGTGAGACTTCTGGAGTAAGAGTGCTGTAGATATTGAGTTGTCAGAGTCATGCTAGAGGGGTTATGCTGCCGAGATTCTGAGAGAGGGAGAATGCTGCTGCAGGACATATAGCTGCTCGCCCAGTCAAAGGGAAAGTTCACAGCGTCGGAACTTGGTTGTAATTTTTCCTTTCTATTATTAATAAATGAGCGACTGCTGTTATAGTTCCAATCTCATTGTTTATCATAGTAATGTGATTTATTTCCTTTCTGACTGAAGTATACTTGTTATTATTGGTGAATTGTATGCTTGTATCTGTTTCTTCGTTTGCATGTGCAGGAGCTCACTTACAAGGATCGTGAGGACTGTGACTTGTCGGAACGAGGGAGCGGGGATACGAACTCAACTACTTCAACCATAGCGTGGACTACAGGTTGGTCCCTTCAACTCACTTTTAATATATAAGTAGGAACTTGCGCGGCAGCGTGGATTGTTTGTGGCTAGTTCTGTATTAGGCTAGTGGGATCGCCTCTGTCCGCAGAGGGGATTTACCTTACCAACATCCATTCATCATGATAGATTGGTATTCCTCATTCATTGCATCTTTCCATTCTTGATGTTTGCCTACTTATTCAAAGGTAGAAGGTTTTTATTTAATGAGCTTTGATATGTATGCTACATATCCTGAGTATCTTTCTAGTTTCTTGATTTCCTTGAAAGTTCGATTTTCCATGTGACCTTCTGCTTCTTGAAGAGTGGATGTTAACCAATAAGGTATTTTCCTTCCTTAAGGGATGGTGATAATTTCACTAGGACCTTATTCTTCATGGTGAGAGATTTCTTCTTCATTACAAGCTTCCTCTTCAAACATAGGAAGATCCTCTTCATTAGAATCAAATTGGAGATCCTTGGATTTCTTGAAGGCAATGCTTTCATCAAAGATTGCATCTCTACTTATTTCTATTTGGTGTCCTTCCTTTATGTATAATCCGTAGGCTTTGGAAGAATTTTTATATCAAACAAATATCCCCTTATTTCTTGTGGGATATAGCTTCTTCCTTCTGTTCTTGGGAATGTGGATATATACTAGACATCCAAATATCTAGAGATGATCAATATTAAGCTTCTTTCTAGTAAAGACTTCCTCAGGAGTTATATTGCCAAGAGACCGATGGGGACTTCTATTTTGAATATATACTAAATTTTTTTTGCTTCTCACCACAAAAATTTTGGTAGGTCTTGATCATGGAGCATAGCCTTGACACTTTCCTCTATAGCTCTATTATTTCATTCAACTACTCCATTTCATTCAGGATTATATGGAATAATGATCTCCCTATTAATCCCAACCTCTTTACAAAAATTAATAAGTTCTTTGGAAGTGTCTTCACCTCCATTATCAGATCTTAGGATCTTTATCTTTCTTTCTGTAGTATTTTCTACCTCTGTCTTGAATTCTTGAAATTTTGTGAATACTTCATCCTTGGTTTTAAGTAGATACACCCAATTATTTTCTTTAATGATCGTCAATGAATATAACATAGTATAGATGAACTCCAAGAGATTTTGACATAGGCCCACATACATAAAAGTGAATGAAATCCATAATCTCTTGAGCTCTAGATGTGATGTTTGCAAATGGTTTCATTGTACTCTTTCCTAGGGAAAATCCTTTGCAGACTCCTTCATGGTCTTCTTTAATATTTGGAATCTCGTTTACAATGGAATTTAGGGGTGGTATAATTTTATAATGGAGACGGCCCAATCTTCTATGCCATAATTCACATAGGATTATTTTAATGTGGACAAGTGCTTGATTTTGAGGGGATGAGAGTCTGTATAGTTTTCCTTCTCTAACTCCAATTACTCTAGCTTTTTCAATGCTTTAATATTTGGACCAAAGCACTACTTTACCATCAATAAAAGAAACTCTATCACCCTTTTCTTCTAGATATGAAACATAGATTAGATTTTTGTACAAACCTGGAACATATAATATGTTGTTGAGATCAGTGTTACCTCCATCTTCCAATGTAATTGATGTTGATCCAATTCCTTTGACGGGATAGCTTTTGTTGTCACCAAGCTCCATTGAGTATGAAGATTTTCCTTTAGATAAGGTCTTGAGTTTCTTGTGATACCCGGTCATATGCCTTGAAGCTCCATTGTCTATTACCCATATGTTTTCATCTTGGAATGTTCCAGAGAGAGCTGAGAACAATCCTTCATTTGTTGAATCTTTTGAGTCTTGAGAAGAGAAGAATTTACTCCATACTGTTTTGAAGTATTTCTTGATTAGTCCAGATAGAGATGAGCACTTCTTTACCATCTTTTCTATGGTATAGTTGATCTCCTTCATGCCCTCTTTGAACCATAGCTCTGATACCATGTTGAAGAATCTAGGGAAAATAATGGCTTAGTGATTCTTCTTCAAACTTATTGATAACGTTTGTGTTGTCTTTCTCTTCTATATGCTTATCTTCATTATGTTAGTGTGTTCTTCAAACAATTATCAAAATAGAATATCAACAGTAGAACATGTACACAGTATGTTGGCTCCAAGCCAGGGAAAAACCTCTCCTCTTGAGAGTAAAACCCTTGAATCTCTTCTTATAGATGTTTAGTGTATGAATACCAAGACCCTTGACAAATCTTTGACTAAAGATTACCTTCAATATACTTGTCACTATCCCTTGCACTGTCCGACCTTTGTTTCACAGTATTTAGCTTTTACTACACTCCTTCAGATTTTGACCTCCTTATGCATTCAGCTTCTTAACCCAGTTCTCTACTTCTCGGCTACCACAATTATTCACTTGACAATGTGTTTAGATCTTCGGTATGATGGGAGTGATATAACAATTTTACACCTAGAGAGTATAGATCATCCATCTTTGTGATATAGACTTCACTTAGAAATAGTCCTTACTGTGATGCTTTCTTTGTTGGATAGACGGTGTTCTTCACTTCACCAAGAGATAGACTTCACCGAGAGACAAACTTGTTATCCAAGCTTCTCTGAGTTAGTGTGGTTTTGTGTATTCCTTCTTCATTATTTCTTCTTCAGAGATGATCCAAAGTTCTGAGCTTGTAATGCCACATCATGTGTTATGTATATGAGTCACCGTTGATATATATTAGGCCGACATGTGAGCCTTGAGTAGGGCTGACTTAAGGAGATCATTTTTTTTCATTTAGGTCGACTTGCAAGGGATGGTGACACTTATTAATTTGAAGCATAGATATTTTTGACATGACTTCCATAATATTTATGTTAAGACAAAAAATCCTAAAGACATCAAGAAGATGTCCTTGACCTATGGTACATGTTATCCTCCACAATATCCCAAGGTTGAGAAAAGAGATCGAAGTAGGTAACCTCAAACCACTTAGGGTTCAAAAGCTAGCCCTGTTAAACTAAAGACGGCTTTCTCTATAAATCTCACAGCCAAATAAGACTGGAGTGGGAAAAAGACATTAGGCTAGGACTGTTTCAGGTCCAGATTTTTGAAATTCAGGGTTTTGCAAGATCAAGAGTGAAAATCAAGGAACTAGGTCAAACGATCAAAGGTTTCAATTGCAAGAGATATAAAGGAGAAGGGTGGGTATGCTTTCGTGATAATTTAAGAGTTGGTTGATGTAGTGTAGGGTGGAAAAGAAAAGATTCAAAACGAACATGGAAAACATGAATTCATTTATTAGAAGGCTAAGTACACACAATGGTATTCCTAACCAAAATAGAGCTTAATTAAAATCGTTTTTCTTAAAATCTCTTAGGAAAATCACTAAAGAAGGGATATATGGAAATGAGACTTGTATATCATTTATATAAAACTATAACAAAGAGAAAACATTATCACAAACTCACAACACAAGAATTCCTGAATAATAGCTGCAACTCTCCTTTGATTTCCTATAAAAATATGATGAATACAAGCTCTAAGCCTTTCACTTTCTGATGTCCAACCCCTAATACTTCGAAATCAAAATTATTTATACAATGGTTTACAGAAAAATATCTTGAAACAAATTTCAAGATTTATTATAAAAATTCATAAAAATAGTTCTATAGTACAAAAATATCCTTGGGCTAAGCTCTAGTATTGCTATGGACATTCTGGTGTAACTGAGGCCTTGAATAAACACTTTTGTTATTCCTCTTGATCAATGAACTGCGTTATTGTTATACTTTTTTTCTGCATTCTATTCTGAAAATTGTTGTAACGAATGTGTAATGTTGGCTCCTTTTGCTACCTAAGATGTGCTTAAAAGGTCTTCATTGTCCTCGGAGCAGCAGTGAAATGTGTGATCTCATGCTCTATGAATGGAGCAATTAGTCTTTTAGTTGAGAAATTACATAAAAGGAAACAAAAAATCACAGCTGAGGGCGTGAAAAATTAAATTGATATTGACTATCGTGAAGAAATATGAGTTGTTGAGCTAGGACATTGATCCGGGCCGATTATATATCGCAATTGCAACAGGGAGAGGGGAATTTTACATTGATTTTTCATGCTTTACCGATGGGCCAGACTTGAAAATTAAAGAGATGCAATATATAAAATATCGCATCCATTCGAAGCTTTCCACATCACAATTGGAACCGGGAGGAAGACCTTGCGAGGGAGGAACTTAAAGTTAGAGTGATCGCCTAGGGTTGGGACTTAATGAATGTGGGGTTTTTATCGCAATAGGGGCTGGGACTTATTGGAGTTGGGAGTGGGTGCCGGAACTTACCGCAATCGGGAGCCGAGGGCCAAGACTTACCGTAGTCGGAAGACGGGGGGCGAGACTTACTGCAGTCGGGAGCCGGGGACCGAAACTTACTACAATCGGGAGCCGGGTTTGGTACTTACTGCATTTGAGAGTCGGGGGCTGGGACTTACTGCAGTCGGAATCCGGGACTTATCACCAAGGGAATGTAGCAACATCGGCGGGAGAATTTTATTGACAGAGGGGCAATCAGTGAGGATTTATTCTGTGAGTGGGATTTTTTGTGGGATGTGGGACTTGATGTAGGATGCGGGACAGGTCTATTACAGGATATTTCAATTGCAATGGAGAAGGGGTGAGGAGCGCTCTTTTATATTTCATGTAACATACATAGTTTGCAGGCTGCGAGATGATGCAGGCCCAGTTTATGCCTCAGGGTAGTGGGTTTATATACAATGTATTATGTTTTAATACATTACAATGTAATATATTACAAAATGAAATGTGGGATGTTTAAAGCTATGGGAAAACATATAGATTTTATGTATCGAATAGATTTTGGGATAAGGCTAGAGTTTTGGAATATGAAATATGAGTGTTTCCAAGGGAAAAATTGGTTTTTAGCTCAGATTTAAGGATTTTCCCAAGGAAAAAGGGATTTTAAAGGGAATGAGGGGATTTATGAGGGAAGTTGAGGGAGATAAATGAAATATGAATGGGGATATTGAAACAGGTTGAAATCTCCTTGAACATGATTTTTCCCTATTACTACTCCCATAATGATTAACCATAAGTGATGTTATGACTCTTTTGACCATTTTGATGACTTGACCTATTGAGGACATCTAATGGATTATGAAACTGACCATGAGATGAGAATGAGATGGTGATCAAGACATTTACTGATTACTCATCATAATGAGTGATGACATGACCTAAATCACATTGGACCATGAAACAGAGGGAGCAATAACATACCTAGACACACTATCCAGTGATCAAATTTTATTTGAAAATATAACAATTTGACCAAATAACCATATCAACAACTTTTAAAGAGTACATTTGATCGTTGGTGTCTTGCAGGACTGACAGACACTAACATTGGCTCCAGCTAGGGATGGCATCTCCTTTAAGAGGTGTCAAGAACATTGTAGACCAAGTAGCCTGATCCATTGGGCATGGAGTCAAAGACAAAAGGAACAAACTAAAAATTGACAAACTGAGCTGACTTCAACAATAAAAAACAAATTGAACCTTTCAAACTAGCAACTGGTCAAAGAAACCATATGGCCTTCTCCTCGAGCTTCAAGCTCCCATGATAGCTATTGCACACTCTGACAGGAAAGTAAACTAGTATGTACAATGATAATGAAATTTTTTAGAAATTCATCAAGTAAGGTAGTGCTTGAGAAGCCTACTGTTGATTTCTCCCCCTAAATAATATTTTCCATTCATTTCTTTTAGCAGATAGGCATTCTTTCCTCTCAAAGATGAAATTTTTCATGGCCCTTTCCACAAATTTTCAAACTTACCATGCTTGCCCTTCTCTTCATTCTGTGCATCCCAACAAAGAACTATATCCCCCATGTTGAAATCATCTACTTTAGTCTTGCGGTCATAAATATTCTTTTGTTATTCCTGAAGTTTAGAAGTATTATGAAATACTTCCTCCCTAGTTTGTTGCAAATAAATCATCTGATTTATTCTTTGTTGTACATCATTTGGTTCACTTCCAACTTCCTACAAAATCTTCATGACTAGGACAACAATAGAAGTAGGAAATATAGTATCAATCCCATACACCAACTTATTAAACACACACATGGTCGAAAGCATATGAAAGATAAAACATGAGAGTACATTTATTATTAACAAAACATATACATTTATAGTACATGGTGTGACCGTTGGGTTCCACATCCCAAGGTCTCTTGGACTTCCTTTGTCTTATTCAGCTTCCACACTAACCCTTAGAGGATTAGGTGCCCAACATTCCCCCCCTTAATCCGAAGGGTTATGAATGAGTCTGTTGTGGCCAGAAACACCCCCCCTTGTTCACTTAAGTGTTGTCCAAAATACTAAATGAATGGGGACCCTTAGTTAAATTTTAGAAAAAAAGCAAGAGTTTCCTTTCTTCAAAATAAGGTTACCATCGTAAGCTTAGAAAGGTATTTTGAATATTTTTTAACCTAAGTCTATGATAAGGGAAATATCTTTAAAGCCGAATTGCAAAAAAGATAGAAAATGCCTCCATTTCTCTATAATATCGGTATGTGCAAGACTCTCGTGTTAAGCATAATATCGCATCACAATAAAGTAATACCCATAAGGAAAAACTTCAAGATTTACCGATCTGTGATAACACCGATTGCAAGATCGCATATCGCAGAAATGAGCTGACAAGATTCGGCAAACATTAAACTTTTGCGACCTGCGATGTTGCGATCACTGCGATATTATATTCGTATGTTTGCGCGATCTGCGATGGTACGATTTGCGATGGCGCGATCTGCGATGTTACGTAAGCAAATCATAAATCACTTCATCACGAATCCTTCGGGCACACTATTCAAAGAAAAGCCACTTACCATAATCTGACTCAAGATCATGCGCTTTTAATGATAGTAAAGGAATTAGTTGTCAGCTATTAAATGAAATGAAGACGCGTGCTTTTGTAAAGAATTACTTCACGTAAGGTGGCATATTTGATATATCTGTTGCATTTAAAACTCTCCCATCACCTTTCTTGATCATTCATTTCCATTTCACTCATAAGCTGCAGGAACGAAGAACTAAAGACGATTCAAAGCCAAACGCAGGAAGAAATGGGAAAGAAAAATAAAGCTCAAGGCTCTGAGGCGAAGGAAAAGACGAAGGAGATGGCGCCTTTGTATATAGACACAGCCTGTAACAGAGACGCAGGGATATCGACATGGGAAAGCATGTACAGACTGATCGAAGAAGAGAATCCCAGAATAATGAAGGTTGCTGCTGTCGCGGGCTCACAACGCTCTTCCGAGGCGTCCTTAGAGGAGCTAGCATGTTCATTTCTTCACTGGATAGCAGCAAGGCCCAAAATTCTACCATATACGGATATGATCAAGTGGATACTTGACAATGCAGAGATGAACAACAGACAATTCAAGATTCAAGGACATGGGCTCATCGGATCATTCGCTGCACAAGATTTAAAGCTTATGTATCATCTTCCTGAACCGCAGGCAACTTACAATGCACAATTCGTTAAGAAATTTGTGGCAGAGAACCCAAACCTAGCAGAGACCACCAAAGATTGGTCCAGAAAAGAGGAGCCACTCAAAAAAGACAAAAACGGTATGTACAGCACTGGTTCCCTCACCTCTCCATATTGTTTTGCTGCGGCCATGCTTTGTAGATTATTTGGGATGCTGGATATCAATAAGTTTTCATCTGAATGGCTACCATTAATAAATGCTGCCACAAATGCCGATATTATGGATTGGGCCAAGATCTTTTCTGATAATCTATACACGGCTGTTATCAATTACCGGTCTAAAAGATCCTTGTCTCAAAGGATCTATCCTCCTTTTTATCTGTCCGCATATGTTATGGATTCTATTTGTTATGTGTCTAAATTTCCCACTATGGGTTGGAAATGGACTACCCAGGACCCATTACCTATCCATGTTTATCATAAGATGTTATGGGATTCTCAGTTCGTCCCACACTTCTACCAGATTTGTCACGGGCTTATCTTACCCTTGTATAAAATGATGTATGATGAAGACCCCCGAGGTGCTCACCCGAGGCACAGATACATATCATCCCCATCGCAAGATGGTTCAGGGAAGAATGGTTCACCTGTATTAGAGTGTTTGGAAGCACTGTACCTCCTCATGTCCTGCCTCTGTATATCCCCGATAAACTTTTGGCTTGGGAAATTGCATATCAAACCTGTTCAGAAGGTGGCCTGACCAAAGACCTAAAAGACAAAAAGAAGGCCATATGGCCTCCGTTTTCTGTAACTTGTGGGGCCTTTTCATTGTTCGATGTAGGACACGCTTTCACCGAACTGGAGAATGTGATGTATTTACAATTATTTAAATTCCCTGCAAGGCCATTCGACCCAAATGATGTTGCCCAAGATTTCACAACGAACGTCAAAATAAAGGTATTCGTTGGAAAGAAAGATTTGTTCGATGATTTATTTCAGAGTAAAAGCTCACTCCAGGAAATTTTGCGGGAAGCTCAGTCAAAGTTGTCTCCAGATGACCTCCAAAGATTCATGTTATACAGGGAAAGAGATTGTGTAAATGAGAATTTACACAGGGCCAATTTAATCGAAGAGACCACCCCGGGGTACCTACCAAATAAACTACGACTAGAAGCAGAATGGAAGTAGAAGGCGCAGGAAAAGGGAAAAGCAATCCAAGCATTAAACATGTTAAATTGGGAGTGTTACTGGGCATACTTGGTCAAGTCGCATAGTCAATGGATGACTGTGAAATGCATTATAAACGCGGCCAAAAAGTAGTGCCAGCTCTCATAGATTCTGTTTTCGCAGCCTAGCTCAGCACAAAAGTCAGCTAGCCGACTCTCCTAAAGCCCATAATGAACACTAGCAGCTTTAAAGACCAAATTCAGAAGTAGCCTTATTTTAGAATGTTGTTTTTTCTTTAAAATTAGATTAGAAAAAGGACAGTCATTTGAAAACCGCATCCTAAATTTTGTAAATACACTATTATTAGAATTAGGAAGTAGTATTTTAACCCTTCTCATGCATTTAGAGAAGGGTCCAGAAATTTGTCAAAAACTTGTCCTCGGAACATGCACTTCTGCACCCTCAGAGGAGGTTTTGATGAATGGATGGATCGAGATTTATTAATGTTTGCATTTGATGTCTGCTACTAATGTTGCACTTTTGTACTCTTAGTAGATGTTAGAACAAGTAGAGATAAATCATTTTTTCTTGAAGCTTATGAGTAGGACTAGTCATAAATGGTCCTTTTATCTCTTGGCCATTTCTGCTTATATTCTTAAAGTGATATACAGTTTTCAGTTGTTTATATGTTACTGCATGAATGTATGAGTTACCATTTGGCACTTCTGTACGGTGGAGCCATTTATTTATGTCTGATATATGAAGAACTTATTATGTGATATGCTGTTCACAACTGTTTTGCCTAACTTTTTATGCAAAGTGGTTTATCTTAATTGATTTCTATTCTTATGATAGCTGAATGATCTTTATTACCAGTTATTGTTTGAAATCTTTTTAGATCGCATAGTAGAAGAAATACACCTTGGGTTAGCATAGATTAGATGTGTTGTTTCTCATTAGATTACAATAGCATAGAGTTAGTTTAAAAGTTTGAATTAAATTAGCTTTAAGTATTCTTATATTAGCAACATCCAACTCTGCACACACACACATACACCCTTAGATTGGGAAACTGGTCCCATTATCCCCAGTCGGACCCGCTATACCAAATGGATAAGGAGCTGCCAACCAAGGTCCAGACCGGGTGGGTATCCCCCTTGTTGTCGACCCGATTTTCGGGGCTCCAACATATTTGGCGCTAGAAGGAGGGCTTGAACATAGTGTCTGTTGGAATGATTTTCAATTGTAACATTTGAATTAGGATGGATGCTCACAAACTTCCCATTTGGAGTTGCATCCATGTTCCTACCTCTTCCAACACTCCACCTGAAGTGGTAAGACTCTTGTCTCAGGTAAAATTCAATGGTAAGAATAATTCTTCTGCTTTTAATCATGCTCTTCAATTTATTCAAATAGTTTCAAGTTAAGATGTTCAAAGAATTGATGAAGGCGTTTTATGCAGAATTTTCACTCTTACATTCACGGCGGAAGCTAGAAAATGGTGCAGAACCCTCCCAGTTGCCTCAATTCACAGCTGGGACCAATTCGTCAAGACTTTCATTTGTGAATTTGATTGTTATGACTATGACCAGGTATATGATGAAATTGATTATCTATGGAAACAAGACGAATCTGTTAGGGATTTTAATATGCGATTTCATCTTAATGTCTAAAGTATGATCTTGAAAGTGAACTCATGGATGAAGAATCTTCAGATTATGCTGAGCATTCCCTACCTCCTATGTCTGATCAAGCAGAAATTAGTCCAAGCTTTGTCTCATTTTCTTCTAATGTGAATGAGAATTCCAATTTGAATATACAAATCAGCCATGATGAAGAAAGTTCCCAAAGCCTAGGAGACATGCATGCTCTAATGCAAGAAGACAAAAGCGAGAATGCTGGAGGAAAGCCTGCCTTGGAACCAGGAGATGACTTTGATACAAGGTCAGATAATATCGTTGCAAATCAACAAATGCAGATGCCAAGGTTAGAAAAGCAAACTGTTTCTCTTTCAAAAAGTATCAGTACACAAAGGTATGATCTAAAGCCCGATGTCTAATGATGAATCTAATGAACAAAGATTTTTCCATGAAGATATTTTCAAATGCATTGTTCCAGAATCGCATTTTTCTCTTTATCCTAATGTTTTTAGTGATGATAATTTTTCCCCTCTCAATATTGAATATATCTCAAAAAGTACAGAGGATTATTCAAATGAGTCATCATTAGGTTTTCAAGATAAAAGGACAACTATAGAACATCCTTTGATCATTTTCAAACAAGAACCACTTGACCTTCCTTGTCTAAAAATATATGACGAAAAAGAGAAATCTAGGGAAACCTGTAAAATCATTTATGATAGCTACTTTGACAACGATGATGTTGTTGATTTATCCCAAGTAACTCAACAAAGCTCAGATAATGAGAGATATTCTAATTCAGGAATCATATCAGTCAATCCTCATTTCAAAGTAAAAGATCATTTGCATGATTTTACTAACCAAGACAATACCCCGATCTATGATTCATATCATGAGGAAACCCCCATGCCTGTTCACAATCATAACTTGTCTTCTGATTCACAAGACAGAATTTGAAATTGCTCGGATCCCATAATTCTGGCCAGTTATTGTGAAAAACAAGATATTCCAAGTCAATCCCAGTTGTGCTGTAACATTATTTGTACAGATAATCATTTCTTTCTTTCTCACTTGCACTCATTTTGTACAAAATCGGATTGTGTTTTAAATTTTCAGACTTTTGATAGATTACTATGGTATGTTGAGCACCTTATCAAAGAACATTCGAAAGATGTGCTACCATTTTGGAAAGCTAAGCTGTGTCAAGGAAGTATAGAACTTTTTCAATTCCAAGATCAATCAAAATCAGACTTCCTTAAAAAACTTCTTCGGCATCCAAAACACCATCAACGAAGCAAAGTACCTTTCGAAACTTGTTGGAAATTCACGCCAATTGATAAATCTCTTTCCAGAAATTTCCATCTATTCTTCATTGATTTATTTAGTGATTTATATATGGAAACTTTCCTTTTACAAGAAATTTCTAAAAGCTTGACTTTAACGCACAGTAGGTTACAGGCCATTAAAACTGAAAAATCATATTCGCAACCTGGCTTGTCATCTTTCCTATTACGAGATCATCATTCCATAATAGAAATTCATCCTGATTTTTATGATCCAATAGGTATCCAGATGGAAAGAAGTTTTCATGAGAAAGAAATTTCAGACAGAATTCCAACTGAAGATACACATTCTTATTCCACATCCAACATTAACAGTCCAAGAAAAGTTTTGTTCTTAACACTGATGTTTGAAAGTTACATACGTGTAGGAATAAAAATGAAAAGATGGTTCCACTGGAAATATCATTTCACCTAGTTAATTTTCTGTATATAGTTAGAATAGGAGTAGGAGTAATTTAGCTAGGTTATTAGGTTTATAATTTACTTTTAATAGTTGGTAGGCAAAATAAGAGAAGAGATTATCCCTATTCTGTACATAATCCTAGGGAATGTCTACCTCTCATTTCGTTAAATATTTTTCTCCATAATAAAATTTGTTATGGTTAATAGCATTTGACATTTACTAAAGACACCTTTTCTCTATCAAGATTTTGAACTTCTGCTTCTATAAATAGCAAATATTTTGGAAACTTGATCTTTATTATCAATAGAACTTTAACCCATATATGATACTAGTTTCAACTCCAAGAAATTTGAAGAAAGCAATCTTAGTGAAGAAATTGTTTTATGTCAGTACAATGAAAGGCATCAATAAAAAAATAAGGATTCCCTGTAGAAACAACCATTTCCAAAAAACTCTATTATTGTTGTCCAGAACTTTCTTAAGGAAAAAAATTGACTTCCTCCCGGCTAAAGAAAATCGTAGCATTTAGAAAAAGACCTAAGGATACACTATATCTTGAAGAATAAGAGGTCTCATCACGAGCCGGCTTATCATTATCACAAATATTATAACTTGCTGACTTTGCCATTACTATCCACCAAAACAGGGCAACGACTTAAGATTATTGAAATCACAAGACAAGGGGTCTCATCGCGAGCCAGCTTGTTCAGCAAAAGTGTAAATCAAGTGAATGACTGTGTCATAATTTGGCTACCAAACCAAGACATTGTTCTTTAAGAATAAAAAAAAAAGGGAAAAAGTATCAATATGGGTTTTTTCTTTAAGAGTTGTAGATCACCTTAAGCAGGATAAAGGATCATTATTGGGTAATAGGTAACCCTGTTGAGGCTATGGACGCCTGCTGGAAGCAGAGGCTCTACCTGCGATAAAGGAGCATATTTAAAAGGCTGCTACACAGGGAAGACTTTATTTTATTTTTTACAAGACCAAGTAATGGCTGATGTAAATGCAAGGACAAGCTGAGGATACAAGTAATTAAAATAGAAAGAGGTTGAAACAAAATATCATTGACAGTTTGAAGTATAATATGCTTTATCTTTTTATAATAAAGTTTAAGTTTTCTGAGAAAATTTTTTGTTTCGGAAGTTTGAAAACGTCAATAGAAGATCAGAGATAACTGGTTCTCCCAAGTGAATCGCCAATTGTTGTGGCCAGCAACACCCCCCACCCCCTTGTTCATTTAAGTGTTGTCCAAAATACTAAATGAATGGGGACCCTTAGTTAAATTTTAGAAAAAAAAGCAAGAGTTTCCTTTCTTCAAAATAAGGTTACCATCGTAAGCTTAGAAAGGTCTTTTGAATATTTTTTAACCTAAGTCTATGATAAGGGAAATATCTTTAAAGCCGCGTTGCAAAAAAGATAGGAAATGCCTCCATTTCTCTATAATATCGGTATGCGCAAGACTCTCGTGTTAAGCATAATATCACATCGCAATAAAGTAATACTCATAAGGAAAAACTTCAAGATTTACCGATCTGCGATAACACCGATCGCAAGGTCGCATATCGCAGAAATGAGCTGACAAGATTCGGCAAACATTAAACTTTTGCAACCTGCGATGTTGCGATCGCTGCGATATTATATTCGTATGTTTGCGTGATCTGCGATGGTGCGATTTGCGATGGCGCGATCTGCGATGTTACATAAGCAAATCATAAATCACTTCATCATGAATCCTTCGGGCACGCTATTCAAAGAAAAGCCACTTACCATAATCTGACTCAAGATCATGCGCTTTTAATGATAGTAAAGGAATTAGTTGTCAGCTATTAAATGAAATGAAGACGCGTGGTTTTGTAAAGAATTACTTCACGTAAGGTGGCATATTTGATATATCTGTTGCATTTAAAACTCTCCCATCACCTTTCTTAATCATTCATTTCCATTTCACTCGTAAGCTGCAGGAACGAAGAACTAAAGACGATTCAAAGCCAAACGCAGGAAGAAATGGGAAAGAAAAATAAATCTCAAGACTCTGAGGCGAAGGAAAAGACAAAGGAGATGGCGCCTTTGTATACAGACACAGCTTGTAACAGAGACGGAGGGATATCGACATGGGAAAGCATGTACAGACTGCTCGAAGAAGATAATCTCAGAATAATGAAGGTTGCTGCTGTCGCGGGCTCACAACGCTCTTCCGAGGCATCCTTAGAGGAGCTAGCATGTTCATTTCTTCACCGGATAGCAGCAAGGCCCAAAATTCTACCATATACAGATATGATCAAGTGGATACTTGACAATGCAGAAATGAACA
The DNA here is from genome assembly GCA_031772625.1 of Pinus tabuliformis. Classification (NCBI taxonomy): domain Eukaryota; kingdom Viridiplantae; phylum Streptophyta; class Pinopsida; order Pinales; family Pinaceae; genus Pinus; species Pinus tabuliformis. Next base: position 1,264,358,536 of record CM062807.1, on the reverse strand, counting down.
ACAGACAATTCAAGATTCAAGGACATGGGCTCATCAGATCATTCGCTGCACAAGATTTAAAGCTTATGTATCATCTTCCTGAACCACAGGCGACTTACAATGCACAATTCATTAAGAAATTTGTGGCAGAGAACCCAAACCTAGCAGAGACCACCAAAGATTGGTCCAGAAAAGTGGAACCACTCAAAAAAGACAAAAACGGTATGTACAGCACTGGTTCCCTCACCTCTCTGTATTGTTTTTCTGCGGCCATGCTTTGCAGATTATTTGGGATACCGGATATCAATAAGTTTTTGTCTGAATGGCTACCATTAATAGATGCTGCCACAAATGCCGATATTATGGATTGGGCCAAGATCTTTTCTGATAATCTATACACGGCTGTTATCAATTACCGGTCTAAAAGATCCTTGTCTCAAAGGATCTATCCTCCTTTTTATCTGTCCACATATGTTATGGATTCTATTTGTTATGTGTCTAAATTTCCCACTATGGGTTGGAAATGGACTACCCAGGACCCATTACCTATCCATGTTTATCATAAGATGTTATGGGATTCTCAGTTCGTCCCACACTTCTACCAGATTTGTCACGGGCTTATCTTACCCTTGTATAAAATGATGTATGATGAAGGCCCCCTGAGGTGCTCACCCGAGGCACAGATAGATATCATCCCCATTGCAAGATGGTTCGGGGAAGAATGGTTCACCTATATTAGAGTGTTTGGAAGCACTGTACCTCCTCATGTCCTGCCTCTGTATATCCCCCATAAACTTTTGGCTTGGGAAATTGCATATCAAACCTGTTCAGAAGGCGGCCTGACTAAAGACCTAAAAGACAAAAAGAAGGCCATATAGCCTCAGTTTCCTGTAGCTTGTGGGGCCTTTTCATTGTTCGATGTAGGACACGCTTTCACCGAAGTGGAGAATGTGACGTGTCTACAATTATTTAAATTCCCAGCAAGGCCATTCGACCCAAATGATGTTGCCCAAGATTTCACAACGAACGTCAAAATAAAAGTATTCGTTGGAAAGAAAGATTTGTTCGATGATTTATTTCAGAGTAAAAGCTCACTCCAGGAAATTTTGCGGGAAGATCAGTCAATGTTGTCTCCAGATGACCTCCAAAGATTCATGTTATACAGGGAAAGAGACTGTGTAAATGAGAATTTACACAGGGCCAATTTAATCGAAGAGACCACCCCAGGGTACCTACCAAATAAACTACAACTGGAAGCAGAATGGAAGTAGAAGGCGCAGGAAAAGGGAAAAGCGATCCAAGCATTAAACAGGTTAAATAGGGAGTGTTACTGGGCATACTTGGTCAAGCCGCATAGTCAATGGATGACTGTGAATTGCATCATAAACGCGGCCGAAAAAGTAGTGCCAGCTCTCATAGATTCTATTTTCGCAACCCAGCTCAGCGCATAAGTCAGCCAACCAACTCTCCTCAAGCCCATGATGAACACTTGCAGCTTTAAAGACCAAATTCAGAAGTAGTCTTATTTTAGAATGTTGTTTTTTCTTTAAAATTAGATTAGAAAAAGGATGGTCATTTGAAAACCGCATCCTAAATTTTGTAAATACACTATTATTAGAATTAGGAAGTAGTATTTTAACCCTTCTCATGCATTTAGAGAAGGGTCCAGAAATTTTTCAAAAACTTGTCCGCGGAACATGCACTTTTGCACCCTCAGAGGAGGTTTTGATGAATGGATGGATCGAGATTTATTAATGTTTGCATTTGATGTCTGCTACTGATGTTGCACTTTTGTACTCTTAGTAGATGTTAGAACAAGTAGAGATAAATCGTTTTTGCTTGAAGCTTATGAGTAGGACTAGTCATAAATGGTACTTTTATCTCTTAGCCATTTCTGCTTGTATTCTTAAAGTGATATACAGTTTTCAGTTGTTTATATGTTACTACATGAATGTATGAGTTACCATTTGGCACTTCTGTATAGTGGAGCCATTTATTTATGTCTGATATATGAAGAACTTATTATGCGATATGTTGTTCACAACTGTTTTTCCTAACTTTTTATGCAAAGTGGTTTATCTAAATTGATTTCTATTCTTATGATAGCTTAATGATCTTTATTACCAGTTATTGTTTGAAATCTTTTTAGATCGCATAGTAGAAGAAATACACCCCGGGTTAGCGTAGATTAGATGTGTTGTTTCTCATTAGATTACAATAGCATAGAGTTAGTTTAAAAGTTTGAATTAAATTAGCTTTAAGTATTCTTAGATCGACAACATCCAACTCTGCACACACACACACACACCCTTAGATTGGGAAACTGGTCCCATTATCCCTAGTCGGACCCACTATACCAAACGGATAAGGAGCTGGCAACCAAGGTCCGGACCGGGTGGGTATCCCCCTTGTTGTCGACCCGATTTTCGGGGCTTCAACAGAGTCCAAGAAGAGTGTTGTAATAAAAGATGTGCAAAAGGCATGGTATGCACTAGGTTGAATGTGTTCTCTGAAATGTTGGTATAAGGGTGGTGGTTTAAGGATGACCACCGACACTAGAATGCTTAGTATAGTTCCCAGAACTTTTCTAATTCTCGAATGAAGCTCAAGTCTTCTACTAGAGGAAGTGCTCCTAACATTTTGAAGAGGGAAACCTTTAACCATGAAAGGGAGGTCTCACTCTGCATAAGAGGGAGAATCTCAATCTAAAAGGGGAGGTCTCAACCTGTGATGGTTTAAGGATTACCACCAACTTTGGAATGCTTAATGCAATTCCTAGAACTCTTCCAAAACTAGCAAGAAGATGAAGTCTTCTATTATAGGAAGTGTCCCCAATTCTATTCATGAAAGTCTTCCAAAACTGGCAAGAAGTTGAAGTCTTCTGCTAGAGGAAGTGTCCCAAATTACCAACTGAAGGCATGCTCAAGGGCATCTTTGTCTCTGGCTACAACTCTAAATCTGGTGTGGAAAGTTGTGGCTCAAGCTCATTTGATGTGGCTTTGAAGCTTGTAGATGACAATCATTTCCCCCCTGTCAAATACAAGGTGAGATGATGGAGAAAATTCAACTGCAAGACTTTTCAATACTCTAGAAAAAGTTCAGACATATGACTGAAATATCTTCTTGGTTGTTGATGCCCATTGCCAAGAAGCGATCCATCCAAGATGAATCTTTGTTCTTGCAGGAGGTTTCTTTTTGAAGCATCTATGTGAAGAATGACTAGTTTTATGACAGTGCTTACATGGATGAATATCAAAACAATGATCTTTCAGATGGCCAACTTGGTCATAGTGTTGGCATTTCATAATCTGTTGTTGTTGTTGTTGCTATGGAAGAGGGGCAGAATCTGGAACAGCTAGAGCTGAACTGTCATGAAGGAACCTAGCACTCTGAAATTGGATTGGTTTGGAGTAGCCTGGAATATGAAAGGACACGTCCTTGTCATATCCAAGACCAATTCTGTGCTTGTTATGGATAAGCTCTTTCCAAGGTTTGATGATGGGCTTGGGAAGTGCAAACTGAATTTTTGCATCTGTATGTACAGCTGCTGCTTTATTTGGCATTGGATCTGAATTAAATTCAACAATATTGACTTGCTATTTATGCGAGCCTATTTCATTGTTCTGAATAGAAACAGGTTCAGAATGACAACTCTATTGTTGTAATTCTACTTGCTGTAGCTAAGATTCAAGCTGCAAAAATTCAATCTTCTCTTGTGCATTTTGTAGACAAGTTTGAATATTAGAGAGACCATTTTTGCTAATTTTTACCATATCATGAACATTGGAATGCATGAGGTTATTCAACAACTCTAATGTCATCAATTTTAGCCATTTTTCTCAAGAAATCAAACTTGCACTTCCAACACTAATCACAACTATGAACCAAGAATCAACACCCACTCACAATACAATGTCATTACAATTGGATTATACAACAACTTGCAATTGTCTTCTTAAACATGCATATCTTTGTGAAGCAGAATATGCAACAACAATCCCTGCTAATATATAAATTATAGAAACCTCAATTAATATGTTGGTGACCCCATGTTGCTTCTTCAAAGTGCTCCTCCTTTTGTGCTAAGGGGACCCCTCTAACTGGCTGTGATTAATTAGGGACAACTACAGCTTGTAAGTGCCCCCTTCCTTTGTAAAACCTTTGCAATGAATCATGAACATTTCTTAGAGAATTGCACCCTCTAATCCAAGGAGAATCTACACACACTTAATTATTCTTCTCAAGCTTTCATTCAACAGTTGTTGTGGACTATACACCCTCAATTTAGCCTCCAATAGCCCTTTCCACAATGCAATTCGACCCTTATTTCACTGTAGGAATTTCAGACACTAATAGAAGGACAAGTGTGCCCCAATATCTCTGGAAATTCACTCTTCAAATCTGAAATTACAAATTTATCTCATGGCACAATTATTTATGGACAATTCAAGAGATTAGTACCTCAGTGAGTTGCAAATTCTCACAAATCTGTATCTATGCCATTTTTTCTTCCACGGAAATGCACCTAATGGCTGAACTTGGATGATCCCACTCTAATCCAACTAATCAATTTCAAGGATGCATTTGTGTTTTAGATCGAATATCATCACCATCCTCATCAAAATCTAGATTTTACTGTGTTGATGACTTAACTCGCAGCGGTCTGCTGGTTGTGCATGCCTCAGAAAGGAATTGGGCCGACAGTGACAGGTATCTAAGCGGAGGGGGGTATGAATGTAGCTTGGTATGGACAAGAAGTGTGGTATCAATGTAGCGGAAGGAGTGGTGATGGCAAAGTATGGGAAAACATGTTGAATGATATGACATGGATATGGAGTTCATTCAACGTATGCAACGGATTGGGGAGAGCATTAACTACAACATTCATATGACTGTCGAGTGGTAATAAAGGGTATTAAATAGCCAGCGTTATATGGAGAGTATTATGACAGCAGCAGTTATGAAATAAGTGATAATACAAAAATTGTGTATTAATCGAACAATGGTGGTAGCCAATGGCAAGCGCCCATATATATATCCTCCTCTCCTGAACCTTGCAAGAGCACACACACCATTAAAAGAGAAACCGGATAAAGTAAATATAATTTTTTGAAAGATTTCCTAAGGTAAACGTACTCATGCTTTAAACGATGATATTGCATACATTCTTAGCATCATCAGATTACAAATTCCTTGGAAAAAATTCTTATTACGAGACAACTTTAATGTCCAGGAATATCCCCTAAATATAAGAATCCATTGTAGGTAAAGTAGTTATATTTACAAAGTTCATATCCATTCACATATGAATTCAAGTCAAGCAACCTTTCTCTTTAACTGCTCTGCAAATGTACTCTCAAATATCTTATCAGCATTTCCAACTTCGAAACCATCTTGTTTATGCAATTCTAGATCTGGAAATTCTTCCCTGGCTAGGACTTTCTAGCCATTACGGATAAGCATCATGAGCATGTATCACTGCTCTTCTCCGATTTTGAAACCACACTTCCACTTGACGGGGTGATTTGTGCACATGGTATCACGATGGCCTTAACACAGAGCCATTATACGACATTACACCAATGCATGAATAGTGTAACTATCGACTTTCAAAACATTTTTCAACGCACAATAGCAGGTGAACATACCAATCAAACACACCATTTATCTTCATATTGATATGCCATGATATCCTCACTTCATATAACATTTAATGCACTCTCACGGTGTTCCCACACAGTGCCAAAGTTTAACACACAGTTCAACGCACTCTCACGGTGTTAAAGCATAAAAGATATTTGACCAACATTCAACCCAATCACAACACCAGCAATTTAATTCAACATTTCGAGATACCAAAGAAACCTGAAACTAAATTTGAGTGGGCAGAGGGAAGAGAAGAGTTTTAATGGCAGGAAATAAGATACCATTCTGTGGCACCATCACCAGAATGACCTTCAAATGACCATGGCCTTCGAAATTCTCTAGGCAACAGTCTGTTTGCATCAAACAACTTCTACAATTCCGATAGCACTTCCACCAAATATTTTTTTTTTTAAATATTCAATTCATATTTAAATTCATATGCACTTATGCAACAAGTAATTGATGTACAAAGAACAACGACAGGAGCATCGTTTTGTATGCAAGTGAATAATAGTGAATAGCCGTAAGTAATTGATGTACAGAGAGCAACGAGAGGAGTAGTGTTTTGTATGTAGGTGAATAATAGATAGAGAGCAACATTTTGTATGCATTCAGGCCAGTGGAAGCGTCAGAGCTGCCAAGCTATCTAGTCTGCATAGGATTCAGAATACTATATGCAGAATAGGGAGTTACAAAGCATAGGGAGCCAAAAATGGCACTAGAGAAATGACAGAGGTTGCAGCTAAAATTTAGTTGAGAAAATATTCATGAAATGCAGAATTGATGGCAGAAATGACCTGCACAGAAAGGCCATAAAATAAATGGCTCAAAGTAATTATGGAGGGCAGGATTACGCCTTCTTTGATACCATGTTAAACACACACATGGCAGAAAGCGTATGAAATATAAAACATGAGAGTACATTTATTATTAAAAAAACATATACGTTTATAGTACATGGTGTGACCGTTGGGTTCCACATCTCAAGGTCTCTTGGACTTCGTTTGTCTATTCGACTTCCACACTAACCCTTAGAGAATTAGGTGTCAAACACAACTGAAAAGGCGACATACCTATGGATTTCTTGTTACTTACTCTATTTTCCCATAAAGAATTGATAAGCTTTTTATGTCAGTTTTTCGTGTTGACCTCCAACATCTTCTCGGTTATATTGACCAATGATTTATTGGAAGATTCAACCAGTCCATACCTTGTGGTTAATAAGTAGTTGAATACGATATTCCCAATAAGATCAAGATCCCATTGCTGAAATGATGCCGGGACTGAAATGGACTGCAATGGAAGCAGATTCCTTTTCCCCTAAAAAATCTAACATTCATGATAGCTCATCACAGTTTTGTATACGTCAACGAAAAGGGTCAGCCAATAAAAACCAGCCCTCAAAATTTTGTTGGTTGTGGTTTTCCAGAAGAGGTGACTGCCACAATCTCCTTTGTGAAAGACACTCGTCACTTGTTTTGCCTCATTTTCGACAATACAATTCAACAACAAACCACCTGGATCCTTCCAAAATAACACACCATCAAGGATGCATTATTTTGAAGCTTTTAATTTCAATTATCTACTCTTACATCTTGGTACTTCCACCAGAGGATTCAAATGTTGGAGTACATATACAATGTTATAATACCAAGGAGATGAACAAAACATCACTAATACCTATACTAGAAATTCTTCCACTTCTTCTTCAGAGAGGGTAGCAATTAGATTGATATCCAATGTGTGCATGTTAGATTCATCCATGATGTTAGAGTAATCAGTGCGCAGCTAAACAGATAAAACACATTACAAAAGAGACACAGGAGTTTTACATGGTTCACCCAACCATTCTGGGCTACGTCCACCAAACATAGGAATCGACAAAATTGTATTATAAAAAAGGAGATTAGAAGATAATCCAGTTCCTCACAAACTCGCTCACCCCAATCCGTATGGACACCTGTTTTATAGCTAAGAGGATCTAACTGCCTCATAAATCCTCTTACAGCAAATATAGGATGCATTAACTCACTCCCAACAAAATAGAGCTAATATAGCAACTCAATCAGATTGTTGTCACCTACTGAGATTTTTGCCTATTTTAATAAAATTGAAAAATCTCAACAATCTCCACCTTGAAAACAATTAGCTTGATGCCCTGTTTCTTTATTATTTATTTTTTTTGCAAGCCAAGAGAAGCCAAACACCAACCCAACTTCTCTAACAAAACTGGTTTCATGAACAAGTCTGCACAGTTTTCCTTTGTATGCACCTTTTCAAGAGAGACTCCCCTTTCAGTGATAACTTGTCTTACAAAATGGTACTTAATTGGAATATGCTTTGATTTACTATGATAGGCTGGATTCTTAGCCAAATGTATTGCACTTTGACTATCACAAAGTAACTTGATGTTGTCCTTGTTAGCTACCTATACCAATAGGTTTCATATTTCATGATTGACAAAGAAAGGTCCAAATATGCTCTGCTTTGGTGATGCAAAGATCCCATATTTCCAAGAGAAGACAATGTGTGTATATAGCTTGATGTTCACAAAATTTTGGTGGGTGGTCCAACAGCCTAATCTGGATCATGCCATGTTTCAATTTTCTGTTGTAGATATAGAGAAAAAATTTTGTCCAAACTATTCAATCTTGGCAGACCAGTAGCTTAGGTAGAGAAGTAAGGTTCCCAACTGCTTAATCTGGGACCTTGGAAGCAATAAGGGTAGTTCTAGATAGGAAATCAAAAGAAAAAAGTCAAACAAAAGAAGAGGCACATAAGGGTCTGCAAGTCTAAGTGCACCCTCCATGAAGAAACAAAAAATGCTAGGCAAATAGATGGGTAGGCAGATGGGGTGGCAGAAATATCATTCGTTTCAAGTGAGTGTGTGGGAACCTATTTGCAAAGGAGTATCAGTGAATAGAGAAGCTCCTCTTCTCCATCATGTTGCAGCAAAGCAAAGGAGCATGACTAAATTCCTTTTCCCCCCTTTCACATTGATTACTAACATCCATTCATCAGTTGAGACTCATGGAAGAATTTGAGGTTTTATGGTGGTTCCTATTCCTTTAAAAGCCACATTTCTTGTCTAAAATTCTTTTCATTTTGATCTACTCCCTAAGCTAAGTGGTTTTCAAATAAACTTAGTGATAACACTCCTCATTCACCTTTTCCATCCATATTAACCCCTAACTTCTATTATCTAAGTCCCCTAAGTTACCCTTTCCCTATTATTATAACACCATGGTGTATAAATCCCAAGCAATGTATAAATATCTTCCCTTTTAGCACTATAGCTAAATAAGTTTGTCTAAGGGAGACATTAGTCCACCAGGGACTATGGTCAACCCTGTCATGGGATTGCTCTAACCTCTGGTTGGAGTAATAACCTCCCCCTAAGCCCTCACCTTCCCTCTGTTCAAAAAATTCCATAAAAAACCCCTTTCCCTCTGCTAAAACCCACTTTTAACCTCTTTTTCCTAAAGATTGACCCAAAAAACCCGAAAAATCCGAAAAAACCCACAAAAACCCTTAAACCTATGGTCCTACGCATAATTATTAAATGGAATATTTTAATGGTCGGGCGGGACCCAGCCCAGAGCTGCGCGACCGACGGCAGTACCCGCCAGCCGTCCGATCTCTGCCACCCCCGATCCAACGGTGGGCGGTCAATCTCGCTCCCCGACCTGCCTCCCTTTAACATCCGGGGAAGGGCGGTATTGGGCGCCGTACCCAAGACGCGTGGCAGGCGCTCGGGTTGTTCGGAGCCCCCCTCCCCGATACCGCCTGTCACCAAAAGCGGTGCGGGGAGACCGCTTACTGCCTCCCCGATACCACCCCTCCGCACGTCAGCACCCACGTCACCATAACGTCGCGTCACTCCGCCCGCCCCCACGCCCCGTGGCCCTCCACGTGGCCCTGCCACCGCATCTGCCATGCTGGCCTCCAGCTCAGCGTCCATGTCACCCTCCGTACCGGGCCCGCCGTGACGTCATGCTGACGTCATTGGCGGAAAAAGCGCCAATGACCCTTTTTGTCCAAATTTGCCGTTATAAACGCCCAAACTAGCCGTTTGTAATCATTTTCGCGCGAAGAAGACGAAGCCGTTGTCGACCTGTTCACCACGAAATTGCCTCCCAGTCTTCAAATTTAAAGTTGCAGCCGCTATAACTTGGAAATCCAGCTGCAGTGAGGTCCCCCGTTCGGCCCGAAGGCGTTCCGTGCATGTGCTCCAGGTATTCACCGCAAATTCCCTGTTTTGCCCCTGTGCATATCATTTCTATGTGAATTCCCCATAAGAATCATTTAAATCCTAAACTGCACACTGTTTGTCACTGAATTTGCCATTAAATCCACCTGCATTACCCTTTGCCCCGAGAATTCGATATCAAAACAATAATTCACGATTGAAAATTACAAATTCGGCCTCGAAGTTGCCCGACATTGTTCCCTTTTGCCGGGTGGAGACCCAAGTCTGCATATCACCAAATTGAGGCCTGCACACCCTCTGCAAACATCCTGACCAATTCACAATCCCTGTGAATTTACCAGCAAACAGAAAAAACAAGTCTGCCAAGCCTGCCTTTTCCACTTTGAGGAGAATTTCAAGCATTGTCTGCATCAAGCCTGTCACTCAAATCTTTGAAGAACCTTGCTAACCATTGTAATCACCCTATCTAAATTCAAACTGCATAATGGCTGCTCCTGCACCCTCAGCCCTCAGTGTTGCTCCACTGAATCCACCAAATAAAGACCTGGAGTCCTTGCCTCTTGCTGACAAGGACTACCTCATTGAAGACTTTGTGGGTAACAGGGACTTTTTGCAGACCTTCAGGCAATTGAGAGAGGACTACCTGAATGGTCATGATACATATGGGATATGGGAGTCAAAGGGAACAACCTGGGTGTTAACAGTCCTATAACCTACCAAACTCACCAAGCAAACCTTTCAGCCAAACCGCTTCTTTGCAAGCATGCGAAGCAGCAATGTATTCTGCTTCAGTAGTGGATAAAGCAACAATGTTTTGTAGCTTTGACATCCAGCTAATAGCTCCACCTGCAAGAGTAAAGACATACCCTGAAGTTGACCTTCTCTTATCCAAATCACCTGCAAAATCAGAATCAACATAATCGCAAACAGATTCACTACTCTTATTGTAAGTAATACAATAACTACTTGTGCCTCTCAAATATCGAAGCACCCATTTCACTGCTGACCAGTGTTCTTTACCCGGATTTGCCATATACCTACTGACAACCCCAACTGCATGTGAAATATCTAGTTGAGTACAAACCATCGCATACATCAAACATCCTACTACATTGGCATATGGAATTCGAGACATATAATCCTTTTCTTCATCTGTATTAGGACATAAACTGGAAGAAAGCTTAAAATGGGAAGCTAAAGGGACTGACACTGGCTTCACATTGTTCATACCAAACCTCACAAGTATTTTCTCAATATACTTCTGTTGTGATAGCCACAACTTACCATTGCTCCTGTCTCTCCATGCCGAAAATCTGTCTTGTTGCTCCTAGATCTTTCATATCCAATGTCCTTGCCATCTGAGTCTTTAACCTGTTGATTTCTTCAATGCTTTTGCTTGCTAAAATCATATCGTCAACATACAACACTAAGATAATGAACATGTCATTACTTAACTGCTTAAAGTAAACACAATGATCATATTCACTTCTTATATATTTTTGACTCAACATGGAAGAATCAAAATTCTTGTACCACTGTCTAGGTGACTGCTTCAGACCATACAATGATTTCTTGAGCCTGTAGAAAAATTTCTTATTGCGATGCTGAACAAACCCTTCTGGTTGCTCCATATAAATTTCCTCATCTAAATCACCATGCAAAAACGCAGTCTTAACATCTAGTTGTTGTAATTCTAAATCAAGCAAAGCGACTAATGCTAACACAATGCGAATTGAAACTATTTTAACAACTGGTGAAAATATCTCATGAAAGTCAATGCCTGCTTTCTAAGAAAACCCTTTTGCAACCAGCCTCGCTTTGTATCTGTCCTCTGTATCATTCACACCCCGTTTCACCTTGAAAACCCATTTACATCCCACAATTTTCCTGCCTTTGGGAAGTTCAACCAGATCCCATGTGCCATTCTTACCTAAGGCCATCATTTCTTCCTTCATGGCTGATTTGCATTTGTCACTTTTTGAACCTTCTACAGCTTCCTGATAACACAAAGGTTCATCATCGTTAGCGGTCAAAGCAACTGAAGTAACATAATCATCATACCTTCTAGGAGCGTGTTTGATTCTTGTAGACCTCTGTTGTGGGGAAAAATGCCTATGCAGGACGATCCTATCCACCTAAGGTGTGACAGTGCCTTAGCAACAAACAGATACAGCTATTCTGGTTTCTTCCTTTATGAAATGTGAAAGAGGGGAGATCAATAGACTTACCGTTGTCTTCCGTTTGTCCCTCGATCTAGATCCTCTTCTCTTTGGGTGTTCACAGCTAATTGCCTCCTCGCTCGTCCAAGAGAACAGCTACTCGATTCCCGCGAGATCACAAGAGAACAGCTACCTGCGACAAGAGAACAGCTACTTGCGACAAGAGAAGAACACAACAGAAAGGCAAATATTCATATTCATAAATGATTCAGGATTAGGAGTAAATCAAATACACTAATGCAATCATACAAAATACACCAGTATATAGGAGAGAACCAAGATAGCTTTATTGATAAATAACAAGGTTCAGGAAGAGATACAACCCAGAGGGCTCCAATCCAGCATCTCCTTCCCAGCAGAATGGAATTCCTATCTTCACCACCCTTCAAAGCATTAAGCATCCAATGATTCCAGTCTCAAACCAACAACAATTCTTTGCAATAACAAAATTCCAGCCTCTAGATCTCATGGAGGAGAGATCTATATATAATTTTGGAGAGAGGATGAGTCAGGTTGAGATCTGACTAGTGTCCTCTCCCTCTCTCAGTTCTTGAATCCACTTGGAGGTTCTTTCTTCCACTTGGAGATTTGGAACCTCTTACTCATCACCAGTCGAATTCCCTGAGGCAAGTGTCATTTTGGAAGCTTCCTGGGCATTGACACATTGAGGAATGAGCCTGCCACTTGTCCAAACTCGCTCAGCGCAGGTAGCTAGTGTTGGAGTTGACATTCAACGCAGGTAGCCAGTGTAGCAGTTGACATTCAGCGTGGATGCTCAGTGGAGCAGTTGACATGATCCTGAATTGACTTGTTTTTGAGCAGTTTCAGGTGGAGAACTTCTGTGAATTGCTGTGGTTTGTTGGCCTTGTTCCTCTAAGGGTAGGAACAACATGTTTAGGGACTTTGGATCCCTTAGATTATGGACATTTCATGCTCAATGTTGTAAGGCACAAAAATGTCTATAACAGTTGCCCCCTAAAGTATGAGGCCGTTTATCGGGTGAAATGCTTTATCCAGGAGGGTCCGAAGTTCATCCATTTGCTGGGAGGAGACCTATAATAAGATACAATACAATACATTATGATTCATACTGCTTTCATGATCTAGCTGAGGCGGGCATTCCCATGCTTAGATTTATAAATTCATTTTGGTACATAGAACAGACGATCGTCTGATGGTAGACTGATAATTTTGGTGAAATCATCATCCTTCGAGTAGGATGATCATCTGCTGCAATGATGTACATGTCAAATGTCTTTATTTTTCCTGAATATATATTGTAGCCCGGATGAATGAAACTAGATCTGGGGTCTTCAAACTCGTTCGATCTTCACTCTAAGTACAAGTCGATCCATGTGAGAATTGCACTGAAGTCGAACATGGAAAGACATCGCTTGATTACCGGTCAATGAGGTAAACCGTTAACAAGCGCGAGAGGAATCATCGATAATGATAATGACCCTCAAGGTACTGCAGTACAATTCACGTGGTGTGAATAAAGGACTTGGCGTCGAACACCACGCAAAATCTTCTGGTCGAAGGTCATTGATGTATACCTGTCGCCGGAAGTGAGAAACTTGCCATTGAGGCATGCAAGCTTCAAAGTACTGAAGGAGTTGTTCCTAGATCAACTTCTTGGATAATGAGCTGATGTCGACAAGAAGCGATCTGCCAAAGGAGGGCCTTAATGAATCCCACATCAGTGACACGGAACGGAGCTAATGATTTTAATGGAGGTGAAAACGATCTGTGACATATGATTCAGGGTGGTGGTCATGAATGGATGAAGGATAATGTATGGCAGTGGATGGGACCCGGTTGACTCTTTCTGAACGACTTCTCTTGAACATATGGCGACATTGATGTGATGGATTGGTAGCATTACCCCAAATATGGATGGTATGGCGAGACCATGTTGATGTGACCGGTGAATGAAACAACCCAACCCGATTGTGATACGGAGGAAAAGTGTCATGTTCAAGAGCGACCTGCTACCATCAAAGTTTTCTTGATTTTCTCCCAAATTTTCTCCAATCATTGTTGACCAGTACCTCTTTATTTTTGTCAAGCTTGAGGAGGATAACATATGCTTGTTCTATAACCTGCCCTTCGGGCAAGCCCATCGCTATGTTTTAACGAGCCTAGCGATAGTGAAACTCGTTCTCGACTAAATACAAGTTTGTCGCTATTTAGTGATTTTAACGAGTCTAACGACAAAGATAACTCGGTCCTTTTCATTTTTAGAGAGTATGAAAAGGTACATAAAGTCAACTCCAAAAGTCCTTTTTCGTCATCTAATCCCTTAAGTCTGAAAAAGTATAAAACAATACAGAAGGGATGAGTTTTCGATAGTTTTAATGAGCCGAAGAAACAAGCGCTCGATCTTTTTGTGCAATAATCCCTCAGGTCCAAAAAGATTAAAATATAGAGGAGGGATAGCACTTCCGGTCACTTTAATGAGCTGGAAGGCCAAAAATCGGAAATCTTTTCATATTTTACGAGTCAGTTGAAAAGAGCTTAAAGAAGACTCGTCTTTTGAGGAACGAGTGATGAACAGGGTTAGCAGCTGATTCCAGGTACAGGTTGGAATTTTCCAATCACGGCAGTGTCACAAGGATGGCTAGGTGAAATCACTCTTCGCAGCTGTTCCTCAAAATGGGTAAACAATCATATGGAGGTAAATGATCGGCCAAATGAAAAGTGGAGGTGACAATGCAAACATGACCAAGGCTTTTATGGCAGATGAGGTTACATACACAATGGTTATTTATTGGGATGGGTTCATTTTTTAACGAGCTTGAATGCGCCAAAACACTGCTCAAACTTATGTTTATTTTTTAACGAGCATGAACTATGTGCTAAAACTGCTCGGATATTGCGTTTATTTTTTAACGAGCATGAACTTTATGCTAAAACTGCTCGTTTATACCAGTCATATGATAAGAGTGTCTCATTGGAGATGCTATTTTTTATGGAGCTTCATCTCTCGTAAGCTTTGCCCCGGATCCTTTCGTTATGCAAGTTCGGAAACGACTAATCCTACGAGTTTAAAGGGTTAGACCTACAGGTTTAAAGGGAGGACCTAAAAATTTAAAAAAATAAATAATCGCCCCTTGCTAGCACTCCAAAAGGTTTGCATGCCCCCAGGCATAAAGTACGATTTCAAGGTTACCTCTACTTCACTTCCGCCAAAACATTTGTTTTAACGAGAGAGGCTTACCTCTTTCAGGTTACCCAAAGATTGTCTCGTTAATCTTTCAAATAAAACGCTTCCTCAGCAATGTCTACCGAAATAGACAAAGGTGAGCGACGGGTCCCGTCCTCTCACATAACTTTGACAAAAGAATCTTTTTCTAGAACAACCCTCTTCCTAGACGGACAGGGTATGGATTAGTCATATTCTCCCGCGGAAACCTACCCTATACCCAAAGTTCTCCTGCCGAAGTAGACCAGGACGCATGCCCCCTAGGTTCCAGTCATATCCTCCCGGATTACTCGCGCTCATCAGGAGGACGGACCGTGGGGTGAGACACTTCTTGCGTGAACAGACCATTTAGGGATGGTATCTGACTATTTGCAATGCGTGATCCGGGGAATGAAAGTTGGTCCACGAGCTTGACCATTCTTCCTTCATGTGGAAAACACATTACTCTAAAGAGTGATGAGACGATGGCTCCCATGCAATATATATAGTCTCGTCCAAGGAGTAGGTTATAATCCAAGGGTCCTTGAACGACCATCACGTTCATTCGAACGATCTTCCCTTTCAATGTTATGGGCACATTGGGGAGGATCCCTAAAGGTCGACTGGTTCCTTTGTCAAAGCCTGATAGATTTCTCATTTCAGGCAAAAGCACTGGCGAACCAAGCGCTTTCCAAGCAATAGAGGAAAGGATACTCACAGATGCCCCTTCATCAATAACTATACCAGTCATTACCATTCTGTACATTTGGACAATAATTCTGAATGGTATGCTAGCTGGCAAGCGAGGTCTGCCTAGTTGGTTCCAGTCAAAGGACACAACCAGGTTGCTTGGTGGTGGGACCGAGTATATGGCCGGATATCGCTTTGATGAACTTCCTTCTTGCGATAAAGGAATGGTGGCATTGCCCCCTTGATCATCAGAGTCAGTGCTGATGAAGAGAATTTGGACGGTGTCGTCTTTGTTCTCCTCTGTGATGGTGTCATTCGAAGATAGAGCTTCTGAAGGCAAAACCGGGTCAACTGCCATTTCAACCTTTAGAGTTTCGTCAGGTATGGATTCAGACGGTTCATCTTCAATGAAAGGTGCTTCGGCTGACCACCTAGGCGGGTCAGCCAGGTTCTCAACTAGTGAGGGACTTGGCAAGAGTTTTTGATATCCAGGAGGAAGTTGTGCTCGTAAAATCGGGCGATCTTCCAGAACTCTTTTTGCCTCGTCTAAGAAGGGACAACGGTGGATGGCGTGATCGCCTTCACACAGTCTACAGGAAATTTAGCTTTCTCGCTCTGTCCTGGGGCTTCACCCACTAGTTGACGGTGAGCAGTCGACATGGCTATCAGAGGTCGATGCTACCGGATTGTGCAAACAGGGGGACCAGTCTCTTAGTATCCGGGGGATATAGGGACAATCTCCATGGAAGTGGTCTCCCTTGCATATGACACATGGCGATTTAGGCCTTACGAGTGTTGTGTGTGGATTTCTGTCAGATGACACTTGTTTGCCCCCAGTCGCCTTAGGCTCCTTCTTCTTCTTTTCTTTCTTCTTCTTCTCCTTCTTCTCCTTAGGAACCCGGTTTTTTGTTCGACCAGTTCCGTCAAGCAAAGAGGAAGGAGGAGAGGAAGATGAAGTGGAAGGCTGGTGGGCAACTCTTGTCTGATCTAACTGTTGACTCGACTGTTCAGGAATTGTGGTATTCTGAACGACATTGGTTGAAAAGAGTCAGACTGGTAGGCCAATTGTCAGTCCTGGAAGTGACAATGTGGCCATGTGGGGCGCACCAACATCTCCCCAAGAGGAGAAGGGACTAGGATTTCCACCAAGGGGAATCCCTTGGTGGGTGTGCTCCATCTTTTCAACCCAAAGATCAACGCGGGAATAAAGGGTGATTGTTCCGTTTAAAATAAATTGTTAACGATTCTTTAGACACAACTTGCTTTTTCACTTTTAAAGAGTCAAGAAAAAGCTAAAGATGACTCTAGTCTCCTTCGATGTTTTAACGAGCCCGAAGTGACAAATTCTCGGATGGACTTTTTCTGTTATAGAGTCTAAAAAAGGCCAAAAGGAACTGCTCTGGAGTTCTAGGCAGAGGGTGTGCCAAACTTTTCGCAAAACCGCAGAATACTTTTTAAGGTACGGGCGATCGATCTTCGTGAATGCTGTGTTCACTGCATTGCGATCAGTAGGGCGGTCGACACGGCTTCCTAAGGATAAAGGATATATGCCTATAGGGGTCTCCCAATATATACGCGACGGTACGTGGGAGCACAATCCGCACTAGCGCTATCGTCCCTCAGGAGGAATCACCCACCTTCCACGAGATCGACAGTCACTAGGCTTAACGACGTCGGAACACGTCTCTGGCCTAGACCTCTATGTTGTGCGTTATGTTGCAAAGCGTTGTTAGGTTCATTCAGTTTATTTTAAGTTGATCTTTTTAGAATTTTGCCTTTCAGGATCACCACGAGATGTATGGTACAATTCCTAAATGCAGTCTAAGATGATAAGCAAGCTTTATAATCTTTTCAACTTTGAAAATCCTAGCTACTAAGGGAAAAGAAAGACACTATCTTTTCTCAAAGAGCAATCAGCACACTCTAATGCACTCTTTCCTAAATCAATCATGCAAACTTATCAAAATGCAAATGCACAATGCAGGTGTTTGTTTTCCGCTTTCTTAGTATTAATGCCTACAAAGAAAGCTTTTTGTACAACCTTGTATTTGCTTTTAAATGACAAGATACAAACAAGTTTACTTTTTCGAAATCAACAAGGGTAGAAGAGATTACAATCACTTTGCGACTTTCGAAATGAATACTTGTTTCAACACTTAAAAGAGACAAACTCAAACCAATAAGAAAAAGCAAATGTATAATCAACTGTAAACAGCCAATGAACTCTCTCCTAAGATCACAATCAACAAATCTGAATCAAGGGCTACAGGATGATTATTTCACTCATGCAAAGGAAAACTGTAAATGACGCCACAAACACATAAAAACACTTACAGTCTTTTTGTACAAAAGGAGGTGGAATTCAAGCAAAGAAAAGGGGTTATCAGACTGGTACCTATGTTGGTTAAAGGCTGCAAAAACAGAGATCAAAACAGGGCAACAAACAGCAGAGAACCCTAGCTGCACAAGGCCAAACTGGTTCAGCGCAACCTCAACACTGTGAGTTTGACATTCAGCGCAGGTAGCCTTCACGGGACCTGCGTTGAAATGCAGACTGCCTTCACAACAGTTGCGCTGAAGGAGAAACTCTCGTTTCCCCTGGGTTCTGGGTCATAAAATGCTCAAAAATCAATTGTTTCAGGCCAAATCAGAAACACAAGCAAGGTATAATCAAAGGGATGCTTTGAGAGGGTACTAAAGACTATCACAAAGGATCATCAAGTCATTTGTGAGTCCATTGTTCAGATCATAGACAAAATCCAGTGAAGGATTAAGGCAGCAACAGTCTACTTTGCAGAAGCAGTTCGATTGTTGCTGTTGAGTCTATGAAACAAACAATGATGTAAACACAAATAAAATGACTAAAACAAATGTCCCCAGCGGAGTCGCCAATTCGTTGTGGGGAAAAATGCCTATGCAGGACGATCCTATCCACCTAAGGTGTGACAGTGCCTTAGCAACAAATAGATACAACTATTCTGGTTTCTTCCTTTATGAAATGTGAAAGAGGGGAGATCAATAGACTTACCATTGTCTTCCGTTCGTCCCTCGGTCTAGATCCTCTTCTCTTTGGGTGTTCACAGCTACTTGCCTCCTCGCTCGTCCAAGAGAACAGCTACTCGATTCCCGCGAGATCACAAGAGAACAGCTACCTGCGACAAGAGAATAGCTACTTGCGACAAGAGAAGAACACAACACAAAGGCAAATATTCATAATCATAAATGATTCAGGATTAGAAGTAAATCAAATACACTAATGCAATCATACAAAATACACCAGTATATAGGAGAGAACCAAGATAGCTTTATTGATAAATAACAAGGTTCAGGAAGAGATACAACCCAGAGGGCTCCAATCCAGCATCTCCTTCCCAGCAGAATGGAATTCCTATCTTCACCACCCTTCAAAGCATTAAGCACCCAATGATTACAGTCTCAAACCAACAGCAATTCTTTGCAATAACAAAATTCCAGCCTCTAGATCTCATGGAGGAGAGATATATATATAGTTATTTTGGAGAGAGGATGAGTCAGCTTGAGATCTGACTAGTGTCCTCTCTCTCTCTCAGTTCTTGAATCCACTTGGAGGTTCTTGCTTCCACTTGGAGATTTGGAACCTCTTACTCATCACCAGTCGAATTCCTTGAGGAAAGTGTCATTTTGGAAGCTTCCTAGGCATTAACACATTGAGGAATGAGCCTGCCACTTGTCCAAACTCGCTCAGCGTAGGTAGCTAGTGTTGGAGTTGACATTCAACGTAGGTAGCCAGTGTAGCAATTGACATTCAGCGCAGATGCTCAGTGGAGCAGTTGACATGATCCTGAATTGACTTTTTTTTTAGCAGTTTCAGGTGGAGAACTTCTGTGAATTGTTGTGGTTTGTTGGCCTTGTTCCTCTAGGGGTAGGAACAACATGTTTAGGGACTTTGGATCCCTTAGATTATGGACATTTCATGCTCAATTCTGTAAGGCACAAAAATGTCTATAACAACCTCCTTAAGGATGTTTCTGGTGCTTCCACAATTGGCTGACTACCATCTGTAGGAACTTCTTCATGATCACCATCTAAGACCTGTTCACGACCTACATCTGAAACCTATTCATAATCTGATTCTGAAACCTGTTCATGACTAGAATCTGAACTATGGTCATCATGACTACCATTAGAAACGCTGTCAAACTGAATGTGTTGAAAATCAGATACATCATCCTATTTCAATTTATTATCTACATCTACCTATACAAGAGAGGATTCATCAAAATTTACATCTCTGTTGATGATGATTTTGCGGGTAGTAGGATCCCACAATCTAAATCCCTTTGTTCAATCACCATACCCAAAAAATACATACCTTTTTGATTTCGGATCTAATTTAGTGCGCTGATGTTTAGGCACTAGAGCATATGCATCACAACCAAACACTCTGAGTTTAGAATAATCACAAGGGTGACCTTTCCATACCTCTTGAGGAATCTTGCACCCTATCGCTGTCGATGGCGATTGATTTATCACATAATAAGTTGTAGCCACTATTTCTTTCCACAACTCCTTCAACAAACCAGCGTTACTCAGCATACTCCTTGCACTCTCCAAAAGAGTCTTGTTCATGTGTTCAGCAACTCCATTTTGCTGAGGAGTATACACAGTAGTCTTATGTCTCTCGATCCCTGCATCCTTGCAATAGTTTTCAAACTCCTTGGAGGTAAACTCACCACCATTTTCAGTTCTTAAACATTTTATAGTTCTACCAGTGTTGCTTTCTACCAATGCTCTAAACTGCTTGAAAACTGTAAACACATCAGACTTCATTTTCAACATGTAGACCCACACTTTCTTAGAAAAGTCATCAATAAACGATACAAAATATGACGAGCCACCATACAAGGCTGTAGATGCTGGACCCCAAACATCTGAATGGATATAATCAAGTATTCCTTTACTAGTATGTTTGCCTGTTTTAAACTTTTGTTTACTTTGTTTGCCAAACAGACAATGTTTACAGAAATCTAACTTTCCAGACCTTAGATTAGGAAGTAACTTGCGATCAGCCAAAATATTTAACCCTCTTTCGCTCATATGGCCCAACCTCTGATGCCATAGGCGAATGGAACTACTGTCATGTTCAGACACGGTAGACACATGAACTGACCCTGTTTTTCCTTCTAACTGAAACAGATTCCTACTTTCTTAGCTTTCATAACTAGTAAAATACCTTTGTAAATTTTCGTTACTCCACCTTGAATGACAGTTTTATATCCATTTGTGTCAAGTGCCCCCAGTGAAATTAGATTTTTCCTTAAATCTGGTACATGTCTTACATCAGTTAACATTTTTGTTGTCCCATCAAACATTTGCAGTTGTATACTCCCTATTCCCACAATATTAGATGTGACATCATTACCCATGTATACGACTCCATCATTCACTGATCTATATGTCTTAAACCAGTCTCTATGAATACACATGTGGTTTGATGCATCGGAATCTAACAACCAATGTTGATCATGATTTGACAAATTAACTGATAAGACTTCGTCGCTCATACCTGAACCAGATGCTGAACCTGTATTAGTTGTGTTCACTTCCTTCTTTTTTGTCGATGAAGCTTCTTTAGAAGTTTGTTGTCGCTTCCAGCAATCCTTCTTCAAATGCCTTGATTTGCCGCAGAACCAGCACTTTACTTTACTCTTCTTTCCTTTTGACTTTGAATGCAAATCGCTGCGCTTACCAGAGTGTCTTTCTCTAGAATGACCTCTAGCCATCATTGCCTCTGATGTAGATGTGTCAGCATTCGACCACTTCCTGGTCTCCTCGGACAACAAGGCTCCGACGACATCATCAAATTCAATGGTTTCAAATGAACTAAGACTTATAGAAGTAACAAAATGAACCCACGACTCAGGCAGCAAACACAATAAAGTTATGGCTTTATCCTCGGATTCAAATTTTACTTCTATGCTTTCTAATTGCACCATTAGAGTATTAAAAACATTCAAATGATCAGTAATGGAAGTACCTTCCTTCATTCGCAAACTATATAGCTGCCGCTTCAAGAGAATCCAATTTGTCAAGGATTTTTTCATATACAGCTTCTCCAACTTCGTCCACAAACCAACAACAGTCTTCTCTGACACGATGTTAAATAAAACATCATCAGCCAAACACAGTCAAATACCACTGAAGGCTCTTCCATCCAATTCATTCCATTCATCATCTGTCACGGGGTAAGGCAGTTTGGATCTGCCCAACAACGCCTTCGCCACGCCTTGTTGTACCAGTAGATCATGCATCTTTACCTTCCAGATCTCGAAATTGTTTTTTCCATTAAATTTCTCGATTTCAAATCGGGCACTCTGTGTTTTTGCCATCTCGTTTAAAAATCAAAGAATCTCCAAATTCCAACTTTTAAAAAATGTTAATATATGACAAATGCCTATGCCTTATTGTATATTTCTTTTATTTTATAATAAAAAAATTTAAACCCCTTTGCTGTCTGAATTTCAGCTTACAATTTAGCAGTCTTTTAACCAAAAATAAAAAAAACAACCAGTGCTTCACGCTGCCCATGCAGAAGGAAAAACCCGCGCTGGAATCAAAAAACACCCACCAAAAAAGGGACTTGGCACTTGATCAAGAGCGCAAGATCCGCGCCAATTAAAAAATGTTGTAAGTGATTTTTACTGGCGCGTGTATACCTTTAAATCCCACGTCGATTCTGATCTTAGCGCGCTAGTGCGTTCCTGACTATCGGTCCATTGCCAGCACTAGTTCATGGCGCACCTGTTCAATGGTTACCCGCACCAATTTCCAAAACCGTTTAAAAAAAACGAAATACTCCACCTGCGCTGAAATATTACACCTGCACACGTGAAATACTTCACCCCACCACGCGCTGAGGTTGTTTGATCACCGAACGCAGGTCCGCTCAAATACTCCACGAATGTCGGTCCAATCTTGCGCTATTATACACAGGGTTCAACATTCCAAACGACCTCAATGCCTTATATCTGTTATACGTAGGATTAACCAGCCTTATATCTCATGAAAGTCAATCCACAGTACCCTCCGCAGCATATGCACCCATCGTAGTAATTTAATCCACCATTAACACACAGGTCAACGTTTAATCCACCATTTAATACGCAAGTTTAATCAGCAGTCATGTGCCAACAATACGCATCCTACGCAGCCCACAGCCATGCCGAAATGGTGGATAACACGCACCCTACGCAGCCCACAGCCACGCCGAAATGGTGGGCTCACATGTTGTTTCAGCCAACGGTTTTAATTGATTTGGGCGTGCAGTTCATAGATAACCAATATTGATGCTATCACACGCACAATATAAATATGTTGCACATATAAATACACATGTTGATTTTATACACAGGTCCACGTAGGAAAAATGACTTTCGCTTCAGCATATAATGTACCCTAGTGCGCAGATAGTTTCACGCTTCCACATCCATATGGCGTTCAACAAATGCAGATAAATTCAGCACCAAGAAACACTCAGACAGATTACCCCACTCCTCCGTTGCGCCACACCTCCAACATGCTCTGATACCACTTGTTAGAGTAATCAGTGCGCAGCTAAATAAAAAACAAGCAACAACAGATAAAACACATCACAAAAGAGACACAGGAGTTTTACGTGGTTCACCCAACCATTCTGGGCTACGTCCACCAAACATAGGCATCGGCAAAATTTTATTATCAAACAGGAGATTACAAGATAATCCAGTTCCTCACAAACTCGCTCACCCCAATCCGTATGGACACCTGTTTTATAGCTAAGAGGATCTAACTGCCTCATAAATCCTCTTACAACAAATATAGGATGCATTAACTCACTCCCAACAAAATAGAGCTAATATAGCAACTCAATCAGATTGTTGTCACCTATTGAGATTTTTGCCTATTTTAATAAAACTGAAAAATCTCAACATGATCAGAGTTGTCGGTTTTATCTCCAGATCATATTATAGCATCGCTACAATCCATTTTCCCCACCTACATTTTGGATCTATCTCAATGATAAAATATTTCACTATTGTAGTTGGAACATAAGCCAGAATATGTGAGCGTAGAATGTATACATGGAAGTCTTTTAGAGATTTCACCAAGGCTAAAGACTATTTATCAATAATTCTATACTTTAGTACTACATCTCTTATAGCTTGACTGAAAAAGTCTATGGGTTGTTAATTTTTTTGGTCCTTTTTCTACATTAGGATAGTAGCCAAAGTGTGCTCAAAAGCAAATTAAAATATGATGAAAATCTAAAGTATAATCCAAGAAAAATACAAACACAAGGAGTGAGTCACTGGAAAAACAAGAAAGGCTAGAATCCAAAGTTTGAGGCCAATCTAAAATGTATTCAACATCTAAATTCAAGGTCCAACTCTAATTACAAGATAATGAGAACCCACAACAATTAATAGGTCCATAGTGGACTTATAAAAACATAGCACCATGTAGCCAAAATTGCCCACTAACACTAGTATCAAGAAAATTACAACTATAGGGATGTTCAAAGTGAGGATAAGAGATATTGCAAACCTGTAATTCCTTCTTTGCTATTACATTTCTCTATTCACAACAAATTGCAAACTACTTAGCTTTAACTAAGGACAAGAACCAATCCTACATGTAAGGTTAAGCCCATTCCCTAGGATACATTCTTTCTCGATTTTTCTTATATTTCTAATCCCGAGAATAGTAAACTCATAGAGGATATAAACTTGCATCAACATCTATGTAATGAGAGGCCCCAAAACTAGAATATAAGTTACTAATCATCCTTCCTTTTTATCCTTCCGCAACTAGTGCCATCATACTCCATTTTCTAGCCCGATCTATAAATAATTTCCTTTTTTCTACAACTCTAGTTTTAGCTTGGGGTGTGTTGTCCATCCCCAGAACCTTGTCATCTAAAACCCTCTCTACCATCCTCTCCCATGATCCTTCCAAATGTTGCATACATCATCATCTTACAATCTCCCATGTGGTGTTCCATTTAGTGGAAACCCTACCTCTCATCATTAATTGAGCCACATTCATGCCACTCAATAGAGTTTGTCGCACCATTTAAGAACCCTTTATGGGGGGCTACTTCTTTGAATTTAAATGTGAATTTTAAATTAGGTTTTATCGCATGGAGAGGTTCTCTACAACCCATTTTATGAGGGAGATGATGTCACGTAATGTTACATTAAAAAATTTAAAAAATATACGTTAGCTAATATTGAATATGTCAGCTTAATTAAATTTTTAATCACAAAAGAAAAACATATATATAATCACCTATTTGATTTGATTATCTATCTAATAATAAAGTATATTAAGTATTTAATTCAGATATTAAAGTGGGAAGATAACAAAGTTTATTAAAATTTTATCAAATGTGTGGATTCTATTAACACTAGGTAAGCCACATTTACATTTTGGGTTTTAAGTCAAGAATAGTTTTGTTGTGTTTTACCATTGTTTAGCTTTATATGTTTCTCACCCTTTATGTTTACTTTTAATTTATATTCAGCCCGTGATCTCAATCCAATGTGAGGAATAATAGTTCTGATCAAATTCTATTTTAGAGATGTGTTATACACATGTAAATACAAAACCTTCTTCTTAGCCTCTATCTCAAGGGTGGAAATGTATTTCAATTTCTATTAGACTATGCTTTACAATTAACGCAAAGTGATTATGTAATTTTTTCAAACGTTTTGTGAGGGAATTTTGTTCAGGCATTGACATAATTATACAATTTCATCCCAATCAATGCAATTCTAGCATTGAGAAACACATATACAATGCTTATACAATTGTATTTCAAAGACCACTTTTCATTTTGCTTTACATAGTTGTACGAAAAACCTTCTTCTTAGCCTCTACATTAAGGGTGGAACTGTATTTCAATTTTTATTAGACTATGCTTTAAAATAAACATAGAGTGATTATGATGACTACAAAACTTGAAGGATCCTTTAGAATGAATTCTTTAAAATCCTTCGACAAAATGAATTCAGAAACTATCATTGAATGGCTTCCACGAAATGAAGTCTATAAAGGAATTTTGTATCTTGCATCATCCTCGGATCCTTTTTTTAATAAATCAAAAGAGCGTAACTACTTTTGAGATAATTTTTAACATTTAATCTATGACTACTGCTAAAAATATTCTAGAATATTCTATGAAGGTTAAATCTCTTCCATCCACTTAATAATTGTTGATGATTAAATTAAAATTATGGAAACCATTTCTAAAATGGAGATGCCTAAAAATGTGTTAAGAATGCTTCATTATGAAAAATTAATCATAACTCGATCATAATTATCATATACACTTATAATAGTTGAAACATGCTAATCGATCACTTTAATTGAATTATTCAAAGTGAAAAGAAAAAAATACCTTCAAAAACTAACTTAAAAGCCCCATTTGATGCCCTTAGTTATAGCTTGAGTGGCCTTAAATAGTTAAGAGCATGTGTTTCCTCCTAAAAGGTCACAAGTTCAAAACCAAAGGGGGGTGGAGTATGTATGCCTTCATAGACTTACCATTCAAATCGTTGTGTAGATGTGGGTCCCTTGTCCCATAAACAAAAGGTTCTTATACACCAATTTGGTGTCTAGCTTGGTTGTGACCTTAAAATTGGATAATAATAATAATAATAACTCTTACCTTTTTTAGAAAAAAATCGTAATTTCCATTAGCAATAAGAAAATTACATGTTGTATCATCTACATATGAATATGTAAAATATCATAAATGGACCAAGCCATTCTATCCAGTTAGTACTTCCATCGGCCTAAAACCCAGAATTTGCCCCAAGCAGTTTAGTGAAGGACCGATGGAAGTACTGATAGGTCTCCAAGTCTTAGAATTCTTGAATTATCCACTGCCCCCTATGTTGCTGTGCGGACTCCTTGGAAAGAATGTCAGCGATCGAATTCCTTTCCCAGTATATATGCGAGCATACAATAAAATCAAAATGTGATTTTAAAGTGATGACTTCATCCAGTAAACCCCTGACTGTGCACACGTGACAATGAGATGCGGAATTTATCCAATGTATAACAAGATTTGAATCCCCAAAGATCTGAATCATGTTGTAGTTTTGTTCCAATGAAAAAATGAGAAGGTGTCTCATACTGTTGAGTTTAGCAAAATTGTTGGTGCCTCTCCCCAATCACATTTTGATCTTGTAAAAATGTGATTCAGTAATGTGAAGTACAACTCCACCACCCACACATCCAGTATCTTGAGTCAACCCATCAAAATATGCCCAAGAGAAGTTCTTATCAATAACTTCAAGAGTGATGACACAGATGGGTTTTGTTGCCATTTCCTCAAGAATCAAGTGATATAATGCAGTAATGTGGTTGCATGTAGTTTTCCATTGGATGGGAGCATCCTGAAAAATAGATCGATTCCTGACCAGCCAAATACCCCAGCAAACTAGTAGAGGGAGGTTCCTTATTTTCTATAATGCTGTAGAATTCCACTAAGATTGCCAAGCAATTGAAAGATGAGTTCCATTCCATCTATGAGTGATGTTAATGGAACTATAAATCTGTAGCCTCACTTGATTTTTCATTGGACAATGTAGGAATAGATGATCAATATATTCAGCTTGTTCTTTGCAAAGACAACATTGAGATGGACCATGAAAGACGTGACGATTTAGGTTATCATCAATGGGCGCTCTATTTAATAGTATGCACCACATGAATAGATGGGATTTGTGTGGTGCCTTAAGATTTCATAGCAGTGGCCACCACAAAATTTCCTCCACTAGTTCCTGTGTTGATATGAGAGAAGTGTATCCATCCCAGGGGAGTATATCGACCGTGTGATGCTGCAGCCCAAATGATTTCATCCTCCTGAACAATAATTCTAATGTGAAATTCTTCATGTGCCCCAATGAAATGGTTCCAATCCATGCTCCACCTCTCCAGTATCTTGAGGTCCTATGCAGTTAACCATTTCCAGAGATCCAAGATGCGTTCCTACCATCTATAATATCTGAGAGATATGTGATACCATCTAGTGCAAGTAATTGTCTGAGCTCCTGATCCAAGATATTTTACTCATGGATGCTTCAAAATTACATGAAATAGAGCTTATTAACCATGGAACTTAAAAGCACATAAAAAAATGCATAAATAACATGATAAGAAAGAAAAACCATGACACAAAGATTTGATTATAGAGTTCGTCCAATTTGGAGTACATATCGAGGCCCTGCTCAATAGTGGGGAGGCCTTCATTCATTAAGTGGCATAAAGAGAGATAAATGCACCTCCAATATGGAATATAAACTAAGAATGGAGAGCCTAGCTTCAGAAATAGACAGTACCATAGAAATCTTGGTGACCAATCATGCAAAAACGCCTATCTGAACACCCATTACGTATAATCGGGCTTTTTGCACCCTCTCGGAACCTCCCTGCTGCTCAAGGCGAGGTTCCAACCCCTGTTGCTAGGTTTTGTTATTGCTGCATACAATGTTATGAACTATCATCCAGTATCCTCCTATTTCCCATGCGGATCATCCCATATATATAACTTGATCGGTCGACTCTTCAATTTCAGGCAGTTCCAAATAGATGACAAATTTTAGCAGGTGGGCATTTCCAACAGAGATTCTCGGGCCGTGAATAGTACGCAGGTAACAAAACCTGTTTAAACATAGAAAAATTGTTTTAACATCGTTTTCACATGAATAGGTATATTCCCTAAACCCCAACAGCTATATTGGTACTGATAAACCATCGACGCAGAGATCGCAAATCACTATCGTGTTTCAATCGACAGATAGACCCAAGCCTTTACAACAAGTGCCCTGCGATAACAGCGGACTCAATAGGCTATTAAACACAATACATAATATATTGGGTCCAGAAGCCTCATCACAAATCACAATCGACAAGAACTGGAGGTTGGTACTCTATGCGGCTGCTTCCCTTTGTGAACTATGATTGTGATATCGCAAATCGCAACCTAACTCTTCAATTGCGATATATTGCATCACAATTTTTCTTGCCTAGGGCCACTTTGAAACCGCTGATTCACCTCCGATTTTTTATTGTGATATCACAATTGCAGCCCGTTAGTGTTGGGAGGGTAATTCCTTAACCCACAGACCTCTGCGTTTTGCGATCATCGAAATGTGAGACCATTGGTGGCCTACCACTCGGCGCTTCCCCATTCGCTGAAATGTTATGCCACATTATCTTCTCCTGCCACCTGTACAAGTCAAACCTAACTTTGACTTTCTCTAACTTCTTCATATGAGCTCGGATTCAAGTGTCATTCAAATTTTTGGAATTAGGATGATGAGCACTTCGATCTGATGTTAATTTTATAGATTTTCTACCACTTTGAATTTTGAGTCTTCTTAACATGCCACTAGTAGCCTTTTAGAGATCCACCTGGATCAATCCTCCCCATTAAGAGCTTTTGGACTGCCAAAAGCCTTTTAAGTAAATTGGCAAGTAAGGGAATTTCTCCCTCACTTTTTGTTTCTCTATACACAGATCTTTACTGAGATATTCCTTTGAATCCAACATGAAAGTACTCCACAACTCCCCGTTGTGAAGTTCTGGTTTTCCTGCCGAGTATGATATCTTTAGGAAACTTGTCTAGATACTCTGGTGAAAAATCATCTAATGTAGGAATCAGTACAACCTCTTCGATATCCATAATCAATGGAGGTTCATAAAGCTTCGGGTTTTCAACATTTACTACTTAGTACTTTTTCATATAAGCGGGGAAGTCAA
Organism: Pinus tabuliformis; assembly: GCA_031772625.1. Taxonomy (NCBI): domain Eukaryota; kingdom Viridiplantae; phylum Streptophyta; class Pinopsida; order Pinales; family Pinaceae; genus Pinus; species Pinus tabuliformis. Next base: position 1,264,328,820 of record CM062807.1, on the reverse strand, counting down.
GACGAAAAACATTGTCTCCGATATTTTCCAATATGTTGAAGGGACCATATCGAATGGGTCTCAATATATTTCCTTCCCCCTTCATTCTATCCTTGCTTATATGGATCCATACCTTTTCCCCAACTTAAAAATGATGGTCAACTCGGTGCTTACCATGTTGAGCTTTATATCGAACCTAACCCTTCTCTAACTTCTCCTGTACTTCCTGATGAATCACCTGTATTTGTTGAATAAACTTTTGTGCTTTGTCCCTATCATCTCATCCATTGTGATCCTGATCTTTCCCAAAGAACATGTTTAAGAGATCCCTTAGTAGATAACCAAAACATGTCTCGAACGGTGAGCTCTGTGTAGATGAATGTGCTATTCGATTATATGCATGATGCACATAAGAAAGTTGTTCATCCCACAACTTGGGATGTCTTCCATAATAACCTCATAACAAGTTTACCACAATGTGGTTAATGACCTCTATCTTCCCATCAGTCTATTGATGAAATGTTGTACTTCTTTTCAGCTTAGTGTCCATCATTCTCCACAAGCTGGTCTAGAACTCTCCAAGAAAGCGAGAGTCTTAATCTAACACAATAGATGTGGGTGACCCAAAATGGACCAAAACATGCTGAAAGAAAAGATGAGCAGTTTTCTTAGTAGTGACCTTCTTTGTACAAGGCATTAAAATACACATTTTACTAAAACGATCCATGACGACAAACAAATAGTTGTACCCTTTCCTATAAATAGGAAAACCACCTACAAAATTCATGGACACACTTTCCCATGGTCGACATGGAATAGGGAGTGGTGTGTAGAGCCCAAGTGTTCCATTAGAGGGATTTGAAATAGAACACAACACACAACCCTTTACAAAACAAGTCACAATGTTTTTCATATGAGGCCAAAAACAAAACCTCTATAAATGACATAAAGTTTTTTCAAGCCCAAAATGACCAGACACAAGAGAGGTATGAGCTTCTTGGATTACATGTACCCTTTCATCAATGGGTATGCACAACTTGCCAAGGTGATACAATAGATTTTCCTTCAAATAATAATTGTCCACCTATGATCCACGAGTTAGTTTTGCATAAATCTCTTTAAAATCAGTATCATTAGCATATTGTTCAACATAACTTTATAGCAATAAAGAAGCATCTTGAAAAACTACAGATGTAGAAATAAGAGGGCAAGAAAGCATATTTGCTACTTTTTGGGTTGTGTTATATTCTTTCCATGACTAGCCCACATAGTTAACCAGGGGGTTAGAGGGGGGGAAGATCCCCCCCTTCGTTTTGTCGATTGTGTAGCGGGGGGTCACAGGGAGTTTGAGGGGTGCAGGTAACCCCACTATATGGGATTCGGGGCGACGCCCTGGATAATTTTGGTTTTGGAACCTATGTTAGGCTGGACAGACCCACCTATGGTTTTGCGCATGATTTTCGCACATGTTTTTGGACGCGATGGTTTTTGGTCCATGGTATTGGATGCGATAGTTTTTGTTCCATGGTATTGGATGCTTCGACATGTATAAATATGTATTATAACATCGAAAGGAACATAATGAAAAATCAAGCTAGTAGTCCTAGTTTTGGGATCCAGGGAAAAATCTCTATGTATATGTGTTTTATGTGTTATGCTCTCACATTGTTTATTTTATGTGGTTTCAAAATTCGTATGAAGGTAATTTATGTACGAGGTTAAAACCTACATTTGGTATTAGAGCTATTTTGGCTTCAAGAGGATGCCTTTGTTGGTAAGGGGCTTCACTTGGGCCTGTGGTACACCTTATTCAATGGGAGATCTGCGAGATTGATTCTGGTGGTGAATGAAGATGGAGAGCAGTGGAAAGATAGGGATCGAGAAATTTAATGGTTGGAGTTTTGAGTTGTGGAAACACAAGATGGAGAATCTTTTGGTCGATAACAATCAGTGGATCGCAGTAGATCTAGGTACTAAAACAATGGGGGTGTCCGATGAAGAATGGAAGAATTTGGATCGAAAGGCAAAGAGAACAACACGATTGTATGTCTCAGATTCAGTATTGTTGTATGTATCAGGGGAAGCTATGGTGAAGGATTTGTGGGACAAGTTAGGGACTTTGTACCAATCTAAGTCTCTGGTAAATAATTTGTTCCTGCGGAAAAAGTTGTATAACCTGAGGAAAAAAGATGGAGACTCAATGACAGAGCACTGAACGCATTTAATAGTGTGGTAAGTCAGTTAGCATCTATTGATATTAAAATTTCAGATGAAGATAAGTGCATCCGTTTGTTGTGTTCTCTACCAGATTCGTGGGATAGTATGGCTATTGCAATAGGTAGCAATGCAACTACCTTGTAGTTTGATGAAATATTCCCATCCTTGCTAACACAAGAGATGAGATTGAAAAATATGGAGAGTCGAAATGGTGATGCCTTGTCTGTACGAGGACGGTCACACAACAGAAACAAAAATAAGTCATCGAGTGGGAGATCTAAATCTGGAGGGAGATCTGAATCTCCAGGAAAATCTGTAAAGGTGGTGTGCTGGAAATGCGGAAAGGAAGGGAACTACAAAAGGGACTGTAAATCTAAAGCTCCTTATAAAGGAAAGGGATCTTATGATGCTCCTTCTGCAGAGGCGAAAATTACCTCAGATGAAGGTGGGGATGTGTACTTGGATTCTTCAAGTACGCATGTAGATCATGAGGCATGGTTGATTGACTCAGGTGCATCCCTTCACTTCACTCCCCATAGAGAGTGGTTCTACGAGTATGAGAAATACGATGGTGGTGATGTCTTCTTAGGGGATGATAGGAAGGCTAGAATCGTTGGTCGCGAAAAAGTAAAGTTGAAGTTGCAAGGTGGAAGGGTTAGAACACTTCTGGGTGTTCTGCATATTCCTACATTGGCCAGAAATCTGATTTTTGTAAGCAAGTTGGATGATGCAGGTGTAAAAACAGTGTTCAAGAAGGATACCTGCAAGATGGTTTAGGGAGCACTGGTATTGAAGTGGGAGTTCAGATTGGAACTTTGTACAAGCTTCAAGGTAACACGGTTGTTGATGGGTTCAATAGTTTTATGGTTCCTAAATGTGGAGCAAAAAATATAGTGGTCTCTGGAGAGAAGACCATGTTGTGGCATCAAAGGCTTAGACATATTGGAGTGAAGGGCCTTCGAATACTTCATGGTAAAGGTATGGTAGAATGTATGAGTAATAGCTCTCTGGATTTTGATTTCTGTGAAAATTGTGTATATGGGAAGCAGAATGGGGTGAGTTTCCCCTCTGGTGGTAAGAGGGGAAAACGTATATTAGAACTTGTGCATAGTGATGTGTTTGGACCTATGAAGGTTCCATCACTGGGTAAGTTTGTGTACTATGTATCATTTATAGATGACTTCTCAAGGAATACATGGATATATTTCCTTAAGAAGAAATCTAAAGTCTTTGACAGGTTTAAAGAATTCAAGGCTCTGGTGGAAAACCAGACAAAGAAGAAGATAAAGGTGTTAAGGACAGATAACAGTGGAGAGTTTTGCAGTAAGGAATTTGAAGAATTCTGTAATAAGTGTAGTATAGCACAATAGAAGACTACTCCATATACACCTCAGAAAAATGGAGTTGCAGAAAGAATAACAAGATGTTGATGGAAAGGGCAAGAAGCATACTCATTGGTGCCGGGTTAGGACATGAATTCTGGGAAGAGGCGGTGGAGACAACATGTTACCTTGTCAACAGATCACCTTCATCAGCATTGGAGGATAAAACTCCACAACAGGTATGGACTGGTAAGAAACTCTCTCTTTCACATCTGAGGGTATTTGGATGTGATGCATATGTACATGTTCCAAAGGAGAAACAAACCAAGTTGGATAGTAAATCTGAAAAGTGCATCTTTATTGGGTATAAGGATGCTTTAACGGGTTATAAGCTTTGGAACCTAGTAACAAGGAAGGTTGTGTATAGCCTAGATTTGGTGTTTAGAGAGGTGAAAGATGTTATTAAACATGAAGTCCAACCAAAGGAACCCGAGAAGATAGAGTTTGAGCTAAAGGAGGAAGAATCAGACTTTACAGTAGAGGAGGAATAAGAAGATGAAGAGCCACAAACTTTGGGTGTGAGAAGATCAGTTTGAGAAAGAAGGCAACTAGAAAGGTATAGTCCATCTGCTTTCTGTTCAAATTTTGCTTCATCTATTATTGATGATGATCCCAAAACTATGAAGGAAGTAGTAGATTCAAAGGATGGAAAACTCTGAAAAGAGGCCATGGTTGATGAAATGGCATCTTTGCACAAAAATGAGGCTTGGGATCTGGTGGAGTTGCCGGCTAGAAGGAAACCCATTGGCATAAAATGGGTGTTCAAGAAGAAGACAAATGCAGAAGGAAAGGTGGAGAAATACAAAGCTCGGTTGGTAGAAAAAGGTTATTCCCAGGTGCCAGGAATTGATTTTGGTGATATTTTTCTCCTGTTGCCAAGGTAACTCCTATTAGATTACTTTTATCTATTGTTGCTACTTTTGATTTTGAGGTAGAACAGATGGATGTGAAGACAACATTTCTTCACAGGGATCTAGAAGAGGAAATATACATGAAGCAACCTGAAGTCTTTGCAGTGAAGGGTAAAAAAAAACTGGTATGCAAGTTAAAGAAGTCTCTGTATGGATTAAAATAGTCACCAAGGATGTGGTATCAGAACTTTGATACATTTATAAGGGGACTTGGCTTCACCAGAAGAAAAGAAGATCACTGTGTGTATTTTAAATTAATTGGTGACCGTGTTATTTATTTCGTCTTGTATGTGGATGATATGTTGCTATTTGGAAATGACAAAGAAATTATCGAGGATTTGAAGACCCAATTGTCCTCCAAATTCGACATGAAAAATATTAGTGCTACAAACATATTTTGGGCATGGAAATTAAAAGAGATCGGGCAAAGAGGAAGCTCTGGTCAAACCAGAGGAAGTATGTCGAGACAATATTGCAGAGATTTAATATGCAGGATAGTAAACCGGTGAAGGTTCCTATTCCTGTAGGTGTAAAGTTATCTGTTGAACAGTGCCCCAAGACACAAGTAGAGGAAGAGGACATGTCCCATGTTCCATATGAAAGTGAATTCAGTAGCCTGATGTATGCAATGGTCTGTACTAGACCAGACATTGCACATGCAATGGGAGTATTGAGCAGGTTTATGTAAAAACTAGGAAAGAAGAATTGGACAATATTGAAGTGGGTTTTCAGGTATTTTCGTGGCACTAGTGATTATGGTTTTTGCTACCAAGGAAGACCAGTATTGGACAGAGTGTTGGATATTCATGGCTTTTTTGATGCAGAATGGATTAGAGAAGATCTACAAGTGGGTATGTGTTTAACCTATTTGGAGGTGCTGTCAGTTGGATGAGTAAGAAACAATCTGTAGTGGCACTATCAAATACAGAGGCAAAATACATGGCAGCCACTCATGCAAGCAAGGAAGCAGTTTGGTTGCAGATATTGTGTTGTTGGCACCCTTCTTGTATTTGATTACCAAATGAAACTGCTGAAGGAATCTCATCCATCTGAAATGACAGGCTTGTTGAAGATTGGTCTGTGACTAAAGGCACTGCAAAGGCTGATTATCTATATAGATGATGGTCTTCTTGCTAGTCAGGTAGTGTTTCCACTTCTTTACATTCTAAACCAAGGTGTACAACTCCCTATCATACGTGGGATAATTCACAAAAGCTTGGGATAAAGTCTCTAAATGTTAACATATATTCTTCCTTTGCTACATGAATATAGTGCCCATGAGATATCCGCTAACATCGATTTCAATCTCAAAAGGCTACTGAAGATCTGGTAAGGCTAGCACTGGTGCTATGTTCATCTTCTCTTTCAATGTGTCGAAGGATTTCTATTGCTTTCTTCCCCATTGAAAGGCTTGCTTCACACTTGTCAATGCATGTAAGGGGGTTATGATAATAGAGAATTTTGCAATGAATCTTCTCCAATATTGTAGTACACCCAAAAAGATTTGAACCTCTATAACATTTGTGGGCTTGAGCCACTTCATAATCACATCTTCTTTAGAGGAATCTATTTTCAATTTCCCATTACCGACTATGTGACCTAAATAAACCAAAGAGTTCTTTCCAAACTCACGCTTAGACAACTTTACATGCAATTTTTCATTTTCCAAAACATCAAGCACTTTCTTGAGATGACATACATGTTCATCCCATGTCCTATTATAATCAAAAATATTGTCCAGATATACAACCACAAAGTTATCAAGAAAAGGCCTAAAACGATCATTCATTACCCTCATAAATGTGGCCAGAGAATTGCACAGTCTGAATGGGATCACCATCCATTCAAACAACCTATGTTTGGTTTTAAATGCAGTCTTCCAAATGTCTTGTTTTTCAACTCTAACCTAGTGATATCCACTACGCAAATCTAGTTTTGTAAAATAGGCAACAATTTTCAACTGATATAATAATTCATCGATGCGAGGGAGAGGGTATTGATTCTTCACTATAATTTTGTTTAGTGCCTTGTAGTCTATGCACATTCTCCATGTGTCTTCTTTCTTTGACACTAGCACAATCAATGATCCGCACGGAGAAGAACTTGATCTGATGACCCCTTGATTTAGCAACTCCTGCACCTATTTCTTGATCTCATCCATATTGATAAAAGCCATCATGTACATGTCAATATTCGATAAAGGAGCATCCTATTGTAAATGGATCTCATGTTAGATTTCCTGTTTTGGGGAAAATCCTCTCATTTCCTGAAACAATCCATCATAGTCAAAAATAATTTCTAACAATTCTTTCTTATAATCAGGATCACAACCTTTGAAAGCATCAGTCAGCTTGGCCTCCTTCGCTCTCAACACCATGAGCAAGCACCCTTTACTGGAATTGACCAGTCACTTAATCTATCCTGCACTTACATGACTAGCACTAACTTTCGTATGATGTTAAGTTATGGTATGTTCTATGCTTATAACAATTTACTTCTTTTTCTTATTATATTCCACAGATTAGCAATCAAATCTACATAAATTAAAGCGCAGATAGAACATTAAACGATCGACAGAAAACAAGCCAAGACAAGAGACACAAGATGTGGGGGCTAGTCAGGGACAAACCCCACAATGTGGGGAAACCCTTTGATCAAATCTTCTTTTATATTCAATAATTCAGTAGAGAGAAATATTACAATAAATCTGATTCATATCAGCAATAGCAAACCCTAGATTAGCAGCATCAGCATTAGCGACTTCATTGTCAAACAAGGGCAGACAGTATCTCACAAACCGACCGTCTAATTGACTTCATTCCACAACCAAAAGTTGCGGCTTCCAGAGGAGGTTCAAATGAACCTATAGTTGATTTTAGATGAGGAGATATTCTAGGCCACGTAGGTCAATATTTACTTCTGCAGTTGCAGCTTCAGTTTCAGCAGTTTCTGACTTCAAACTATGGCAATCGATATCTTGCAAATTATTCATCAGATTGACTTCATTCCACCACCAAACGTTGTGGCTTTTAGAGGAGGTTCAGATGAACCTATAGCATAGTTCCAAAGAGGAGATCTTCTAGGCCAAGCAGGTCAATCTTTACTTCTGTAGTTGCAGCTTCAGTTTCAGCAGTTTCCAGCTTCAAACTAGGGCAGTCAATATCTTGCAAACCGTTCGTCGAATTGACTTAATTCCACCACCAAAAGTTGCATATTTCATAGGAGGTTCAGATGAACCTATAATGTAGTTCCAAAGAGGATATATTCTAGGCCACGCAGTTCAATCTTTGCTTCTGCAATTGCAGCTTCAGGTTCAACAGCTTCCGGCTTCACATGTGTGAGAGAGAGACCCATTTCTGCGTAGTAGATAAGAGACTCATTTCTGCGCAGTAGAGAGAGAGAGATATGATGAGAAGAGTGACTGCAAATGAGGAAAAATCCTCTTATATTTATACACAACGTTGGTGTTTGAATAGATGAAACTATTAGGCTTTTGAGCCTACATGAGTTTTAGGTCGGCTTGATAATAATTCCATAATCAAAATAAATTCATATCTCCATGAATAATTATTGGAATCGAATGATCTCTATATCAATCCTACACCTCTCGACGAGAGGAATCTAATAAAAATATTATCAGCCATGAATAAGATGACCCACATGAAGTTTTTCCCTAGTTTCCAATTTTAACACTCCCTCTCAACCAGGGATAACTTCATCTACAATCTGTCTATCGGTCGTTACTATTCATCCATCAAATGCACTGCCCTATACAGCCTGAACCTTGCCCTGCTCTGATCTATTCTTCCTATTATGCTTTGTCTTGTTCTGCCCTATATTGATCGGTACTGTTTTGCTCTGTTCTTCTCTGCTTTTCTCCGAATTATGAAGAAGAAGAAATGATCGAGGATGTATCATACTGACTCAAAGTCAGTCGTAGAGTATGTACCACTAGTCCTAGACCAGTCTCAACCAACCCAAATTTAGCATCATAGTGAGTAGAACTCCACTGGTCCTAAACCAGTATCATCCTCCACTTACTCAAAGTCAGTCTCAGAGTGCGTACCGCTAGTCCTAGACCAATCTCAACCGACCCGAAGTTAGCTTCATAGTAAGTACCACTCCTACCACTGGTCCCAGACTAGTATCATAGTCTCAGAGAGTGTACCACTGGTCCTAGACCAGTCTCAACCGACCCAAAGTCAGCGTCATAGTATGTACCACTCTCACTGGTCCCAGACCAGTACTGCACTAACACGAAGTTAGTCTCGGAGTATGTACCACTGGTCCCAGACCAGTCTCAACCGACCTGAAGTTAGCATCATAGTATGGTACAACTCCTACCACTGGTCCTAGACCAGTATCGCAGTCTCAGAGAGTGTACCACTAGTCCCATACCAGTCTCAACCAACCCGAAGTCAGCGTCATAGTATGTACCACTCTCACTGGTCCCAGACCAGTCTCAACTAACCTGAAGTCAGTGTCATAGTATGGTACAACTCCTACCACTAGTCCCAGACTAATATCATTGATCCTAGATCAATGGAGGTCATCCTAGCATAGGGAGTACGGTAGATAAACCGATGCGTCCATCGGTACTACTATGGTCCCTAACTTCATTTCCCTGCTCATTGATTAGATGAGAGGTACTTCCCATGAGTCCCAGACTGCATGGGTAGGATGCCTCGACAGGAGAACTATTCAATCCTGTCCTCACAGGAGAACACATCAATGCTGCTACAATCGCCATGGAGAACACATCAATCTAGGCCTCACAGGAGAACACATCAATCCTGCTACAATCGCCATGGAGAACACATCAATTCAGGCCTCACAAGAGAACACATCAATCCTGCTACACAGGAGAGCGAATCATCCTGTTCCACAAGAGAACGAATCATCTTGTCCCACAAGAGAGCGAGTCATCTTGTTCTAGTGCGCACCACCAGGGGAGGGTGAGTCACCTTGTGGTCGTATGTTGCTCCAGTAAGATGTTATGTACCTAGGGGGGGTAATATGGGGTACCAAGGGAGGTACCCAAGGTAATAATGTAATAATGGGATGGGCCATAGTAATAAATAAGGTGGTTAACCCATGTCATGTAAGGGACCATAAGTAGTTAATAATAATGTAAAGGGCCCATGGTATTAGTTGATGGTATGAGGAAACCATGGTAATGATGCATGGTATTGTATGTATGAGGCCTATATAGAGGCTAGAGACTCCACATGGAGAGATGAAGATGAAGTGAAGTATTATTGTATGAACAAGCATATGGCTTGTGGAGTGTTCTCCTTCCTTAAGGAGTGAATGTATGGTGTGGCCCTACCTTAAGGGTTTGATCATAAAAGTGAATCATTTCTATCTATATCCAGATCATATTATTTCTTGGGTTATGTTCTATTCTCATATATCTTTTGGATCAGATCTACAACAAGTGGTATCAGAGCTCTTTCTTGGGCAAACGGTGGGAGCATTTTTTTTTCATTTTTGTAGGGATTTTTTGGGTGGCGAATTTGCAGATCAGATCTGTACGTTTTGCTGTAAGATCTGCAAAATCTAATTGCAGATCTGTATTCCTTGTGAAAAAATAGCCGATTTAAAAAAAAAAAATCAGTTGAATCGGAGCCCGGATGAAGGAGATATCACTGATCTAAAAATCAGTGGGGTTGTAGACAATTTTCAGGACAGCGAATTTGCGGCGCAGATCTAGACATCTTGGTACAAGATCTGCAAAATCTAATTGCAGATCTGGATTCTTTGGAAAAAAATACCCAACTTCAAAAAAAAAATCAGTCGAATCGGAGTCCGGATGAGGGAGATATCGCTGATTTAAAATCAGCTCTTTTTTCAGAAATTTTGGGTGACGGCGGGAAAGTAGCAGCGCAGATCTGTAATTCCAGTTTCTGAATCAGGATTTCTATCACATGGGCAGATACAGAATGGTTGTTCCATTTCCAAAAACAGGTTATAATAGAGATTCTGAGCAATATTGACGAAACTGTGACATTTTCAAATTTTCGCCAAAACCCTTCATGGCTTCTAGCAAGGATTTATGTTTTACAGGGAAAGATAATGGTCCTACTATTGAAGAATTCATACAAAGAATAAAGGCTGAATATGGGACATGTTGGAAAACTATAGCACGGTTTAAGACTCAATTATCACTTGACTACGATCAGTTTATCAAACTTTCAGATGCAGAATTTGAAAAAGTCCTTTTAGACAAATGGTCTCGTGCTAGAAAAAAGGAGAATGAGCCACGTAAGGGGTTATCTTCTACTGGTGTCTCCTTATTGCAGGTGCATGGATTGATTCAGAAAGAGAAGATCATTGTTTCTATCAATCCTAGTTGTAAACATAATTTTATCAGTGTTAATTTGGCAAAAAATTTGCAAGTCCCAGCAAAACAAATTGAACATACACGGGTTGATAATGAGGATGTTCAAGTGTACAAGGATTTGAAGATTTTTATGGATAAATATGTGTTGCATGGTGATTTTTATGCTTCAGAAATGGATAATATGGATGTTGTTTTGGGATATCCTTGGATGAAATCCATGGGTACTATCAATATTAATGTGCAGAAGAAATTCCTCAAGCTATGGTATAAAAAGAAGAAAATTACATTACAGGATATTTCCATCCATAAACAGGTAGAGCACAGGGAGGCTGAAGCAGAAGATGTTCAAGGGACTGACATATCAGATGATGAGCCTTTGATGATCGACAATCAAACACAAACAGAGGCTGCAGAAGAAAAGGTTACAGGTGATGATACATCAAAGGAGGGCTCAGTGGTTGAAGTCATATTGAAAAAGAAGACACCACAACAGGCACCACAGCAGGGTGAAGTCAAGCAAAAGCCATCGTGGGTTAAAACTTCAACATATCATCACCCACATCACCCCGCAAGACAACCATCATGGAAACCAAGTAGTCACATGATGGATAGAAAGGAGAGACGATCCACCTACTACACATCAACACAGAAGAGCTGCCACGGTCAACTTCCATCTCAAGCGAGCGAGGCACCAGTGAGATCGAGGGTTCACCTTTCTCTTGGATGGCTAGATGCACGTGCATGGTATCAGTGGACTACTATTTTGAGTAGATCTTATTATTTATGTTCTTCCCATGTTTCGGGGACGAAACATGTTTAAGGGGGGTGGAATGTTATGTACCTAGGGGGGGTAATATGGGGTACCAAGGGAGGTACCCAAGGTAATAATGTAATAATGGGATGGGCCATAGTAATAAATAAGGTGGTTAACCCATGTCATGTAAGGGACCATAAATAGTTAATAATAATGTAAAGGGCCCATGGTATTAGTTGATGGTATGAGGAAACCATGGTAATGATGCATGGTATTGTATGTATGAGGCCTATATAGAGGCTAGAGACTCCACATGGAGAGATGAAGATGAAGTGAAGTATTATTGTATGAACAAGCATATGGCTTGTGGAGTGTTCTCCTTCCTTAAGGAGTGAATGTATGGTGTGGCCCTACCTTAAGGGTTTGATCAAAAAAGTGAATCATTTCTATCTATATCCAGATCATATTATTTCTTGGGTTATGTTCTATTCTCATATATCTTTTGGATCAGATCTACAACATAAGAACTGCAAGCCCTCAGAGTTCCCAGAGCTCAATGTATGCAGAATGCAGGACCCTTGTATAAGGGTTTCTTGATGACTCCAAGTCGTTTGGGAAAATCATAGATTAGATCTTTCCTCGAGGTTTTGACAAGGTGTATTGACCTATACATCATCTTAATGCGATGGAGCCTCCTTGCTCATCGTCTTACCATATCCCAAATGATGTCTATTTGCAGGAGCAATCGACGAATACGAGATTCCTCAATAATCGAATCCCACCTCTGGTTGTTCCAGAGAATCACAGTGGCATGTGTTCAAACATCTCACTAAAGAGCTTCCCCAACCAGGCAGCTTCATACGAGATCATACTCGTAGATATGTATATGGTCTCACTGGTGCTTATGGAAATCGACTTCTACTTCCTGCTCATACATTATATCGAAGCAGAATCCAAATAGAAACAACACTAAAAATTTCTCCAGTGATCCTCCACACTACCTGCCTAATCAGCATTCGAATAATCATGCAGTTTCATATTTTCGATAATGTATCTCAATCCATTAGTAATTGTGCCATGAAGATATCTTAGAAGATTCTTAGAATCAATGTAGTGAGGCTCAACCAAATATGAGCTCACAGTGCTAACTGCAAAGCATATGTTCGGATGGAGGTTCTCTAAGTACATCAACGCAAATGAGTCTTTGAAACTCAGAGGCATTTCCCAAATCTAGTCCGACATCACTACCATATAGCTTCTAAAAGCTAAGATCCTCGAGGTAGTCATAGGCTTGCAATCCATCATACCAAATCTTTCCAATATCTTTACCACATATTTTCCTTGAGATAGGAAAATTTCCCTTGGCTTCTACCATACTTCAAGTCCTTGGTCCTTCATTTCAAATTCAGAAGCCAACTCCCTCTTACATTTTTAAATGAGATGGTCTGCACCTGTTAGAAAGAGGTCATCCACATACAACACCAGTATGAGAGGATTTTCATCTTCAACCTTAAAGTAAAGGTTAGGATCGGCTTCACTCCTAGTGAATCCCAGCTTCATCAAGTAGCTATCGATCCTCTCATACAATGCTCAGGGTTCTTGCTTCAATCCATAGAGAGCCTTCTTCAACCTGCATACATGAGATTTCGGGTTGCTCCACGTAGACCTATTCTTTGATCTAGCCGTGTAAGAACATAGTCTTGACATCCATCTGATGTAGGTTCCATCCTTGTGAAGCGACAAGGGCTATGATCGAGCAAATGGTCGTATATCTGGCAACAGGTGCAAATATCACATCATAGTTTATACCTTCCTTCTGGGAGAAACCACGAGCAACAAAATGAGCCTTATACTTTTCCATACTTCCATCTGCTGCATGCTTTATCTTGTAAAGCCATTTGGAAGTAACAACTGTCTTGTCCTAGGGTCTGGGAACTACTTCCTAGACATCATTCTTCATGATAGAATCATATTCTTCGGTCATAGCATCCTTCCATACATGATGCTTGATGACATCTAAGAATGATGAAGGGTCGTTTTGTATGATTGTGCTCATGATGGTCAGGTATCCCTGATACCTATTAGGTTTCTTATTTTCAAAAAACGTTCCTCGAGGTGCAGCATGTCCTTCAGCATCATCAAGTAGCCCCCTAAGCCATGAAGGCCTCTTCCTAGAAGAGGAAGGCTCATGTGGAGGAGGATCAATCGGATCCATGGATTCTTCTACATCAGGCATTTATTCGTCATCCTTTTCTTTCAGTTCCCTGGTGTTGGCTTATTGAGAGCTCCTAAAAGTCGGAAGATTGTTCACCTTGCTGAGAGCCATATCTTCATCAAAGGTGACATCATGACTAATTACGGCTTCCCTTTGATCGGCTACATAGATTCTATAGCCTTTAGTATTTTCACCATAGCCCACGAAAATTCCCTTCTTTCCAGATGCACCCAATTTATTTCTTTTCTCTTTCGGCACATGAATATATACAGGGTTTCCAAAAATTCTAAAATGAGAAACATCAGGTTTCTTACTGGTGAACTTTTCTTCAAGAGTCTTGGAACCTAATGCTATACGGCAATTTTTGTAGTTTCAGCCCATAGAAACTTCGGAATTCTTTGACCATGTAGCATGGCCCAGGAAGCTTCCAAAATTGTGCAGTTCTTCCTTCCTGCCACACCATTTTGCTCAGGAGTATGTGGTGTAGTAGTCTCCCTCTTAATGCCAGCCTTAGATATGCCTAAGTGAACCAACAGTAATATATCAGAGGTCTTGCTTTGGCTTGAGGGGAATGGTCCCCTTTAGAGCTTTCCTTTGACACATCCTGGACATACACCTTCTTTCTCTACTTGGAATTCAGGCATCCCTATTACCATCTGTCTTACATCGAGTAGAGCTTTGTAATGAAGGTGGAAAACCTCTGATGCCAAAGTTCGGACTGAAGAGTTGTGTCACAAGACATGACACCTAGCGGACTTCCATCGACCTAATATAATGAATCAACACTGAACCCAAGAGTAAAGGCATCTTTAACATTATTTTTCCATATACATACCTTGCCATTGCTGAAGGTTACCTTGTAGCCTTTGTCTTCCATTGCCGAGATGGAAACTAAGTTCTTTTTAAGGTCAGGTGCATTTAATACATCCTGGAATTTCTAGCCTTCTTGAATGGTTGTCCTCTTCCTCGATCCCCAGCTCTCCTCTTACCTTTGTTGTTGAATTTTTCATTCCTTTGATTTTCCATCAGAGGGATTTTGATCATCATCCCGGTGTGATTCCTTTCTATCAGGGCACTCCCTTGCATAGTGACTTGCTTTATCACAGATGTAACATCATCCTTTGCTTCCACCCTTAGGTCCAACCTTTCCTTTTGATTTAGTCCCGGCATTATTTCTTTTCTTAGCATGAGAAGAAAAGGCAGCAGGAGGACCTTTAGGCATGGGCATTTCTTTCTCTTCTTTCCTTGTTTCTTCTTGAATGCATCTAGCCATTAATTCCTCGAAACCAGGAATTAAATTATAGTTCAGAAGAGTAGTCTTGAACACATACCATTCAGATGGTAATCCTCCAAGAGTCGTGAGTGCCATTTCCCAGTCTATCATATATTTCCTTGGAGGTGTCCAGTTCAGAGATGTAGGCCACAAAATGCTTATCGATAGAGTCCCGAATGATCTTCTATTTTGACTTCTTCGGTTTTCCATTTGTTCCATGCAGCAGCGGATGCATTTGATGGAGGCTCAACGATATTGCCTCTTACATGGTCCAGCACTCCTGGATCTTCTAGGGTTAGATCGATAGACATCTTCCATGCATGATAGTCATCTTTCTCACTGAGCTTGTCTACCGCAGGAAAGAGTTTTGAGGACCCCATAGTTCTTTGAGGATAGCATTGCTCTTGCTCTTGCTTGGGCTTTGTCTTCACCTCAACTCTGATACCATGTTAAGTTATGGTAAAGTTATGGTATGTTCTATGCTTATAACAGTTTACTTCTTTTTCTTATTATATTCCATAGATTAGCAATCACATGTACATAAAGTAAAGTGTAGATAGAACATTAAACGATTGACAAAAAACAAGCCAAGACAAGAGACACAAGATGTGGCCGCTAACCAGGGACAAACCCCACAATGTGTGGGGAAACCCTTTGATCAAATCTTCTTTTATCTTCAACAATTCATCAGAGAGAAATAGTACAATAAATCTGATTCATATTAGCAGTAGCAAACCCTAGATTAGCAGCATCAGCATTAACGTCTTCATTATCAAACTAGGGCAGACGATATCTCACAAACCGACTGTCGGATTGACTTCATTCCACCACCAAAAGTTGCAGCTTCTAGAGGAGGTTCAGATGAACCTACAGTGCAGTTTAGATGAGGAGATATTCTAGGTCACGCAGGTCAATATTTACTTCTGCAGTTGCAGCTTTAGTTTCAGCAGTTTCTGGCTTCAAACTAGGGCAGTCGATATCTTGCAAACCGTTCATCGGATTGACTTCATTCCACCACCAAAAGTTGCATCTTTTAGAGGAGGTTCAGATGAACCTAAAATATAGTTCCAAAGAGGAGATATTCTAGGCCACTCAGGTCAATATTTACTTTTGCAGTTGTAGCTTCAGTTTCAGCAGTTTCTGGCTTCAAACTAGGGTAGTTGATATCTTGCAAACAGTTCGTCAGATTGACTTCATTCCACCACCAAAAGTTGCGACTTTTAGAGGAGGTTCAGATGAACCTATAGTGTAGTTCCAAAGAAGATATCTTATAGGTGATGTAGTTCAATCTTTTATTTTGCAGTTGCAACTTCAGGTTCAACAGCTTCCGGCTTCACATGTGTGAGAGACAGACCCATTTCTGCGTAGTAGAGAAGAGACTCATTTCTACGCAGTAGAGAGAGAGAGAGATGTGATGAGAAGAGTGAGTGAAAATGACGAAAATTCCTCTTATATTTATACACAACGTTGGTGTTTAAATAGATGCGACTGTTGGGCTCCTGAGCCTACATGAGTTGTAGGTCGGCTTGATAATAATTCCATAATCAAAATAAATTCATATCTCCATGAATACTTATCGAAATCGGATGATCTTTATATCAATCCTACACCTCTCGACAAGAGGAATCTAAAAAAAAATATTATCAGCCATGAATAAGATGACCCACGTGAAGTTTTTCCCTAGTTGCCAATTTTAACATATGATGAGCTCTAACTATATATTCTACCCCGTTCTTTGTGAGGTGGTATTTAGTTTCGTGTCAAAATAACACTGCATTTTTGTCATATAGATATGGAATTCCCAAGATAATTCCACAAGTATCTAAAGGAACATCATCTAACTCTACCTCATCAACTAATTTGGAAGCAATAACAAATCTGGCCCTACCCTTCTAGGTTACTTGTAATTTTGTTTTATCGCTTACCCAACCAAGAGGGTATTCTTACAGATCCATTTGGGCACATCACTCCCAACATTCAGATAAGTACTATTAGGGCTCATCAAACCCTAATCCAATTGCTACATGTTGTAGAAAATTCATCACTTTGAAGGCCTCCTTCCCTGAAAGTTTTGGCCTGAAGCCCTCTAGAAATTCCCTTTTGAGGGACTAGCGCAGCCTTGGTCAGGGGTAGATTCGCTTTAGTGCAGGCAGGCCCATGTAAGGGTGCATTTCAGTTCACTGAGGCCCACTTTGACCTGTGTTGGGAGAGATTGAGCAAATTCTTCATAGGGTTATGGGAATATTCTAATCTTCTAGAGGATTCTAGAATATTCCCACACTTATCATCTCCATGAGCTCGAAATTGGATAGGGAATGAGTTAAGTAACCTACTATCCTCTCATCCCTTCCTCCATGGAAACTAACTTTAAGTTTGGAAGGCCATTTAATACCCTCATTTATGACCAAACCACCTCCATTTTCCTATAATTTGAGCACTCATATAAGTGATGAGGGGCTGTACTTTGAGAATTTGTAAGGAGATACTGTTGCTGTGAGGTTTGATATTGTAAGCAAGTTTTGTTATGCTGCCGGAGTGTTGTACTTTTAATGTGATGAAGGATGGAACTGAAGCTGGAATAGTGACATGGGATCAGACTTCTTGGTTGTAACTCTTCCTTCTACTTAATATAGTTGTTTACACCTTTTTTCCATATTCTTGTGCTTATGTATGATGATTATATGTGTAAATGCTTTCGATTCCATTTGCTTATAGTAGATAGATCTCTTGCTTTGATTGGTTTTTGTCCTCTATTTATGATTGCAGGTACTTATCGAGTAGATTCAGTTAGAGAAGGAGCAACTTGAGCTATTCAAAGGGGACAAAGGGAAGCGAAAGATAACAAGTAGGTCCCTTGTTTTATTTATATTCTATATAAAAAGGTTAAACTCTTTAAATATATTGTTCTAGGTGTAGCTACCCACCTAGGGAAATTGTGTTTATCCATAGATGAAAAATTCCACATAACAAATTGGTGACTCCGCTGGGGAACGATCATCATTCCGAGTAGTTTACCTTCATCCTAGTACACCCTAGTAGACTTTACTTTCTTCCATTGATCCTGTTTCAGCCTTTTTGAAGTGCTTTTTGGTAAAAATTGTGCTTGAAAGCCCCTAGAATGGCCTCTCTAGCACCAGCACAGGCTTGGTTAAGGGTAAATGCACTTCAATGTAGGTAGGCCCATGTAAGGGTGCATTTTAGTGCACTTAGGCCCAATTTGACCTGTGATGGGCGAGATTGAGCGAATTCTTCATAGGGTTCTAGGAATATTCTTATCTTCTGGAGCATTCTAGAAGATTCTCACACTTATCATCTCCTATGAGCGCAGGCTTGGTCAGGATATAGAGCACTACAGAGCACCCTTGGCTTGAGGACAGTGCTGTAAAACACACTATCTCCCATTTAGGGTTGTGTTGATCCGTTTTAGGTCAAAAATCCCACCTTTGACTTGATTTTTCCCAAATTTCCTTCTGTTTCTTCTCGTTGAAAGATCAATGATTGTTGTACTTCTAAAATCAATGTGTTTCCTCTCCTAGCCCTACTTTGGCCTTGATTGTTTAGTTTTTCTTAAATTATTTGTTTATCACTATCAATTCATTGTCACAGCTAGTTTATATTCGATTAATCTTTTCTCAAAATAAAGTGTCATAAAAGTCTTCATTTATTTCGAAAAGGAATTCTCGTAAAGTCTTCATTCTTGCAAAAAGATTGATTTATTGCATGTGCACTAGTTTCCTTTTGTTCATTTCAACATTAATGGAATTGAAAAGAAAAACATGCATTTTGCATTGAAAAATTTTGTGTGCTTGTAGGAATAGTTTAGGGAAATTGCATTAGGTGTTCTCTTTGCTCTTTGTCAAAGATATGATTTCTCTATCCCTTACTACCTACAATTTTCATTTTTAATTGAATGAAAGAATGTTTCTCATGTTAGTTGCATTCTAGGAATTACAAAAATACATCACACGGTGAACCTTGAAAGGAAAATTCTTAATAAGATCAATTTAAAAGTTATCTCAATTAACCTATTAGAGCATTGTAACTTAACGCAATACATTTAGAGGTTCTCGGCTAGAGACATGTTATGGTGTCGTAAAACATAGCAGTTGTCGCAAAATTGTCTGCGATACATTCTGAGTGTGATACCTCATTCCACATACATAAGTATATCATAGCTCATCCACGTACCTTCGGGTATATAGGGCGGTGTTACAGTATGTAAAGTATAAAGGAATGCTCTCACTGTGCGGTTTTGCATTAGACAACACTAACACGGATTGGGCCTCCACTTATTTTCGGGTATACATGGGAGGACTACATTAGGTTTCTATCCATCCTTAGGTAACCAAGTCAGCCTCCTTGTACACTGTGATACACTGAACACAACATTCGGGGAGATTTCCTACACATATGTTAAGTCCTTCGTTTACTAAGGTAGTATATTGTAGTTCACATTTGCTTGGTAATCCTTTTGCCTAGATTAGCCCTCTTTTGTTTTGTTATGTTATTTTGATTAAAATAAAATTAATTGATCACGAATAACATCCTCCACACTCACTCCTTACTTGATCTTAGGTTGAGACATATGGCAACAACTCCGGAGTCCACCGATTGAGGAATTCCTTTTGATGGGAACCCTGGTCCTTTTCCTCCTTTCGGAAATATTGGTGCTCCTTATATGGCTACATTTTCCCTTCTAGGATTTGCCATTGGCTTGCCAATATGGTTTTTTTCAACCTCCTTGGTTCAAAATTTCATGATTTCTCCACAATCGAGTACTCATCCAACTGGACAAAATCAACCTCCAATTGACCCTTTTCCTTCTTCCTTGGTTTTTTCTTCCTCCCCTTCTTCCTCTTCGCCTAGTGAAAGTATTGACACTAGTAACCAGGTGACTAAGAAGAATAAGACGGAAAAGAAGAAGAATAAGAAGAAATTTAGCTGGGGGACAACCAAGCAACCATTGCTTTGAATGCAACTTCTAATGAGAAATTGTCTGATAAGCCTCACAAAGTTCGATATCCATGCAAATTTTGTACGGGAGACCATATTCTTCGAAATTGTCCTGATATTCCTTAGATCTTAGAAGAATGGTATTCTCGTTCACATCATCTTGTGTCATCAACTTCCGGAGATCATGCTTGTGACACACCATCAACTAGTGGTATTAAAGTTCATGGAAAGAAGGGTAAAGTTAAGTTTCCCTGTAGGTTATGTGAAGGGAATCACCCCATTCACCTTTTTCCCTATCTAGATGAAGCCAAAAAAGTGTTGGATAATCGTCCTGCTTCTCCGCAACGACTTCCATCTGGTTACAGGAGGCTCTCCCTTAATCCTTCACTAGTTGATGAAGTTGTTAGGGTCCTATAATAATAGGATTCATAATTTTGAATTGACTATGGTTAGTATTGTAATATTCTACATACCTTTTCTTTCTGCAAATGTATTCCCAAATTAAAAAATTTAAAGAGGGTATGTCCTAAAAGAACAATCAAAGGACAAAAAGAAACAAGGATTAAAAAAGTGAAAAATATGAACCCCACAAAAAGAGATAAAAATAGATCATGAAATTGTGCAAATTCAAATTGAAATACTATTTTACTTTTCCTACAAATAATGATTATGTGTATTTTGTTTAAAATACCATAATCTATGATAAGTCAAACTGCTTAATCTGACTATTTCATGCTTTGAATTTTATGTTTATAGTTAGAGAATAAAATCTGACCAAATAGCTTAATCTTGGCAGATCATTAGATAGGTAGAGAAAATAAAAGGGGTTAATCAACTTAATCTCAGCCCTTGGAAGATATAAGGTTAGAAGTGGATAGTTTGTTTTATAAAAGAAAAGGAAACAAAAGGGTTTTCTAGCTTAAATGCACCCACCAAAATGAAGAAAAAATGTTAGGGTAAGTAATGGGTAAGTAGAAGAAAGGTTGTTGAAGTATAAAGTTGATTGGAAAAAAGCACATTTATCATGCTTAATCATATGTTTCAATGTGCATGAGCAATTAAGAAAGCAAAAACAGAGGTTTACAAGTTGATTTAATTGACTCCCCCTCATTCATTTCATCCCTATACTTACTAATTTCCCCATCCACAAGTATGTTCTAGTACTAAAAATCCTTCAAGTCATAAAGGCTCAAAGCATTTCTCTGACTTTTGGTGGGATCGGACCCTCAGCTTAATGAATTATGGACATCAAGTGTTAGAATTCCCTTCATAAAAGTCATTTCCCTTCATTACCCTAATAAAACCCCTTTTCCTAAGGTTAAACTCCATTTGCCTATGAAAAGTAAAAAAACCCATGTTAAATTCCATTTCACTCAAAATACCCACAAAAAGATTTTATCCTAAGTATAAGTGTATGTAAAGGAAAAGTGCAAATATTACATTATACTTAGTATTATTTTCATTCCGCTCATTTCAGTTCATATTAATTTCTAACTTAATAATATATCTCTTGATATACCCTTTTTCCTCGTATGTAAATAAATCTCCGTATATATTACCCCTACCCTTAGTTTAACTATAAACTATATCTTTACCCTATCCCCCCGACAAAACCCTCTTAATTCACCAATTCTTCTTAAAGTTAAGATAATCCTTCCATTAACCTCGTCCAATCATTTAATCCCATGTTTAACTCCAGAATAATCACAAACCACCATTAATTAAAGCCCTGCCCCCAACCCCTGCCAAAACCATTTCCCATTTCATCCGTGCTAATCTCTCACCCGATTATCGCCCAATTGTCGGCACCCAAATCTAACGATTCATAGCCATATCGGGTTCACCTGATATCCTACCTTTACCTGCCCGATAAAGTGATATTGCCCATACCCCCGTCTGCTACGTGCCAAGTGTTAAGGTAGATTAGGTGATCTTGCCAAAATACCGCCTCCTAAATAAAGCGGTGGGATGGTTTGGGAAACCACCTCCCTAACCAACCTGAAAAACTGCCCACTATTCATTTGTAATTCACCCATCAAAAAATCATCGTTGTTCAATAAAAAGGTTGAGAAGCCCTATTGGGCCTTTTTTGATCAATTTCTTTGTAAAACCTCTGCAAGCCATTGCGACACCTTCAAATGCTGAAATCACCAATTGACCTCAATTTCACTCCTGAAGAAGTTGCAGAGACCCCAATCAAGCTCTAAGTCCATACCAGAGCCCATTCAAACTTCTACAGTTGCCGAGAACACCAATTTGAAGTTATTTCACACGATTCCAAGTATTTTGAGAAAAAACCATAACAATACTCTCATTTGAAGATGTACAATAAAATTCAAAAGGTTATAGTGAAAGTCAAAAAAGCACAGTAAAAGGAAAAAGATAAATCAACCAGATGAAAAAGTATCAATAAAAAGTGTATCAGATTGAAAAATCAAAGTGAATAAAAGAATCCAGCAGGAAGACAAACAACATGGAACGCAGTTACAAAGCATACAGATAAAATAAATTCATGTCAAAGTGAAGATAGATAAAAAAATAGACAAATTAAGGTAAACAATAAAAGTAAACATGGAGGAAGTAAGGGTTAAACAGAGATGAATATACTTTCACCAACAACAATGAAGTTTATCCAAAGTAAAGGTAAAAATAGTTGAAAGAAAATTAAGGCTAAAAGATGAAATCAAAGCAAGAATGTTACATTTTCCAGAAATTTCTTGTTTAAGTCATAATTTTGTAGAAACTATTGTGGCCAATCCAAGATGGATTTTGAGAACCTGGAGGAGGTTTGTGTTCCTAAAAGGCCAACCCACAAAAACCTATCTCACTTTGTGCACAGGTATTACAAAATGGAGATAAATGCATATCTTCACAGCCTATTTTTCAAACTGTGCAAAGTCTTGTTTTTGACATCCTTTTGCAGAGAATATTGTGAACAACTGGAACTGAATATTTGGAAATGGAAAGAGGTTTATCTCGATAACATAATTATCTATAATAACCTATTTCACATTTTACATATATATCTTGGATTGAGATATAAAAATGTATCATCGGACCCTAAGTTTCTAGAATTTATGGGGCAGAATGAACAAAGGAAGGAGGTAGTTAGTGACTTGGAAACCTCGTCATCAATTAAGAGTTACTATAAAATTATAATTTCTCTCCTTTGTCACCATCAATCCATAAATATAGTGCCAAATAAATTCATTAGTTTTGAGTGTCCTTTATTTAAGTTCTATTAATGTAAAACAGTTTGAGATATTTGTAAAACCAATCTTGATATTTTTTTCAAGATATTTCATTTAGAATTTGTATAAATACTTCTTCATTTGAAGTATTTTGGGTGGATTCTATTAGAAATTTCTATAGGCTTTTTTATCAGAAGACCCAAAAGGTTATTGTATCATTTGTTGAGCCAGCAAGCTAGATTGATAAATAAAGATCAGATATTTCCAAGGATTCATGTGTTGAGCGAATTTTATACAAGTATTTTCATGTGTTATTGTTATTTTTCTCAAAGTTATTCATAATCTTTAATGTGTTTCTCAATTTAAATGTTATAACTGGAATAACACTTCAGAACTTGTTTAATTACACTCTGTCTTAACAATTATACATTTAAATGTTTTTTGTTGATATCTAAATTAAATAATTCTTAATTGCTCTTTGGTTTAGATTGATTTATTGAATATACAAGTTAAAGGATTCTTAATTTCCCTTTGATCTTGATTATCCATTCATTCCTCATTCATTATCTAGGTCTGAGAACCCTTAACTACTCTCTCACCTCGAGTGAAACCCTTTCACCCCTCTGTCTCAAAGATCTAAAAAACACTCTGCTATCTTGCCCTTGGAACATTCCCTTCAGTGAGTTAATCCAGTTTTTCTTCCTTACTGTTTGACTCCATAGCCCAATGGTGTAAAAGACATCATTTTATCCATCTATCTAAGCAAATCCCACCACCCAATCTCATATTCAAATCAAAAATGCCTTGAACAATCATAACTAGCCTAAAAGCATCTTAAATAAAACAAAGTTAAATTTTAAAGAGAGAGCCCTCTCTGAACATCAATAAGGCTAGGTCCTGATCTCTAAAAGCAATTTTTGGTTACCTTTGGTTTTTCTTTCTTTTTAATTCAAAAGAATTATTAGAGTGATAACATAATTAGTGACCATACTGGGGACGAATAACATTTTCTTCAGAAATATTTTACAGGTTCAGATCTGATCTATGATGGTGGACAGTGATCGGACACACAAAGGTTGAAATCATCCACCTGGCAACTCCAAATCAATTTCACAATCAAGACTCCACTGGAGGAATGAACCTAAAAGAACAATATGGGAAGATCAGGTTTCTAACTTGGATTGTTATCCAAGACATCATGTTTTTCTCATCAAGAAGGTTTTTCAATGCATATTGTATTTTAGAGAAGATATTAGATTAGTTTTTAATTATTTTCCTTTGAAAATTGTAAATAGAAAATCTACTTACACATTTGAGCAACATTCTTCTAAATCTTATGATGATCATTTTCCAATCAAGAAATCTCAAATAATCAAGAATGATCTTACAATCCCTGTACATATTCCTGTACCTTGGAAAGTTCCTGATAGGTATAAGCCACTCATCTTACCTCCTACACTCCATGTTTTCCCTAAAAATTATTACAAGTATCTCCCTAGGTTTGATGGAGAAGATGGTAAAATCACTACCCAAAAACATATTCAATGCTTTGAGAATTATTAGGACTTATTTAAGATTGATGAAGATGATGTTAGAATCAGACTTTTTTCTCTTTGTTTGCAAAGTAGAGTAAAGAGTTGGTTCAAGAATCTACCTATTGCAAGTATCTCAAATTTCCAATAGTTTGTCAAATTTTTCCTTGATAGATGGATAATCAAAGTCAATCTTTTTTTGATCATAGGAGAATATAATCAGTTAAAAAGACATCCATATGAAACAATACAACAATTTTATAACAGATTTAATCAAATCTATTATTCAATGCCATCAAATATAAGACCTCCTCCTCATTCAACTCTCTTGCATTATCCAAAAGCATTTGATCCAGAGATAGAATTTCAGCTAAGAGAAAGAAACCCCTCAACACTGGAATAGATGTAGAACATTGCAGTAGATGTAGAAGTTAATCTACAAATTAGAAGAGAAAAGTTGAAAGTAGGAGCGGAGAAGAACAACATTGCAAAGGTAAAACTCGACATTTTGGTAAGAAAAATAGAGGAAAAGATACAGAAAATAATCATGAAAGATAATTTTTTTGTTCAAAATCACCATCACAAATTTATTTCACAAAAAGAAGAGGTTGATAGCCATGAACAAATTCCTACAAATTCCAACTACCATAGATCAGAAGACAAATTTATAGAGCAATATGTGCAGAGACAATCTGTTGATCTAATGTGTATGTTTGATGACATTACTTATTTTAATGATTTGCCTAAATATGATCAATATGATGGTAATTATGTCCTTCAAATCCAAACTAACATTACAGAGAAATCAGAAACTAGTTTGGGAAATAAAGAAATTCAGTTTCAGTAGCTTGAAAACAGTGATCATCTTATTCATATCAGCTATGAAAGTGAGGAAGAAAGTGCAGAAAAATTGGAAATAAGTGAAGCTTCTTTGCCTCTTTGTTTTGCTTCATTTCACTTCATCAGAGAAAATTTTAAAGCAATAAAAAATAACAGCCTTTAGGTATTGATATTGACAAAAAACAAGACAATGAAAATCTTAATCAGGATTCTTTAGTTTCACAAGTGCAGTTATCAAATTCTATTGAGACGTCTTATTAGATGACACAGGAAAGTTATATACCACTATGTTTTGAATCATTTCAGTTTTTAAAGGAAATATGGTATAATATTTCCAAAGAAAAAGATGAAGAGCATGAAAAAATCCATGAAGTCCCATTAAAACCCATATGTAATAGGTTGCAGCAATCCTTCCATGTCTTTTATGATCCAATAGCTGATATGTTAGATGATGAATGCAATCAGAATTTTTCTCCATTAACTAACTATGAGATTCAAAATTAAGATGATAAAGGTTTCACCAGACAGACATTTCAATCAGTAGAAATATCATCACAAAGCTTATCTAAAAATCTGCATGGTGATAAAGATGAAAATGACATTTCACTTTCATGGCATGGAGACCATCTAGAACAATTGTACAATTGCTTAGATCAGTTAAACATTAGTGTATATATATTGGAAGATCCTTTTGTACAATTTCTAGAGTCAACAAAGGAAATCAAGTATTTCCTTATCTTCTCATTTTTTGACAAGGTTATAATTGGTTTTAGAATCTCAGTTTTGATCACAAACAAGCAAATGCAACAAAATACATCAAATTACATAATGCTTGAATGGTTGCATTGGCTGTTTTATTTTACCAAACCAGCAATTGAACAGTTGATTAGAGTAAGTAGGTAGGAATTCAGTTTATTTTAGTTTTCAGTTTTCAGCAAGTTATGAAATAATTCATTAGAAGTTGAAGCCCGAAAAGAAGGTCCTAAATATCTTGATGATCTATTAGTTTGGTTTGATAATTGCAGTACCTTCTTTCAGTTTCAAACCAGATTTTAGTTTGTAGAAAAGGGTGTATTTTCAGTTCAAGAGTTTCAGTCACAAAGATTATACAAAAAAGCATATACATGTTTGGGATTGGCCCAATGGATTAGGCTACTAGTTGACGGTGTTCTTGACATCTCACAAGGATATGCCATCCCCACGTGGAGCCATTGTTAGGGTCCTATAATAATAGGATTCATAATTTTGAATTGATTATTGTCAGTATTGTACATACCTTTTCTTTCTGCAAATGTATTCCCAAATTAAAAAATGTAAAGAGGGTATGTCCTAAACAAACAATCAAAGGAAAAAAAGAAAAAAGGATCAAAAAAGTGAAAAATATGAACCCACAAAAAGAGATAAAAATAGATCATGAAAGTGTGAAATTCAAATGCCACTACTACTTTACTTTTACTGCAAATAATGATTATGTGTAGCTTGTTTAAAATACCATAATCCATGATAAGTCAAATTTCTTAATCTTGACTATTTCATGCTTTGAATTTTATGTTTATAGTTAGAGAATAAAATTTGACCAAACAACTTAATCTTGGTAGATCATTAGATAGGTAGAGAAAATAAAAGGGGCTCATCAGCTTAATCTGAGCCCTTGGAAGATATAAGGTTAGAAGTAGATTGTTTTAT
The DNA here is from genome assembly GCA_031772625.1 of Pinus tabuliformis. NCBI lineage: Eukaryota > Viridiplantae > Streptophyta > Pinopsida > Pinales > Pinaceae > Pinus > Pinus tabuliformis. The sequence continues at coordinate 1,264,301,544 of CM062807.1, read as the reverse complement.
AAAAGAAAATGAAACAAAAGGGTTTTCTAGCTTAATTTCACCCACCAAAATGAAGAAAAAATGTTAGGGTAAGTAATGGATAAGCAGAAGAAAGTTTGTTGAAGTATAAAGTTGATTGGACAAAAGCACATTTATCATGCTTAATCATATGTTTCAATGTGCATGAGCAATTAAGAAAGCAAAAATAGAGGTTTACAAGTTGATTTAATTGACTCCCCCTCATTCATTTCATCCCTATACTTACTAATTTCCCCATCCACATGTATGTTCCAGTACTAAAAATCCTTCAAGCCATAAAGGCTTAGAGCATTTCTCTGACTTTTGATGGGACCGGACCCTCGGCTTAATGACTTATGAACTTCAAGTGTTAGAATTCCCTTCATCACCCTAATAAAACCCCTTTTCCTAAGGTCAAACTCCATTTTCCTATGAAAATTTAAAAAACCCATGTTAAATTCCATTTCACTCAAATTACCCACAAAAAGATTTTATCCCAAGTATAAGTGTATGTAAAGGAAAAGCGCAAATATTACATTATACTTAGTATTATTTTCATTTCTCTTAATAATATAGATCTCGATATACCCCTTTTCCTCATATATAAATAAATCCCTATTTATATTACCCCTACCCTTATTTTAACTATAAACTATATTTTTGCCCTATCCCCCCAACAAAACCCTCTTAACTCACCAATTCTCCATAAAGTTAAGATAGTCCCTCCATTAGCCCCGTCCAATCATTTAATCTTGTGTTTAACTCTAGAATAATCACAAACCACCATTAATTAAAGCCTTGGGACCCCCCAAAACCTTTGCCCATTTCATCCATGCTAATCTATCACCCGACTGTCGTCCGATCGTCAACATCTGAATCTAACGATTCACAGTCATATCGGGTTCACCTGATATCCGAAATTTACTCACCCGATAAAGTGGTATTTTCTGGACCCCCATCTGCTACGTGTCAAGTGTTAAGGTAGATTGGGTGACCTCGCCAAAATATCACCTTCTCAATAAAGCGGTGCGATGGATTGGGAAACCACCTCCTCACCCAACCTAAAAAACTGCCCACTATGCATTTGTAATTTGCCCACCAAAAAATGACTATTGTTCAATAAAAAGGCTAAGAAGCCCTATTTGGCCCTTTTCGATCAATTTCTTTGTAAAACCTCTACAAGCCACTATGACACCTTCAAACGTTGAAATCGCCAATTGACCTCAATTTCACTCCTTAAGAAGTTGTAGAGACCCCAATCAAGCTCTAAGTTCATACCAAAGACCATTCAAACTTCTAAAGTAGTCACGAACACCAATTTGAAGTTATTTCACCCAAATTCCAAGTATTTTGAGAAAAAATCAGAACGGCCCTCTCATTTGAAGTTGTATAGTAAAAGCCAAAAGGTTACAGTGAAAGTCAAAAAGCACAGTAAAAGGAAAAAGATAAATTAGTCAGATGAAAGAGTATCAATAAAAGTGTATAAGATTGAAAAATCAAAGTGAATAAAAGCAACCAACAAGAAGACAAACAACATGGAAGACAGTTACAAAGCATACAGATAAAATAAATTCATGTCAAAGTGAAGATAGATGAAAAAACAAAGCAATTAAGGTAAATAGTAAAAGTAAACATGGAGGCAATAAGGGTTAAACAAAGATGAAGACACTTTCACTGGAAACAATGAATTTTATCAAAAGTAAAGGTAAAAACAGTTAAAAGAAAATTAAGGTTAAAATATGAAATCAGAACAGGAATGGTACGTTTTCCAAAAATTTCCTGTTTAAGTCATAATTTTGCAGAACCTATTGTGGCCAATCCAAGATTCATTTAGAAACTGGAGGAGGTTTTTGTTCCTAAAAGGCCAATCTACAAAACCTATCTCAGTTTTTAACAGGTATTCCAAAAAGGGAGATAAATGCATATCTTCACAACCCTTTTTTCGAACTGCGCAAAGTCATGTTTTTTTACATATTTTTGTAAAGAATATTGTGAATATATGGAGCTGCATTTTTGGAAACTGAAAGAGGTTAATCTCAATAACGTACTTATCTACAATAACCTCTTTCACTTTTTACATATATATCTCGGATTGAGATATAAAAAGGTATCACTGGACCCTAATGTTGCAGAATTTCTGGGGCAGAATGCACAAAGGAAGGAGGTAGTTAGTGACTTGGAAGCCTCATCATCAATTAAGAGTTGCTATAAAAATTGAATTTCTCTTCTTTGTCACCATAGATTCATTAGTTTTCAGTGTCCTTTATTTAAGTTCTCTTAATGTAAAATAGTTTGAGATATTTGTAAAACTAATCTTGATATTTTTTCAAGATATTTCAGTTTAGAATTTGTATAAATACTTCTTCATTTGAAGTATTTTGGGTGGATTCCATTAGACATTTCTATATACTTTTTTATCAGAAGACCCAGAAGGTTATTGTATCATTTGCTGAGACAACACGCTGGATTGATAAATAAAGATCAGATATTTCTAAGGATTCATGTGTTGAGAAAATTTGACACAAGTATTTTCATGTGTTATTGTTATTTTTCTCAAAGTTATTCATAGTATTTAATGGGTTTCTCAATCTAAATGTTATAACTAGAATAATACTTCCAAACTTGTTTAATGACACTCTGTCTTAACAGTTATACATTTAAATGTTTTCTGTTGATATCTAAATTAAAGAATTCTTAATTGCTCTTTGGTTTAGATTGATTTCTTGAATATCTAGGCTAAAGGATTCTTAATTGCCCTTTGATCTTGATTATCCTTTCATTCCTCATTCATTATCCATGTCTGAGAACCCTTAACTTCTCTCACACCTCGAGTGAAACCTTTTCACCCCTCTGTCTCAAAGATCTGAAAAACACTTTGTTATCTTGCCCTTGGAACATTCCCTTTAGTGAGTTAATCCAGTTTTTGCTTCCTTATTGTTTGACTCCATAGCCCAATGGTATAAAACACATCTTTTTATCCATCTGTCTAAGAAGATCCCACCACCCAATCTCAGATACAAACCAAAAACTCCTTGAACAATCATAACTAGCCTAAAAGCATCTTAACTAAAACAAAGTTAAAATTTTAAAGGGAGAGCCCTCTCTGAGCATCAAGAAGGCTAGGTCTTGATCTCCAAAACTAGTTTGTGGTTACCTTTGGTTTTTCTTTATTTTTATTTCAAAAGAATTATCAAAGTGATAACATAAGTGACTGACCCAAATCAACCGTCGGTCAAACCAACTCTCTCTGAATGTGAATCCCATGAGTCTATACTTGACCAATCACAGGTCGAGGAAACAATTGACCTGACTTCACCTTCAGTTAATCATACCTTTCCCGAAGAGATTGAATATGATACCACTGAGGTTCTTTTCATTTCTTCATATTCCAATGAGCTTGGGGACAATCCTCCTATTCCATCAAGACAAGAGAAAAATCCTCCCTCTCTCGTAAGTCAAGGGTTTAATTCTCACGTTTCTAAGGTACCCATCCAAGTATTCTGGTCACTTCCTTTGATTGGAATCGACTGGCAGGATTTCATCTTCCTTCTTATGTGCCTTTCTAGATCATAGTACAGGTTTGTAATATGATTGTACCTGGCACTATTATATATGAAGGTGCATTAGTGAGCATCCTTTCCTCCACTGCTTGGAAAGCACTCGCTTTTCCACCGCTTATGCTTGTTACCCAGAATCTGTTGGCTTTTAATAAAGGAGCCAGTCAACCATTAGGGATCCTTCCTCAATTGCCTATTACTTTGGGAGGAAATTTTTTTATCTCAATGTGATGGTAGTCCCAGGACCATAGATTACAATTTAATTCTTGGGCGCGACTATGTTTATGACATGGGAGCTATTATTTCAACACTCTTTCGAGTGATGTGTTTTCCGCATGAAGGCAGAATTATCATCATTGACCAACTTTCATTTCGCAGTCAAAATATGGCTTCCAGTCAACCATCTTCCTTAAATGGTCCTTTTGTCACAATGGCATCTTCCTCGCCACGGGTCAATGATGTGGCAACCTGTTCCATGCCTACATCAACTGACAATCAATTCTGTGAAGTTGTACATTATGTACTGGGGGCATTGGAACCAGATGTCGGATTCCTTGTTACGATTCCCTTCCAGAGCATTATTCTCCCATCTAATTAGAACCTCTTGGAAGTCATGACCTCTTATGGGTCGTGAACAAAGAATATGAACATAATTCCTTGTCTTGTGTCAACCTCGTTAAAAAGTGAAACAAGGAATATGAGCATAGTTCCTTGTCTTGTGTCAAGCTCATTAAAAAATGAAACAAGGAATATGAGGATAGTTCTTTTACTGTATCAACCTTATTAAAAATGAAATAGGTCCATGGGGATAGTGCTTGGTCTTGTGTCAACCTCGTTAAAAAAAGAAACGAAGGCTATGAGCATAGTTCCTTGTCCTGTGTTAAGCTCGTTAAAAAATGAAACAAGGAATGTGACCATAGTTCCTTGTCTTGTGTCAAGCTCATTAAAAAATGAAACAAGAAATATGAGCATAGTTCCTTGTCTTGTGTCAATCTCGTTAAAAAATGAAACAAGGAATATGAGGATAGTTCTTTTACTGTGTCAACCTCTTTAAAAAAATGAAACAGGCCCCAGAGCATAGTTCCTTCTCTTATGTCAAGATCGTTAAAAAGTGAAACAAGGAATATGAGAAAAGTTCCTTGCCTTATGTCAAGCTCATTAAAAAATGAAACAATGTCCTCTAAAGAAAAGTTCCAAGTCGATTCTTTGAGTAGATCTTGTAAAATCCCAGCCGAGTCTTTCACTTGATCTCGTAAATGAACCTTCATTCCATCCACCAGATAGCCATGAGTAGTCTACTTAGGTGAATGTAATGAAGCTTGGGGAACATGTACCTAGAATCGAGTCATCATGTTGGGGGCATGTAAACCAATCTCAAGCATAGATTTTTCTTGTTTCAAGATTGTGTAAAAATGAAACTGAATCAAAGCATAGTTTTTTGTTTCCAGCTTGTGTAATAATGAAACTGAATCCAAGCATAGTTTTTCGTTTCCAGCTTTTGTAAAAATGAAACTGAATCCAAGCATAGCTCCCTATGGTTCAAGCTTGTGTAAAAATGAACCCATCTCCATTTTAACCCTTGTGATTTCCATTCTATCAGCCTCTTCTATCAGATGAGCCTTGGCTTTTCTCCTTCCATCATCACTATCTGCTTGGCTAATCATATACTTTTACTTGTTTGTTTTACCCTTTTTGAGTAACAGTTGCATTGGGTGGTCTTATTAGCCATCCTCTTCACTTAGATCAACATGTTGTGAGAAGTTCCAACATCACCAGAACTAGTTGTTATCCTAGACACCACTCATTCCTCTAAGTGGAGTCCTCTTTAAGCTCTTTTCAAACTCTCGAAATATGAAAATATTGTTGAGCATTTGTCTTTTTCAGCTCATAAACAGATTGGAAACGACATCTACTCAGTATAAGTTTAACCCTTTTCCAGGCTGAGATAGATTATTTATGAAAAAGGAATATGTTGATCGAACATGGTCAATAGGTTCTCTCTCATATTATTTTATGCTTTTTCAGACTTGAGAGACAAATCTATGAAAAAGAACTTATGGAGTTTTCTTTTTTTCCCTTTTCAAACTCTCTAAACATGAAAAGGATTGAGTTCTCATTGTCATTAAACTCATTAAAACATCAAATAGTGACAAACTTATCCATCATGAAAAGACTGAGTTTCACCTTCACTAGACTTGTTAAAACATCACATAGTGATGGTTTCACCCAAATGGTGGAATTATACTACAAGCACATTTTATCCTCTTCTTGATAAAAATAAAGAGGTATTGGTCAGCAATGACTAGGGAAAATGGGAAAATGTGTAAACCACTTTATGGCAGCAGGTCACTCTTTAACATGACACTTTCACTTCATCTCTGTGACTACTTGGGTTTGGTTATCTGCTTGATGGTTATCATACCTTGGTCTATCATACCATCCATTACTTTGGTTTTGGGTCAATGTTTCCAATTCATTTAGTGTCATTGACATGTTCAAGAGAAGTCACTCAATTAAAATTCATCCTTTGCAATACTCATAAACCTTCATTTTCTTGACCGCCATTCCTAAACCTTGTGTCACCAGTCACATTCCATCTCCAAAAATAATTACACTCATTTCGTGTCATTGATGTGGGATACATCATTGCCCTCCTACAACGAGTCGCTTCTTGTCGACATCAGCACATTATCCAAGAAGTTGACTTAGAAACACCCTTCCAGTACCTTGAGGCTTGCATACATCAATGGAAGTTTCTCTCTTTCGGTGACAAGTTGACATCACTGACCTTCGACCGAAAGACTTTGTATGGTGTTCAACATCAAAACATCCATTCACACCATGCAGAATGTACTACAGTTCCTTGAGGATCATTATCATTATCAGTGATTTCTCTCACGTCTGTTAACAACTTACATAATTGGCTGGTAATCAGATGGTGTCTTCCCATGTTCGACTCCATATCACATATTCACATGGTTCGACTCGTACTTGAGCGAATGATTAACGAGATAGAAGACCCCAAATCTAGTTTCATCCATCTGGGTTGTGATTTTAGGAGAGTACTAAATCATTTGTACGATGGCTTTAGATTGATGGTCATCTCATCATCTATATCTGTAGACGAATATCTATGTGCGTGTAATGAAAATTTTATATGTTGAGCATGGGTATGCCTTCCCTCAGTGATTCGTGAAAAATCCAAAATATCATGATATTATGTATTGTAATTGGTGTAGGTCACCATCCACTTCGGAAACTCCTCATCACATCGTAAAACATATCACTCGACAGTATCATTTTTTACTTCATGCTTTAGGGGACAATTGTTACATATCCATTTGGGCACATCACTACCAACATTTAGATCAGTACTATTACGGCTCATCAAACCCTAATCCAATTGCTACATGCCCTAGACAAGTCATCACTTTGAATGCCTCCTTCCCTGAAAGTTTCTTGGCCTGAAGCCCTTCAGAAATGCCTCCTTGAGGGACCAGCACAACCTTGGTCAGGGTTAATTTCGCTTCAGTGTAGGCAGGCCTATGTAAGGGTGCATTTCAATGCACTTAGGCTGAATTTGACTTGCGCTGGGCGAGATTGAGCAAATTATTCATAGGGGTCTGGGAATATTTTGATCTTCTGGAGGATTCTAGAATATTTCCACACTTATCATCTCCTATGAGCTCGAAATTGTATAGGAGAATGAGTTAAGTAACCTCCTATCCTCTCATCCCTTCCTCCATGGAAACTAACTCTAAGTTTTGAAGGCCATTCAATACCCTCATTTATGACCAAACCACCTCCACTTTCCTATAAATTGAGCACTCATCTAAGTGATCAAGGGCTTGACTTTGAGAATTTGTAAGGAGATACTATTGGTGTGAGGCTTGAGATTGTAAACAAGTATTGTTATGCTACCGGTGTGTTGTGATTTTGATGTGATGAAGGATGGAACTCAGGCTGGATGAGTGACCTGGGATCGGACTTCTTGGTTGTAACTCTTCCTTCTACTTAATAAAGCTATTTACACCTTTTTTCCATATTCTTGTCTTTATGTATGATGATTATATGTGTAAATGCTTTCGATTCCATTTTATTATAGTAGATAGATCTCTTGCTTTGATTAGTTTTTGTCCTCTGTTTATGATTGCAGGTACTTATCGAGCGGATTTAGTTCGAGAAGGAGCTACAAGAGCTATTCAAAGGGGACAAAGGGAAGTGAAAGGTAACAAGTAGGTCCCTTGTCTTATTTATCTTCTATAGAAAAAGGTTAAACTCTTTAAATCTGTTGTCCTTGGTGTAGCTACCCACCTGGGGAAATTGTGTTTATCCGTAGATGCAAAATTCCACATAACAGGTATGGATTCAATTGAGGCTTAGTTTCGAGGCCTAACTTTTTCACTAAGGAATCTGAGATTAAATTTTCTTGGGAACCTGAATCGAAAAGAGTTTTGACCTTTGTGTGTTTTATAATAACTGTAATGTGGAATAATTCAATTCTCTTTCACTCATTACTTACAGTTTCATTCAAATAACTACTACTTGCAATTGAATAAGAATTATTACTAACATAAAGAGTACCTCTTGCGCCCACGGTTGATCAATGTCTCGTCGCCAAAATCTGATCCAAAGTCCTATTGCATTGTTGCCACTGTCTTCTACTCTTCCTTTCCATTGAATCTCTTTGGTCTCAGCTCGAATGTAGCTTCCAACAGTCCTACTCGTCATGACCTTCTCTCTTGCAATGAGTGCAATATGTCCTTACCTTTATTTTAGAATTTTCCATGCTGAGGCTTGAACAGTGTTTTCATGGCTTCATCATCTTTGTCATTCATGCCTCGGATTTCAAGATGAATGGCCGTTACATTGGCCACATTAATCGTAGTAGGATCGAACAATTATAGTGAGTGCCTTATGTAACTATGTAGCGTACTAACATACCTAGTTACAGTCTTGGGAAAATCAAATAAGATGCCCAAATTTAATGCTTGTTTCTAAAATTCTCCAGTGAAGCTTTGCACATTTTGGCCTTTCCCATGCCTTAGATATTGCCATTCCATTAGTGCCTTTTGTTTATAACCCAAAGGATAAAATTGGTCTTTCAATGCATAAATAAAAATGGACCAAGAGGAAAGAAGGTTACATGACTTGTTGTTGCCCTTCTACAACTTGCTCTCCCACCAAACAAGAGAAGTGACACTCATCCAAAGAGATGCTAACTGGACCTTTGCCTCATCTTCTTCGATCTGTTGAATCCAGTAGTAGACCTTTATCTATCTTATCCAATTATTAAATTTTTCTGCACTACACTCTCCATTGTAAATGGGTAGGTCAAACTTTACATCTAGCTTGAAGAATGGTTTCTTAGATGTATGTTTGGAATCACGATTAGAGTGATGAGAATTATCAATTGAATAAGGAGAGGGAGGAGGCTCTTCTCCACCACCTTAATGATTTGCTAATCCGTCATCATCAACATATTTCTTCTCGTGCCCAAGTGCCTTTTCATACTCTGAAAATAACTTGTCCACTTTCTCTGCCATATTGTAGAATACCTTGCAAAAATTTTGTTCCTCTTCCCAATGAGCTTCTTCTTTTGCCATGTTTCTTCTTCATTGTGCATGCCCTGCTTCAGGATCAAAGGACTCAATATTTCCTTCGCCTTTTCACAACTTGTTCTGGGTTAGCATATACTCATGCAAGTCGCATCAATAAAGACCTGCCCTGATACCAAATTTGACCCAATATCTTTTACTTATGAATGCATCAAAATTACATGAAACAGATCTTATTAACCATGGAACTTAAAATCACATAAAATAATGCAGAAATAACATGATAGCAAGAAAAAGCATGACACAAATATTTTATTACGGAGATCATCCAATTTGGACTACGTCTCCGGGCCTTGCTCAATAGTAGGGAGGCCTTCTTTCATTAAGTGGCACAAAAAGAGATAAAGTACAAGCAACATTAAATTACAACCATTATACCTCCAAGTTGGAAGATGGACGAAGAATGGAGAGCCCAACTTCATAAACAGGCAGTACCACCGACATCCAGCGAAAAATCATGTAAAAACGTATATCTGAACACCTAATTCGGATAATCGAGCTTTCTACACCCTCTCAGAACCTACCTTCTACTCAAGGCGAGGTTCCAACCCTTGTTGCTGGGTCAGGTTACTGTTGCGTACAATGTTCTGAACTATCCACTAGTCTCCTCCTTTTTCCTATGTGGACCATCCATAAATATAACTTGATCGAATGACTCTTAAATTTTAGGCAGTTCCAAACAAATGACAAATTTTAGTAGGTAATCATTTCCAATAGATTCTCGGTGGCTTTATCAGTGTTGATAACCCATTGGTGCAGAGATCGCAAATCACAATCACGTTTCAATCAGTGGACAGATCCAAGCCTTTACAACAAGTTCCTTACGATGACAACATACCTATTAGGCTATTAAACATAATACATAATATATCAGGTCCAGAAGCCTCATCGCAAATTGCAATCACAGGAATGGAGGGTTGATACTCTATGTGAATGCTTCCCTTTGCGAACTACAATTGCGATATCACAAATCACAATCTGACTCTACGATTTTGATATATCTCATCACAACTTTTCTTGCCTAGGGCCATTTTGAAGCCGTTGATTCATCTCTGATCTGCGATTGCAATATCATAATCGCAACCAAGTAGTGCTGGGGGGGCCGATTCCTTAACACGCAGATCTCTACCTTTTGCAATCAACAAAATGTAGGACCAATGGCATCCTGCCACTTGGTGCTTCCCCATTCGCTAAAAAGTTATGCCACATCATCTTCTCCTGCCACCTGTCCAAGTCAAACCTAACTTTGACTTGCTCTAACTTCTTCATATGAGCTTGGATTCGAGTTTCATTCACACCATTGGAATCAGAATGACGTGCACTTCGATCTGATGCTAATTTTATAGACTTTCTTCCACTTTGAGTTTTGAGCCTTCCTACCATGCCACTGGTACCTTTTTAGAGATCCACCTGTATTAGCTCCAGTGGTAGGATGTGTGCATTGCCACATCCCAACCAAGCATCAATTCCTAGTCGAACCATCTCACCATTTCCAACTCGCCATGCCAATCCTTGCTTAATGACATTTATGGAGAGTGTGATAGCTTTCCAAATGATGGAGGATCCAGTTATGCCTTGGATCAGCCTACAAATCCAATCCATTATTGATAGAGGGTGTATATATTTATAATAAACCACCTCCTTCCATAAACTATCAGATGTAATAATCTTCCACCCCATCTTCACTACAAGCGCCTTTGCAAATAAGTTCATATCCTTAATACCCCATCCTCCCCATTTTTTTGGTTTTCCAATTCTTTCCCATTTAACCCAAGCAAAATTCCTCCCAACATTTTTCCCTCTCCATAAGAATCTACAACAAATTTGTTGTATTCTGTTGATGATGCCTTTTGGTATCCAGGCAAGCACCATCCAATATACTTGGATGGCCTCCAAAACAAATTTTATAAGAGTTAGTCTGCCCACTCTGGAAATCCATCTCTGCTGCCATATGTTGATGCGCCCTTCGATTTTTGCAATAAGCCATGTCCAGTCCGCTATGCGATAATCGTTTGGCTTGAGCCTGAAGCCAAGGTACTTGAGTCATGCCTCCATTTCTTGCCTAACGAATTGAAAATGATGAAGTGCATGTCTTTTCTCATTTTGTAAACAGGACACCAGCATAATGGTGGATTTGTTGTAGTTGGGCTCCATACTTGTAGCTTTACAAAACATGGATAGAATATTCTTGAAGCAAGTGGTATCATGGATAGAACCATATAAAAAAATAAGTACATCATCTACAAATAATAGATGCGATAGATAGGAGACATTTTTCATCTTGACACCACCTAATGACCCTTCAGTGTGAGCTTTTGATATTAGTCTACTTAAACCTTCCATGATCAGGAGGAATAATAGGGGTGATAAAGGACACCCCTGTCTCAGTCCACGTTCAGCATGGAAAAAATTGGATGCAACCCCGTTAATGAGTATGCTATATGATTCAAATGTGAAACAACACATAATCCATTTAATGAATGAGTGAGGAAAGCCAATATGGGTCAGAATAAGCTGAAGGTAAGTCTAACTAGCTCTGTCAAAATATTTTGATAGGTGAATCTTGGGTATGATACTTTTATAATTCTTGAGTTTAATAGAGTGGATCCCTTCTTTTAAAGCCCCAATGGCTTCATGAATCTGCCAGTGATTGAGAAATGAAAATGGTTCCTTGGAAATCGTCTTGGATAAAATAGGCATGATACGAATTGCAATAATTTTTTATATAATTTTGTATATGCAATTACATAAGGATAGAAGATGATAATCATAAAATGATTGAGGGTTATCAACTTTGGGTATGAGAACAATAAAATTCGAATTTAACCCCTTGTGCATCTTCCCCAAAAGTTTGCATTCCTCAATTGCAATTGGGAGTTCAACACCAATATGCTCAAAGAAGTTAAGGTAGAATTCCATAGGCCATCCATCTAGTCCCGAGATTTTATCTCTTTTAAACCACTTCATAACTACTTCAATCTCCCCCAAAATAATCAACTTGTTTAGTGTCTCTATATCCTCCGCCTCTACAAATATAGGAAATGTCCCTACTATACATAGTACCTCTGCAATGGTAGCTTCTCTAGGTGCCCTGAAAATTTGGGAGAAATGTCTAATACCTATGTCGGAAAGCCATTTGAAAGTATTGGATTCCCTTCCAGTGTGGTCTCTTATAGTCCAAATTGTATTTCTGAGTTTCCGGCCCCTAGCACGTTGTTGAAATAATTTCAAATTTTCATCCCCATCCTTTAGCCATATCACTCTACCCTTCAATCTCCTTGTCTCCTCTTGTTATATCAGGAGGCGAATATTTTATGTTTCCAACCTTATCATGTGTTCCTTACTTTCCATAAATGAATAACTAGTAATACTAGAGGCCTCCATCTCCAATATGTCAGATTCAATTTTCAGAATAGTAGCCTCATCCCTTTTCTTTTTATCTTTAGCCCAAGTTATAGTCCTGAGTTTAATTCGAGCTAAATTGCTGGAAATCACCACAACTGGTGTGGAGTTGTTGTCTTGTCCAAAATGAATCTAGGATTCCATAACTATTTTGTGAAATTCTTCTTCTACAAGCCACGTCGAGTTAAATTTGAAAGGGGAATTTGGCTTGTAATTGGAATTCATAATTTCCAAATAAATCAGGGAGTGGTCAGATATACCCCCCGATCCCACCCATTGTCTAATTCTGTCTAGCTTCTCCACCAGAGGTGCTTTAATAATAAAACGATCCAATCTTCTAGCTAGTGCATCCTCGCCTGTTCTCCTATTCCGCCAAGTCGGTAGAATCTTGGCCGAGTCAATGTTCATGAGGTTATTATAGTCCAACAGGTGTTCAAAGTATTCCATCAAGGGGTTAGTATGTGCCCTATTACCCCATGATTTGGTAGGACCCAAGGATAATTTCAAGTCTCCTCCTCTGATGATATTTTCATTATTCATAAAAGAGACATCAAATTATCCCAAAAACCCTCCCTATTATGACAGGGTCCATATATATTTATGAATCTAAGTGATACATCAATTTCAGTGGTTGTTATGTTAGCCCCCAATAATCCTTCACCACCCAAATATTGTTGATCTTGATAGTCTTGTTATTGAAACCCATGGCCCATCCCTTAGATCTCCCTCTCACATCCAGAGTATGGAAAATCAAGCCTGAGAGAATGTTTGACAGAATAGTGTTGATAGTGCCCCCTTCTCCTAATGTCTCTTATAGCAGTAAAACGTCGATCCTAACTGAGCCTAATAGTCTTCTGAGTCTAGTTTCTTGTTTAGGCTAGCCAAACCCCTGCAATTAAAAGAAAAGCACTTCATGGGGTAACCCTATCAGGGTTTTGTTGTGCTCTAAGAACCCGGTCTATTGAAATCTGAATATCAGTAACCAATTCGATACCCGCCCTTTGGATAGCTTTAGAAATATTGGATTATCTGCCCTTGGGCAATTTCTTAGTTCTAGTGGGGGGGGGGGGGGGTCCTCTCCTAGTCCGAAAGTGAGGGGTATGGGGTGGGCTTCAGATCTAAGGTTGTATCTATGAGAGCTATTGCTAGAATAATCCTCCCTATCAGGAAGAATTGAGAGAGAATCCACAGTAATGGTAGGTGCAGTAACCATATTAGTGGGGGCAACCAATGCAATAAGACAATTAATGGGACTCAATTTACATGCATCTAAACCCAAACCTGAAGTTGCTAAAGATAACATAGCAATGCCAATATTCATAAAATTATGAGAAGAGGGAGGAGGGGAATTAAGAGTACCCGATATAATTTCATGTCCCTTTGAGTGTGCTCGAGTGACCTGAGCATCAGGAGTCCAGGTGCCGGCATGATGAAGATCCTCCACAGCCACCCTTCATCGTCTTTGGGGTTCCGCTACTATGTTCTGCTGAGAGATCGAATCAAAATCCATTTGAGTGTGAGTAATAGTAGTAACAAGTCTTCGCAAGGGCTTGATATGCAAATTTGTAATCAATGGAAAATCCTTATACAAGTGCCCCACCTCATGACACCTTCTCGGACGGAATGGGATCCCATCATAATCGAGGATCTACCTTCTTATTGTCTCCTGGAATTGTAGTTTATAACTTTCAACTAATCCCTCTCTAGTATCCCGGTGTACTGAAGTCTTGGCAATGGCTAAATTGTCGGTTTCCATATATGGTCTATCGTGATCAAGATAGATTCCTAAGTCATCCCCAATGCACCTGAAGACATCTTTCGACCAAAATTGTAGCGACAATCTGGGGAGTCTAACCCATATTGGACCCGCCCCCAATTTCTCTTTCTCTGGGTCGAATAGTGGCGACCACCTCTTAAGGAGAACCAGAGTCATCTCGATATGCCAATATTTGGACAAGACCCAATTGGCTTGGTCTAGTTGCGCAAAAATAAGTGCAAACCAACCTCTCGTCATGGTAAGAACAACCAACAGCTGGTCTAGCAAGTGACCCCAGATTTCCACTGTCCATCGCTTCAACTGAGCAGGGGTATAATTCTAGCCTCTAACCCTGCCGACAATCACAATGCTCTTAGTGAGGGTTGCTTGTGCCATACTAATTCCTTCTCCAAATACCAACAAATGCTCCTGCTCACGCACCTTGGTACATTTTGATTTTTTCTTTCCCCCTGACCTCTAAGAGTGGTCTACCAGATTTTGATCATTCTCCGCAGGCTGATACTCGTCTGAGTTCGAAGCTCTGGTGTCCTCATTACCTTGTTCCTGACGAGGAATTCCAACAAAACACCCTGATGTGTGCGCTGCGAGAGGAGGTCTCGAGCCTTGGGGGTTGGATCCTGTTAAGCCTTGTATGTTATGCCCTGAGTTGAAAAACCATATGTGTCAGCCCCATAATCACTTGTGGCCCCACCCACCACGAACAATGCACCCTGTACATTTGTCTCTTGTCCTTGTTGCTCGAGTTCCCAATATTGTAGCTCTGATGGTGATGGAATATGCAGAATCGGGTGAGCTTGGTCCTCCTGTAGTTGTAGAAATTCTGCATTCACAGTTGAGCTTGGGTGAGTAAACCCTAGGGCATTTAAGGAACCCTCCACACCAACCAGCTCTGAAATATAAGCGTCAACATGGACTTCTGGTTCATGGAGTGGCTCCAGTGAAACCCCAGTTGGTTGTTGATGTGGCTCCTCCACCCATATTTGGGAAGCCTCCATTGTATCTAAGGAATAATCAACAAGTTCCTCGTCCATGCAAAAACAACATTCTCACTCTCACCATTTCACTATCCCTATGCTCTGCTGTGCACAACACCCTCCGACAGACACTGGCCCAACTGTTCCACCGGCTACCTCCACCATTTGATCCCCTTGTTTGTTGACCCGACTATTCCGCATAACCAAGTGAGGTTCCAAAACTCTGCGGTTAGATAAACCTGAAGCTTCGTGCCTTGTCTTCCTGCGACATTATCGTTCCCCTCACCCTTCTTCCACTCTCAAGTTCAGGGGAATCCCCATTTTCGCACTGGTTCTATGCTAGGGTTGCGGTTGACAATATCTTCTTTCAATAACTCTTACTTATATTCATCCCTCTAACCTCTAATCTAGTTTCATCATTATTTTAACTTAAATGCTTTTAATATCATCAAATCCCTAATTAATATTACAACATTATATATATATATATATATATATATATATATATATATATATATATATATTCGTTTTAAATATCTATTTATCAAATAAATAATATCAAATTTTTATAATGTTTAATTTTTAAAATAATTTATATCATATATTAATTTTTTTATATCCAAAAATTGGGAAAAAAACGAGTCATGTCTTAATTCAGAAATTATTTGTATTTATGGTTTGCAAACTATTTTGGCCCAGTTATAAGTATATCTGACATGTAAGTGGTTCACTCATGTATTAATTCCGTTTAAATATATATATATACCCACTCGCAAGATTTACCCCTTCTGAATTTGAAGATATAATCTCTTAATAAAAATAAGAAACATTAACCATTAAACCCAACCCACCTATCTATGTAATTATTTATTTTTATTTAATTTCTTAACATTCGTGAGAACATCTTAATCACCTCGTTACTCTCGTCCAATAATACAACCACATACAATGTATTTGTAAATATCCAATATTATTAAATCCAATACCCCTTTCTAGAGTAAAGGTCCATAACAAGGTGCAAGCACTTAATATTTTTATGTGGTAATGAAGTAATAAGAATCATTTTTTCAAGAATGTCCAGATAGAAAAGGCGGGATTGAGATATATTTACACTTCTTGGATTTATTAATTTTTTAAATAATTAACTTCAAAAATCTAAAAGATGTATTTTTGAACTTTAATATGAAAAGTAGGTTGTATAAATAATAATCTTTTAAATTTACTATCATTTCAAAATATCCATCATATGGACTTGATGAAGCTATTGACTTTCAAATAATTCTATCCCAGCTGTTTTTCATATTCTCCATCATGTGATATTTGGCAGGGACCTTTCACCAACCCGTCTGGATAGCAGAATATTATATTATTGTCTGGAAGGTAGTCCACATGGTGGGCAAATTGTATAGACCACAGATTCTTTTTAGCGTGCAGTCTCTGCTTAGGCAGCTGGCTGTACTTGGATTGTTGAGTCCCTTTGAACCATACCTACATGTACAGAGCTTCAACAACTATATGGCATAAAAAAAAGGAAGCTAGTCTGATGTGGAAAAACCTCACCGTATAGCCTTTGTTGCTTCATTGCTTATACATTTTGACTGTACCTTGTTTCACCAAATTTATACCACTACACACGCAAGTTTAAGTCCACAAATACTCCAAAAGCTGTATATATATATATATATACAAACAAGTAACTTTAGGGTCATCAATACGCCATGACAATATATATATATGATTACTTCTTTTGGTGCTTTGCTTGAGCGATAGTTTTATCCTTGGGAATTTTGGTGATTACTTCTGTCTCTGGGGACTTTTGTGATTTGTTAATATGAAGCTGATGGGCATATTGAACATCTTCTGTATTTCCCCATCTTCTACTACACTCTGTTTTTCTGTGGGAAGACGATACCTTCAAAGACCAGACTCTCAGATCTCGGAGCAGACACAGCTTCTACAGGGGCAGTCTACAAGTGCAGTTGTAGAGGTTCGAACTTCTGACCTGCTGAAAGCTAGGAATGTCCAACCCACTGAAACTGAAGAACAGGTCATAACATTAAGGCAAAACCCAGAGGTGAGAATCATGTGGTTTCAATGTTCATTTATGCCCACTTTGGTATTAATCGTATGTTTTCATAGGCCTGCTTATTAATTCTGTGAAATCATAGAATATATCATACACACACTTTTGTGAAGTCAGAGTATGCAATCATTGTATATATGCTCTTTATGATTTTTGCATATATTATCTTCTTTTATGCTGTGCAGGTGGTGGTGTTGAGAGTCTCATTGCACTGCGCTGGCTGTGCCAGGAAAGTCAGTAAACACATATCAAAAATGGAAGGTGACACTTTTTCAGCCTGCTTGCTTAATATTGTATGTTATCTGTCAATAGATACCCCAACATCATATATGTAAGCAATTTTTGTGACTGAATACACAAACTCTGGTGTCCAACTGTGTCAGGTGTGACAGCATTTGCTATAGATCTGGAGAATAAGAAGGTCACAGTGATGGGTAACATATCACCCATTGGAGTTTTGGAAAGTGTCTGCAAAGTAAAAAATGCTGAGTTCTGGCCTCAGGAGAAGTTAAGCTAAAAGGCTGCAACAACATTTTTGTAATCTAACAGTCTGTATAACTAAGATTTAGTCCTTTAGCCTTCCAGCTTTTTAGAAGTTGCAGATATAGATTCACTGTTTGTGTTGCTGCAGGCTTTTACAAATAGCCTGATCTTGCTGTCTGTCAATCTGCATACTTATTTTTTGGTCCATTGTACGAACATTGATATCAATTTAAAATCAATGTTACATAATTATTGATAGAATGTATGATATTACCTGTCAGTATGAAAATTATTGCAGTTTACAACATCAGACACAGAATTCATTGCAAAAATGTAGCTCTTTTGTTATCTATGGATATCATTGCCATACATGTCAAACTCAGAGCTGCATTTTAATTTTATTTTTGCCTCCCATTGTGTCAGACATAGTAAATTTTACCAACTCACATGGTACCTAAAATTCAAAAAATCTAAGGTAATCATTCCCTTTACTCCCAATGACAGTAAAGTAAAAAACAAAAAAAATGTGCACCGTCCATCCTTACATCCTCTATTCAGCTTTCATCCATTTACCAGAAAAAGTAAAAGTAGACTGTCAATACTTTTACATTACATGCAGTGTTGGATTGTGAATTGGCCTCCTAGAATGTCTATAAAGGTGTGCATGAATTGAACCTGCTTTATTTTCATATTCCTGAATGGGACCCAAATAAAGTTGAAAAACAAA
Source organism: Pinus tabuliformis (assembly GCA_031772625.1). Classification (NCBI taxonomy): domain Eukaryota; kingdom Viridiplantae; phylum Streptophyta; class Pinopsida; order Pinales; family Pinaceae; genus Pinus; species Pinus tabuliformis. Next base: position 1,264,282,926 of record CM062807.1, on the reverse strand, counting down.
GTGGGGTTGGAGGACTTGGTGGCTAAAGTAAAATATCTGATTCCTGAAATGATAAGAAGAGTATCATTCAATATCCTCCGCACTGAGGAAAAAGAGAAGCAATATTCGAATTTTGATGAATTCAAAGAAAAGTAAAGCATGTTCTCTCATGACCCACTTTTTCAAAAATTCATAACCATTAAGATATTGGTTTGAGTAAAAGTTAAAACCATGTCCTACATCAGACAAACGATATTGGGAAAAAAATATTCAGGACAAAATGTGTTGTACAGAATGTGAAAAAAGGGAATATTTTGGTAAACACAAAATTATAAATGGTTGATTACTCACCATAGGAATTCCAATGCAGAATGGTATCTCATACAGTTACAATAGAACTACTGTGAAAGAGGTACGTTTTCTGTCTGTAAAGGCATAACACAAGTCTGTGTGAGGGACCTCTTATTACTAATACATCTTTTAGAGCGAACTACCGTGCAAGGGCTGTGGATTTATATTAATTTTTTTGTTTGACTTCAAAGAAGGAGAATTGTACTAGGAAATGTCTAAATCCTTCAACCAATTGAAGATCACCCCAGTTCTAATAATCTGTTTGTTAAGTTTAAAAACTAGTTATGGGAAGACTCTTTATACAACTTTGATAATGAAAATTTAATTAAATAATCAAAAAGTCATTTTAATATATATAGAGTGTTCATTAATTAATAAATTATATTATATTAAGATTAAGACTTTCTTAATATTAATAAATTATATTAAGATTAGCAGCTTCTTAATATTAGGGTACTGTATGGTGCACTTATTATCAGGATAGCTAATGAAATCTTAATATGAATATAAGACAACTTTATTTACAAATTTCAATATATATAGATAGGTTTCTTTTATCAAGTAAGAGTAGGACCTTCTATTAAGCTAGCCAATAATACATAATTTACATGAAGCTGCACCTATTCTCTATGAGTTCAACAGACAGCAGGGCAAGCAAAAACCGAACCATGCACCCAAAACCATGAGAAGCCTAAACATGAAAAACCGGGGAGATACAGCCAAACAATTAGGGCAAAAAGCAAGCAATAGACCATCTAGTGGTACTGACGTGCACCAAATGAAACCTTGAACTCCTTAGAAGACGAGTCCACAGAACTGAGGCCCATAGAAAGCCACAAATGACCCGCTGAGGGTCCACAAGAAACCCCACAACAAACCACACTTAAAACTTTCTTACGGACTCAATGAAAACTTTAGGCATAACACTAAACTTTTTCGGGTCTGAAAACCAAACCAACTTACTCGAACACATACCCACCGTTGATCACCTAACTTAGGTCCAATGGTCTTCGTGAATATCGGGTGGACAAGAAGCGCAAGGGTTAACCACCCAGTGAGGGCGATTTTCTCTCACCTCTCATTGCAACGTGTCGCACGAAGAGTGGAATCAAGGGCCAACCTCAAAAATCCAGAAACCACTCGAATCCCGCTTGATATACCACTTGTGGTTTTGAATCATTCGTCTCATGGAAAAGCCTGCACGCTCTTTCGCCAAGCAATAACTGTCAATCCTGTCCAGCAAGCCTTGAGCCTTCCTCCCAGAGTCTCTATCAAACACCATCTAAGCAATATGAAAATGGATGACCAAACCTGTGGTACTTCCTGAGTCAGTGTTTTCACCATCCAACCAAAAGAAGTTAGAGCTTTGGAATGCAGCCAAAACCAAAAATGTCAGACAGTTTAGGATTCTCCATCCTCCCGCCTGTCTCCTGAATCCCTTCGATCCATCCTGTTAATCCATAGTTCCATATTTTTGCTCGCCTGACAGAGACAGTCCTCCCACAGTTTACTTGTGGGTAACAAATCCCAAGCATATTGCGAACCCCTGTCCCTATTGGTGACTCCTTCGTTCACTGAATGATCCGCTTACATGTTAGCGTTCCTTTTCACATGGACAAATCTGACAGTTTTTAGGGTTAGCAGGTGTTAATAGATACGGTGAAAGACCTGCAAAAGCTTCCAATGCTTCGACACTTTATCTGGAGAAGTTCCATTACATATTTTCTTGGCTACTCTAATGATCAATTCCGAATCTGCTTCAATTATAACATTATGTGAATTTGAATCCACCAGGATTTCCAAGCATTGCTCTAATGCCATAAGCTCAGCCATGTTATTAGTGGCCTTCCCCAAGTGGCCATGGAAGATTTTATTTATTTGCCCCTGATCATCTCTTATGGCACCCCCAAAGCCAGTTAATCCTGGGTTGCCCTTAGATGCTCCATCTATATTAACCTTTAAGAAACCATAAGGAGGAGGCTTCCAAATGTTAACATCTGTATTTATTTGGCTCACTCCCTTAATTATTCCCTGAGGAATTATGGACTGGAGACCCAAATGAAGTATAATTCTCTCCTCTTGGGGCAGAGGAGGATCCTTAGGAAGTGTCCTCAACAAGCTTCTTACTATGTCTTTGAGTTGCCTTAGAATTTGATCAATTATGTGTTGGGGCTTGCTTGTTTTGTTTTTGAAGATCTGACTGTTGCACTCTTTCCAAACATTCCAAATGACAAAGCCTAGAACCAGAATCCAGGCTTTATTAATAATATCATTCCTTGAGAAGTTCTTCCTCCAATTCTTCAAAGTGTTGGATATGTTGAGACTATCCCTATCAGTTTGTCTAAAGATTGAGGCCACCTAGTCCCACACCTTGGATGTGAAAGGACAGAGGTTGAGAAGGTGTTCCATCGTCTCCTCATGTGAGCCACAGAGGTAACATTTGGAAGGACCAATGAAGCCTTTCTTTAGGAGATTCTCCCAAGTTAAGATCTTCCTTTGATGCACTAGCCAGATGAATAACTTTATTTTCATCCAGTGGGGGCTTTGCCATAGTTTCTTCCAGACTTGATCAGGATTCAAATAGTTAAATCCTGTAACTTCTTGTTTAGCCTCTTTGAGGTTAAAGTTACCTTCGGTGTTCTTTCCCCATCTTAATTGGTCAGGTGAGGAGGAAACCAGAATCCTTCTATGCTCTAGATCCTGGGTGAGAGCGTCTGCCTGGGCCTTCAGAGGACTCTCATCACTGTGTCCTAGATCCTTCCAATTCCTCCATTTTCCATTATTCCTTCCCTGGTCCCAGAAGTCTTTTACCAAAAATAGACCTTTGCTATCTGTGTCACTCTTGAGAGCTCCTGTTGCTAGCTGTCCTCCCAAAATTGAGCAAGGTCCCCTACTCAGATTTCCTAGAAACAATGTTGCTGAACAATACTTTTATTTTCCTAAGCAAGGTTCCAAATATGGGAGCCCCTGATTTTCCTTGACATTCTGATGTGATCCTTTTCTTGCCAATATGTGGCATATTTTTGTTTCCAAAGCTTAGCCCAGGGAGTAGTCGACTCCTTGATCCATCTCCACCAAAGCTTAGCTCTCGAAACTCTACTGAGGGTCTCAGGATCATGAAGCCCCAAGCCACCATGGATTTTTGGCTTGCAAAGCTTGTCCCAGGCTACTGAGGCCCACTTCTTTTTTTCTTCCCCTATGCCCCACAGAAAGTCCCTTTGTATGCTCCGTATCTGCTGCTTAATGCCTTGAGGAGCAAGAAGAACTGAGAACATGAAAATGGGAATGGCCTGCAAGACTGCATGTGTGAGTAGAAGGCGCCCTGCCAAATTTAGTGACCTGCATGTCCATTTTTTGACCTTGTCCTGAAGTTTATTTAATATTGGCTCCCACACTTTCTTGCTTAGAGTTTTGTTAGTAAGAAGAATGCCAAGATATTTGGAAGGTAGTTGTTCCCTTTGAAACCCAAGAATTATAGTAATGTATCTTTGAATAGCAATATTAGTGTTAAAGAAAAATACTTTGGACTTGTTGAGGCTTACCTATGTGCCTACTACCATGGCAAAGTCATTTAAGATGTTTTTGATTGCTCTGGCTTCCCTGACTGTGGGTATGCCCTGCAACATTGTATCATCCACAAATTTTTGATGAGTGTTAGTCGCTCCATCCGGGGTGAGATTGATACCTTGGATTCGTCCTTCAGCATTTTCCATTTTGATCGCTCTACCTAGCCCTTCCATCATGAGAACGAAGAGGAATAGTGAGAGAAAATCTCCATGTCTGAGTCCTTTGGAGGGTGTGAAGGTTCTCGATGGAGCTGTATTAAGCAGTATGGAAAAATTGGACGTGATGACTAGTGCCATAACCCATCTTATCCAATTTTGGTCAAAGCCATAGGCTTTTAGAATTGCTCTTATGTAAGACCAGCGTAGTTTGTCATAGGCTTTCACTAGGTCCAATTGAATGATCATACTGGCTTGTTTGTTGCTTTTGAGAGAGTGTAGCACCTCATGAGCTTGAATGATATTGTTGAGGATTTGTCTTCCTTCCGCATAGCTTGTTTGCTCCTCTGATATGAGAGAATGTAGAAGGGGCTTGATTCTATTGGCTATCACTTTGGAAATAATTTTATACACCACATTACATAAGGCTATGGGTAGAAAACCATCGGAGTCATGTCATTTTCCTGTTTTGGGATCAGAGCTATGGAGGAAGCATTAAGAGCCTTCAAAACCTTTTTGGATTTTCTTGAGTCTTCCACAACCTCGAGGATATCGTGTTTGACTCTTTCCCAGTAGGATTTGAAGAAGTCTACATTGATTCCATACAGGCCTGGTGCTTTTCCATTCTGCATTTCATTAATCACTTCACTGAACTCCTCTTCCGACACTAGCATATTAAGATTGTGGTTGTCCTCTCTAGTAACCAACTGAGGGATATACTTCGTGAAATGGTCAATGAACCTGGATCTATACTCCAGCGGCTCCTTTGCAATATTGAAGAAGTTTTGTACAAGGACCGATTCCATATCATTGTGAGAGACAAGCTCAATCCCTTGAGAATCTTTGATCTTTGTGATTCTGTTGTGTGCCCTGTGAGCCATAGTGGATTTATGAAAGAACTTTGTATTTCTTTCTCCCTCTCTAATCCATTGTATCCTTGATTTCTACCTCCAGAAAATTTCCTCTTGTAAGCATCGATCTTCTCATTCTTCCTACAAAGAGTCAGTTAGTTTTTTCCTCTCTTCAGTGAAGCCATCTGTGATGTTGATCTGATTGATCTCCTGGAGCTTCTGATCAGTTTCTCATTTGGCTTTAAAGATATCACCAAACTCCTTTTTGTTCGAAGATTTAAGTCTGGATTTGATATGTTTAATTTTTTGCTGGAGCATGAACATTTTAGTGCCTTGAATATTCAACTCCTCTCTTCACCATTTATCAATGTTACTAGTGAATTTAGGGTGTGAGAGCGAGGCATTTTCAAACCTAAAATGTCTATTTCTCGGTGTGCCCATAAAGGTGGTTTTTAGCTGTACAGGCCAGTGATCAAATCCTCCAAAGGGCAGAATAGAAGTTGTCATGGCAGGGCCTGTGAGAAGGAGGTCCTCTGAAATAATAAATCTATCAAGTTTGGAGGCAACTTGAGAAGCCCCTCCCCTCTTGTTGTTCCATGTGAAGGTTCCATTTATTGTTTCAGTGTCCACTAGTCCCATGTTCATAATGAAGTTCTGGAAGGCCATGGAGTCTCTGCCTAGCTGTCTAATACCTCCTTTTTTCTCTGAAAGAGATCTTATCATATTGAAATCTCCTCAAACAATCCAAGGCATATTGGGATGTCTTGCTCTTAGTTCCTACAAGGAGGTGAGAAGCTTGAGCTTTTCTGTTTGCTTTTGAGGTCCATAAACATTTGTAATCATGTATATCTCCTTATCACCTACAGGTTGACATACCAAGGAAAGATAGTTCCTGGATGCTTCAGCATCTAGGATTCCAAATTTCTATGGATCCCACAGCGTGAGAATCCCCCCCGCCGAGTTATTTTCCTTAACCTCTAGATACTCATACTTGATTAACCACTTATTATGAATTTCTCTTATCTTATCCATCGAACATTTTGTCTCCTGAATAAAAACCATATCTGGTTTTTCTTCTTTCATTCTGTTACTGAGATTTCTTTGTTTCCTTCTATTTCCTATGCCTCTAATATTCCAGGTTGTGAGCTTCATTAAGAAAGGTTAGTAAAGGAATAACTAGTGAGATCTTTCATCTTACTTGAGTTGATCAATAGTTTTCCATATTCGTTCAACAGCTCATTCTGTCTTTTTCTTCCTCTTTTCCTACCTGAATTCTTTGGAGATTGTGCCTGTGGATTCTCCATCATTTTTACCCCACTTGGTTCTCGGCTTTCATGATTCCTTTTGATTCCAACACCCTTCAATTGTGACCTCCATAGAAAGAGTTTTTGTACTCTGTCATAATCCTCTTTTGGCAGGGAGTCCACTCCTATGATCTTTCCTTGTTCTAGAAATTTCTCTAGATCTAGATTTTCCCTATCTAGAATCTCCTATAGTTCATGGTCCTCCGTTCCCACTTCACTTAGAGTCATCTCATGGTCCCTACTGATTTCCATACAGCTTGGTAGATCATCCTTTTGCTGGTTGTTTATTGTGATATCCTCCATGTCAGCTTCCTTATCCTGCTCCTTGGTTATGTTCTCCATGTCTTGGACTATATCCTTGTTCCCCTCTTCTTCCTCTAGGATCTTGAAACTGTTGTGTCTTGTATGTCTGTCCTCATTTATCTTCTTGTGTGGATGTTTACCCCCTTTCCCTTTGCCCCCAACCTTGGTGAAACCCTTATGATCTCTATCCACAGTAGTTTTCCTGTTGGGTCCTTCTAATACTAGTGATTACCCCATTACTATTGTAGTTATACCCCTTATTAATATTGTTGTGCCCCTATTGCCCCCATATTGTTATTACTATGCCCCATAGAATCCCTCTATTGTTATTTTTGTGGCTTTATATTATTATTGTTAGGTCGGCTGGATTATATTGTGACTCCTTAGACTCCTATATATAGAAAGGAGGTTTTGTCATTTGAATCATCCAAGAATTGTTCATTTATGTAATGTAAAGGAGGTTTCCCCCTCGAAGAGGCTGAATTCTAAGGCGTTGATCTATCTTTTCTATCTTTTTTTGAGCTGGTTTCATAACATTTGGTATCAGAGCTTTGGATTCTAGGGTTTCGCTGCTACAAACATGTCATCGTGGAATTTTCGCTATAACTTTTTTTTTCTGCGAAGCTTCAGAAGTTGAACAAAAAACCCATTTGAAAAGAAATTGTTCTGAACCTTGGGTCCTAATTTTAGAACTTTTCGCGCTATATTTGTGGAGATATGATCTGAGGAAGTTGGTCTTTTTGCAGACGCCTGAATTACATTCCAAACAGGTGACCTGGGGAAAATCGTCATAACTTTCTCTCTGGGGATTGGATTGAAATTTCGTAAGAAGGTACAGAAAGAGGACGGAATTAGTTTCTTTTATGCATTTTTCAGATCCAAAGGTCAAAACAGTGACTCGTGGCACATCGTACAAGTTCGCTCTACTGAACTAGTCTATAATCAAGTCACTGTGGGAGATTTCACATAACTCTTCCTTGGAGAATCCAATTCAGGTCAGACTTGTGGCATTGGAAAGAGGACATAGAAGGCTACTACAGATCGCAATTTTAGAACTAGAGAATCTAAATTTACAGAGATACATCAGATTCAATATCAGGCTTCTACAAAGTGAAAAAAAGTTGTGTAGTTTTTTTTTTTTAATTTTTGCGTAAGCTTGGTTTGAAGGAATTCAAAGGGCATAGTAAAGCATTATTATCGGTAACTGATACCCCAAGGAAAGAAAATGCAAACACCTAGTAAGGAACCTGAAAGCTCTAGCATGACTGATGAAGAAGATGAAGAAATGCTACATGATATATCAAAATTACAAGAACAAGTGCAACAAATGTCACACTCACAAAAGCTAACAGAAGCTAAGATAATTGGCGTGGAATCTAAGATAAAGGGCATGGAAGCTAATATGGATGATTCTAAGACAGATTTGAAGAGAGATATGACAGATTTGAAGATAGATTTGAAGACAAACATGGCAGATTTGAAGATAGATTTGACAAATTTTCTACAAGAAATACTTACTAATGGTGAAAAGGTTGTAAAGGAAACTCATGATGTGAACAAAAGAAATGTTAATCATGATTCCATAGACTCTAATGTTGGATCGAAGACCCACCATATTCCAAAAATCGATATGAGGAAGTTTGATGACAAGGATCCCGCCACATGGATATTACAGATGGAGCAATTATTCGATCTCAATAATGTGCAAAACACACAAAAGGTACATATGGCAACTTTATATTTGGAACCAAATCAGATTGTATGGTATCAATGGATTTGCTCTCGTAAACAATTTATCACTTGGACAATTTTTACAGAAGAATTGATAGCACATTATGAGGATACAAAAAGCAACACCTTTTTTAGCCAATTGATAAGTCTCAAACAAAAGGGTTCAATAATGGAGCACATTGAGGAATTCCAAAAATTGAACATAAGGGTAAAAGATATTCCAGAGGAGCATAGGATTGATGTGTTCATAGGGTCTTTAAAGGATAATATCCAACATGATGTTCGCCTTTGGGAACCTGATTCATTAGAGAAGGCATTCAGGTTAGCAAGAAAAATGGAAAGCAAAATTATGGCAACCAGGAAGTATACCACTCACAACTATAAAGACGAAAGTGTTGTTGCCCCTAGTCTTCCACAACCTATAAGGTTGACACCAAAACAATTGGAAGAAAAAAGAGCAAAAGGGCTTTGTTATGGTTGTGATAACAAATACACTAAAGGTCATAAGTGTGATGAGAAGAAATTATTCTACATAGATTGTGAAGAGGAAGAAGAAAAGGAGCAAGAAATGTCAAAAGAAGAGGATATACTCCAGGAACAAAGCCTAGATGAAGAACAAATAAATTCGACCATATCTTGTAATGAATTGGTGGGAATTACCACTCCTCAAACCATCAAGATAGAAGGACAAATCAAGAAGAAAAAGGTAATAGTGTTGATTGATTCAGCAAGCACCCACAATTTTATTCATTGTAAGGTAGCAAAAGAATTGAATTGCTTCCTATATCCAGCACCAGAGTGTAGTGATGATTGCAAATGGAGGAACAATAAATTGCTCTAGAAAGTGCCATAATATCAAGCTATCCATGGGAGAATATGTATTGACTAGCCCAATGCTTTCCATTCCAATGGGAGGTGCTGATGTTGTACTAGGAGTCCAATGGCTACAATCCTTGGGTACAATGCTTTTAATTTTCAAGAACTTTTCATCAAATTTTCTACAGAACGAAAGGAAGTTGAATTAAGGGGTATTGCAGGGAAACCAGGAAAGATAATCAACTCTAATGGTATGACAAAGCTTCTAAAAAAGGAGCAAAGAGGTGTAATTGCACAATTATATTCGCTAGATGTCTCCACATCGGAATCATCTATTTCTCCATATCTCCAAAAAGTCCTGGACAATCATTCCAAGGTATTTGAGACTCCTAAAGGTCTCCCACCTATGCGTGATCATGATCATGCTATTCATCTGATTCTAGGAAGTGTTCCTCCAAACATCAGGCCGTACAGATATCCCTATGTCCAAAAGAGTGAAATTGAACGTATGGTTGTAGAAATGCTAGAGGCTGGTATAATTCAACTGAGTCAAAGTTCTTTCTCTTCTCTAGTAGTATTGGTGCACAAGAAGGATGGATCATGGTGCATGTGTCTAGATTATAGGGAGCTCAACAAGCTCACTATTAAAGATAAGTTCCCCATTCCTGTCATTGATGAATTACTGGATGAATTGCATGGATCAATTTACTTCACCAAGTTGGATCTTCGTTCAGGATATCATCAAATCAAAATGAAGACTGAAGACATTCCGAAAACAACATTTAGAACTCATGAGGGTCATTATGAATTTTTGGTCATGCCTTTTGGCCTTACCAATGCACCTTCAACATTTCAAGGTTTGATGAATTCAATTTGCAAACCATTCCTTAGAAAATTTGTGTTAGTATTTTTTGATGATATACTGATCTACAGCAAGTCTTGGAAGGATCATGATGAACATGTTGACAGGGTGCTACAACTATTGGAGGAGAAACAATTATATGCAAAAAGATCCAAATGTTTCTTTGGAGTCCGGGAGGTGGAATATCTGGGTCAAATTGTATCTCATGAAGGAGTTAAGGTAGACCCTAGCAAAATTAAAGCCATTAAGGAATGGAAAATCCCCATATCCATAAAGCATCTGCGAGGATTTCTCGGGTTGACAGGGTATTATTGCAAGTTTGTCAAGAATTATGGGAGAATAGCAGCACCTCTAACAACAATATTGAAGAAAGATGCATTTTCATGGACTCCGGAAGCAACAAAGGCCTTTGAACATCTTAAAGAGGCAATGTGCCAAGCACCGGTCTTAGCTACACCGGACTTCACAAAAACATTTATTGTGGAATGTGATGCTTCAGGAAATGGAATTAGCGTTGTTCTAATGCAAGATGAAAGACCCATTGCTTTTGAAAGTCGTCTAATCAAGGGAAAGTTTTTAAGCAAAGCTACTTATGAGAAGGAAATGTTGGCAATACTCCATGCACTTAAGAAATGGTGACCCTACCTAAGGGGAAGACACTTCAAGGTAAAAATTGATCAAGATAGACTTAAATACTTTTTAGAATAAAGATTATCCTCTGAAGAGCAAAAAAAGTGGGTCACAAAGATGTTGGGTTATGACTTTGAAATCATCTACAAAAAAGGGAAGAAAAATGTGGTGGCAGATGCACTCTCAAGAAAGGATGAGGATGTGGAAGCATTGTTGTGCCATTTCTATTATCCAACCAGATTGGATAAACGAAGCAAGGGAGGAATGGAAGAATGACGAAGAAGTATGGGCACTTATTCGAAAGTTACAACAAGATTCCAGTACGTCTGATACATTTAGCTGGAAAAATGATTCGTTATGGTACAAAGATCGCTTATACCTCTGTAAGAATTCCCAGCTAAAACAAAAGATTCTTATGGAATTGCACACTTCTCCCTTAGGAGGGCACTCAGGATTTTTAAAAACTTACCACAGGGTTAAGAAGGAATTTTTTTGGGATGGCCTTAAATCAGATATTCAAAAGTTAGTGGTGGAATGTTTGGTTTGCCAACAAAATAAAGTTGAAACAATTAAGACACTAGGTCTATTACAACCTTTATCCATTCCAAGCCAACGTTGGGAGGAGGTTTCAATGGATTTTATCACAGGTTTACCCAAGTCTGAGGGAAAGAGTGTCATCATGGTGGTAGTTGACAGACTTACCAAGTATGCACACTTTTGTGCATTATCACATCCATTTAAAGCCAGTACAGTTTCTATTGCATTTATGGAAACAATTCAAAAGCTACATGGAAACCCAAAGATTATTGTAAGTGACAGAGATCCCATTTTCACGGGAAATTTTTGGACATAATTATTTTCTTGTCTTGGTACTCAGTTGGCTCATAGCTCATCTTATCATCCTCAATTTGATAGGCAAACTGAGATAGTAAACAAATGTTTGGAAGGATATCTTCGTTGCTTTGTATCTGATAAACAGACACAATGGGTCAAATGGTTTCCTCTGGCTGAATGGTGGTATAACACTTCCTTCCATACAGCAACAAAAATGACCCCATTTATGGCACTTTATGGGTATCAACCACCATCCATCACATCATATTTAAGAGAAAATTCTAAGGTTCAGGCAGTGGAACATCACATCGAACATCAAAAACAAGTCCTCCAACTCTTAAAGGATAACCTCGTGTTGGCACAGAATAGAATCAAACAACAAGCAAATCAACATTGTAGTGAAAGAAGTTTTAATGTAGGTGATTGGGTATTCCTATGGCTACAACCATATAAGCAAATGTCCCTCAAGCAAGCTAAGAAGGATAATAAATTATCACCAAAGTATTATGGTCCATACAAGGTGTTGCAAAAGATTGGTACTATGGCATACAAATTGGAGCTTCCTGCAGCTTCTCGATTGCACCTAGTTTTCCATGTTTCATGTTTAAAGAAGGTCATAGGCAACATGCTCTCAATTCAAACAATATTTCCAGAACTTGATGAGGAAGGAAAAATTATATTGGAACCGGAAGCAGTCACAGAAACGAGAACTCAACAACTGCGAAATCGATCAATTTCAGAGTATCTTATCAAGTGTAAGAACTTATCCGTTGAAGATTCCACATGGGAGGATGAGAACTTTATGCAGAAGTATTAAGAACTACTCAAGCATTGAGGACAATGCTTTTTTGAAGGAGAGGGGCATGTTGGGTCCCTATAATACTAGTGATTACCCCATTACTATTGTAGTTATACCCCTTATTAATATTGTTGCCCCCCTATTGCCCCCATATTGTTATTACTGTGCCCCATAGAATCCCTCTATTGTTATTTTTGTGGCTTTATATTATTATTGTTAGGTCGGTTGGATTATATTGTGACTCCTTAGACTCCTATATATAGAAAGGAGGTTTTTTCATTTGAATCGTCCAAGAATTGTTCATTTATGTAATGTAAAGGAGGTTTCCCCCTCGAAGAGGCTGAATTCTAAGGCGTTGATCTATCTTTTCTATCTTTTCTTCAGCTGGTTTCATAACATTTCCCATTACCTTCCATATTAATTGTTTGGAAGTCTCTGAATAGATGCCCATGTTCATGGCATTTGTGGCACGTAAATGGGATGTGCTCATAGTCCACAATCTGCACCCATTCTTCATCATACACTTCTAAAATTATCACTTCCAGAAGGGCTCCAGATAAGTCCATTTACACGCATATTCCAACGAGGGAGGTATATTTTCCTTTCAGAGTTTCCTCTAAGATCTTTAGAAGATGCCCTAGCTTGTTGCCTATTGTTTTCAAAGGTTCTGGTAGCCAATAATCCAGAGGAAGGGAGTATTGTCTGATCCAAACCGGTACTGATGTGAATGCTTCACGTTCTTGGACAAATTTCATCATCCATGGCTGCATGTAGAGTCCTACCACAGCATAGAAATATGGCTCCCCTTCAAACACTCTATCTTTGTCCTCTAGGCTTGTGAATACCATTGTGGAGAAGCCCTTCGGCTTCCAATGGCTCCTTATCGAGACGTGTAATGCCCTCTCCGTTGGCCATAACCCCATGAACTTGCATAAGATTGCATGTTCCGTCATATGATCCTTATGCGCTTGTATCATTGGTTCACTCAATATGACCTGGGGAATAATGCTTGACTTGGGTTTGCAGATCCCAGTTGTCCTTATGGAAGTTGGTTTTTCACTGCTGCCTCCATTCTCCTTTTCTTTACATGTTTTCTGTTGATTTCCTTCCTGATCCTGAAGTTTGTTTCTTCCAAATGTTCCCTTGCTTCTTGCCTCTGATACCTTCTCTAGAGGTTTTTGGAAATGCTTCCTTCCCGCATCCTTACTTTCCTCTATAACTACCTGATTTTAGGAGGGAGCAACACTTCCCCTTGCACGTCTCACCATGGTACCCTAAATCAAAACCCTAGCACCAACTTCAACCCTAGCTCAAGTTGCAGAGCGCACCCCCTTGTTGGCAATCCGATTACACCAGTATTATCCTAATGTTACTAATGGATTGTATATATATTTATATAGTTAATTTTAATTAATTTTATGATTAAATCTAATTTATTGATCAATTAAATTTTATATATTTTCAAAATAAATTATTTAATTAATTGATGTATAACTTATAAATAATAAGATTCATTTTATATAAAACATGAATTAGAAGTAATAATAAAAATTTTGAGGGGTGGGGTTATTTTTTACTTTCAAAGATCTTAGATGATCAAGTTTACATAGGGGGTCTAGGTTATTTCATTTTGTTATCAACAAGGCAGAGGCCTTTGTCATGTTTAAGCTCTTAAAAGAGTCAAGGGGGAAGCCATAGTCATTGGGGACTTAATTGTTCAAGCATTTAAATTAGTATGATTTACTTAGTTCTTTGCATGAATTTTTCACAAGATGAACCAACTTCTAAAAACACTTTCCATATTGATCTCTCTTTTAATTCAATAGGTACTTGAATGTTGTAGCTAATAAAATGGTTAACAAAGGATCTCTAGATCAAAAAATGAAGTCATGGTTTTGGAAAAACTCCAGTTCTAATAATTTGGTTGTTAATTTTAAAAAATATTTATGTGAAGACTTTTTCTACAACTTGGGTAATGAAAATTTAATTTTAATAACCAAAAAATTATTTTAATTGGGAATATATATATATATATATATATATATATATATATATATATATATATATATATATATATCAATTGATAAATCATTTTATATTAAGATTATGAGCTTCTTGATATTAGGAGTAGATATGGTGCACCTATTATAGTGATAGCTAATAAAATTGTTATATATATTTTTAGTTGTTCATCAATTGATAAATCATATTATATTAAGATTAAGAGCTTCTTAATATTAGAGGTAGACATGGTACACATATTATAGTGATGGTTGATGAAATTATATATATATTAGAAGTAATGATAAGAATTTTGAGGGGTGGTAGGTGGGGTTATTTTTTACTTTCAAAAATATTAGATGATCAAGTTTACTTGGGGTCTAAGTCATTTCGTTTCATTATTAAAAAGGCAATGGCCTTTGTCATGTTTAAGATTTTAAAAGAGACAAAAGGGGAAGTCATAGTCATTGGGGACTTAATTGTTTAAGCATTTAGATTAGTGTGATTTACTTACTGCTTTGCAAGAATTTTTCACAAGATGAATCAACTTCTAAAAACACCTTCCACATTGATCTCTCTTTTCAATAGGTACTTGAATGTTGTAGCTAATAAAATGGTTAACAAAGTATCTCTAGATCAAAATATGAAGTTATAGTTTTGGAAATAAAATGTGGATGGTGGCATGGGGCCTTCACTAAGTAGAACTATGACATAAGGTTAATGGCTAGAAAATATCCTGCCAATGACAAGAAGGAATATTACCGTATCAAGGTCATGATTAGACCTATATGCATTTGGTACCATGATATTCACTATGATGCAGGAGCATCCAAGTGAAAGGCGACAACTGGAATTGACTTCTTCTGCTGAACAAAAGAAGAAATTTTGGAATTTTATTTCATTTTGTTTCAGGTTAAATTTTGGCTGACACAACCACTATACTTTGAAATTAAAAGAACACTTAGATTAGGATTAGTTAAATATTAGAAAATTGTTTCAAGAAACTATTTAGTAACTAAAAGACAATTTCTCAACCATGTGGAAATCTTGGAAAGGCATAAAAGCCAAACCAGACCCACATTGTGAGGGTTTTCCATCGTATGAAAGAAGAATAACCAGAAATAATTGATTTGATAAACTGTATGTGTGGATTATTTTATTATCATAAATTTCCTTTAATCACATGTGATATTCTCATCTTAAAACTAGATAGAATGTTAACTATAGTCTAAGCTCTGGTTAATTAACAAACCAACAACAAAAATATTAGGATAATTAATCAAAACGCATCCAAATTGACAAGGAGGAACAATAAGTCATATCTTATTCGAAATGAACCAAGAAAGAACAACGTGCTTCAAAACAAGCCTACAACAGAAACAACTGAACAAGAACAACATTACAAAGGAAAAATCACAGGTACAATTTTTTTACAAATTCTTTGGCAAACAGAATTTAAGTCGATTTCGTTTCAAAGAATACAAAATATACATTGAATAAGTTCCAAATAGTATCGAACAACAAACCCAACAATGGTTATAAAACAAATATATACATATTGTTAAACGGCCAGGGTTCCACCCTGCTCTTAAGTCTGTGTTGAGTCTTGAAAATGTCATTCATTTCCATTACACTTTCACTATTATGTCCATTATATCACTTCCATTTCACCTCCATTTCACTACTATGTCACCACATTCATCTCACTTTCATTATCATTGGGCCACCTTTATGTTTTTCCAATCTTTATTATTTCTAAGCCTTTTAAGTGAATTTGTGGTTAAACATTAGAAAATAATGTGCATATGCTTATACCTAACAAATGGGTTGAGATTGTTGACATGTGTAGGTTGAAAGGAGGCTTCTAGAAGACCCTTATGTGGCACTCTAAGGCCAAATTCGAATTTGGTTGGAAAGAATCATGGGATCATGAGGATATGTGTCACATCTCCTAATTGTATTGTAACTCTAAAAAGACATGTGTCTTATCAGTTCCTATTTTGATTAGGACTCTAGAGGTAGAGGGAGAGATTCATGGACTCTCATTAATGAGATGGCTCTCATCATTTTGTATAAATAGGAGATCTCTCTCCTTCATTTGTTAGTCTTTTTAGTCGCTAGTTCTTAAGTTTGTAGCTCTTCCTTGATGGCTTTTGAAAGCTTTGGAGAACTTTGTTGTACTTTGTACTTTTGGAGAAATTGAATAAAGCTTTGATGTTCTCAACATGGAAGGAGATGTGAAGTAGATGTCATGGAGCATATTAGGATGTAAGGTAGAGTAGATTTCATTTTGTAAATATTTCTTTGTAGAATGTAAGGTAGATTAGATTTTTCATTCATGCAATTTTAATTCATGCAAGTGTGTTTAATTTTGCTTTGATTTCATAGGTGGTAGAGGGTCCCTGCCTTGTATAGTTGTCATTTAATTTTGCATTTTATTTCACCATGTATATTAGCTGTACATAACAAATCTTTTTGATTACTCTTGTTTTAAATTTTTCTCATGTATATTAGCTATACATAAATTGCTTTCAAGTTGATTGTAGATTAGTGATGCACATAGCCTTTTAATGAACTAATGACGTGATAGAATCATCTTGTCCTTTTGCTGAAGCGGCAAGGATACTGGGTCTCATAGTCATTAGCTCATTATTTGGTTATTGCATTTTATTTTGATTGAACTAGTTGTATATTTACACTTTTGTTTAAAAACTAACTCCATCAATAACATGTTTTAAGTTCTTTTGAAGTGCTAAGTTTTGGAAGTTACCATTAGGGACATAGGCCTTGTCTTGAAATCTTTATCCATACTTGTCCTTTAAAAGTATTCTTAAGACCTTAGAATAGGATTTCCATTTGCATTAAACACTTTAGAAAACCAACAAGAACAAAACCCAAAAAACAACATAAACTATAAAACAACGAAGTAAGAGAAAGGTTAACTAAGCACATATAGTGCACCACACTTCATCAGTTTACGATACCCGGATTGATAATTTATGTAAAGCAATTTAAGACGTTAAATTGACTAGACAGTCTGGAACACATTCAAACAACACGGAAGAAATACAAACCACTCAAGAATTTCAGTATGGTGAAACCCTCTTGGGGTTTTAAACTCTAACGAAATTGACACTACCAACTACAAACGGAAATACCCTACCGTTTTTCATATAGGGGAGTCTTGAGTTTCGAAGATGTCGAGGAGCCACCCAGGTTCCAAACCTACAACCACAACAGAGCACCCAAGTTAGAAAACCATGAAAGAATGTGGCTGATGAACATAACTGAAAAGGGAGTAAGTGAAGGGTTGCATTCACATTTACCTGAAGGAACAAGCCATCAAGCCAAAAGGCGGGAAGAAAGAGTAGGTGTGAAAAAGACTCCATCACTGTCAAGTTACCAAAGGGTTCAACCTACTCACATAGGAGCCAAAAGATTAGTAAAACGAATACAAGACCTAAAAGAAATAATTAGAACAAGAACATACCTATACGTGAAGAATTTGTGTAGCCCAGGAATAAATCTGAAGACTGTTAACAAGCAGAAAACCATTATAACAATTACTTACAGGATTGAGAAAAAATCTGAGCAAAGGTCGAAGGATAAATATACAAAAGAACAATTTACCAAACAAGTGTGTCTCGTGAAGACAAAGACCTCGCAATAGAAGGAGTCAAAACCATTTCATGCAAACAGAGGACCTTCACAAGTCATCGACGGTCACAGGGTCGAAACCCTTACCCTCTCTTTCACTAAGGCCTTGCGACAATAAGCCAGAGTGACAAATAACCTAATGGATGAAAATACAAGTGAATTTTAATTAGAGTGACAAGCCCTTGGACTCAACCCAAGAGTGCATGCAAGAGACTACCTAGGGAGGAGTGTAGGTAGGAGGAGTTAAACTCAAAATTAATTATAAGGTTACTGATATACCAAATTGATCACACTATAATTATTAACATCAAAGTCTGTGTCCTCAAGGTCACCCCCACCAATTTTTTGGTATCAGAGTAGGTTTCTCTTCTTAGTGAAGATGGAGGCAGGAAGAAGGGGTCAAGGCAGAGTCACCAGAAGAGTAGTAGATGAAGGGCTATGAGAAGAGATCAAAACTTTGTCTGTACGTTTGGCAACAATGGAAGCAAGAAGGTGCATAGATCTTGATGGTGGAGATGACAGTGAGGAAGAAAATGCAGCAATGACAGATGGGTCGGATGAAGAGGGACCAAAGATCAAACTATTGAAATCAGTTTTGATGGCTAGCAACAAGCCAAGACCAGAGATTTCTAACTATGATGGGAGCTTATCCATAGAGGCATTGTTGGATTGGATAAGTGAGTTAGATAAATATTTGGAATATGAAGAAATCAGTGAAGATAAGAAGATTAGGTTTGTTGTTACCAAGTTGAAAGGACACGCAACACCATGGTGGGACAGTGTGCAGGCAGAAAGGAGAAGATTGAACAAACCATTGATAAAAAAATGGGACAGAATGATTGCGAATATGAAAAGAAAATTTATGCCTAAAGATTACAAAATTTCCCTTTACAAACAGGTGCAGTACCTGAGACAAAGAATGATGACTATAAAGGAATATATGGAAGAGTTTTATAAAGTAAACTTGAGAGATGGGTATGTTGAAATAACCCCGAGAAGACAGTGAGATTTGTAAATGATCTACAGATGGAGATCCTAGAGAGATTAATATTATTTCTCCTAAGACTATAGACGAGGCATATCAGAGTGCTTTGAAAGTAGAAGAGAATATTACCAAGAAATATAATGCAAAGAGAGGACATGGTTGTTGGAAATAATACTGAGAGGGGGGGTGAATCAGTATTATCTAATTCTTTTAATAAATCTTCTTTATTTGTTCTTTGAATTATTTTTGCATGTCAGTACCATAAAATAATGAGCATGAACAAAAGAAAACAGATAGTCACACCAAAGAACACAAGATGTAAGGTGGAAACCCAATGTGGGTGAAAACCACCTGCTGCAATATGTCTCTATCTTCTTTCAAATTAGAAACTCCTTTTACAATGGTTTTGTACTGGTGCAGTCCTTTACCAGTACGCAGGCTGCAACCTGCAGAGAGCTAAAACTCTCTCTCTCGTTTTCCAGTCTCTCCTGGAAGGGAGCTACAACCCCCTACTTCTTTTATTACAAGGACCACTTTTCATAAATTTTCAAACTGGATCCATAAGCATCAAATTATCATCAAGTATAAGAGAATCACCCAATCAACTGTAGTAACCAGATCAACAATAATAGGACCAAACCTATAACACAACAATGATAAACAAAGATCTTAAGAGAAGTAAGCACCTTGCTCAACTGCTCGCCTGCTTACGTAAGCACCCTGCTCAACTGCTGGCCTGCTTAATGTACTCACCCTGCTCAACTTCTTTCCTGCTTACAGTACACACCCTGCTCAACTGCTAGCCTGCGTATGTACGCACCTGCAACCCTTCTGTGCCTGCGTATGTACGCACCTGCAGCCCTTTTGTGCCTGCATACTTCCGCACCTTCAACCCTTCTGTGCCTGCGTACCTCCGCACCTGCAACCCTTCTGAGCCTGCGTACCGGTGCACCTGAAACGCTTCGTTCCTGCGTACGTACACACTTTTCTGTCTTCTTCTTCTTCTTAAGGTTCTTCTTCTTAATCATTCTGTCGTTGGGGGTAGCCTTCATCTTCTTCGATGTCTTCATGATGTACTTGCCTAGGAATGTATCCCTTCTCATCAACCACTACATCAATGCTGTCAACAATTCTGCCAAGTCTTTTATTGTAGCATTTGTATGCTTTGCTATGTGGAGAGTAACCAAGAAGAATGCCTTCATCTGCTCTAGGTTCAAGTTTGCCAAGTTGCTCATCAGTATTCTTGATATAGCATTTGCTCCCAAAGATTTTGAAGTGCTTTACTGAAGGAGTCCTACCACTCCAGAGCTCATGAGGAGTTTGAGTGTTGTTCACCCGGACATTTGTTTTGTTGAGAATAACAACTGCAGCATGTGTAGCTTCACCCCAGAAAGTTGTGGGAGTTCCTGACTCATCAAGCATAGCACGAGCCATTTGTTGGACTGTTCTGTTCATTCTTGTAAGAATTTACAGGGTAAGTTCCACAGAAGAATACCAAAAGGACACCGCTCACAACCAGATCTCAAATCAATACACCAGTATTTTTGACGTAGTTAAAACCCTCAGAGTGCAAGGAGGGAAACAGTCCATGGCCTGTCCCAACGTGGGTACTACAGGCAATTTATTAATCAAAGAATGAAAATTTACATAAGCTTCTCTCATGCACGGATTACCCGAACAATGACCCTCCATGCGCTTTAAATAGAACTCATGGACCAATCGGGTGTCAAGCCACGGATCAAGTGTCGGTAATACCGAGGTGAGAGTGAACCGTCGGATCACTACATATCGTGACCGTCGGATTGTAAGTTACAAAATGTACAACGGTAAAGAAACACACTTTACCTAACTCTAACCTAACTCTATACTAGACCAAGTTGAACTTAACTATATCCTATGTGTCGGAATATCCTAACATCCCCCCTTAAGAACAACTTGGGATAGGATTGAAGGATTTACAAATATGACACAATAGGAGAAGGAAGGAGGCACTAGAGCCTATCCCCCCTTAGTGACAACTTCCTGAACTCCAAGCATATATCGAAGTTTAGTGAACTTCGCCTCTGTGAGAGCCTTTGTGAAGATGTCTGCAACCTGATCATCTGTTGGACAATATTGCACTTCAAGAACATGGTCATGAATGAGCTTTCTGATGAAGTGCATGTGTAGTTCAATGTGTTTGCTGCGCTGATGCTGGACTGGATCTTTGCATAGCTGAATGGCACTTTGATTATCACACCAAAGTGTGGTTGGATGCTGCTGCTCAAAGCCAAACTCTGATAGGATCTGACGAAGCCACAAGGCTTCCTTACTAGCTTCCACGGCACCACGATACTCTGCTTCTGCTGACGAAAGAGAAATGGCAGCCTGTTTCTTACAAGCCCATGTAATAGGTCCTGAACCAAGAGTGAAGACATAACCGGCAGTAGACTTCCGATCATCAAGGTCACCAGCCCAATCAGAATCAGTGAAACCAACTAACAGAGGAGCTGCTTTGGCACTGTAATGAATCCCAAACTGTACTGTACCTCGAACATAACGAAGTATTCTTTTAGCTGCTTTCCAATGACTTTCACGGGGGTTTTGCATAAAACGAGCAACAAGGCCAACAGCAAAGGAAAGATCAGGACGAGTATGGGTTAAATACAAGAGTTTTCCGACAAGTTGACGGTATAAGGTAGCATCAACTTCAGGAGAAGTACAAGAGACTGAAAGTTTGACTCCAGACTGAAAGGGAGAAGGGGCTGGCTTACAGTCTTCCATGTGAAAATGACGAAGAATATCACAAGCATACTTGGACTGGGAAAGGAAAATACCTTCTTGGGATTGCAAGACTTGAAGACCGAGAAAATAGTGTAAGTGTCCTAAGTCTGTCATTTCAAATTTCTTTTTAAGGCTGGACTTCACATGGTTTATAAGGTTGGGATCACTACCAGTAAGAATAAGATCATCAACATAAAGAACAAGGATGATAAGAGAGTTGCCCACTTTCTTGGTGTAGACAGTATTGTCAGAATGACACCTAGAAAAGCCAGATTCTAAAAGAAAGCTATCCATTTTGGCATACCAAGCTCGAGGAGCTTGCTTGAGGCCATAAAGGGATTTCTTAAGTCGACAAACGAGGCTGGAGTCTGTTTGTATGAAGCCAATGGGTTGTTCCATATAGATTTCTTCCTGCAAGTCCCCATGCAAGAAGGCAGATTTAACATCCATTTGATGGACTTCCCATTTTAAAGAGGCAGCAAGGGAAAGAACAAGGCGGATAGAGTTCATTTTGGCAACTGGAGAGAAGGTTTCAGTGTAGTCAATGCCTTCAACCTGTGAAAAGCCCTTAGCAACTAGACGAGCTTTATGTTTATCAACTTTCCCATCTGGTCCATACTTGGTTCTGTAAACCCATTTGCATCTAACAAGTTTGCGTCCCTTTGGTAGAGGAACAAGATCCCATGTATCATTTGTCATCAATGAATGATATTCTTCATTCATAGCTGCTTCCCAATGTGGATGGCCTGAAGCTTCTGCAAAAGTGTCAGGATCATGATTTACTGGAGCTTGAGCCAGTAAAGAAGAGGCTCTTTCAAACTGAGAACGTGTACGTCGCTGATCTGTAGGATCACCGGCAAGATCACCTGCTGCATCCCGAGTAGCACGGACCCATCTTGGAAGTTGAGGATCCTGAGAAGGTGGGGGAGGATTATCATCCTCGCTTTCATCATCAGAAGAAGAAATGTTTTCAAAGATAGAAGAGATAGGAAGAGGTGGCACATCCGCCGGACTAGGCTCGCAGGCCGATTTATTTTCATCAAATTTTACATCTCTTCTAATGATAACATTTTTGGACTTAAATGGAATAAGTCTATAACCTTTTACATCTTCAGAATATCCAACAAAAGTACATTTCTCACTCTTAGGTTCTAAAGCTTTATGCTTTTCATCTGGAATATGGGCCCATGCTTCACTTCCAAACACACGAAAGTGACTTACATCTGGTTTAATGGAACTCCAAGCTTCTTCTGGAGTGATATTCTCTAGAACCTTAGTAGGAGTGCGATTGATTATATAATTTGCACAATTAATTGCTTCGGCCCAAAAACTAAGACTGAGTCCTTTAGATTGCAGCATACAATTAGCCATTTCCTTTAAGGTGCGATTTTTCCTTTCAGCTACACCATTTTGTTGTGGAGTGTATGGAACAGTATGTTGCATTTGAATTCCATTTTCGGTGCAAAAGTTGATGAATGCGTTTTTAACATATTCTCCACCATTATCAGTTCTTAGCTTAAGAATTTGATGTCCAGATTGTTTTTCAACAAATGCTTTGAAGGCCAAAAAAGTGTTAAATACTTCGCTCTTGAGTTTTAAGAAGTATACCCAAGTGCGTCTAGAGAAATCATCAATGAAAGTTAAGAAGTACTTGCAGCCAGAGAATGAAGCAACAGGAAGAGGACCACATAAATCACTGTGCACAAGCTGTAAAGGGGCTGAGGCGTGCCAAGAGGCACGTTTGTCAAAACTGTCCCGATGATGTTTTCCGAGTACACATCCGGAACAAACACCATCTTTGCAAGATACCATAGGAAGACCTGTCACCATATTTTCTTTACATAGATGCTGAAGGGAGCGATAGTTTAAGTGACCAAACCGCTCATGCCAAAGTTTGCTCACTTCATCATTATGAGCAACAAATACTGAGGGAAGATGGGATGACCCAAAGTTGTGAAACTTATACAACCTTTTGGAATCATCAGCAAGACCAGTAGCTAGAATCTGTTTAGGATCTTTTAGATCCTTGATTACAACATCATGAGGTGAAAATTCAACAATTTTACCTTCACCTGAATGAGTTATCTGATAGACAGATAGAAGGTTGCAGGATAAGTTTGGAACACATAATACATCATTGAACTGACCATTGTCTAGATGAACAGTTCCAGTCCCTACAACATTAAGAGATCTATCATCACCAACATATATATTTTTGGTGTTACAATCATTTAAAGAAGAAAACATGGCTTGGTTTTTGGCCATGTGACAAGAGGCTCCAGAATCAATGAGCCACTCATGAGAATGAGAAGAAGAAGAAGATACATTTAATGCATAACCAGACTGAGATGATTGACGATGACATGCAGAAAGTGCCGTTCCGGAAGTTGAAGTTGAAGTAGGCTCCAGATGAATGTTATGTTTCTTCATTGCGGCTTCCAAGGCTTCCATCTTCTTAAAGCATTTAGATTCTAAGTGGCCATCTCGATTACAAAAGTTACAATGTCTATCAGTCTTCTTCCATTTGTTTTTATTGGGCTTATCATTTTGCTGAAATGATCTTTCATTTTGAGGCTGAAATGGTTTAGGACCAGTCTTTTTAGGATATGACTTCTTAGGATTCCTTGAATTTGGTTGCTGCTGGACGGCTAACGCTTTCTTGGAAGAGTTTCCAAGATTAAGAAGACCAAGGTGTAAGAGTTTTTCTTGTTCTCTTATTAAGGAATCACAAAAGGAGTCAAAGGAAGGGGCCTTGTAGTCTTTTCCTTGACAAATGAAAGCTTCCCTTGTAGAATGGAAAGTGGAAACAAATACAGAGTAGGCTGGTCCCAACTTAGTAAGGATGGAATAAATAAGGTTACCATCTTCTTTCTTAACCTTAACACCTTCCAAGAGATATCTAAGGGTCTTGAATTTGGACAAGAAATCTTCAATGCAAGAAAAATTATTAGGATCCAAAGTAAGCAACTCATTTTCAAGTTGATGGGCTCTAATTTCATTTTTAATCCCAAAAACTTTAGCGATTTTTTCCAATGCTTCATGAGGAGTCTCAAGTTCTGCAATGTGGAATCTAAGATCAGGAGAAATAGACATCCCTATCAAACCACGTGCTTGATCTTGTCTATTTTCCCATTTTGCCGCCTTGTCTTCATCTTTGGGTTTCTTCTCTTGGTCTGTGGCTATTCTGAAGAGACCTTTACTTCTAAGTAAATCTTCCATGTAGGCTACCCATTGGAAGTAGTTAGTGCTGTCAAGAATGACTTGGCATGGACTTTCCATTTTTAAAAAAAAACTGAAGCTGAAGATGCTGAAAGTAAGTGTTCCAATGGATAGATCTCGAAAAAATAGGCGGTTTTAAAAAAAACGGCTCTGAAAAAGGCTTCCGGATGAAGAAGTTATGGCTTTTTGAAAAAAAATTGTTGACGTTGCCGGCAAAGTGCGCGAATGTGCGGGAATGAAAAAATCCGCCCCCACAAAATGGAGACTTGAACCCAAGACCTCTACTCTCTAAAAATAGCTTTGAACCAATTGATCTATACAAAAAATTTGAGAGAGAGAGAGAGAGAGAGAGAGAGAGGGGGGGGGGGGGGCCTCGATTTGCGTGCTTGCCTTGAGAAAGTTCTTTTTCCCTACAAAACACAAAAAACAAAACCCAACACGAATATGCAAAGAAAAACGAACCTTACGGCTCGAAGTTAGCTTTAGCCAAAAAACTAGAAATTTTTAAAAAAAAATCTCAAAGTTAGCTTTAGCCGAAAAACTAAATATTTTTCTCAATGTTTCTGATTTTCCGAGATCACACTAAGGTGCAGGGAAAAGAGCATACGCATGAGAAAAATCCTTCCTTTCTGTTTCTGATTTGCCCAGATCGCACAGAGTCGCAGGGCAAAGAGCATACGCAGAAATGAAAGGTATAGATCCGGTAAAAAAAAGGCTAAATAAACTGAGACCGAAATAAGCAGAGAGAAATTAACAGTAAACTGCAAAAAAAAACACTGTATACCTCCCGATCTGAAAAATGACGCAGCTAGGGCTACCGGAAACCTTTTCGCATGAAACGAAAGGGGTTCCTCACTGGAACAGATGCTCCGAACGCAACAGAGCAGTCCTCTCGGCCCGAAAGCAGTCAGAAACAACAGATCTAGGAAACGACAGCCGCATGCAGTTCTACCGGCTTCAGATTTGGATCACCAACGGACGCGGCCCTCAAATAGCTCTGATACCATGTAAGAATTTACAGGGTAAGTTCCACAGAAGAATACCAAAAGGACACCGCTCACAACCAGATCTCAAATCAATACACCAGTATTTTTGACGTGGTTAAAACCCTCAGAGTGCAAGGAGGGAAACAGTCCACGGCCTGTCCCAACGTGGGTACCACAGGCAATTTATTAATCAAAGAATGAAAATTTACATAAGCTTCTCTCATGCACGGATTACCCGAACAATGACCCTCCATGCGCTTTAAATAGAACTCATGGACCAATCGGGTGTCAAGCCACGGATCAAGTGTCGGTAATACCGAGGTGAGAGTGAACCGTCGGATCACTACATATCGTGACCGTCGGATTGTAAGTTACAAAATGTACAACGGTAAAGAAACACACTTTACCTAACTCTAACCTAACTCTATACTAGACCAAGTTGAACTTAACTATATCCTATGTGTCGGAATATCCTAACAATTCTTTCCACAACTCCATTTCGCTGAGGAGTTCTTGTTGTAGAGAATTCTCTTCTTATCCCATGTTCTTCACAGAAATCGAAAAATTCATTTGAAGTAAATTCCCCACCTCTGTCGGATCTGAGGCACTTAATTTTGTGACCTGATTCATTTTCAACCAAGGCTTTGAAGGATTTGAATTTTTCGAATGCTTCATCTTTGTGCTTCATAAGTCCTAACCAGACAAACCTGGAGAAATCGTCAATGAATAATATCAAGTATTCTTCTCCTCGAGGTGTTCTTTTCCTGAAAGGACCGCATGTATCTATATGTACTAGCTCAAGAGGCATGCTAGCTGATCCTTCTTTCTCTGGAAAGTTAGTTCTGGTTTGTTTTCCAAACTGACATGATTTGCATATGGTGTTGTCAGGAATTTTGATATCTGGAAGATCGCGAACTGCCTGATATTTGCATGCTTTCCTTATTTGTGAAAAGTTTAGATGTCCCAACCTCCGATGCCATAACCAGTGCTCATCATCCTTGCTTAGATAGCATTGTTGTTGTCCTTCTTCAAATATGTACAGATTATTTGGAGTTCTTTTGCCTTTGATCACTGTTTTACCTGTATCAAGATCACGAACAAGACATCCATTTGATCTGAATATAACCTCGGTTCTTTGATCACACATCTGGCTGACACTTAGAAGATTATGCTTCAATCCATCAACATACAAAACATTTCCAGCCTTGACCTTTTCTTTTAACTGAGCAATGCCTTTTCCTTTTATAGTTGCAGGAGTATCATTTCCAAAAGAGACTTTCTTTCCCTTTTCTAGAGTAGAGTAAGACTCAAGTTTTTCTTTACCACCTGTCATATGCTTCAAACATCCACTGTCAATGTACCATAGATTTTCCTGTCCTTCTGCATAAAATGCTATCCCACATCTTTCTGTTTGAGGTTCCTTTATTCTCCATGTTTTGGTGCTTGAGGATTGTTCCTTTTTCTGCTGAAACCTGCTCCTGCATTCAGAGTCTTCATGACCAAAGTTATTGCAAATAGAACATTCAACTTCATCTTCAAGAACCGAAAAGTTGTTATAGGTCCTTTTTGTAATCCCCGTCATACTTCTTTGTTTTTGAGCTTCCCTAGTCATGATCGTTTTATATGCAACACATTGAGCTGCTTTGTGACCAAAGTTATGGCAAGAAAAGCATTGTCCATTGAAGAAACTTCTGCGGTTATCGAATCTACCAGCCAATTGATTGTAATTTCTATTGTCATCTATTCTTGAACCAAATTGAGAAGATTTTACCTGTGGCTGGTTGTAGCTTTTGTTCACCCTTAAGATGGATTGCGCCTGATAGTTTCTGTTTGTAATTCGTCCCTGCTTTACCTGATGATCTTCATTGTGCTTTTGCTCATTTCTTCTTGCTGCATCAAGATAACTTTTTGAGGTGGATGCTTGAGAAGTTTCTCCATTATAGCCCAGACCTGTCTTGTTTAGTGGAGACCGCTGCACATTGATAATCTCATCCAAAGTTTCAGATCCTTTGAAAAACTTGAGATTAATAGCTTTTGTTTTCTCAATCTCTTTTCTAAGACCAACAATTTCACCTTCTAATTTTTCAAGATGTTTTTCCTTTTCATCAATTTGAAATTGTAGAGTATCAATGATCATGTTCTTTTCTTCTATACATCTCTTGAGTCTAGTAATTTCATCATAAAGGTTATCCACATTTATAACATCCATATAATCATCATCTTCAAATGCCATTAACAACTTATATTTATTACCTTGTTCATCTTCATCACTGTTTGATAGACCATCACTATCTTCATGAGTGTAGTAGCTTTTCTTATTTGCATTCTGTTTCTTGTTCCATCTAACAGGTTCCTTTCCTTTATCCTTATAAGGACATTTTGCAGCATAATGACCTATTCTTCCACAAGCAAAGCATTTAAAAGGTAACTTACCTCTGAACCTTCCAGAACCCCTTTGAAGATTTTTGAAAAAAATTGATTCTTCTTCCTCTTCTTCTGGGACATGGCTCGCTTCATAATAATCTCCTTTGCCTGATGCCTTGAAAGCAGCTTCTCTTCTGTCTGATGGACCTCCCTTTCTCATTTCATAAGCAGTTAGAATTCCATGTAGCTGAGACATAGTAAGAATTCGTAGATTTTCCTTTTCTTCTATTGCAGATACTTTAGATTCAAACTTGGGGGACAATGATCTTAGAACCTTTTCAAGTACAATAGCCTCTTTTATTTCTTCACCCAAATTTTTCATACAGTTAACAACCTCATCTACCCGAAGAAAATAGTTAGCCACACTTTCATTATTATACATTTTGAGAGTCTCATACTGAATTCTGAGAGTTTGAAGTTTAGCACGCTTTACCTGTTCATCTCCTTCATAGCTCGTGACAATTTTGTCCCATATCTCTTTTGTGGATTTATAGTGCATTACTTTCATGAATTCTGATTGAGATATACATCCTAATAGAGTACTGACTGCTTTCGCATTTGTTTCATACTTCTTTTTCTCGGCTGCATCTGTAGGAGTAGCTGAAGGAAAAGCGTAGCCTGTCTCTACAATGTCCCAAACTTCTGTACCAAGAGATTGAAGATAGGCAGTAACTCTTACCTTCCAATAATTGAAGTTTGTCCCATCAAAAACCGGTGGCCTGATTGATGCTTCTCTCTCGTAGTTGCTCATGATGAACGATCTACCTTCAAGCGATCAAGCTTCTCTGAAGGACCTGCTCTGATACCAATTGTTGGAAATAATACTGAGAGGGGGGGTGAATAAGTATTATCTAATTCTTTTAATAAATCTTCTTTATTTGTTCTTTGAATTATTTTTTCATGTCAGTACCATAAAATAATGAGCATGAACAAAAGAAAACAGATAGTCACACCAAAGAACACAAGATGTAAGGTGGAAACCCAATGTGGGTGAAAACCACCTGCTGCAATATGTATCTATCTTCTTTCAAATTAGAAACTCCTTTTACAATGGTTTTGTACTGGTGCAGTCCTTTACCAGTACACAGGCTGCAACCTGCAGAGAGCTACAACTCTCTCTCTCGTTTTCCAGTCTCTCCTGGAAGGGAGCTACAACCCCCTACTTCTTTTCTTACAAGGACCACTTTTCATAAATTTTCAAACTGGATCCATAAGCATCAAATGATCATCAAGTATAAGAGAATCACCCAATCAACTGTAGTAACCAGATCAACAATAATAGGACCAAACCTAGAACACAACAATGATAAACAAAGATCTTAAGAGAAGTAAGCACCCTGCTCAACTGCTCGCCTGCTTACGTAAGCACCTTGCTCAACTGCTGGCCTGCTTACTATACTCACCCTGCTCAACTGCTTTCCTGCTTACAGTACGCACCCTGCTCAACTGCTAGCCTGCGTATGTACGCACCTGCAACCCTTCTGTGCCTGCGTATGTACGCACCTGCAGCCCTTCTGTGCCTGCGTACTTCCGCACCTTCAACCCTTCTGTGCCTGCGTACCTCCGCACCTGCAACCCTTCTGAGCCTGCGTACCGGTGCACCTGAAACGCTTCGTTCCTGCGTACGTACGCACTTTTCTGTCTTCTTCTTCTTCTTAAGGTTCTTCTTCTTAATCATTCTGTCGTTGGGGGTAGCCTTCATCTTCTTCGATGTCTTCATGATGTACTTGCCTAGGAATGTATCCCTTCTCATCAACCACTACATCAATGCTGTCAACAATTCTGCCAAGTCTTTTATTGTAGCATTTGTATGCTTTGCTATGTGGAGAGTAACCAAGAAGAATGCCTTCATCTGCTCTAGGTTCAAGTTTTCCAAGCTGCTCATCAGTATTCTTGATATAGCATTTGCTCCCAAAGATTTTGAAGTGCTTTACTGAAGGAGTCCTACCACTCCAGAGCTCATGAGGAGTTTGAGTGCTGTTCACCCGGACATTTGTTTTGTTGAGAATAACAACTGCAGCATGTGTAGCTTCACCCCAGAAAGTTGTGGGAGTTCCTGACTCATCAAGCATAGCACGAGCCATTTGTTGGACTGTTCTGTTCATTCTTTCCACAACTCCATTTTGCTGAGGAGTTCTTGTTGTAGAGAATTCTCTTCTTATCCCATGTTCTTCACAGAAATCGAAAAATTCATTTGAAGTAAATTCCCCACCTCTGTCGGATCTGAGGCACTTAATTTTGTGACCTGATTCATTTTCAACCAAGGCTTTGAAGGATTTGAATTTTTCGAATGCTTCATCTTTGTGCTTCATAAGTCCTAACCAGACAAACCTGGAGAAATCGTCAATGAATAATATCAAGTATTCTTCTCCTCGAGGTGTTCTTTTCCTGAAAGGACCGCATGTATCTATATGTACTAGCTCAAGAGGCATGCTAGCTGATCCTTCTTTCTCTGGAAAGTTAGTTCTGGTTTGTTTTCCAAACTGACATGATTTGCATATGGTGTTGTCAGGAATTTTGATATCTGGAAGATCGCGAACTGCCTGATATTTGCATGCTTTCCTTATTTGTGAAAAGTTTAGATGTCCCAACCTCCGATGCCATAACCAGTGCTCATCATCCTTGCTTAGATAGCATTGTTGTTGTCCTTCTTCAAATATGTACAGATTATTTGGAGTTCTTTTGCCTTTGATCACTGTTTTACCTGTATCAAGATCACGAACAAGACATCCATTTGATCTGAATATAACCTCGGTTCTTTGATCACACATCTGGCTGACACTTAGAAGATTATGCTTCAATCCATCAACATACAAAACATTTCCAGCCTTGACCTTTTCTTTTAACTGAGCAATGCCTTTTCCTTTTATAGTTGCAGGAGTATCATTTCCAAAAGAGACTTTCTTTCCCTTTTCTAGAGTAGAGTAAGACTCAAGTTTTTCTTTACCACCTGTCATATGCTTCAAACATCCACTGTCAATGTACCATAGATTTTCCTGTCCTTCTGCATAAAATGCTATCCCACATCTTTCTGTTTGAGGTTCCTTTATTCTCCATGTTTTGGTGCTTGAGGCTTGTTCCTTTTTCTGCTGAAACCTGCTCCTGCATTCAGAGTCTTCATGACCAAAGTTATTGCAAATAGAACATTCAACTTCATCTTCAAGAACCGAAAAGTTGTTATAGGTCCTTTTTGTAATCCCCGTCATACTTCTTTGTTTTTGAGATTCCCTAGTCATGATCGTTTTATATGCAACACATTGAGCTGCTTTGTGACCAAAGTTATGGCAAGAAAAGCATTGTCCATTGAAGAAACTTCTGCGGTTATCGAATCTACCAGCCAATTTATTGTAATTTCTATTGTCATCTATTCTTGAACCAAATTGAGAAGATTTTACCTGTGGCTGGTTGTAGCTTTTGTTCACCCTTAAGATGGATTGCCCCTGATAGTTTCTGTTTGTAATTCGTCCCTGCTTTACCTGATGATCTTCATTGTGCTTTTGCTCATTTCTTCTTGCTGCATCAAGATAACTTTTTGAGGTGGATGCTTGAGAAGTTTCTCCATTATAGCCCAGACCTGTCTTGTTTAGTGGAGACCGCTGCACATTGATAATCTCATCCAAAGTTTCAGATCCTTTGAAAAACTTGAGATTAATAGATTTTGTTTTCTCAATCTCTTTTCTAAGACCAACAATTTCACCTTCTAATTTTTCAAGATGTTTTTCCTTTTCATCAATTTGAAATTGTAGAGTATCAATGATCATGTTCTTTTCTTCTATACATCTCTTGAGTCTAGTAATTTCATCATAAAGGTTATCCACATTTATAACATCCATATAATCATCATCTTCAAATGCCATTAACAACTTATATTTATTACCTTGTTCATCTTCATCACTGTTTGATAGACCATCACTATCTTCATGAGTGTAGTAGCTTTTCTTATTTGCATTCTGTTTCTTGTTCCATCTAACAGGTTCCTTTCCTTTATCCTTATAAGGACATTTTGCAGCATAATGACCTATTCTTCCACAAGCAAAGCATTTAAAAGGTAACTTACCTCTGAACCTTCCAGAACCCCTTTGAAGATTTTTGAAAAAAATTGATTCTTCTTCCTCTTCTTCTGGGACATGGCTCGCTTCATAATAATCTCCTTTGCCTGATGCCTTGAAAGCAGCTTCTCTTCTGTCTGATGGACCTCCCTTTCTCATTTCATAAGCAGTTAGAATTCCATGTAGCTGAGACATAGTAAGAATTCGTAGATTTTCCTTTTCTTCTATTGCAGATACTTTAGATTCAAACTTGGGGGACAATGATCTTAGAACCTTTTCAAGTACAATAGCCTCTTTTATTTCTTCACCCAAATTTTTCATACAGTTAACAACCTCATCTACCCGAAGAAAATAGTTAGCCACACTTTCATCATTATACATTTTGAGAGTCTCATACTGAATTCTGAGAGTTTGAAGTTTAGCACGCTTTACCTGTTCATCTCCTTCATAGCTCGTGACAATTTTGTCCCATATCTCTTTTGTGGATTTATAGTGCATTACTTTCATGAATTCTGATTGAGATATACATCCTAATAGAGTACTGACTGCTTTCGCATTTGTTTCATACTTCTTTTTCTCGGCTGCATCTGTAGGAGTAGCTGAAGGAAAAGCGTAGCCTGTCTCTACAATGTCCCAAACTTCTGTACCAAGAGATTGAAGATAGGCAGTAACTCTTACCTTCCAATAATTGAAGTTTGTCCCATCAAAAACCGGTGGCCTGATTGATGCTTCTCTCTCGTAGTTGCTCATGATGAACGATCTACCTTCAAGCGATCAAGCTTCTCTGAAGGACCTGCTCTGATACCAATTGTTGGAAATAATACTGAGAGGGGGGGTGAATAAGTATTATCTAATTCTTTTAATAAATCTTCTTTATTTGTTCTTTGAATTATTTTTTCATGTCAGTACCATAAAATAATGAGCATGAACAAAAGAAAACAGATAGTCACACCAAAGAACACAAGATGTAAGGTGGAAACCCAATGTGGGTGAAAACCACCTGCTGCAATATGTATCTATCTTCTTTCAAATTAGAAACTCCTTTTACAATGGTTTTGTACTGGTGCAGTCCTTTACCAGTACACAGGCTGCAACCTGCAGAGAGCTACAACTCTCTCTCTCGTTTTCCAGTCTCTCCTGGAAGGGAGCTACAACCCCCTACTTCTTTTCTTACAAGGACCACTTTTCATAAATTTTCAAACTGGATCCATAAGCATCAAATGATCATAAAGTATAAGAGAATCACCCAATCAACTGTAGTAACCAGATCAACAATAATAGGACCAAACCTAGAACACAACAATGATAAACAAAGATCTTAAGAGAAGTAAGCACCCTGCTCAACTGCTCGCCTGCTTACGTAAGCACCCTGCTCAACTGCTGGCCTGCTTACTATACTCACCCTGCTCAACTGCTTGCCTGCTTACAGTACGCACCCTGCTCAACTGCTAGCCTGCGTATGTACGCACCTGCAACCCTTCTGTGCCTGCGTATGTACGAACCTGGAGCCCTTCTGTGCCTGCGTACTTCCGCACCTTCAACCCTTCTGTGCCTGCGTACCTACGCACCTGCAACCCTTCTGAGCCTGCGTACCGGCGCACCTGAAACGCTTCGTTCCTGCGTACATACACACTTTTCTTTCACTGTACCTGCGTACCTTCGGGAATAGATGATTTCAAGACTTCATAAATAACCCAGACAGTCAGATCTATAGATCTGAACATGCGCCGAAGAGATCTCGGTCCATCAGTAGATTCGCCTTATTTAGATCTAGACCAGATCTAGCCCTCATAAGATATTCAACCCAAAAACATACTCAAGCCAAATGACCTCCTTTGCTTTATATAGGAAAGCTCTTCCTTAAAACATGGATCAATACCACGAGCCGACACCATAATAACCCAATACCGTCGGCTAAATACCAAGAGTAAAACATAAGAAAACCACACATGTGAATTTCTTTGCCTTGAAATGTGTGCATTGGGGGTACGCACCTCCTGAACGGGATAACTGCGGGTATGTACGCACTTTATGTAACACTGACCCGCGTGTACGCACCTTATGTAAAGTGTACCTGCGTACCCCTTATTTTCTTCAATATTTGATAGCTGATTATCAATCTCTGCTGCTGACTTGAAGTACTGTGATCTATCACCTGAATGGGTTGCCATCAAGGACAACACTTTAGCCATAATGCCAACAATGGTTTTGACAGAGGAAGATGATAGTCCTTTGGCAGAGGTAGAACTGCCAATAGCAATGAAGAGGGTAGCAATTCAAAGACATCGGGATAGAGCGAGAGGGAAGGTAACACTAGAGGAGGAAGGCCATACCAACATGGAAGAGGTAATGGTGGAGGTAGAGGAAATTCCTATCAGTGTTACAAGTGTCACAAATGGGGACATAGGTCTTTTGAATGTCCTACAAATGAGAAAGCCAGACAAAGGGGAGCTTATGTTGCTGAACCTGATGTAGCAGAGGCACCACCACAGGAGGTGGAAAATATGCCTGAAACATGAGAAGCCTTGGTGTTGAACAAGGTTTTACTAAAGCTAGCTAAGGAAGTAGTTGATCTGATACAAAGGAAAGCATTGTTCCAAACTGTGTGCAAGTCGCATGGAAAATGCTACAAATTAATCATAGATAGTGGAAGTACTCATAACCTGGTAGCCACTAAAATGGTGGAAAAAATGGGTTTGAAGAAGTTAAAGCACCCAACTCCATATAAGGTGTCTTGGTTGCAGAAAGGACACCAACTATTGGTTGATGAGAAGTGCGAGGTGGAGTTTCATATTGGCAAGTATGAGGACAAGGTGACTTGTGATATTATGTCTATGGATGATCAGTAGCTCAAGCCCAAGCCATGGAAAAGGCTACAAAATTGAAAGTGTTCAAAAACACTTACAACCTGAATAATCAGATAGGCCTCGTCGATACGATCCTGCTGCCGTGAATGACACTCAAAACTGAATTAGCATGTGAAAGTTATGAAGGTTTGAAGTCTCCAATAACCTTCAATAAAATAAGTTTGGGCTAGTTTGGATTTCAAATTTTGAAAAAATAAAAATAAAAAAAATATTCCCCAGAATATTCGTGGGAATATTTTGTTCTGGATGGCCAATGGGGAGCTGACATGTGGCCTGCCCAAAGGCCACCACGTGGCCCCATGTCTACAAGGTTTGGTATGGAAAAATTTTTATGGAGCTCACAGGAATCGACCCTAGGTCGGGTGGCTCCCAGCCCACAAGCCTGACCGGCTCGCCCATGTTTTGGTTCTTACCATCCTATGTTCACATTACCTATTTAAAGTTTAAACAGGTTTTATTTGGGCAAAAAAGGGGCCAACCCCTAAGGGCTAGCCCCTAATCATACAACCAGAACATGAAACCAAGACCTAAACCTTGGCGGATAAACGTTACACCCGATGGTTAAGGGTCCAATCGGTCACACGCGTGCGGTTTGAGTGCCAAAATTTACGGTCTAACTAGTAGTTAAGTTGGTAGAGCGTGCTATTTTTGGTGGATTTTCCATTTTTGGCTGGTCTAACTCCAGTTCATCCACATTTAGTGGAATTTTTTTAGGCCAAACTGGAGAAAAATTCAGTTGGTCATAACTTTTGGGAGGGAGAACCTTTTTGGACGAAATTTTTTTTGATTTCGTATCTTCTCATCATTCTGGAGCCATTGGGATAGGTTCCAGAGGCAGTAGAGGTGTTCTATAGCCTGTTTAGCTTCAGGGAAGCTTGGAGAGCCATTAGGGCCATTGGGAAAATGGAGTTATCTGGAGTTGTACCTCACTGTTTGAGGTGAACCAAAAACCATTTTCTGCTATTTTCAACCTTTTGAACCTAATGGAAGAGGTTTCAGAACTGTTTGAGGACTTCTACAGCCTGAAAAGCTTCAGAGGAGTTCAAAGAGCCATCAGGGCCCAATGAAGAAGGCACTGTATTTGGTAATTTTTCACTGTTTAGTGAATATGGAAAGGCATTTTTAGCATTTTCATGTCTTCTGAATCTGTATTTGCATTCAGATTTTCCTATTGAGGCACTTTTAAACTTGTATTGCATTTGAGAGCATTATAATACAAGAGGACAAGCTCATTTTGGGAGGTTTGATCTAGCAGATGTAGCCTAGGAGGGGTGAACTGCTCATCAAACATCTGTGTCATGTTATGCTGAAGTTATCTTGTTGTGTATTTCTGATTTAATATGTTAAAAAACAAATTAAATTAACTTTCCTTCACACATAAACTCATAAATAGCTACCAAAAACACTTTGTTTAATCAACAAGATATGGAAAACTTTACACACATTTAATTTAATGGAAATGGATACCTTGCACACATTTTCAAGTACTTCCATTTTCATATCAATGGACGTGTGCCATATTCTGTTGGGCAGACCATGGCAGTATGATAGTAAGATCGTCCATGAAGGGGAAAATAATTGTTATAGATTTGTTAAGGATGAGATAAAGCATATGCTAGTTCCCATGAAAGAAGAAGATACTACAAAGACTAGTGGAGCAAAAGCATTACTGATGGGAAAAAAGGAGTTTCTGTGACATATTGAAGATAATGAGGTAAACTATGCAGTGGTGCAGAGATCATGAACAATATTGATACATACTAAAATTACTGACTTGCGTGTGGAGATACATGACATGATGTAAGAGTTTAGTGATATTGTGGTATATGATCTACCAGAAAAATTTGCACCAAAGCGAAGCATTAGTCACCATATTGATTTCATTATGGGAGCTAGTTTTCCAAACAAGGCTACTTACCGGATGAGTCCAAAAGACAATGAGGAGATCAGGAAGTAGGTACAAGAGTTGTTGGGTAAAGGGCTGATTCAAGAGAATCTAAGCCCTTGTGTTGTTCTGACTGTTTTAGCTCCCAAGAAAGAAGGTGAATGCTGGATGTGCACTAATTGTAGGAATTTACAGGGTAAGTTCCTCAGAAAGAACACCAAAAGGACACCGCTCACAACCAGATCACAGATCAATACACCCGTATTTTTGACGTGGTTAAAACCCTCAAAGAGGGAAATAGTCCACGGCCTGAGCCAACGCGACCACTTCAGGCAATTTATTAATCAAAGAATGAAAATTTACATAAGCTTCTCTCATGCACGGATTAACCTACAAATGACCCTCCATGCGTTTTAAATAGAATTCATGGACCAATCGGGTGTCAAGCCACGGATCAAGTGTCGGTAATACCGAGGAGAGAATGAACCGTCAGATCACTACATATCGTGACCGTCGGATTGTAAGTTACAAAATGTACAACGGTAAAGAAACACACTTTACCTAACTCTATACTAGACCAAGTTGTACTTAACTATTTCCTATGTCTCGGAATATCCTAACACTAATTCCTAGGCAATAAACAACATTACTATTAGGTACAAGTTTCCTTTACCTCGAATGGATTATATGATGGATTGTCTAAGTGTAGCAACATATTTTCAAAGATAGATTTGAAAAGTGGCTATCACTAGATCAAGATTCGAGAAGGTGATGAATGGAAGATAACTTTCAAGACCAATGAAGGCTTATATGAATGGTGGTCATGCCATTTCGATTAAGCAATGCTCCTAGTACATTCATGCGTTTGATGAATGAGATGCTGAAATAATTCATTGGAAATTTTGTGATCATATATCTAGACGATATACTCATATTCAACAAGAGGAAGGAAGAACATTTCCGACATGTCAGGTATGTACTAGAAAAATTGTAGCAAAATAAATTGCTGATAAATTTTAAAAAATGTTATTTTTTCAAGAAAGGGTTGATTTATTTGGGGTTTTGTGATTTTTGAGAATGAGTTAAAGATGGATCCAGAGAAGGTTGCAGCCATAGTTAGATGGTCATCTCCCAAGAGTTTGTTTGAAGTGAGAAGTTTCCATGGATTGGCGAGTTTCTATCGAAAGTTTATTAAAAATTTTAGTGGAATTTGTGTGCCTATGGTGGACACCATTAAGAAGGAAAATCAACCTTTTCATTGGACAGAGTTAGCTGAGCGGAGTTTTTAACTATTGAAAAATAAAATCATTGAAAAAACAATTTTAAGATTACCAGACTTTAACAAAAAATTTCAAGTTCATTGTGATACCAGTCGGACAACAATTGGTGCAATACTCAACCAAGAAGATAAGCCAGTAGCATATTTTAGCGAGAAGTTAAATGAAAGTAGGAAAAATTACATGTCTTATGACAAAGAATTTTATGCAGTCATCCAAGCATTGAAGCATTGGAGACATTATTTATTGGCTAATGAATTTGTCTTGTTTTCATACAATTCTGTGTCATAGTACATCATGTAGTAGCACAAGCTGAATCATAAACATGCGAAGTGGATGGAGTACTTACAGAGTTTTACATTCCTTTTGAAACATATCAGCGGTCAAGCTAACAAAGTGGTAGATGCATTAAGCAAGAGAAGTTTGATCCTACAAGAAAGCGCAATACAAGAATTAGGATTTGAACATCTTAAGGACTTGTATGAAATGGATATAGATTTTAAAGAAGCTTATGAAGCTTGCCAAACTCCATTATTGAGGGAAAATAGTCCATGGTTAGACTATAACATGCGGGAGGGATTGTTGTTTAAAGGAGGAAAGTTGTGTATTCCGGAATGTTCTATGAGGGAGAACTTAATCCAGGAAAAGCACAGTGGGGATTTGGTAGGAAATTTTGGCATAGACAGGACTTCGGATCAGTTGAGCCACTTTTACTACTGGTCGGGGATGCGAAGGGATGTGTAAAGATTCGTGGCCAAATGCAAAGTGTGTCAACATGCAAAGGGACGCAACCAAAATGCAGGGTTGTATACACCCTTACCCATTTCGAACAGACCATGGGACTCAGTCAGGTTGGAATTTGTCTTAGGTTTGTCGAAGACACAGTGGGGATTTGATTCCGTCATGGTGGTGGTGGATCATTTCACCAATATGGCACATTTCATTTCATGCAGGGAAACCAGTGATTCCACACATATAGCACACTTGTTCTTCACAAATATAGTTATATTACATGGATTGCCTAAGTCCATCATCTCGAACAGGAATTTAAAGTTCACAGGCCATTTTTGGGGAACCTTGTGGAAGAAGTTAGACACCAAACTAAACTTCAGCTCAGCCTATCACTCGTAGACAGATGGAAAAACCGAAG
This sequence comes from Pinus tabuliformis, assembly GCA_031772625.1. NCBI lineage: Eukaryota > Viridiplantae > Streptophyta > Pinopsida > Pinales > Pinaceae > Pinus > Pinus tabuliformis. The sequence continues at coordinate 1,264,243,481 of CM062807.1, read as the reverse complement.
CTGTGAACCAAAGTTTGGAAAATTTGCTGATGAGAATGGTTGGTGAAAATTCCAAACAGTGGAATCGTGTGCTTGCACAAGCGGAGTTTTCTTATAATGACTCACCCAACAGAAGCACGAGAAGAAGCCCTTTTAAAATCCTGTATGGAATTCCCCCCTTGTGGAATATATGAGTTGTGGGATTTGGGTCAGCTGGAGTGCACGAGTGTTGATGGCAAAGATTTCGCGAAGGCAATCAATTATCTACATGAACAGGTGAAATTGAAGCTACAGGACAATAGACAACAATACAAACAAAAAGTAGATTTGAAAAGGCGGGAGGTACAGTTTGAAGTAGGAGACCTGGTACTAGCACACTTACGCAAGGAGAGGTTTCCTAAAGGCGAATACAACAAATTGAAAATGAAAAATATTGGCCCTTGTAGAATCCTTCAGAATATTTTTCCAAACGCTTATGAGTTGCAATTACCTCCAGGTATAAGAATCTCACCCAATTTTAATGTGGCAGATATGTACCCTTACATTGTTGTTGATGAGGAAGATTGTTTTTATGAGATGAACATGGGACACCCAAAATGAGGAAGAATCATGGATTATACAAATGCCTCCAACAAAGTCTTTGGAGACTGAACAAATTTTAGACACACAGGTGGCTAGGAAGACTCGAAAGAAGGAATATTTACAATATCTGGTTAAATGTAAGGACCGTCCTATTGAGGACTATCCTTGGTTGGACGCTACCGAAATTCAAAGCGTCAGGTACTCTATTGAAGAGCTCATGGTCAGGAGCCATGAGTTTAATTTACCCCTGGAGCTTGATGTAGGAGAATCCAACTGAAAGGAAACAATTTGAATTGATTTCTTCTGCTGAACATAAGAATAAGTTTTTTAATTTTATTTCATTTTGTTTTAAGCTAAATTTTGGCTAACACACGACCAACATAGCCACTGTAATTTGAAATTAAAAGAACATTTATCTTAGGATTAGTTAAATATTAGAAATTTGTTTCAAGAAACTGTTTAGTAACTAAAAGACAGTTTCTCAACCATGTGGAAATCCTAGAAAGGCATAAAAGCCAAACCAGACCCACATTGTGAGGGTCTGCCATTGTACGAAAGAAGAATAACCAGAAATAATTGATTTGATAAACTGTGTGTGTGGAGTATTTTATTATCATAAATTTCCTATAATCATATGTTATATTCTCATCTTAAAACTAGATAGAATGTTAACTACAGTCTGAGCTCTGGTTAATTAACAAACCAACATCACAAAAATTAGGATAATTAATCAAAATGCATCCAAATTGAAAAGGAGGAACAACAAGTAATATTTTATTAGAATTGAACCAGGAAAGAACAACGTGCTTCAAAACAAGCCTAGAGCAAAAACAACTAAATGAGAACAACATTACAAAGGAGAAATCACAGGTACATTTTTTTTACAAATTCTTTGGAAAACAAAATTTAAGTCGATTTCGTTTCAGAGAATACAAAATATACATTGAATAAGTTCCAAATAGTATCGAACAACAAACCCAACAAGGTGTATAAAACAAATATATACATATTGTTAAACGGACAAGGTTCCACCCTACTCTTAAGTATGGAACACATTCAAACAATGCGGAACAAATACAAACCACTTGAGAATTACAATAGGGTGTTTTAAACTCTAACGAAATTCAGACTACCAACTACAAAGGGAAAGACCCTACCCATTTTCGTATAGGGAAGTCTTGAGTTTCGAAGACGGCCAAAAGCCACCTAGGTTCCAAACCTGCAACCAAAACAGAGCACTGTTGTGGTAAAAACACAACCCCCCCCATTATTGATGTGTTCACTTCAAATAATGGGGACCCTTTCTATAAAAATTTGGCTAAGCACCTTTTTGGTTTTTTATTTTAGTTGATTACCCTACGCTTTTGTAAATTTTTAGTTTTCTTTGGATTCTTGTTTTGATTGTTTTCTTAGAATCGATTTTTTATAAGCTTCCCATTGACGCTTGTTTGGTCTCATTTGGTCAACTGGTTTGACAATGACACTCCTTTGAAGTCTCATCATTTATCTAGCCTGGGTTAAAAATGCATAAATGTACAATATCGCATTTTGTAAATAAATTAGTTCAATAATGCATTCAGTTTAAATACTAACTTGTAAAGAGTTTTACTAACATTTTTCATTATGCAGCCAAATCATTGATTATCAGGATTGTTAAGAAATTCACTCCAATTTTCAAATCGAATCCTAATCTTAAAAAATCCAAACATTCAAGTGGCTGTAGTTTAAAAACTTATATTCATAAAAATAAAACAAAAAACAAAAAATTTATGTTTAAAATTAAATTTTAAATTAATTAAATTAATTAATATATTAAATATAATTAATTTAATTAAATTAAAATTTAAAACAAAAAAAACATATAACAAAATTATTTTGATCGCGTCAGGACTTCGTATCGGAAATTTTATGTGAAATATTTTAAAAATTCCGATAACCATGATTCCCATGATGCGATATCGCATCGGGGAATTTCACTTGACATGTTTTAAAAACCTCATAAGCTACCCGATGCGATGTGCCGATAAGCTACCTCGATGCGATAAGGTATGTGCCGATAAAGTATGTGCTGATAGCAAAATGGAACAATTCATTAAAGTTTTGTATGGTTTGTTTTAAATGACTTGTTCTTTAATTCTTACGAATAGTGATAATGGTTATGTTTAATGTTTTATATATATAAGGAGTGGTGTAGGTTAGTATATTTAACGTATGGTGTAGGTTAGTTTATTTAACATTATGGGGTAGGTTAATATATATTAAATATTAGTTAATATATTAATATGTAATATATTATATTATTTAATTAATATATATAATATTTAATTAATGAATTTTAAATTAATCAGATTAATTAATTAATAACATTTAATTAATTTGATTAAATTAAAATTTAAACGTTATTTAGATTAATATTAATTAGTTTTTTTTAATTAGATTAATATTGATTAGTTTTTAATTAGGTTAAGTTTGTTTATAAATCACTAATTAGATATCAGTTAGTTAGATTAATAAATAGGTTATTAATAATTAGTTTAGTTTATAATTAACAATTGATTTATAATTAATTAGAATTATAATTTAGGATTTAATTTTTAATGAGAATTTTGATTTTTAGCCCAGCTACAGAATTTCCAAATTTATATCAGATTTGACCCATCAACTTTGGAAGCTCATAAATTGAGTTCTACTTGGCCAAATGAGGCCCAGGATGGCTCATTGGAAAGAGAAAATCAAGGAGAACATTTTGAAGGAGGTTTCATCGACAGATTTGATCATTTATTGGGCCAAAAATCAGGCAGAAGATTAGGCTCCGAATTTTGAAAACAAAATCAATTTTCTGAGTTATTGTTTTCAATTTCATTTGTCCAAAGCCTCTCCTAATTGCAGATCCATTGGCCAACGATATCCTTTTCCAATCAAATCATTACAAGCATCAATAGAGAGCTTATATTTTATTTTCAATTATTTATTTAAAATAGAATTTGATTGGGTTTGATTTAATTGCCAGAAATGATATTCTGATTGCATTTTAATTTATTTTGATTTCTTTTGCAGGAAAACAGTGGAAAAGATATGGAGAAAAGGATTTCAAGCAATGAGAATGCTCCAGCAATTGAAGATCAGAATTAGGAGCATGTAAAATTATATTTGGCAGATTTCTCTTCAACAAACTCTCCTCTCCAAAATTCCTTCACAAATATTATAAATAACAGATTGCAGAATGTAAAAATGGCTGCTCTCCTCAGCAATTTTAGACTCTATCAAAGCACTATTGTAATTGGAATTTAGAGTTGTAGGAGAGAGGAGTGAAAAATCTCAGATCTGGGGATTATTGAGGATTTTCCCTTTGTATATTGAATTATGCATGAAGAACAAAGCTTGCACTATTGTGGCTCTAGTTTTGAAAGCAAAAGTTCAAGCAATGTAAAGGGCTGTTGGAGACCAAGGACAGAGAAATGGATGCAATAAATTGGTATTTTTAATACTACTGTTTTAAATATCAGTTTCATTTTATGGTAACAGGAATGTGTCATTTTATTCATGTTTGTGCATTATTGTCAATATGAGTAGTTTATTTCAATGTTGTTATCATGTATCTCTGTTCTTATGGATTAATTTCTGATTTCTGAGTAACTATTTACTCAGAAATCTGCCTTATTAAAACTAATTTATTGAGTGGTAATATGTTGTGAACTATTTCCACATATTATTGTTCAGTTATTGGATTTGCTGATTTGATAATCAATATCATTTATGTGAACTACTTCCTGAGTGTTGTTGGTTTATTATTTTAGTTAAAAGGTCTCAATAGGATGTGTTTTGACATCCATAATATCAGTTAATTGAACTACTTCATTAACTTGATATTCATTATAAACAAGACATATCTAAATCCCAATACTTTAATTATCTTGCTCTTAGTTGGGTTAGATCTATATCTGCCTAATTAAGATAGGATTTAGATTAGTTTCTTTTGCTTGCATCATAGAATAAGCTTGCATTTAGAGTAAATTTTACATTCTTTTAAGTCCTCTCCTCAAAGAGGCAAAACTTTAGTTGTGGCTTGGCTGAACCCAAATCAGCTTAAGGGTCATTCTCTTGCCTGATCAGCAAGAAGAAGTGATCTAATGTCCCTGTCTATTGGTAGTTAAAGATACATTATAAACCAATAGCAATAGGGAGAAGGTCACTGGACCTAGATGAACAGTCGGAGCCACCACACCAAACGGAAAAGGAGCTGCTTTTAAGGTCCGGACCGGGTGGTTATCCCCCAATGTTGTTGCAGCGATTTTCGAGGCATCAACACTTTTAGCGCTAGAAGGAGGGCCTGAGACTTTTTTGTCTGTTGGAGTCTTTTCAATTTTAATATTTTATTTATTGTGATGGCTCCTCCTAAACTTCCAATTTGGAGTTGTATCCATGGACGCGCATCCTCCAATACTCCACCCGAAGTGGTAAGACTCTTGTCTCAGGCAAAGTTTAATGGTAAGAGAAATTCTTCTGCTTTTAACCATGTCTTTCAATTTATTCAAAACATTTCAAATTATGATTTTCAAGGAATTGATGAAGGCATTTTATGCAGAATTTTTACTCTCACATTTACTGCAAAAGCCAGAAACTGGTGCAAAACTCTTCCAGTTGCCTCAATCCATAGATGGGATCAATTTGTTACGATTTTCATTTGTAAATTTGACGGCTACGATTATGAACAGGTATGTCAAGAAATTGAATATCTACGAAAGTTTAAAAATGAATCTGTTAATGATTTTCATATTCGATTTCACTTGAATTGATTAAGATTTAGCGACAAAGATAAACCTACGGAAGAAGAATCATTAGATTGGTTTAAATATATTAGTTCTCTTCCAACCATTCCCAATCCATATGAAATTGATTCAAGCTTTGTTCCATCCCCTTCCAATACAAATGAGAATCCCAATTTGGATGTGCAAATAAATGGTGATGAAGTGGTTTTACAAATCTTGGAAAGTATTTCTAATCAAATGCAAGAAGACAACAGCAACAATTTTGGAGAAAAAGCCGCCTTGAAATCTGAAAGCTACTTCGAAGTAAATTCGGAAAATCAAATCGCAAATCAGCAAGTACAAGCAACAATCAAAGTAAATAAACTGCAAACTGCTGTACAAATTTCTGAATTTCTCCATGATAAGCAAATGCCAAAATCAGAGAAGCAAAGCAGCGTTCTTCAAGAAAGCATGTGCACGCAAAGGAATGATCTGCAATCTGAAATTTACAATGAGCATAATGCACAAGAGCTCTCAAACATAGACAGTTTTAAATGTGTTGTTTCAGGTTCACATTTTTCCCTTTATCCTGATATTTTCAATAATGGTAATATTTTTCCTCTTAGTATCAATGATATTTCAGAAATTAAAGAGGATTATTTAAATGAATTACCATTAAAGTTTTATCAAGATAAAGAAATAATAATCGATCGTTCTTTTGCCATTAATGAACATGAAATGCTTGTTCCTCCTTGTTTGGATATATTGGATGAGATTGAAGGGAATTCTAGAGAGTCTTGTGAGGTAATTTATGACGATTACTCTGATATTGAGGATGTTTATTTCAATTTTTCTCAAGATAATCCTCATGAGAAAATTCAAATAACATCTGAAAATGAGGAACGCTTCAATTTAGGAATTATCCCAACTAATCCTCATTTTAGAGCAGCAAATTATCTTCATGATTTCACCATTCAAGAAAACATTCCAATTCATGATTCATATGAGGATCAAACTCCCATTCCTATTCATAATCATAATTTGTTTTCTAATTCACAAGTTGGAATTCAAAATTTTTCAAATTCCATAATTTTGGCCATTCCTTGTGAAAATGAAATCATTTCAAAACGATCCCAAACGTGCTGTAACATTAGTTGTACAAATAGTGATTTCATTTTAGTTTTTCTTTCACAGCTATTTTGTTTAAACTTAGATTTATTTTTTGATTTTATTTTGCAAAATTTTCACACTTTTCGCTGGCATATTGAACACCTTACTATCAAACACTCAATTGATGCATTGCCGAATTGGGAAATTGAAGTTTCGTATTATAACCATGAACATAGAAAACTATTAACATATCAATGTCAATCGATGTTCATTGCTTATCAAAAGCTTCTATCTTCTCAAAGTCAATATCAACAAGAGAATGTATTTTTGCAATCTGGCCAACAATTCAATTCAATTAATAAATTGTCATTTTATTTGAAAGGCTTCCATCCATTTTTCATTGACTCATTTGAAAATTGTTTGGAAATTTTTCCTTCAAGTAAAATTGTCAATGATTTAGCATTTGTACATAACACTAACAATTTTTTTCAAGTCAAAGAATTTAAAAGCTCACCTTCACAATCTGGCCTGTTATCTCCTCCTTTGAACATTTCTCAATCCTTAATAGAAATCCATCCAGATTTTTATGATCCGATTGGTAGTCAATTAGAAAGGAAATTTCAGGAGAGAGAGATTTTAATTAAGTTCCTAACAATAACTGTACATTCTGATTCCATATTTATTTTCCTTAGTTTAGTCAAATCTGTATTTTTATTACTAACATTTGAACTGTACATAAACGCGGGAATAAAAATGAGAGAATGGTTACACTGGAAATATGACTATACCTAGTCATTTTCATGTATATGGTTAGAATAGGAGTAGAATTAATTTAATTAGTTTGTTTTATGTAGTTAATTTATTTTCAACAGTTCTGTAGATTAAAAATAAAGCAAAGAAATCAGCCATTCTCATACATGTTCAGTGAAAACATTTTTCCCTATCAAAAAATTTTAATTCTTGCTTTCTTTTTTCTAAATTCTTACAGCAATACCTCTGCTCTGCCTATTTCGAATAATGTATTGATTAAATTCAATTAAAGTTGCACATAGCATCGATCGCTTCAAAGCCACTTTTCTTTATTTTGATATTTCCTTCTAAGATTTTCTTAAAAAATTTATATGATAAAGGTTGAGGATATAAAAGCTTCATGATCTCATTATCCCATGAAATGTATGACTCTCTATGATAAGATTAATTCTAATTCAATCACTATTAGTCAGTCAAACCTTTCACGGTAATCATATGAAGTTTATATTATCTTCTTCGGAATTTTCTAAAAGCTAAACTTAACGATGTCTATTTTGCTAAGTGCACACATTCCAATCTGTTTTGATATTTTTCCAAAATTAGTGGCTTAATCTCATTCTAATCTTTAGTTTATTATCTGATGCTGTAAAATGCATCATCTTTATTTACTGAAGGCATCATTGAACAGTCACTATAACAATACAATTTTTTCTCAAGATTAATTCGGAATGAGCAGAGGTAATAAATTGTTGTTTCACTTCGAAAGGGAAGCATAGCTTAATATTTCTGTTAAGTTTTATATTCCCTGGACATGAATAAACAAATTTTATTTAGGCTGATTGCACACTTAGATTTAGAATAAATGATGAGATATTTTTGAACAAAGTCAAAACTTTGATAAATCGAAGGAAGAATTTGAAGATTCATAAGGTAAAATTCGCAAACAATTTCCTTCCAGGTACGCATTTGTAAGTTCGTTCTCATCTCTTATTAGTTTCTCTTTTCCTTAGTTTATTTTTGATTTTTGTTTTGTTTTAATTGCAGGTTTTCATTTGTTTTCAAAACTTGAAGTAAGCAATGAACCCAATTCAAATTTGCAATAGGCTCAGGGAAATTTTATTTGTGATGCATTAGAATTTAAGCATTTTTAATTTTGCTTTTATTCACTTAGAAAACCCAATTGAAATTTCAAAGAATATCAAAAGACCATTCGCATTATAAGATTTTATCGGAAGTAGTTCTTAGCATCTCTTCGCTCATCAAAGACCTCTGATGTATTATCTTACTCATATTCCATATCGCATTTCGCATATCGGAGCTTTGCAGTTGAAGTATACTATCATTATCGTGAATCGCCGATCTATAATAATCGACTTTGCCGATATTGCGATGACCAATTCCGGATCCGATACGAAATTCAAATCAAAGTTATAAAATTATCGCATCCATTTAATCGCAATAATGGTAAGAGCATAACTTTTAAAGGGCTGATGTCTCGGATCCGATATGTTATCAAATTTTCATCATAAAGTTATCGGGTCCACTTTTCATCGCATGTCGGCGTATCGAGAATGGTTACATCATGTGCTCAAGATTGCCGATTGTGCCGATTGCCGATCGCCGATTAGCTACGACATTCACCGCACATCGGCATCACAAGAATCATATCGTGTTATATCGGGTACCAAAAGTTTGCCAATCGCCGATATCGCAATCGCTTCGTCGCATTGTTATTTATGCTTACATCAAATCTCTGATTCTGCGATGTGCGATGCGCGATGTGGGAAGCACAGTGTAAATATGCCCCCACCCCCGATATAATATTTCTTTAATGATGCGATCGCTCTATCTCATAGTACAACTTCTCATCGCATATTTTCATATCGGCAATTCGTCATTGCAACCTTTGATGCAAGAACTTCCAATGCATGCCTCTAAGCCGTTAACATTTAATCAATATATGGCATAGCAATAAAATTGAAGTCTTGCAAATTAAACTTAAAGCATGATGGAGAAACATGTTGTGTGGATCATCCGATGAGGCGATGTGTTAAAGCGAGCTTGGGTAACCACTATGGTAAAAAGGCAATTGATGACAAATTTGCAGCATAAAAAAATTATTTCAATTTCTCATACATTTTAGTTTTAAATATATAATTCCATAATTAAAAATGGAATTCAATACCTCTATCTTTATATTTAAATTTTATTATCTTGGATTTGGTCTTGATTCTTGACAATTTATCAAATCATGGAGTTTATATAAAACTAATAATATTTTGAGAAACAGTCATTACTGCAAATTCTCATTTGCATTTCTAATGCATTTCTTTTGATTTCAATTCCCTTAAGCACTAAGCATTCCATTTGTTTACTTCTTGCTTTAGTTTATATAAAATAAATAATGATTTTGGGTTATATGATTTTGGTTAGTTTGAATTTTTCATGTTTTTAATGATAATTAAAATAAGAAGTCAACCACTTTGGAGAAACTGATACCCTTCAGGTAAGATCAAAAGCAATGATCCAATGGTAAGATTCATGTACCCACTTTCATTAATTTCCATTTCATCACTCTAGTTTCAATTTTTGTTTTTAAATTATGCTGATATAAAACTCTGTTTTGCAGCTCTTCACAAAATTTTTCAATCTTCTGCCGAATCATATTTTCAAAGTCCATACTCTTCTCCTGGCTTTATTTCAATAAGCAGCGATAATCTTCATCGAAACAGCTACGCCAGGAAGTTTCTGAACTTTTAATCTATTTCTTTAAGCATTCCTTTTCTTTTAGAAAATGATTAAGATGATGCTTGGGAACAAGAAGACTCATATCAAAAAGAAATTATTCATGGTGGCTGAATTTTACAATCACTGTTATCTAGAAGCCTAAAGCATTCACAACTCTGCAAGGTATGTTTTTCTAAATCTCAACATAAGAAGGAATGATTACATGCTTATTTTCTTTTTCTTCATATTGTTGGAGACATTGGTATAAACATTCTTGTTTGAGTTTATCATGCGAAACTTGGATTTTCCTTCCCATTTTTAGAGATTTCTTTGTTTTTATTTTTGTTTGCTGATTTCTTTTCTCATTTTAGCATAAGACTTCTTTTCTTTCGGTTTTCAGTTTTGATTTTGGTGACTTTGCCGTGATTTATATGGAAGGTCTTCTTGTTACCTAACAATGGTTAGCATACATGGAAAAAATTGTTAATAGTTACCTATTGGCATTTTCTTAAATCTCTTTGTAAAGTTTGATTTTCTTATTATAAAAGTAAACATATTTATGGAAGAGATTACCAATCAAGAGAAGTTGGCAAAGTATCATAAAATCTGAAAATTTCTTTTTCATCAAATTGTAATCATTTTGAGATTTCAAAATTTTATTAGGATCTTTCAGAGTTCTATCATCAGTCAAGAAAAGTTATTTTAAACCAAGTAAAGACACTTTACAGCAAAGCACCTTTAACTCTGAAATTGTCATTCTTAACTCTTAAGGAGTCAATGATTCTCCCTGTCCCAAAGAGTCTTATTTTTCTAGAGGATAATCCTGAAATATATTTAAACTTAGAAGATAAGAGGTCTCATCATGAGCCTGCTTACCATGATCATAGGGGAGAAATAGGCTGACATTACCAATACTGCTAAACAAACCAGGGTAATGGCTTATGATTGCAAACAATTATAAGACAAGGGGTCTCATCACGAGCCAGCTTGTTCAGTCCAATTTTAACCAGTGAATGGCATTGTCAACTATCTGGCTACCATACTAGGACAATGGCTTTTAAGATTTAATAAAAAATAATAAAAAAATAATAAAAAGTAATACATATATAAATGGATTTATCTCTAGGTCAATAATTCTTCTAAAGATGGGATTCTGAATCATTGATGATTGAAAAAGTAACCCTGCCGAGACTATAGATGTTTACTGGCAGCAGTGGCTCTACTTGTGACAAATGAGTATATTCTAAAAGCTAAGCTGTAAAGTGACCCCTTCTTTATCTCTACAACTAATTAAGGACTGATGTAGAGTTTTGAAATATTTTAATTTATGAGAAATTTTGAGGAAAATTACAGTTAAATGATTCTTGCTTTTCGCCAGACTAATGAACCTAGTCAAGCATTTCACGCAAAATTTTCTCTTCTTTAATTATTTTTGCTTTAATTTTAGGAAAATATCATTCATAACAGAGATAACTGGTTCTTCTCCCGCGTGTCGCCATTGTTGTGGTAAAAACACAACCCCCCCATTATTGATGTGTTCACTTCAAATAATGGGGACCCTTTCTATAAAAATTTCGCTAAACACCTTTTTGGTTTTTTATTTTAGTTGATTACCCTACGCTTTTGTAAATTTTTAGTTTTCTTTGGATTCTTGTTTTGATTGTTTTCTTAGAATCGATTTTTTATAAGCTTCCCATTGATGCTTGTTTGGTCTCATTTGGTCAACTGGTTTGAAAATGGCACTCCTTTGAAGTCTCATCATTTATCTAGCCTGGGTTAAAAATGCATAAATGTACAATATCGCATTTTGTAAATAAATTAGTTCAATAATGCGTTTAGTTTAAATATTAACTTGTAGAGAGTTTTACTAACATTTTTCATTATGCAGCCAAATCATTGATTATCAGGATTATTAAGAAATTCACTCCAATTTTCAAATCGAATCCTAATCTTAAAAAATCTAAACATTCAAGTGGCTATAGTTTAAAAACTTATATTCATAAAAATAAAACAAAAAATAAAAAATTTATGTTTAAAATTACATTTTAAATTAATTAAATTAATTAATATATTAAATATAATTAATTTAATTAAATTAAAATTTAAAACAAAAAAAACATATAACAAAATTATTTTGATCGCGTCGGGACTTTGTATCGGAAGTTTTATGTGAAATATTTTAAAAATCCCGATAACCATGATTCCCCCGATGCGATATCGCATCGGGGAATTTGACTTGACATGTTTTAAAAACCTCATAAGCTACCCGATGCGATGTGCCGATAAGCTACCTCGATGCGATAAGGTATGTGATGATAGCAAAATGGAACAATTCATTAAAGTTTTGTATGGTTTGTTTTAAACGACTTGTTCTTTAATTCTTACAAATAGTGATAATGGTTATGTTTAATGTTTTATATATATAAGGAGTGGTGTAGGTTAGTATATTTAACGTATGGTGTAGGTTAGTTTATTTACCATTATGGGGTAGGTTAATATATATTAAATATTAGTTAATATATTAACATGTAATATGTAATATACTATATTATTTAATTAATATATATAATATTTAATTAATGAATTTTAAATTAATCAGATTAATTAATTAATAACATTTAATTAATTTGATTAAATTAAAATTTAAACGTTATTTAGATTAATATTAATTAGTTTTTTTAATTAGATTAATATTGATTAGTTTTTAATTAGGTTAAGTTTGTTTATAAATCACTAATTAGATATCAGTTAGTTAGATTAATAAATAGGTTACTAATAATTAGTTTAGTTTATAATTAACAATTGATTTATAATTAATTAGAATTTTAATTTAGGATTTAATTTTTAATGAGAATTTTGATTTTTAGCCCAGCAACACAATTTCCAGATTTATATCAGATTTGACCCATCAACTTTGGAAGCTCATAAATTGAGTTCTACTTGGCCAAATGAGGCCCAGGACGACTCATTGGAAAGAGAAAATCAAGGAGAACATTTTGAAGGAGGTTTCACCAACAGATTTGATCATTTATTGGGCCAAAAATCAGGCAGAAGATTAGGCTCCGAATTTTGAAAACAAAATCAATTTTCTGAGTTATTGTTTTCAATTTCATTTGTCCAAAGCCTCTCCTAATTGCAGATCCATTGGCCAACGATATCCTTTGCCAATCAAATCATTAAAAGCATCAATAGAGAGCTTATATTTTATTTTCAATTATTTATTTAAAATAGAATTTGATTGGGTTTGATTTAATTGCCAGAAATGATATTTTGATTGCATTTTAATTTATTTTGATTTCTTTTGCAGGAAAACAGTGGAAAAGATATGGAGAAAAGGATTTCAAGCAATGAGAATGCTCCAGCAATTGAAGATCAGAATTAGGAGCATGTAAAATTATATTTGGCAGATTTCTCTTCAACAAACTCTCCTCTCCAAAATTCCTTCACAAATATTATAAATAACAGATTGCAGAATGTAAAAAGGGTTGCTCTCCTCTGCAATTTTAGACTCCATCAAAGCACTATTGTAATTGGAATTTAGAGTTGTAGGAGAGAGGAGTGAAAAATCTCAGATCTGGGGATTATTGAGGATTTTCCCTTTGTATATTGAATTATGCATGAAGAACAAAGCTTGCACTATTGTGGCTCTAGTTTTGAAAGCAGAAGTTCAAGCAATGTAAAGGGCTGTTGGAGACCAAGGACAGAGAAATGGATGCAATAAATTGGTATTTTTAATACTACTGTTTTAAATATCAGTTTCATTTTATGGTAACAGGAATGTGTCATTTTATTCATGTTTGTGCATTATTGTCAATATGAGTAGTTTTTCTCAATGTTGTTATCATGTATCTCTGTTCTTATGGATTAATTTCTTATTTCTTAGTAACTATTTACTCAGAAATCTGCCTTATTAAAACTGATTTATTGAGTGGTAATATGTTGTGAACTATTTCCACATATTATTGTTCAGTTATTGGATTTGCTGATTTGATAATCAATATCATTTATGTGAACTACTTCCTGAGTGTTGTTGGTTTATTATTTCAGTTAAAAGGTCTCAATAGGATGTGTTTTGATATCCATAATATCAGTTAATTGAACTACTTCATTGACTTGATATTCATTATAAACAAGACATATCTAAATCCCAATACTTTAATTATCTTGCTCTTAGTTGGGTTAGATCTATATCTGCCTAATTAAGATAGGATTTAGATTAGTTTCTTTTGCTTGCATCATAGAATAAGCTTGCATTTAGAGTAAATTTTACATTCTTTTAAGTCCTCTCCTCATAGAGGCAAAACTTTAGTTGTGGCTTGGCTGAACCCAAATCAGCTTAAGGGTCATTCTCTTGCCTGATCAGCAAGAAGAAGTGATCTGATGTCCCTGTCTATTGGTAGTTAAAGATACATTATAAACCAATAGCAATAGGGAGAAGGTAAATGGACCTAGATGAACAGTCGGAGCCACCACACCAAATGGAAAAGTAGCTGCTTTTAAGGTCCGGACCGGGTGGTTATCCCCCAATGTTGTTGCAGCAATTTTCGAGGCATCAACAAGCACCCAAGTTATAAAACCACGACAAAGTGTAGCTAATGAACATAACTGAAAAGGGAGTAAGAGAAAGGTTGCATTGACATTTACCTGGAGGAACAAGCCATCAAGATAGAAGGCTGGAAGAAAGAGTAGGCCCTAACAAGAATCCATCAGTGTGAGGTTACCAAAGGGTTTCATCTGCTCAAAAAGGAGCCAAACGATGAGTAAAACTAATACAAGACCTGAAAAAAAGAATTAGAACAAGAACATTACTGTGCTTGAAGAATCTGTGTAGCCCAGAAGTGAAGCCAAAGACTGTTGACAAGCAGAAAACCATTATAACAATTACTTACAGGATTGAGAAACAGTTTGAGCAGAGGTCGAAGGATACATATACAAAAGAATAGTTTACCAAACAAGTGCATCTCGTGAAGACAGATACCTCGCAATAGAAGGAGCCGAAACAATTTCACACAAATAGAGGACCTTCACAAGTCACCAGTGGTCACAAGTTCGAAACCCTTACGCTCTCTTTTGCTTAGGCCTGGCGACAATAAGTCAGAGTGACAAATAACCTAATGGACAAAAATACAAGTGGCTTTTAATCGAAGTGACAAGCCCTTGGACTCAGCCCAAGAATGCATGCGAGAGATCGCCTAGGGAGGAGTGTAGGTAGGTGCAGTTAATTTCAAAATTAATTATGAGGTTATTGATATACCAAATTGATCGCATTACAATTGTTAACATCGAATTCTGCGTCCTCAAGATCACCCTCACCACACTAGTATGTAGGCCTGGTTGCCACTAAAAGGTTTGAAATTGACTATAAACCAGTCCAAAAGCAAAAAAATAATTATATATATATGTGTGTGTGTATAATCTAAAATAATTAAAAACAATATATTTAAGCAATGTTCTCTTTATGAGCAATATTAAATTTATCAAATACAAGGTAAATGATTTTATCATTCAATAAAGTAGTTCAATTCTTGAATAAAATATTACACACATAAACATATACAACATAAATAGTTATCTGATAAATGCAATATAGTTTACTATTATTTGTGAATACATCAATTAAAACTTATTATTTCACGATAAAAATTTACATATGAAAATAGTAAAAGGTTAATGGGTAAATAACTCATAGAAGTAGAAAATTTCCATCCATCATTTATTCACCAATTAATGCTTCAAATGATGTACTTCATGCTTGAACTAAAACTTATATATAAATACAAAAGCCCAAATGAAAAACATAAAGCAACAAGAAAATAAAATCTAGCTCCTAGCAAGATGTTTCTTTCTTTTTTTCCAAATTTTATAATATATAAAAAATAAACTACAACAACAACCAATAAAAATTCCTCTAGCTCCAAAGTATCCAATCCCTCTTTCCTGTGTCACATTCACTTATATAGGTCATTTCTCACCTTTACTTTCAATGATCTTCCTTTCTCTTTATTTCTAGGAAAAGTGTACATGTCTCCGAAAAGTTTCTCAAGAAGAGGATGATGTTTCTTTCCATCATTCTTTCCTTTGAGATAAATTTCCCATTGACTATAAAACTTGGTTATCAAGGCAACAAGTGGTGGACTGAGACTTGGCAATGTGTTTTCACATTGGTAAATCCTTGGTTTTATCTTGCAATTACTTCCCTATAGTTAGGAAAGAAATTTGTGATGGCTTTAGAACATTATGCATGCCGAGATAAGAATTTCTTACTCAAACTCATTGTTCCACTAATCTATCCTTATAATTTTTTCTAACTTTCATTTCTTCTATCTTCAATACCTATAAAAGCCAATTATTGTAGCAGGGCTTGCCCAATGGGAATAAAGTATGGAATATTGTAGTCTTCTATAATATCTAAAGCCATATTCTATAATTTTGGACAACAACGATTGGTTTCATTAGCCTAATCATTTACACTTGAACATTCGGTAGCTGAATTGTCTAAAGATTCCTAAACATGAAAGTTCTTTTATTTTCTAATTTTATTTATCTCAAATGGACTTTCTTTGATTTTCCGTATGATGATTTTATCAAATAATTTATGAGCAACTTTATTTTCATCAATTGATATTTCCATTTGATCTAAATAGACCTCAAAGTTTCACGATGAAATTGGTAGATTTTACTTGCCTTATAAATGAATTTATCTTGGATTATCTTCAGCTAAGAATTAATTGCAAGAACTTCCTTTTTGAAGAAATCAAAATCCCTTGACTCAATTGGAAACTATTCTATTTTGTACTAAAGGGTATTAATTTGATTTTGGAAACTAATGGATATTGTTTCTAAATTTACTTTATTTTCTCTTCTCATACTTTCCATTTCCATAAAATGTTTTAGTTTGATGTTCATTATCTGTTGGTTGTGTTTTAGGTTTGCCCCCATAGTAAAAGAGTAATTTTCCTATTTAATTGATCAATATATCTTTGGTATTCTTTTTCTAGTCATTCTTTCTTATCGGTTGGTTCTTTCTCAGTTATTGCAAGCCAATTTGGGCATTCATTCATTTACTAACCATACATTTCCATTTGGAAAATCCCCTAGAGATTATGCAGTTTCTTGAGCTACCTCATCTAGTAATATACCAATTGTATTCTTAAGCAAAAATAATGCCAAGCAAACTCTTCCTCAAGAGATTCTACTTTTATTTTCCTGGATCTCATTTTAACTATTGTTTTCTTCTTCTCACTAAATAAATATTCCCCAAAAGAAATCATAGTTTCTTCATCGATGACCCAATTGGTTCAAGTTCAAAATAGGAGGATTTAGGCTTACACTCCTTGAAGCTAAAGGTGTAATAATTCATGCAAGACACATCATGTTAGTCAATATGTCCTATGAAAAACCATTAACAAGCCTAGTTGATATCTTTCATTAATCAACTACAACAATGTAGTTTTCTCCTACGCATAAATAATTTGTTTAGCTTCTTGGCTTGCTTCTTTAGTTTTAATATTAATTGGAATATCCATAGATTTATTAATGTTTTCTTTTATTTCTATGATTTGTTTGATATTTTGAATTTCTAGATATCAACAACCTATACAATAGTTAGTGTTAAAAAATCAACATTTGCTTCTGTATATAACTATGTTGTGGGAAAGGTTTTGAAAATAATTAAAGTGTGAAAACAAAAAGTTTTTCTAGACTGGAAATAATTAATGCTCTACGAATGTGAGGCACAAACCCTAGCGTTCGAAAATATGCAAGAAACCTAACATTACAGAGGAACGGTTGCATCGTAGACAGTCGATCGAAGGAAAGGACATGCAAACATTAGATGGGGGGGGGGCGAGATCCCCTCCTACCGGAACGTAGCAGTTGCTGATTCAAGTGGGACAACCAACAAGAAATCGAGTTCTGAGGAAAAGACAGATCCCAATAATGACCTTGTCCTAGTAGCTAGATGGCAGGCTCATAGTAGAGGACAATGCTTGCCACGTGCAATAGAGAAACCCAGATTTATAATACCCATTAACAAACTGGAGAGATATCGCAGCTACATGAAGGACCACGTGATGATCTGCAAATTCATTGGTGTTTGGCCAATAGAGAAGGACCTGATCAAATGGATCCAGTAGAAATGGAAACCAAAAGGACATGTAGAACTCAAGCTGGGAGCCAAAGGGTTTTTTACAGTAATCTTCTCAAACCTGCAAGATAAGGAAAGAGTCTTTGAAAATGGTCCATATTTTCATTATAATGCAAGATTGTTTATGAGGTACTGGGAGGAATGCTATAATCCTGATAAAGAGAAATTCCTAGCAGCCCCTGTCTGGGTGAGACTCTTTGGCCTCCCAATGGATTTTTGGGATCCAAAAATACTGGAAGGAATCAGAAACTCAATAGGACGATTTGTTAAAATCACAGAAACCACACGAAGGGGCCGCTACACTTCCTACACCAGGATCTGCGTGTACATGAATATCTCAGAGCCTATCCCTGAATCAATAGAACTAGAATATCATGAATAAATATGGCAACAAACCTTGGACTATGAGCATATACCGTTCTGATGTCGTTGATGCCATGAATATGGTCACTTATTCAAATAATGTCCATTGAACCAAGAAGCCAGGCCGGATTTAAAAGAAAAACAAATGAAACCCCCACAAGAGGCAGATGAGGGATTCAAAGAAGTAAAAAAACAAAATGAATACCCCGAAAGCAAAACAAAACCCAAGAAACAATCAAATGAAAATGAAAAAAAAGAACATATATGAGGTATTACAGTAATAAGAGGAAGGAATGGAAAATGAGACAGAAATAATGGACTACTAGGACAAAGAAAAAGAAAGTAGTCTGAGTAAAACAAAAACAACCCCAAAGAGGAAAGTCCAAATGCATCTGGCAGAAAAAGAAGAACAGGAACAAACAAATCTCACCATAATGGAAGTAGATGCAGTTAGTGGATAGGAGTTAAGCACGAAAGAGGAAGTTCTGAAAATACGGTTAAATGAATGGAGGCATTTGGATAAAGATTCATCCTAGAGGACCAAAAGAATCTATATAATGAACCTTCCAGCAATATAAGCTAAACCAAGAATAGAGACAAGTAGAGGCAGCAGAGCAATTGGGCATGAAACAAGAAGAAAACTTACAAGAACAACAAAACAAAAGTAAAGGAGGTAAGAAAAGAGGTAGAATAAATTGCAAGAGTCAATCCAAATAATGGGACACATGTTGGTAAACATTGGAAGGGTAGTACCACTTTCAGTGTTAATCCAACAGCTAAACAAAGTTAACCAATTAAAGTACTATCATGGAATATAACGGGCCTAAACAGTCGGGGGAAATAGAGATATCTATAGGAGAGACTAAGAAAGGAAAAGCCTCAAATAGTTCTTCTCCAAGAAACAAAGATAATAGGTGAAAAACTAGAGATGGAAAATGAAACCAAGATATGAAGCAGTTGCATTGGATGCAAAAGGGAGTGTATGGGGAATATTCGTACTCTGGAACCCTACAGAGGTTATGGTAGACTACTGTATAGGAATGCCATGAATTCTTACTAGCTGTTTCCGGAATATAGGAACTAAAGAATGGATCATAATCTCAGTAGTTTATGCATTGCATATCCCGCTGGAGAAGGAAAACTTTATACAAAAAAATTAGGAAACTAAGCCACCTGCATGCAGAAAAGCTCTAGTTAATAGCTAGGGATTTCAATTTAACAACCTCTTTGGAGGAAAAAGAAGGAGGGAACAGAAGAGAAGAACCTAAAATGGAGTAGTTCAGGGACCTGCAAGAAGAGCTACACCTAGTATATATCCCCACCAATAATGGAACTTACACCTGGAATAACCAAAGAGGAGGAAACTATCAAATTGCGTCAAGGCTAGACAGATTCCTAGCAAATGAAAAATTAATAAGTAGAGGTGTTTATTATGAAGCATCAATCTTGCCATGCATGGGATTTGACCACTAGAAAATAAGGCTAGAAGTAGATACGAAACAAGGGAAAAATAAGTGACAATTTCGGTTCAAAACCTTCTGGCTGAGGGATCCAACCTTCTTAGAAAAAATAAAGGAATGGTGGAGATCAAGCACAGAACAAGGGAGGAACAAAATGCATACATTCCAGTTACACCTTAAAGAGCTCAAAGGAAAAATAAAAAAATGGAACAAAGAAGAATTTGGGAATATTAAAAAAGATCAGGAATTGCTTTAGGCAAGGATGAAAAGGGTGCAACAAAAAATAATAACAAATGGCCGATCAGAAATCCTAGTGGAGGAAGAAGGACAATTACTGACGAGGATGGAGGAAAGGAGGCAACAAGAAGAAATATTGTGGAAACAAAAATCGAGAGTCCAATGGCTAAGGGAGGGAGAAAGGAACACAAGATTCTTCCACAAAGAAATGATACAACATCGACAGTATAACAAAATATTTTCTTTATTAGATCAGGGAGGAAACTGACTAATACAAACTGAAGAGATGGAGAACCTACTAGTTCATCATTTCCAAGATATAATGATAGAACCAAATCAAGACAGAACATAGGAGATAGGTAAGATAACTAGGCATATCCCCCAACTAGTTAGCAGAGATTAGAACCTAGCTCTAATGAGAATAATAACCATGGAAGAAGTGGAAGAGGTAGTCAAAGGATTAGCAAAGAATAAAGCTTTGGGACTAGATGGATTTACTGCAAAATTCTTCCAGACAACATGGCCCATTCTAGGAGAGGATATCCTAGAAGTAGTGGAGGAGTCTAGATGAACAAAAAAGGTACACTCAGCTCTTAACTCAACCTTTTTATCTCTTATTCCAAAATTTGACCACTTAGAAGAGTCACAAGGGTTTATACCCATAGATTTATGCAATGTAATTTATAAAATCCTTTCAACCATCATGTTCAATTGTCTCAAACTGATTCTCCCAACCCTAATTTCCCAAGAGAAAAATATTTTTGTTAAAGGAAGGAAAATAGTGGACAAGATAGTAACAAATCAAGAAGAAATACATTCCCTTAATTACCTCAAAGCCAAAGGAATGATGATCAAATTAGATCTATTGAAAACTTATGATCGACTAATCTGGACCTACATCCAAGGAATCTTGAAAGCTTTCGGCTTTGACCCTTGATGGCTAAATTGGATTTATTCTTTGATATTAACTCATGTATTTTCAATCCTCCTGAATGGAGCTCCAACAAAGGCATTCAACACAACAAGGGGGCTCAGAAAAGGAGATATGATTTCTCGTTTCTTGGTCATATTAGTAGTTGAAGGTCTTGATAGATATGTGAAAGTGAAGGTGCCAATAGGACAATTTAAAGGCCTATGCATGTGGGGAAATGATTTGGCCTTAACACATCAACAATTTGTTGATGACATTATGATGTTCTACCAAGCAACCCTTAAGGAAGCCAGAGCCCTCCTTGCCATTTTGCAAGGTTTCATGAATGCTTCAGGAATACATATCAACAAAGAGAAGTTGGATATTTTCTTCTTCAATACAACAGCTCAATCCCAAACATTTTTGGCAAGAACAATGGGATTTCATATAGGAACCTTCCCATCAAAATATCTAGGGATTTCGTTGAGCCTTCATTTGATTAGATTGAAAAATTGGAAGGTATTCCTAGCAAAGATCCAAGGTCACCTACAAAACTGGACTTTACAGACTTTAAACATGGTGAGTAGAGTCATACTACTTAATGAAGCACTGAAATCAATACCTGTATACCATCTCTCAAGCCTAGCAGTCCCTAAAACTATGTGCAACGAGATGAAAAATATATTCAAGAAATTCTTGTGGCAAGGGCCACAAATAGTAAAGAAATGGGTTTTATTATCTTGGAACTGGCTAATTAAACCAAACAAATTAGGCGGTTGGGCCTTAGGGGCCGATATACTTTGAACCAGGTCATGGGGGCTAAGTTATGGTGGTGGTGGATACAAGGAGGAACATATCTATGGAAAGAGATATGGGATAGAAAATATGGGATGTCCAGGTTGATAGAACGAAGACCGAGAATTCAAGAGAATTTAAAAGGGTTAGCAATATAGAACCTTGCAATAGAAAATAAGGAACTGATAAGAACCCATAGTTTTCGGGAAATTAGAGGAGGAGATAAATCAATGTTCTGACAAGAGTCTTGGCAACAGAGAGAAAAATTATTCAGTAAGACAAACCTAGCGTAAATATTCCTAAACATGAACATCCCAGCAAACCATATGGTGAGAAACTTCCTAGAAATGGAAACAACAGCACAATGGATAAAATTGAAGAGAAGACAACACTGGCCAGAAGCACGAGATTCTATGGAAAATTATGACAAAGAAATGGAAACCATAAGAATAGCAATTGTGGAAGGATAAGATATTATAATGTGGGTATACAGAACAAAAGGGATATTCACCATCAAAGAAGGATATTATCTGTAAGCAGAACACCAACAACAACAAGGGCAACCCATATGGTAACACATATGGAAGGACAAACTGTGGTTGAAAGCAGCCTTCTTCCTAGGGGTTGTACACCATGGTTGTGCCTTAACATGGGATCAACTATAGGTAAGAGGGATGCAGGGGCCATTGATATATTGTACATGTGAAGGACACAATGAAATGATGGAACAACTAATGAATGCTTGCAGTTACAAAAAAGTCCTATGGAAAAATCATGAATTACTCTTCGGCCACATGGACAGGGATCAATCAAGCACCAAAATAACAATGGAAAAATGGAGAAAGAAAATATACGAGAGCCCTATATTGAACCAAGCCTAGAATATCTCCTTAGGATTCCTTCTGTGGGTAGTGTGGAAAGAGAGGAATTGAAGAGTCTTCAAAGGGGAAAGAAAAAACAATGGAATTGTGGGAAATGACAGTTCAAAACATCTGAGAAACGATTCTAGCCGAGAAATGGTACCCAAATGATTAGGAAAACACACCACATGAGAGACAAGTAATGGACAGGATACATTTGAACTCAAGAATGTTGGTACCGAACTCCTGGAAATAACAACCTATACACCGAGACTCCTTAGCGCACTTCATGCTTCCCACAGAGCACTTTCTTAAATGAAAATTTGATGGTGCCGCCAAAGGAAATCTGGGAACAACTAGCTCAGTGGGAGTGTTCAGAGATCACCAAGGCAAGACAATCAAGTTGTTTGCAATGGATTCTGGAACAATCAGCAACAATGAGGTGAAATTCTACGTGCTGAAAAGAGGGTTAGAAATCAATCGAAGACTACCAGAAGATGGCAGTGGAAGGAGATTCAACATTAGTGATAGATACAGCGAGAAAACTTCAACAAGGAACCCCATGCAAAAAAACAAGCAAAAGTTTGAGAACAAAAAGACTAGTACAAGAAATAGGAAGCCTAATAAAAGGAGTAGCCTACATCATCCTAACACATGTATGTCATTCAGGAAATGTGGCAACAAATTTCTTAGCAATCTGGGGATGTGGCATACCTGGGAGAAGTTTATATATACCAAGAAAAGTGATAAATAAAACATAAGGGTTTATTAGCCTCAGGAAAATACTGAGAAATGAGAAAGAGAAAGCACAGAATCCCAGATTAGGGTGTGCAGGGCCATGGGAGCCAGCAAGTGGAAGAAGTGCGTGACAGATGGGAGGGGAATGGGACAGGTGGAAAAAGGAAAGGGGGAAAAGAAGGCGGCTAGAGCAGTCGAGAAAGGAAGGAAATGGCAGAGGGAAATCAATGAACAGAGGGTGGGTGTCTCAACCGAGGACCTCACACAGAGGAAGAGGAGATGGAAATTAAAAAGGGGAAAGGGGTAAGTACCTTAGTAATGAGGATAGGTAGGTGGGGGATTAGGTTAAGGGAAAAGGTGGTAAGGCAATAGGGCATTTACATGCAGGGTGATCATGTTAATGAAGAAGGTGGTGAACATCGTGAGAAGAAGTCTGACGAACAACAACTGGAATTAGTTTGTAGAAACGGGTATGTAGTTACAACTCCATCTTGTGGTGATAGAGTAACAATGCCTTGCAAATGGAGAATAATGTGGAAAATAAGGAAAGAATGTCTGGTCTTTCTTAAGATAAGAATGTCTAGTTTGTCAGTTAAGGAAAGAAATGTAAAAATTTGTAGGTTTAAGTATAATTGTCTGGCTATTATGTATGGGTTCAAGTGGATAGAACACTTGGAAGAGTGGGGGGGAATTCAAACCTTGCAAGGGGCATGGCTGGTCTCGGGGCAACATAAGACTGTCCGGTCTCAGCGTGGAGGAAAGCCATGGTAAATCTAGTGATTTCAATTATAATTTCGTACTGACAACATTTGGGTATACTTGGATGGCCATCCCAGAGGGGTGGGGGGGGGTGGATTTGGGACCAAATAGAAACATGGAAGGAAAACCAAAACTGGAGAGAAAACAAGATTTCCAGCCACTAGAACTTGCGGTCAAAGCGACTAGAGGAAAGACCCTGAAACATCTATGAATTGTGTGGGAAGCTACCACCCCCAAAACCAGAGAGGGGGGAGGAAAAAAATCTATATGGGGGGAGATATAGAAAGGATACGGGAGGTAATTTCATCTCCTAAGGATAGGAAAATGACCTAGTGGGGGTTCATCCAAGTAGCGAATTGGCAAGATAACCTTCAATCCTATGAGGATAGAAAGAAAGCCTCCAACCTGTTTGACCATACTTAGCATGGAAGGGGATACCTGGGGAAGCCTTAGGGAGTGGGAATTAGGGAGGGAAGAGAGCCGAGGAGTGAGGCAACATTAGAGAGGCCTCAATGGGAGAGGGAAAGAGAAATTAAAGAGAAAACTGAGAACGAGAAGGCAGAAAATCAAATCAAAAAACAATGACAAAATATTATGGATGATATAATTATTGGTTTTAATAACTTAATATTGGTTCACATTATAGGTATCATTAACCTAAGTGTTCACAGTCCTTGGAACACCGGCAACAAAAAAACTAAAAGTTGCAGGTGAGCAGAGATTATGTTTGGAAAAAACAAGAAAATATGGTAAAAGTAGGAGACTAGGTGTTTAGTCAATTTAGTGTTATCTAAATTGCTAGTATTAATTGTCAACTCGGGGCTCGTAAGCTGATGAAGTGAAGGTGTACTATATGTACTTAAGTAACCTCTTAGAGTTTTTCTTATCGTTGGGGGTGTTGTTGTGGTTAATTATGTTCCTAAGATGGAGTGATAATTTATAAACAAGTGAGTGATGGTGTGTGTGTAGAGTGAATCCTAAATGAGTGAAAGTGTGTGTTTAGTGATCTCTAACTACTTGCTTGAAAGGAAATGCTTGAAAGGAATAAATGAACTGAAATAACTTGAAATAAATTTGAAATCAAATGACCACTTCCAATGGCACTAGACACCATTCAAGCTGCTGCTAATAAAAGAAAAGAAAGTCACTTTTAAAACCCAAAAATAAAGATTATCTCTCTCTAACTTGATGCTTCAAAGCACATGTACTGTGTAAAGCACGGATAGAAAGTAGCTTAAGTTGAATTAGAAAAGTGAGAAAAATCTGCTTGAAAGACTAATGATAACGGTTTGCTCTTTCTAATTCTCTACTTCAGCCATATGTACTATGCAAAGTATGATTAGAAAGTAGTGAAAGAATAGTCTAAGAAGCACTTAAAATCAAAACTCTACTTTAAAGACTAGTGGTAATATTTTGCTCTTTCTAACTCTCTACTTCAGCCATATGTACTATGCAAAGTATGGTTAGAAAGTAGTGAAAGAATAGTCTAAAAATCACTCAAAACTAACTGCAAGTTAGTGATATTCTGATCTTAAAAGATAACAGTTTATGATGAAGATCATTCATGTGTTAGAAACTCTTTGAGAAATAAGATTAAAAATCAGCTATAAAAACAAAGGCAGCACTTGAATTTATCAACTTCAAATACCATTAGTTTGTAAAGCAAACACACACACATAAAAATAAATCCCGGGCTAAAAGAAACCTGCAAAGAAGTAACATTGATCAGCTTGAAAGAAAGGAAAACAAGTAAATGAAACTATACATGCTTAAAGAAATGAATAGGAAAATAAAGAAATACTGCACATAAAATACTTTACAGAGGCTGAGATGAGCAGGGGCCCTCTATTCATTCAGCCACAAGAAAACTCAGAGATCTGGAAACTTCAAAATGGTGCTATGTCTATTCCTCCATTTGCAAAAAGTGTACAAAACAGAGTGCTAGAATAGCACTAAAAAAAATAGAGTTCACAACGCTCTTAAATTTAACACAAGTTCAGAAATTACAACTGATAAAAGTCTGATGAGCGTACGCAGACGCAACTATTTATAGAGGTTTCTAAGATAGCCTACTCGTACAACTAATTAACTGAAAAACAACAAACTGTCATGCGTATTTATGGTCCCTTGACACATCATACGGCTACGTGGATGAGTTTAATGGTTCTGTCGTCATGGGTAATGAATCCCATGTTGGATCATGTCCCCTGCCACCTGTAGAACGTGGACAAGTCACCGTTTAAGATGACGTGACCTAGCAGCTCACAATCACCGTTAAACAGCCTTGAGTTGACCGTAACTTGACCAGCTTTGACCATGGGTAAAGATGACGTGGATGGCTGGAAAAATGGGACAGGAACCTCGAGCACGTTGATACCTAAGTGCCCATGTGGCTCATCTAGCAAACCGACACGTGGAACATTGCGTTTAACAAAAAGGCTGCAGGATCTTCAGATAGCTGCAGGATCATCAGATAGCTGCGGGATTCCTGCAAGTAAGTCAAAATCTAAACAAATAGTCATCCATTAGCAAAACTTGCTTGATCATGCTTAATGACACCTAATGTAATGATCTGGGTGGTTTTATAGTGAAAATGAGGCAAAAGTGAAGAAAAGATGAAGAAAAACTGAGGAAAATGGTAGACAAGTAGGTGTAGAGTAGAGGCTCTACATACCCCCACTCCGAGGGTATTTCATGTCCTCATGCAATGAAAACACAATTCAATCCACCTGCTGGGATGCCTCAGCTAAGACATCCAATCTCCTCTTCTTCCTTTGTGTGGAAACATTAACCTTTGGTCTCTTGAACATGCATCTGAATTTCAAATTGATTAAGGCTCTGTTCAGCCTTCTACATCTCTTCTTGAGTCTGCTGTTTTTCTTCTGCCACATGCCCATGTGAAGCAAGATGTTATCTTGGATTGCTTTGGCAATATCAGCTTGCTGCTTCATTTCTTCATTTCTCTGTTTAATGTGACGGTTTAGCACCTCAAGTTCATAGATCTCTTGTTTGAGTAAGTCTATTTGTTGCTCATGAGGTATGACATTACTTGGGCCAGCAGTGTTCTGCGCCAATGTTTCAAAATAGTTGTACACCTCTTGTTGAACTGGGTCAACAATTGGTGACTTCCTTGGACTATATTCATGCTCAATTTCAGTTTCAAACTCCTGCTGAAATGGACTGTCCTCCCTTGGAGGAGTAGCTGCCTCACGTTGTGGACTATCCTCAAGGTCTGTTTTTATAGCACCGTTCTCAGGTGTGCTTAGATCAATGAAAAGTATCCTTGTGGCTTTCCCTTTATTGTGCAATCTACTACTCCTTCTTACAGTGGCAGCACTCTGTGTTTCTTTTTGTGCCTTTTTCCTTGGTTTTTGTACTTTTACTTTCTTGGAGAGGGAAATTTTCTCATGGAGTTTAGCTAACCTTTGTGCTAAGGGCTGGCTATCTCTTTCTTCATCACTAGAATGCTCTGGAGTCTGATCAGTTTCTTGAATTATGGATTTTCCCTTGTCTTGTTTTTGTTTCTTTTTATCTTCTCTTCTCTTTTTGGCAGCTTCTTTGGCAAGTTCAGCGAGGGTTTCTGAGATAATCTCTTGAGCACTGTCCTCAGTAGGTTCAATCTCAGGTTCAGGATGATGTACTTCTATTTCCTCTACAGTTTGTCCTTGAACAGTTTCCTCTAAGATATCAGTCTCAGAGATACTTTCTTTTCTCTTCCTTCTACTTTTCCTAGGTATAGAAGTTTCTCCAGGTTCTTCAAAATGAT
Organism: Pinus tabuliformis; assembly: GCA_031772625.1. Taxonomy (NCBI): domain Eukaryota; kingdom Viridiplantae; phylum Streptophyta; class Pinopsida; order Pinales; family Pinaceae; genus Pinus; species Pinus tabuliformis. The sequence continues at coordinate 1,264,215,551 of CM062807.1, read as the reverse complement.
TCCTTACAAGGAATTTCTCCCATGTGTCTTGTTTTTCTTTTAATTGTTCTTCCACCAATAACTTAACAAGACTATGATGACAAAGGTAAGCTTCAATGTTTCGTGGATTCCGTTGGGCCATGGAACACATTTTCCTAAGGCTTTGGAATAGAAAGTAGGGAAGATTTATATCATGTTCTCCTTGAAATTGCAGCATAATTTTACCATGATAAACGTATAATACCCCAAATCTCCCTTCACATGTGAAAAATTTTTGCACTAACAACAGTAGAATTTTCCATTCTTCCTTAACATGAGAGATAGGAATTCCTTTGGTGAAAACACTTGTATCCATACCTGGGTTTTTAAAAATCCGCTTCCATTGTGGATCCTGGACTGCCCGTTTTTTGAACCAACGTTCACCGGTTTGTGGAAGAGATGTAGCCCTTGCTATGCTTCCCTCACTGACTGCAAATGTTAAATCGCCCACCTCTACTTGACTGTCTTTATCCTTGAATGACCTTGCAAAAGCTTTTGTTACTTCTTTGTGGTAGCCCTTAAACTTCTTGATGCACTGTAGCCAATTGGCTTTTTGCAATGCCTCCTCAACCTGAGGGTATGCCTCCAAGAATTTCGAACCTTCTAGTTCAGCCCTTAAAAGTTTTCCCATTGACTCCTCAGCTCTGTTTAAAACATGACTTTGATGGTGGCTTTACACAGTAATTCCTCAGTTCTTGTTCAGACTTTGTGGAACAGAGGATATATGGGTGCATCAACAGCCTCAGACACCGAGAATTCACGGCTTGAATCAGAGTTAAGTGGTGGATAACAGCGTGAACACAGTGAAATGGTGACTAGCAGTCGTAATACAACTGTATCACACGTTTACTGGCTATACAGCAGAGAGAAAAACAGAGTATGGTTTATGGAGGTAATCGTAGTGAGTGAAACGGAATAAGGGAGATGATAGCGTGAAATGGAGTGTTATGAGCACAGAGGGTTTTGAAATGATGAATGGAACGGCTATATTCTCTGATTTCGTCTGTGGATTAACACATGGCTGCGGGATGAGGACTGAGAGAGACGTAATACGTTAGGTTACGTCATTAGGGTACGAAACCTTAATGACAAAAATAGCCATATGTGATTTCAAAAATCTTGGGTATTATGAGCTGGTAGACGTGGAGGATTCGTAGATTTGTGGTCGTATGGGAAAAGAAAATGGGTAATCATTACAATTAGTGGCCAACAAGACATAACCCAGAAAATTCTGCGTAATGAAATAACTATAGGTTTAAAATTTTAAACATACCTCAGATCCGCATTTGATTTGGCTTCTGATAATTTGCTACTAACCTTTTGTCAACTTTATTGCTAGCACATGATTCTTTCCTCCTTATCTTTGATGATTTTGAACTGTAAATATTTTCTTCAAACAGACTGTGTTTCTTGTGCAGGTGCAGAAGGCTGCAGAAAGGCTAAACGGCTACAGAATTGCCAAATAGGTGCAGGAACTGCAATGGTGTCTTCCAGTTGCATAAAATACTTTAGTTGCCTAAAAAAAAACTTTATTAATGAAATGAAATGGAATGAATGAATGGGTGGAAAGCAGTGAGGTGAAGTGAGGATGGTGAGATGGAATAAATGAAATGAGATGAAAGAGAGAGAGATTTTTTTTTTTGGAAAACATGAGGTGTCAAGTGACCCTGATTTTCACCTCATGTTTTCTGCATGAGACTGCCAATCAGAGATTGGTTTTCAGGCTCATACATTTATTCATTTTTTTTTATTTTTTTTTTTCCTTATTTTTTTTTTATTTTCTTTTTTCTTTTTTTTTTCATTGAAATTGAAAGAAACAGAGATTAGGCTGATGGAGGAGAATAATTCTTCTCAACCAACCTCATTTCAGAATCGCCTTGGAATAACTTAACAAAATCCTCTTTTGAGAGTGGCTTGTGGTAAACTTTCAACTGGTGGCCATTCACAATAAAGGGAGTTTGAAGTTCATCAATAGTCTTCACTCTAACTACTCCATTATTAAAGACTTCATCAATCTCATATGGCCCAAGCCAATGAATTTGAAATTTTCCTTTGAAGTCCTTAAATTTTGAATCAAACAAGAGTGCCCAATCACCCTTTTGAAACTTCTTTTCTTTGATATGTCGATCATGCCATTTGCTTCTTTGGTGCTGAACTAGATCGGTCTTTAGAATTGCATCTTGTCTCATTTCATCTAGTTCGTTTAACTGGTCCATTCTGTGCTTCTGGGCTTCTGATAAGCTCATCCCCAATTGAACTTCTGTCTTGAAGGTCTTGATTTGGAACTCAATGGGGAACAGGACTTCCTTCACATAAACAAGTTCATAGGGAGAATGTCCTGTGGTGTTCCTCCATGTAGTTCTATAGGCCCATAAGGCTTCAGGAAGCCTTTCTGCCCAATCTCTTCTATGAAGATGAACAGTCTTTGTGATGATGCTTTCAAGAACTTTATTTGTAGATTCTACTTGACCATTCGCTTGCGGATGGTATGGAGTAGATGTTCTATGCTTGATCTTATATTCCTCCATCAGCTTCTCCATCATCCTTGATGTAAATTGGCTTCCCTGATCTGTTACAATTTCTCTTGGGACACCAAAACGAGTGAAAATATCCTTAAAAAGAAATTGAACAACTGAATTTTCAGTAGCAGAAGTTAATGCTATAGCTTCTACCCACTTGGTAACATAATCAGTACAAACCAATATATATCTGTTTTGCTTGGATGGCAGATTAATTGGTCCAACAAAATCTAGAGCCCATTTCTCGAAAGGTTCGATGCAGACCTGTGGCTGTAGTGGCATTTCATTTGAAAGAGTTGGTATCCCAATTCTCTGACAACTGTCACACCTTTTAACATATTGCTTCGCATCCTTAAAGAGAGAAGGCCAATAATATCCTGATGAAAGGATTTTATAGGCAGTCCTCTTATCGGAAAAATGTCCGCCACAAGGTTCATCATGACATGCCTTAAGGATGTCAGGCATTTCATCCTCCCGTACACATCTTCTGATCATCAAATCTGGCCCTGTTCTGAACAATTCATTAGAAATCCAAGAATAATGTGAACTATCCTGAATGATTTTCCTTTTCTCATTAGGAAATAAATGTAAAGGTAACTTTCCGGTAACTAAATAATTAGCAATATCAGCATACCAAGGGGTTTTGGTAGTTACTGCAAACAAATACTCATCTGGAAATTTATCCTCTACAGGAGAGTCCTCATTAGTGTTTTGGATTCTAGACAAGAAGTCAGCTACTGTGTTCTGTTTACCTGGTCGATCTAACACAGTTATGTTGAATTCTTGTAAAAGCAAAAGCCATCTTGTAACTCTACCATTAGTGACTGGTTTGTTCATGAGGTATCTAATGGCAGAGTGATCAGTGTGGACAAAGGTTTCATAGCCGGTTATATAGTGTCTAAACTTGTTTATAGCATGAACAACGGCTAGAAATTCCTTTTCAGTAACAGTATAATTTAACTCAGTAGGAGTCAAATTCTTACTCGTGTAATAAATGGCATAAGGGATCAAATCCTTTTGTCCCAAAACAGCTCCTAAAGCTGTATCTGAAGCATCAGTAGAAATGTGGAAAGGGAGTTTCCAATTTGGACCCCTTAGAATGGGTGCTTCAGATATTCTAGTCTTTAAAGCTTCAAAGGCAGATTGACATTCAGGATCCCACTTAAATTCAAAATCTTTAGTAAGTAGTTTGAAAAGAGGGGATGCTATCTTAGTGAAGTTTTCAATAAATCTTCTGTAATAACCAGTAAACCCAAGAAAACTTCTAACATCTCTTTGGCAATTTGGAACAGGTAACTTAGAGATGAATTCTACTTTAGATCTATCAACTTTGATTCCATCTCCTGAAATATGATGTCCTAAAACAATCCCTTCAGTAAACATCATAAAAAACTTTGCATGACTTAAAGAAAGATTTGTTTCCTTACATCTTACCAGTACTTTTTCCAAATTTGCCAAAGCTTCTTCAAATGTATTACCATAGACTGTGAAATCATCCATGTATACCTCTACACAATCATGAATCAGATCTGAGAAGATTCCTAGTACAGCCCTTTGAAATGTAGCGGGTGCATTGCACAATCCAAAAGGGAGTACTCGATAGGCAAAAGTTCCCCAAGGACAAGTAAAGGTGGTTTTGTCTTGATCTTCAGGTGCTACCTGAATCTGACTGTAACCACTAAAACCATCCAAGAATGAGAAATACTTTTTACCTGCTAAAGTGTCTAGTACCTGATCAATAAAAGGTAGAGGAAAATGATCCTTTAAGGTTGCCTTGTTCAATTCTAGATAGTCAATGCAAACTCTCCATTTACCATTCTTTTTGGGCACTATAACCAAGGGAGAAACCCATTGGCTATCTGAAATGGGGTAAATGAAGTTTACCTTGAGCAATTTCTGAAGTTCTTCTTTCACAATTTCCCTAAGATTTGGATTCATCCGTCTTTGTGGCTGCCTAATGGGTCTGCTGTTTTCTTCAATATAAATGTGATGAATACAAGTCTTAGGGTCGATTCCTTTCATGTCAGTATATTCCCATGCAAAGGCAGTGGAATGTTTTTGCAACAGTTTAGTTAATTCTTCTTGTTGTAGTCTTTCCAAGTTCTTGTTAATGTTTAATGTTTTTCCTGGAAAGATTTCAACTGTAGAACTACCAAACTCTTCCATTGAGAAGAGAGACATCTATCTAGAGGAGAGATATTCAATGTCTGCATCTAACTGAAACTGTGAAGAGTCATATTCTAAAGGTATCTCAAAATTTTCTAATGTATTTAGAATTTGACTGTCCTCACTGATCTCAGAGATGGTTAGAACAGGTTGAAGAGTATCCTCATCATCAATCCACTCATCTTCTCCTATTTCTGTTATTGCCTTTGCGGGAGGATACAAGTTGAATTTCTTGGTAGAATTACCATCTGATATATACATGTCTCCAGACCTACAACTTATGAAAGCATCAGCTGTGGCCAGCCAAGGTCTTCCTAAAATAAGAGGATGTCCTCCTAGATTGTTCTTGGGAGTTAAAATCATAAAATCAACTGGATATTCCCAAGGGTCTAGTGAGACTGGAATGTCTTCCAATACACCATCAGGTTTAATGATTGATCTATCTGCAAGTTGCAACAAAGTAGGTGTAAAGAGAAGGTTAGGAAGTTTTAACTGATCCATGGTCTGTCTACTCATAATGTTGATAGCGGCTCCTAAGTCAATCAAAGTATTTGGGATTTCAACCCCATTAATATGGGTTTTAACAATAGGGCTACCGGGATCTACATATTTTTGCATGGTAATTTTACCCATCATAATGTCTGCAATTTTTCCAGCTAGATGTATCCTTTTGGTATCTCTGGTTCTTTTTATTGTTTTTTTCAAACTCATCTCCTTTATTGTCTTTGCTAGAATGGGAATCTCCTTAATGGCTGTTAACAAGGGAATCTTGATACAGACATTTTTCAATTCATCTAGAAAGCTATAGTCAGGCAACCAAATCTGCTTCTCCACTCCTTTATCAATTTGCAATCTTTCAGGAAAAGGAGGAGTAGCTGAAGATGTGGGTTGCTCTACTAAGGGAGTTGATTCTTTTTCTTTTTCTTTAATGCTTGGGTTTTGAAGGGATACTTCAGAACCCTTATTGGCTTTGAGAGATTCTTCCTCAGAAATGCTTGGTTGTTGAGCACTTGTAGAAGGTTGGTCTAGGATTCTACCTGATCTGAGTTGGACCTCATTGAGAGGAACAACCATATAGGTAGGGAATGGTTGACCTTCCATGAGTGGTTGACCTTCCATCACGTAAGCACTTTGAGGATTCCTATTATTGGGGTTTGGTTGAGGTTGAGAGGGAAGTTGATTTGGCCTCTGTTGAGATTGTAACAAGAGTTGAGAATTTTGATTTTGTGGAGGAGGTTGTTGTTGTTGAGGGAATGGTAATGACAATTGTTGACCTTGATTTGGAAGTTGGGGAGCTTGCTGATTTTGAAAGGATTGAGGATATTGATAGAATTGGGCAAATCTCCCATAAGGATTTTGCATTTGCATGCTTTGCAACCATGCTTGGAAAGGATTTTGTGGTTGTGACCAAGGTTGTTGCCAAGGATTCCAATTTGGTGGGGGTTGGAAATTCATAGAGTTGTTAAACCCTTGATTTTGTTGCCCCTGCCAAGGTCTTCTTGCAACAAAACAAAGGGATTCAAGCGTACTTGGATCTTCTTGAAAGACTGCTTTGAGGCCAGGGATTGAAGGACATTCCTTGGTCTCATGGGTTTCTGAGCAAATTACACAGGTTTCCACAACTTGTGCTTCCAAGGGACATTCCCTTAAAGCATGCTTCTTTCTACAATTCGGGCAAAAGATAGTCATAGCCTCGGCTTCTGCTTTTTGTTTATTTTGAATCTTAAGGGTATCAATTTGTTCACTAAGACTCCCTAAGATGTCATTTTTAAATTCATCTAGCATATTACCGATTTCAGCCCTACTCACTGATCCTGTTGCAGATTTATTTGCCCTAAGGAGAGAAGGATCTCTAGGCCCTTTTTGAGTTTTTGATTTGCCCCTTGAGAGATGGATACAAAGTTCTGCTATATCATTGAGAGAAAGTTGAGAAATATCCCCCTTCCCCATCATGTTTAAGATATCTATCCATTCATCCCTAATGGATTTTAATAAGAGGGCTTTTAAGGTCTCTTCATCCAAGGTACTCATTTTTGCCCTTTTTAAATTATATTGAAATCTCTCAAGTAAATCTTCTAAGCTCTCATCTTCTTTTTGCATCATTTTAAAAACCTCGTCCTTATGATTAGTAGGCATACAATAGTCCAAATACCTATCCAAAAAGGTTTGTTTCATTTCATCCCAGGTCCTAATGGATTGAGTAAGTAACCCCATGAACCATTTCAAAGCTTGATCTTTTAATGTTGATGGGAACAGTTTGAGTTTCTGAGTATCATCCAGATAGTCATAGGTTCGACACACAACTTCAAATTCAAACAAGAATGTTTCAGGGTCCTCAGTTCTTAATCCATGAAAATTTGGGAGGACGGATGGTGATATGTTTTTCATGGTGGCTCGGGAGTCCTCATTAACAATGGGAAACCCAAATGAGTTATCCCCATCTCTATTTCCTCCAATGGGACCTCTACCTCCTCCATTGTTATTGTTATTTCCTCCTCCTCCTCTACCTCTACCTCTACCACCTCCTTCTTCCTCTGCCATGATGATTCTCCTAGGGATTTCAAAATCTTCTGGTTCTTCTACAAAGGGTGAATGAGAAGAGATTTCTCCTTCCTCTTCAAGTGAGTCTATTTCCTCAATTACAATTGGTTTTCTTGTAGGAGAAAGAGAAGAGTCTCTTCCTAGTTCAAACTCAATAGAAGGTATAGGAGAGCCAACTCTTGGCTCTTGAATTTCAGGACTAGGAGTTTCGGTTGGAGATAAGGGAGGTGTCTCTTGTCTATCTCTTGAAGCAGATGGACTTGTAAAAATTTAACTTCGAGCTCTAGCTAAAAACCTTCCCCTAGAATCTCTAGCTCTATGCATGTCATTTTTTATTTTATCTTCAAGTCAAGTTAAATAGTTCTTTTTCTGATCTTCCAGTTCACTCTAGGTGCAAGAAGAGAGCATACTCAAGAAACTATTAAATCAATAACTTTCTCCTTTCTGATCCTCCAGATCACTTCAAAGTGCAAGAGGAGAGCATACTTAGATAGGCTATTAACTTCTTTCCTTGAAACTTTATATTTTTTTTTTCTTCTAAGAATATGGCTACTTAATTTCACTTCCCCGGCAACGACGCCAAAATGTTTAGTCATATTTAGTGTTATCTAAATTGCTAGTATTAATTGTCAACCCGGGGCTCGTAAGCTGATGAAGTGAAGGTGTACTATATGTACTTAAGTAACCTCTTAGAGTTTTTATTATCGTTGGGGGTGTTGTTGTGGTTAATTATGTTCCTAAGATGGAGTGATAATTTATAAACAAGTGAGTGATGGTGTGTGTGTAGAGTGAATCCTAAATGAGTGAAAGTGTGTGTTTAGTGATCTCTAACTACTTGCTTGAAAGGAAATGCTTGAAAGGAATAAATGAACTGAAATAACTTGAAATAAATTTGAAAGCAAATGACCACTTCCAATGGCACTAGACACCATTCAAGCTGCTGCTAATAAAAGAAAAGAAAGTCACTTTTAAAACCCAAAAATAAAGATTATCTCTCTCTAACTCGATGCTTCAAAGCACATGTACTGTGTAAAGCACGGATAGAAAGTAGCTTAAGTTGAATTAGAAAAGTGAGAAAAATCTGCTTGAAAGACTAATGATAACGGTTTTCTCTTTCTAATTCTCTACTTCAGCCATATGTACTATGCAAAGTATGATTAGAAAGTAGTGAAAGAATAGTCTAAGAAGCACTTAAAATCAAAACTCTACTTTAAAGACTAGTGGTAATATTTTGCTCTTTCTAATTCTCTACTTCAGCCATATGTACTATGCAAAGTATGGTTAGAAAGTAGTGAAAGAATAGTCTAAAAAGCACTCAAAACTAACTGCAAGCTAGTGATATTCTGATCTTAAAAGATAACAGTTTATGATGAAGATCATTCATGTGTTAGCAGCTCTTTGAGAAATAAGATTAAAAATCAGCTATAAAAACAAAGGCAGCACTTGAATTTGTCAACTTCAAATACCATTAGTTTGTAAAGCAAACACACACACATAAAAATAAATCCCGGGCTAAAAGAAACCTGCAAAGAAGTAACACTGATCAGCTTGAAAGAAAGGAAAACAAGTAAATGAAACTATACATGCTTAAAGAAATGAATAGGAAAATAAAGAAATACTACACATAAAATACTTTACAGAGGCTGAGATGAACAGGGGCCCTCTATTCATTCAGCCACAAGAAAACTCAGAGATCTGGAAACTTCAAAACGGTGCTATGTCTATTCCTCCATTTGCAAAAAGTGTACAAAACAGAGTGCTAGAATAGCACTAAAAAAAACAGAGTTCACAACGCTCTTAAATTTAACACAAGTTCAGAAATTACAACTGATAAAAGTCTGATGAGCGTACGCAGACGCAGCTATTTATAGAGGTTTCTAAGATAGCCTACTCGTACAGCTAATTAACTGAAAAACAACAAACTGTCATGCGTATTTATGGTCCCTTGACACATCATACGGCTGCGTGGATGAGTTTAATGGTTCTGTCGTCATGGGTAATGAATCCCATGTTGGATCATGTCCCCTGCCACCTGTAGAATGTGGACAAGTCACCGTTTAAGATGACGTGACCTAGAAGCTCACAATCACCGTTAAACAGCCTTGAGTTGACCGTAACTTGACCAGCTTTGACCATGGGTAAAGATGACGTGGATGGCTGGAAAAATGGGATAGGAACCTCGAGCACGTTGATACCTAAGTGCCCATGTGGCTCATCTGGCAAACCGACACGTGGAACATTGCGTTTAACAAAAAGGCTGCAGGATCTTCAGATAGCTGCAGGATCATCAGATAGCTGCGGGATTCCTGCAAGTAAGTCAAAATCTAAACAAATAGTCATCCATTAGCAAAACTTGCTTGATCATGCTTAATGACACCTAATGTAATGATCTGGGTGGTTTTATAGTGAAAATTAGGCAAAAGTGAAGAAAAGATGAGGAAAAACTGAGGAAAATGGTAGACAAGTAGGTGTAGAGTAGAGGCTCTACACTAGGGATGAGAAAGGAGAGGCAGAACATGAAAGAAGACCACTAGTGAGGCATCTGCAAGAAGACCACCGAGGAAAAGAGAAAGATGAATAAGAGAGGAGATCATGTAAAATCTAATGCATGTCAACCATGTAGGAACCCCAACATAGGTTAAGCCTGTGATAGCTTCATGGGAAGTGGAGCTCAATGCAAACACATAAACGAAGAAATCCCAGTAACTAATTTCACGCACATAATTCAGGATCCGGGACACACCCACAGATGCCAAACACTATTCTGATAGACCATTAAGCTATATTGGGTCATGAAAAATCTTCTGGTAAAGGCAATGACAATGTATAAAGACAAATAGGAGCCAGAAGGGGACAAATAGGAAGAGACAAGCTTAAAAGACATCCAGAAGGAGATCCAATCATTCTAGATGCAAAAATATCACCATAAACTTAAAGAGAATGGAAAAACATATTCAAACATTGTTGCAGAGTGAAGTTCCTAGGTCAAGTGCGAAAGATCCAACTCCAATATATTCTTTAGATGAATGAAAAATAGATATTGTTATTTAATTTTTGTTATGATGTCAAATAACATTTACTTTTCAAGTATTAATCATATAAGAGACATAACAACAAATGTTCTTCTTTGTTTGGAATATTATGAACTCCAACAAATAAATTTTCATAATCTTCCTTTCTTTCAGTTACAAATTCAAAAGGATACTCTTCATGTATATATGCCATTTTCTATACATCACTAATTTCAAATGTGCATTCACTATATTATAATGATCATGACTATACAAACTTATTTTTATACAACCAAACTCCTTCCAACATGTTTGCCTCAATTCTTGCATGCTTATGATCTAAAAATGAATAGAGTTTTTCTCTAATGGTAAAAGAGAGTCATAACCTTTTTGAATTCTTGCTTCATTATTTTTTTGTCCCTATGATGATTGTTTGATAGGCAATTTCTCTTATTACCAAACTCTCTAATATAAATTTTGGAAGTGGTTTAGGACCAACTCCCTGAATATTATGAAATAAGAAAAGAATTAATATATAAACCAATTCTTATGTTCTTCAAATTATTCTAAATTCCTTTATAAATCCTTGGAGTGGGTTCATTAAAGAAAATTTCATATAGTAGAGCCATAAAGAAGTCACATATATCATAATAAATGTTTCTTGTATCTTTCATTCCTTAAAATGGAACAATAGATATGAACAAGTTCTTCTAATGTCCGACTCTAGCTACTCGATAGAGGAAACAAGTTAGAATCACATACAACATCAACTAAGTATGTAAACATGACAAATACGACTTCAAAACTAGTGGTAACTTCTATTGATTTTATAACCACATACAAAATATTTGAGGAAAGTAAGTACCCCTAGTTGAAAATTTCCCCCTTCCTAACCACTTGATGTAATAAATGGGTAGACTCTAGCTCAAAGTGTTGATGGTTTTGGGTGAATGCATGAAGATGGGTTACACTTTTGGGGCAAATGTCGCAATGAAATTTCAATTTTTTCCTCTTTTATGGAATTGCGGCCCTCAAAATTCTTATAACAATTGCGAATTTTTATTCAGAGTAAAAAACAATACGCGGATAATTATGTTGTTGTCCTAATTATCTTTTTGCAAAAAAAATTAGTGCCGTATAATCTCTCAATTTTCCATTAAATGAAATATATTTCCTTGCAAATTTTTGCAAAACATAAGAGGTACATGTGTGTGTTCACATAGCATACCTTACTCTAAAATGTGTAATTTAAAAAGAATATATATGAGCATGATCTAAACAAAGAGAACTAGGTTTTTCGTATTAAAATTGTATTTTTTATTATTTTTGAAGTTGGCAAAGTAATATTTCAATTGCATTTTGGAGACACATGTGTTCATGTAATATTTGTTTCAACTCTTTAAATAAATTGAAAAACCAAGAGTACCCTTTGAAAAGGACTCGTAAATGGAGATAGTAGTATTTTTTGAATTTGTTTCATTGTGTATATTTTATGTTATTGATTTTTTATTCAACCCTTTTGAAGCTGTCCAAAGAAAAATAAATCATTATGTTTAAAAGAAATTAGATGAAAAATATGATATGAATTCGAAAGTGTCAAGTTCGTATGCCATTGGATAGAGGATTCACTAGTAGAAAATGATGAAATTAGTGACTAGGTGACTAAAAATGTTACTCGCCGCAATTATTTCAAGTGAATTACTACTAAATTCGAGCAATTTTAAGAGACCAAACTAAAAATGACTAATTTAGTTTAGGGATAAAATATATGACTAGATAATGAGTGACCAAACTAAAATCGACTAACTAAAATGACTAATTTAGTCAAGGAATAAAATATATGACTAGATAATAAGTGACAAAATTAATATTGATTTACGTAAATGACTACTATAATCCAAGAATAAAAATATGACCAAGTAATAAGTACAACAAGTATATGAATTAGTCTTTTATGTTAGTAATTTTTAATTGCGTCACTCTCGAAATGGAAAACTGCAATTTTAATACTTAATGTGTTTCATTTCACTACAGGGGTCTCTAAATCCATTTGCAGTGTTAAACTTCAGAGACAAAGGGGTCATTGAATCCATCTACGATGTTAAAATTATAAATACCCTTTTGTCTCTAAATTTTAACACTGTAGATGGATTAATATATTCTCAACATCAGTTTGACCTTCCTTCACCAACGGGGCAAGGCTCTCCTTCACTAGGTCATCCAAGGAGGGAAATGCCAATGACACTTGAGATGAAGGATAAGCAAAAACCCCTAAGAAAGTCATAATACATTGCATGTATTTCTCTGATCTCTAGGATGAAAGGGAAACCAAACTCAAAGCTAAACAACTCCAAGAAGAGTTTTGCAACCCCTCACAAATGGCATGGAGCCCTAGGTTGGCCGAAACTAGAGAACCCGAACAATGTGAAATTGGAGTCGGGGTTAGGGCCTCTGAATTGCTAGATGATTTCCCTATCAAATTATTGACTTTTCTTTCTAAAGACCTGGTAGGACCAAAAGCCAAGGCATGGTGACCTTTCGATCTAACTTCTAAATGCGAATGGATAAAATCGTTGCACTAACCCAAATTGTTTGAAAACCCCCTCCTCCAATGTATAATCCACCAAATCCTCCTCCTTCATGTGGGTTTGATAGGAAGAAGCCAACATCTCATCTAAAAAAACATATTTGATGAGTAGTTGTGTGCCTTCAAAGGGTTTATCATGACGACCACCTCTATGCTTAAAAAATATACATCGTGTAGATAAAAGTTTTATGGTTATCATTTAATATTATTTTGTATTTTGACAAGGATATCAGAGCGTGACATTGTCCAGAGCCCATTAGCTCTTCGTCAAAACTATGCCTCACTCTAGTCAGAGACTCCACACCCCTTTCTTCCCATGCAATTTTTCCATGGGCCTATAAGGTTTTTACAAAATTATTGAATTCCCCCCCATGGTAGAGATGTTGTGATGTACATTTTGACTCCATAAAGATAATAATAATTATAACTATAATTAATAATTAAATCCATTTAGATCCATCTTAACTTTGATCTAGCTCTTTTTGAAAAACATTAAAACATTTATAATTTTGGATAACTTTAAAAACAAAAAAAATTATTATATTCCAATAAAAAAAAATTTACATATCAGTAAATTTTTTGGGGCCTTCTCATTTGGAATTTCATTTTCCCACTCAAATTTAAGAGGGTATGTCCAAGGAGGCAGGGTATGGCCAAAAAATATTGGAGGGAAAACCAAGCGGATAACATTTGGTTAATAGAAAAATAGAGAGAAGAACCGCAGGAGGGGAGCCTTAACACTCTCCAGATAGTGCACCATAACCAATTACTGGTATGCCACTTCTCTAATCGCTTCCCCCGATTAGATGAGATATAATAAGTACCATGAGGGAAGGAATAGGTTGAACCCCAATATTACAACTAGTAGTATCCCTTCTAGGTTGATAGCCTATTTCATATGCTTTTCAAAACAACCATGTAACAGATTCAATCGATTCTAGGTTGATAGCTTATTTCATAACCTTTTCAAAATGATCATGTAGCATATTCAATTGACCCTAGAACAATGCCTGTAAAGGAGGCAGAGTGCATTGGATAGTTCAAACTATATAGCTCGCATTAGGAAACTATGATGAAGCAATGATATTTCCCTAGTTGGATGGGATATATCCATTTGGTTAATAGCCAAATAGAGAGTAGAGTTGCAGGAGGGGAGCCTTAACACTCTCTAAATAGTGCATAGTAACCGATTACTTTTATGCCACTTCTCTAAGAACTTCCCTCAGTTGGATGGGATATATTCAGTGCCAAGAGGGAAGGAATAGGTAGAACCCCCAAAATTATAGCTAGTAGTGGCCCTTCCAGGTCGATAGCCTATTTCATATCCTTTTCAAAATGACCGCGTAAAAGATTCAATTGACCCCAGACCAACGCCTGTAAAGGAGGCAGAGTGCATTGGATAGTTTGAATTAGATAGTTTGAATTAGCAAAATATGATGAAGCAATGATATTTGGTTGGGGTAAATGAATAAGAGAGGTGATGTGGGTAGCCCAAGAAGACCCAAGTTGGTCCTTCTCATAATGCTTTCAAAGCACGGGCTATGTGCGTCCTCAAGTAAAAAATGCGCAATGGAGTTTCCAAGAAGGGAATATATAATGCCCCGGGTGACAAAGGAAGAAAGTGCTTACCATTCCAATTAAAATGTCTCTAGCAATACCTAGAAATGTCTATGGTGTTCAGATCTTACTCCTCATTGCAACAATAATTTCCATCATCATCCAGGTTTTTATACTTACCCATTACTTAAACTCTATCTTGCAAATGTTCAACAAATTTCAAATTTACAGATCACAAAACATTAGATCCAATGATTTTAAAAAATGTTTATTTTAGATTGAATTTTGGCCATACTATTGTTATAGGTGTGACTTAGGGAAATTTTCTAATTCATAAACTAAGATATGTTTTGCATGACTTCACAAAATAAGGTTGAATCCTATTTCTCAACATTTAAGTAACTCCTCCATGTCATTTGTATACCTCTGTTTATATGTATATTGATTTGATATCAGCTATACATGCATCAATTAATCTACTAAAATTACTCAATACCTTTCAAAGTCCACTTCTGGTAGCATCTGTGATGAGCTAATTTTTGAAATCTTGGAATTACATGAAGTAAATTTTCCAAGGGTTTTATGTTTCTTATTGAAATTGTGGATTGTTTTTTATCCTTTCCCCTTTAATTCATTTAGTTTGGAAATAAATATCACAGTTGACTAGTCATGAAAAAATCAATGGGATAAGGATTTCTTGGGGAAGTGTTATGAAAATTGGTGTCATGACAATTCTATTGTGAGTCACAAGGCTTGGACTTGCTTTGTTTTGTGGGGGATCTGGCTAGCAAGGGACAAAACACTATTCTAGGGAATAGATACACATCCAATCAAGTGGCCCATCAAATCATGAGTGCTTATGGAGAAATAGGAAAATTTCAACTCGAAAAGCTACAAGGGTTTTAATTGAACCTATGGTTGACTATTTAGTGGCTTGGGGCTATTTTAATGGGGCTTGACAAGGGACCCCATATCATTTTGGTTATGGCTACATTTTATTTCTATCACTTTCCCATTAAATTAATATAAAATATTAGGCTGGACATGAAACTTGTTGAAATTTCTAAGTCTTACCCGTTAGAAATTTTATCTATATTCTCTGGTTTATTTCTCCTACTTGTTAATTACCAAAAATTTATATAAACATATAAAAACTGAAATAAACACAATACAGTCTCAACCATCTATAGATCAACAACTAAAAGAAATAGCAAACAGACAAGTGACACCGTTGTTTTTGGACAACTCGTCCTCGAAAAAACCCAACTTGGGAAAACTGGTGCAACAATTATGAGGGTTATTTTATTATGCAATCTTTTTGAGTACAACTGGGTGCCAAACTGGCTCACTCGAAAGATAAAATAATCTGACATTAATACTTCTCTATTTAGAAGCAGATATTCAGAAAGTCTTCCCCATGAAACCCTCTCTAGCACAATATAAAGCTCAACGTTAACCCTCCTAGCCTCTATGCAATCCCAAAACCCTCTGCATTAGCCCTCTGAGGAACTGTGTAGCCTCTACGACCCTCTGCATCACTCCTATAGCCTCTACATGGATGATGTAGGCCCTTCTAGCCTCTGCACAGTCCCTTCTGCCTCTATATGGTTCCCTTTGGCTCAACATCTACATCTCTCTGCTTCTACGATGGTCTCTCTACGCTATCTCTGCCTCTTTGTCTCCAACTCACTACCCCTCATTGCAACTAATCACTGATTCAATTTCTCTTAGCAAACCCCACTCTAGAAAATCAAATGAATAATCACTCTCGTGTGTTCTCCAACTGACCCTCAAGCCTCCTCTTATACATTTCTTGTTGGTCCTTCAACGATCAAGATTACATCTCTAATCAATGACTAAGATTAGATTTGGCTTGATCCATGTCATTTGGAACATTCTAACCCATTTTTATATTAATACCCATTAACATTTTATTTTTCCTAAGTTTATACTTAGGAACTTCATTAAAAATATTAATTATTTTAATATCTCCTTAACTGGGTAGAATCTGCCCAAACCATTTTTGGGTCTTGGCGATCTCATGTGCTTTAGCCTCTCCACCAATTTTCATGGCTAGATCACATCCGATGCTACCCTAAATCAACACTTCCTCTTAGCGAGGATTGTGCTCTAGTAATACTCCACACTGAGCATCACCCTGATTATACGTCACTGGTACCTGTGTTGATGCTAGGCCTCCCTGCCCAACATCCTTTGCACTGTTGCATCCTGTATTATTGCCCATGGCCCTGTCCCTGCAACTGTCGCATTCATATGAAAACTCCCTCTGCATCTATTGAAACCTAATCAAAAGGATTGGGTGTACAACTGCAATTACTGTAAATAAATAATAAAGAAGATAAGGAGTCATCGGGAGATGAACTAAACAGTCACTCCCTCTTATATATAATAACGAATAACCTGAATGAATAAAATGAGTTTTGATTTGAGGTTTTACCTCTCAGTCTGACATGGTATCAGAGCAGGCGCCATTTTTTGGCTTCCTTTTTAATTTGTAACTCCTTTTCTATTTTTCCTTTGTTTTACATCTTTTGCAGGCTGACATCTCTATCAAATCCCTGCGAAATCTCATTTATCGTTTAATACATTCATTGAATTGCATTTCATTGGAGCTAGTTGTTGAAGCCGAAGTGTTGTAATGACTTGGATTTCCTCCTGCTCTGAGTATGGTATATATACCCTTTCGCATTGAAGAACCATATATCCTTTTTCATATTCACATATATCCATTTTTGTATTCCCTTGAGCCAGATCTCAAGTGTTATAAACCTATATATATATATATATATATATATATATATATCATCGGGTCTGTTTTTTAATCGCATATCGCAAATCGCTTACCTCGATCAATACTACTGCATGTTTGCGATCATACTCTTTGTTAAACCCGCTCAGACACAATTTCCAAGGATTCACTTTATCTGGCTTGTTCTCTACCGTCGATCTCAACCTCCAGATCTGACAGCTGACATTGATTTGAGGGGGACAACTTGCATGGCGGTTACCCATCTGAAAAGTGCCTTTTAATATCCACCAATGATCATAATCTCCAGATCCGACGGTTTATAGCGATTTCGGGTGCATTAGTTGCACGAGAGTTACCCACCCGAAATGAGCGGTTTTCCTCTCTCCCCTAGTCACTACGTGTCAACCGCTTAGTGGAATTGAGCGCTCCCCTCTCTATACCACTTACCGTTTTTTATCCGCCCGAAATCCCGCTTATCACTTTAAAATCGCCCTTAGTCTTGGTTAACGCCCCGACTTGTTTTCTTGCGATAACCATTGATCACTTACCATCGACGGCCCTCCTCCGTTCATCTCCTTCGCATCTCCTCCACTCATCTCTGCCATTCATCTTTTCCATATAAAGCAACAAAAGAACTACAGCTATAGTCATACTCTGATATTTGGATTTTACATTGCATTCAATTATATCTATTGTGGGAATAGTTCTCAATGGAAAGGAGAATTATCCTGAATGGTCGCATAAAATCCAACACACTCTCATTTTTAATGAGCTATGGAAATGAGTGTGTGTTGGAGAAGGAGATGATCTGACAACATCCGTGTTGTTGTTGGTTCTTTCTCCCAACACTTCATTTGCACTGCAACCCCTTATCATCATGTTGCATCGTGCTACTGCCAACTACCATTGCACTGCAACTTAGTTATTGAGAAGTAATTAACTGATCCACCCAACTACTGACATCCCTGTCAGGCTAGAAAGACTTCTGATGTTGAAGCTCTCTCTATTGCTATCTTGTGCTCCTTTACTGCCTTTGCGCTACTGCAACAACTCCCTACCTCTCGCACCACTGTAGACCAATTTGTGCCATCTTGCACTGCTGCAACCTCCTCTATGCCTCTCACACTACTGCAACCCTCTCTGCATTGCCTAGGACTACTGCACTATATCACTCTTTCTCGCTTCATCCGCATCCATTTCTACCGACATCTACCATCCTACTACTTCTCACTTCGAGGCTCCCATAGCAAGGTATGATCCAAGAGTTTGGGTACCTCAAGGATCCTGCCCCTCATCGCCTTTAGTCCTCTTGACTATAGCTCGATGTCTTCGCACATATTCTCTAGAGGTACATGAGCACTCATGGCACAATCTTCATCCTCCTCTACCTCTTTTTTCTCCTTCATTGGTGCTTCCTTGGAGTCAAAGATCTCTCCCTTATTCTTATTCCTCGGACACTGGTTCGCATAATGCCCAAGTTCCCCATAATTGAATCACTTTATCTTATAGATGTCCTTTTTCTTCCTCTTCTATTGCTTCCTCACAGATGCCAGAGTTGCATCCTCTTCCTCCTCTTTCTTGATCTAAACTCCTTTGCTGCTACTTCCCATCTTGGATAGCCATATAATCATTTCTTAGAAAAGAGCTTCCCACAATTCTTCCCAATTTGGAAGATTTGTCCTGCCTAGAATACTCTAGAAAAATTTATCCCACTCCTTGGAGACTGTGTTTAGGGTGGTCCTAACTATCAACTCTTGATCCGACGTGGACCCTATGGAAGCCAGTTGGTCACAAATCTCCTTCAATCTTTCGAGGAAGTGATCTATTTGCTCCCCCTCATGCATCTGGTATGACCGTAACTAATTCTCTAGTAACATCTTCCTTTGCATGGAAGTATGCTGGCACAACGTCTTCAAGGCATCCCACATTTCCTTTGCCATCTCCTTCTCGGAAATATGTTGGACCACATGATCCTCGACCCCATCAAGGATTATGCATTTTTTCCACGGTCATTGCTTCCTCATACATTTCATTATTAGCTAGGTCAACTGGGATAGCCACTATTCTCAAGGCTAAGGCCTTGATGCAATGTCTATTTAGAATGGACAAGATCCTGGCCTTCCAGACGAAAAAGTTGGATGCTCAGTCCAACCTGTCCTAATCCCTCAATCCATTCATGTCCATCTCTCTGCTCTTCCTTTTGACTCCTCCAAGTCTCTACTTCCCTCTGGAAGTTCTCTCTTCGACTCCCTCTGAGTCTCTACTTCCCATCTAGAATTTCTCTGCTAGACTCCCTTTGAATCTCAATTTCCCTCCTGGAAATCCACCTGCTAATCGTCGAGTCGCACTTCTCCAATCTCCTATGCACCTACAATGTTGATCTAGATTTCTTGGGTAGAAATCCACCTAGGTAGCGACTCCTTCTACCTTGGTTTTTCCCTATTAGGTAGTTGTCTCAGCAAAAGAAACACCCCACTAGCTTCACTCCCTGCAATCTACAAACAACTTCATATGCCCTAGCAACTAAAGGACTCAACCTCTAGGCTTTTTGCAATCCTAGCACTGGCTAAAATGCTCCCCTAGCCAACTGTGTCAACCCTCCTAGTCTCTATGTGGGCTTCGTGAGCCTTTTTTACCCTCCTCAGCATCTGTGTTGGCCTCTCTCTAGCCCAAAAGGATGACACAGTCCCTTTGTGTCAACCCTTCTCTGCTGCTTTTTGCAAGGAACAACTTCTGTCACTCGAGACAGTCATTTCTGTTGCGAATGCTCTGCTTCAGCTGGTGCCTTCAACTCTCCTATGTTCTGTAATGCTCTGATACCATGTTGAAATTTCTAAGTCTTACCCGTTAGAAATTTTATCTGTATTCTCTGGTTTATTTCTCCTAATTTATTTAAACATATAAATATTAAACTAAACACAATACAATCTCAACCATCTACATATCAACATCTGAAAGAAATAACAAAAACACAAGTGACATTATTGTTTTTGGACAACTCATCCCCAAAAAAACCCAACTTGGGAAAATCAGTGTAGCAATTCTGAGGGTTATTTTATTATGCAGTCTTTCTGAGTAAAACTGGGTGCTAAAGTGGCTCACCCGACAGAGAAAATAATCCAGCTGTACTACCTCTCTATTCAAAAGTAGATATTCAAAAATTCTACCCCACGAAACCCCCTCAAACACAATATAAAGCTCAACGTCAGCCCTCCTGGCTTCTGCATCAGCCCAAAACCATATGCGTCAACCCTCTGAGGCACTACGTAGCCTCTACAGCCCTCTGTGTCACTCCTATAGCCTCTGCATGGATTACACAGGCCCTTTTGGCCTCTGTGCAGTCCCTTCTGCCTCTGCGTGGCTCCCTCGAGCTTAGCTTCTTCCTCTCTCTACTTCTGTGTTGACCTCTCGGCATGATCTTTGCCTCCTTATCTCCTATTCACTGCCCATCACTACAACTAATCACTGATTTTGATTTCACTTAGCAAACCTTGGTCTAGAAAATTGAATGACTGATCACTCTGGTGTGTTCTCCAACTGACCCTCAAGCCTCCTCCTATACTTTTCCTATTGGTCCTTCAACGTCCGAGATTACATCTCTAATCAACGACTAATATTATATTTTGCTTGATCCATGTCATTTGGAACCTTCTAACCTAGTTTTATATTAATACCCATTATTATTTTATTTTTCCTAACTTTATACTTAGAAAATCCATTAAAATTATTAATTATTTTAATATCTCCTTAACCGGGTAGAATCTGCCCAAACCATTTTTGGGTCTTAGAGATCTCATGTGCTTTAGCCTCTCCACCAATTTTCATGGCTAGAGCACATCCGATGACATTTTTCTATTTTTCTTATAAAAATAGATTAGTAGGTCCATTAATGGTTTAGGAGGACTAAGTAGTCAAGGTAGGTTTTGCGATTCTCTACTATTTATCTAAATGACTTTGTTGGAGGACTGCAAATAGTAGATCAGGGACATACTATTGACAACAATAACATATTTTGTGGGATAAAAGGCCAATGATAATGTATATTTTTTATTTCCTCCTAGAAATATCAAACCTAAAGCTTTTTCCCATGGAAAAAAACTATATGTTTCCAAGAAAATATACATTCATAACATAACATCACCAAATAAAGGAAATAAGACTCATAGCTTGAGAATTTGTAGGCTGGCATAAGATGAAGGTTTTTGTAACTTATTATTCTATTGGTTTTTTGGAAGTTCTTTGAGAAACAAATTCCAAGGTCAAGGGTTGCACTGTATAGCTCAAACTTCCTCCAGCTTGCCTGGGGTTTGCACCCAGTCTCATAATTCCTTTGAGATTCATGCCATCCGATTGGTGCAAACCACAAAGATAATGAAACCATGGTGAATGACATAATATTATGTAGACCTTGTTAAAATTTTCAAACCATGGTAGGCAGAATCTGCAACCAGAAAACCCAAGAAGCTAAAACATAAAACAAGTTAAGAGTTATAAAACCTACAAATTCTGTATATGTAATCTACTAACACATCGTACTAAAAATATAGGACAGAAGTGTAAAATTTTAAAAACTAGAGGTCCACAAAACAGGTTAACAACTTAGCCTTACATTCAATAATGCTATCGATGGCAATTTTTCCAGTTTTCCTTTTTTTTCAAATATAAAGGTTCCACATTAGACAGAAAGACAAATTAGTTTAGTATTGTAAATCTCATATAAAATACGACCGAAAATGTTTTACAATTCATATATTGGGAAGATGGACAATTATTACAGGCAAGACATGTGTCTGTTCTCTCTGAAAGCCATTTGTATGTCACACAAAATCCATAGGTTAAATGAAAAAGATAACGATAATTTCACTAGAAACTTTTATGAATATCAAACAAATGACCAAGAAATATATTATGGGAGTGTTTATAACACTCCTAGATGCTCAAATGGTGTCTACAAATTTAATATATGGAAATAATGGTTACAATCTAGTAAATATTTAGCGTGTAGCATTCTCATAATAACAAAGGCAGGATACCAGTGAATTATTCAGAGATAGATTATTAGCTTACCCAACTAAATCAGCTGGAAGAACTGCCTTGAGAAACTCATCCTGTGAAGGAAGTGTCCAATAAATCTCTGAAGAAGGAACCATCTAACCTTCATTTGACTGTCAAAATAATTCAAATATTTTGGAAGGAACATGAGATGATAATCGTGACACCAAACCACTATTAATCTAGGTTGTCATTAATGTCAATATGGAACTGTTTGTGATGGAAAATTATTTGATACATGATTTCCCATTGATGCCCGTTGATCATAATTCTCATAGTGATGAAAGTTTTATCTATGATGATATGATGAGATGGAGCATCCAAGTGGATTGAATATATATATATATATATATATATATATATATATAGAATGGAAGCAGTGGACCCAAGAAGGAAAGCCATTGAAAGTCAAGAACAGGAGCAACCAAAGAAGAGCTATCAGAAAAGTTCTTCAGAAGAGTTATCGAAGGTCACAGGAAGATAAGTCATAGGAACAAGAACCCAAGAATAAAAACATGTAATAACACCACATCAGAGAATTTATGTCGGAGGAACTTTATCAACAGTTCCATTATATTAATTTATGTAACACTGCCCAAAACGTCTAATGTGCAATATAAGGTGTAGACTTGACGTGATTATATAAAAATTAATATAACACTGCACTCTACCACATTGCAAGTCCTTTTAAAAGTTGTTATCATGTTGGAGTTCCGATTGCGATATAATATATGGACCCGATAGGACTATCGAAACAGGTTTATTGTATTATCGCTTCCAGAATATCCAAAGTTATGTACCGCAAGTCTTAAAGGATGTCACATTAAAACACTGATTTTGATATTACTGTGGACCCAACTGCACCACTATAATATGACTCAATGTAATATCGCATCCACGTATCAAAAATTTCATATCACAAATCTTAATGGGATGTCACGGTAAAACACCGATTGTGATAGTATAACGGACCGTCGATTGCGATAGAGTGGTGGACCTCTAACCTCCAATTGTGATAGAGGTTTTGGACCCAACAAATTTATTAAAAACTTCTTGAGACTATATCACATCCTCTCCATTGAAAGTAGGGGCATCGAGATGTTATACATGAAGCCATAAGGTTAAGGTTATGAGGTCTTCATGAGTTGCGATTACATGAGTTTGGAAAAATTGTGATTATGATTAATAATGCCACATGTGGGACCTCCATGTGGGCCTTGTATGAATATTAAAAAGGGCCTCTCTGATATATTGTGTAATAAGAGACCTTCGAAAGTTGCAATTGCGATTAATGCTGATGTGTCATGTGGGGACCACCAAACTTCTATTATAATATGCTTATAGCCTCTCCTTTATGGTTTCTCCGTAAATAAACAAGTCAACCTCCCTCCAATAAACATGTCTCTCAGTCATTGGTGAAACTCGTATAAATACAAGTTAAAACGTTTAACTAAAGGCATTAATCTCAGGCATTGAATACAGAAAGGAGTAATAGTTCACAACTCGTGAACTGAAAGAAGCCAAAGGACGAGTGAAAAATAAGAAACAAAGGAAAGGAAGCCAAAGGTCGATTAGAAGACAACTATATAGGAGAATTAAGAGTTGAAGAACTTAGAAAGATGAGACTAATTGTGCATAGGGTCATTCATATAATTCGGACTTGTAATGAATTAATCTATGGAAGAGGTACAGACTGCAACCTGAAGAACAATTTTGTGAAGATATGTATGACCTCGAACCAATGAAGTAAGATTTTATCAGTCATCATTTGAAGGGAGAAGTAGACAACACCAACATTGAAGTATTTGTGAGTTTGTTCCTTGGAAGTAAGATACCAGGACAATCACTCTTGAAGCAATTACTCCTAAAGAAGTTATCGCAACAATAAGAACGTAGGGTTGAAAAATAGAGAATTGTTTTTGTGTAGACATTGAGGCTTAGCATAACTTATCAAAGATATCTTGTTGAAAAGCATCAACAAATCTTGGAGACATTATTGGAGATCATGATGGCTATTTGAAATCATCATGAGGTAACTCTGCAGACTCTGTCTAGGCAATATGAAGAATTATGAAGACTCCTTCATATGAAGACAAGTTGTCATTGATGTAGCAGTGAAGCTGTAGATTAAAAAAACACAGTGAAGAAGATTTTGAGATCAGTGTAATACAATCAAAAAATTTATTGACAAATAAAAAATATAGGGTAGGAGCCCTTGGGGTTGCTACTTCAGAATTGGGAGGATTGGTGCCCTTGTAGTTGATGCTCCTAAATCCAAGGTTGGTGCCTTGACAAAATAGGGTTGGAACCCTTAGTGTTGGTGCCTCAGAATTGGAAGGGTTGGTGTCCTTGGAGTTAGTTCTCCTAAATCCAAGGTTGGTGCCTTGATAAGACAGGGTTGGTGCCCTAGAGGTTGGAGCCTCACAAAAGACCAAGTTGGTGCTTGGAAATGGTTGGAGCCCTATATATATTGTACTTGATTTATTGTAAATATTATATTAATAAAAACATGTATTCTTATTGTTCTTTTTGTGTTTTAAATATAATTGGTTTAAATGGTAATAGTAACAATTAAAAAGAAATACTGATTCACCCCCCCCCCCAATATTTCCAACAATTGGTATCAGATCCAATATCTTCACTCAAAGCCTAACAGCATGAAGGTTGATCAATTAGAACACAAATGGAAAATCCAAGGAAGAAAGCCTCCGATCCTCCTAAATATGTGTCTCCCTTAACCACCGAAGTTGAAATCAACTAATTTGTGAAGGCTCCATTGTTCAATAGAAATTTTGATATATGGGAAGCAAGAATGAGGAATTTATTAAAGACACAAGGCATTTAAGTACAAAAGTTGTTGATTACTGATAACATGATGAATGGAGAATCCAAGGAGTACAATGCAAAAGAAATGAAAGCAATCTTGAATTGTCTCCTTAATTCTATGAAGGCCAATTTTGAGAATTTTTCATCACCGAAAGGCATATGGGATAAAATTCATGATATTCACTCAAAAGGAGCATTGACCATGACCACTAATAAAGAAGATGATGGAAAGCAAGATGGAAATACAGAACCCATCATGGAAGTTGAAAATAAGAATGATGACATCAAGGACAAAGAAGATCTAGAAGATGAAGAGAATGAAAAATATTTCAAAGAAGATCTCCTCACTAAACTTATGGATGCCATGGAATAAATTATCAGTTTGAAAAGGGAAAATGAAGAACTTAAGAAGAAAGCACTAACTGGTGACCAAGACCAAACAAGGAAGGGAGTTGACCTTGTCAAGCTTTAAGTGCAAGAAAGAGATGAAGAGCTTTCCAAGCTTAAGGAGGAATTTCATCAAAAAAAAAAGAAAGCATCATGAAGAAGTCATATCCATGAAAAATCAATTGGATAAGGCAAATAAACAAGGAGATAAATTGTCAAGCCACCTTGAACAGAGGCATAAAATCTTGAAAAAACTTGAAGCAGAGATTGGTCAATACAAGGAAGAGGTATCCTCTCTTAAATCTCAACTAGAAGAAGTAAGAAAGCTAGTACAAGGAGTAGAGAAAACAATGGAAGCATGATAAAAATAGAAGGATAGGTTGATGAAGCAAAAAAGGAAAGAAACACCATGATATGCCAACTAAAAGTAAAGGGTGAAGATATATTCAAACTAAAATCTAACCTCAACCTTCTCAAGTCTAAAACATTTAAAGATGTGAGAATCAAGGAATATATGGAGAGTAGTTTGGAAAAATAAAATGAAGAAATGTTCAAAATGAAGTTAGATATCATCTCCCTCAAAATAGAAGAAAATTAAGCAACTTGTATCAAGGAAGATATTGAGAAACAACTTGCTAAGAAGAATAATGATTACAAAATATTGGAAGAAGAGATTGTCTCCCTCAAGAAAAAGGTAGAAGGGATGGAAATTTTTTTGAAGAGTTCCAAAGCCTTGGATGACATTCTCAGCCATCAAAGATCCCCATTTGATAAATTGGGTCTTGGCTATGAAGGAAAATCTTCGAGCAGGAATGATAATCCTTCAAACAACAAGGATGTGAGAAATCCAGAAAGAAATATTGATGTTCCCAGTTCTAGCAAAGGAAAAGATAAGAGTCAAGGCAACAATGAAGGAAGTCTCATTCCAAGAAGAAATGTAGATGGTGTCAAAGATGCAAGAAGTAATGAATATCATCAAAGAAAATCAAGATAGAAAAACTTCAGAAGTACATCAAAGAAATCTCCATCTCCCAGGTACCAAATTTTATTTCTTGGTTATTGTTATGCTTCTACAAACTTTGGACACATGGAAAACGATTGTAGGACATATCACAAAGATAAATATTAAGGTCCCTGACAATCTCTAAGAAGTAATTTTGCTAGAAATCATGAATTCTTATTCATGAATAGCATAGAATGCTTCAAGCATCATAACATTGGTCATATGGCATGTGATTGCAACTTGACTTGGGCTCCTACACAAGCTAGAACCATGCCAGTGAAAAAAGTTACACAAGTATGGAGAAGAAAGAAAATACAATCTGAAAATATCTTGAACTCTCCAGCGAACAACACATGTTGTTGATTTAATGAAGATATCCTTGATATTCTAAGTGTTTGAAAATGGGATTCTGCCAAAAGGAGACCATGCATATAGTTAGGGGGATCTTATGATGATTAGGCATTCTTGTAGAATTTATGCATGAATGGATCCTTATGAAATCCTTGATGAGATATATTAATAATCATTCTATGATAAGGCCATTTCTCAGGAGCACTCCATTGAAAAACGCGATCTCCTAACTATCCAATGGACTATTGTCGAAGATGTTTTCCACTTGATCATTAAGCAGAAATTGGAGCAGCAGAGAAGGCCATCTAATACTAATAAGGAAAATAACTATGTTGTTGTTATTACAGAAGTTAAATGTCTCGACTCAGGGATTTGATGTAAAAACAGGTAAATTATGGACACAAATAGAGGCAACCTTCAAACAAACAAATACATCTGGGAATGGAGATCGAAGCAAGGGCAGTTGGAAACATCTAACAAAACTGAAGCATAACAAAAAGTTGCCAATCAATAAAAAGGATTTAAAAGACAGTCACAGACTGGATATCAAAATCTACTAGTGGAGTTAACCTACATAGATTTTTTTTTTTCAAGAACACAAGAAAAATAATGGCTAATAAAAAGGACTATAGAAAGAATAGTGTTTCACAATTGAATCTACCTTAGCAACTTAAGCAGAAGCACAGTCATACAAAGGAAATTAGATCTAAATAAAGATAGCGAGAAAGATAATTTCAGTGGCATCTTCTCCTAATGCAGAATATAAAGACCTCTTAATTCTGAATGTGAAGACAACAAAATGCAGATTGCAGAAGCATAAATGTAGGTTTTAACCTTGTACAAAAATTACCTACATACAAATTATAAAACACAAAAAATAAACAATGCGAGCGCATAACATATAAAACACATAGACACAGATATTTTCCCGTGGACCCTAAAACCGGGACTGCCAGCTTGATTTTTCATTATATTCCTTTCAATGTTATAATACATATTTATACATGCCGAAGCATCAAATACCATGGACAGAAAACCATCACGTCCAAAACCATGGACCGAAAACCATCGCATCCAAAACCATGTGTGAAAATCATGCACAAAACCATAGGTAGGTCCATTGGCTTATTGGGGCCTAACCCATGTTCGGAGATGATTTAGCTAAACAAATCCTGGTACTTGTTACAGGGAAAAGTTTCTATGTTGAATCGCTAATCCCACTAAGGCAGGTAGCTACCTTAGAAACAAACAAAGTAAAACTACTTTCGTTTTCCTTTATGAAAGATAGATGAGAGAAGAATAAAGGAGACCAACCTCTGTCTTGCGCTTGGTTCCTTGCTCGATTCCTCTCTCTTTTGATAGTCCTTTGCTACTTGCTTTCTCGTATACCCGGCTTCACAGAGTACCTGTAGAATCAAAGCAGCATAACACTATACAAGAACATGGATCTATTATCATAAACAATCTAGTATCAGATGTAAATTGACCATACAAATGCATGAAACATAAATGACCCAAGAGTATGGAGGAAAACTTGAATAGCTTTATTGATAATCAAGAAAGAGCCAAGAGAGTTACAACCAGTTTTTCTGACCCAACATCATCCTCTCATCAAGTAAGCGTTTCTTCACCTCATGCAAAGCTTAGATCACCCAACACTATGATGTTGCCTCAAGAAACCAACATCAATTCCTTACAAGATGCAAAATTCCAGCCTCTGGATCTCTGGGATGAGGGATCCATATATAGATGTATGTAGGGGAGATGAGTCAGTGTCTTCCCTCTGATAGTTATTGCTTCCACTTGGAGATTGATGATCTCTTACTCATCCTTGGTCGAATTCAGAGAGGCAAGTGTCACAGGAGAAGTTTCTGGAAGATTCCATGCTTCCCCACCTCACAGATTGACACTGCCATTTGTTTCTTCTCGCCCATCGCACCCCATAAAAGGGATTTTTGAAATGCAACGCACCCACTGAGTGTACTTAGGTGAGATGCAACACACTTTGCCTATGGAGCAGGTGAAATGATCCAGTTTTGACTAGTTCTGAGTAGTTTTTCATGGAGAACTTCTGGGAGAAGCTGCAATCAGTTGACCTTGTTCCTTTAGGGATTGGAACAACACTTTTAGGGACTTAGGAGCCCTTGGTTTATGGACATTTTATACTCAGGGTTGCAGTGCCCAAAAATGTCTATAACAGTTGCCCCCTAAAGCATGAGGTCATTAATCTTTTTTGATGTCGGGTGAAATGCTTTATCATGAGGATCCGAAGTTCTTTCAAGCTGGGAGGAGACCTGTTATAAGCTATAATAAAATACATTATCTTCATAATATTTTCATGATCTAGCTGAGGTGGGAATTCCCATGCTCAGTTTTATAAATTCATTTTCATGTACATAGGACAGACAATCGTCTGAGTGTATACTGATGATTTTGGTAGAGCCATCATCCCTTTGATTGGATGATTATCTGTGCAGCAATGATGTACATTTGATGTCTTTATTTTCCTGAATATATATCGCAACCCGGATGGATGAAACTAGATCTGGGGTCTTCAATCTCGTTCGATCATCACTCAAAGTACAAGTTGATCCATGTGAGAGATGTTCTGGAGTTGAACATGGAAAGACATCACTTGATTACCAGCCAATGATGTAAGTTGTTAACAAGCGCGAGAGGAATCACTGATAATGATAATGATCCTCAAGGTACTATAGCACAATTCACGTGGTGTGAATAAGGGACTTGGCATCGAACACCACGCAAAATCTTTCGGTCCAAGGCCATTGATGTAAACCTGTCGCCGGAAGTGAGAAACTTGCCATTGAGGCATGCAAGTTTCAAAGTACTGAAAGGGGTGTTCCTAGATCAACTTCTTGGATAATGAGTTGATGTCGACAAGAAGCGATCTGTCATAGGAGCGCCTTAATGAATCCCACATCAATGACACAGAATGAAGCAAATGATTTTAATGGAGGTGAAAACGGTCTGGTGATATAAGGTTCAGGGTGGCGGTCATGAAAGAATGGAGCGTAAATGTATTGCAGTGGGTGAGACACAGGTGAATTCTCTGAGTGACTTCTCTTGAACATACTGGCAACACTGACATGATGGATCGGTAGCATTAACCCCAAATGTGGATGGTGTGATGTGACCATGGTGATGTGACCGGTGAATGAAACAACCCAACCCGACTTGGATGCGGAGTGAAAGTGTCATGTTCAAGAGTGATTTGCTACCAACAAAGTTTCTTCAAGTTTTCTTCCTAATTTTTCCCCAGCCATTGCTGACTAGTACCTCTTTATTTTTGTCAAGCTTGAGGAGGATAACATATGCTTGTTCTATAATTTACCCTTCGGGCAAACCCATCGCTATGTTTTAACGAGCCTAGCGATAGTGAAACTCGTTCTTGTCTGCCATGGACAAGTTTGTCGCTATTAGGTTTTAACGAGTTTAACGACAAAGATAATTTGGTCCTTTTCAATTTTAGAGAGTCTGAAAAGGGACGTAAAGTAAACTTCAAAAATCCTTTTTCGTCATCTAATCCCTTAAGTCTAAAAAAGTATAAAACAATACAGAAGGGATGAATTTTCGATACTTTTAACGAGCCGAATAAAACAAGCGCTCGATCTTTTTGTGTAATAATCCCTCAAGTCCAAAAATATTAAAATATAAAGGAGGGATAGCACTTCCGGTCCCTTTAACGAGATGGAGAGGCCAATAGCTCGACAATCTTTTCATATTTTACGAGTCAGTTGAAAAGAGCTTAAAGGAGACTCGTATTTGAGGAACGAGTGATAAATTTGGGTAACAGCTGATTCCAGGTAAGGTCTGGAATTTCCCAATCACGGCAATGTTACAAGGATGGATAATAGGATCACTCTTCGCAGTTGTTCCTCAAAAGGGGTAAACGATCAAATGGAGGTGAATGATCGGCCAATACAGAGTGGAGGTGATGATGAGAACACGAGCAAGGATTTAAAGGCTGAAGTACTACATTCACGATGGTTATTTAATGGAAATTGGTTCATTTTTTATTGAGCTTAAATGCTAGGGGAAACATTTGCTCATTGCTTATGTTTATTTTTAACGAGCATGAAATCCGCGTTAAAACTGCTCGATATATCCAGTCGTATAATAAGGATGTCTCATATATAAAAACGGCAATTTTTCAAATCTTTTCCCCACATCCTTTCTTTATGAAAGTTAGGAAACAACCAATCCTACGAGTTTAAAGGGTTAGAGGACCTACAAATTTAAAAAATAAATGGTCACTCTTCGCTTGCACACCAAAAGGTTTGCATGCCCCTAGGTATAAAATAGAGTTTCAAGGTCACCCTTCAATCTACCGACAAAACATTTGTTTTATCGGGAAAGGTTTACCTCTTTCAGGTTACCAAAGATTGTTTTATCTGCACCGCAAACAAAACAATTCTTCGGCGATGCCTACCGAAATAGACAAAGGCGAGTGGCGCAAACGCCTCCACCCACATAACTTTGACAAGGGAATCTTGTTCCAGTCTACCTCCTTTTCCAATCACGGACGGGAGTGCCAGACTAGTCATATATCTGTCGCGGAAACCTATCCTATATCTGAAGTTTTCCTGTCGAAACAGACCAGGGTGCATGCCCCCTAGGTTTCAGTCATGTCCCCTGAATTGCTCGCGCTCATTAGGTGGACGGACTGGATATTGATGAGACATTCCTTGCATGAAAATACCATTCAGGGATGGTATACGACTATTTTCTATGCGTGAACCGGGGAATGAAAGCTGGTCTACGAGCTTGACCACTCTTTCTTCGTGCGGAAAACACATTACTCTAAAGATTGATGAGACAATGGCTCTCATGCAATAAATATAGTCTCGTCCAAGGAGTAGATTATAATCCAGGGGTCCTTGGACTACCATTACGTTCATGTGAATGGTTTTCCCTCTCAATGTTATGGGCACATTGGGAAGGATCCCTAACGGTCGATTGCTTCCTTTCTAGAAGCCTGTTAGATTTCTCATCTCAGGCAAAAGCGATGGCGAACCAAGCGCTTTCCAAGCAGTCGAGGAAAGGATACTCACAAAAGCCCCTTCATCTATGATGGTACCGGCCATAACCATTCTATATACTTGAGCAATGATTCGGAATGGTACACTAGCCGGTAAACGGGGTCTGCCCAGCTGATTCCAGTCGAAGGAAACAACTAGGTTGCTTGGAGGTGGGACCGAATAGACGGCTGGGTACGACTCTGACAAACTTCCTTCTTGCGGTAAAGGAATGGGTAAATTGCCCCCATGTTCATTAGAGTCTGTGTTTACAAAAAGAATTTGGACGATGTCATCCTTGTTCTCTTCGGTGACTGTATCATTTGCAGATGGAACCTCTGAAGGCAAGACCAGGTCAACTGCCGCCTCGACCTTTTGACTTTCATATGGTATGGGTTCATATGGTTTATCTTCAATGATAGATGCTTCGGCCGACCACCTGGGCAGGTTAGCCGGATTTTCAACTAGTGACGGACTCGGCAAGAGTTTCTTATATGCAGGAGGAAGTCGTAACGGTGAAATAGGACGATCGTCCAAAACTCTTTTAGCCTCGTCTAAGAAGGGACAATAGTGGACGGCATGACACAGTTTACAAATAAATTTGCACTTTCCTTTTTGTCCACGGGCTTCACTTTCACTAGTCGATGGTGTGTTTTCAACATGATCATCAAAGGTTGACGACACCAGGTTATGCAAATGAGGAGACCAGTCCCTTAAGATCCGAGGGATGCAGGGACAATCTCTATGATAGTGGTCTCCTTTGCAAATGACACATGGTGATTTAGGCTTGGTTGGTGCAGTGTGTGGATTTTCGCTAGATGACGCTTGGTTGCCCCTTTTCGCCTTTGGCTCCTTCTTCTTCTTCTCTTTCTTCTCCTTTTCCTTTTTCTTCTCAGGTACTTGACTTTTGGCTTTACCAGCCTCATCAAGCGAAGAGGAAGGAGGAGAGGAAGAATTGGATGAAGTAGAGGGTTGGGGGGTAACTCTGGAATTGTCTAGTTGTTGACTCGATTGTTCAGGAATTGCGGTGTTCTGAATGACGGAGGTTGAGAAAAGCCATACAGGCAAGCCAATCGTCAATCCTGGAATTGACAATGTGGCCATGTGGGGTGCACCAACATCTCCCCAAGAGGAGAAGGGACTAGGATTTCCTCCAAGGGGAACTCCTTGGTTGGTGGACTCCATTCTCTCAACCTAAAACCAATGTAGGAAAGGTGGTGATTATTCCGTTTAAAATAAATTTTAGACGCTTTGACACAATTGTTTTTTCAATTTTAAAGAGTCAAGAAAAAACAAAAGATGACTCTAGTCGCCTTCGATTTTTAATGAGCCTAAAGTGACAAGTGCTCAGATGGACCTTTTCCGTTAAGGAGTCTGAAAAGGAACGAAAGGGACTGCTCTAGGGCGGCAGACACGGCTTCCTATGGATAAAGGATTAAGCCTATTGTGGCCTCCCAAAATATACTCGACGGTACGTGGGAGCACAAGTCCGTACTGGCATTTATCGTCTCAAAGTGGAGGAATCACCCAACCAACAGTGAGAACAACAATTACCAGGCTTTACGACGTCGGAATACGTCTCTAGCCTAGACTTCTAGATGTTGTGCATTAGGTTCCAAAGCGTTGTTAGATTCATTAAATTTATTTTATAGTTGATATTGCTTAAGAAATTTGCCTTTCAGGTTCACCGCGTGATGTAGATGTACAATTCCTAAAATGCAATCTAAGATGATAAACAGTCTTTTTATCTTCTTTGTGCAATGAAAATCCTAGCTACTAAGGAAAGAGAGACAGAATTCTTTCAACAAAGAGCAAAGAGCACACACTATATGCACTGTCCTAAATCAAACCAATCAAACAGTCTAAATGAAAATGCACATGCATGTATTTGTTTTTAGCCTTCTTAATATGTGAATGATAAAAAGAAAGCTAATGTGAAAATCTGAATTACTTTTCAAAGCGACAATTACTAACAAGTTTCTTTTCAAAATCAAAATGAAGACAATGACGAAACTTTGCGATTTGGAAATGCAAACTTGCTTTCGACACTAGAAAAACTACTAATTCAGATCAAATACAATAGTAACAGGGTAATTGACTATCAAGAGCAATCAGACTCTCTTCTATGACTGAAAACAACACTTGCGACACTTTCAAATCAAAAAACGACAGTACAATTACGTTACTCTTTTGCAAAGGAGAACTGAAAATGACTCAAAAAATACACAAAAACATTTACAGTTCTTTGCACAATGGAGGCGGAATAACAGTAAGGAAAGGGGTTTCAAATAGAGGTGTACTGACTACAGGAAGCAAAATTCTTGAATAGATCTAAAAAGAGTGAACACAAAAACCAAAATTTAGGAGCAATGCCTAGTCTGATCAGTGCACCTGTAACACAGTGAATTTGAAATGCAACGCACCTACTACACTCGGGAAGTGTGCTGAATTTGAGATTCACAGAACAGAGAGTGCACTAGGCTAGGGATGAGACTTTGCTTGGGTTCCGAGTCACAGTTTGCAGTTTCGTTCAGGGATTTTGGCCGAGCAAGTGGTAATCAGCAAATCAAAAATAGGGGTAGATCTAAGGAGGTTACTAGAGCCACCACAAGGGAAATTAAAGAGTTTTTAAATTAGTTGTTTAATTCATAAACAAAACCCGGAGATTGACTGAAGTGACATTTATCTACTTTGCATTTGCATAGCAAATGCAGTTCAAAAGCTACCTGGCTCAACTTCAGGCTCTGTCTGTAAGTTTATAAAGTAAACAAATGTAGATAGACAAACAACCTAGTCGCTCCCCAGTGGATTCGCCATTTTGTTACAGGGAAAAGTGTCTATGTAGAACTGCTAATCTCACTAAGGTGGGTAGCTACCTTAGAAACAAATAAAGTAAAACTACTTTCGTTTTCCTTTATGAAAGATAGATGAGAGAAGAATAAAGGAGACCAACCTCTGTCTTGCGCTTGGTTCCTTGCTCGATTCCTCTCTCTTCGGATAGTCCTTTTCTACTTGCTTGCTCGTATACCCGGCTTCACAGAGTACTTGTAGAATCAAAGCAGCATAAAACTATACAAGAACATGGATCTATTATCATAAACAATCTAGGATCATATGTAAATTGACCATACAAATGCTTGAAACATAAATGACACAAGAGTATGGAGGAAAACTTGAATAAATTTATTGATAATCAAGAAAGTGCCAAGAGATTTACAACCAGTTGTTCTGACCCAGCATCATCCTCTCAGCAAGTAAGCCCTTCTTCACCTCATGCAAAGCTTAGATCACCCAACACTATGATGTTGCCTCAAGAAACCAACAACAATTCCTTACAAGATGGAAAATTCCAGCCTCTGGATCTCTGGGATGAGGGATCCATATATAGATGTCTGTAAGGGAGATGAGTCAGCTTGTGATTTGATTAGTGTCTTCCCTCTGATAGTACTTGCTTCCACTTGGAGATTGATGATCTCTTACTCATCCTTGGTCGAATTTAGAGAGGCAAGTGTCACAGGAGAAGTTTCTGGAAGATTCCATGCTTCTCCACCTCGCGGATTGACGTTGCCATTTGTTTCTTCTCACCCATCGCACCCCATAGAAGGGATTTTTTAAATTCAACGCACCCACTGAGTGTACTTAGGTGAGATGCAACACACTTTGCCTATGGAGTAGATGAAATGATCCAGTTTTGACCAGTTCTGAGTAGTTTTTCATGGAGAACTTCTGGGAGAAGTTGTAATCAGTTGACCTTGTTCCTTTTGGGGTTGGAACAACACTTTTAGGGACTTAGGATCCCTTGGTTTATGGACATTTTATACTCGGGGTTGCAGTGCCCAAAAATGTCTATAACAGTACTATTGGCCCTTTTGGCAACAATCCATGGAGCACGGACTGTGGTCTCACCTAAAGTAGTATGGGAGGGTGCTAGAACTAGGTTTTCGCACCCTGAAGATGTTTAATGAGTTCAAGAGTTTCGCGATTCAACCCTGTGTTCACATCACTATGCACACTTTCCCTTACCTCACAGCTTGAGATGATGCCTTTGCGCAGCCCTACTCGGGGCCGAACGGTGTTATTACCCAATTCATTACTAGTATTCCAGTGTTAGTTGATTATATTAGCCTAGTTGCATGCCTTAAGTTATACTTATTAACAAAAACCATTCATATAGGTGCGCACAGTAAATAGATAATATATTTTTGATTTACATCAAACATGCATTAGTCCAAGAATAGATACATGAATTGGTAACAAAACTTTTCTTTATTAATCTCTTCTTCAGTTCCAGACTCGACTCCGCCCTATGCACTCAGCTGCAGGGGTCTGCGCACTCAGCTGGGGACTACTAGGCCATTGTGCACTCAACTGCAGAGCCTTCTCCTACTCTATGACCCAAGACACACTTAGTCACGTAGAACCGATCTTCTCTTCTTGCTTCCTTCTTCCTATTAGCTATCTTTTACACTTAGAGCCTCACTCTTTTTATACAATCCCATGGTCCGCGGACCATGGGTAGGCCGACATTACATTACAAAACTAGGGCGGACCACTGTGACTCTATCATACATTTTGCGCTTCGTGCTTGCAATTCCCAAAGTCTTTACAACAATATTGGGTCAAAACTTTGGCTTTGAGCCCGAAAACATGCCTTGGGGGGATTCCATGCCCAACAACCCCCCAACACAAACATCGTGACCTTCCCTCATGTCACTCTATCGATGCAGCGATCTTTGCATGGAGTCCCTCCAACTGTTCTTGAACTGTAATGAGGTCCGTAGTGCATTGAGCTGCTACTTGCTGAATCTGCTACATCCACTGTTCCGAGACCTTTGATTTTGGGGTGCTTCTCTGCATTAATGTGTGCATCCCCTATATGTGTGTGATATTTCCTTTGATTTTCTCCATAATAGTGAAGGCCTCATCGATCCATGGCTGGACGCGTGCTTTGAGAACTACCTCCTTGCAGCATGCCGCATCCTCTTGTTCCTTCAGTGCTTTAGCTTGCTGCATCCTCGCAAGCCTTTGAGTGAGGACTATCGTCTATGTAGTTCCTAGGACACTATCATATTGCTACTAGAGTTCTCGCGCTTCTGTTTCTAAGCATTGGATGTTGGTGTCCTCCTGCAGAGTCATGAGAGGTTCAAGTGCTTCCTCCAACATGCTGGTGCAGTCTCACACTGCACCTTCAATTTTCTCCAATCCCGTTGTAATATCACTAGCTCATTGTTTTCTTACTTCTGAGGGAGA
Organism: Pinus tabuliformis; assembly: GCA_031772625.1. NCBI lineage: Eukaryota > Viridiplantae > Streptophyta > Pinopsida > Pinales > Pinaceae > Pinus > Pinus tabuliformis. Next base: position 1,264,178,477 of record CM062807.1, on the reverse strand, counting down.
GGACGGTTGCGCCTTTAGTCGCAGCTCGATGATCTGAAGATTCAGCTCCAGTTGAACCTTGGTCGTTTCTTCTGTGGCCTCGTGGACTTCTATGGCTAACCTGTGGATCCGCACTTCCACTGGTAGGTTTGCTAGGATGGCCATCTCTGGGACACTTCGACCAGTGTCATCTACCACCTGCACCAACTGTTAATTTTGCGACACTAATTCGTCGTGGTGCAAGCTAAGTTGTTCCATGTTTACCTTTTTCTCAATGAGGACTTGGATCATGCGGCTCTCTAGCGTGTAGCTCTGCTGTTATCCCATCTTATAGTAGATACAGTGTCTCATGCAGAAGGGCAGCTAGATTAAGGCTAATAACTTTCATCATGCTAACCAAAAATCTATCGGCCTCATTTGCTGCTACTAAGGCCACTTCTGGCAACACTATTGTGTTTGCCATTTGTGCGCGCAGCATCTGTTCTACTGCTGAGGATCCTGCTATGAGGTGGGTTGAAATGGTACCCACCTGAGGGGGACACACCTATAACTCCTGCAACTGGGCCCTGGGGGCCCCCAACACAGTTTGGTGCTCCTGCATGAAATCCTGAAGGGCCTCGTTTGTTACATCACACACCATCTTACCAATGTCATGCAAATCACCCTTGGTTAGGGTGATTGGGTCAATGGCCAATTTCGAGGCCTTGACCTTCTTTCTTGACCCTGCTCATTCTACTGTGTGTGGGTGCTTCAACTGTGTGGACGTGGTCCCTGGTTCCACGCTCCCTTTTGTTGTTTCTACTTCCTTTGCCTTCTACCCTTGCGAGGGTGTTGCTTGGACCTATCCACCTTCTAGGTTGCTTCCTCTGCCTCATGTGTTATTGCTGCTTCTGTGGACTTTTTCTTCTCGGTGGATTTCTATGCCACTTCCCATGCTACCCATTCTTTGGCTGCTATTATTTTCTTGCATCTCTTCTCGACCAACTACGTGATGCACAGCTTGGCATCATCCTTCTTCTTCCGCATTTCCATCCTCTCAAGTTCTGCAATATCTATGGCACACCATACTAAGGGTCATGCCTCCAAGACAGTCAAAATGGCGTTGTCAGTGGGTACAAAAGGTAGCTTCGTCCACTGCCTCGTTGGATCCTTGCACGCCCTGATAAAGATATTGTGCATATCAACCTTAAAGTCCTCAAAACTCTATAGATTTTTGTACACTGTGGGTGACAAGCATGAATTCCAGTTGATCCACATCCAGATGTTCATCTTCATGAGCACCCAGAAGATCTTGCTGTCGCGTATCCTTTTCGCATCCTTCATGGACCAAAGCAAAGCATACTTCACGGCCTCTAGTAATTCTCTTTCAATGCTGGGGAATCGATTGTCCTCCAGAAGTTCCCCCGCTTCGAGAACTATAGATAGCAATAACCACACATAGTGGAAGATTTTACCCTGCTCCTAGGCTTCGCTACATTTTTCCAAACATTCTGCACAGAGGAATTTGGACTAGTTAAACTGGACCCCCTCCACGCACTGTTCATCTAGTGCGACCACCGGTGCGAATACCTCGTCGGCGTGACACTTCTACATAACTTTGCCAGCCAGGATTTTGGTTGCTACGTGTACTGCTTTGTCCTTGATGTTGGAGATGGTGTAGCCCCTCTTCTTCTTCTCGAGCTTGTACTTCGTCTTCATGGCCTCCGCAAGGGCCAAATCACCGCCCTTTCCTTTGGCTATGGTTGCAGGGTCCTTTCCTTTGTAGGGGAGATGGGAAACGCAGTGAATTAGGTCTTTCGTGATGGGGATAGGCTCCTCCAACCATAGATGCCCATCATGAACCAGGCAGAGTAGCTACCTGATGACGAAAATGGTGATTGGTGCATGGTGGAAATGCAGCACCCATAGTAAGTTTAACAACCCAACCTTTTCCACACCGTGCAGCCACTTCCATGGCTCTAACGTTGTCACCACCACTGCAGTGTTCTGCTTCATGAGTTCTTAGCTTTCCCCTTCTCTGCCATCGATATTTTTCTTCACAGTAGCTTCCTTGGGGACACGTGTACAGGGACCATTGCTTGTTTGTCCTTCTTGGGCCTTAGTGTACGCAGTGATTTTGATATTTCTACCAAAACCTCGGTGCCTTCTGGAATGTCTTCCATAGTTAGGGCCTATGTGGCCTCACCGGCAGTTACCTCTTCTATTCCCAAACCATCCTTAGTTATTGTCATTGTATCTGGGATGAAATTTGGCACTCGCGAATTTAAGGGCTCAATCAATGCTCAAGGCTCTGCTCAATTGCTCAGGTCTCAAATGACTGAGTGTTGTTTGTTGGGTAGCCTTTTGTGTTTTATAGTGCCTTTTAAATTCGAATTCATCCATTCCCCCCAATTTCGGTCCACCGGCAGATTTTCCCAAATCTTGCCCATAAATCGTATCTTAAATGCCTACCACCCACTCCAATGGGCCTCAAGTTGCACATCCCATCATGAGCAATGACTTCAATGGTCACTTTCTGCCCAATTTATGTGGCAGCGCAACCCATCGTGCATAGTCGTGGACCTTGTGACTCTCTACTTCTACGCGCATCCGCAATATTGCATAGCTCCCAGGTAGAATAGTTTATAACCTCGTGCTCCCTTCCAACTGCCTAGAGCGCTAAGACTGTCCTTCCCTTGGCTAGTCAGGTGGTCACACCACCTATGTGGGGCTCCATCCCGTCCTTCACTATGGTTCATGGGGAATCCCCATCTTCCATTGTTGTGGTTGGCATCGCACACTTCACCACTTGCAACGTGCTACCCCGGTCACTACGCTTGGCGATATGTGGTCCAAGCCAAGGCAGCAGACTAACCAATTCACATCGATAGTTCTCAAACTTGTCAGTATGATAGTACGCACCTTACCTGACCATCCTAGGTTTTTTTACGAGAAATTCTTCCTTTAGCTCGTCCTCCAGCTTCTTGACCTCCGCGTCCACCAAAGCAATTTGCTTCCTTAAGCGTACCCTTTCTTTTTCAAGTTTGCAGAGTCTAAAGTTTCCCCATTGGATTTCTTTCTTAATTCCAATGTGTTCCATTTATTGCAGCTGTGTGATTCCTTCTTTCCGGGCTTCGTGAACCATTGTATCTACAGGTGTTGCTATGCGTGGACTAGGCTTTGCATGCTCCATAGGGATTACAACCTTTGCTTCATACTTCGGCTTTGGAAGTGCTCGTGTGGTCATGGTTTTGTACATGGTCGTATAAGCCCATAAAACCACTAGTACGCGTTGGTCCCAGTCAATGCGTCTCACATGGTGGACCGCGTTTAGTACTTCACACACTTTGTCAAAGGTTTCCACATGGATAATCTGTGGCACACTTGGTCTTATCATACTTTGTCATTCGCACCCTTGTCTTGCCCACTCCTGCTTGTTGTTATTTTTTCCTATCGTGAGGATGGTGTGTGTTCATGGAGGTTGCGTATCATACACCTGTACCCATCTGGAGAGGTGGGCGCGCAAGCTATTTCATCCATCATATCTGGCTTTCATCTACATCTGAGGCTTTCCAAAATGTATGAGCATCATCCTTCTGCATTCCCACTAGTCCTTAAAATTTTGTTGGTCCATACCCCACCACCTTCCAGGCATAGCGCAATGCCCATTTTAGAGCATCGAAATGCTACTGTTCTAGTACTTCTCTTTCAGATTTGTTCAGGAAATCATCTACTGCGGTTAGTCCATCATACATAGGCAGATCTCTTGCCTTTGTTGCTACACAACGTAGTGACCTTATCATCATGTTGCAGTTGAGTGTGGTTACCTCATGTAGTCGGTTCTACCATCTTTCTATCTCCTCGTGCGAATTTTAGGTGCAAGAGCTTTTGCGCTCCCATAAAATCCTACCATCCACCATTGGATTTACCCAATCTTGCTCCTGAGCGGTTATCTTGTAGATACAGTCTAGATCATTATCACTGTCGTAGTTGTGCACTGGCTCCGTGTAGTGTGATCCTTCTGTAGGGTCTAGAGGTACCACTTTTCATAGTGACTTTTTCTCAAAAACTCATCTTGCGCTTTTTGAGATTTATCCATTCATATTCGTGTCCCAATCTATTCCCAGTAGAGCAGGATAGGGATTGTTTTCATCAACAATCTCTATCACTTCGAAATCTGCAAGCATACTCACACCTTCGATATCTACCATTATTCCCTGCAATCTTCCCATCGATAGGATCTTTTTCTGGTTCGCCATTCTCAATTGAATAGGATACCATTGAAACGTGGGCCTGCCCATGCACTCCCATGTCTTCTTTGGCAGAACATTTGCGTTCAATCCTAGATCCGAAATCACTTGATCCATTTCATATTCCTTGATTTGCACAGTCAATCTCATCTCCCTTCCTATTAGTGTTGCATGTTTTCCGAGCTTTTGGACTACACGCGGTTCTCCAGGTCCTGTACATCTAGTGATGAGTTCTTGTAGCCCTTTCACCGCTTTGCTGTCACACAGCTGCTTCATGCATGTCTCCAAAAAGGTAGTGAGCATTGATGGGTCCATCTCTGGTGCTAGTTGGTCTTTAATACTTGAAGTGGAGGCCTCCATGAAGCCCTTCTTAGCTTCCATGAATGTCTCCTTCGCGTGCTCCAAATCGAATTCTGGTTCCTTTGTTGGAGCCTTGCGAACCCAAGCACTCTCTTCGGGCTACTTTCCCTTGTCATGTCCTGTCGTGATACCTGTTATTGACATATTTGGGCACTACAACCCCAATCACATATGTCCATAAACCAAGGGCTTCTAAACCCCTAAAAGTGTTGTTTCATACCCTAAAGGAACAAGGTCAACTGATTACATCATTTCCCAGAAGTTCTCCCTGAAAAACTACTCAGAACTGGTCAAAACTGGACCATCTCACCTGCTCCATGGTCAGGGTGCAATGCATCTCACCTATTTCACACGAGGGGTGTGATGCAACTGAAAAGACCTTCTATAGGGCACGATGGGCGAGAGTAGACAAATGGCAGAGGTAGTTTGCTAGGTGTAAACCCAGAGAATCTTCTAGAAACTACTCATATGACACTTGCCTCTCTGAATTCGCCAAGGGATAAGTAAGAGATCGTGAAATCTCCAAGTGGAACCAAGAACTATCAGTGAAATGACACTAATCAAAATCTCAGAAGTTGACTCACCCACCTGCAAATATCTATATATGGATCCCTCATCCTAGAGATCCAGAGGCTAGAATTTTGTATTTTTGTAAGGAAGTGTTGTTGGTTTCTCTATGAAACATTATAGTGTTGGGTGATCTAGCTTTTCATGAGGTGAAGAGGGCTTTCATGCTGGGAGGATGGCACTGGGTCAGAGCATTGGGTTGTAATCCTCTCTTCTACTACTTCTATTAATAAAGCTATTTGAGTTTTCCTCCATATTCTTGTATATTTCTGAATCTTGTATTAGTGTATGCATTTGTATGGTTAATATACATCTGTTCCTATATTGTATATGGTTATAGATCTTTATGCTTTGATGGTATTATGCTGCTTTGAGTCTACAGGTGATCTTTAAAGCATGACAAGTGAGGAAAGAGTGGTGAAGCTCTGTCAAAGGAGGGAGGAAACAAGTAAGGATCTAGGCGAAAGACTAAGGTTGGTACTCTCTGCTTCTCTCTCATCTATCTCTCATAAAGGAAAACACAAGTAACTTTAGTTTGTTTTTTTCTAAGATAGCTACCTGTCTTAGTGGGATTAGCAGCTCTGAATGGGCACTAGTTTTCCCGATAACAAAATGGCGACTCCGCTAGGGAATGAATAGTTTGATTGTTAGTTACTGTTGTTTGCTTTATAAACTACAAACGGAGCCTGAAGTTAAGCCAGCTAGCCTTTGAACTGCTTTTTCTATGCAACTACAAAGTAGATCAAAACTGCTTCAGTCAAACTCTAGGTTAGTTTATGAACTGAACATCTGACTTGCAGACATCTTAAGTTCCTTGGTGGTAGCTCAAATAACCTCATTGGATCAGCCCCTATACTTTGTGTTTACTGCCTATCATTAGCTTAGCCTAAATCCCTGAACTCAGCTGCAAACTGTGAGTGAAAACCAAGCTTAGTCTCATCCCTAGACCATCACACTATCTCTCGTTGGCAACCTGGATGCATCGCACCTCCTATGTTGTAGGTGAGATGCATCCCTGTTTCCCTGTGTTACAGGTGCGTTGATTGAGTGAGACTGTTTCTACCTCTAGATTTTGGTTTTTTCTTCATTGTCTTCAGTTTTATTCAGTAGTTTTGCTGTCTATGATCAGTACATCACTGTTGAAACTCTCTTCCTTTGCATTATTCAACCTCCATTGATAAATAATTATGAATGTTTTTAATGTATTTTTCATCTTTTATAGTTCTCGTTTGTAAACTGTAGCTTAATCGAATTGTCATCTTCTGATTTGGAAGTGTCGTAAGTGTCATTTTCAGTCAAAGAAAAGAGTGTCATAAAATCTTCCTCTTTAGATAGTCGATTACACTTTTGCCATTGTATTTGATTTGAATCATCAATTCTTTGAAGTTTCAAAAGTAGTTTTCAAGTAAAAATTGAAAGTGTCGTCTTAGTCTTCCTTTCGCTTTTGAACAAGAAATTGTTGAAGTGTTGCTTTGAGAAAAGATAGTTCAGATCTGTACTTAGTTTTCTTTTTGTCATTCTCACATTAAGGAAACTGAAAAACAAATACATGCATGTGCATTTTCATTTAGACTGTATGTAGAAATTGATTTAGGACAGTGAATCTTAGTGTGTGCTCTCTGCTCTATGTTGAAGGAATTTTATTTCTCTTTCCTTAGTAGCTAGGATTTTCATTGCAAAAATAAAGTAAATGACTGTTTGTCATCTTAGATTGCATATTTAGGAATTGTATACCTACATCACGTGGTGAAACTTAAAGGCAAACTTCTCAAGAAATATCAACTATAAAGTAAACCTCAATGAACATAAAAACGCTTTGGAACCTAACATGCAACATCTAGAAGTCTAGGCTAGAGATGTATTCCGGTGTTGGAAAGCCTGGTAACTATTGTTTTCATCATAGGTTGGGTGATTCCTCCTCCTTGGTGCGACAAGTTCCAATACAAAATTATGCTCCCACGTACCGTCGAGTATATATTGGGAGACTACAATAGGCTATATCCTTTATCCTTAGGAAGCCATGTCTGCCGCCCTATTGATCGCAATGCATTGAACACAACATTCGAGAAGATTGACCACGTACGTAAAAAGTATTCTGCAGTTTTGTGATTGGTTTGGTAATCCCTCTGTCTAGATTTCCAGAATAATTATTTTCGTTCCTTTTCAGACTCCTTAAAAGAAAAGCTCCATCTAAGCACTTGTCACTTCAAGCTCATTAAAAATCAATGGCGACTAGAGTCATATTTAGCTTTTTCTCGACTCTTTAAAATTGAAAAAGTCGTTATAAAATTTATTTCAATAGAAATAACATCACCATTCCCTTGTTGGTCTTAGGTTGAGAAAATGGAGTCCACCAATCAAGGATTTCCCCTTGGGGAGAATCCTAGTTCCTTCTCCTCTTGGGGAGATGTTGGTGCTCCTCATATGGCTACTTTGTCCCTTCCAAGACTTACAATCGGCCTGCCAGTATGGCTTTTCTCGATCGTTGTCATTCAAAACACCGTGATTCCTAAGCAATCAAATCAGCAACTAGATGATACTAGATTTACCTCCCAACATTCTACTTCATTTGTTTCTCCCTCTCCTTCTTCCTCTTCGCTTGGTGAAGCTAGTAACACTAAAAACCAAGTAACTGAGAAGAAGAAGAAAGGGAAGGAGAAGAAGAAGAAGAAGCCAATGGTGAAAGGGGGAAACCATGCATCGTCTGGTGAAAATCCACACACTGCACCATCCAAACCTAAATCTCCATGTGTCATTTGCAAAGGGGACCATTATCATCGAGATTTTCCTTGCATCCCATGGATCTTAAGGGACTAGTCTCCCCACTTGCACAATCTAGTGTCTTCAACCTCTGACGATCATGTTGAGAGCACACCATCAACTAGTGAAAACAAAATCAATGGACATAAAGGAAGATCTAAATTTCCTTGTATACTTTGTGAGGGCAATCATGCCCTCCATCGTTGTCCATTCCTGGATGAAGCTGAAAGAGTCTTGGATAATCGTTCTGCTTCACCATTGCTGCTTCCTCCTGGATACAAGAAACTCTTGCCGAGTCCATCGCTAGTTGAAAATCCAACTAACACACCTTTGTTGTCGGTCAAAGCACCTATCATTGAAGATAAGCCCTCTGAGTCCACACCGGACCAAATTCAACAGGTCGAGACGGCAGTCGACCCAATCTTTTCTTCAGAAGGTCCACCTTCAGATGATACAATCACCAAAAATAATGAGAACGACACCATTCAAATTCTTTTCGTTAACATAAAATCCGATGAACCTGGGGGCAATCTACCTGTTCCTTTACCACAGGAAGTAAGTTCGTCAGAGATTCATCTGGCCATCTATACGGTCCCTCCTCCAAGCAATCTAGTCATTTCCTTCGATTGGAATCTACTAGGGAGACCCAGCCTACCATCTAATGTACCATTCTGAATCATAGTACAAGCTTATAGAATGATCATGGCTGGTACTATCGTAGATGAAGGGGCTTTCGTGAGTATCCTTTCCTCAACTACTTGGAAAGTGCTTGGTTCACCATCACTTTTTCCTGAGATTCAAAATCTGTCAGGCGCCAACAAAGGAACCAGTCGACCGTTAGGGATCCGTCCAAATTTGCCTATAATTTTGCGAAGGAAAACAATTTATCTGAACGTGATGGTAGTCCAAGGGCCATTAGATTACAATCTACGCCTTGGACGTGACTACATTTATAGCATGGGATCTATTGTTTCCTCACTCTTTAGGGTGATGTGTTTCCCATATGAAGGCAAAATGGTCTAGCTCATAGATCAGCTTTCATTCCCCGGCTCAAACACGGCTACTAGTCAAATGCCATCCCTAACTGGTCTTTTTGCAGAAGTAATGTCTCATCAACCTCCAATCCATCCACTTGATTAGTACGAGTGATTCGTTGAATGTGACTAAAATCAGGGGGCATGCGCCCTGGTTTGCTTCAGCAGGAAAACCCCAGGTATATGGTAGGTTTCCGCATAGGATATATGACTAGTCTGACACACCTGTCCATTTAGGAAAATGGGATTAGACTGGAAAAGGATTCCCTCGTCAAACATTATGTGAGTGGAAACTCCCACCATTCACCTTTGTCTATTTCGATGGATAGAGCCAAGGAAGTGTTTTGTCTACAAATACGAATGAAACAAACTTGGTTTAATGCGAGTGAAAGCAACCTTTTATTTTCTTAGTTTGTAGGCTCTCAACCCTTTAACCTTGTAGGTTGGTCGTTCCTAGCTTGCATAAAAAAGGCTCCGGAGCAAATTTGTGCATGAGGCAAGCTCCCTAAAAGATGAACCTACTAATGAAAGACATCCTTATTATACGACTGGCACGAGCAATGTTTCTGCAAAGTTCAAGCTTGTTAAAAAATAAACCTAGTCACAAGCAATGTTTCTGCAAAGTTCAAGCTTGTTAAAAAATAAACCTAGTTATGAGCATATGTTTCCCCATAGTTCAAGATCATTAAAAAATGAGCCCACTTTCGGTAAATAACCTTTTTGATCGCATTACTATCAGCTTTTGAGCCTTGGTCATGTTCTTACCATCACCTCAACTTTTTAGCTGATCATCTGCCTCCACTTGATTGTTTACCCTTTTGAGGAACAAATGTGAAGAGTGATTCTGTTAGCCATCTTCTTTAAACTACCATGATTGAAAAGTTCCAAACCTTACCTGGAACTGCTGCTACCCGAAAATGTCACTCGTTCCTCAAAGATGAGTCTCTTTTAAGCTCTTTTTAGACTCGTAAAATATAAAAAGATTACCAAGCAATTGGCCTCTCCAGCTCATTAAAGTGATTGGAAGTGCCATCCCTCCTCTATATTTTAATCTTTTTGGACTTGAGGGATCATTACACAAAAAGATCAAGCGCTTGTCTTTTTCGGCTCATTAAAGTGATCGGAAAAGTCATCCCTTTCGTATTATTTTATACTTTTTCGGACTTAAGGGATTATACTACGAAAAAGGATCACTGGAGTTTCCTTTTCATCTCTTTTAAGACTCTCTAAAACTGAAAGTTACTGAGTTATCTTTGTCGTTAAACTCATTAAAACAATAGCGACAAACTTGTCCGTTACAGACAAAAGAGAGTTTCACTGTCGCTAGGCTCGCTAAAACATAGCGACAGGTTTTCTCGAAGGGAAAATTATAGAACAAGCATATGTTATCCTCCTCAAGCTTGACAAAAATAAAGAGGTACTGGTCAGAAATGACAGGGGAAAAATTGGAAAGAAAACTTGAAGAACTTTATTGGTAGTAGGTCACTCTTGAACATGACACTTTCACTCCATCACCATGATTGAGTCAGGTTGGGTTATTCCGTTCACTGGTCATATCACCATTGGTCCTCTGTACCATCCATTTTTGGGGTTAACGCTACCAATCCATTTCAGTGTCGTCGATATGTTCAAGAGAAGTCGCTCAGAAAATTCACCAACCCAGCTTACGCCTCATCCGCTGCAATACCTTCATGCTCCATTCTTTCATGACCGCCACCCTGAACCTTGTATCATCAGATCGTTTTCACCTCCACAAAATCATTTGCTCTGTTCCGTGTCGTAGATGTGGGATTCATTAAGGCCCTCTTACGACGGGTCACTTCTTGTCGACATCAGCTCATTGTCCAAGAAGTCGACTTAGGAACAACCCTTTCAGTACTTTGAAGCTTGCATGCCTCAATGGCAAGCTTCTAACTTCCGGCGACAGGTTTACATCAATGGCCTTCGACTGAAAGATTTTATGTGGTATTCAACATCGACTTGTTATGATCCTATACCAATAAGTTTCATATCTCATGATTGACTTGATGAGCTCTGTAATATGCTCATACTTTTTCTTGTTGCAAAGGTTTTCCATATTGTCAAAATATCAAAAAGTTTAAAAAATTTAAAGAGGGTATACCCTAAAATAAAAATCAAAGGGTAAAAAGAATAAAATGGTCAAAAATGAGAAGAAATGAACCCCAAACAAAAATAGACCAGGAAAGTGTGCAAGTCTAAATGCCACTACTTTTTCATTTTCTGTAATAAACAATTGTGTGTAGCTTGTCATTTATGCCACAATTCATGAAGAGTCAAACTGTTTAAACTTGGCTCATTCATTTTTCAATTTCATGCTATAGAGATAGAGAATAAAATCTGACCAAACTGTTTAATCTTGGAAAATAAGTAGATAGGTAGAGTGAATAAAAGGAGCTCAACAGTGTAAACTAAGCCCTTGGATGTAATAAGGTTAGACTTAGATAGGTTTCTATATGTAAAATATAAGTGTGATAAGGGTTTGCCAGTCTAAGTGCACCCTAATAAAGAAGAAAAAATGTCAGGCTAAAGTAGGTAGGGTAGGTAGATGATGTTGCATAATGATACTTGTGATGAAAAATGCTTCTAAATGTGTTGATCTTTACTTTTCTCACTAGTGCAAGGCAAATATTACACTTGAGGCAGTTCAAGCAAGACAAGGTCAAATAACTAATTTCCATTCACATTTTTCCGTAAATATTTCACTAATTCCCCCTAAAAGTATTAAGGACTTTGAAAATCAAAGGGGCTCAGAGCATTTCTCTGACTTCTAGAGGGAGTGGACCCTCGACCCAATGATCTAAAAGCCTAAGTACTCAAAAAATCATCCATCCATCATTCATTTCGTTTCATAAAGTTTACCTAAGTAAAAAACCTATTTTACTTAGGAAATACATAATATCACTTGAAAACCCCTTTAGCCTTAGTTTTAAATGTAAATTTTTAACATTTTAAACTTGGTTGTTATCATTTTATTTCATATTAACTTTAACTATTATTATATAACTCCCAAAGAAATGTTAACCCTTCCCGTATTATGTAATAATAAGTAAAACCTCGACATTTTATATAATTCCCACCCCAGTTAAATATAACCATAAAACGCTGCTTAATAGGGATTAATAAATTTATCTAAAATTTATTAATAACCTTACCTACTCCACAAAATATGGGATTAATTAACCATTTGGTTTAATTAATAACCATCCCCTGACCAATCAAAATGCTCCCAATACAATTAAAACTTTATTTATTATGTCGGGCCCGCTGCGTTAAATCCCCACCATATCCCATGCCCGTCAACCATCCGATCATCACCTTTTCATCCAATGGTTGATGGTGATATCACGCCCCCCGTGGTGACCACACTTTAACTCGCGATCACCAGGCGGTTTTCCACCATACCTCCGCCACGCGTCACACTGCTAATGTGTTCGCTCACCCCCAGCCCAAAACCACCCAGCCTCAAAAGCGGAGCGATACAAACTGCTTACCACCCTCCTCATAAGGACAAAGCATCACATCGTGCTTACGTTATCCACCCAATAAAGCCAAAAAGTCTCGGCAACCTTATTTTTGTTAAATAAAGCAGAAAAACGTCATTTTCATTGTCATTCACTGCAAACTATGCTCCCATGCAAAACAATGTCCCAATCGATTGTTCAAGCTTACAGACCACCACCTGGTTAAGAACCTTGCTACAACGCCGCCTAGAACTTGTCATCCTCCCATCTAGGCATTATTCATCGTCTTGAAATAGGTATTTATCCAAACTGCGTTGAAACCTTGTGATTTTGGTTTTTTACTTAAAATTCTACAAGAAACAACCAAATTCAGGTCTATTCCATGTTTGTATTGGCCATACAAATCTCCTAACCTATTGTTCACAAAATTTCCCCTATTTTAATCTTTCAATCCACAAGAACCAAAGATGGAAACCCTTGTAGCCCTGAATGTCGCACCCATGAATGCTCCTCACAAAGACTTAGATTATCTACCTCTTGCAGATAAATATTTTCAAATAAATGACTTAACCAATGATCATTTAGACTGTGGGAGTCTAACCTTCCCATGTATTTTCTCCCCTCAGTTCACGTTTTACTAGACATAATTCATCAGTGTTGTTCCAACTATGACCTTGTCCATAGAGCAGTTGTGTTCCCATCCCAAACTGTTCTTTTTCCCATAACTACTAAATCCATCAATGAGATGTTACAATTCCATTCAATTCAGCCCCTCACCCCTCTTTCCATGGGATATCTACTTGAAAAAGCATCTCATTGGTCCCAATCAGAAGTGACTCGTATTGCTCAAACCTTCATGTTGCCAAAGCACCAGCCCAAAGGTCTACCTCCTTATCTACAAACTTTCTTCACTGAAATTGGAAGAATTGTTGTTGATCTGATAGCCCTGATTATGGGGTTCAATACTAGTGAATATGTGGATGATATCACCCTAGTATTATTATCAATCTTTACTCCAAGACAACCCCCTGCTGTCAAATATAACTATGCCACCTTTATTGCCAACAAGATCCATGATCAATTCCTAAATTTGGAAAGGGAAGGAGTTTTCAAATATACCTCTTTCATATACCATCTTTTGTTGTATCATTAGCCAGACAACTTTCCTTTCCCTATCAAGAAACTGGACACCAAAGGAAACCCTAGGTCTGTTATCTTTTGGAGCTCAATCTTCCATAATACCTATGAGTCCCCTTACACTTATAATGAGTTCATTGACTGGTTTGTACATCCAGCAACCACTTTATTGATAGGAGTTTCCCCTCCTAGGCTTAATGGTGACATGAAGAAAATTCTCCAGCTCTCTAAACAGTACAAGACAGGTGACTGGTACCTATATGAAAATCACACAGAGATCAGGATGTATGGGTGTGAACTTTGCCCTTTCAAGTTACCCAAGTATGTCCCTATGAGACTATTTGCATTGGAGTATTTCAGATAGATCATAAATGTGGATTTAGTCCATTTTTTTAATGTAAAGAAGAAAGAACAACTAAGAATAAAGAACCAGCTAGGCCCTTATGTCATCAACTCTATGGATGCATGGAAAGAAGCTGAAATCATTTTAGAAGATCACCTTAGACTAAGAACAAGTTTTAGGTGGGTACCATATGACCCCAATAGTTTTATCTGTGACAAAAGGATGAATAACGGGTTATCCTTATACGTTCACCATAGGATGCCAGAAATTGAGCAGTTTGCAAACTTGGATGAATGGTTAGAAGGGACTCTAGTAGAAGAGGTAAATGAGCAGGTCAGTATGGAAAATGTTATGAGGAATCTTGAAAAAACCCTTGACTTGGATTCTTTTGGGCAGGTACCATTCCAACTATCCACGGCTAGGACTTCTCAACAACCTCCACAGGAAGTCAACATACCAGCCACATGAACAACCAAAGGCAAGGAAATAGATACTACAGAACAACCCACAATGACAGATCAGCCTGAAATTCCCAAAGAACAGGGTCAAGGACCAACTCCTCCAGCTCGAAACAATATATTAGAAAGCCAACTTTACAAACTCCTCTAAATGAGGAAAGAAGCAAAAAGAGGGACAGGGAAACCACTACCCCTGCTAGTGGACCTACAGAACAACCTGGTACCAAGAGACAGAGACTAAACCCTCTGTCAGAAGAGGAAATAATGGAAGAAACTATAGATATACATAGAGAAGAAAGAGTAGTTATCCAAGAAACTTCTCCATTGGGAGAAACATCGCTTACCTCACAGAGCCAAGAGCTAGAAAGGCAAAAAAGTTCAGAAGTTTCATCTCATAGACCTCCAGGAAAAGAGGCCTCGGATATCAAAAAGACATTCACAGAGATAAAAGCCAGAAATGATCCTGTAAGAATTCAAATTTATAATCAGTACCTGAAGATGGCCCCCACAAACCAACAGAGATTAATGTCAGCTTATGACATTAAAGAGAGAAAAATGATAATGAGTTACTTTAAGCCAAAGGTGCAACAACCCCAGTCAGCAACAGATTACATGAGAACAAATTTGGAGGTCTTAGCTAAAGATATTCATCCTATGGACCAAATTGAACTTCACAAGAAAACTGGGGAAATGGTCTATTCCATACTGGCTGACAAAGCAATGATGGCCCACAAGCTGCAAAATTCCTTGGATAATACAGCTGCTCAACTTCACTTGGAAAAAGCCTCCTCCCTAGCCAAGGATAATAGAATAAAATCATTAGAAGAAATCATCATTGGATTAGGACATGATCCCAAAGATCTGAAAGGTGTTGAGGCATTAATAAAGAAGAAGGAAGAAGACATTGCTGGCCTGAGGAAACAGCTAAATCTACCTCCTTCAAGGCACCCACAGACTGCTGAAGTGGTGAAGCAGAAATCTGATGAAGAGATTATGGATCTCCTGCTGAAACTTAATGAAAGATTAAATGATACAGAACAGGCATTAGAAAAGGCACTGAAGGATAGGCAGGGAGAGTCGACCTCTCAGCCTCTTGAAGTAATTCCCACAGTGTCAACAGTAGTCCCTTCTACACTTCAAACAACATTGGCTCCAAACATCCCACGGGCACAACAGAGGTGATTACAGTTACATCAACAATAGGAACAACATCAGGCAGCAGTGCTAATTTAATCACAAAAGACTTAATAAAGGCCATGGAAGAAATGAAACTACAAATTTCAGAGTTAAAACAAGCAAAAGAACAATTGGATAAGATAGAATAGAAGTATGATGCCTCCAAAATAAGTGTTGCGGAAAAGATAAGGGAGATTAAAGCATTAGAGAATAAAATTAAAGCATTAGAAAAGGATCTCACTTTTGACAAGCCTCTGGCAGAGATCAAGAAAATCCTGTGGGCCAACATCACTCAATCCATAAATGATCTTTGGCCATCCATCCAAGTGATCTATGATGAAATGGACTTAGTGAAAGCAGCACATGGAGCAATTCAACAAACAAGAGCACAATTAGGACAGATGCCTGAACAAGCCAACCGGCTTATACATTTTTTGAATACCAAAAATAAGGAACAAATAGAAGCACTTGGCATCCTAGACAGGACAAACACTATTTTGGAAATCAAAAGGGTGCTAACTAAAAGAACTTTGATGCAGAATCTAGAGAAAAGATGTCAAGATATGCAGGTGGAAATCAATTCTTTTATGGAGAAGTTCACTGTATTACATAATAAAGGGCTACCAAGTCCTTTGGTCATAAATGACAGGTTAATGAAGCACATTGATTATGTAGATAAATTGAATAAGTATGATGGAGATCAAGCTAGTTCATCAACAAGTACATCAGGAATAAAATCACTTCCCACACGTCAAGTTCTATATGACCTCTTGGAGAGCTTATTCTATATTGAACATGAGGTAAAGAACTTGTTTCAACTCCAGCCTAATTTTTTCAGATATACAGAAATTGATGAGACTCTGAGGAAAATTCAAAAACACAGATTGCCAGAGCCAAAATGGTGGGAAGACATGTTGGAAATTTTGTAAATTTATCCTTAGTATAATTTAAATTTTGGGCTTTTACCATAGCAAGATGAACAAAGATGAAAAGGGGGCAAACAGGTCAAAGTGTATCAGAACAAGTGAAAAGTATTGGTCAAAACAGGGCAGCCAGCACAAAGTTACTAAAGAGGACAGCAACAAGCCAAATGAAAGGGCCTGCCTCCAGCACATTCAACAAGAATAAGAAAAACACAACGACAATTCACCTTTCTCCTATATTCGAGACTAAGTGTCTCTATTTTTCTGCAAAAATAATTAGTCATCACTAGAATATATCTCACTCTGTTATGAGATATTTTTGTAAATATTTTTTGTATAAATACCCCCTCAATTGGAGTATTGAGGGTGGATTCTTAGACATTGTTGTAATATTGACTATTTTGGAATAAAGTGCTGATTGGACCAACTTTGTGGCTTACTGGATGAAGAATTGAAGCTAAGGACTTTTCTCAGAATTCTTGAATCAAACACCAGAACAATAAGTCATCTGTACCTTGTGTTTTAAAGTTTTCCTTGTTTAAAATATCATCTAAGTTTCATATTTGAATGATATATGAAAAAGAATAACTTAGAATATGCTTAATTGCACTCTGTTTTCAATCGTTATTATTCTCAATGTTTTCTTATGAACTAGTATAAACAGTGAATTCTTAATTGCTCTTGTTTCCTAGTTTATTCATCTTAATCATTTAGTAAAGAATTCTTAATTACTCTTTATTGATGATTATTCATGTTCTTCTCTTTTAAAGCATGTTAAAGGATTATTAGTTTCCCTTTAACCCTTTAAGCCCATCCCATATTTAAGTCCTTAATTTTTCCCTGTTTGACTACCTTGCTCTATTAAACCATCCTTTGTGAAGAAACCAAGTCTAGTTAAGCCAACTTCTTTGACTCCATCAGCCCAATGGACTAAGCTACTCAGTCTTACCCCTTTGTTGTTGAATCTCACCACCCAAATTCAAAAAAAACTCCTAAAATTCACAGCTAACCTAATATCATTCAAAAACAAATCTAAATTTGAAAGAGAGAGCCCTCTCTGGATATAGATTGGCTAGATTCCGTATCTAAAAGATTGGTTTTTGGTTACCTTAGACTCCTTTCCTCTTCCAACAACTTCAAGGAAAATCTGAGTGCTAACATAGTGGCGACTCCACTGGGGATCTGAATAATTAGTTTGTTACTATTGTTTACTTTATAAGCTACAGACAGAGCCTGAAGTTAGCCAGGTATTCTTTGAAATGCTCTTTCTTTACAATTGCAGAAGTAAATGAATGCTGCTTCAGTCTATCTCCGGTCTAGTTTATGGATTGAACATCTAGTTTCAAATTCTTGATCAATTCCTTTTATCAAATAAGTCTTTAAAAAAGTTCATATCCCATATCTAAAGTTTTTTAAAGAAACCGTAAGAAGTTGTTTTGCTCAAACCATTTAGAGAAAAAACCCAAAAATACACCTAGAAACCTGGCTTCAGAAAGGACTCGTTACACCAGAGCTAACCTTGATCCAAATCCACCACCTGTGTTCGAAAACCCTAATCTGATCCCTAGGATTCTAAGGAGACAAGATAGCCAAGAGAGTTCTGCTAGTTCATGACCTTTACATAGATCAGCATCTTGTCCAGAGAAGTGGATTTACCTTGAGGAGGAACCCTTTGATGAGTATTTTGAGACTTCTTTATTTGTAACCTTTTCTGAATCTGCCTTAGCCCGCACAGTTCATGATCCTTTATTCATCGAAAATTTACAACTTGAGATTGTCACTTCACATCTTGACAGACATTTGTAGAATTCCATTCAATCTAAACTTACCTATATAGGAACATCAAACTTTTATGTGGTCACTTCAACCTCTCCAAGTTCATCTCAACCCCAAGCTACCCCTTCCACCCCTCCATCTACAACTCACATTCCCATTGTTATCCCTGCTCAACCATCTGTCACATCTACCCCTCCAGCCATGGCAAACAGATACACTCCTTTACACTTACCTACCAACCCAGGGGCTATGCCCCAAGACTATCAAAGTAAGATCACTCCTTTTGATGGCTCTGGTACTTACACTGCATAACAACATACTAGAAAAATGACATACTACTTTGATATTTATGAAGTTGATGCCGATGATGTTAGAATGAGGGTATTTGTTCAAAGTTTGACTGGAGATTTCAGAAAATGGTTTAGAGCCCTCCCTGCAAATAGTATCAATGAACTACAAACTCTTTATCAGACATTCTTGAACAGATGAGAAAAGAAGAAAAATCCTCTTCATATTTTGTCAGAATATGAAAACTTGAAGAGGAGAACACAAGAAACTATACAAGATTATTGTACTAGGTTCAATAATGTTTACAATGCAATCCCTCAAAACCTTAGACCTCCTCTAGATTTGGAATTGATCAAATAACCTGATGGATTTTATTCAGATATGGCATACCAACTTAGGGAAAGAGCTCCTCGAACCTTAGAAGAAATGAAAAGTATAGTTGTCAGCATTGAAGCCAACCCAATATCCAAACGAGCTAGAGCTAGAGCTGAAAGGAGGATACCTCTGAAAGAATAACCCTCAACCTTTGAACAAAAACTGGATGCTATTATTAAAGGTATTGAGAGGTTAGGAGATAGAGTAGAAATAATCGAAAGGAAATCCCCTTAGGATGGGAAACCTAGAAACACTGGGAGAAATCCAAATTTCAGGAAGCATCAAAATCAGAATACTAGGAAGACTAGCCCTGATCAAAACCTTAGGCCCCCATTGCAGGAAAATTATGCTGAAGTCTCAACTTCTAATGAACCAACATAAGACACCTAAATCAATTTAATGGGACTCAACAATGGAGAACAAGTTTTCTTTACCCAAGAGGATCAAGAAGCTTACATTCTGAAACAATTCCAAACTCAGTCAAGTGAATCATTTGACTTTACGGAGGGATATGATACAACCATTTATGAAGTCCACAAACAATATAATTTGAGGAGCAGAAGAATAGATGTCCCTGAAACTAATAAACAGAAAGCCACCAAGAAACCTAACAAAGGTAAGACCAATAATATCCCTGTACATATTCTTTCCAGAATAGACCCTAACCCAGCTAACCCAATTATTGAATATGTATCCGATAATCAACCCAATAATAGACAACTTTCCACTTCTATTCCCTCCAAAGGAAACGTGGAAGAACCTCTAGAAGGTGATGTGGAAACAACTTCAGCCCATAACCCCACTCCTGAAAAGGAGAAAAACACAGAGAACACAGATGAAAAAGAGAATCCAACTGTCCGGAATGCAAAAATTCAGACTGAAAAGCATTTTAATCTGGAAGTTGAAGTAGGAAAATTAAAAATAGTCATTCCATTGTCTAAACTAGCTAAACATGATGTCTACAGAAGCCAAATTAACAAGTCACTCAAAATCTCGGTTAATGAAGATTCAATAAATGTTTTTGATGATCAGCCTGGATTAACTTTTGGCCCTGAAGTGAATGGGAAATCAGTAGATGGAAGAATCCCTCATTTCTATGTAAGTCTGAACATACATGATAAAATACTTCATAATGCCATGTTTGATTCTGGTGCCTCTCATAACTTAATGCCTAAATCTTTAATGGAGAAATTGGACCTAGATATCACCAGACCGTATAAAGACCTGTTTTCTTTTGAGTCAAGTCAGGTCAGATATTTAGGTTTAATCAAAGACTTATGTGTGTCACTATTTCAATACCCTGCCAAAACAATCTTAATGGACATAGTTGTGGTTGATATTCCACCAAAGCATGTCATGTTATTGCCTAGATCTTGGGGTGCAAAACTTCAAGGATCTCTACAACTAGACATGTTTTATGCTACTATTTCAGTATTCGGTCAACTCAAGAAACTATACAAAGAAACCTTAATGAAGTACGTTGTAAGTAGTCAGGAGAAACCTCAAAATTTCCCTCTCTACTCAGTTCACTGTGATATGGATCCTTTCATTCTTTACAATGATGAAATTGATCCTTCAACTGAATTGGAAGTTTTAGTAGCAGAACCAAAATAAATTACAAATGAAAAATCTAGTGTTCAAATACAAGAAATTTCTGAGAACAATGACACACCAGACACCCAAGAGAAACCGAAAGAAACTAAAAAACCATATCTCCCTATTAAATAGATCCCTGAGACTCTTGATACCAATTATGAACATGAAATCCTCTGGCACTTAGAATTTGATGGTTCGGTTAACAAATTAGGACCAGGAGTAGGATTCTGGGTGCACAATATTGAAAACGACCATGCTGAAGGCCATGCCTACAGATTAAACTTTAGATGCACCAACAATAGGGCAGAATATGAAGCTCTGTTGCTAGGTCTTAAATTGGTTAAGAAATTAGGAACGATTAAGGTGTCTGTCTTGAGAGATTCTGAGTTAATAGTTCAACAAATTAAAGGAAAGTATTCAACAAATGATCCCAGACTGAAGTATTACAGAGATACAATGATAGAGATTCTCAATACATTTTTGGAAACTAAGCTTGCCAAAATCCCAAGAAAACATAACTTGCAAGCTCATAGTCTGGCAATGTTTGCCAACACCTACAAATTACCATTTGAACCTAATCATCAATTCACAGCTGAGATTAGACATAGGCCAGCTATACCTGACAATTTAAAGAACTAGCAAGTGTTTGATAGTGATAAGCAGATTAACAATTTCTTAACACTAGATGATGAATTTTGTAATACTAATATAGATGTAGATATAGTAAATGAGTTTAATCAAACAAATAAGATAGAAACAGACATTTCAGAAAAAAGTGCAACTCAAATGCTTCACCCAACAAAATTCACCAAAAAAGAAATGTTGGAACTTCAAGAAATGGATATTGATGAAATTATTAAAGGGGAATCTGAAGTAATCAATTTAAAAGACAATCATTTGCCTCAGGGATTAACTCCTTTGGAGGATCTCTTTGATTTCAATGATATTCCAAAGAAACCTAAGATGGAGCCCTTAAGAGCAGATCTTGAGGACTATAATTTGGGAACTGAGGATGATCCTAAAATGGTAAAGTTGTCCAAATCTTTGCCTCCTAACCAAAAACTCAAATATGTTGAACTAATGAGAGAGTTCCAAGATGTCTTTGCCTGGAGTTATGAAGACCTAAAATCTTATGACACCTCCATAATTCAACATACAATACCTCCGAAGGAAAACCAGAAACCATTTAAGCAAAATCTTAGAATAATTAACCCTGTACTGCTGCCCTTAATTGAAAAAGAAATCAAATGAATGTATGAAGCATGAATAATTGCTTCTATCAGGTTCTCAGAGTGGGTATCTAATTTAGTACCTACTAGGAAGAAAACTGGAGAAATCAGATTATGTGTTGACTTAAGGAATGTTAATAAAGTTTCTTTGAAGGACAATTACCCCTTGCCCAAGATGGATCACATTTTACAGAGGGTGGTAGGTTCTTCTAGGATTTCACTCTTGGATGGGTTCTCAGGCTATAACCAAATTCTAGTTCATCCTGATGACTAGGAAAAGACTGCTTTCACAAAACCATGGGGTACATTCAAATATGTTAAAATGCCATTTGGACTTAAAAATGCAGGGGTGATCTTCCAAAGAGCAATGGACATAGTGTTTGCAAAGGAAATTCATGATTTTCTGGTTATATATCTAGATGACCTGACTGTTTTTTCTAAATCAGATCAGCAACACTTGGAACATTTGAGACAAGTATTCTTGAAATGTATAAAATATGGTATTTCCTTAAATCCTAAGAATTCATTGTTTGGTCTAGAGGAAGGAAAACTTTTAGGCCATATTATCTCCAAGGAAGGCATCAGAATTAATCTTGCTAGAATAGAAGCTATTCTACAAATACCCCACCCTAGAAATGTCAAAGAACTTCAAGCTTTCCTAGGAAATATCAATTTTTTTAGAAGATTCATATCTAATTTAGCTGAATTAATTAGATTGCTTAATAATATGTTGAAAAAGGATTCTAGTATTAGTTGGACATTTGAAGCCAAGCAAGCTTTTGAGGAAATTAAAATGCCTTTAACTAGAACACTGGTCCTTACAAGTCCAAAGTTTGATAGAGACTTCATAATATTTTCCTTTGCATCATAACACACCATAGCTGCTATTTTACTACAAAAGGACGATCAAGGATGTGAAAACCCAATAGCCTTTTTGTTGTGTGTGGAGCATGATTGTTCAGAGGTCTTTTGTTTCAGCCGGATGTATACCCCAGGAAGTTTGTACACCCCTCCACGAGGGGGGGGGTCCGGGGGCCAGCGGTCCCCCGGCGGGGGCTCGGGGGCAGTGCCCCCGAAGCCAAAAATAAATGTAAAATTGCCTTGTAAAAGTATAGTAATTTCTAGTCAATCTGGGCCGTTCATTAGGCGGATGATCTGACGGTAGAGCTTATGTTTAGTTTAGGGTTTTTTGCCCTAGAAGGCAACCCCTCTCTTTATATGAGGGCATTGTATTTGAGGCTGTGATATATATATATATGTGTATTCGGTGAGCGAGAAACATAGAGGTGAGACTGTGAGAGAAAACAGAGGATATTACAACGGTTTTTGTTGTAGGTTGTATCTCTTCATTTTGCTGGATAATAGAAAGGAAGGACTGGCTGTTCGGGGTGGACGTAGCCCAAACTGGGTCAACCACGTATATCTGTGTCTCTCTTGTTTTGTGCGTTTTCTGTGTTTATATTTCTGCAATATTTTATGTGTTCCATTGCTCCGTAATATATAATTTTCTAACACTTTTTTAGTAAAGCACTTAGGGATGCACCACTAAAATACAAAATCATGGAAAAACAAGCTTTTGCATTAGTGAAAGCTATTAAAGACTTTAGAGTCTACATGTTGTATTCCCATGTAACAGCCTATGTGCCAAATGCTGTTGTCAAAGACATCTTAAATCAAGATGGAATTGAGAGCAAATGAGGTAAATGGATTGCTTCTATATTGGAATATGATATTGAAATAAGACCTACAAAGCTTATAAAAGGACAGGGATTGGCCAAACTCATGACTGAAACAAATTGTCAAGCCCTAGATATTAATGAACTGGATGATGAACAGGAGATAGCGACTCCACAAATCAGCTAGGCCTTCTTAGATTCACCTTGGTATGCTGATATAACGTATGTATTATTAAACCTGCAGGCTCCTCCAGGGTTATCCAGAACAAAGAAAAGGTTTTCAAAGCTGAAAGTTGTAAAATTTTGTATTTTAGATAACGCTCTATTTTGGAAAAATCATGAAGGTATTCTATTGAATTGTTTAGTAAAAGAAGAAGCTAAAAAGGTTCTCCAATAATTTCATGTAGGAGACTATGGTGGACACCTTTACTGGAAGGCAACTATAGACAAGATCCTGAGGAATAGATTTTATTGGCCAACCTTGTTCACTGATGTAAAGAAATTTGTCACTACTTGCCATAAATGCCAAATTTTTGAGGGCAAGAGAAAACTACTACCTTTACCCCTGAGACCAATCTCCATAGAAAAACCCTTGCAACAATGGGGCTTAGACTTCATTGGAGAAATCCACCCTCCATCTTATGGCCAACATAAATGGATTCTCACTGCCACAGATTATTTCACCAAATGGATAGAAGCTATTCCCTCTACAAAAGCCAATGATATTATGATTATAGGGTTCTTAGAAACCAACATATTGTCTAGATTTGGTTGTCCTGAGAAGATCATAACTGATAATGCTACTGCCTTTAAATCCAAGAAAATGATAAGTTTCTGTAATAAATACCATATCACTCTAGGCCATTCCACAGCCTATTACCCTCAAGGTAATGGTCTAGCTGAGTCTTCCAATAAAAGCCTAATTAATATCATTAAGAAATTATTGGAAGAGAACAAGAAAAATTGGCACAAGAAACTTACTAATGCACTATGGGCAGACAGACTCACTACAAAGAAATCTATTGGGACTAGTCCTTATGAACTAGTCTATGGCATGGAGGTTGTATTTCCTTCATCCTTAGGAGTTCCAGTAATGAAACTACTTCAGGAAGCTCAAGTGGAGCCCAATGATATTCAAAGGAGAATTAACCAGACCATCCATTTGCAGCAGACCAGAGAGGAAGTATATCAAAGATCCCAAGTGGTACAAGAGAAACTTAAGAAAATGTTTGATAAAAGAACCAAGGCAGAGGACTTCTACATTGGAGACAAAGTTTTAAGATGGGATTCCAAGAGAGAGGACAAGGGAAAACATGGTAAGTTTGACTTCCTTTGGAAAGGACCTTTTGTTATCCATTCTTTACAAGAAAATAATACTTACTATCTCAAAAACTTGGATGACACAGAAACAGAAGAAGGGCTAGTTAATGGTCAGATGTTGAAGCATTACTATGATCCCACTTTTTAATGTATTCTAACTCTAACATGTAAATACTATATCCTTGGTAATGTCATAGTTTGGATTGGATAGTAACTTGCTGGAGTTGAAACTCGGAGAGAAGGCCCTAAGCTTCAGAACGACTACTATCATAAAAACAATAAAGCAACCAGCAGAAGGAGATTTTAGAGCACATTCAAAGTCATTCAGAAGGCCATCTGACCTATTATTCTTGACTTTCCACCAGGAAAATCCATCCCCAAGTGGAGCCAGTGTTATGCTCATATACCAATAGGTGTCATATTTCATGATTGACTTGATGAGCTGTGTAATATGTTCATACCTTTTCTTGTTGCAAAGGTTTTCCATATTGTCAAAAAATCAAAAAATTTAAAAAATGTAAAAAGGGTATACCCTAAAATAAAAATCAAAGGGTAAAAAGAATAAAATGGTCAAAAATGAGAAGAAATGAACCCTAAACAAAAATAGACCAGGAACATGTGCAAGTATAAATGCCACTACTTTTTGATTTTCTGTAATAAAAAATTGTGTGCAGCTTGTCATTTATGCCACAATTCATGAAGAGACAAACTGTTTAAACTTGCTCATTCATTTTTCAATTTCATGCTGTAGAGATATAGAATAAAATCTGACCAAACTGTTTAATCTTAGCAGATAAGTAGATAGGTAGAGTGAATAAAAGGAGCTCAACAATGTAAATTGAGCCCTTGGATGTAATAAGGTTAGACTTAGATAGATTTCTATATGTAAAAGATAAGTGTGATAAGGGTTTGCCAGTTTAAGTGCACCCTAATAAAGAAGAAAAAATGCCAGGATAAAGTAGGTAGGGTAGGTAGATGATGTTGCAGAATGATACTTGTGATGAAAAATGCTTCTAAATGTGTTGATCTTTACTTTTCTCACCAGTGCAAGGCAAATATTACACTTGAGGCAGTTCAAGCAAGACAAGGTCAAATAACTAATTTCCATTCACATTTTTCCCTAAAGATTTCACTAACTCCCCCTAAAAGTATTAAGGAATTTGAAAATCAAAGGGGTTCAAAGAATTTCTCTGACTTCTGGAGGGACCAGACCCTTGGCCCAATGATCTAAAAGCCTAAGTACTCAAAAAATCATCCATCCATCATTCATTTCGTTTCATAAAGTTTACTTAAGTAAAAAACCTATTTTTGCTTAGGAAATACATAATATCACTTGAAAACCCCTTTAGCCTAAGTTTTAAATGTAAATTCTTAACATTTTAAACTTGGTGCTTATCATTTTATTTCATATTAACTTTAACTATTATTATATAACTCCCAAAGAAATGTTAACCCTTCTCGTATTATGTAATAATAAGTAAAACCCCGACATTTTATATAATTCCCGCCCCAGTTAAATATAACCATAAAACGCTACTTAATAGGGATTAATAGATTTATCTGAAATTTATTAATAACCTTACCCGCTCTACAAAATACGGGATTAATTAACCAATTGGGTTAATTAATAACCATCCCCTGACCAATCAAAATGCTCCTGATACGATTAAAACTTTATTTATTATGTCGGGCCCACTGCGTTAAATCCCCGCCATATCCCACGCCCGTCAGATGTCTGATCATCGCCTTTTCATCCAACAGTTGATGGCAATATTGCGCCCCCCTGGTGATCACACTTTAACTCGCGATAACCAAGCGGTTTTCCATCATACTTCCGCCACGCGTCGCACTGCCAATGTGTTCACTCGCCCCCAGCCCAAAACCGCCCAGCCTCAAAAGCAGAGTGATACAAACCGCTTACCACCCTCCGCATAACGACAAAGCATCACATCATGCTTACGTCATCCACCAGATAAAGCCAAAATGTCACGCCAACCTTATTTTTGTTAAATAAAGCAGAAAAATGTCATTTTCACTGTCATTCACTACAAACTATGCTCCCATGCAAAACAACATCCCAATCGACTGTTCGAGCTTGCAGACCACCACCTGGTTAAGAACCTTGCTGCGATGCCACCCAGAACCTATCATCCTCACATCTAGGCATTATTCACCATCTTGAAACAGGTATTTATCCAAGCTGTGTTGAAACCCTGTGATTTTGGTTTCTTTCTTAAATTCTACAAGAAATAGCCAAATTCAAGTCTATTCCACATTTGTATTGGCCATACAAATCTCCCAACCTATTCCTACCTATTGTTTACAGAATTTCCTCTAATCATCTTTGAATCCACAATAACCAAAGATGGAAACCCATGTAGCCCTGAATGTCGCACACATGAATGCTCCTCACAAAGACTTAGATTATCTGCCTATTGCAGATAAAGATTTTCAAATAAAGGACTTAACCACTGATTATAATCATTTGAAAGCCTTTTTCCAAACCAAAGACAGTTATCTAAATAAATCTGACATTTTTGGACTGTGGGAGTCTAACCTTCCCATGTATTTTCTCCCCTCAGTTCACGTTTTCCCAGACATCATTCATCAGTGTTGTGCCAACTATGACCCTGTCCATAGAGCAGTTATGTCCCCATCCCAAACTGTTCTTTTTCCCATAACTGCTAAATCCATCAATGAGATGTTACAATTCCATTCCAGTCAGCCCCTCACCCCTCTTTCCATGGGATATCTACTTGAAAAAGCATCTCAGTTGTCCCAATCAGAAGTGACTCATATTTCTCAAACCTTCATGTTGCCAAAGCACCAGCCTAAAGGTCCACCTCCTTATCTGCGGACTTTCTTCACTAAAAATGGAAGACTCATTGTTGATATGATAGTCCTGATTATGGTTTTCAATTCTAGTGAATATGTGGATGATATCACCCTAGTATTATTATCAATCTTTACTCCAGGACAGCCCCCTCCTGTCAAATATAACTATGCCACCTTTATTGCCAACAAGATCCATGATCAATTCCTAAATTTGGAAAGGGAAGGAGTTTTCAAATATACCTCTTTCATATACCATCTTTTGTTGTATCATCTTCCAAATAGCTTTCCTTTCCCTATCAAGAAACTGGACACCAAAGGAAACCCTAGGTCTGTTATCTTTTGGAGCTTAATCTTCCATAATACCTATGAGTCCCCTTACACTTATAATGAGTTCATTGACTGGTTTGTACATCCAGCAACCACTTTATTTATAAGAGTTTCCCCTCCTAGGCTTAATGGTGATATGAGTAAAATTCTCCAGCTATCTAAATAGTACAAGACAGGTGACTGGTACCTATATGAAAATCACACAGAGATCAAGATGTATGGGTGTGAACTTTGCCCTTTCAAGTTACCCAAGTATGTCCCTATGAGACTATTTGCATTGGAGTATTTCAGATAGATCATAAATGCATATTTAGTCCATTTTTGTAATGTAAAGAAGAAAGCACAGCTAAGAATAAAGAACCAGCTAGGCCCTTATGTCATCAACTCTAGGGATGCATGGAAAGAAGCTGAAATCATTTTAGAAGATCACCTTAGACTAAGAAAGAGTTTTAGGTGGGTACCATATGACCCCAACAGTTTTATCTGTGACAGAAGGATGAAGAACAGGTTATCCTCATACATTCACCATAGGATGCCAGAAATTGAGCAGTTTGCAAACTTGGATGAATGGGTAGAAGGGACTCTAGTAGAAGAGGTAAGTGAGCAGGTCAATATGGAAAATGTTATGAGGGATCTTGAGAAAACCCTTGACTTGGATTCTTTTGGGCAGGTACCATTCCAGCTATCCATAGCTGGGACTTCTCAACAACCTCCACAGCAAGTCAACATACCAGCCACATGAACAACCAAAGGCAAGGAAATAGATACTACAGAACAACCCACAATGACAGATCAGCCTGGAATTTCCAAAGAACAGGGTCAACGGCCAACTCCTCCAGCTCAAACCAATATATCAGAAAGCCTAGCTTTAAAAACTCCTCTAAATGAGGAAAGAAGAAAAAAGAGGAGCATGGAAACCACTACCCCTGCAAGTGGACCTACAGAACAACCTGGTACCAAGAGACAGAGACTAAACCCTATGTCAGAAGAGGAAATAATGGAAGAAACAATAGATAGCCACAAAGAAGAAAGAGCAGTTAGCCATCAAACCTATCCATTGGGAGAAACATCCCTTAGCTCACAGAGGCAAGAGCTAGAAAGGCAACAAAGTTTAGAAGTTTCATCTCGCAGACCTCCAGGAAAAGAGGCCTCGGATATCAAAAAGACATTCACAGAGATAAAAGCCAGAAATGATCTTGTAAGAATTCAAATTTATAATCAGTACCTGAAGATGGCCCCCACAAACCAGCAGAGATTAATGTCAGCTTATGACATTAAAGAGGGAAAAATGATAATGAGTTACTTTAAGCCAAAGGTGCAACAACCCCAGTCAGCAGCAGATTACATCAGAACAAATTTGGAGGTCTTAGCCAAAGATATTCATCCTATGGACCAAATTGAACTTCACAAGAAAACTGGGGAAATGGTCTATTCCACACTGGCTAACAAAGCAATGATGGCCCACAAGCTACAAAATTCCTTGGATAATACAGTTGCTCAACTTCACTTGGAAAAAGCCTCCTCCCTAGCCAAGGATAATAGAATAAAATCATTAGAAGAAATCATCATTGGATTGGGACATGATCCCAAAGATATGAAAGGTGTTGAGGCATTAATCAAGAAGAAGGAAGAAGACATTGCTGCCCTGAGGAAACAGCTAAAGCTACCTCCTTCAAGGCACCCACAGACTGCTGAGGTTGTGAAGCAGAAATCTGATGAAGAGATGATGGATCTCCTTCTGAAACTTAATGAAAGATTAAATGATACAGAACAGGCATTAGAAAAGGCACTGAAGGATAGGCAGGGAGAGTCGACCTCTCAGCCTCCTGAAGTAATTCCCATAGTCTCAACAGCAGTCCCTTCTACACTTGGAACAACATTGGCTCCAAACATCCCAACAGGCATAATAGAGGTGATTACAGGTACATCAACAACAGGAACAACATCAGGCAGCAGTGCTAATTTAAGCACAGAAGAATTAATAAAGGCCATGGAAGAAATGAAACTACAAATTTCAGAGTTAAAACAGGCAAAAGAACAATTGGCTAAGATAGAAAAGAATTATGATGCCTCCAAAATAAGTGTTGCAGAAAAGACAAGGGAGATTAAAGCATTAGAGAATAAAATTAAAGCATTAGAAAAGGATCTCACTTTTGACAAGCCTCTGGCAGAGATCAAGAAAAATCTGTGGGACAACATCACTCAATCCATAAATGATGTTTGGCTATCCATCCAAGTGATATATGAGCAAATGGACTTAGTAAAATTAGCACATGGAGCAATTCAACAGACAAGAGCACAGTTAGGACAGATGCCTGAACAAGCCAATCGACTTATACATTTTTTGAATACCAAAAATAAGGAACAACTGGAAGCACTTGGCATCCCAGATAGGACAGACACTATTTTGGAAATCAAAAGGGTGCTAACTAAAAGAACTTTGATGCAGAATCTAGAGAGAAGATGTCAAGATATGCAGGTGGAAATCAATTCTTTTATGGAGAAGTTCATTGTCTTACAGAATAAAGGGCTACCAAGTCCTTTGGTCATCAATGATAGGTTAATGAAGCACATTGATTATGTAGATAAATTGAATAAGTATGCTAGAGATCAAGCTAGTTCATCAACAAGTACATCAGGAATAAAAGCACTTCCCACAGGTCGAGTTCTCTATGACAGCTTGGAGAACTTATTCTATATTGAACATGAGGTAAAGCACTTATTTCAACTCCAGCCTAATTTTTTCAGATATACAGAAACTGATGAGACTCTGAGGAAACTTCAAAAACATAGATTTCCAGAGCCAAAATGGTGGGAAGACATGTTGGAAATTTTTTAAATTTATCCTCAGTAAAATTTAAATTTTGGGCTTTTACCATAGCAAGATGAACAAATATGAAAAGGGGGCAAACAGGTCGAAGTGTATCAGAACAGGTGAAAAGTATTGGTCAAAAAAGGGCAGCTAGCATAGAGTTACTAAAGAGGACAGCAGCAAACCAAATGAAAGGGCTTGCCTCCAACACATTCAGCGAGAATATGAATAGCACAACAACAATTCACCTTTCTCCTATCTTCGAGACTAAGTGTGTCTATTTTTCTACAAAAATAATTAGTCATCACTAGAATATATCTCACTCTGTTATGAGATATTTTTATAAATATTTTTTGTATAAATACCCCCTCAATTGGAGTATTGAGGGTGGATTCTTAGACATTGCTGTAATATTGAGTATTTTGGAATAAAGTGTTGATTGGACCAACTTTGTGGCTTGCTGGATAAAGAATTCTTGAATCAAACACCGAAACAATAAGTCATCTATACCTTGTGTTTTAAAGTTTTCCTTGTTTAAAATATCATCTATGTTTCATATCTGAATGATAAACAAAAAAGAATAACTCAGAATATGCTTAATTGCACTATGTTTTCAATCATTATTATTCTCAATGTTTTCTTTTGAACTAGTATAAACAATGAATTCTTAATTTCTCTTATTTCCTAGTTTATTCATCTTAATCATTTAGTAAAGAATTCTTAATTGCTCTTTATTGATGATTATTCATGTTCTGCTCTTTTAAAGCATGTTAAAGGATTCTTAGTTTCCCTTTAACCCTTTAAGCCCATCCCATCTTTAAGTCCTTAATTGTTCCCTGTTTAACTACCTTGCTCTGTTAAACCATCCTTTGTGAAGAAACCAAGTCCAGTTAAGCCAACTTCTTTAGTTCCATCAGCCCAATGGACTAAGCTACTCAGTCTTACCCATTTGATGTTGAATCTCACCACCCAAATTCAAACAAAACTCCTAAACTTCACAACTAGCCTAATATCATTCAAAAACAAAGCTAAATTTGAAAGAGAGAGCCCTCTCTGGATACAAATTGGCTAGATTTTGTATCTAAAAGATTGGTTTGTGGTTACCTTGGACTCCTTTCCTCTTCCAACAACTTCAAGCAAAATCTGAGTGCTAACACGACTCATGTATTCACACCACATGAATTGTACTACAATACCTTGAGGGTCATCATCATTATCAGTGATTCCTCTCGCGCCTGTTAACAGTTTACATCATTGGCTAGTAATCAGAAGATGTCTTTCCATGTTCGAAATCAGAACATCTTTTCACATGGATCAACTTGTACTTCGGGTGAATATTGAATGAGTGTGAAGACCTCAGATCTAGTTTCATCCATCCGGGTTGCAATATATTCAGGAAAATAAAGATATCAAATGTACATCATAGCTGCACAGATAATCATCCAAGCTAAGGGATGATGGCTCTACCCAAATCATCAGTCTGCCACACAGACAGTTTTCTGTCCTATGTACATGAAAATGAATTTATAAAGCTGAGCATGGGAATGCCCACCTCAACTAGATCATGAAAATATTATGATAATGTATTGTATTGTATCTTATTACAGGTCACCTTCCAGTTCGAAAAACCTTGGAACCTCATGATAAATCATTTCACCCAACATCAAAAGATTTACAACCTCATTCTTTAGGGGGCAACTGTTATCGACATATTTGGGCACTACAACCCCAATCACATATGTTCATAAACCAAGGGCTTCTAAACCCCTAAAAGTGTTGTTTCATACCCTAAAGGGACAAGGTCAACTGATTACATCATTTCCCAGAAGTTCTCCCTTAAAAAATACTCAAAACTGGTCAAAACTGGACCATCTCACCTACTCCATGGTCAGGGTGTGATGCATCTCACCTATTGCACACGAGGGGTGCGATGCATACTGAAAAGCACTTCTATAAGGTGCAATGGGCGAGAGTAGACAAATGGCAGAGGCAGTTTTCTAGGTGGAAACCTAGAGAATCTTCTAGAAACTACTCATATGACACTTGCCTCTCTGAATTTTCCCAGGGATGGGTAAGAGATCATGAAATATCCAAGTGGAACCAAGAACTATCAGTGAAATGACACTAATCAAAATCCCAAAAGCTGACTCACCCACCTGCAAATATCTCTATATGGATCCCGAGATCTAGAGGCTGGAATTTTGTATTTTTGTAAGGAAGTGTTGTTGGTTTCTCTGTGAAACATTGTAGTGATGGGTGATCTAGCTTTTCATGAGGTGAAGAGGGCTTTCATGCTGGGAGGATGGCGTTGGGTCAGACCGCTAGGTTTTAATTCTCTCTTCTACTACTTCTATCAATAAATCTATTTGAGTTTTCCTCCATATTCTTGTATATTTCTAAATCTTGTATTGGTGTATGCATTTGTATGGTTAATATACATCTGATCCTATATTTTTTATGGTTATAGATCTCTATGATTTGATGGTATTATGCTGCTTTGACTCTACAGGTGTTCTTTGAAGCGAGACAAGTGAGGAAAGAGTGGTGAAGCTCTGTCAAAGGAGGGAGGAAACACGTAAGGAGCCAAGCAAAAGACTGAGGTTGGTACTCTCTGCTTCTCTCTCATCTATCTCTCATAAAGGAAAACACAAGTAACTTTAGTTTGTTTGTTTCTAAGATGGCTACCCGTCTTAGTTGGACTAGCAGCTCTGAATGGACACTAGTTTTCCCGATAACAATACCGCTTCAAAGCACGATGTTTACATTTGGGTCCTCCTCACGCGGCTCAAACCTCATCATTTACAGGTTCTGATTCGAGGGAGGTTGGAGTGTTCCTTTATCACGCAACCTTGCTATTAGTGTGGGGCAGTCCTCTGTCTCATGATCAAACTAGGTACAATATAAAAATGATGCCCTTGTCAAATTTGCACAATCGCGGGGATAATGCCCTAGCCCTTCACAATTGTAACAAATCAACTATCCGCGACCCCTTCCTGGTCCCATTCCACCTCGGCCTCGTCTGCGCCCCTAAAACCTAGTGCGCAACATCCCCACATTTTGATCACAGGCTCGTGTTTCAGTATGAAATCTATAGGTATGAGTCCAATCCATCATCAGTTCATAACTTCTACAGGTACGCTCATAATGGACTACTGACCTACAGAAATTATAGAACATCTATTGGGACGTCTGCATATACTTCTGTAATAGATGACAGTTATCTGTAGCATGCTTCCCTCCTATCTGGAAAATCACACACCATAATGCACGTGCCACACTCGGCTCTGATTATGCCTCTGGTCTCAATGGCATTGGCCCTCCTCCCACCAAGTAGTTCATGAAGACTGGACAATGGTTCTTGTCATGTCCCTGGCCTTTATACTTTATGCACCATACCTCCTCACGCACTTCCGAGTGAGCTGTCCTTTCTTGTTTCAAGCTCTGCATCTCAAGACACAAGTTTTTCAACTATGCATGGATCTATTGGACTCCTAAATTAGGATCTTGTATCGAGGTCTCATGGAGTCTCATTGCGATCTCTAAAGCCTCGGCTTGAGTTGACAACTTCTGTTGTGACAACGTGTTCCTTAGATGTGACGTTAGCGATGCTACAAACCATGCGTGGTGTTTCCCATCATCAAGGTCATGTTGGCTTCATGAATCATACACTTCAATCTCTGATCCAGCTCCCAAGGGGTCTCACTTGGAAGCATCATGATTTCCTTAAATCCGATAATCGACTGTGTCTCTAATTTTGGCCTACTAAATTCCCTATTTAGTGCAGCTTGGATATCTAAAATCCTTGCATTTGGGTTGTCACTGGAATTCTTAATGTACCACATCAGTGCACAATCCTACAAGGTGCTAACCAGTGTTTCCTTCTTGATATTATCATCCGTGACTCCTTGCGCTTCCTATACACCCTTTACAATGAACCAAAATTGATTTGGATCTTCATTCCCTACTCCTTTGAATATCAGAAACTTTATTGCGCTCTCCATATTGAACTTTGGTGGTGGCGGAGGTGGTGTGGGCAAAGATGGGGGTGAAGATGGTGAAACTGGTGGTGGTGTAGGTGGGAGTGGTATGCATGGAGTTTGTTGCCTTATCAGACTGATCACACTTCTTGGTGAAACTTTTGCGAGCTCTTCCTCGCTTTCTCGCGGAGGTGAAATCAAGGAACTAGTCTCTAATTCTTCACTACCTTCGTTTCAATAGATCCTCCCACTTCGTGTAACCCCAAACATCAATTTATTCACATAACTCGTTTTTCACATAGTAGCATTTTAATCCAAGTGTTCAAAGATTTAATGTACTTACCTCGCGGTCCTTTGAGGAAGCATCATTCTGCCTCGATGTAGCTGACTGACATATCTATCGTGAACTCAGTAATAAACCCTCTTATAATTCAATCGAGCCAATGGTCCACAGTGCACGCGATCTTATCTCCTGATGCTTCTAGTCTACACACCAACTCTGGAGTCCACAAAATAGGTTTGTCAAGCCTACACCTTCCTTGATTGTCTGGTAGCTTCACAATCTACTCGTACAACTCACAGGGGAAGGATGCAAAGAAAATTTCATGGATTTCCATATATAAGTAGCGCTCTAACCATTGTTCCTTCGATACTCACAAATTCCTATTTTCTTGCGCCGCGAACTCGTGAATATTTCTATCCAACCACCCTTCAATTTGTTTCTTTATCGGATTCCAGTGACACGACATTAGACATCTCTTATGCAGATCCCAGTCCCAGCAACATAACCATTTGTTGGCTTATTCGGGCTTGGCCTAGGTTCAAAGGTGATTTATCCAAATAAATCCCTATACTACTGGCCCTTTCGATAACAATCTATGGAGTGCAGATTGAGGTCTCAC
Organism: Pinus tabuliformis; assembly: GCA_031772625.1. Classification (NCBI taxonomy): domain Eukaryota; kingdom Viridiplantae; phylum Streptophyta; class Pinopsida; order Pinales; family Pinaceae; genus Pinus; species Pinus tabuliformis. The sequence goes on along the minus strand of CM062807.1, from coordinate 1,264,142,916 downwards.
CCAAAGTAGTATGGGAGGGTGCTAGAACCAAGTTTCTGCACCGTGGAGATGTCTGATGAGTTCAAGAGCTCTGTGGTTCAACCCTATGCGCACGTTTCTACATGCACTTTCCCTTACCTCACAGCCTGAGATGCTGCCTTCATGCAGCCCTACTCAGGGCCAAATGTTGTTGTTACCCAATTCCTTACTATTATTCCAATGTTAGTTGATTATTTTAGCCTACTTGCATGCCTTAAGTTATACTTATTAACAAAAACCATTCATATAGGTGCGCACAGTAAATAAACAGTATATTTTCGATTCACATCAAACATGCATTAATTCAAGAACATATACACAAATTGGTAACAAAAATTTTCTTTATGAATCTCTTCTTTGGTTAAAAACTCGACTCTGCCTTGTGCACTCAGTTGCAGGGATCCTTGCACTCAACTACGAACTACTAGGCCTCTGCGCACTTAGATGCAGAGCCTTCTCCTACTCTATGACCCAAGACACATTTAATCACTTAGACTCAATCTTCTCTTCTCGCTTCCTTCTTCCTATTAGTTAGCTTTTACACTTAGAGCCTCACTCTATTTATAAAATCCCATGGTTCGCACCAACATTACATTACAAAACTAGAGCAGACAACCCTATGACTCTATCATACATTTCGTGCTCCATACCCACAATTCGCGGAGTCCTTAAAATAATATTGGGTCAAAACTTAGGCTTTGAGCCCCAAAACATTCCTTGGGGGGATTCCATGCCCAACATCTACCCAACCTAATATAAGATCCAAAACAAAATTTTCTGCCCAACCTACACCCCTCAAACCCCTTGTGACCCCCCTGTTACACAATCAGAACAACGAAGGGGGGGGCTCTGCCCCCCTTCTAACCCCCGGTTAGCAACATGGGCTAGTCATGGAAAGAATATAACACAACCCAACATTCTCCCACTTGTTGTTTTCTTTCCACAGGGGGCCACAAAAGAGCTTAGTCATTTATCCAGCCCTGTAATGCCCATTATTTCTCTACACCAAGAGAACTTCTCAGAGCTCACAGATTTTGTCAATGCATCTGCAGTATTCTTCAAAGTGTCCACCATTACCAGCAACACCTTTTTGTCTTCTATCATATCCCTAACAAAGTGATACTAAACATCAATGTGATTTGTCTTTGAATGATATGCAGGGTTCTTTGCCAGGAAAATTGCACTTTGGCTGTCATAGTCTATCCTTATAGCTCCCTGTACTAACCCAATACTTGAACACAATCTTTGCAACCAAACTACTGCGTTGCTTGCATGAGTGGTTGCCATGTATTCTGCCTCTGTAGTTGATAGTGCCACTACAGATTGTTTCTTAATCATCCAACTGACTGCACCTCCAAATAGGTTAAACACATACCCACTTGAAGATCTTCTCTAATCCAAATCTCTAGCCCAATCTGCATCAACAAAGCCACGAATATCCAACATTTTGTCCAATCCTGGTCTTCCTTGGTAGCACAAACCATAATCACTAGTGCCACGCAAATACCTAAAAACCCACTTCACTGTTGTCCAGTGCTCCTTCCATGGTTTTGACATAAACCTGCTCAATACTCCCACTGCATGTGCAATTTCTGGTCTAGTACAGACCATTGCATACATTAGGCTACTGACTACACTTGCATATGGAACACGGGACATATCCTCTTCCTCTTCTTGTGTCTTGGGACATTGTTCAACAGATAACCTCACACCTATAGGAATAGGAACCTTCACCGATTTACTATCCTGCATATTAAACCTCTGCAGTATTGTCTCGACATACTTCCTCTGGTTTAACCAGAGCTTCCTATTTTCCTAGTGTCTTTTAATTTCCATGCCCAAAATATAGTTTGCAGCACCAAGATCTTTCATGTCGACTTTGGAGGACAATTGGGTCTTCAAATCTTGGATAATTTCTTTGTCATTTCCAACCAGTAATATATCATCCACATACAATACCAGATAAATAACACGGTCACCAATTAATTTAAAATACACATAGTGATTTGCTTTGCTTTTGGTGAAGCCAAGTCCCTGTATAAATGCATGAAATTTCTGATACCACATCCTTGGTGACTGTTTTAACCTATACAGAGACTTCTTTAACTTGCATACCATTTCTTTCTTACCCTTCATCACCAAGCCTTCAAGTTTCTTCATGTAGATCTCCTCTTCTAAATACCCATGAAGAAATGTTGTCTTCACATGCATCTGTTCTACCTCAAAATCGAAAGTAGCAGCAACAGATAAAAGTAATCTAATAGAAGTCACCTTGGAAATAGGAGAAAAAATATCACTAAAATCAATTCCCAACACCTGGGATTAACCTTTTTCTACCAACCGAGCTTTGTATTTCTCCAGCTTTCCTTTTGCATTTATCTTCTTCTTGAACACCCATTTGCTGCTAATGGGTTTCCTTCCAGCTCACAACTCCACCAGATCCAAAGCCTCATTTTTGTGCAAAGATTTGATTTCATCAACCATTACCTCTTTCCAGAGTTTGCCATCCTTTGAGTTTATTTCTTCCTTCACAGTTATGGGATCATCGTCAATAATAGATAAAGCAAAATTTGAACAAAATGCAAATGGACTATACCTTTCTGGCTACCTTCTTTCTCGAACTGATCTTCTCACACCCAGAGTTTGTGGATCTTCATATTCTGATTCCTCCTCTATTGTAGAGTCTGATTCTTCCTCCTTAAAATCAAACTCTATCTTCTCAGGTTCCTTTGGCTGGACTTCATGTTTAATAAAATCTTTTACCTCTCTAAACACCACATCTCAGTTGTACACAACCTTCCTTGTTACTGGATTCCAAAGCTTATAACCCTTTAAACCATCTTTATACCCAATAAAGATGCACTTTTTAGATTTACTATCCAACTTGGTTCATTTCTCCTTTGGAACATGTACAAATGCATCACATCCAAATACCCTCAGATGTGAAAGAGAGTGTTTCTTACCAGTCCATACCTCTTGTGGAATCTTATCCTCCAACACTGATGAAGGTGATCTATTGACTAGGTAACATGCTGTCTCCACTGCCTCTGCCCAGAATTCTTGTCCTAGCCCAGCACCACTAAGCATTCTTCTTGCCCTTTCCATCAATGTATTGTTCATTCCTTCTGCAACTCCATTTTTCTCAAGTGTGTTTGGAACAGTCTTATGCCATGCTATACCACACTTCTTACAGAATTATTCAAATTTATTAGTGCAAAACTCTCCACCATTATCTATCCTCACCACCTTTATCTTCTTCTCTGTTTGGTTTTCCACCAAAGCATTAAATTCTTTAAACCTGTCAAAGACTTCAAATTTGTTCTTAAGGAAATATATCCATGTATTCCTTGAGAATTCATCTATAAATGATACATAGTACACAAACTTACCCAGTGATGGAACCTTCACGGGTACAAACACATCACTATGCACAAGTTCTAATATATGTTTCGCCCTCTTACCACTAGAGGGGAAAATCATCCGATTTTGCTACCCATATACACAATTTTCACAGAAATCAAAATCCAGAAAGATATTACCCATACCTTCTACTATACCTTTAGCATGAAGTATTCGAAGGCTCTTCTCTCCAATATGTCCAAGCCTTTGATGTCACAACATGGTCTTCTCTCCAAAGACCACTAGATTTTCTGCTCCACTTTCAAGAACCACATAGCTGTTGCACCCATCAACAACAGTGCTACCTTGTAGCTTGTACAGAGTTCCAATACGAACACCCCACATCAATACCAATGCTCCCTGAACCATTTTGCAGGTATCCTTCTCGAACACTGTTTTTACACCTGCGTCATCCAACTTGCTTACAGAAATCAAATTTCTAGCCAATGTAGGAGTATGCAAAACAACGAGAAGTGTTCTAACTATTCCACCTTGCAACTTCAACTTTACTTTTTTACGACCAATCATTCTAGCCTTCCTATCATCCCCTAAGAATGCATCACCACCATCGTATTTCTCATACTTGTAAAACCACTCTCTATGGGGAGTGAAGTGAAAGGATGCACCTGAGTCAATCAACCATGCCTCATGATCTACATGTGTACTTGAAGAAGCCAAGTACACATCCCCACCTTCATCTGAGGTGGGTATTTCCTCTGTAGAAGGAGCATCATTAGATCCCTTTCCTTTATCAATAGCTTTATATTTACAATTCATTTTGTAGTGCCCTTCCTTTTCACATTTCGAGCACACCACTTTTACAGGTTTTCCTGGAGATTTAGATCTCCCTCTAGATTTAGATCTCCCACTCGATGACTTATTTTTGTTTTTGTTCTTGAATTGTCCTCATACAAACAAGGCATCACCATTCTGGCTCTCCATATTTTTCTGTCTCATCTCCTCCATCAGCAAGTATGAGACTATTTCATCAGACTGCGAGGCAGTTGCATTGCTACCTATTGCAATAACCAGATTATCCCATGAATCCGGTAGAGAACACAACAAATTGATGCACTTATCTTCATCTAAAATTTTAATATCAATAGATAATAACTAACTTACCACAATATTAAATGTGTTTAGATGTTCTATCACTAAGTCTCCATGTTTCATCCTTAGGTTATACAATTTTTTCTGTAGGAACAGTTTATTTACCAGAGACTTAAATTGGTACAAAGTCCCCAACTTGTCCTACAAAACCTTTGTCGTAGCTTCCCCTGATACATTCGGCAATACTGAATCCGAGACACACAATTTTATTGTTCTCTTAGCCTTCTGATCCAACTTCTTCCATTCATCGGACACTCTTGTTGGTTTAGTACCTAGATCTACCGTGACCCACTGATCTTTATCCACCAACAAATCCTCCATCTTGAGTTTCCATAACTCAAAACTATTAAATTTCTCGATCTCTATCTTTCCACTACTCGCCATCGTTTTTCACCACCAAAATCAATCCTGCAAATCTCCCACTGAATAGGGTCCACCACAGGCCCGAGAAAAACCCCTCAACAACAAAGGTGCCCCCTTGAAGCCAAAACAACTCCGATACCAAATGTAGGATTTGTTATGAAACCAGCTCAAGAAAAGGTAGAAAAGATAAATCCATGGCTTAGAATTCAGCCTCTTCGAGGGGGAAACCTCCTTTACATTACATAAATGAACAATTCTTGGATGATAAAAATGACAAAACCTCCTTTCTATATAAAGGAGTCTAAGGAGTCACAATATAATCCAGCCGACCTAACAATAATAATATAAAGCCACAAAAATAACAATAGAGGGATTCTATGGGGCACAGAAATAACAATATGGGGGTAATAGGGGCACAAAAATATAAATAGGGGTATAACTACAATAGTAATGGGGTAATCACTAGTATTATAGGGACCCAACATGCCCCTCTCCTTCAAAAAAGTGTTGTCCTCAACGCTTGAGTAGTTCTGGATACTTCTGCATAAAATTCTCATCCTCCCATGTGGAATCTTCAGCGGATAAGTTCTTCCACTTGATAAGATACTCTGAAATTGATCGATTTCGTAGCTGTCGAGTTCTTGTTTCTGTGATTGCTTCCGGTTCCAATATAATTTTTCCTTCCTCGTCAAGTTCTGGCAATATTGTTTGAATTGGGAGCTTGTCACCTATAACCTTCTTTAAACATGAAACATGGAAAACTGGGTGCAATCGAGAAGCTGCAAGAAGCTCCAATTTGTATGCCATAGTACCAATCTTTTCCAACACCTTGTACGGACCATAATACTTTGGTGATAATTTATTATCCTTCTTAGCTTGCTTTAGGGACATTTTCTTATATGGTTGTAGCCGTAGGAATACCCAATCACCTACATCAAAACTTCTTTCACTGCGATGTTGATCTGCCTGTTTTTTCATTCTATTTTGTGCCAACACGAGGTTATCCTTTAAGAGTTGGAGGACTTTTTGTTGATGTTCGATGTGATGTTCCACTGCCTGAACCTTAGAATTTTCTCTTAAATATGATGTGATGGATGGTGGTTGATACCCATAAAGTGCCATAAATGGGGTCATTTTTGTTGTTGTATGGAAGGAAGTGTTATACCACCATTCAGCCAGAGGCAACCATTTGACCCATTGTGTCTGTTTATCAGATACAAAGCAACGAAGATATCCTTCCAAACATTTGTTTACTATCTCAGTTTTCCCATCAGATTGAGGATGATAAGATGAGCTATGAGCTAACTGAGTACCAAGACAAGAAAATAATTATGTCCAAAAATTTCCAGTGAAAATGGGATCTCTGTCACTTACAATAATCTTTGGGTTTCCATGTAGCTTTTGAACTGTTTCCATAAATGCAGTAGAAACTGTACTGGCTTTAAATGGATGTGATAATGCACAAAAGTGTGCATACTTGGTAAGTCTGTCAACTACCACCATGATGACACTCTTTCCCTCAGACTTGGGTAAACCTGTGATAAAATCCATTGAAACCTCCTCCCAACGTTGGCTTGGAATGGATAAAGGTTGTAATAGACCTGGTGTCTTAATTGTTTCAACTTTATTTTGCTGGCAAACCAAACATTCCGCCACAAACTTTTGAATATCTGATTTAAGGCCATCCCAAAAAAATTCCTTCTTAACCCTGTGGTAAGTTTTTAAAAATCCTGAGTGCCCTCCTAAGGGAGAAGTGTGCAATTCCATAAGAATCTTTTGTTTTAGCTGGGAATTCTTACAGAGGTATAAGCGATCTTTGTACCATAACGAATCATTTTGCCAGCTAAATGTATCAGAAGTACTGGAATCTTGTTGTAGCTTTCGAATAAGTGCCCACACTTCTTCATCATTCTTCCATTCCTCCCTTGCTTCGTTTATCCAATCTGGTTGGATAATAGAAATGGCACACAACAATGCTTCCACATCCTCATCCTTTCTTGAGAGTGCATCTGCCACCACATTTTGCTTCCCTTTTTTGTAGATGATTTCAAAGTCATAACCCAACATCTTTGTGACCCACTTTTGTTGCTCTTCAGAGGATAATCTTTGTTCTAAAAGTATTTAAGGCTATCATGATCCGTTTTTACCTTGAAGTGTCTTCCCATTAGGTAGGGTCGCCATTTCTTAAGTGCATGGAGTATTGCCAACATTTCCTTCTCATAAATAGCTTTGTTTAAAAACTTTCCCTTGATTGGACGACTTTCAAAAGCAATGGGTCTTTCATCTTGCATTAGAACAGCACCAATTCCATTTCCTGAAGCATCACATTCCACAATAAAGGTTTTTGTGAAGTCCGGTGTAGCTAAGACCGGTGCTTGGCACATTGCCTCTTTAAGATGTTCAAAGGCCTTTGTTGCTTCCGAAGTCCATGAAAATGAATCTTTCTTCAATAATGTTGTTAGAGGTGCTGCTATTCTCCCATAATTCTTAACAAACTTGCGATAATACCCTGTCAACCCAAGAAATCCTCGCAGATGCTTTATGGATGTGGGGATTTTCCATTCCTTAATGGCTTTAATTTTGCTAGGGTCTACCTTAACTCCTTCATGAGATACAATATGACCCAAATATTCCACCTCCTGGACTCCAAAGAAACATTTGGATTTTTTTGCATATAATTGTTTCTCCTCCAATAGTTGTAGCACCCTGTCAACATGTTCAACATGATCCTTCCAAGACTTGTTGTAGATTAGTATATCATCAAAAAATACTAACACAAATTTTCTAAGGAATGGTTTGAAAATTGAATTCATCAAACCTTGAAATGTTGAAGGTGCATTGGTAAGGCCAAAAGGCATGACCAAAAATTCATAATGACCCTCATGAGTTCTAAATGTTGTTTTCGGAATGTCTTCAATCTTCATTCTGATTTGATGATATCCTGAACGAAGATCCAACTTGGTGAAGTAAATTGATCCATGCAATTCATCCAGTAATTCATCAATAACAGGAATGGGGAACTTATCTTTAATAGTGAGCTTGTTGAGCTCCCTATAATCTGGACACATGCGCCATGATCCATCCTTCTTGTGCACCAATACTACTGGAGCTGAGAAAGAACTTTGACTCGGTTGAATTATACCAGCCTCTAGCATTTCTGCAACCATACGTTCAATTTCACTTTTTTGGACATATGGATATCTGTACGGCCTGATGTTTGGAGGAACACTTCCTGGAATCAGATGAATAGCATGATCATGATCACGCATAGGTGGGAGACCTTTGGGAGTCTCAAATACCTTGGAATGATTGTCCAGGACTTTTTGGAGATCTGGAGAAATAGATGATTCCAATGTGGAAACATCTAGCGAACATAATTGTGCAATTACACCTCTTTGCTCCTTTTTAGAAGCTTTGTCATGCCATTAGAGCTGATTATCTTTCCTGGTTTCCCTGCAATACCCCTTAATTCAACTTCCTTTCCTTCCACAGAAAATTTCATGAAAAGTTCTTGAAAATTAAAAGCTATTGTACCCAAGGATTGTAGCCATTGGACTCCTAGTACAACATCAGCACCTCCCATTGGAATGGAAAGCATTGGGCTAGTCAATACATATTCTCCCATGGATAGCTTGATATTATGGCACTTTCCAGAACAATTTATTGTTCCTCCATTTGCAATCATCACTTGACACTCTGGTGCTGGATATAGGAAGCAATTCAATTCTTTTGCTACCCTACAATGAATAAAATTGTGGGTGCTTCCTGAATCAATCAACACTATTACCTTTTTCTTCTTGATTTGTCCTTCTATCTTGATGGTTTGAGGAGTGGTAATTCCCGCCAATGCATTACAAGATATGGTCGGATTTATTTGTTCTTCATCTAGGCTTTGTTCCTGGAATATATCCTCTTCTTTTGACCTTTCTTGCTCCTTTTCTTCTTCCTCTTCACAATCTATGTAGAATAATTTCTTCTCAGCACACTTATGACCTTTTGTGTATTTGCTATCACAATTGTAACAAAGCCCTTTTGCTCTTTTTTCTTCCAATTGTTGTGGTGTCAACCTTGTAGGTTGTGGAAGACTATGGGCAAAAACACTTCCGTCTTTATAGTTGTGAATGGTATGCTTCCTAGTTGCCATAATTTTGCTTTCCATTTTTCTTGCTAACCTGAATGCCTTCTCTAATGAATCAGGTTCCCAAAGGCGCACATCATGTTGGATATTATCCTTTAAAGACCCTATGAACACATCAATCCTATGCTCCTCTGGAATATCTTTTACCCTTATGTTCAATTTTTGGAACTCCTCAATGTGCTCCATTATTGAACCCTTTTGTTTGAGACTTATCAATTGGCTAAAAAAAGTGTTGCTTTTTGTATCCTCATAATGTGCTATCAATTCTTCTGTAAAAATTGCCCAAGTGATAAATTGTTTACGAGAGAAAAGCCATTGATACCATACAAACTGATTTGGTTCCAAATATAAAGTTGCCATACGTACCTTTTGTGTGTTTTGCACATTATTGAGATCGAAGAATTGCTCCATCTGTAATATCCATGTGGCGGGATCCTTGCCATCAAACTTCCTCATATCGATTTTTGGAACATGGTGAGTCTTCGATCCAACATTAGAGTCTATGGAATCATGATTAACATTTCTTTTGTTCTCATCATGAGTTTCCTTTACTACCTTTTCACCATTAGTGACCCTTTCTTGTAGCAACTTCTTCAATTCATCCATCTTATCATCCATGCCATCAATTTTAGCGTCCATGCCATTCACCTTAGCTTCCATGCCATCCATCTTAGCTTCCATGCCCTTTATCTTATATTCCACGCCATTTACCTTAGATTCCACGCCACTTATCTTAGCTTTTGTTAGATTTTGTGAGTGTGACATTTGTTGCACTTGTTCTTGTAATTTTGATATATCATGTAGCATTTCTTCCTCTTCTTCATGAGTCATGCTAGAGCTTTCAGGTTCCTTACTAGGTGTTTTCATTTTCTTTCCTCGGGGCATCAGTTACCGATAATAATGTTTTACTATGCCCTTTGAATTCCGTTAAACCAAGCTTACACAAAAATTAAAAAAAAACTACACACCTTTTTTCACTTTATAGAAGCCTGATATTGAATCTGATGTATCTCTGTAATTTCGGATCATCCAATTCTAAAATTGCTACCTGCAGTAGCCTTCTGTGTCGTCTTTCCAATGCCACAAGTCTAAGCCAAATTGGATTCTCCAAGGAAGAGTTATGTGAAATCTCCCACAGTGACTTGCTTTTAGACTGGTTCAGTAGAGCGAACTTGTGCGACGTGCCACGAGTCACTGTTTCAACCTTTGAATCTAAAACACACATACAAGAAACTACAGTCCGTCCAATTTCTGTACCTTTTTATGAAATTTCAATCCGATCCTCAGAGAGAGAGTTATGACGATTTTCCCTAGGTCTTTTGAATGTAATTCAGGGGTCTGAAATTTGGACCCAAGGTTCAGCGCTAATTCTTCTCAAATGGGTTTTTTTGCAACTTCTGAAATGTCACAGAAAAAAAAGTTATAGCGAAAATGCCACGATGACCGGTTTGGAGCAGCGAAACCGTAGAATCCAAAGCTCTGATACCAAATGTTATGAAACCAGCTCAAGAAAAGGTAGAAAAGATAAATCCACGCCTTAGAATTCAGCCTCTTCGAGGGGGCAACAACCTTACATTACATAAATGAACAATTCTTGGATGATACAAATGACAAAACCTCCTTTCTATATATAGGAGTCTAAGGAGTCACAATATAATCCAGCCGACCTAACAATAATAATATAAAGCCACAAAAATAACAATAGAGGGATTCTATGGGGCACAAAAATAACAATATGGGGGTAATAGGGGCACAACAATATAAATAGGGGGTATAACTACAATAGTAATGGGGTAATCACTAGTATTATAGGGACCCAATAGGTTTTAACCCCGTATAGAAATTACCTACATACACATTCTAAAACACAGAAAATGAATAATGTGAGAGCATAACACATAAAACACATATACATAGAGATTTTCCCCTTGGCTCCCAAAACCGGGACTACCAACTTGATTTTTCATTATATTCCTTTCAATGTTACAATACATATTTATACATGTCGAAGCATCCAATACCATGGACCGAAAACCATCGCATCCAAAACCATGTGAAAAATTCATGCACAAAACCATAGATAGGTTTGCCCAACCTAATATAGGGTCCAAAAACAAAATTTTCTGGGGCGCTGCTCCGGACCCCATAAAGGGGGGCTACCTACACCCCTCAAACCCCCTGTGACCCCCTTGCTACGCAATCAGCACAACGAAAGGGGGGGGCTCCACCCCCCCTCTAACCCCCTAGTTAACAACGTGGGTGAGTTATGGAAAGAATATAACACAACCCAACAATAAAAACTTGGACTTGAACATTTGGTGTATGGCTATTTGGAGTCTATTTGGAAGCATTGAAATGGAGCATCTTTAAGCATTGTTGAAGCCATGATAAAGTAGTTTTGAGACATGAAGAAGGGATAATGTGCTAGTTGATGATGAGGTAGACATCCTTCTACCTTGAGTAAAAATAAGAGCACCATGATTGGGAAGTAACATACCCATGAATATCTACTATTCATAAAGAACAAAAGCAATTTGACAGGGGGAGTAGTTTGACAGAGGGATTCCCTTAGCACCTTGTTTTCCATTGATGTCAAAGGGGGAGAGAATGTTGAAAAGGAAAGAATATTGCCATCAATGACAAAGGGGGGTATTTTTAATTTAGGTTTTCATTGATGTCAATATGGAAGTTTCTGTCATGGAAAATTACTTCATACATGATTGCCCATTAATGCCCATTGATCATAATGCTAACAGTGATGAAAGTTTGATATATGATGATATGATGAGAGGGAGGAGCCAAGTGGATTGAATATATATACAGACATAATAGAAGTAGTAGACCCAAGAAGGAAAGACATTGAAATTCAAGAACAGGAGCAGTCAAAGAAGAGCTATCAGAAGAGTTATCAAAGGTCAGAGGAGCAAGAACCCAAGAATACAACCATGTAATAACACCACATCAGAGAATTTATATTGGAGGAACTTTATCGGCGGTTCCATTATATTAAGTTATGTAACACTGAAAAAAACCTCCGATGTGCGATATAAGGTCTAGACCTGACATGATTATATAATAGTTAATATAACACCGCACCGACCACATTGCATGTCTTTTTAAAATCTATTGTCACTTTGGAGTTCCGATTGCGATATAATATATGGACCCGATAGGACTATTGAAATAGGTTTATTGTATTATCGCATCTACAATGTCAAAAGTTATGTACCACAAGTCTTAAAGGATGTCACATTAAAACACCGATTACAATATTACTACAGACCTGACTGCACCAATATAATATGACTCAATGTAATATCGCATCCGCGTATTAGAAATTTCATAGCACAAGTCTTAACGAGATGTCATGGTAAAACGTCGATTGCGATAAAGTGGTGGACCCTGAACTGCTGATTGCAATAGAGGCTTTGGACCCGACGGATTTTCTAACAACTACTTGATACTATATTGCATCCACTCCATCAGCAGTAGGGGTATCGGGATGTTATATCGTGAAGCCATAAGGTTGTGATTGTAGGATTTTTACGAGTTGTGATTGCAGGAGTTCTAAAAAATTGCGATTGCAATTAATAATGTGGCATGTGGTACCTCCATGTGGGCCTTGGATAAATATTAAAAAGGGTCTCTCTCACATATTTTGTAATAAGAGACCTCTGAAAGTTGCGATTGTGATTAGCAGTGACGTGGCATGTGGGGACCACCATACTTCTATTATAATATGGTTATAGCCTCTCCTTTATGGTTTCTCCGTAAATAAACAAGTTGACCTCCCTCCAATAAACATGTCTCTCATTTATTGGTGAAACTCGTATAAATACAAGTTAAAAATATTCCCTAAAGGCATTGATCTCGGGCATTGAATACAAAAAGGAGTAATAGTTCAGAACTCATGAACTCAAAGAAGCTGAAGGACGGGTGAAAAAGAAGAAACAAAGGAAAGGAAGTCGAATGTCGATCAAAAGAGAAATACACAAGAGAATTAAGAGTTGAAGAATGAAGAAAGCCAATACTGACTACGCATAGGTTTATTCATACAGTTCGGACCTGTGATAAATTAATCTATGGAATAAGTACAGACCACAACCTGATGAATAGTTTTGTGAAGATATGTATAACCTTGAACCAACAAAGTAATATTTCATTAGTCATCATTTGAAGGGAGCAGTAGACAACACCATAGTTGAAGTATTTGTGAGTTTGTTCCTTGGAAGTAAGATACCACAATAGTCACTCCTAAAGTAGTTACTCCTGAAGTAGTTATCGTGACAATAAGAACAGAGGGTTGAAAACCAGAGAATTGTTTTTTTGTAAACATTGAGGCTTAGCGCAACTTATCAAAGATATCTTGTTGAAAAGCATCAACATATCTTCGAGACGTTATTGGAGATCATGATGGCTATTTTGTTCAATTCTCTGTGTTTTTAACTGGAAGTTGAATTTCTGTGGGAAAAAGGGCAAAAGAGCAGTTCTAGATGGGCTGGTATGGTAATTATGGACTGCTTGAGTTTGAATTTGGCTCTTACAGGTACAATTTTGCAGAGGAAAACCAAAAACACAGGTTCGGGAGGTGGAATAGGGTAAATACCTATGTTTTGGAAGCACACGAGTGCAATTGGCAGGTTGATTGACGCGGTGCAGAGCAGAATGTTGGCCTTTGCTTGCCGGGGTGGCGGACTGGAGCTTCTACAACTGCTGGACGTAATTTTTCATGCAACAGTCTTGTGAAAACAACGAATAGAAATGAGCGAAAATGACTACTTTACGGTTTTTTTTAACAAAAATCTGCTTCGCGGGCTTTTGGCGCTTTTGGTCAGATGATGTCAGCATGATGGGATACTTTGTCATGTAGCAGAGGGTATGGAAGGGTGATGTGGGGATGACGTGGTCGTGACGTCAGCGGTGGGATCAGTGTGGGTGGTAAGTGGTTTGGGCCCACACCGCTTATGGGCCGAAGCGGTTTTGGTGGGGAGGGTCACGAGCATGTTGAGAGGGCGCCGCGTGTCCCAGGTACGGCGGGAATACCACCGGCTCCCTGGGCAGTAAAGATCGGCGGGAAAAGGCCTCGTAATATGATCGTGAGTCGTCTGATCAATAGGGCCAAATCTAATGGCTGGCGTGGGTCTGAGGTGGCGGAGGGCTACGGCGTAGGGCCCAATCATAATAAACGTGGATTTAAATGTATCAGGAACAATTTGATTGCCTGTTGGGGTGCTTAAACAGTTAATTAACCTGGTGTTAATTAATTGTTGAATATTGGCGCGGTGGATGGCTTTAATGTATTCCAATTGAACCATTAATTCTCGATAATACAATTATATGGTTTATAACTAAACCGGGGCGGGATATAATAAAGTTTTGGGTTTTTTCTTTTATGTACATAATACGGGCAGGGGGAGGAATATAGGGATTTATATAATAGTGTTAATGGTCAAAATGAATCTTTGCAGGGTAAGCGCCAAGTTATAAAGTCCAAAAACTTAGGCTTAGGGGAAAACAGAGGTTTTACACAAGAAATGTGGTTTATTTGCCTAAAACAGAAATGCTAATTTCCTCAGGTTTTTTCATGAAATGGGGTAATTTAGGAGTATTGAGCAGATCTCAATATCCTTGGGGGGAGGTTAGTAAGTGTTTTTGGGAGAAGTGTGAGGGGAAGTTAGACATGCATCACTTGATTTGTAGCCAAACCATTGCCATTGTACTTATGATATCAAATGAGATAAACCTCTAGAGAAACAAAAATTAATCGTAAGTATGCTTCTGCAACACCAAAACTACCTACCCAGCCTATTATATCTAACATTTTTCTTCTTCTTCCATGGGTGCACTTGGACTAGAAAACCCTTACAAATTTTCTTTTTCTTTTCATGGGAATTCTATCTAAGTCTGCCCTTATTTCTTCCAAGGGCTCAGATTTAACTGTTGAGATCCTTTGCTTCTCTACCTATCTACTTATCTACCAAGATTGAACTGTTTGGACAGATTTTATTCTCTATCTCTAAAACAAGAAATTTAAAGATGAACTGGCCAAGATTAAGTTGTTTGGCCATCCATCAACTGTAGCAAGAGTTAAACTAACTGCTCACAATGAGATTCTTTGCAAAAATAGATTAGTAGTGACATTTTGGACTAGTACACTTTCCTGGTCTTCTTTATTTGGGGTTCATTTCTTTTCTTTTTTCTCTTGACCATTTCATTCTTTTTTCCCTTTGATCTTTCTTTTAGGGCATACCCTATTTAAATTTTTTAAGCTTTTTGATTTTTTCAAAACATGGAACCTTTGCAGCAGGGAAAGGATGAACATATTTGGGATTTCACCAGTCAATCATGAAATATGACACCTATTGGTATAGGAGCATAACACGGCACTCGCGTATTTGTTGTTCCTTTTCCAAACAAATGGAACTCGTGTTTTCTGTTGTTTCTTTTTCAAAAGAACAACATTTTTTGTGATTTTGTTGTTCCTTTTCCAAAGGAACGACACTTTTGGTTTCTGTTGTTCCTTTTCCAAAGGAACGACATTTTCGGTTTTTGTTTTTCCTTTTCCAAAGGAACAGCACTTTTAGTTTTTGTTGTTCCTTTTCCAAAGAAATGGAATTTTTGTTTTCTGTTGTTCCTTTTCCAAAGGAACGACACTTTCGGTTTCTGTTGTTCCTTTTTCAAAGGAACAACACTTGTATTTTTTTGCCCTTCCTTTTTCAAATGACAACATTCTCATATTCCTTTTACTTATGCTTGTTCTCCTTGTTGTTCCAATGTAAAGATACCTGTTGTTCCTCCTATTTCAGGTCTTTTGGAGCACAGCTATACACTTATGCAATGGATACAAAGCTAGAGCATACTGAAATCAGCAAATTATATAAAATCACTACTTTTACAAGAAATCGTTGTGAATTGATAGGAGGAAAGAGGAAAGGACACAATTATCCATCACTTTTGTTGTCATTATCCTACTAATACTGATATGATTGGTTATCTTTATCATGCTGGTTCTTTTTAAATTCCCATAATCTTCTTTGATCATTATTAAGGAATAAGAACAAAGGGTCTATATTTTCTATTGAGATGTTAAGACTTCTTCCACCATTCCTACTCTTAAGGAGTGTTGAACCACCCTTTGTGTATAAATAGGAAAGTACTTTATAAAAGAGAAAAAAGAAGAAAACTATTTATATGACTTGTTATATGAATTGTCAAATGCAGGATAGGGGGTCTCATCAGGAGCTAACCTACCATGATCATAAGGAAGTAAGTGAAGTGGTGTTCCCACTATGGCCACCACACCAAGGATATGATCCAAGAGGCACATCAAAAAAACAAAGAGCCCTTGGAACAGGAGGTCCCATTATGAGCCGGCCTACCCACCTTTCAGTCCTTCCTGGTGAATGGCATTATGGTTTAATTGGTTACCATTCCAGCATAATGACCTCCATTTTGACACTGTACAGCACTTCCTAAGCATACACAAAGGATCATGGTTCCATGGGTTAAACAAACAACTATGTCAAGGTTATGGAGACCTGTCGGTAGCAGAGCTCTATTAATGGTATTGAAGTCACATTCTTTATACACCAATAGCAATCATTAACACCCTTCTTTGTAGTATACCTTTGTAATTTGTCAAATAAGATTATGTATATCACTTCCCCGAACCATTAAACACATGAAAAATCTATCATAACCAATCATGATGGAAAAGTCGATAATGACTGCATTAGACTGGTTGTGCACGTCAACTGTCCTATCTTCCTAGCCTCGCATCATATCACAACATTATCTTATTTCTTAAGTGATCCTATTATATGCCTCGATTTTGGAAACCTGCTCCTTTTGTAAAAATGCCATTTCCAAATATGTTATTCCTTTATGACTTTGTACCATGGCAGTAGGCACGCCGCTCCCTCATTTTATGGCCAAGGACGACCTATCACATTGTAGGGGGGAGGCTGACCTCACAATTTGCTGGCATATGTGTCAGGCTATTATTCGAAAAACTTTTACTTGGGAATAGAAAGGCTTAACGGTATCTCGTTTTTCAATTTGCATGCCTTGTTGTTCCTAAGCTATTTCCGTATTATACTCTGCAGTAATTAGTAAGATTTGAATTAGCCTTGTTGTTTCATTATTTTCTCTGTGTTTCTAATAGTTTGAAAAGCCTATTGTTCCATTGTCATCTCTGCATTTTTACAGTGAGATAAAGCATGGGAGGAAGGTCAATTTGGAGAGAACCATAGGTATTGATAGTTTCTGATGCTACAAGGGAAATCCTGGCAAGGGCAGGATTGTTAGTCTATCTTAATTGTTTACAGGAATCCAATGAGACCGTAGCAATAGAATTCTTGCAGAACTTGCAAGAATATCACTCCACAGTAAGTGGAAGACACATAGCAATCATCGATGACATAATTGCAGAAGTCTCGTGACTGCCAGCCACTGGACCTGTGTTGACTCTAAAGAAGGAGAGAGTGTGAAAGATTATAAAAAACTTCCGAGATGAAGGCCAGAACCTGACAGTCAAAGGAAAGGGAATTCTACCAGCAGCATTAGGAGAGTCGTGGGCAGAATTGGCGAAAGTCATCCAGAGCTACATCACCTGTGAAGGCAGGAAAGACGTGGTAAGACCACGACACCTAAAACTTTTAGCTGTATTAAAACAGAAATGCTCTGTGAACTTACCTGCATTTTTAAATTCATTACTTCATGATGTTGCCCGAAGTATAAAAAAATCACAACACGTAGAATCGGTAGTAAGTCATCATGGGCTGATACGGTTGATAGTTAGCCATAGTCTTACTCAACAACAGAGCAGCTGGGAAGAGCTAATTGCTATAATAGATGGGGCACTGACTCTGCCAGCCCCAAAACACAAACATACTGCCGGTACACCAAATAGACCATCGAAATGGAGAAAATCAGTTAGATTGGCACGGATTAGAGGGAAGTTGGAAAATCCCCAAGGGAATACCAGCCAACCTGTGGAGATAGATGATTCAGGGGACGAGCAACCCCCACAATTGGAAGGAGAAGAGAATGAGAAAGAATTGGAAGAAAATGAGACAAAATTGGAAGGAAATGAGAAAGGAGAAATAGAGGAAGAGATCGAGCAGCCTGGGCAGGTGGAGGCAGAGACAGAGCAACGCAAAGAAAGCCCACTGCAAAATCCATCGCAAGAGGATGAATTGGCCCAAATTCTGGCCAATATGGGTGAATATGACCAACCTCTCAGCCCGCTAGGCCTCCATATTGAAGAAGAATCAAAGGAGCATTCTGCTCAGGACAAAAATGCATCTGAAGAATTGCGCAACGAGGAAGAGAAAGAAGAGGATCATTCCATTCATGATGTAAGTATGACAGGAGAGAAAAGTGATGAAGATGCAGAAGCGGAACAATCCACTCCCAGCCAGACTACACCGGAAGAATTTCATGGAGAAGAAGGAGTGGAAAAAGAAGTTACCCAGGAAATAACAGAACCAGCTAGGGTTTTTACTCCTAAGCAACCTAAACAGAACAATGAAGGAGCACCCCAAGAAGAAAACCAGGGAATTGGCCAAGATAACAGTCCAGGCCCAAGTAAACAGACAATTTTTCCTTCTAAGTAAATAGAAGAAATTAAACGACTATGAAACGAATAAAAAAGATTGTTGAATGTGATAGCATGAATTCGACAACAAATTAGGGTTTTGAAAATGGGAAAGAGAGAAAAAAGGACCTTGGAGGTAAAACAGCCAATCATCTCGGAAAAACCCCTCAAGAAAAAGATTCGAAGGGCACAAGTCCAGTCTACTGTTCAAAACCTTGTTGAAGTCCAGATTGTTGTTCAAAACCAAAAGGAACAGCATTCAGCTATTGCCCATGTTGAAGTGCAAACAGATGATGTATCGGCCTGTGACAAAGAAGTTCAGACAGAGGTACAGTCCTCTGAAGAAATGAGAACCATAAACCCAAGACGATGCAATAAGAAAATTCAAGTGAATCTTCCGCTTACCACTACCATGTGGGACAGTGATCCGAGGATAGTAACCCTACGAGAGGGTTTGGTACAAGCTCAGCAAGCAGTAGAAAAACTCACAGAACAAACAGTTTCTCAAGAAAAGTATGAAGAATTACAACAACAGCTAAGGAATGTCAATTTATCCCAAATCCAGGCCTTTGAAGGATTGCGAAAGGAAGAATAAAATGTCACAAAGGTAACTCATAGGTTAGATGGAGTTATCAAGCAGATGGATACCTTATGCTCTTTGTACACTGACGTCCTAGCATGTAGAGCCCCTGCTAAGAATTATGCCTTGTTTTTAATGGAACGATATTTGCAATTGAAAAATAAGGCTATCAAAGCAAGAACCCCTATACAAATTAATACTATTGATGATTTTATAAATTGTTGTAAGCACTATGGAGTAAAGGTTCAAAGATTATTGTGTGAATTCTATCTACATAACCTTGTGTTAGATCAAGAGACAGAGCAGAACCCTGGCCCTTTCATTGGGGATATCCAATTACAAGCATTTATTTCGTTTGGGGTTAATCAAATTAAATGGCTTAAAGCCTATAATGCCTTCCAAAGACAAGAAAACAGATTAGATTTATGGGTAAGAGCTGAGCCTAGAAATCCAGTACAGTTATGGAGGGAACATAGGAACCTCATGAGGACTCCAGGCGTGATTGAAGCATTAGGACCCATTCATACAGCAATCAATCGGCAAGGGATAGAGTACTTCTTTACTATTAAAGACCTTGCCATTGATGCTGCTAAATTTCGATATCAGATTTCTAATCCGAATATTCAACTCAGGGAACCATTTAACTATGAGAACTTTAAGTTAGCCGTTGATCGCTTGAACCTCTATGGCGAACTCATCTTGAGGGCAGGGCCATCTTGGTTAGGATATAGGTTCCGGAGTCCGATTATTTGGCATCCTACACCTAGATACCAAGCCCTGTATGAGATGCCTGAGGGTCAGACAGGCCATCTTTTTGAACACCTAGTTAGGCATCATGGTTGTAGACCGCCACATGAGATCCCGTCTCCAGCCTACTCTCTCACTGCCTTACATGTCAACTACAATGTTTTCATGAGGGCATGAAAAAGGGTAAGTAGGGGGGTGTGTGGAGTACTGAAGAAGGTATGTTTTTATGGATTATTTTGTCATCTTTTCTTTAAAACTCATAACCCCTTTGCATCATGAACTAAGTAGATAATAAGAAATCATGACAAAATCTACGGGATTTATACGCAACACAAAAATACTAATAATTGTTATTTCTTATGCAGGAAAGGGGAAAAACGAAAGATTGTCGTTCTAAAGAAAAAGACAGGGCCAAGTTAACTGTTGTCCCTTTGGCGGGGAACCACATGCAAACAAGGCGATCCAAATTAAAGCATATCAGCCAAGGAAAGGAAAGGGAGATATCGGCTCGGCGCAAGAGAACAAATGGGTAACTGGGAATTAACGGTTTGGCGAATCCCTCAGGATCCTTTGATCCTGAGGGATCGCTGCCTTAACTATTTTCGCATCATTGATATCTCCGCTTTAGCTGTTATAAAAAGGGGCAGCACTGCTAGCCCAAGAGACGATCTGCTGTTATTTTTTCTATGTAACTTTTCTCTGTATTTGAAACTTTGATCATCGACTCTCGTTGAGAAGTGATTTGATGTAACTCTGTTTTAATGCTTTAATATAAATATGGTTGTTGTTTCGTCTTTGATCCTGGAGTAATTTCAAGCGGTGTGTCCCTGGAGGCTAAGGGCCCGGCCCTGGTGGAACACTTGCTCCTGTATCATTATCTTTAGTTCATGCGTGGTTTTCATTATCAGCTTTGTTCGGTAATCTGATGTGTTTTTTTATTTTACATCATGACTCTGTTATATTTGATTCATGTTCGACTGAGTAATATCGTTCTCTATGACAGGAATGTCGGATTGTTCATTTTGACTCTCTAACACATTGTTGTTCCTTTAATCATTAATATAACATTGCTGGTCTTTACAGAATGCTATTGTTGTTCAATTACAGAGTACCCATGTTGTAACAGTCATAAATTGGTATTACTATATTCATCTATAGATTACATTTAATTGTGATTGTTGATTCAACTGATATTGTTGTTCCATTACGAATTACAATCGTTATTCTTTATAACTAAGATTGATATTTGTAGTACCAAAATCAGATTACTGTTTTTCTCAATACTAAGGTGTGTCGTGTGTGTTATTTATCTTAGTTTATTATGCATTTATATTTGGTTCCAAGTGTTGTTCTATATTTCATTACTAATTAGTTGTCGTTCTATTTCCATGTGCTATCCAATTTATTCTTAGAGTAAAGATTACCATCTAATTTCTGTAGCATATGCTTGCTGCACTTGTTTCTGTAGATTAAGGTGTTGTTTATAAGAATTGGTTGTTGTTACATTTTCCTAGTTGCCATTCCATTTCTTAGTTGATGTTCCATTTCCTAGTTATTATTCCATTTCCTGTTATTTGTGTTATCATTGCTTTGGTGTGCAGAACGATTTGAGACTGTAGCGAGAATTGACATCTGTTGTCTAGTTACCAGGTTGATGATCTATTTATCTTCATTTACATCAGTTTACAGAGGGATGAGTTACTATTACTGGACCCTTGACTGATAAATTGCTTAGTTTTCTGAATGCATGATTTAGGTTTTAAAGTGATTTGCTGTAAGTAGATCTTGTTTTAAGCATCTGTTTACTCTTGTATTTTGAGCACTATACTACTAGCATTACTCTGACAAATGACAGCCTCAAACTGAGTACACTCTTTGAAACAACAAATCGTTCCTATATTGACAAGTTAATGTGAGGTAATTAGAGGTGAAAAAAACCCTTTTTACAGCTCGACACACGATAGCTAAAACCACCTTTTGGTGGACCAAAAGCTTCTAGCGGGAAGGAGTGATCCAAAATGGATTTAGTTTTGCCTCCAGATTAAAGTCTTCAAATACAGGTGAAAGTGAACTCATGTTGAATTGCTCATTAATATGAATCTAATGATGCAAACAACATGTAAATCCGAGTTCGGATGAAGAAATTAGAGCCAATCAAATATTTAGGTCAACAGTCAATGCCTATGTCATCAGGACACATGGCAACCCGAGAATGAGTCACAAGTTCTGGATGATGTTAGCACAGAAGGTGACATGGAAATTTGTGATTATTTCATACAATAGGCGATTGGATCAGTCCAATCAACGAACAAGAGTGGAGATCGTCTGATCAGAGGAGATCGACACATATTGTGTCAAGACATGCAAGCAGGTTAACCTTGAAAATGGACGTGATATGGTTATTCAAAAGAAGTTTAACTTCTTTGAGTTCCAGCAGGAAAGTGGTAAGTGGTATATCACGCACCTTAAAGGCCAGAAATGGTTTTCAAAAATTCACATGATTCCACTCAGTAGTCGACACGTAGCACACCAAAACAGCTTTTCTCACCTGCTTTCGGAGTCTTAACCGTCGGGCTAGTGGGAGCACGATATTCTACGATAGTTGTAGGATTGATCAGGATGAATCGACAGTGGAGATCATCCAATTCGGGATCATGCAGGGAACACAATAATCGTTGGACCACTTGGTATCGAGATCTGCACCGATAAAAGGTCGGACGATCAGGTTCGACCCCACACCCACCGATCATTTGGTTTATCCTTTGATTTTAATGTTATCGTATTATTCCACATTCATCGCAGTTTGTAACTATACATGGTATATCAATACCATATCACAAGAGGAGTTGACTAATGTGTTTTTGGACCATTCCAAAGGGTCTGGAGGTCATCGTGGCCAAATATAGTCAATTTTAGACTCGTTTTGACTGGAAAACTCGAGCTGAACATAATGGTGAGTTCCATTTTTGTATTTGAGACTGTATTTTTGAGCTCATACCTGTAACATAATAAATAGGTTAGCACTAGAAGCGAAAGGACCAGGAGATGTTACCAAGAAGTCTGGTGAACTCATTTATTAAATTTGGCTATGTTGATATGTTTGAATGTGTTTTTCAAGTTTTTTATGTGTTTATGTTATTCGCAATCTTTTTGATCTATTGCACTAAGTAACATAGGCAACTTCACATAGTCTATAATACCTTTTTCATTAACGGATCATATAGTGAGGCGAATGGCGCTTTTTCAAAGTTCCACAAGGTAAGTCCTTTAAGTCTTTAAATACTTGGATTAAGATGTTATTATGTGAAAAGTAGGTTATGCAACTACCTTTATGTTCGGAGCTACGCAAAGTGGAAATACTTACAAGAATGAAGGCAGAAACGGTCTTGAATATAGTTGACTGATTTGACCTCCTTTGAGTGACAAAGAGGGAGTAGCGTAGGATTCTTCGTGAAGTGCAGTTTAGTTGATAAAAGAGGTTCCCATGACTACCGCCTTCACCTTCACCACCGTCACCTACGACTTCACCCACACCAACACCACCTCCACCTTCACCACCATCACCTACGACTTCGCCCACACCACCACCACCTCCACCACAGTTCAACATCGTGAATTCAGTGAAGCCGCCATTGTTTAAGGTCTTGGGAAATGAGGACCCAGACCAGTTCTCGTTCATTGTAAAAGTTGTATGGGAAGCTCACGACGTCACAGACGATCACCTAAAGAAGGTGACGTTTGTTAGTGCTTTGCAGGATCTCGCTCTAACTTGGTACATCAAGTATTTTAATCATAACCCAAACGTTACATTGGCAGAGATCCAGACTACACTAAATAAAGAGTTCATTAGGCCTAAATCCAAGGTGTAGTCGATTGTGGGGTTGTGGAAATCGCGATGAAACCAGGTGAGACACCTTGGAAGTTGGATAAAAGATTGAAGTGTAAAATCCTCAAAGCTAATATGAATTTAATAGATGGGCAGCACCGCAAATGGTTTGTTTGTTTGCTCCTGACTCACCTAAGCGTTGTGTTGTCACAATAGAAAATTACAACTCAAGCAAAGGCCTTGGAAATTGTAATAAGACTGCATGAAACATTGATTCAAGATCTAAATCTAGGGGTTCAGTAGATCCATGTGCGGTTGCATAATCTTTGCCTCGAAATGCAAAGTCTGAAGCAAGACAGAGCAATTCGTCTAGAGGCATGTGAAGAGATATGTTGCCTGAAATGTAAAGGTCAGGGCCATGACAAAGATCATTGCCTGATCTTTGCGAACTATATTGCAGGAGGAGGATTGATGCCTTTGAAGCCGAAAGCCCAAGCAAGGCTGAGCACCAGGGAAAATTTTAAGAACCCCCCCTAAATTTATAAATATAATAAATGGGCGAATCTCCATGGTATATAGGAAAAATGGAAGGCGATTTTATCAATAATATAATATGTATATATAATTTTTGGCGAATCTCTCACCAGGCATGGCGAATATTTTACTCAATTATAAAATCTTGTAAGATCTTGGCGATTCTTTCACTAAATAATAAAACTTTGTAAAGTCCTAATGAATCTTAGCATAGGCTACATGCTGGTTTAATTCCCCCATTTAAATAGGCTACATTCCAGGTGAATACCATGGGTCAATACCATGTGCCATTTTTATTTTTATTAATTCTAATATTAGGGTTAATAATGGTTTTTTGCATGGTATTAATAACAATCTAGTCCATGGTATTTGTCCCATAGTATTTTGGCCATAGGTTTCACCTAAATATAACCCATTTTTTGAGTGTTCGTAAATATAAGGTGACTTATGGAGTAAATATAAAAAAATGTTTTATTTGTTTACCATACCTCTCGTTTATTTATATTTTTATTAATTTACCATACCTCTTTTACAAATATGGTATTTGGCCCATAGGATTCACTTAAATAAAACCTCTTTCTTGAGCCTTCATAAATAGAACGAGGGTTATGGACTAAATATAAAAATAGGTTTTATTTATTTACGATACGTCTAGTTTATTTATATTTTTATTTATTTACCATACCTTTTGAGTAAGTATAAAAAGACGTTTTATTTATTTACCATACCTCCACTTTACTTATATTTTTATTTGTTTACACCCTTACATGTATATAAGGTGACTTATGGAGTAAATATAAAAAATGTTATATTTATTTACCATACCTTTAATTTATTTATATTTTTATTAATTTACCATACCTCTTTTATAAATATAGTATTTGGCCCATAGGATTCACTTAAATAAAACCTATTCTTGAAAATGGGCGAATGGATTCACTTAAATAAAACCTATTCTTGAAAATGGGCGAATGGAAGGTTGTAAGTCCTAATTTCAAGGGCTAAATTTACCTTTTTTACCCTCTCCCTTAAAATAAGGTGGGCTATTTGAGGTGATTTGTAAAAATGTACTATGATACAAAATATTGGCCCACTAAAAATTTAAAACCCCTTAATTTCGCCAAAGGGCGAACATTCGCCCCTAAAATTATCCTTGCTGAGCACGGGGCCTACATTGTGGTGCGCTATATGTCAGGTAGTAGGGAAACATACGACTGATAATTGTCATTTGTTGCAGAAGTTTGTACAAACACTACAATAACTATTCTACAACTTCTGTGGGTTGGTAGGGCATGATGAGCACACTTTCCAAAGTTATGAATCGATGATGGATAGAACAACCACCTATAGAGTTCAAGCAGAAACACAGCCTCTTGACTAGGGCACTAGGAAGGTGTGAATAAGCCTTCAGGGGCATGAACAAGGCCGAGGTATAGGAGGACCTGCAAGAGGTTGAGGACAGTTGATCTGTTACAATTGTGGAGGACCAGGACACTATGTCTGTGAATGCACTATCCCAACACATTCTTCGTGAAAATATTGCACTCAGATTGATCATGAGATTGAGGATTGTCCTACACTAATATAAAGGATATGCAAAAACGGGGTTCTACCTCCGCAACCGACTTAGAACCTGCAACAAGTGACGATAAGGGGAAACAACCTGAAAACAATGCATGGGTTTGCGAAGCTCCAGAGGAGGTTGAATTTGATTTGGAGCGCGCACGTGAAATGTTCATGGATGAAATCAACCCCTACCCTACACTCCTTGGCATTGACTGGGCTACTAACATGAACAGGATAATCAACCTAAAGAAGTGAAAAATGATATTTGAAAAGAAATCGCTTCGCGTAATAGTACCTCTAGATCCTGCAAAAGGATTGCGTTATGCTGAACTAGTCTGCGATTACGAAAGTAGTGACGATTTGGACTGCATATATAAGATAACATCGCGAGACCAAGATTGGGTGAATTTGACAATGGATGGACGAATTAAATCGATCACGAGAGTTCCTGCACCTCAGACTTAGACAAAGAATTAGAGCACTGGCAGAATCCGCTACATGAAGTAACTACACTAGGTTGTAACATGATGATCTGGTCATTACGTTGTGTGTCCTCAGAGATAAGAAATATGCCCACTTATGATGGCTTGAATGATGTGGATGTTTTTTTGGATGAATTTGAGAGGGAATTACCAAAGAAGCAACACTTCCAGGCTTTGGACTGTGCACTACACACTACACCTACGAGATGGTGGGGTATGCACAAGGGTAGTTTTGCTAATTGGTGCGAGTATAAGAGGATGAGGACAACACACTTTGGGAAGCCGAAGGTACAAGTGATGGACAAGTATGACGGGAAGGATGATCCACGTGAACACTTGGCCAAATGGGCTAAGGCCTATGGAGAAAAGCCCCAACCTAAGTGGGTGCACTTGTTTTGTCACAGCCTGGATGTCATCCCGATAAACTGGTACTTGGAGACAGAGCTATGCCATGGCACGGGAGAATAAGATATTTTTCGCGAAGGATTCATAATGATTCAGTTTCGAAGATGGGTTTAACTCTATTGATGAAGTGTTACAAGAAGTTAAAGCAGTGATGTTTAGGATATCGCAAGATCCTTTGGATCTGATTCAACCAATTGGACTATTCAGTTCATCCATGTGCTGGAATGTTATAACGTGACTATTGAAGAAGAAGACGAGGACCACCAAAATATTAATATCCCTAAAACCGAGGGTCACCACAAGGTCGAGAGGCCGTAGATTGAGAATCCTGATATAACCGCACCGCTAGAAACTAAACAGATAAATATTGGTGCGGAGGCAGAGCCTAAATTCGCAGAGATTGGAGATTAATGGGATGATGCAATGGTAGATAAGGTTGCTGAATTGCTCCAAAAATACCAAGATTTGTTCCCTACCAAGTTTATGGAGTTAAAGGGGATAATAGGAGACCTGGGCGGTATGAAGATCACGTAAAACCTGACGTGAAGCCGGTTAAGCAAAGACCTTAGCGTCGCAATCGGAAGTATAAGGAGAAGGTCCGCTTAGAGTTAGATAAGATGCTCACAACAAGCATCATTGAGCCCATAGAATAATCTGATTGGGTGAGCCCAATGGTGGTACAAGAAAAGAAGTAGAAGGATGAAATAATGATATGCATAGATCTCAGGAAGTTGAATGACGCTTGCGTGCATGATCCTTTCCCAAATCCATTCACTGATGAGGTATTGGATAATGTAGGTGGCCAAGAAACATACTCCTTCACTAAGGGGTTATTTGGGTGCCATCAGATCAAAATCACTCCTGAAGATAGAATCAAGAAGACCTTCGTTACTGAATGGGAATGTCTTCAGTACACTGTAATGCCTTTTGGGTTGGTAAAACGCCATGTGCCAAGTTTATGCTTAATGCTAGACACTTGTTGAAGGTACCAAATTGCGCTCAATCTAAAGAAATGTTTGTTTTGTGTCCCTTTTGGGACTTTGCTGGTTCATGTGGTATGAAAATAGGGATTGATGGTAGACCCCGCAAAGATCACAATGATAATTAACCTGGAGGTGCCAAGGAGTGTGAAACAGTTGTGTGCAAAATTGGGACATACTAGGTACTATAGGAAGTTTACCAAGGGTTATGCCCAAATCACCATGCCTATGGAGAAGTTTTTGAAAAAGGATGTCACATTCTATTGGAACGAGGACTGTCAAAAAATCTTGGATCTATTAAAAGGAAAAATGGTCACTGCATTGATTTTAGTCTTCTCGGATTGGAAGAAGGAGTTTCATTTACATGTAGACACATCATGTATAGCACTAGGATTAGTACTGACACAGGCTGGCAGAGGATAATTGTACCATCCTATAGCATTCACAAGCAGGAGGTTATCCAAGGCTGAGAAGAACTATTCCACCACTGAGCGTGAAGGACTAGCCATGGTATACGCACTCCAAAAATTTAGACACTATTTGTTGTGTGGACATTTTAATATGTATACAAATCATTCTGAGTTGAAATACCTGGTTACTAAGCCTATGATGGGGGGGAGAATATGTAGGTGGTTGCTATTGTGAAGCCTGGATGACTAAACGTAGGACCAGATCATCTGTCGTGAATTGAAATAGGAGAAGAGCCCACTAATTTGGAGAAAGGACTACCTAATGTACAGCTCTTTGTGGTGTGCATCACAAATGGTCACTTTGAAGACATCATACACTTCCTAACAACAGGAATTGCCCCAGAAGGCTACACCACCCAGCAGAAAAAGGAGTTAGTGGTGCACACGGTAGACTTTTCTGTCATTGCAAGACATCTATGCAAAATGCGGTCTAATTAAGTATTGCGAGGATATGTACCGGAGTTTTAAAGAAGCAGTATCATCACAGATGCTCATGGGGGTGTGCGGGAGGGCATTACGCACGAAGGGTGATAACACAGAAGATTCTATGCACAAGGTTGTGGTGGCCAACCCTCCATAAGGATTCAAAAGCCTACTGCAGGGCGTGTGATGTGTGTCAAAGTACTGGCAGGCCATCGCGGAGAGATGAGTTGCCTCTAAACCCACAAGTGATGTTACAACCTTTCGAGAAATGGGTAATAGATTTTGTGGGACCCATTCAGCCTCAAGGAAAGAAGATGGGTACGCCATACATTATCAGTGCGACTATGTATTTGAATCGATGGGCGGAGGCACAACTTGTGAAGGACAAAACAGGCATGACTACTGCAAAGTTTCACTTTGAGTATGTACTGATGCGATTTGGGTGTCCAAATATTTTGATGAGTGATCGTGGTACGCACTTTCGGAACGAAACAATCAGCGTGTTGATAGAGGAATTTCAGGTCTATCACCAGAAGAGCACGTCTTATCACCCACAGGCTAATGGGATGGTGGAAGCATTCAATAAGGTACTAGAGAATACACTAACCAAGGTTTGAGACACTCAGTGAAATTATTGGGACCTGCGCATACCCGTAGTACTATGGGCTTATCAAACGACATGCAAAGAGTTGACTGGACAGACACCCTTTAGACTTTTATATGGTGTTGAAGTAGTGATGCCAATGGAATACATTGTCCCTAGTCTGCGCATAGTGGCACTCATGGGTATGATGGATCATGGAGCCCTAGAAGTGAGGCTTGCACAGCTTGCCAAGCTGGAGGAAGAAAGGTTTCTGGGTGGATTTCACCAACAAGTCTAAAAGCAACACGAAAAATCATGGCATGGTTGTCACATTAAACTGCGCACCTTTAAGGTAAATGATCTGGTTTTGTTATATGAAAGCAAGTTTGATAAATTTTCAGGGAAATTCATGATGCACTGGCTAGGGCTCTATGTCATTAAGGAGATTACCGAAAGTGGAGCAGTTTAGTTGGTTAAATTGAATGGAGATCCCTTCCCAGGAAAGGTGAATGGAAGCCAATTGAAGCCATACACCATTGATCCGACCAGGTGACTATATGAGGGTAGCATAGTCTCAGTGCTCCAAGCAACTGAAAGGAGGTGCGGGACTATAAACTGCACTGTCCAAATTGGGACACTCCGCAATCGAGGGATTGCGTAAAACAAGGAGATGTCACAAGGTTCACAATAGTGTAGAGAGAATTGCGCTACCCAGGGAAAAATTACACAAGTCAGCCGAAAAGTGACCGTTAAAGTCATTGTTCATGATTTGATGATGAGAACACGACCAAATGGATTGGGGGGCGCATTTCAGACGAAATGTATGGATAATATCCTTGAAAATCTGCCACCAATCTAGCATTAATGAACCAAATTTGGGGGGAACAGTCGGACTTGGGTTCAAAATGACCTATAAATTACATGTGGTTGCCTAATGAAAAGCACTTGGCATTTTGAGCATTGAGCTGGTGAGATCTCAGACGTGCAGGCACCACAAATTCTTCGAAGAATTTCTCGACTATCTAGCATTTGATCAATTTCCAGAGTATGACCACAATTTCATCCGTGACATTATCCCAGGATCAGAAGCTATGGACATCGAAGCAGTGACAGCCAAGGGGGTTGTGTGGGAAGTTTTTATGGAGGCAAAGGGAGTTGCTCTAGACGTTGCAAAGGTATTAGCTGAAGTCCCCAAGTCACCACGGATGCCTAGACCAAAGCCTACCCCAACCAAGGAGACTATGAAGGATAAGAAAGGCAAGTAGGCTACAACACAGGTGCGTGCATCACCTAGAAGAAACCCACAGAAGGACAGGTCCACTGCACAAGAAAAGGGAAAAACTATTAACTTGGAACCGAAGGAGGAAGAGATTGAGGACATCTCGATGGATGGTGAGGATATGGGGGTGGAAGTGGAGGACGTTGAAGTTGAGGGTTCTAACCCTATTACTAAGTTGCCCGAATACATCCCTCCACACAAGGGAAATACCAAGGTTTCAAAGGACATTGATGAAATCAAGGTCGCCTTGCATATGCCTCTGCTGTCAAACGATATTTTCTTTGAAGGACCATGCTTGGGGCATGTTCTGCTGCTAAAATTGGAAGACTAGGACTTAGCTGAGAATGAGAAGTTCCCTCATTTGACAACAGGATAGCTAATGCACCATGTTGTTCATACAACCATCGAGATGACTACGTTGGAACTGTGGAAGTGGCTCAAGGGTGTAGACAAGGAAGGTTTGCTCAACCTGTTATGGTTGCCGCACTACAATCACACACCCATTACATTATTGGTAATCAAGAAGCTGTTATGCTTGGTGCACAATGGGTTTCTGTGGCTAGAAGAGTTGATACCCATCACCAACGGGTTGAACCATAGGATCACACAGCTGCCATATATAAGGGAAAATCTGGCCATGATGTTTGGCAGAAAAGGAGGTGAGCATACCCTTGTGGTGGCCATGAAGGAGAAATTCAAGCTCATAAAGAAAATACAAGGCTATGCCATCTCGAGTATTTGTGATCTGGCGGTCAAGGTGGCCATGGAGATTTTGGTAGGGAAAGTTATGCAGAAGTGTCATCACCCGTCATCGCTCTAGCAGCCCAATGCGTAGAAGGAGTTCAATTTAATTGGACGTGCTATCTCTGCGGTGAGTTCCTTGCAAACTATAGCGAGCACAAGAGCTCAACAAGAGCTTCCACTATGTGTGGCTCTTGCTGTCCATTGTGCTGGTGTCTTGGAAGATGCCTATAGATAGTCAATTCCACTTGGTCGCGCCAGACTTGCTAGAAGCAGCAAAGTACACTTCACTCTGGGTGACTAAGGATGCTCAACATGTCAAGGATAGCAAGATCTTTTGGATCTTGATGGAAATTAATATACGCATGGCTATCAACTGCAAGCTACGATCGTCACCTATTGTGTTTTCCAAACTATAGGAGTACGTGGAGTTCAAGGCAGAATTTCAGTGTGTATCGATCAGGGCACGGAAGGACCCTGAGCAGAAGTGGCATGACTTGCATAGTTGGAAACTGATGACATGATCGTTGCAGTTCTTAATTGTTGGCCGGAAAAGTGGGGCACTACCTCAGACTCAGTGGTCGGATCAAGAAAGTCCATCGGGCAGCGCAAAAAGGAAGATTCCAAGCTCAAGATGGCATAGCTGGCAGAGAAGAGGAGGAAGGAGGTCGATGACAAGGCCCAGGCAAAGCACGATGTTTCACATTAGCCGGAAGAGCAGACAAGCGGAGTAGAGCGCAGCTTTGAAAAAGGTCCAAGGTCACCCTCACCCAAAATAGAGGAAGAAACGGATGAGTAGACAGAGCAGCACAGAGTGGACCCATAGACGGCATGATACCATATCAAGCATCCAAGGGGATAGGAAAAATTTGGGTCGTGAAATAAATCTAAGGCCAGTAAGACATCACTGGACCCAATCACCCTAACAGAGGGAGATTTGAACAACATTGGAGATACAGTATGGGATGTCACCACGAAGGTACTAAAACAGTTTGAGTAGCAGAAACAACAAGTATTGGGGGCCATCCAGATGGGTCTACATGAGATGCAGATCCGTGCCTCACAAACCGGCATGGCGTCCACCAACCTCGCCATCGGTACTTCAGAATTTGCTGAGCTTCTGCACACAAAGGACTCCCAAGCGATAGTGTTGTTGGAGGGAGCACTGACCATAGGGATCAATGTTGACAGGCCCACTGTCAGTGCCCTCAAGGGAGTAGGGTTGAACTTGGTAGTGCTTCCTGGCGAGGCACTCCACCTATTGTAGGATGGGGTGATCGCAGAGCTGAGGGCCTGCGAACAACACACTTTATAGGTGATTAGTGAGCAGAAGATCAATAATGTGCAGATGTCCCTACAGTGCGACACCACCCTCACTTCCATGGTGGAACTTACTAAAACAAATCAGTGCATGATTAAGGCCGTGAAGGAAGCCTACCAAATTTTCCCCGAATTGGCGATTCCAGAGGATGCAGAGGCAGATGAACAGTTCCACAAACTTGTTGTAGGGGTGTGTGACGCTCACATAGAGTTGGCTAAGGTTCATTTGACGTTGAACCTCCAGATTGCAGAGTTGCAGTTGAAGGCCCGGCCTTCAACTCCGTCAGAAGTAAAGGAGCAGTGCAAAACCATTGTCACAGAGGCAATAAAGGTAGTAGACAGTGCAGTAGCAGACTACACATGACTGTCTAAATAATCATTCAAGGTCCTAACCAGTCTGCAAGAAGATCCTAATGTATAGAGGCTGGAGACAAAAGTGCAAGAACTGCAGCAGTGCTACGACGAGGTGAAAGGAACACGCACTCTCGCCCTCACACAGAGACTTGTGAAGCTGCAGGAGGCCAAAACACTGAAGAAACAGGTAGATGCATCTCAGCACAAAGAGGCAGTGCTGAAGGTGCGCTTGAAGCCTTGGTTGGATGAGGCCTATTTGATCATGGCCTCAATTGAAGGCAAGCTTGCTAGTCTGCATGTGACTCTGGAGAAGTTACAGGCTGACAGTTTAGGACCAGCGATAGAGCAATTGGTCAAAGAGGTGAAGCAGACAGTCGCACAATGCACCACTGAGGTGGCAGTCATACAGGTTTAGCTAGGAGGTCTTCGCGCCAAGATCTCCATGCCTGTAGAGTGGCTCGAGCATGAATCACCATGTTTGTGTTGGGGACCTGTTGGGAACAAGTTCCCCCAAGAGCAGTTTTGGGGCTAAAAGCCCATGTTTTTGGAATTTTTTGTAATAAAGTTGTAAATTCTCTGCATTTTTTGGTCACAAAGAGCGAAGGTGTAAAGAGTCATGAAGGGTTGTCCGCCCTTATTTTGTAAAGTGTCATGTCAGATGTAAAGATCTAACCATGTTCTGTGGACCATGGGATTGTATAAAAACAAGCTAAGAAAGTAAGCTCTAAGTAGTTAACAATTAAGAGTGAAGAGTAAGTAGCGAAGTATGGTGAAGATTTCTAAGTGTTTTTTAGTTCTTAGCAGAGGTAGAGGCTCTACAGCTGGGTGCACAAAGACCCAGGGTAGAATTCCGTAGCTGAGTACACGAACCCCTGCAACTGTGTGTGCAGGGTGGATAGAGTCTGTATTAATATGGAAGATATCAATAAAGAGAATTATTCTATAATTACTGTGTATTTAGTCTCTATTAAAGCATCTGATTATATTGCATTATGATATGGGTTTATATTGCAATGTTTATCTAATGCACGGATGTATTTGATTATAACTGTTAATTGAACGCAAGTAAGAATATCAGTTTATGCAACGATACCTGTAATTGATTGGTAGAATAAGTAAACACTTGAGATAACTTGGGAACTTATACAATACATCATCATAGGAGCGCAAAAGTACCTAAACCTCTGGTTAGGGTTGCGCGAAGGTCAATCGTACACCTTCGCAAAGGTACTAAAAGGTAGGATAAAGGATAGATTGATAAGCCGTAAGGCTTAGCAACCTGCACGAAGGCAAGAGCAGGGGATGTAAGGCGACTTCACGACCATCTCAG
The DNA here is from genome assembly GCA_031772625.1 of Pinus tabuliformis. Taxonomy (NCBI): domain Eukaryota; kingdom Viridiplantae; phylum Streptophyta; class Pinopsida; order Pinales; family Pinaceae; genus Pinus; species Pinus tabuliformis. The sequence continues at coordinate 1,264,108,670 of CM062807.1, read as the reverse complement.
GGTGCGGAAACTTGGTTCCAGCATACCCCCATACTACTTCAGGTGAGACTTCAGTCCCTGCTCCATGGGGTGATGCCAAAAGGGCCAATAGTGTAGGGATTTATTTGGATGACTAACGTTGAACATGGGTTAGGGCCCACAAAGCCAACACTATGATTAAAATAACAAAATTATTATTTAAAACAATTTTTTTATGATTCAAGATCATGTTAAATCATTTATTGGAGGTGGAAACAATGCCACTGGGAATTAGTTTAAGTTATTTCCAAGTTTGCACATAACTCCAATTCTAGACATGGCTTGCCGTAATTGTTGATGCGTATGTACATAATCAAGTACTAAACTAAGTACCGAATTGAGTACCAAATTTCTTGAAAATTCCAAACTGGTACTGAATTAAGTACCACAATTCTGTAGGTGGAATTTTGGTTTGAATGTCGTCTTGATCTTCACATGTGAGCTAGGTGTGAACATGAATCCATCCATAAACATACAGTTGCAACCCATGTCATCTCAGGAAGTTCGCATGTGTGAACCTTTATTTATTATTGAAACTAATATAAGTATTGAATTGTCAAATTCCAATACTAGAACTATTGTTTGAGCACATAAACATATTAGTAAATCGTCATTGGAAAACCACATTAAAAACTCATTCAATTGTCAAAAATACAATAAATTATTAATAATTAACCACAACGTAAAATGAATGAATTTAGGTAAAATTGGTAATATGATAGTTGCAAAATATATTACAAAAGTATGAATATGGCTTGTAAATGAAAGATTTGGATAACCAATACGATAACATCTAGGGCCCAACATTCCCCCATACCTAAGACTTTACATGCCCTCATGCAAACAAAATATAGACTAGGAAGCGTAGATGGATGATATAAGGTGATGAGAGAAATAACTACTATATGCAATATTTTTTTATTTATTATCCTACTCTACTTGAGAAAAATAAATCATTCTCCTCAAGTATAGGAGTATTTCCAATGTAACCATGTGTGTAACAAGTATAAAAATGCATCCATACTCAAGTTTAGAATATAATCTTCAATGCATACCTGAGTATGAAGAACCAACTATTTTAATGATGACGTCAAGGAGTAAGGAAGAATGAAGGAGTGGCATGGCCTTACAATTGCTTGGAATTGCCTTTTAAAAAAATCAAAATGCTCTTGGTTTACCTTGTTATTTGGCTTATTTATCATATCCTCCTTTACCGTGCCATGCAGGTCTTATAGCATTAGATGATTATCCTCTTATGTGCTTAGAGGATCTATAAATAAGCATGTCAGAAATTCATCAATCTTAGGTTTTAATGGCTTCTCTACATTCAATGTGGCCCATTATTCTTTAGTTTCTTGAAAATATTGCAAGGGTGAAGATCTTCCTGTGATTCATGTATTTTTTATTCTTCTATCACTTCTGGAGAGGAAGATAAGTTCTTGATTGTTGTCAAGATTTGTTCCTCGTGAGAAGAAGATATCCCAGCTGCTGCTAGAATTTGAGAGAGTTCTTCCAAATTCTTGATCATCCTTGAATATTTCTTTTCTGGTTATTAATCCCTATCATGCACATGGATTAGTGGATGGAATTATTATTAAAAATCCTAAAGAAATAAGAAGGAAACACACTTGAAACAAAGGCAAGCAAACCAATCATGTACTCAAAGTGCCACCATGCTACTAAGACCTTGTTTTCACCAAGTTATTTCTTCACACAAGTTAGGATTCTCTTCTTTCCATTAATCAATCTAAAGGAAAATACACTTGCAATGAAAAATAAAGAAAAATTAGGCTTTCAATCCTACCTTTAATTCTACGCATATGAGAAAAAAACTAGAAAATAAATTAGAGACAACCAGACTTTGGAGAGACCCCAAACCAAAGGCGATGTGTGGCTCTTCACTCAGAGCTTATCTTCTTCTCCACCCTCTAGTTTCCCTACAACTAAGATCACACAAAAAACTTGTGAAAGCAACTATGCTCTAATCCCTATAGCATCTCCCTGACAACGGCGCGAAAAATGTTTGTGGAATTATATGTATTTTAATTCCAACATTTAATTATCGAATCTAGGATCGTAAGACTTAGAGATGCAAGCACATGTAGCACAGGATTAGAGCCTATTCTAGCCCATGCTAACAATTAACACTAGAAATAACTAATCATTAAGGATTATAACTTGTCACTAAACGGTGGGACTCTAATTCTTATCAAGTTTTTAACCACAAAAGTGTTCATGTGGTTTTATATATGTAGCTTATTAAGTCTTGAGATTTCAATGGTCTTAATCCTTTAGTGGTGAAAACCTATTAAACATGTTGCAGAAAAGTAAATGTCGGCAACTATAAGCAAAAGTGTGTGAGGAAAGTAAATAAAACAAGGCAATAAGCTACAAGAAATGCATTAAAAAACTATGAAAAATAAATGATAAGCATGCTTAGAGATATATTGTAGGTTCTTATTTGTTGTAGGAATCTTTTACCAAGTAGTTACAAAGATCCAATCAATTAAAGAATCATAAATTACAAATTACATATTTTTTAATACCTTGTTCTAGTACCGAATTAAGTACAGAAAAGGTTGAAATTTGAAATTATGAATAAGTACTGAATTAAGTATGGAATTCTGTAAGTTGAAATTATGAATAAGTATTAAATTAAGTACGTAATTATGTAAATTAAAATTCAGAATAAGTATCTAATTAAGTACGCAATTCTGTAAATTAAAATTTTGGGTATGAAAATGTGTTAAGAAACTGTTAAACACACACATGGCAGCAAGAGAATCTGACGGATAAAACATGAGAATACATTTTTTATTAACAGGAGATATACATTTATAGTACATGGTTTGACCGTTGGGTTCCACATCCCAAGGTCTCTTCGACTTCTTTTTTGTCTATTCGGATTCCACACTAACCCATTGAGGATTAGGTGTCCAACATTCCCCCCCTTAATCCAAAGGGTTATGTATGAGTCCAAGAATAGAGCTGTAATACAAAATGTGCAAAAATGCATGGCAACACTAGGCTGAATGTGCTCTCTGAAATGTTGTTATAAAAGGTGGTGGTTTAAGGATGACCACCAACACTGGAATGCTTAGTGCAATTCCTGGAACTCTTCCAAAACTGGCAAGAAGTTGAATTCTTCTGCTAGAGGAAGTGCTCCTATTGTTTTGAAGAAGGAAACTTTCAACCATGAGTTTCACCCTGCATAAAAGGGAGAACTTCAACCTAAAAAGGGAAGTCTCAACCTGTGATGGTTTAAGGATGACCAAAAACTCTGGAATGCTTAATGCAATTCCTAGAACTCTTCCAAATCTGGCAAGAAGATGAAGTCTTCTGCTAGATGAAGTGTCCTCAATTTTGTTCCTAGAATTCTTCTGAAACTGGCAAGAAGCTGAAGTATTTTGCTAGAGGAAATGTCCCAGATTACCAACTGAAGGCATGCTTAGGGGCATCTTTGTCTCTGGCTACAACTCTGAATCTGATATGGCAGGTTGTGGCTCAGGCTCGGTTGATGTGGCTTTGAAGCTTGTAGATGACCATCATTTCTCACCCTGTTAGATACAAGGTGAGATGATGGAGAAAACTCAACTGCAAGACTGTTCAATACTCTGGAACAAGTTCTGACATGTGATTAGAATATCTTCTTGGTTGTTGATGCCCATTGCCAAGAAGCGATCCATCCAAGATGAATCTTTGTTCATGTAGGACGTTTGTTTTTGAAGCATATATTTGAAGAATGATTGGTTTTATGACAGTGCTTACATGGATGAAGATCAAAACAGTGATCTTTCAGATGGCCAACTCGGTGACAGTGTTGGAATTTCACAATTTGTTGTTGTTGTTATGGAAGAGGGGCAAAATCTGGAATAGCTGGAGGTGAATTGTCTTGAAGAACAGGTGAAGATGAATCATCCTCAAGAAATCTAGTAGTTTGAAATTGAATTGGCTTTGAGTAGTCTGGAATATGAAATGACAAGTCCTTGTCATATCCAAGACCAGTTATGTGCTTGTTATAGAAAATTTGTTCCCAAGGTCTGATGATGAGCTTGGGAAGTGCAGACTGAGTTTCTGCATCTGCATGTACAACTGCTGCTTTATTGGGTACTAAATCTAAACCAAGTGTAACATTATTGACTTGCTTCTGATGGGTTGTAGTCTTAATGTTCTGAATAGAAACATGTTCAGAATGACTCCTCCATTTTAATTCTTCTTGCTGTAGCTGAGATTCGAGCTGCAAAAAATCAATTTTATCTTGTGAATTTATAGACAGACCTGAATGTTTGTGAGAGAAACTTTGCTGACTTTTAATGTATCATGAGTAGTAGACAATATGCGAGTTTTGAGGAACTCTAATACTTCATTGATTCTAGCCATTTTTTCTTCAATTTCAGAATTACACCTTAAAAAACTGATCATAACTACTACTCAATGCAGAAAAGTAATACCCACTCATAGTACACAGCAATATCCTATATAAATGTCAGCAATTGATCAATGTGCAATCAGCAAGCACCAATTACAATCCATTACATAAAAAATAAGAGTTTACTCATGACCAGCATTATGTTCTGATAATACAACCGACAAAAATTTTCTCCATAAAAGACTACAATCAGCCCACCAAACTCTTTATGCAGCAATCGAATCAAGGAATCAATGCACTATAATGAGTTTTTAAATATAATGCCACACTAGGGCAGCAACAACTGTAAACTTGCTTGGATCCTTCAAATACTCCTTCACTTTCAAAGCAGAAATGATGGCTATCAAAACTTCAACAACTATAGCACCATGTCATGGATAGTACCTGAATGCTGATATATAAATGCTTTGACTAGGGTACGAACAAATATTCTTTGATCTTGCCTCTTTCTTCAAAGAGAACAATAGTCCGTTGTAAGAAACCCAACCGGAATAACTAAGATAAAACCACAAAGAGTCCCGAGTTTGTATGGTTTGGTCCACTGTAGTATTTTAGTAATCAGTTTTTGTATCAAATGTTGTAGGTGCATTCCTTGTTGCTGGCTCATGTAAATACATAATATGCTGGGACAAATACTTGTGGAAGAACTTCAAAATATTAATTTAATATCAACTTTAGACCCAGCAAGCATAAATAATACTAATAACAAGTGTAGCAACCACAAACTTCTTCACTCTTCACTGAAATACACGTTCAGAATTTACACAATGATGTTGTAGATGCTAGCAGTGATTTGATACCATGAGCAAGAACTACCAGTGCTCAAATCAACACAGGGTTTGAATTTACAAATCACCAAGACAACGAATAGGGGCAGCATTCCAATGGACCATCTGGCACAGCTCTTGAAGATTGTGAACACATTCTACACATTTTTTTTTATTACATATGATCAGATATCTCATTAACTCACAAACAGAATTTACAATACACAAAGATAGAGGAACCTGGGATTATCTTCAGCAAGGAGGCTCTGATATATCATCCATACAAATAAGATATTCCAGCAAGGCACTCTTCAAAAGCATAGGCTCCAAATATTTGCGTACTCATCTTCCTTTTTCCATAGTGAATGTACAGTGTTTTCTTGACAAGTAGCTAATGGTATTTTACCACTGCCCAACAAATGATGGCAATGATTTACACATTCACTGGTATGAGAAGCCAGAAATGAGAAAGCAGCGTAAGATGGGCCATATCACTGTTGTAGGTCCTTCCATGGATGTAGTTAGAGCACGCATTAAATCAATAATTGATGGAAATAGCTGGGTTGGAATCTCTGGCAATACAAATACAAGGTATCCAAAATCATCAGAAAGTTCAAGAAGGGATTGTTCCGTTGGCTCTGGAAATGATAACTCAGATCACGCCACAAATTGGGGGGAACATATGATTTTCTGCATTAAAGTGATCGCATTCTGAATGATTGGAGCAAAGAAATGTGCTCTACCTATGTTTACAAATATAATAAAATCTGTGACATTGAAGTTCTAGATTTTATGGTATTTGAAGAGCAGAAACCTGCCCGAGTTTGGTAGAAAAGGCATTTCACATGTTGGAGGTAGGCTCTTTGAAGTTCCTTCACTTAACAGAGAATAAACATGAAATTAAGGTCAACTAAATCGAATGAGGAGATGTATGCCATAACGATATTTACATGAGTAGAACATTCTCTAAAAATGCGTACTTTATGGTCCACCTAGGATAGCATTTTCAAGATCTTCCCTACTCAATGCATAGCTGAACTTTCTTTCAATATCTCTCTCAATATTTCCATGTCCACTCTTTAAATACCTGATATAGAGGTCTGTAATGTCCAGAGAAAGCTGAGCATGCCATTCAGGTTTCTGGATATGCCAAACTGCACGGTCTTCTTTGCTCGACGACAGTCAGAAGAGAGTTCAACCTTGGAAAACCGACCGCTTCGGGGTTGGCTTCAATTTTGTCTATCACCTTACTAGCATTCGATACCAGTGTTCAGTGTTTAAATCAGAGATGGGTTTCGTATATGCCAATACGCATTTGAAAGCGCTCATAGTTGTACTGATACGAAAACGCGTGTGGTTAGAATCCTGCAGTGGCTTTTGCTGCAACATAGTTGTGTATATAAGAGCATACGAATGCTAGCACACTTTGCAAACATTACAGAGCGTATTGTCTATTTACATACTCTTCTGTTCGTGTTCAAATTGATTTGAGAGAATGGTTTATACCTTCACAGGAATAATGTAGATAAATGGTGCAGATAAGAAATAATAATGTATCGCAGATGGTTCTTTGCAAGGAAACCCAATTTTCAAGAAGAGTGGGTGTTTATGAGTAAGGGGTGTTTAGCATTTACTTAAAAACGCATATGTCAGAGTGCGCAGTCTAGACAGAAGGCACAGTCTTGACATAGAAACGGTCAAAGGTAGTGGAAGCAGAATATGTTATAGCAGATGTGCATGAATTTCAATTAGGCACAATAGAGAGATAATCCAAGGAATCGACAGAGTAAAAGCATCAAATTTCTAACTGTCAGTGAATTAATGGAGTGTTATCGACAGTGAATAGAAATTTCATAACTAATATGCACATAGAGGCCACAAAAAAAATGGCTCAAATTGGAGCAGGACCAGCAATCGCCCGCTCTGATACCATGTTAAATACACACATGGCAACAAGAGAATCTGAAGGATAAAACATGAGAATACATTTTTTATTAACAAGAGATATACATTTATAGTACATGGTTTGACCATTGGGTTCCACATCCCAAGGTCTCTTGGACTTCTTTTTTGTCTATTCGGCTTCCACACTAACCCATTGAGGATTAGGTGTCCAACAGAAACTAATTCAAGTTTGTTTAATTCTTAAGCCTGAGAAAAATAAATTTGAATTTTATCACAACATGTTGAAATCACTATACTAACAGATCTAAAATGTAAGTCTAATCTAAATCGAGATTGATGAATGAAATATTGAACAAAATCTAAAAAAAAATCAATACATTTGCATGGAAAGAAACTAAATCTAACTAATATTCTACTCTATGAATGAAATATGGGACGCTACTTGAGTCGAGGGGCCCTTCCTAACCTGGAAACATTCCTAGAGACTAAATCAGATCATAAATATGCTCATAATCTCAATGGTTGAATCTTCATTACAACAAAAAGAACTTTAGCTCTATTCACAAATAAAACTTCAACTTTGGTTACAAAAACCAACTTAAAAATGTGATCCCAGAATTCCTCATTGTGTCCTCTCTCCTCTCTAATCTCATGCTACGCAGATTTGTTCTTATATCATCATAAGGCAGAGGAAGCAATGGTTAAAAGACAACATCGACTCCCAAAAAACTCTTGCTCCATACTATGATTAAAATAAAAAATATTATTTAAAACAATTTTGTTATGATTCAAGATCATGTTAAATCATTCATTGGAGGTGGAAACAATGCCACTTGGCATTACTTTAACTTATTTCCAAGTTTGGATGTAACTGCAATTCTAGACATGGCTACCCGTAATTGTTGATGCATAGGTATAGAATCAGGTATCGAACTAAGTACCGAATTGAGTACCAAATTTATGGAAAATGCCAAACTGGTACTCAATTAAGTACCAAATTTATGTAGGTGGAATTTTGGTTTGAATGACGTCTTGAGTTTCACATGTGAGCTAGGTGTGAACATGAATCCATCCATAAACATATAGTTGCAACCCATGTCATCTCGAGAAGTGCCAATGTGTGAACCTTTACTTAGTACTGAAACTGATATAAGTACCGAATTGTCAAATTCCAGTACTAGAACTTGTTGTTTGGGAACATAAACATATTAGTAAACCATCATTGGAAAACCATGTTAAAAATTCATTTAATCATTAAAAATACAAGAAATTGTTAATAATTAACCACAAGGTAAAATGAATGCATTTAGGGAAAATTGGTAATATGATAGTTATAGAATATGTTATAAAAGTATGAATATGGCTTGTAAATGAAATGTTTGGATAGCCAATACGATAACATCTAGGACCCAACATTCCCCCATGTCTAAGACTTTTCATGCCCTCATGCAAAAAAATATGGACTAGGAATGGATCATGGATGATATAAGATGATGATGAAGATAATGGTTGTATGAATGTGGACTTGGAAACTAGAATATGCATTAATGGAAAAATGGGGGGTTTAGTGGTGATTTAAGAGAGGTGAAGATTTATGGAATAGGAAGTGGTTAATCATTAAGATTCCTTAGATTTTAATGAGCTAAAAATCCTTTAAACATGTTTTACCTCAAGTATACCTTTGGACTTTTGATTTATATTGCAGGCTACATTGGAAGTTGTGTGAAGCTGAAGATAAAACAGAGTAAGGTTGAGAGTCTGGAATGATATGGAAGAGTTGGAGTTGATGAGTGCCAATCTGATATGTTGAAGGAAGCCGAAGAGAATGAAATGAAGATGCTGAAAAGACCCCAACAACCACTCCCCCATGCCTGAGGTTTTGCATGTCCTCATGCAAACAAGGTGAGGCACTGAAGAAGTGAGGAGGGAAACTAAGATGGCTCTAGTACAAAAAGGGACCTGAAAAGAAAAATAATGAAACTAATGAGATGAATACTGAACAAAAATAATTCATCTCAGATTTATTAAAATGATGTTGAACTAACACCAAACATAAAAGAAATTTCAAATCACTCATTACCTATGATTTCATCAATCTTTAATAGTTTTATGCTTAAGAAAAAGAAACATTTTATAAATTTAAGGGGATCTCCTTCTTTGTAGGTAGGAGGCTTTTTATGATCACAACAAATGATGAACCAATGAAAAATTAGTTATTACTAACCAAATCCCAAATTCTTATAGTCATATAAGTATTACAGATAAGCTTTGCAGTTGAGTTTTATTAATTCTTTGTGATCATAGGTCCCACTTCTAAGGTAATTAAATATTATATATAGTATGAAAAACCAATGATAGAGGACTCAAGGTTACCTTAAGGCCATTATTTAGCAGCAAATTTATGGAGTTGGCTTTTACCCTTGACTTAATCCATACATGCTTCCTTTTTATTGTAACACTATAAAGTAACTATCATACATGTAGAGAAAAGGCTTTGTTTTGTGGACACTTGTTTAGGCAGAATGCCCCATTTCCTCTGAGCATCCATAGCCCCAATGGGTTTTCCTAGTGATATCATATGTCAGTACCCACTGCGAGCAGGGGTCCGTAGCCTCAATGAGTTAACCTCTTAAACCTATTTTACACTGAAGGCTCTAGTCCCATGTTTCCTACCATTTTAGTTTTATATTATGGATATTGCTTTTGCAATTGGTAGATGGGGAAGTGGCTTCAGAAATCCCCTTAAAGGCATAGGATGACACCTTTTAGAGTGACTTAGATTACCTACATAATGTCTTGGATGCATAAGGTACTTATAAGTACTTCAAAGACATAGTATGAATGAGTCATTTTAATGTGAGATGGATGAGGCTAACCAAAGAATAACCAAAAAGACACCTAAAGTCCTACTAATCATAGTTTTCATATATGATTTCGCTTTTAAAGTAGTGTTCCACTATGAAAAAATACTTCATCAACTCTCTTGCAAGTCTTAATAGAGATGCTCGAAGATCATGCTTTGGTGTTACGGTTATAGTATTCAAATTTCTTTTTCATCAGTATCATTGTATGGACCTTTTAACTTTGTTTTAATCCCCTTAGTATGCATTGGTAACTATATTTTGAGAAATTGTTTTGTATTGATAATTATAAATCTATATGAATAAGAGAAATGAAATTCAAAACAAAGAAAAGGTATATTAGCTATGAATAGTTTGGAATTATCATTCAATTCAAATTTTATGAAAATGATTGCTTATATCATCTTTGTAAAATAGCGGTCTTAAAATAGATAAAGCATGAATGCATCCTTTTTAATAACTTAAGGAAAAAGGAAAGATGTCATCAAATACTCCCCTAAGTGTTCTATTCTATTGATGAAGATGTCTTTTCCTCTTGAGAAAATATTATTCCAATATTTAAGCATCTAAAATGAACAATATCCTTGAATCCTACTTTTTCTTGCAAAATAGCAAATTGTTATGAGAATTCTCGATACTAGTTAGATGAAATATGGTACTAAAAAAATTGTATGCAATACTAGATGATGTTTCTATGCCAAAATTTTCAACTTTACCTAGAATTCCAAACATAAAGGTCATAGCTTGCTTTATTGAAAAGAAAAACTAGAAACAGATCTAACTAAAAAGAAATAATAAGTGGGAAAGAAATTAATCGTTGAACCATGTTGCATTTTGAAATAATACTGTGTGGAGATCTTCATTAAAATAATATGCAGTTGAAAGAGACCCCAAAAAAAATATGCAATAGGAACATAGATCTCCCATTTTAATTACTTTTTAGTTATTAACATCCCCACTTATTGAAAACAAATGAGAAATATGTTGCACTACATGTTATAACTAAACTAACTACTATATGCAACATTTATTTCTTTATTTATTATCCTACACTATTTGAGAAAAATAAATCCTTCTCCTTAAGTATATGAGTATTTCCAATGTAACCATGTGTGTAACAGGTATAAAAATGCATTCATACTCAAGTTTATAATATAATCTTCAATGCATACCTAAATATGAAGAACCAGTTGTTTTAATTATGATGTCAAGAAGTAAGGAAGAATGAAGGAGTGGTATGGCATTACAATTTCTTGAAACCAACTTTCAACAAAATCAAAATTCTCTTGGTTTACCTCGTTATTTGGCTCATTTAGCATATCCTCCTTTACCATGTCATGCATATCTTCTAGCATTAGATGATTATCCTCTTGTGTGCTTAGATGATCTATAAATAGGCATGTCAAAAATTCTTCAATTGCATGTTCTAATGGTTGCTCTTCATTGGATGTGGTCCATGATTCTTTAGTTTCTTCAACAATATTGCAAGGGTGAATATCTTCCTGTGATTCATGGATTTTTTGTTCTTCTATCACTTTTGGAGAGGATGATAAGTTCTTGATTGATGACAATATTTGTTCTTTCTAAGAAGAAGATATCCCAGTTTCTGCTAGAAATTGAGAGAGTTCTTCCAAACTCTTGATCATCCTTGAATATTTCTATGTTGGTTGTCAATCCTTGTCATGCACATGGATTAGTGGATGGAATTCTTATTAAAAATCCTAAAGAAGGAAACACAGTTGAAACAAAGGCAAGAAAACCAATCATGTACTCGGATTTCCACCATTGCTACTAAGACCCTTTTGTCACCAAGTTATATGTTCACACAAGTTAGGATTCTCTTCTTTCCATTAATAAATCTAAAGGAAAACATACTTGCAAAGAAAAATGAGTCTTTAGATCCTACCTTTAATTCTACACATATAAAAAAGAAACTAGAAAATCAACTAGAGACAACTAGACTTTAGAGTGACCCCAAAACAAAGCAGATGTGTGGCTCTTCACTCATGTCTTATCATCTTCTCCACCCTCTAGTTTCCTTGTAACTAAGATCACATAGAAAACAATGTGAAAGAAACTATGTTATAATCCCTTAAGAATCTCCCCGACAACGACGCCAAAAATGTTGGTGGAATTATATGTATTCTAATTCCAATATTTAATTATCGAATCCAGGATCATAAGACTTAGAGATGAAAGCACAGGAAATGCAGGATTAGAGCCTATTATAGCCTATGCTAACAATTAACACTAGAAAGAACTAATCACTAAGGATTATAACTTTTCACTGGACTGTGGGACTCTAATTCTTATTAGGTTTTGAATCACAAAAATGTTCATGTGGTTTTATATATGTAGCTTATTAGGTCTTGATATTTCAGTGGTTTTAATCCTTTAGTGAAAAAAAACCCATTAAACATGTTGCAGAAAAGTAAATGTCAGAAACTATAAGCAAAAGCGTGCGAGGCAAGTAAAGAAAACAAGCCAATAAACTACAAGAAATGCATTAAAAAACTATCAAAAATAAATGTTAAGAAGGCTTAGAGATATAATGTAGGTTCTTATTTGTTGTAGGAATATTTTACCAAGTAGCTACAAAGCTTTAATGAATTAAAGAACCCTAAACTGCAAGTTACATATTTTTTAATGTTATGAATCCAACTCACAAAATAGAAAAAAGAGATAGATCAATGACTTCAAAAGTAACCTCTTCGAGGGGGAAACCTCCTTTACATTACATAAAGTGAAAAATTATTGGATGATACAAATTATAAGACCTCCTTTATATATATAGGAGTCTAAGGGGTCAAAATATCATTAGAGCCGATATAACAATAATAATGTAAGGGCACAACAAAAACAATAGTGGGCTTCTATGGGGCACAATAATAACAATATGGAGACAACATGGGCACAAAAATAACAAAAGGGTCTACAATGACAATAATAATAATGGAATACACTAGTATTATAGGGACCTAACATTCCCCTCTCCTTCAAAAAAAAAATTCCCTCAACACTTAAGTAGTTTTGGATGCTTCTGTATAAAATTCTCATCCTCCGATATGGAATATTTAATGGGTAAGTTCTTCCACTTGATGAGATACTCTAAAATTGATCAATTTCATAGTTGTCGAGTTCTTGTTTTTGTGATTGCTTCAAGTTCCAATATGATTATTCCTTCCTTGTCAAGTTCTGGCAATATTGTTTGAACAGGGAGATTGTCACCTATAACCTTCTTTAAGCATGAAACATGGAAAATTGGGTGCACTCGAGAAGATGCAGGAAGCTCCAATTTGCATGCCATAGTACCAATCTTTTGTAACACCTTGTACGGATAATAATACTTTGGTGATAATTTATTATCCTTCTTATATTGCTTGAGGGACATTTATTGGTATGGTTATAGTCGTAGAACGACCCAGTCACCTACATCAAAACTTCTTTTGTTGGGATGTTGATATGCCTGTTGTTTCATTCTATTTTGCGCCAAAGTGAAGTTATCCTTTAAGATTTGGAGAACTTGTTGTTGATGCTCGATGTGATCTTCCACTGATGAACCTTAGAATTTTCTCTTAAATATGATGTGATGGACGGTGTGATGCAAGAGCATGTGAGCTGGAGGGAAAATCTTCAAACTTATTCCAAAAATCCAAAAAAATATACAGGCAAAGGAGTGGGGTCCTTTAGCCAGCAATTTCCATGCTTTTCTAGTTTAAGATAAGGATAGAATTGAGAATCAAATAATGTTGTAATAATCACTTATGGATAAGTTGTAATAAGATTTATGCATAATTTCTTTAAATCGCTCTATGTAAAAGGCATGCTTTTGTAAAGGATAAAGACTGAGTAAGCTTTATCTATTATGTTTTTAAAAGGAAATAATGGGACTCTCTGAGGAGTCAAGCTTGGAAGCATTATCATATGCAAAAAATACTCTCTCTGTGCATCTAATTTTATGGTTTCCTATTAACTGGTAATGGTATGCATGTATTAGTTTCAGTTCTGTTATTTCTGTGTTTTATCAATGGTGATTCAATCTTTGTTTTCCAATTAACACTTAATTTTAGGCCTGTTGGGGTGTTTTTCATTCATATCGGCGAGCCCTGGCTTCTTTAATTGCTTTACAGAGTTCTGTAGGTAAAACTCTGTTTTACATAGAGAAATCGTGAAAATACTTAGCCGGAGCAGAGTTCCAGACTTGAATTTTATTGTACAGGAATTATACCCTCATCGGGTCCAAAACTTTGTCACATCACTGAGTGAGAACAAGATAGAACTCGATTGTTTGAATGCCGAAATCCGATAGCACGATACTACCGGAGCCGAATTATTATAGGGATGCTTTAATAGCATATTAGGTTCACGATTGTTATCACATCACAGAACTACAAGTGTTGTGGAATGACCTTTGGAACCACCGAAGTATAAACTCTGATATCTCGGAACCGAAAGGTTATAGAGTAGGTTGAATAAGTTGTCAGGTCCGCATCGCAAGAAAGGAGCGGGAGGAGCCTAGCATTAAGAACATTGGAGTCATAGATTACGATCTCCGATAACACAACGTGTTATTGCATCAGAGAAAGGAAATCTGGAAGGTTCGATAGTGTTATCTGTGCAATAGTGTAATTCTTCAGAATTAACACTATAGAGGTTTTAAAAGTGCCAATAGTGTTGCTCTGTTCCTTTGGAATGAAAAATCCGTGACTGTGTATTTTGCGTTTAAGAACGCAATTTCCTCATTTTAAAGTTGCGATAGTGTATCTTTATAATTCCTGTGGGATTATAGTCCCGAAGGAAGGAAACAAGCCTATGATATGATTTGTGCCCGATAACAAGGGTTGGGGTGATCAGAAGGAAACCTCATGAAGCAGTCAATCTAATGATAGATGATTGATACACCAATTGAATCAAAAAGAGGAATTTAGCCAAAAATTGAAGAAATTATATCAGGCTTCGGTCGTTTGTCCATAACGCCTACACCCACGCCACCATTAGTGGTATCAGAGAAACCAGCTGACATTGAATTGAATCTTAGAAGCAGGAGAAGGAAAGTTACTATGGATTTCAGAGTTGTAAGAGGACGAGGAAGTGGTGGAAGAGGATAGCCTGTTGCAAATGTTGAAGTGATGGAATTTGTGCAACAGATGCAAGCTAGATTGGATGCATTAACAACAGGAAGGAATATAGATGATGGAGATGTTAGTGAGCCTAAGGTTGAAGCTACAGAGGAGGAAGCTATAGTAGTTACCCCTGAGATGAGATTCTTCTGGTCATTGTTGAGATCCATAGCTAGGCCAAAGACTGAGGTTTCAATATATGAAGGAGGAATAAATCCAAAAGAATTGATAGACTGGATTAATGGCATGGAGAAATTATTTGACTATGAAGAAACAGAAGATGAGAAGAAAGTAAAGTTTGTTGTTACCAAGCTAAAAGGCCATGCAGCGCTTTGGTGGGATGGTGTGCAGGCAGAAAGAAAGAGACTTGGCAAGCAACCTATCAATAATTGGAGTAGGATGGTAGCAAAGCTAAGAGGTAAGTTTCTACTAAGTAATTATCAACAAAATTTGTTTAGACAGATGCGTAATCTTAGACAGAGGTCTTTGACAGTGAAAGAATACACAGAGGAATTCTACAAAGTAAGCATAAGAGCTGGAGAAGCCCAGGATACAGATGAAAAGGTGGCTAGATATGTGAATGGTCTTAGGATGGACATTCAAGATGAGATAATTATAATGTCTCCTAAAACAATAGAGGAAGATTATCAGGTAGCACTGAAAGCTGAAGAAAAACTCATGAGAAAGAAGTCTGCTAGAGGGAGAGGTACTTTCCAAGGAAGGGGAAGTCAAGGTGGTAGAGGAAGATCTAAAACACCTAAAGATGGAGCTAGCAGTATCTCAACCCAACATGCACCCATAAGAGGTGATGCAAGAGGCAGAGGGAGTTTTTCTAGAGGGAGAGGAGGCAGAGGGAGAGGAGGCAGAGGAAGAGGAAGAGAAGTAAGATGTTACAGATGTAACGAACTGGGACACAGAGCCTTTGAGCGCCCAGAGAAAGAAAAAATAAATGAGAGGAATGTTATTGTTGCTCAAGCTGAGGGAGAAGCAACAACAATAGTGACAGAAGAAGAAAATATACTAGAGAGAGGAGAATATTTGGTAGTTAATAATTTTTTTCTTAAGCCAGCAAAGGAGATAGTTGAACTATCATAAAGAAAGACTTTATTCATAATAGTGTGTAAAGTTCAAGGGAAATGTTGTCAGATGATAATTGATAGTGGCTGTGGAGCGATAAAAAGGTGTCTTTTTAACTCCTAATTACCTTCACATTAATTATCAACCCAGGGACGACTTTTTATTTCAAGAGTGTACTCAGTCTGAGGCGGCTATTTACTCAAGAGTAATGTTTTGCAGTATAGTGCTCAAAATCCAAAAGTAAATGAAAGCTTGAAATAAAATCTAATTGAAACAGCAAGAAACTGAAATGTTCTAAACTAAACCATTCACTCAAACAACCATCAATCGAGGATATAGTAGCAATAACTCATCCCTCTGGATATTGATGCAATTGAAATCAAACCGGAACAAGACAATCAATCTGGGAATGAGGAAGAAATAACCAATGTTCTCTACAGTTGACAGTCCTGCTTTAAAGCAATCAAAAGGAAATAGAAATTGAACTAAAGCTGCCATTGAAAGTAAACTAGGAAAACTCTTTAAAAGCAAACTCTTGCAATTAATCAACCAAACTGAACAACGAAGTAAATGGACAGCAAACTTATAATTAAAGGAATTAAACAATGAATCATATTTAATAAATCTGAACAGCAAACTCTAATTAGTGGAATCGAATAACCAACAATCTGAAATGAATAGCAAAGATTTACACTTGAAATGAACAACATAACAATATAAGTTGAAAGGATAGTAATCTCTGTTATGATGGAAAAGAACAACCACGCAATTCAATCTCATCTTGTGCAATGAAACAATTCCATAAAATATTCTAACAGCACACCATAAAAACATGAAACTGTAAAATAATGGAATTCAAAAGAATAGAAAATAAATCAAACCATCACACAACAACAATTGTAAAGATATGATACACAGCAGCAGCGTACTCCACCAGAGGTTGGGCCCTTAGCCGCCAGCGGATGCTGCTGGGCTACTTCAGATGAAAAGAATGAACAACAACTCCCAAATCAGGTATTAATCATTAAATGGTAAAATCGTTACAACATCAGCAGCTTTGAGACTTACAGCCTAAAACAATCCTTTATTCCTCCTATCCTATCATGAATTCTTAATTCTAAATCTCTAATTCTAAATCCTCAATTCCATCATTTTTCCATCATTCAAATCCCCCAAATCGTCCCCATCTCTAATCTCTGTTTTCATTTAAATAGAGAGAGATCAGAGAGAAGTCACAATAAATATAAGTACATTATAATTTCTATTAAAAATAAGATTGTTTCCATCCAATTGATCAACAAGAAGATATATTTCCATCCAGCTTTCAACAAGAGCAAGACGAATTTGGCTTTGCAGCTGAGATTTGGAGGATGGCCGCAACAACAAATCTGAGAAAATCGTGCTCAAATAACCCTGCGTTTCTCTCAGTACAAGCCGAATTTTTGCAATCCGTTCTTTCTTAAAGTTAATTGGGTCCATTCTGGACAAAACCCATGCTCTAGATTTTCCAGATTCATCTTCATTTGCTCAGAATCTCAACCGCAAAACTGTCACTTCTTATTCCAGCGAATTTCTGAGTTAGCACTGTTAATGATCAAAACTTCAATCTCGAAATTATCTTAGAGGCTAAAAATGGTGAATAATGTTATAACCAATTTATTAAACTTTCATTGATAAAATCATTCATAATCATCAATTTATTAGAAATAAAGGAGAATAAATAATATTCATTCATAAGAGCATAAATCATTATAAAATGGATTTAAATAATAAATTATAATAAATGACGTGATGAAGAATTGTAGAAATGGGTGGAATAAGCATTCACAAGTGATAATAATAATGGCATATTAACGGCCCAACAGTGGCAGCACTGATAATTTGGTCTCTACAGAAGTGGTGGAGAAATTGAATCTAAAGACAATGAAACATCCAACACCTTACAAGGTGTCATGGTTACAAAAGGCACATCAACTGTTAGTGAATGAACAGTGTGAAGTGGAATTTCAGGTGGGCAAGTATAAAGATAAAGTTGTATGTGATGTGATGCCAATGGATGTGTGTCACATATTTCTTGGAAGACCTTGGCAATATTATAGAGGAGCCATGCATGATGGAAAAAGAAACACCTACAAGTTTGGAAAGGATGACGTCAATCATACATTGTTGTCTCTGCAAGAAGAAGGTGTACCAAGAAAGAAGACTGATCCAAAAACTTTGTTACTAGGAGGAAAGGAATACTTGAAGTAGATTGAAGAGAATGAGGTAAATTTTGTTGTAATTTGAAAGCCCAACGTAATAATAACTTCTACTAGAATTTCTTATTTACCCATTGAAATTCAAGAAATGTTGGAGAAATATTGTGATATTATTGTTGATGATTTTCCAAATGAGTGGCCACCCATTAGAAGAATTAGCCATCATATAGATTTGATTCCTGGAGCAAGTCTACCTAAAAAATTAGCTTACAGAATGACTCCTATAGAAAATGAAGAGGTTAGGAATCAGGTGCAAGAATTGCTTGACAAAGGACTGATCAGAGAAAGCTTGAGTCCTTGCATAGTACCAACAGTGTTGAGTCCAAAGAAAGATGGATGCTAGAGAATGTGTACAGATTCAAGAGCCATTAATAAAATCACAATCAGGTATAGATTTCCTTTACCTAGAATTGAAGATCTAATGGATTTCTTGAGTGGAGAAAATTATTTTTCAAAACTAGATCTTAAAAGTGGGTATCATCAGATAAGCGGATGAGTGGAAAACCGCTTTTAAGACAAATGAGGGATTGTATGAGTGGAGAGTAATTCCTTTTGGGTCGTAAAATGCTCCAAGTGTGTTTATGAGACACATGAATGAATTTTTTAAAGAATTTATTGGTAAATTTGTAATAGTATATCTGGACGATATATTAGTTTACAGCAGGTCTAAGGAGGAGCACATGAGGAATCTAAATTATGTCTTACAAAGACTACAGTAGGAGAAATTATTGCTGAATTTGAAGAAGTGTTCATTCATGAAAGAAGAGCTAGTGTACTTGGGTTTTGTTATTTCTATTGGAGGGCTGAAGATGGATCCAAAGAAGATCAAGGCAATCATGGAGTGGCCTTCACCTAAAAGTGTCTTTAAGGTAAGAAGTTTTCATGGTCTTGCTAGTTTTTATAGAAAAATCATAAAGAATTTTAGTAAGATCAATGCACCTATTATTGAGACCATAAAGAAGGATAAACATCCATTTATATGGACTACTGAAGCAGAAAAAAAAAATAATAATAATAATAATAAATATAAATATAAATAAATAAATAAATAAATAATAAAAAATAAAAATAAAATCAGGTGTTAAAGAAGAAAATCACTGAAAATCCTATATTGGTTCTACCTAATTTTAGTAAACCTTTCCAAGTGAAGTGTGATGCCAACAGAGAAGCTATTGGAGGTGTATTAAGTCAGGAAGATAGACCAATAGCTTATTTTAGTGAAAAGTTGAATGATTCAAAAAGGAAGTATTCTTCTTATGATAAGGAGTTCTATGCAGTTGTGCAGTCATTGAAGAAATGGAGGCATTATCTAATGTCAAAGGAGTTCATACTTTATTCAGATAACCATGCACTACAGTATATTATGTAGTAGCCAAAGCTTAGCCAGAAACATGCCAAATGGGTAGAGTATCTTCAAGGTTTCCATTTTGTTTTGAAGCATATAAATGGCCAATCAAACAAAGTTGCAGATGCCTTAAGTAGGAGGAATGTATTATTTCAAGAAAGTCAAATCCAAGTGTTGGGTTGTGATTTTCTTAAAGAATTGTATGAAACGGATCTCGATTTTAAAGAGGCATTTGAAGCTAGTAAAAATCTTGTTTTGATGGATAGGAGTAAATGGTTGGATTACTTCTTACAAGATGGACTATTGTTTAAGAAAAATCAGTTTTGCATACCAAACTATTCTATGAGGGAGAACTTAATCAAATAGAAACATAGTGGAGGACTTGCAGGTCATTTTGGTGTAGATAAGACTTATGCAGTTAAACAGATTTTATTTCTAGCCGAAAATGAAATCTAAAGTGGAGAAGTATGTGAAAACTTGCAAAGTCTGTCAATCTAAAAAGGGAAGGATCCAAAACACAGGTTTGTATGTCCCATTACCAATTCCAGATAGGCCTTGGGATATGGTAAGTATGGATTTTGTTTTGGGCTTACCAAAGACTCAAAGAGGTAACAATTCAATTTTTTTTGTAGTGGATAGATTTTAAAAAATGGCACACTTTATTCCATGTTATAAGACTAGTGATGCTTCTCATATTGCTAATTTGTTTTTTAATGAGGTTGTAAGATTGCATGGGTTGCCTAAGAGTATTGTCTCATACAGGGATTCCAAATTTGTTGGACATTTCTGGAGGACACAATGGAAGAAATTGGGAACTAAATTAAGTTTCAATTCTACCTATCATCCACAAACTGATGGACAGACTAAAGTTGTAAACAGGAGTTTGGGCAATCTTTGAAGGAGCCTTATTGCAAAACATTCAAAGCAATGGGATCAAGTATTGGCACAAGCTGAATAATCATATAATGATGTTGGCATTATGAGATAAGTGTTGTCCTTGATGGCAAACCCTACTGATGACAAATCATAGTACAGAAGGTCACAGCAGCAAGGAATTGATGATCTGGCTATCAGAAGAAGAGAAAGTTCATACACGCAGGTTCGTTAAGCCCAAGTCGCGTGTACACGCAGGTTGGCTTCAGCAAAAGAGCGTGTATGTGGAAACGTACTTTTGGTCCATGGCAGTTAGTCCTTGGAAGTTGTGCCTATGGTTTTCGGACCATTGTGTCTCGACGGGCGTGTCGATCCCTAGTTTTGAAGTTGATGGTATTGAGTAACTATGGTTTTGGCTCTTGGTATTGAACAAGGCCTAAGGCTATATAAGGAGAAGGACATCTTAGGCAAATGTATCTGAAATGTCTTGAATATCTGATGAAGCATTAGATCCAGTATACAGTGTTAAGGGTTGATGATGCATTGCTTGATCTGAGCTAAGGAGAAGAACTCACCGGTTGATGGAGAACTAGATCTAAGGATAGATCGGGATCTAATGGTTTGGAATGCACTATCATGATATATTATGCATATTTCTAGATCTGCATATTGTCGCAATGCTACGTTCTGGGTCTAACTGATGTCTGGTACAGCTGCAAGTTGAGAAAGTTTATTTTTAGATCTGTACGCAGGTTGGTTTCGGTAAAAGAGCGTGTATACGCGGGTTTCACTCATTGAAGTAGCGTATATCTCTTGAAGCTTGATTTTTGGATTTGCAGATTGGATCTGTCTGTTATTACAGAGTTCTGCAGACTGCTCTATGTTCTGGTGTCTGGTGATTAACAGGGTTCAGTGGTTCAGTGATTCAAAGTTTGATAATGCTAGTATTGGTTGTTTTATGCTACAATGATCTGTTGTGAAAGTTGAATGAATTGTGGTCTACAGATAGTAATGTTGTGCTTCAGGAATATCCAGTTTGAAAATATATGAAAGGTGATACCTGAAAGGAAGGAGATTGTAGGTCAGCACCTACGTACTAGTATCTTGGCTAGTACAAAAGCAAAGGGGGTTGGAGCTCCCTTCCAAGGAAGTTTGGAGAACGAGAGAAGGTTGTAGCCTTCTGCAGGTTGTAGCCTGCGTGCTGGTATAAGGCTGCACCAGTACAAAAGAATTGTAATTTGAAGTTTCATATAAAAGATAGAAACAACTTGCAGCAGGTGGTTTTCACCCACATTGGGTTTCCACCTTATATCTTGGTGTTCATATGTGTGATTCTGTGTGATCTGTTCTACTGCATCTGTTTACTCTTAACATGGTGAATAAATGTCCTCATGCACTTAACTGAAGATAAACTGACTGAATCATAAGATTTCTAGTTATACGCTGTTTTCTTTATTCACAGTTGCGTGTACACGCTGGTTCACTTAACGAAAGTAGCGTATATGTTTCTGAGCATTGAAAAGTTTTTATAGTTCTGATAATACTGATTCACCCCCCCTCTCAGTATTATTTCCAACAATTGGTATCAGAGCCAGGTCCTTCAGAGAAGCTTGATCGCTTGAAGGTAGATCGGTCATCATGAGCAACTACGAGAAAGAAGCATCAGTCAGGCCACCCGTTTTCGATGGAACAAACTTCAATTATTGGAAGGTAAGAGTTACTGCATATCTTCAATCTCTTGGTACAGAAGTTTGGAACATTGTAGAAACAGGCTATGCTTTTCCTTCAGCTACTCCTACAGATCCAGCTGAGAAAAAGCAGTATGAAACAAATGCAAAAGCAGTCAGTACTCTATTAGGAAGTATATCCCAAACAGAATTCATGAAGGTCATGCACTTCAAATCAGCAAAAGAAATATGGGACAAAATGATCACTAGCTATGAAGGAGATGAACAGGTAAAAGAAGCTAAACTTCAAACTCTCAGGATTCAATATGAGACTCTCAAGATGTATAATGATGAAAGTGTGGCTAATTATTTTCTTCGGGTAGATGAGATTGTTAATTGTATGAAAAATTTGGGTGAAGAAATAAGAGAGACTATAGTAGTTCATAAGATTCTAAGATCATTATCCCCCAAGTTTGAATCTAAAGTATCTGCAGTAGAAGAAAAGGAAAATCTCCGTGTTCTCACTATGTCTCAGCTGCATGGAATTCTAACTGCTTATGAAATGAGAAAGGGAGGTCCATCAGACAGAAGGGAAGCTGCTTTTAAGGCATCAAGAAAAGAAGATTACTATGAAGCAAGCCATGTTCCAGAAGAAGAGGAAGAAGAATCAAATTTTGTCAGAAATCTTCAAAGGGGTTCTGGAAGGTTCAGAGGTAAGCTACCTTTCAAATGCTTTGCTTGTGGAAGAGTAGGTCATTGTGCTGCAAAATGTCCTTATAAGGATAAAGGAAAAGAACCTGCTAGATGGAACAAGAAACAAAGTACAAACAAGAAAAGCTACTACACCCATGAGGATAGTGATGGCTTATCAAACAGTGATGAAGATGAACAAGGTAATAAATATAAGTTGTTAATGGCATTTGAAAATGAGGATTATGAGGATGCTGTAGATGTGGATAATCTCTATGATGAAATTACTAGACTCAAGAGATGCATAGAAGAAAGGAATGTGATCATTGATACTTTGCAATTTCAAATTGATGAAAAGGAAAATCATCTTGAAAAACTAGAAGGTGAAATTGTTGGTCTCAGAAAAGAGATTGAGAAAACAAAAGCTATTAATCTTAAGTTTGTCAAAGGATCTGAAACTTTGGATGAGATTATCAATGTGCAGCGGTCTCCTCTAAACAAAACAGGTTTGGGTTATAATGGAGAAACCACTCAAGCCTCTACCTCCAAAAGTTATCTTGATGCAACAAGGAGAAGCGAGCAAAGGCCAAATAAAAGTCATCAGGTGAATCAGGGACAGTTTATCTCAAGAAAAAATAAAGACCATCAAGAAATTCAGAGACAAACAGCCTTAAGGACAAACAGAAGCTACAATCAGCCACAGGTAAAATCTTCCCAATTTGCTCCAAGAATGAATAGAAGCTATAATCGGTTGGATGATAGATCTGATTACCGCAGAAGTTTCTTTAATGGCCAATGTTTTTCTTGCCATAACTTCGGTCACAAAGCAGCTGAATGTGTTGCCTACAAAACAATCATGACTAGAGAAGCTCAAAAGCAAGAAAGAGGGACTGGAATCATGAAGAGGACTTATAACAGTTTTTCGGTTCTTGAAAATGAAGTTGAATGCTCTATTTGTAATAACTTTGGTCATGAAGACTCTGAATGCAGGAGCAGATTCCGGAAGACAACTCAGAAGGAACAAACCTCAAATGTTAGAACATGGAGAATAAAAGAATCACAACCAGAAAGATGTGGGATAGCCTTGTATGCAGAAGGACAAGAAAATCTATGGTACATCGACAGCGGATGTTCGAAGCATATGACAGGGGACAAAGAAAAGCTTGAGTCATATACCGCATTAGAAAAGGGAAAGAAAGTTTCTTTCGGGAACGATATCTCTGCAACCATAAAAGGAAAAGGTGTTGCTCCGTTGAAAGAAGAGGTCAAAGCAGGAAATGTTTTATATGTTGATGGTTTAAAACATAATCTTCTCAGTGTTAGTCAAATGTGCGATCAAGGAACTGAGGTAATATTTAGATCAAATGGATGTTGTGTTCGAGATCTTGATACAGGTAAAACAGTGATCAAAGGAAGAAGGACTCCAAATAATCTATATATCTTTGAGGAAAGTCAACAATGCTACTTGAGCAAGGATGATGAACATTGGCTATGGCATCGGAGGTTGGGGCATCTAAGCTTTTCACAAATAAGGAAAGCATGCAAATATCAGGCAGTTCGTGGTCTTCCAGATATCAAAATTCCAGACAACACCATATGCAAATCTTGTCAGTTTGGAAAGCAAACCAGAACTAACTTTCCAGATAAGGAAGGATCAGCTAGCTTGCCTCTTGAGCTAGTCCATACAGATGTCTGTGGTCCATTTAGGAAAAGAACACCTCGAGGAGAAGAATATCTGATATTATTCATTGATGATTTCTCAAGGTTTGTTTGGTTGGGACTTATGAAGCACAAAGATGAAGCATTCGAAAAATTCAAATCCTTCAAAGCTTTGGTTGAAAATGAATCAGGACACAAAATTAAGTGCCTCAGATCTGACAGAGGTGGGGAGTTCACCTCAAATGAATTTTTTGACTTCTGTGACGAACATGGGATAAGAAGAGAATTCTCTACAGCTAGAACTCCTCAGCAAAATGGGGTTGTGGAAAGAATGAACAGAACTATCCAACAAATGGCTCGCGCTATGCTCGATGAATCAGGTACTCCTGCAACCTTCTGGGGTGAAGCTGCACATGCTGCTTTTATTATTCTTAACAAAACAAATGTCCGAGTAAACAGCACTCAAACACCTCATGAGCTTTGGAGTGGTAAGACTCCTTCCGTGAAGCACTTCAAAATCTTTGGGAGCAAATGTTATATTAAGAATACTGATGAACAACTTGGCAAACTTGAACCAAGAGCAGATGAGGGCATTCTTCTCGGTTATTCTCCACATAGCAAAGCATACAAGTGCTACAATAAAAGGCTTGGCAGAATTGTTGACAGTATTGATATAGTAGTTGATGAGAAGGGATATATTCCTAGGCAAGTTCATCAAGAAGACATTGAAGAAGATGAAGGTTACTCTCAAAGGCGAAATGATGAAGAAGAAGAACCTCAAGAAGAAGAAGAATCTCAAGAAGAACCAGAGGAGCAGACAAGAATTGAAGAGAAGACTCCATCCAGATATGTTCAAAAGAACCATCCAGAAACTCAGATTGTTGGGCAGAAAGAAGCAGGAATACAAACAAGAAGGACACTTGCAGAAGCTTCAAGCTACTTAGCATTACTCTCCTCCATTGAACCACAAAATGTGAAAGAGGCATGCAAAGATGAATGTTGGGTCAAAGCAATGGATGAAGAACTTGAGCAAATCGAAAAGAACAACACTTGGGAATTAGTTCCTAGACCAAAAGATAAGAATGTAATAGGAACAAAATGGGTCTTCAAGAATAAATTGAATGAAAATGGAGAAGTAATTAGAAACAAGGCCAGACTTGTTTGTAAGGGGTATGCACAGCAAGAAGGAATAGATTTTGAAGAGACCTTTGCTCCTGTGGCAAGACTTGAGGCCATCCGAATGTTTCTTGCCCTCTCAAGCTTTCAAAACTTCAAGGTATTTCAAATGGACGTGAAATCAGCCTTCCTGAATGGAGACTTAGAAGAAGAAGTATATATTGAGCAGCCAGATGGTTTCATTCTTGGGAATGATCCAAACCTTGTATGCAGATTGAAAAAGGCACTCTATGGACTCAAACAAGCTCCAAGGGCTTGGTACTATCGGTTGGACAAATATCTTCACCAACAAGGCTTCTCAAAAGGATCAGCAGATAGCAATCTCTATATAAAAGTTGAAAATAACAAATTGCTAATTCTTGTTGTTTATGTAGATGATATTATTTTTGGCAGCAATGAAGAGACTATGAGTCAAAACTTTGCCTTGGTTATGCAGAAAGAATTCGAAATGTCACTTCTTGGAGAATTGACATATTTTCTTGGATTGCAAATCCAACAAAATGAAGGAGGTATCTTCTTGTCTCAAACTAAATACCTCAAGCAGATCTTGAAGAAGTATGGCATGGAAGAGTCAAAACCAGTATGTACACCC
Organism: Pinus tabuliformis; assembly: GCA_031772625.1. Classification (NCBI taxonomy): domain Eukaryota; kingdom Viridiplantae; phylum Streptophyta; class Pinopsida; order Pinales; family Pinaceae; genus Pinus; species Pinus tabuliformis. The sequence continues at coordinate 1,264,082,233 of CM062807.1, read as the reverse complement.
ATGATTACAGGATGCAGCCTCAGTGCAAATGATAAATCAGCAGCAGTTCACCAACCCACTTATAGATCTATGATTGGGAGTTTGCTTTATTTGACAGGTACTCGACCAGATATTTCACATGCAGTAGGAATGGTTGGAAGATTTCAAGCCAACCCAAAAGAAACTCATCTTCAAGCAGTCAAAAGAATCTTCAAATATCTTCAAGGGACTCAAAACTATGGCTTATGGTATCCCAGAAATACAGATCTCACTCTTCATGCTTACACAGATGCAGATTGGGCTGGAAGTGTGGATGATAGGAAAAGCACAAGTGGTGGTGCTTTCTTCATGGGTTCCAGATTAGTATCTTGGTTCAGCAAGAAACAGAGTTCGATTGCTTTATCTACAGCTGAAGCAGAATATGTGGCTGCGGCATCTTGTTGCACACAACTTCTTTGGATGATGCAGACTTTGCAGGACTTCCAAATCACTTGCACTCCACCCGTTTCTATCTTATGTGATAATACCAGTGCAATCAGCATTTCAAAGAACCCAGTCATGCACTCAAAGACCAAGCACATACCAATCAAGTATCATTTTCTCCGGGAACAAGTACTTGAGCAAAAGGTTAAGTTGGAGTATGTTCCTTCTAAGGAACAAGTTGCGGATATTCTCACAAAACCACTGCCCAGAGAAACTTTTGAATATCTCAGACATAAGCTGGGAGTAGTTGATGCTTCATCCTGCTGTTGAAGCTTGACTGTTCTACAGAAAAGATGGTATACGCGAGTTACGAAAGGTGTATACGCCTATACACGCCGATTTATGCGGGGAAAGTCGCGTGTATAGAATACGCATGTTGCAGAGATTATATCCGCGTATATACGCTTGTTTAGGTGGATGCAGACGCGTATATGGAATTTTTGAAGGAAATCAGCAGGGACAGATGTTGGTTGCAGAAAGTCTGATATGGGTCTGACAGAGACCTTCTGGCACAGGGTCAGGGGGAGCAGATAATCTTCCAATGATGCATTTTTGGCATAATTTTAAAACTTTTGTTCTATGTCATATATCTTTTTGTGGTATCTCTTTCATGGTGTCAAGGTCATGTAACGGCCTATTTTGGTTTCCCCACTATGCCTGGGATGATTGGTTGTCATATGTAACCTTTTGATGTATCCCCACTTGGTTGGGTAAATGAGTCATTTTTTTTGTATATCCTCACTTAGTTGAGAGATGGATGTATGTATGAGTCTTTGGTGATAGGAAGGTCTTTTATGATGTATAGAGTCATGTTCTTCAAGAACATTTTTTTTACAGATCTTGCCCACAGACAGGAAGAACATGAACAGCACACTTCAGCAGTACAGAGACTTGGCAGGTACTCAGGGGGAGCATTGACAGATTGGTACACCTTGGCATCTACAAAGGGGGAGATTATTCAGAGACTTCAGCAGGTACTCAGGGGGAGTATGGACAGTGGAATGATTCTACAAAGGAAGAGAACATCTTGGTTTACCCTTTGCCCTTGATGTCAAAGGGGGAGAATGATTTGGTATTGTTGCCATCAAGTCCAAAGGGGGAGATTGTTGGCATTATGAGATAAGTGTTGTCCTTGATGGCAAACCCTACTGATGACAAATCATAGTACAGAAGGTCACAGCAGCAAGGAATTGATGATCTGGCTATCAGAAGAAGAGAAAGTTCATACACGCAGGTTCGTTAAGCCCAAGTCGCGTGTACACGCAGGTTGGCTTCAGCAAAAGAGCGTGTATGTGGAAACGTACTTTTGGTCCATGGCAGTTAGTCCTTGGAAGTTGTGCCTATGGTTTTCGGACCATTGTGTCTCGACGGGCGTGTCGATCCCTAGTTTTGAAGTTGATGGTATTGAGTAACTATGGTTTTGGCTCTTGGTATTGAACAAGGCCTAAGGCTATATAAGGAGAAGGACATCTTAGGCAAATGTATCTGAAATGTCTTGAATATCTGATGAAGCATTAGATCCAGTATACAGTGTTAAGGGTTGATGATGCATTGCTTGATCTGAGCTAAGGAGAAGAACTCACCGGTTGATGGAGAACTAGATCTAAGGATAGATCGGGATCTAATGGTTTGGAATGCACTATCATGATATATTATGCGTATTTCTAGATCTGCATATTGTCGCAATGCTACGTTCTGGGTCTAACTGATGTCTGGTACAGCTGCAAGTTGAGAAAGTTTATTTTTAGATCTGTACGCAGGTTGGTTTCGGTAAAAGAGCGTGTATACGCGGGTTTCACTCATTGAAGTAGCGTATATCTCTTGAAGCTTGATTTTTGGATTTGCAGATTGGATCTGTCTGTTATTACAGAGTTCTGCAGACTGCTCTATGTTCTGGTGTCTGGTGATTAACAGGGTTCAGTGGTTCAGTGATTCAAAGTTTGATAATGCTAGTATTGGTTGTTTTATGCTACAATGATCTGTTGTGAAAGTTGAATGAATTGTGGTCTACAGATAGTAATGTTGTGCTTCAGGAATTTCCAGTTTGAAAATATATGAAAGGTGATACCTGAAAGGAAGGAGATTGTAGGTCAGCACCTACGTACTAGTATCTTGGCTAGTACAAAAGCAAAGGGGGTTGGAGCTCCCTTCCAAGGAAGTTTGGAGAACGAGAGAAGGTTGTAGCCTTCTGCAGGTTGTAGCCTGCGTGCTGGTATAAGGCTGCACCAGTACAAAAGAATTGTAATTTGAAGTTTCATATAAAAGATAGAAACAACTTGCAGCAGGTGGTTTTCACCCACATTGGGTTTCCACCTTATATCTTGGTGTTCATATGTGTGATTCTGTGTGATCTGTTCTACTGCATCTGTTTACTCTTAACATGGTGAATAAATGTCCTCATGCACTTAACTGAAGATAAACTGACTGAATCATAAGATTTCTAGTTATACGCTGTTTTCTTTATTCACAGTTGCGTGTACACGCTGGTTCACTTAACGAAAGTAGCGTATATGTTTCTGAGCATTGAAAAGTTTTTATAGTTCTGATAATACTGATTCACCCCCCCTCTCAGTATTATTTCCAACAAATGACTCACCTAACAGGAGTATAGGATAGACACCATTCCATATTGTTTATGGAATGCATCCAAGAGGAGTATCTGAGTTGAGAAACTTGGGAAATGATGAGATGAGAAGTGCAGAGGATGAAGATTTTGCTTTAGAAATACAAGCAGTACATGAACAAGTGAAACAACAGCTGCATGATAGCAACATCAAGTACAAAACCAGAGTAGACATGAGAATAAGAGAGGTGAACTTTGAAGTTGGAGATCTGTTTTTAGCACATCTCAGAAAGGAGAGGTTTCCAAAGAGAGGGAGTATAACAAATTGAAGTTCAAAAAAATAGGACCGTGCAACGTGTTGAGGAAATTTTCTGCAAATGCCTATGAGGTTGAGTTACCCCCTGATGTTGGAATATCACCAATTTTTAATGTTGCAGACCTGTACAAGTATGAAGGTGAAACTGCATATGATACAACACAAGATCAAGAGAACCAAGAGATTGACTGGGTAAAACAGTTACCCACAGCAAAGGAAATGCAGCCAGAAAAAATTCTGGACAAGAAGGTGTATAAGCCCATTGTTGAATCTACTTGGGTTACAGAAGACATGCTACAAAAACTGGGCAGTTCTGTAGATGAACTCATGGACAGGAGCCCATGAAGAATTTTGTCCTCAGGAGTCTGATGCAAGAGCATGTGACTTGGAGGGAAAATCTTCAAACTTATTCCAAAAATCCAAAAAAATCTACAAGCAAAGGAGTGGGGTCCTTTAGCCAGCAATTTCCATGCTTTTCTAGTTTAAGATAAGGATAGAATTAAGAATAAAATCATACTGTAATAATCGCTTATGGATAAGTTGTAATAAGATTTATGCATAATTGCTTTAAATCGCTCTATGTAAAAGGCATGCTTTTGTAAAGGATAAAGACTGAGTAAGCTTTATCTATTATGTTTTTAAAAGGAAATAATGAGACTCTCTGAGGAGTCGAACCCGGAAGCATTATCATTTGTAAGAAAAACCTCTCTCTATGCATCTAATTTTATGGTTTCCTGTTAACTGGTAATGGTATGCGTGTATCAGTTTCGGTTCTGTTATTTCTGTGTTTTATCAGTGGTGATTCAATCTTTGTTTTCCAATTAACACTTAAGCTTAGGCATGTTGGGGTGTTTTTCATTCTTATCGGTGAGACCTGGATTCTTTAATTGCTTTGCAGAGTTTTACGGGTAAAACTCTATTTTACACAGAGAAATCATGAAAATACTTAGCCGGAGCAGAGATCCGAACTTGAATTTTATTGTACAGGAATTATACCCTCATCGGGTCCGAAACCTTTGTCGCATTGCTGAGTGAGAGCAAGACAAAAATCGATTGTTGGAACATCAAAATCCGATAGCGTGATACTACCGGAGCCGAATTATTATAGGGAGGCTTTGATATCATATCGGGTCTGTGATTGTTATCGCATCACAAAACCACAAGTGTTGTGGAATGACCTTTGGAACTACCAAAGTCCAAATTCCGATAGCTCAAAACCAAAAGGTTATAGAACAGGTTGAATAAGCTATCAGGTCTGTATATCTGATCGCATCACAAGAAAGGAGTGAGAGGAGCCTAGAATTAAGAACATTAGAGTCACCGATTGTGATTTCTGATAACACAACGTGTTATCGCGTCAGACAAAGGAACTCTAGAAGGGCTAATAGTGTTATATGTGCGATAGTGTAATTCCTCATAATTAACACTATAGAGGTTTTAAAATCACCGATAGCATTGCTCTGTTCCTTTGGAACAAAAAAGCCGTGACTGTGTATTTTGCGATTAAGAATGCAGTTTCCTCATTTTAAATCTGCAATAGTGTATCTTTATCATTCCTGTGGGATTATAGTCCCGAAGGAAGGAAATAGGCCTATGATATGGTTTGCTCCCGATAACAAGGGTTGGGTGATCAGAAGGAAACCTCATGAAGCAATCGATCTAACGATAGATGACTGATACGCCAATTGAATCAAATGAGGAATTCAGCCAGAAATTGAAGAAATTATATCAGGCTTCGGTCATTTGTCCATATCGCCTGCACCCAGGCCACCATGGTGGATGATATCCACTAAGTACCATAAATGGGGACATTTTTTCAGCAGTATGGAAGGAAGTATTATACCACCATTCAGCCAGAGGCAACCATTTGACCCATTGTTTATGTTCATCAGATACAAAGAAACAAATATATCCTTCCAAACATTTGTTCACTATCTCAGTTATCCCATCATATTGAGAATTATAAGATGAGCTATGAGCTAACTGAGTACCCAGAAAAGAAAATATTTTTGCCCAAAAATTTCCAGTGAAAATGGGATCTCTGTCGCTTACAATAATCTTTGGGTTTCCATGTAGCTTTTGAATTGTTTCCATCAACGCAGTCACAATTGTACTGGCTTTAAATGGATGAGATAATGCACAAAAGTGTTCATACTTGGTAAGTCTATCAACTACCACTGTGATGACACTATTTCCTTCGGACTTGGGTAAACATGTGATAAAATCCATTCAAACCTCCTCCCAATGTTGTTTTGGAATGGATAAGGGTTGTAATAGACCTGGGGTCTTAATTGTCTCAACTTTATTTTGTTGGAAGACAAAAAATTCTGCCACAAACTTTTGAATATCAAATTTAAGGCCATCCCAAAAAAATTCCTTCTTAACCCAGTGGTAAGTTTTTAAAAATCCTGAATTCCCTCCTAAGGGAGAGGTGTTCAATTCCATAAGAATATTTTGTTTGATTTGGGAATTCTTAAAGAGGTATAAGTGACCTTTGTACCATAACGAATCGTTTTTCCAGCTAACTGTATCATATGTACTAGGATCTTGTTGTAAATTTTGAATGAGTGCCCACACTTCTTTGCCATTCTTCCATTCATCCCTTGCTTGGTTGATCCAATCTGGTTGGATAATAGAAATGGCGCAAAGAAATGCTTCCACATCCTCATCCTTTCTCGAGAGTGCATCTACAACAACATTTTTCTTCCCTTTTTGTAGATGATTTCAAAGTCATAACCCAACACCTTTGTGACCCATTTTTTTTGCTCTTCTAAAGATAATCTTTGTTCTAAAAAGTATTTAAGACTATCATGATTCATTTTTACCTTGAAGTATTTTCCCATTAGGTAAGGTCGTCATTTCTTAAGTAAATGTAGTATTTCCAACATTTCCTTCTCATAAATAGCTTTGTGTAAACACTTTCCTTTGATTGGACGACCTTTGAAAGTAATGGGTCTTTCTTCTTGCATTAAAACAACACCAATTCCATTACCTAAGGCATCACATTCCACAATAAAGGTTTTTGTGAAGTCTAGTGTAGCTAAGACTGGTGCTTGGCACATTGCCTCTTTAAGATGTTCAAAGGAATTTGTTGCTTCTGGAGTCCACAAAAGTGAATCTTTCTTCAGTAATTTTGTTAGAGGTGCTACTATTCCCCCATAATTCTTAACAAATTGTGATAATACCCTATCAACCCGAGAAATCCTTGCAAATTCTTTATGGATGCGGGGATTTTCCATTCCTTAATAGCTTTAATTTTTATAGGGTCTACATTAACACCTTCATGAGATACAATATGACCAGGATATTCCACCTCTTGTACTCCAAAGAAACATTTGGAGGTTTTTGCATATAATTGTTTCTCCTCCAATAGTTTGAGCACCCTGTCAACATGTTGAGCGTGATCCTTCCAAGAATTGTTGTAGATTAGTATATCATCAAAGAATACTAACACAATTCTTCTAAGGAAGGCTTTGAAAGTGGAATTCATCAAACCTTTAAATGTAGAAGGTGCATTGGTAAGGCCAAAAGGCATGACCAAAAATTCATAATGACCCTCATGAATTCTAAATGTTGTTTTCAGAATGTCTTCAGTCTTCATTCTGATTTGATGATATCCAGAATGAAAATCTAACTCGGTGAAGTAAATTGATCCATGCAATTCATCCAATAAATCATCAATAATAGGAATGGGAAATTTATCTTTAGTAGTGAGCTTGTTGAGCTCCCTATAATTGTTACACGATAAAATGGCCTCCTCTTCAGCTCAGAGTAGAAGGGTAAGATAACTGAAAGATTGACCAAGTCCACAGGCCTATTTTCCAAGATAATGCTCTCCAGGAACTAGAAAGGTCCTTTTTAAAGCTTCCTAGCCATGCAGCAAGTGTGTTATTCCCTAGGGTAACTCTCTGTGTTGCCTTAGGGGGTTTTCTAGTCAAATTTAGTGAGAGTCTGGAGGTCAAAGGAGAGGGTTGACCGAATAATATCCCTATATTCACTCATATCTCAGCCCATAAAGTCAGGAAACTTCCATATTCAACCTGTTTGAGGAATTTCTATTCCTAATGGATTATACAAGTAGGGAAAGAGAGATAAAGCATGGAAACATCTCAACTTTCTCCCAAAAGAACTCATGAAATATTTGGCAAGGCTTATCCTCTCATTCTATATATTTGAGACTAGGGCCATTGTGAAAAGGGTCGAAAGTATTGAAAGGATTTCCTATTGATTGTTGAAGCTTGTATTATACATTGACTCTTCAAGAGGTTAAGAAGAGAGAAAGAGAGAGAGAGGGGAGCTAGAGGAGTAAGGGAAGATTGATGTAACTGATGGTTGTAATCACTCTTTCCTATCATTAATATAGACTTGCAGTTGTGTTGTCCACTCCATGGCATTGGTATTGTGATTTATTTACATGTATATGCAATGCTAATGATTATGAGTAGCTTAGATATATGCAGTTAGATATCCCTATGTATTCTTGTATGGATTGCTAAAGTTATATGTTGTGATATTATGCCTCATCTTGTTTATGCACAGGTATTGATCTAGGATCTAGCTAAGGGGTCTTCCACTCCACTACTTTGCGTTCTCCAGCAACACCACACCAAGATCTGAGGTAACAATCCTTCTTCTTATTTTGATTATCATTGCACTAATATGGATATGTGCATGTATCTCTGGGCCAGCTGCAACTAATCTGACTATTTTCCAAGGATCTTGGGAAGATCCTTGAGGGTATCACCACCAAAAATCACTCATGCATTAATCCCTATAGCAGAATTGGTGACTCCACTTGGGACTACACTTAGTTCTCGGTTTTCTCCTAGAAAGTTCCCATATCTCTCTTTCCTCTAGGTCTTCCTGTACATCTTGATCCCCTTTCTGACCACTCAGGACTATACAACACCCTTCTCACAGTACTCAACCTTAGATTTGATCCCCACAACCTCATTTTAGAGCCTATTCCACACTAATGCACCCTACCAATGAAACCAGTGCTTTATAAAGCACGGTGGCCTTGCAAACAGAGCATTATTGTAGCCACTAACTCTTTGTGTCCTCTGTTGAAGTGCATTAGCCAGCCAAGTCTTGATAAGAAGGCAGTTTTATGAACTCATGGGTTGGGAAAGTTGCTTGTAGGTTGATCAGGGATCTGCAGCTGTGCATGTTTGATTGATATCTGTTTCCTGAACATTTTTTTCTTTTTTAGGAAAATAGATTTACTGCTTAAGATTTTCATTAAAAAAAATACAATATTTTTTACAGTTTTTTCTACTTAGTTGGTTAGATCTCAATTTATTTGGTTTTAAAAGTTGTTAGAGATCATTGTATTTCTATCAATTATGATTGTGTTTTACTGTACTGGATGCATGGTAAATATTGATGTATAAATGACTCTTTCCTTGTAGAAGCAACTCATTCATCAAAGTGAAATTTAAAGAATTTTTCTACATGGTTTGTGTTAGATTTCCACATAAATCCATACATCAATACCCCCACCAAAGACATTAAAAAAGTACATTTAAAATTTACATTGTAATAAAATAAATCAGCAACTCTTTTATGAGTAAACACACATGTTAGTCTAGGCTAGGATCTTGGGTTAGGCAGTTGTGAGTTAACTACCCAAGATCATACACCAAAACTAGTGTCATTAATGAGGGAAATCCTTCTGCACTCATACTATCCGAGACCACTCCAGTCAAAGCAGAGCTAAATGCAAGACAACATTGGACTGTAAACAAAGGTCACCCGCCTTCAATTACATCTCCTTTGGGTATTCTGTGTATCGGGGATCCCTTCATGGATATCAAAGCTAAGTCAAGGACTCAGGTATCCTGCCCACACAGCGCATTGTCTATGACCATGTCCTCCCCTGTAGTGTCTATGATTTGAGGTAACCATAGTGGCCATAATTTTTAGGGACGAACACAAGGTGACTGGAGCAGGTTGTCCTATTACCTAAACAAACGAACCTACTCTGTATTCGGTTTTTAGGAAGGTGCTCATGTTCACAAGAGTATTTGGCCCCTTAATCTGAGGTTCGGGCGAAGCTCAAGCATATCATAACTATAGATTTGGCCAACTCTCTATTTTATTCATTGTGATACTGGGATTCATCCCCAAAAAACGGTGGATATCAGACAAGGTCATACCCTCTGCTTGATGATTGACTATTTTAGAGTATTTTTTATTTTTTAGGTGCGAGTTTGTTATTACTGAGACTAAAATAAATATCAAAATAAAATATTTTGATAAAACATATTGGTCACCATGGCTACATACAACCCTCGATGTCAATCTAGACGACTACAAGGTCGTCCTCCACTAATTGTGGAGGATCCGTTGAGCCCTAGTGAGCCGGATTACCCATCTTCAGGTAATCAGTCTCTAATATCTACCACTGAATCAGCCTGGACATCTCATGACTCAAGTTTACCAGAAGATTTCTTTACTGAGGGTTTCATTCCTCCTTATAATCCTTCAATCATGAATCCATTGGGATTGCTACTAATTCAAGTTGCACCTGTACCTCCTATGTCTTCCACTGTAACTATACCCACCATCCCATCGACGACTAATGGGTTGTGGGCTTTTGTGGACACTTTTGGTCCTCCCCCACTTCTCCAGCATCGAAATAAGTGTTATGATAATCCAAATAAATATTTTGGTTCGATAATTGATGGTATGGGCTAGAAGAAAAAACTTCTACCACATTTTGTTCGCACGCCCAAAAATTTACAAGAGGAAAAATTTATTCAGTGTCACTTGGTTGGTTGTATGGTATTCAATGGGAAAATGTTGCCAAGGGTATACTTCACAGCTCCAAATATTCATAATGATGCAAATCTGACAATAACCATAATTCATGATGTGCTTTCTCATTGGTCTAGTAATCTTCCTGAAGTTTTGTATCTACAATTGGACAACACTTGTTGTGAAAACAAAAATCATATTATTTTTGGATATCTAAACATGTTTGTTGAATTGAGAATTTTTCAAAAGGTAAAGGTTGGTTTCCTTCTTGTTAGGCACACTCATGACCATATTGATCATATGTTCAGTCATTTTCCAATCACATTGATGAGGAAGGAAGTTGGGAGCTTGCCATCATTAATTGAATGTATTAAGAAATCATACATGCCAGAGCCTACTTTTGATGTGTTGGAAGAAACTGTTGACATGCAAAGGTTTATTCTGGGATCGCATGGTGAGGAGAAATGAATTAAACAAATTAATGACATTAGCTTCCAACATTAATTTCGTATCAAAAAAATTGATTGGAAAACACTAATATGGGGCAAGAATTATTCAACTACTGCAGAATGGGCACCGTCATTTGGTTTGGCATTTTCGAAGTTCATTCCAGATCATCCAATATTTGCATCAAATATATTGTTATTACAATCAGTTGTTGAAGTTCATAATGCATGCAAGCAGAATAGAGATATAAATTATTCTGATTGCCTAGAAGAAATTAAAAAATGTATTAGATATACATATGAGTAATTTGATATTGTTGATTCAGTTTTGTGGGAGTCTTTTTTTAGTAATCAAAGTGATGTCATTTCAAGAACAACAAATGAAGATATACCTTTGAAAAATCTATTTATTTTTCCACAAAATGTGTCAAATGAACATGAGGAAAGAAACATTGTTGAAAAACAACAATCTCAAGGTATTATTAATTCTTCACAGGAAGAGGAAAGAGAAATATATATTGGTTCCAAAAGATCTCGTGCACAATGTGAAGTCATGGAAGACCTTTACAAGGGTTCAGCACATGATATTAACAAGGGTTGCATGATCGCAGTGCTAGCAGACGGAGATCCCAATGGCTATCCATTCTAGGTTACTAAGGTTATAAAGGTCATTACAGAAATGAAGATGTTGCATGTGTTGAAGTACATTGGTATGCCACAAATACACACCCATTCAATTATGTGTATAATCTAGAGATGGTAGTTGATAAAAAATTGGTAGAAAGAGAAAAAGAAAGGGTACAAATATAAATTGTCACTACACAGACCTCTTAAAATTGGAGGATGTTGACATACTTGTTTATGACTTCAATTTAACAAAGAGAGGAACTCTTCGCTTCAAGATGATAGAAATTCTGAAGAGATTGTTACCAAAAGGAACAATGTTGAGATGGGAGTTTGTTGAAACTAGTCGTAGATCCAAAAGAATTTTGAAACCTAAAATGGTGGGCATGCATGTGGACTCAGATCGGGCACTAGTTGATGAAAGAGAAGAATATGGAACATCTTCATATTCATCCATTCATTCATCTGAAGATGTGAATTTTGATGGTGTGCAAGAAAATATGAGTTATTTTGAATAATTGTCGAAGATAATTTATATAACTGATGTTTGCATCGTATCTTGGAATAAAAATTTTGTTTTTCATATGGTGTTAAATGAAGTTATGAGTCATTTTTATGTTTGTTGGATTATATGTTTTAATTATGATGTTTTTATTTGTTTAGAATATCTACAATGCAACAATAACTTAGAGATATAATGTATGTTTCATTCAATCTACAAGTAATGACATTTTGATTAATTTAGTCATGTAATTTGTTCATGATGTCATGGTTTTTTACTTTTATGGTTGAAAATTTTCCAAATTTTTTGTATCTTTAATGTTATGGTTGAAAACAATTAGAATTTTAGTGATCTTTAGTGTCATGTTATTATATGTTTAACAACATGGATGAAAACTAATAGAATTTTAATGCGTTTCAGATCCAATTATTTTGTCTTTATCGTCATTACTAAAAAATGTTGAAATTATACCTAGGAAAGAAAAATGTTATCCTACCAAAAACATTAGTGTGTTTTTTTCCTCAAAAACCATTGTTTTTGCAAACAAAAATTATGTTTTACTGCCATTTTTTAAAAATGTTGAAAATTGACCTTAAAATTTTTTACCATCGTTCCAGTATACACACTTTTCGTTTTTAGCACTGTTTTTCATGTTTTTTGGGGGTATTTTGGCTAGAGTTCCCATTTTGAGTTTATAGTTATCGTTTCAAAGTTTACATCGTTTTGAAAGGAACATAATGAAAAATCAATTTGGTAGTCCCAATTTTGGGACCCAGGGGAAATCTCTGTGTATTTTTTTTTATATTCTCGTCATTGTTTATTTTCCATTTTTGAGAATTCGTTTGTAGGTAATTTCTATACAGGGTTAAAACCTATAGTATAAATGCTAGAGGCATGTATATTTCAACCTAGTCAAAGTTCTTTGTTTGCTCCAGTAGTATTGATACAAAAGAAGGATGGATCATGGCATGTGTGTTTGTATTATAGGGAGCTCAACAAGCTCATTATTAAAGATAAATTTCTCATTCTTGTCATTGATGAAGTGTTGGATGAATTACATGGAGCAATTTACTTCACCAAGTTGGATCTTCGTTCAAGATATCATAAAATTAGAATAAAGACTGAAGATATTCCGAAAACAGCATTTAGAACTCATAAAGGTCATTATGAATTTTTGGTCATGCCTTTTGGCCTGGCTAATGCACCTTCCACATTTCAAGGTTTGATGAATTAGATTTTAAAACCCTTCCTTAGAAATTTTTTGTTAGTATTTTTTTGATGATATACTAATCTACAACAAGTCTTGGAAGGATGATGTTCAACATGTTGACAGGGTATTCAATCTATTGGAGTAGAAATAATTATAAGAAAAAATCTCCAAATGTTTATTTGGAGTACAGGAGGTGGAATATTTGGGTCATATTGTGTCTCATGAAGGTGTTAAGGTAGACCCTAACAAAATTAAATCCATTAAGGATGAAAATCCCCCACAAACCTAAAGCATCTTCAAGGATTTCTTAGGTCGGCAGGGTATTATCACAAGTTTGTTAACAATTATGGGAGAATAGCAACGCCTCTAACAACATTAGTGAAGAAAGATGTATTTTCGTGGACTCTAGAAGCAACTAAGGCCTTTGAATATCTTCAAGAGGCAATGTGCCAAGCATCAGTCTTAGCTACACCAGACTTCACAAAACCCTTTATTGTGGAATATGATGCCTCAAGAAATGGAATTGGTGTTGTTTTAATGCAAGAAGGAAGGAAGACCCATTTCTTTTGAAAGTCATCTAATCAAGGGAAAGTATTTACACAAACCTATTTATGAGAAAGAAATGTTGGCAATATTATATGCACTAAATAAATGGTGACCCTACTTAATGGGAAGACACTTCAACATAAAAACGAATCATGATGGTCTTAAATATTTTTTGGAACAAATATTATCTTCAGAAGAGCAACAAAAATGAGTCACAATGATGTTGGGTTGTGCTTTTGAAATCATCTACAAAAAAGGGAAGCAAATTTTTGTTGTAGGTGCACTCTCGAGAAAGGATAAGGATGTGGGAGCATTGCTCTGTGCCATTTATATTATCCAACCTAACTAGATAACTAAAGCAAGGGATGAATGGAAAAATGACGATGAGGTGTGGACACTCATTCAAAAGTTGCAACAAGAACCCAGTACGTTTGATACATTTATCTGCAAAATGATTCATTATGGTACAAACATTGCTTATATCTCTGTAAGAATTCGCAACTCAAACAAAATATTATTTTGGAATTGCAAGCCTCCCCCTTGGGAGGGAATTCAGGATTTTATAAAAACTTACCACAGGGTTATGAAGGAATTTTTTTGGGATGGCCTTAAATCTGATATTCAAATTTTTGTGGTAGAATGTTTGGTTTTCCAACAAAATAAATTTGAGAAAATTAATACACCAAGTCTGTTACAATCTTTAGTCATTCCAATTAAGCGTTAGGAGGAGGTATCAATGGATTTTATCACAGGTGTACCCAATTCTAAAGGAAAGAGTGTTATCATGGTGGTAGTTGATAGAATTACAAATTATGAACACTTTTGTGCATTATCTCATCCTTTTAAAGTCATTACAATTTCTACTACATTTATGAAAACAATTCAAAAGCTAGATGGAAACCCAAAGGCTATTGTAAGCGACCGAGATCCCGTTTTCACTGGAAATTTTTGGAAAGAATTATTTTCTTGTCTTGATACTCAATTAGCTCATAGTTCATCTTATCATCCTAAATATGATGGGAAACCTAAGATAGTGAGAAAATGTTTGGAAGGTTATCTTCGTTGCTTTGTATCTTATAAACAAACACAATGGGTCAAATGGTTGCCTCTAGATTATTAGTGGGACGGCACTTCCTTCCATACTACAACACAAATGACCCCATATATGGCACTTTATGGATATCATCCACCATACACACATCATCTTTAAGAGAAAAGTTTTAGGTTCAAGCAATGGAATATCACACCAAACATCAAAAACAAGTTATCCAACTCTTAAAGGATAACCTCACTCTGGAACAGAATCAAATGAAACAAAAAGCAAATAAGCATCGCAATGAAAGAATTTTCGATGTAGGCAACTCGGTATTTTTACGACTACATCCATATAAAGAAATTCCCGTCAACAAAGATAAGAAGGATAATAAATTATCACCCAAGTACTATGGTCATTACAGGGTATTGCAAAAGATTAGTGCTATGGCATATAAATTATAGTTGTCTACATCTTCTCAAGTACACCCTATTTTCCATGTTTTGTGCTTAAATAAGGTTATTGATGACAAGCTTCTAGTTAAAACATTATCACCAGAACTTGACAAGTAAGGAAAAATCATATTGGAGCCAAAAGCAATCGTGGAAACAAGAACCTGACATCTATGGAATCAATCAATTTCAAAGTATCTCATTAAGTGGAAGGACTTACTTGTTGAATATTCCACATGGGAGGATGAGAATTTTATACAGAAGCATCAAGAACTACTCAAGTGTTGAGGAAAACGCTCTTTTGAAGGAGAGGGGCATGTTAGGTCCCTATAATACTAGTGTAGCCCAAATACTTTTATTGTTAGTGTAGCCCCTATTGTTATTTTTGTGCCCATGTAGCCCCCATATTTTTATTATTATGCCCCATGGAAGTCCACTATTGTTATTATTTATGTAGGCTTTGATTATGTTGTGACCCCTTAGACTCCTATATATACCAAGGAGGTCTTGTCATTTGTATCATCCAAGAATTGTTCATTTATGTAATGTAAAGGAGGTTTCCCCCTCGAAGAGGATAACTTTTAATTTGTTGATCTATCTTTTGTTCTATTTTGTGAGTTGGTTGCATAACAAAAGGAAGCCTTGAAGGGTGTCAAAATAGAGACAAATCAGACGATCACCATCTATTGTGACAATACTAATGCAATCAGCCTCTCAAAGAATCCAGTTATGTATTCAAAGACAAAACATATCCCAATCAAGTACCACTTTCTACGAGAACGAGTTGCAAAGAAGAACATAAAAAATGGAATATGTCAACACTAAGGAACATATTGCAAATATCTTCACAAAACCCCTACCTCGAGAAGCATTTTAATATCTTCATCAAAAAATTGGGGGAATCTCTCTTGCATCCCATTAAATCATCCCTTTGTTATTGATGTCAAAGGGGGATCATATGATAGGGGGTGTAACACACTGACAAGATAAGAAACACGATGACAGGGGGAGTATCATATGAGGAGACTATTGCCATCAATAATGAAGCAAGACATTGTTGGAAGAATTCTTGTTATCGATGTCAAATGGAACACCATCTCAAGAAGATAATTACATAAGCTTGTAGAGTACTTCAAGTTCTTTCCAACAACTATCTACTTGCCTCTTAACTCATCATCATTAGAGAGAATTCGAATTTTCAAGTTAGAAAATCATATTTTTGTCTCTCTTTAAGTCACCCTACAAGAACTCAAGTCAACCCCTCTCCAAAAGATGTGTCTAATCAAACATGATTGAACTAGTATAAATAGACAATATGATGTCTCCATTTGGCCATCCAACTTGGAAAGAAAAACAAAGAAGAGATTTGAACCTAAGAAAAAAGATTAGGAGGTTCATAACTCATCAACCTTGGAGTTGATCAAGAGTGCAAGACGTGGACTTTTCTTTTTGGTTTTTTGGTTTGTTATATTTGTTTTAGGTTAAGGATTTTGGTGGTGTTTTTCTTTGCCCCATTTACAAGTCAACTTCTATTGAAATTCAAGTTTTTTTTGGCACATTTTGGAAGTTATTTTGGCCCCCTTGTGACCTTAAAACATGGCCTTGTGGAAGACTAGATCTTGAGCTCTTGAGAGACCAGAACTCAGCCTCTTGACAGTCATCCTATAGCTTGGACCTAAGGCAAGGATTTAAGCCTGATCAGAACTCAGACTTGTGAGTAGACGTCATACTTCGGTCTTTTTGTGACTTAATTCGGCCCTGCAGCCTCTCAAACATGTGGAAAAGGTATACTTCATTCCTCTCCAATCTGTAGACACTTTGGGACAAACCCCAATCTTTGGAAAGAAGCCTTAGACCTGTGATTGAGCTTGTATTTGTGGAGTAATATTGACCTTGGACCCTTGAAATCTTGGACCTGTGATAGAACAAATCTTTTAGACCTGGAACACCTGAAGAAGATTTGGCCTATAGAGAAAGAGACCTCGGCTTTGTGGAATAGATCTTTACCTCAAACCTGTAGAATCTTGGTTCTTATAGTAGAGATTCGGCCTCGAAGAGAAGATATTATTTTGAAACATTCTTGAACAAACTTGAAGATCCTCGTGTGCAAACCTTGTAGCCTTTGTCGTAACAACCTTTGAAAATCTTTGTTGTAGTAGACTTGGAGCATTATTTGAACAAAAATTAGAGAGGTTTCTTTGAAATATTCTCAAGCTTGTTGAAGAAGACTTCTAAGCTATGTTCGAGACATTTTTTAAAGCATTGTTGAAGACTTTACTGGAGAATTGTTGAAAACATCCTTAAAGCATTGTTGAAGGTTTTTTGAAGACATTTTGGAGCATTTTTCAAGTAAGTATTTCTTGTAAAGTTTTGAGTTGACCAAGTTGGAGCTTGGAGTTGTTGAGAGGATTGGAGTCTTCATTTTGACCAAGTTGGAGCATCGAGTTGTTGAGAGGATTTGAGTCCTAATTTTGACCAAGTTAGAGCTTGGATTTGTTCAAAGTTGGAGGCTTGAAAAACTCAAAGATTTTATTGTACAAGTTGGAGCTTGATTTTTTTTGCCAAAGAGAATTGGATTCCTCACTATCTTTGTCAATAAAATTATTTCCTTTTCATTTCTTTTGTTTTAGTTATACTTATGATAAAAATCTTAACTAGTATAACATGATAATTGAAATAAATATTAATTCACGCTATCAATTTTTCTAACACATATAAAAATAATAATAATAAATATTAAATAATATGTTTATTTAAAAAAACAAAAATGAAAATAACTTTTTTCTAACACATATAAAAATAATAATAATAATAATAAAATATTAAATAATATGTTTATTTAAAAAAACAAAAAAGAAAATAACTTTTTTTCTAACACATATAAAAATAATAATAATAATAATAATAAATATTTTTTTAATTGATTTTTGTGTAAAAATAATAGGTTTAATATGTTTATTTAAAAAAACAAAAAAAGAGCCCACGGGGGTTTGGATTGACGGTGAATGGGTGCGCTGTTAAGGCACTCCTTGCGATAGGTCACCGGTTCAATTCCCCGTGGGTACTTAGTTTAGTCTTAATATAGAAAAAAAAAAAAAAAAAAACAAAAAAAGAAAATAACCTGCAAAATATATATTTTTTTGGTTATATTTTTTAAATATATTATTATAAGATAAATAATTGAATTGAAATAAGTAGCACTCATCCTAGATTTCAACCATGGAGCACTAAGTTGAAAATAATATTTTAAATGTTAAATATAATATTTTATATGGCCCACTAAATCAATTAACGATACATAATTAGAGGAAAAGTATTAAGAAATCTTATATGGCATTAAATTAGATAAACAGTTTTAATATTGTTACTAAATGTTTTTTTTTTAATATTGAATTTTTTTCTTAAATAATAAAAAATTAGGAAATAGGAGTGGGAGGGGTTTTATTTGGTTTGCACTTAAAAAATTGTGTCTAAATTTGTTTGAGGAGTTGGATATGCAACCAATAATCAAGATAGAAAAAAAATGGAAACAACTCCGGAAAAGAAAGTCTACAATTTAATGGCCGTTGGTGATTCTCATATTGTTATTTGGCCAGTGATAGAGACTTCAAAGGACCCATGCTCAGTTCAACCTCCAATTCTCCAAAAGACATGCTTAATTATTTCTCAATTTGAAATTTTGGATTTTATTCATGTTTATAGACATCTAAATACAATTACAGACTCCTCGGCAAACAAAAGTTCTGCTATGGTTCAAGGCAGAATAGAGTTGGACAATGGAATTTTGAAAATCGTCCCAATTCCTTAACATGTTACGAAACTCCTCTACTCTCATTTTTAAGTTTGAAATGACAGAAAATTTGCATTGCGTTGGGATGGATCTTCTGACATTACAGTTGTCCAACCCCGAGGCAGTCTTCCCTCCTTCTAATGGAAGACAAATTTCTTCATCTTCTCATCTGCGCATGGAAGTTATCTCCTCAGCACTCGGATTGCAGCCCTTGAGGATTTCATGGTCGGCCCTCAACCTAAAATGCCAGGAAATGTCTTCAGCGGTACCTTCAGAAATAAAAAGCATCGTTGTTCAATGAGGTTTGATACCCTAGGCTATTTTGTTGCCCCTCTGGTATTTTATTTGGGTCACCACCTTAAAATATAATGATACACCGTAAACATTGTTAGAGCCAACGATGCCCAGCTAAAACAAAAGACAAACACAGCGTATAAAACCGTACACAAAAGACACAGAGGTTTAACGTGGTTCACCCAACCATTCTGGGCTACGTCCACCATAGGCATCAGCAATCTTTATTATCAAACAGGAGATTACAAAATAATCAATTTCCTCACAAATTCTCACACCCATCCCAATCCATATGGACACCTGTTTTATAGCTAAGAGAATCTAACTGACTCATAAATCCTCTTACAACAAATATAGGATGCATTAACTCTCTCCCAACAAAATAGAGCTAATATAGCAACACAATCTTATTGTTGTCACCTACTGAGATTTTTGCCCATTTTATTAAAACAGAAAATCTCAACAATCTCCACTTTGACAACAATTAGTCTAATACCCTGTTTCTTTATTATTTATTTATTTCTGCAAGCCAAGAAAAGCCAAACACCAACGCAACTTCTCTAACAAAACTGGTTTCGTGAACATGTCTGCATAGTTTTCCTTTGTATGCACTTTTTCAAGAGAGACTCCCCTTTCAGTGATAACCTGTCTTACAAAATGGTACTTTATTGGTATATGCTTTGATTTACTATGATAGGCTGGATTCTTAGCCAAATGTATTGCACTTTGACTATCACAAAGTAACTTGATGTTGTCGTGTAACCTACCAAACTCACCAAACAAACCTTTCAGCCAAATCGCTTCTTTGCAAGCATGAAAAGCAGCAATGTATTCTGCTTCAGTAATGGATAAAGCAACAATGTTTTGTAGCTTTGACATCTAGCTAATAGCTCCACCTGCAAGAGTAAAGACATACCCTAAAGTTGACCTTCTCTTATCCAAATCACCTGCAAAATCGGAATCAACATACCCGCAAACAAATTCACTACTCTTGTTCTAAGTGATACAATAACTACTTGTGCCTCTCAAATACCGAAGCACCCATTTCACTGCTGATCAGTGTTCTTTACCTGGATTTGCCATATACCTACTGACAACCCCAACTGCATGTGAAATATTTGGTCGAGTACACACCATCGCATACATCAAACATCCTACTACATTGGCATATGAAATTTGAGACATATATTCCTTTTCTTCATCTGTATTAGGACATAAACTGGAAGAAAGCTTAAAATGGGAAGCTAAAGGGACTGACACAAGCTTCACATTGTTCATACCAAACCTCAAAAGTATTTTCTCAATATACTTCTGTTGTGATAGCCACAGCTTACCATTATTCATGTCTCTGAAAATCTCCATGCCCAAAATGTGTCTTGCTGCTCCTAGATCTTTCATATCAAATGTCCTTGCCATATGAGTCTTTAACCTATTGATTTCTTCAATGCTTTTGCTTGCTAAAAGCATATCGTCAACATACAACACTAAGATAATGAACATGCCATTACTTAATTGCTTAAAGTAAACACAATGATCATATTCACTTATATATTTTTGACTCAACATGAAAGAATCAAATTTCTTGTACCACTGTTGAGGCGACTGCTTCAGACCATACAATGATTTCTTGAGCTTGCAAACAAATTTCTTATTGTGATGCTGAACAAACCCTTCCGGTTGTTCCATATAAATTTCCTCATCTAAATCTCCATGTAAAAATGCAGTCTTAACATCTAGTTGCTGTAATTCTAAATCAAGAAAAGCGATTAATGCTAACACAATTCGAATTGAAACTATTTTAACAACTGGTGAAAATATCTCATGAAAGTCAATGCCTGCTTTCTGAGAAAACCCTTTTGCAACTAGCCTTGCTTTGTATCTGTCCTCCGTATCATTCACACCCCGTTTCACCTTGAAAACCCATTTACATCCCACAGTTTTCCTGCCTTTGGGAAGTTCAACCAGATCCCATGTGCCATTCTTACCTAAGGCCATCATTTCGTCCTTCATAGTTGCTTTCCATTTGTCATTTTTCGAACCTTCTATAGCTTCCTGATAGCACAGAGGTTCATCGTCATTAGCGGTAAATGCAACTGAAGTAACGTAATCATCATACTTTTTCGGAGGGCATTTGATTCTTGTAGACCTCCTTAAGGACGTTTCTGGTGCTTCCACAATTGGCTGACTACCATCTGTAGGAACTTCTTCATGATCACCATCTGAGACCTGTTCATGACCTACATCTGAAACCTATTCATAATCTGATTATGAAACCTGTTCATGACTAGAATCTGAACTATGGTCATCATGACTATCATTAGAAGTGCTGTCAAACTGAATGTGCTGAAAATCAGATACATCGTCCTGTTTCAATTTATTATCTACATCTAACTGCACAAGAGATGATTCATCAAACTTTACATCTCTGTTGATGATGATTTTGCAGGTAGTAGGATCCCACAATCTAAATCCCTTTGTTCCATCACCATACCCAACAAAGATATACCTTTTTTATTTTGGATCTAATTTAGTGCGCTGATGTTTAGGAACTAGAGCATATGCATCACAACCAAACACTCTGAGTTTAGAATAATCACAAGGGTGACCTTTCCATACCTCTTGAGGGATCTTGCAACCTATCGTTGTCGATGGCAACCGATTTATCACATAACAAGCTGTAGCCACCGCTGCTGTCCACAACTCCTTCTGCAAACCAACGTTACTCAGCATACTCCTTGCTCTCTCCAAAAGAGTCATATTCATGCGTTCAGCAACTCCATTTTACTGAGGAGTATAAACAGTAGTCTTATGTCTCTCGATCCCTGCATCCTTGCAATAGTTTTCAAACTCCTTGGCGGTAAACTCACCACCATTTTCAGTTCTTAAACATTTTATATTTGTACCAGTGATGTTTTCTACCAATGCTCTAAACTTCTTGAAAACGGTAAAAACATCAAACTTCTTTTTCAACATGTAGACCCACACTTTCCTAGAAAAGTCACCAATAAACGATACAAAATATGACGAGCCACCATACGAGGTTGTAGGTGCTGGACCCCAAACATCTGAATGGATATAATCAAGTATTCCTTTACTAGTATGTTTGCCTATTTTAAACTTTTGCTTACTTTGTTTGCCAAACAGACAATGTTTATAGAAATATAACTTTCCAGACCTTAGATTAGGAAGTAACTTGCGATCAGCCAAAACCTTTAACACTCTTTCGTTCATATGGCCCAACCTTTGATGCCATAGGAGAATGGAACCACTGTCATGTTCAGACACCGTAGACACATGAACTGACCATGTTCTTCCTTCTAACTAAAATAGATTTCCTACCTTCTTAGCTTTCATTACTAGTAAAATACCTTTGTAAATTTTCATTACTCCACCTTGAATTACAGTTTTATATCCATTGGTGTCAAGTGCTACTAGTGAAATTAGATTTTTCCTTAAATCTGGTACATGTCTTACATCAGTTAACATTTTAGTTGTCCCATCAAACATTTGCAGCTGTATACTCCCTATTCCCACAATATTAGATGTGACATCATTACCCATGTACATGACTCCATCATTAACTAATCTATACGTCTTAAACCATTCTCTATGAATACACATGTGGTTTGATGCACCGGAATCTAACAACCAATGTTGATCATGATTTGACAAATTAACTGATAACACTTCGTCGCTCATACCTGAACCAGATGCCGAACCTGTATCTATCGTGTTTGCTTCCTTCTTTTCTGTCGATGAAGCTTCTTTAGAAGTTTGTTGTCGCTTCCAACAATCCTTCTTCAAGTGCCCCGATTTGCCACAAAACCAGCACTTTACTTTACTCTTCTTCCCTTTTGATTTTGAACGCGAGTCACTGTGCTTACCAGAGCGTCTTTCTCTAGAATGACCTCTAGCCATCATTGCCTCTGATGTAGAGGTGTCAGCATTCGACCGCTTCCTGGTCTCCTCGGACAACAAAGCTCTGACGACATCATCAAATTCAATGGTTTTTGATGAACTAAGACTTATAGAAGTAACAAAATGATCCCATGACTTGGGCAACGAGCACAATAAAGTTATGGCTTTATCCTCGGATTCAAATTTTACTTCTATGCTTTCTAATTGCACCAGTAGAGTATTAAAAACATTCAAATGATCAGTAATCGATGCAACTTCCTTCATTCACAAACTGTATAGCTGCCGCTTCAGAAGAATTCGATTTGTCAAGGATTTCGTCATGTAGAGCTTCTCGAGCTTCGACCACAAGCCTGCAGTTGTTTTCTCCAACACGATGTTAAACAGCACATCATCTGCCAAACACAGCCGAATAGCACTCACAGCTCTTTCATCCATTTCGGCCCATTCATTATCTGTGATGTTGTATGGCTATTTGGATTTGCCCAACAACGCCTTATCCATGCCTTATTGTACCAGCAGATCATGCATCTTTACCTTCCAGATCGCGAAATTGTTTTTGCCGTTAAACTTCTCGATTTCAAACCGGGCACTCTGAGTTTTCGCCATCTTGTATCAACCAAAAAACAATCTCCAATTCTAACTAGTTAATCAATTAAATAAAGATTTAATACACAATGCCTTCGCCTTCTATCAAAAAACGTTTTGTTGTACCAAACTGCAACTATAAAATAAAAAACCAAAAACAACTGCAGTTTTACCAACGCAGTTAGCGCGTTGGCGCTCTTCTACCAGCAGACAATCCGCGCCGCAGAGAAAAACACATAAGTTCCGAAATTGGCACGTCTTTCCCCTTTGGATCCGCGCTGATCAGAATCTTGGCGCATTGGCGCTATTAATAAAATCGGTTCCGCGCCATTCTGATTTTATTGACGCGACTGTGTTATCATAACCTGCGCCAATTGCAAAAAAACTTAGAAAACAATACTCCACCTATAGCAATCCGTTCTCATGCACTCGCTCCAACACACTTCAAGCTTCAGTTTGACCGAATCATTCCAGCGCTGCAGACATGGCCGTCGCATAGCCAGCTAATGCAAAAAAAAATGCCTTAATACTGCGCGGCGGACATGTTGACCAAAGATCCCTGCAATTGATTGCCACGATGGGTCGCACGGCAGCATCGGTCGGCTAGCACCACCGTCACACGAATATACAGCTCCAACAGCCGGCCATCGCGCTATTAAATTTTGTGCACGCAGCACTTCCAGCCCACCGCACTGAGCGTAGTTATGCACTGGTCAACGCACATAAAACAATGTACGCACCTCAACCCAGTTCAACAGCCATGCGCAACACGATTGCAACCTGTTCCGCCAGCAACGTGCCTGTTTCAACGCGCCATGCCTGCTTGAACGTTGCCTGGTCCAACGCACAGGCAACAGTTCCAACCTCCAGCAGATTTGGGCCCACCACACCTCCGCTGCGCCACTCCTCCAACTCGCTCTGATACCACTTGTTAGAGCCAACGATGCGCAACTAAAACAAAAGACAAACACAGCATATAAAATCGTACACAAAAGACACAGAGATTTAACGTGGTTCACCCAACCAATCTGGGCTACGTCCACCAAACATAGGCATCAGCAATCTTTATTATCAAATAGGAGATTACAAAATAATCAATTTCCTCACAAACTCTCACACCCATCCCAATCCGTATGGACACCTGTTTTATAGCTAATAGAATCTAACTGACTCATAAATCCTCTTACAACAAATATAGGATGCATTAACTCTCTCCCAACAAAATAGAGCTAATATAGCAACACAATCTTATTGTTGTCACCTACTGAGATTTTTGCCCATTTTATTAAAACCAAAAATCTCAACAAACATCTCTTTCTTCTTGAGTGCTTTTGTCAAATCATAGGAAGAAATATTTTTAGTACAATAAGAATATGCAACCTGAAATCTTGTTTTAATTTTGTATGGACGGTTGAAATTTTATGTTGTCAAACGATGGAGAGATGTCTTAAGGGTTATGGTCCATAAACTAGAGTTTTTATTAATATAAATACTTATTCATTTTTTTAAATAATAATAATAATAAATAAATAAATGTTTTAAACAATAATGGAAAATGTTAATATATTATAGATAAGAAAATGAAAAAAATTTAAAAACCTAACCCAAAAAAAAAGAATGTAATACTACTATTTGAAATGGGTGTTAAAAATGTCACTAAATGCAACCTTTAAGAAAATGAGAACTCGAAAGAGTTCTCATTAAATTGATAACATTGTTAACATTGTTTCAAATGTGATGGACTTCAATTAGCCACTGACTTGTAGGGATTCAAGGTAGTGAGAATATGTAGGGTAGGTGGCCTTAATAAAGGCCATGAGAGGAAGGTTTATCTTCTATTCAAGCACTGAGGGTGAAGGGACTTAGTCGAGAAAATTGGGAATTAGTGTTGAGGAGAGAACAAGCACGAGTTACAATTTATCATGCACAAAAGCCTCAAAATTGATGTACACTTAAATAAACAACCATTTAGAAATGGTAGAGATAATGCTAGACATGCTCAAAAATGAAAATGGGCAAACATGATGGGTAAGGAGACAGGCATGTTTTTCTTAAAATGGGAATCATAAAGTTAGGGACTACTTTGATACCATTATTAAGAGGAATAACTTCATAATTTATTGATTTCTTATTAACTCAAACATTCGCATATACAAAAGGAAGAGGAAGAGGTTATTCACTTTACATTCCATGAAGAATTGTTGGTGTGACGACCCTAGAGACTTCATATAGCTTTAGGTGCCCCGTGATCTTCAATCATGTCTATGGCACCAACATGTTTCTCATTGATGGCCCGACCACCTTAGTAATACTTCAATTTAACTACACCTCACAAATCAACACTTGCATTAAACATCTTAGATAATTGATATAGTGAAATCTCAAATTTAATCTAAAACCAAGTGTATCTTTCTCTCATCCACAATAACCATATACATGTGCAGTGATAATTAATTTACAAAATAAACTTCAACACAATAATGTGTGCCAAAAGGTCACATAACAGTACACAAGTGTGTGTGTTTGTGTATCTAGAAAATTTGATGTCTACAAAAGGTTTGGTTCAAGTCTCCAAGCGAGTCACTCGACCAGCCACCAATAATACAACACAAAACAATGCTCACAAGTTATTGCCACCCGAAATACCAAAACAAGGGTTGTGCACACTAATATGCAACTCATTATGTTCCCAACAGCCCTTTGTTCCACCCTTTCCAACCGCTCAATTGGAAGAGTGATTGCACAACACCAAGAAGAAACCCAAAAACTATCTTTTTTTCCTTTCTCCTTGCTATGATGTGATTCTCCTTGTCCCACTGTGATACCCTTGATCGGAAATTTTTTCTTCATCTGAGTTATTATCTTTGTCTAAATTCATTGCCTCCTCTCATCTCATCCATCCAAGTTCATTGCGTCCTCTCACCTCATATGTCTATGTATATGGGACATGGAAATACCAAGGGGTGCAACCCTTTTCGTTCCACCCATTCATGTGTTGCCTAATCTTCAAGTTGACCTATCCACACATCAAGTTTCCACTCGCATGACTCATCCAACTCATCTCATATGTTCTCATGTCTTTTTGAATGGATGTGCATGACCCTTATTGAGCTCTCATGTCAATTGTATCGTTTATTGGTTAGGCATGTGTGCCCATCTTCACACCCACAAGCCACTCATATTGTCTATTCATCAGGCATGTGCACCCATCTCCGCACCCACACATCAACACATCTCACTACTCCATGTCATCTCTTTTGGGTGTGCATTCCCACCTTCACACCCAACATGTCAACTTATCTTGGTTGATTTGTCTCAATGTGTCCACTATCCACTCAAGTCACCAGGCCTTGTCATACATATGAAAACCAAAAATTTCCAGTATGTTGTTGATTTGTGTAGCATGGAAGGTACTCCCACAACCTTTGCGATACAAGGAATTTGAGGAGTTGACCCACAAAAGTGGGGTGTGGGGAGTGTACCCAAGAAATGGATTTTGTAACCAAAGTTGTGGGCATGAAACCAAGTGGAGAAATTGGCTAGTTATTCATTAAGAGCATGTGGGGCACCCTTGAAGGGCTAAGGAGCTCTTAAGGCTTTGATGGAGTGGTGAAATATCAATGAAACAAATTTTATCTCTTATGTTATTTATGTTTGAACACTCAAATTCAAGTTGTCTTGGTTTAAGTAGGGAAAATCAACTCCACCAAGATTGATATAAGTATAGATGAATATTAGTTCGTTGAGAGCATCCACAAGTGAATTTATTCTCGAGGAATGAAAAAAGAAAAAGAAGTCATATACCTCAAGCGATAATTTGGATAAGGAGCAGAAATATGTGTTTTGGTTTTGTTTTTGTCTCATTTTCTGGAACAAGTTGAAGGAGGAAGGTTGGTCATGATTTTGTGATGGTTTTTTGGTTGATTTTTGTGCATCCTAGTGTGTAGTATCATTGTAAATAAGGGTTTGGATTCTATTTTTTTAGATCTGTGTTAGCGCCAAGTTCCCCTAACATTGTTCTAGAGGGTTGAGACTCTTTGTGCATGAGGCCGAGAGGATATTCTTCTTATTGAATAAGGGCCGAGTTGAAGTGGAGGAGAGCGAAGGTGAATAGGGTCTTATACGTTGAGTTCTGGGTTATGGTAAAGGAAGTATGAGGGTCGAGTTTCTAAGGTAGTGCACAAAAAAGTGGGACATTTCGATCTGTGTTGAGGACTAAGGTATTTCTCCACAAGACTAAGTTTGTTAGGAGGCCAAGTAGCAATGTCTTCAAAAAGGAGTGTTGGGTTGGAGTGTGTGGATAGGTTTGTCCTAAAGGGTTTAGGATAGCAGTTTTGTGATACCCTAGTTCAGTCACCTTATATGTTGTTAAGGGACTATGTGTGGGATGATGTGTGATGCCCTAGATTAGTTTTTCTTAAGTGGTTTTAAGGAGTTGTGAGTGGGTTGATTGGAAAGCCTTAAGTAAGGTGACAAAGGATCACACTTGTCATTGTGTGAGGGTAGCTTGATTTAGCCCTCAATTTGTTCATATTTGGAGTAGCAGATAGACATAAAGAGGGTAGAATTGAATACCCAAGTGTATCTTGTTTAGGGTAGATTAGTAGTCATAACTTGTTGACTTTGAGCCACGGTTGTTCTTGTATCAGGGTTAATTATGAGGGTCGTGATCCCTAGCACATTATACTTATGTTTGTTGCATTAATTTTTGTAATATAACAAGTTTTGGGTTGAAAATTGTCTTTTGTACTACATTAACTCATTGTTGTACATTTTTTGTTGTGCAACATTCTAGTGTTGTGGTATTTCAGTGTGTTTGTGATTGTGATCTTAGACATAAACATGATTTTCAAGTCTTGTGGAAAAATCAACATGGTATTAGAGTTGCTTTGAAGGGATAAGTAAATCAGAGTATGCACAATGTACAACTGAAGAGGGAGTTGGTTGTGTTGTTATTGAAGCACTACTAGTAATGGAAAACTTAGTTTTCAGTTTGTGATATGAGGATAGGTTGGATGGATTGTCCAACTATAGTCCTTGGAAGGAAAGGATCAAATTAGTCTTGCTACTAAACAAGATCTGGGAGTTTTGCGCCGAGATCAAGAAACCCACTGGCACTAAGGAGTTGGAAGTGTATGAGGAGTTGGATACGAAGGTGAAATTGATCATCCTAGATGGTTTCAAAGATCACTTGATACCTCATCTGTCCAAGAAGAACACTTCCCATGAGATGTGGAAAGCTCTTCAAGATTTGTTCTAGAATAAGTACGAGAACCAATTGGTATTGAGAGATAAGTTGAAGAACACCAAGATGTCAGATGGTGAAGGTGTGGCTCTGTATCTCACAAGTCTTTCTTAAGTTCAAGATGAGCTTACTACCATCGGTGAAACTATTTTAGATTCTAAGTTGGTGAGGACTGCTTTGAAATGGTTTACCGAGGAACAAAAAATTTCATCAAAGGGATCATCGTTCAAGAAAAGCTTCCAAATTGGAATATGTTATGGGATGACTTCATTCAGGAGGAACTATGAGACAAGGACCTTCATGAGAAGAATTCTTATGATTATAATGTTGTTTGGATAGGGTCCCCAGGGTTAGTTTTGGGGTTAGTTTAACCCAATTTTGTAAAAAGTGTTGTAGATAATGTAAAGTCTCCGCAAAATGTGGATGTGGAGTGTGCAGCTAGATAGGAGTCAAAGGGGATTTAGCCCCTTGTTTGGGTATGTAATAGGTCAATTTTGGGACTCACCCATGGGCCATGGGCCATGGTATTATATTTTATTGGAAATGCTATATATTTGAGTCATAGCGAGTCTATAAGAATAAGTAGAGAAGTAACTAATTCAAGATAGAGACTATTTTGGGCAAGTCTAAGGTAGGAAGGCTCTGCTTCCTATACTTAGGAGAAAGGGGAAGGCTCTTGTAGCTGAGTGAACAGGAGGCCTTGGTAAGTACACAGTTGAGTGTGCAGGGTAGAGAATTCTGCAAATTGAACGTCGGAACTAAATAAAGGCTAATTTTGAAGAAATATCTTGCATATGAGTATTATTGTTAATTTTGTTGATGTTATGTTTTGTCACTCAATAATGTGCTTTCTATGGAATAATGTATAAATGTTGCGAGAATCTATTGAATTTATAATATTTATGCATGAACTAAGTGATTACTTGTTTTTGTGAAGATAAATGCCGAATCCGTTATGATTTATGATGAACTTGATAGATCTGCGCGAAGGAAGATCTAGGGTTATCAATTAGTGCACGAAAGTAGATAGACTTCCTCTTTAGGGTCTATAAAGTCTGATCGCAGACCTTCACGAAGGTCTAGAAGTTGTTTTCCTAGAATTACAGTATCAAGCCATAGAAGGATACTGATATGCGCAAAGGCATATCTGAGCTACAAGGGCTTAAGACCACTTATCACATCGTCTCTAATGCATAAATGTGGTTATAGCATTCCCCAATACCATTTTCGATGAGACTACAGCCTGCGCTATGCAGGTTGTTGCCGAAAGGGCCAGCAGTTAGGGTTTTGTTCGTTGGCCCGAACATATCTGAACCTAGGTCAAGCCCCCTTAAGCCAACAATGGTTCTGTTGTCAGGACTAGGATCTACCTAAGAGATGTGTGATAAATGTTTTCATACGAATAAATAAATTTACAAGTGGATTGATCGAATGTGCATGCATTTGTGGCTCAAGAGAACAAGAGCCCTAAATTATCCAAGGAGTAGTGGTTGCAAAGATTTTTGTACACAGACAAGACCGGCACATCATTCAGTTTCTTCCCTGAGGAACTACACGAGTGGTTCTCTAAGTTGGTCAATATTCAAGGGACGTGGAGGCTTGATGGTCCTATAGTGTGGATCCCTGAATTGGTGTGATGTCTGGAGGCATCAGAAATAAATATTTTGCAGGTTGTGGATCACTGGATTGATCCCACATTGGGAAGCTTTGTGACTTATTTCACGATCGATAGAAATATCAGCTATAGCAAAGCGGAACCAAGTATTGTTAAAGGACCGCAAGGTAAGTATTTTAAATCGTTAAGAACTAGGATTAAAATATTTTTATGTGAACAGAGAGTTATGAAGTTACCTTGATGTTTGGGGATACGCAAAGTAGGATATTCTTTAGAAGAAACGGAGGATCAAGCCCAGAATATAGTCCGCTCATTGAAACCCCTTCAAGCGACGACGAAGAGATGGTGCTGACTACACTGCGAAGTGAAGTTCAGTTAATTACACAGGGTATCCCGAGGATACCTCATCCATCCAATCCACCTCCACCTCCACTTCTACCTCATACATGTACACCTTCACCCCCGCCACCTCCATTTCCACCATTCAACATGGCAAACACGATGAAGATGCCAGTTTTTAAAGGGGTAGGGAGTGAAGATCCGAACAACTTTGGTTTATCACAAGAGCTGTTTGGACAACATAGCAAACTACAAATTATAATATTAAGAAAGCGCAGGTGGTTATAGCCTTACAGGATCACACATTAATATGGTACATCAAGTATTGCACTGATTTCCCCAATGCGACGTTGGTAGAGACCCAACAAGATTTAAATAAGGAGTTAAGTAAGCCTAATTCAAAGGCACAGTCGGTAATTGAATTTAAGGAAATCCGACAGAAGATAGATGAGATGCCTTGGTACTTTGATCAAAGGTTGAAATGGCTAATCAGGCAAGCCAATACGATAATCATGGATTCTCATCATCGCGACTGGTATATAGCGTCGCTCTTGCCGCACTTGATAGTGACTTTTTCACAACAAAAGATAGCAACGCAACATGAAGATTTGGAAATTGCAATGAGGTTGGATGCATCGCCCATACAAGATACAAACCTAGGAGTGCAACATATTCATTCACAACTGGAATCCAGTGTTATTACTCAGGTGTTCCCTAAAATTTGTGAGGAAAGGGAATACGACCGAGGTAACCAGAGACCAATCTTTCAAATGCAGGTTCTAGTCAATCTACATCCAGAGAGGGCTCTCTCTTTATGATTTAGCTTCGTTTTTCTGTATGTTAGGCTAGTTATGAAGTACAGGGGTTTGTTTGATTTTTTGATGGTGACATTCAATAGAACAGGGGTGTGAATATGAGAAGTTCAGTCCATTGGGCTAATGGAGTATATGAAGATGAATTGCTGGATATGGTCTCTTTGAAAGAGGGGGGTACTGCAGAGCAAGGTAATCAACCATGAAACAATTTGTAAGATGGAATTAGGTGATATGGAGTCAGGGGGTGAAGGGAAACTAAGAATCCTTCATCGTGCTGACAAAGGGAAAGTGGATGAATATTACCAGGGAGCAATTAAGAATTCCTTAGCTATATTCAAGGTGTAAGAACCAGGTGTTGGAAAATTATATATTACGGAGCAATGGAACACATAAAATATTGCAGAAATATAAATACAGAGAACACATAAAACAAGAGAGACACAGATATACGTGGTTCACCCAATTTGGGCTACCTCCACCCCGAACAGCCAGTCCTTCCTTTCTATTATCCAGCAAAATGAAGAGACACAACCTACAGCAAATCCGCTGTAATATCCTATGTTTTCTCTCACAGTATCACCTCTCAGTTTCTCGCTCATAGAATACACATCTATATATCAGCCTCAAATACAATGCCCTCATACAAAGAGAGGGGGTTGCCTACTAGGTAAAAAACCCTAAAATAAACATAAGTTCTACCGTCAAATCATCTGCCTAATGAACGGCCCAGATTGACTAGAAATTACTATACTTTTACAAGGCAATTTTACATTTTTTTTAGCTTCGGGGGTGCTACCCCCGAGACCCCGTCGGGGGACTGCTGGCCCCCGAACCCCCCAGCTGGGGGGGATCAGCCCCCCCTAACCCCAGCGGGGAGGATAAGTCCCCCCCGCACTCCCTCGCGTGGAGGGGTGTACAAACTTCCTGGGGTATACATCCGGCTGAAAAAAAGACCTTTGAACAATCATTCTCCACACACAACACCAGGGAAACAGAAGCAGTTAAGAATTCCTGCTTATGCTAATTCTGAAGAAAACATAAACAATAACAGAGATTGAACACAGAGTATAGTGAAGCAAGTTCTGGGTTATTCTTTTTCCCTATTATTCAGAAAATGAACATAGATGATATATAAAAACACAAAAACTATAAAACATGAGTTAAAAAGACTTATCGATCCATGAAATAATTCGAGAATTTTGCAACAGTCCTCTGCCATTAATTCCACCACCAGAGAGTTCAGAAACAACGCATTCCAACAACCTTTTATTCAGAAAATCTCTCAAAGTTACAGCGCAGTTCTAGAATTGTATCACCAACCCCTAATACTTTGCTTTGGGGGGGGGGGGGGGGGGGGGGGGGGGGTATTTGTACAAAATGTTTACAAAATATCTCAATGAGATAATATCTAGCAATAAATTCTTCTATCTACTCTACAGGAGAAGTAAATTATCTTGGGAACAGGAAGAAATAAATGCAGAGGTGAGTGATGTTGTGTTGGCTTCTCAGTTGGTGAGGCATTGATTGTTTGCTCAGCGAGTCTACCGGTGGATCCTTTACTAATATTTTGCGTTGCTGGTGTTGCTTTCTCGGGTGCTTTTACTTGCGCTTTAATTGACTGCTGCCTAGCATGATTTTTATCTGCTCTTTTTCTCCACTTTATGATATTTGTCATGTTCTGGAAGAAACAAAAGTTTGAAATCCACCTACAAAATTTCCAGCATACTCTGCCACCACTACTCTTCTAGAAACTGATGTCTCTGTAACTTTATCAAAGTCTCATCAGCGTCTGTGTATTTGTAAAAGTTTGGCTGGGTTGTAAAAAGATGTTGTACTTCATGCTCAATATAAAACAGATTTTCTAAGTTGTTGTACAGAGATTGGCCAGATGGAAGGGTCTTCTCTACTGGAGTACTTGATGATGATGCATTTTGTTGATCAACAACATATTTATTCAATCTGATCTGGTACTCAGCTTGTCTCAACAGGCGTTCATTGCTTCCCACCAGACTTGGCAAGCCCCTTTCCTGCAAAACTGCAAATCTTTTCTTAAAAGAGTCTACCTCCACCTGCATATCCTGGCTCTTTCTCTCCAAATTCTGCATCAGAGTTCTCATGGTCAGCACCCTTTTGATTGTTAGGATGGTGCCTGTCCTGTCTCTGATGTCCAATGCTGCTAGTTCTTCCTTGGTTTTATTGTTCAAAAATGGATGAGCCTGTTGGCCTATTCGGGCTTATGTCCCAATAAATTTCTGGCCCTTTGAATTTCCACCTGGGATCTTGCTATCAAGTCAACCTGTTCATATATAATCTGAATGGATCTCCATATATCACTGATTGATTCACTGATATTATCCCATAAAATGCCCCGGATTTCTCCCAGAGGCTTGTCTAAAGAGAGATCCTTTTCCAATGTTTTTACCTTATTCTCCAATGCCTTTACCTCTCTTGTTTTTCCTGCCACAGACATTTTAGATTTGTCATAACTTACTTCCAACTTGGCCAATTTCTCTTTAGCCTCTTTTAATTCTAATACTTGGAGTTTTAAATCCTCCATAACCTTTATCAATTCTTCAATGGTCATGGTAGTGCTGCTACCTACTACTGTTGTTGATGAAGTACCTGTTGTTGATGCTGGGACAGTGGGAGGGACCACTGTTGTAACTGTGGTAGGAGTAGTTGTATTTGTTGGAGCTATTTGAGATGGCTGGGAGGTCGACAGTCCCTGCTTTTCCTGTGATGCCTTCTCCGATTCATGCTATGTTTCATTTAGTCTTTGATTCATCTTCATTAGCAAATCCCTCATATCCTCTTCTGTTTTTTCTTGCACAACCTCTGTGGTTTGTGGATGCATGGTAATTGGCAGCTTCAATTGCTTCTTGAGGGCAGCTATGTCATCCTCATTTTTCTTCATTAATGCTTTTATTCTCTTTGCATCCTTGGGATCATGTCCCAACTCAATGATAATATCTTCCAAGGACTTTATCTTGTTGTCCTTGGCCAAAGAAGATGCCTTTTCTAAGTCCAGTTGGGCAGATGTGTTGTTCAATGAGTTCTAATATTGTTGAGCTAGAATTGCTTTGTCTACCAATGTGGAATAGACCATCTCTCCGGTTTTCTTGTGCAACTCAATCTGGCCCATAGGGTGAATGTCTTTGGCAAGAGCCTCCAGATTTGTTCTAATATAATCAGCTGTTGACTATGGCTGTTGCACTTTAGGCTTGAAGTGGTTCAAGATCATCTTTCCTTCCTTAATGTAATATGCAAACATTAACCTTTGTTGTTTAGCGGGGGTCATCCTAAGACATTGATCATAAAGTTGCAGTCTTATTGGCTCATTCTGGGCCTTGATGTCCATGAATGTTCTCTTGATATCAGCACCTTGCTTGCTTTGTGGCCTTGAGGAGGAAACTTCCACACTATGTTGTTTCTCCAATTGCTACCTAAGGGAACTGGTGGATGTTTCTACCACTGGAGATGTCTGTGGGTTGGTTGCCCTCTCACCCCTTGGACTTTCTATAATTTCCTCACTGATTTCCTCTTCAGGTAGAGGATCTATTCTTTGCCTTTTTTCCCCTGGCTGTTCTGTTGGCCCACTTATAGGTGTGGTCTCTTCTCAGTCCCTTTTTCTACCCTTTTCCTCATTTAGAGGAGTCTGCAATGTTGGTACCTCCGGTGCTTTGGTCTGGACAGGAGGAACTTTCCCTTGGCTTTACTGCTTTGATGATGTTGGTTGGTCTGTCATTTCTTGTTGCTCTGTATGCAGCACTTCTTTTCCTTTAAATGTTCCTGCAGCTGGTGTAGTGATTTCTTGGGCAGGTTGTTGTGAAGTTGCAGCAGTTGATGTGCCCACTCTGGTTTGCTGGGGTAATTTGAAAGAGACCTGTCCAAAAGAGTCTAGGTCAAGAGTCTTTTCAAGATTTTTCATTGCTTGTTCCATTCTTTCTTCCTCAGTAAGCTTTTCTATCGATGTGCCCTCTACTCATTCATCTTGATTAGCATACTACTCTATTTTAGGTATCCTACAATGATTATAGGCTGATAGCCTATTTTTTACCTTTCTATCACAGATGAATCCATTTGGGTCATAGGGTACCCACCAAAAACTTCTTTTTAATTTGAGTTGTTCACCCAATATCTTTTCAGCATCTTGCCATCCTTCCTTTTTGTTAATGACGAAGGGGCCTAATTGGTTTCTTAATTTCAGCTGAGCCTTTTTCTTGGCAGCATAAAAATGAGTCAAATCTGAGCTGATAAATTGCCTGAAGTATTCAAGAGCAAAGAGTCTCATAGGCACATATTTTGGCAGTTTATAGGGGCACAGCTCACAGCCATATATCCTGATCTCAGTGTGATTCTGGTAGAAGTACCAGTCACCTATCTTGTAGTTTTTAGAGAGCTGTAAAATTTTCTGCATGTCACCAGAGAGTCTGGGAGGAGGAGTTCTCATTAGCAGAGAGGAGACTGGATGTATAAATAGATCAATGAACTCACAGTAAGTGTAGGGAGAGTTATGGACTTCATGGAAGACTGAGGTCCAAAATATCACAGACCTCCTTTCTCCTTTAGTATCCAATTTTCTGATAGGACACTGAAAACTGTCTGTTTGATAGTACAAAAATAGATGATAGATATAAGAGGTATATTTGAAGACTCCCTCTCTGTCCAGCTTTATGAATTGTTCATGGATTTTGTTGCTAATGAAGGTAGCAAAGTCAAATTTGACAGCAGGAGAATGTCCTGGAATAAACATGGACATCAAAGCTAAAATGGTCTCATCAATATATTCACTTGTTTTAAATCCCAAGACATAGGATATCATGTCAGTAATGAATTTTCCAGCTTCATTGAACCAGACTTGGCAAAAAGGAGGTGGCTCTCTGGGCTGGCAATTTGGTCTCATGAATAACTTGGCAATTTGGTCTATTTCTGCAGTGGATAATTTAGAGCCTTCATCCACCAAATGTCCCATGGAAAGAGGAGCCAAAGACTGACTAGGTTTGAAGTGCAACATCTCATTGATTGAGTCAGGAGTTATATGGAAAAGGACAGTTCTAGTTGGAGACATGACTGCTCTCTCAGTAGGTTCATAATTGGCACAGCACAGGCGAATGACATCTGGGAATACATTTACTGAGGGGAGATAGTATCTGGGCAGATTGGATTCCCATATCCCAAAGAGATCAGCTTTGTTTAGGTGATTGTTCCTGATTTCACAATATGCTTGGAGGTGGTTTTTGTCACCAATTAAGTCTTGTATTTGAAAATCCCTATCAGCTAGGGGCAACCCCTCCAAATCCTTGTGAGGTGCATTGAGGGGAGCAATGTTTAGGGCAACTGGAGCTTCCATTGGTTACTTCTCTGTGATTTTTTCAATCAAAATTTGGGTTTTTTGTAGCCAAATAGGTAAAATGACAACTGTGGAGGATTTCTCAGAGAATTGCGGGCTGAAGCTATTGAAATTTAGCTCACAGGGCGAAATTGCAGTGGAAAACGAAGTTTGCGGGATTTTTTGGTAAAAATGGGCAATGAAAGTGGTTATGGTGCGCCTTTTTGCAGGTAATTTGATAAATTTAACTCAAATTTGGGCATTTTTTGGTGAATTTGTAGAGGAAACTAAAAGAACAGGGTTCGGGAAAAAAATGTAGGTAAATACCTATTTTAACCCGTAGACTGTGCGATTTGCAGGTGGCGGACCGAGCTAGAAGACCGGTTTGCGGGCTTGATTTGGCCTGGTGGCAGACGGTGTGTTAAAACGCTGCTTTGGACGTGAAACAACATGCAGAGGTTGCGCAGAAACAATAAGCAGAAATGAGCGAAAATGACGTTTTCACGCCTTTTTGACAAAAAATTGATTTTGGCGAGTTTTGGCGCATTTCGATCAGGTGACGTCAGCATGACAGAGTGCCTTGTCGTGTAGCGGGGTGACGTGGTGCTGACATAGGGATGATGTGGTTGCGACATCAGCAGATGATGCGAGGGTGATGTCAGCGGGGAGGGATCATGGGCGGTAAACAGTTTGGCCCCCGCACCGCTTTTTGACAGAGGTGGTATTGTCGGGTGGGGCAGCGAGCATCGCGGGAGCCTGCCACCTGTCCCAAGGTACGGCAGAAAAACCACCGTTCCCCAAGCGCTATCGATCAGCAGAAAAGGGCGCGTGATATTGATTTGAACCGTTCGATCTGTGGACTATGATCTGACGGTTGGCGGCGAATGAAAGTGGCGGAGGGCTATGGCGCGGGGACCCACCGTATTATTCAACGTTTTATAATGTTTCGCGGGTATAACCTTTGGTTGAGTGGTCGGGCTGGTTTGGTTATTCATTTAACCAAATGTTAAATGAATTCCAATGTTTTTATGTGCGGAGGGTTATTACATGGCTCCAAGAGAACCCATAATTCCCGAAATACAATGATTTATGGCTATAATTGCCGGGGGTCGGGATATTTAAACTTTTTGGGGTTTTTATGCATTTTATATAATACGGGGGGGGGGGGGGGGGGGGGGGGGTTATGTAGGAGCTATATAATAAAGTTAGTATATTAATATGAAAGGTAGGTTTAATCAAAACTCTAAGTTTGAAAAGTGAAACTTAGGTTTAGGGAAATGAAAAAGGGATCCAAGTCATGAATTTTGGAGACTTAGCATAATGGAAGAAAAACATTTTTACACAAGAAATGTGGCTTTGATATCCTAAGTAAAAACAAAGTTTCACTTAGTCTTTCTCATGAAATGAAGTGAACTAGGAGCACTGAGCAGATCCCAATGTCCTTGTGGGGAAGTTAGTAAATGTTCCTTGGAGAAATGAGGAGGGAAATTAGTCATGCTTCATCTGCTTTGTGACCACATAGTTGACATGATACTTTAAGATATCCATGGGATGAATCATCTTAAAAAGACAAAATTTCTCACAAACATGCTTCTGCAACATCAAAACTGCCTACCCAGCCTATTACACCTAACGTTTTTTCTTCTTTTTGATTGGGTGCATTTGAACTAGCAACCCTTACTTTCTTCTTTCCTTTTAGATGCAATCCTATCTAAGTCTACCCTTATTTCTTCCAGGGGCTCGGATTTAACTGTTGAGCACCCTTGCTTCTTTACCTAACTACTTATCTGCCAAGCTTGAACCGTTTGGACAGCGTTCACTCTCTATCTCTAAAACAGGAAATTTAAACATGGACTGGTCAAGATTAAGTTGTTTGGCCATCCATCAACTATGACAGAAGTCACTGATTGCACATATTGAACTTCTTGAGAAAAAATAGGATAGTAGTGGCATTTTGGACTAGCACACTTTCCTGGTCTTCTTCATCTGGGTTCATTTTCTTTCTTTTTTGACCAATTCATTCTTTTTGCCCTTTAATCTTTCTTTTAGGGCACACCCTCTTTTCATTTTTTGAATTTTTTGATTCTTTAAAAATATGGAACCTTTGCAGCATGGAAATGATGAACATATTTGGAATTTCAATAGTCAATCATGGAATATGACACCTATTGGTATAGGAGCATAACACTCAGCATTTGAAATTGCAGAGCCTAAAGAAAGGAAAGGAGACCCCATTGGAGGTGCGCACTGAGGTTTGGTGTTTGAATTGTAAGACCCATGGACATGATAAGGACCATTTCCTAGTGTATAATAACTATATTGTAGGGGGAGGGCATGTTCCCCTGAAACCAGAGAATAATTTTGGGCCGAGCACAGGAGTTTCGTTGTGGTGCGCTATCTGTTAGGTTATAGGACAACACACGACTAATAACGTCCATTTACTGTAGAAGTTTGTACAAACCCCTGAGTAGTTGTTTTGTAATGTTTGCAAATCTATGGGCCATGATGAACACCATTGTAGAATCTATGAGTTGATGATGGATAGAACCCCTACCTACCGAATGCAAGAAGAAATTCAGCCTCGGGATCAAGGCGTAGGAGTAGCACACGGAGGATTCCAAGGTTGAGGACGAGGAAGAGTTAGTGGACCATGTCGAGGGCATGGAAAGTCATATGTTATAACTGTGGCGAAGCAGAGCACTTTGCGCAAGACTGTACAAACCCCACACATCCATCATGTCAATAGTGTTGATAGTTTGACCACGTGATAGAGGAATGGTTGGTCCTTATGGAAAAGATGCAGAAAACGAAGGCGCAACCCTAGTAGCCTACATAGAACATTTAGATGATGAGGGCTGAGCCCCGTGAAGAAGATCGGAGCATAAATATCGTGCTGAGAAGCGGCATGGCGACTGGTGCAGATAAAGGTAATCAGCTTGAGGATGATGGACGGGTGTGCAAGGCTGCTGAGAAATAAGTAGACTTTGATATTAATCACTCTAAAGAAACCTTCATGGAGGCAAATAATAACTTTGCTGAGGCCTCTACCTCAGGAAGTCAGGAGAAAATGTCAGAGACTAGTGTGACATAAGAAGTAGATCCTTCAATACTAGCTACTTTTCTGAAGACCTGTATGAAGTTATTGCGCGATCAGAAAGCAGTAGAAGGGTTGCAAGAGTTAATAGACAAGTGCACTAATAAAGAAAAGACTCTTGTTGAACAACGCACAGTAAGAAAGATTGGTAATCATAAAACACGAATGGGGCACGAGATGAGGCTCACTATGCAGATAGGAAAATATGAACTGGACCAGGTAATCTTGGATCTCAGTTTTGATGTGAATGTCCTACCTAAGAAAACATGGGAAAGGATGGGGAGACCTACGTTATAGTGGTCTCCTATTCAGCTACACATGGAAAATCAGCAGAATATTATCCCTATGGGACACTTATTTGGAGAACAATGGACATTGAGGATGCGAATACGCTAGATGACTTTGAGGTCATTGAAATAGTGGATGATATTAACCCATACCCAGCACTAGTAGGAATTGACTGGGCTATTGATATGAACGGGGTAATCAACTTGAAGAAGTGGAAGATGACATTTGAAAAGAAGTTGTTCACAGTTGTAGTGCCACTAGATCCTGCAGAAGGAGCACGTTATACTGAAATTGTTCATGACTATGTAGAAAGTGATAATGATCTGGATCAGATATACAATATAACAACGCGAGATGAATATTGGATCAATCCTACAGCTGATGGAAGAATTGTGAGGGACAGGGATAGCTCATGTAACTCAGATTCAGATGAAGAACCGGAACACTGGCAGAATCTGTTACATGAAGTATCTACGCTCTGTTGCAATATGATGACCAAGTCCCTGTGGTGTGTCTCGAATGTTGTAAGATGTCTTCCTCATTATGATATTTTGACTAATGTGGAGCTATTTTTGGATGAATTTTAAAGGGACATACTAGAAGAAAATTGCTTCTAGGTCCTGGAATTGGCATTGTGCGATACGCCTACTCGTTGTTTGGGTACACACAAGGATAACTTTGTTGGATGGAAGGAATATAGGAGAATGATGAAATTAAGGTTTGGATACACTAATAATCAGATGACAAAAAAATACAATGGGAAGGATGATCCGCGCAATCATTTGGCACAATGAACTAAGGCCTCGGAAACAGAACCACAACCAAAATGGGTGCACATTTTTTGTCATACCTTAAATACAATCCCAATGAACTGGTATTTGGAGATGGAGCTTTGCCATGGGACAACTGAATGGGACATTTTAAGGGAAAGTTTTCTATTAAATTTTAGCTTTGAGTATGGGTTTGAGAGCATTGATGAAGCGCTCCAAGAGATAAAAGCCACTATATTCAAAACACCAAAGGAACAGGTAGAATGGGCTCAGCTAGATTTGAGTACGCAATTGCACCATGTGTTAGAGTGCTATAATGTGACGGTCAAAGAAGAAGAAGAAGATCCATGGAATATCACCATTCCAGAGACAAAAGTACATTGCAAAGTCGAAGGATCGAAGGTGGCAAACCTATATATATCAGAACCTTTGAAAACTCAACAAGTAAACTTTGGATCTGAAGTAGAACCTAAGTTCACAAAGATAGGAGACTATTGGGACGAAGATATGATTGATAAGGTAGCTAAGCTTCTGTGCAAGTACCAAGATTTACTCCCAACGAATTTTTCATATTTTAAAGGAACCATTATAAATTTAGGTGTTGTGAAGATTACGTTGAAGTTGGATGTGAAGCCCGTCGAGAAGAGGCCCTACTAGTTGAACCCAAAATATAAAGAGAAGGTGTTCCAAGAACTAGATAAGATGTTGGATGTCGGTATTATTGAGCCAATACAGGAATCTAATTGGGTGAGACTGATGGTCCAAGAGAAGAAACAGAAAG
Organism: Pinus tabuliformis; assembly: GCA_031772625.1. NCBI lineage: Eukaryota > Viridiplantae > Streptophyta > Pinopsida > Pinales > Pinaceae > Pinus > Pinus tabuliformis. Next base: position 1,264,040,457 of record CM062807.1, on the reverse strand, counting down.
GTGAAATTTGTATCTATGTAGATCTGAGAAAGCTAAATGATGCATGCATGCACGATCCATTTTCAACATCGTTTACTGACAAAGTATTATAGAATGTTGGCAAACATGAGGCATATTCATTTAATGATGGTTTTTCAGGATATGATCAAATAAATATCACACCTGAAGATCGAAGCAAGACAACCTTCGCAACGGAGTGGGGTTGCTTTCAATATATCGTATTTCCCTTTGGATTGAAGAATGTGCCTGCAATTTTCTCTCGAGAAGTAATCACACCGTTTAAATTGTTTATTCATAAATTCCTAGAGGTGTATTTTGATGATTGGACTGTATTTGGGTTGGTGAAGTGCCATGTTGCGAGTCTGCGCCTTATGTTGGATACATGTCAAAGGTATCATATCGCGTTGAACTTGAAGAAGTGCATATTTTGTGTGCCCTTTGGAATTTTTCTCGGTCATGTTATATGTAAGCAGTGATTGATGGTGAACCCTACGAAGATCATTGTAATTGTAAATTTGGAAGCTATGCGCGACATTGGTGCACACTGGGTATTACAGGAATTTTATCAAGGAATATGCTCAGATAACTGCACCAACAGAGAAATTATTAAAGAAGGATGCTATGTTTTGCTAGGATGAAGATTGTCTACACTGTTTGGATGTCTTGAAGGAAAAGATGGTGGAAATGCCTATTTTGGTGATTTCGGACTGGAAGAAAGGGTTCCATGTGCATGTAGATTCCCCTTGCATTACGTTGGGTGCAGTATTAACATAGGCAAGTGAAGAATAGATTGATCATCCAATAGCTTTCACGAGTAGAAAGTTATCAAAAGCTGAGAATAATTACTCCACTATAGAGCGCGAAGGGCTGGTGATGGTCTACACGTTGCAAACGTTTGGGCATTATTTGTTGGGTGGACACTTCAAAATGTATACAAATCACTTTGCACTGAAGTACCTGGTCAATAAGCCTCTATTGGGGGAAGATATATCGATGGTTACTGTTGTTTCAAGAATATGACTTTGAATTAATTGTGAAGCTTGAAGGGTTGAATGTAGGACCAAACCATCTGTCTAGGCTTAAAACAGATGAAGAACCAAATAATTCAAAGGAAGTACTATCAGATGTGCAGTTCTTTGCAGTGCACATCATGGACAATCATTTTTCCGATATCATTCAATTTTTAACCACGGGAATAGCTCCGGAAGGTTATTCTACGTAGAAAAAGGAGTTAGTAGTCTGCACTACAGATTTTTTGGTGATTGCTGGTCACTTTTATAAGATTGGAATAGATGAGATCCTATGAAGGTATGTTCCAAAGTTTAAACGTGCTAGTATCCTCACAGAATCACATGGAGGAGCGACAGGAGGTCACTACGCAGGAAAAGCAACCGTGCAGAAGATTTTTCGCGTTGGGTTATGGTGGCCAACTTTACACAAGGATTCTAAGGCATGCTGCAAGGCGTGCAATGCTTTCCAAAGGATGGGGAAGCCTTCATGAAGGGATGAATTGCCTTTAAATCCTCAGGTTTCATTGCAGGTATTTGATAAATGGGTCTTTTCTTTATTGTCCAATACAACCACCAGGTAAGAAGACAAGTGCACAGTATATCATTACTGCAACTTAGTACTTAACCAGATCAGCAGAAGCATGGCCAGTGAAAGATTGTATAGTTACCACTGCAATGAAGTTTTTATTTGAATGTCTTAATGCAGTTTAGATGCCCTAAAATATTGATGAGTGATAGGTGTACACATTTCTTGAATGAGTTGATCAGCTCGATGCTTGAAGAATTCCAGGTATATCATCAGAAGAGCACGCCCTATCACCCATAGACGAATGGAATGGTGAAAGGTTTTAACAAAATTTGGGAGAATGCATTGACGAAGGTCTGCAACACGCACAGGAATGACTGGGATATGCATGTATCAACAGTGCTATGGGCATATAGGATGACCTGCAAGAATTTGACAAGCCAAACACTGTTCAGGTTGGTCTATGGAATTGAAGTAGTCATGCCTATGGAGTATATTGTGCCCAGTTTACATATTATAGCTTTGACAGAGATGGCGGATCGTGAGACCTTGGAGGAGCAACTCACGTAGATCATAGAGTTAGAAGAATACTATTTTATTGTATGATTTGACTAGCAATTGCAGTAGCAACATGAGAAAGCATGGCACGATAAGCATATTAAGTTGCACACTTTTAAGATAGATGATTTAGTGTTGCTATATGACAGTAAGTTCACCAAATTTCTAGGGAAATTTCAAATGCACTACTTAGGACCATATGTTGTTAAGGAGATCACGAATGGTGGTGCAATTTAGCTCACAAAGCTGAATGGGGAACCATTCCCTGGAAAAGTGAATGGAAGTAGGTTGAAGTTGTACACAGGAGATCCTACCCCTGCGCAATGACTATATGAAAGAAGGATAGTTTTAGTAATCTAGGTAGCTGCAAGGGATTGTGGGACTATAAATGACGCTACCTGACAAAGTGAAAAACATGATAGGGAGGTTGCGTGATGGAAGACAGGAGTGTGACAAGTGAAGCTACATTGGATGATCTACACTAGGGAGGATGGTGTCATGCAGATGGATCCAAAAGTAGTCATTGGAGTTACTTTTCATGATTTGATGGAAAATATTCCGTTAAGAGGAATAGGTAGGCGCAATTTATGGTGAAAATATTTGAAGATCTGTCACTAAAGATGCATTTATGATCAGAAATTGGAGGGAACGGTCAGTTTTAAATTCGAAACCTTCTATGAATTAAGAATGTTGGTCTGTCGAAGAACACTTCGCAGTTTGAGAATTATTTGTGAGCCTTTCTTTTTTTAATTTATGAAGAGAGAAGACTAGGAAGAGCTTGTGTCATGACCCACATTTGCAAATTTGTCTGTAGAAACGTGTGAACTGTTCTTAGAGTGAATGACTACCACAAACCCCACAAAAGCTATGATTTTTGAAGCTGTGTTGCTGACGTTGCGGCCCCTGAGATATCAAGTATGGAAGTTACAATCGTTGTTCCTATGGTGTCAAGGTTGCCTAGGCTGAAGAAATCGGTTGCCAAGGAGAAGTAGAAGAAACCTATGCCGGTGAGACAGTCGCCGAGGAAGAATCTGGAGGTTCGGCAGAAGGAGAAGAAGGGTAAGCAACTGGAAACATTTTGTGGACTTGGAGGAAGAGGAATTCCAAGGAGTGGAGGAATTGGATGTTGAAGAGGTTGAGCCTATCACACGACTCCTGGAGTATATTCCTTCACAGAAAGGGAAGGACAAAGTTAAAAAAGACCCTGATTTTGGGAAGTTTACACTCTCGACACCTCTATTGCCAGAACAGGTGGAATTTGAAGGCAGAACCTTAGTGCGCATTCCAATGCTAAAGATGGAGGACTTGGATCTCGTGGACCATGAGAGATTCCCGCATTTGGCTACTAGCAAGTATATGAAGAAGATCTACTATGAAGAGACTAGAGTTACGCAGTTGGAACCCATGAAATGGGTCAGAGGTGTTGAGCAGGTTGGGTTGTTGCACATGCTCTGTGTACCGCATTTTAACAGATCAATAAACAATATGGTGTGTGTGCACCAGCTCCTCGCGTTGGTGCACAATGGGTGCTATGTCTTGGGGAGCCCATCCCGATCATAGATATGCTAATTCGTCGAATAATAAAGCTACCCTACAAGGGAGCGGATCCTACCAAGGAGTTTGGAGGGAAAAGTGGAGAAAGGAAGTTAGTAGATAAGATGAGAGAAGAATTTGGTCTCGTAAATAACTCACGTGGATACTCTATCCACTCTATTTAGGACCAGACAATGCAATTCGTTGCCCAAATACTTGCAGGAAAAATCATGAGGAAATGTCGCGTGAACAAGGTTTGAGCACCTGTAGTCTCATTGGTTGCCCATTGCGTTAAGGGAGTACAATAAAACTAGGTGAAGTATTTGTGCAAGGAGTTCCTCGCGAAGCTCGAGAGGACAGCAAGACCTTCCATTATGTGTGGTTTCTACTGTCAATTGTATTAATAGCATGGAGATTGTTGTAGGATAGTTAGTTTCCCCTGCATCCAGAAGACTTACCAAAGGCAGTGAAATTCGCTTCGTTGTGGGCGACAAAGGATCCGAAGAGGATCAAAGAATCAAAAATTTTCTAGATATTGATGGAGATGGATCTTAGGATAGTCATCAGTCAACGTCCAGGTTGTCCCTAACTTTGTACGAGAAACTAAAGGCCTTCGCGGAGTTCAAGGCCAATTTCCACAATGTATCCATTAGGGTGCATAAGGACCCTAAGCTTACATGGCACAATCTTCCATACTTAGTCTCAGCGATGGATGTACAAGAGATCGTTGGGAGTTGGCCAGCGGAGTGGTGCGAACCCACTAACCTTGATGTAGGTAAAATAAAGAGTGATGAGAGCTATACTACACAATCGACCGATGCGCAGAAGCGTAAAGAAGCAGTGCACAAGGCAACATGCACCCTAGCTAAACAAAAGAGGAAAGAAGTTGCTACTATGGCAGTTGTGGGGAAAGCGCTTGTTGAGAAAAATCATGCTGCAAAAGAGTGTGCTGAGAAAGAATGCACAGATACATAAGAAGTCAAATAATCGGCTTCGTAGCATACAAATGAGAAGGAACTATCAGGATAGGAAGGAGGCGGTGGTGAGGAGCAAAGCACTCCCTTCATAGTAAATAAGCGAATAAAGGATACAAATTTTGTGACTCGTAAGAAGCATAAATCAGATAAGCAAGCACGCATCGACACAATGGTCCTCACAGAAGGGGATATTAATGAAATCGGTGACAAGGTCAAAGACACAACAACATAATTGTGGCAGCAATTTGAACAACAACATATGTAGACGCTCGAGAGCATCTAGAAGGATCTGTGCGAGCTGTAGATCTAGACTAGCAGGATTCAAGTGAGCGTTGAGTAAGAGAGCGGGGTGAAAGCGAGTCTGGCACAAGGGAGTGGGACAATAGCAAAGTTGGAATGAAATCTAGACCTCAAAGTCATACCTTTACCCGAAGGATTTGTCCACGTGGAATGCGATGAGGACCGTGCTGTATTAAGTACACTGAAGGACATGGGAGTCAACTTGGTCGCACTGCCACTTCAGACTCTCCATGCGCTACATTAGGGGGTTTTGGATGAGTTACAAATCAGAGAGTAGCACACCCTTGCAGTCATAAGTGAGTTCAAGGTGAATAATGAACAGATGTTTGTGGAGAAAGCTCAGGCTCTGAAGGAAAAGGAGGAACTGCAAGCGTGAAGTCAGAGCCTAGAGACAACAATTGAGCAGGCATGCAAGACAGTTCCTGAGTTGAACATCCTGGAGGATGCCACAGCTACAAAAAAAGTTAGAAAATTGGTTGTTGTGGTCCGCGCATCAAAGGATGAGATCAGTAGAGTTACCTTCAATTTTCAAGTGAAGATATCTGAACAGCAGTTGAAGTTGAAACCAACTACTCTACCAAAGGTTCGGGAGCAACGGAGAGAAGCAATCAGAAAAAATATGGTCACATTGGATAACAGTCACAAACTGTGACATGATGTTTGATCAAGCCATGGAGTTGTGGACGAACTTACAGGAGGACGCAAACTTGTAGAGGCTAAATACAGATGTTAGGGAGACACAACGCAAGTATGAAGTCTGAGCGACTGCGCGCACTTTGGTACCACCACAATGCCTCGTGAAATTGTAGGAAGGAAACTAGTTTCAATCATGGATAGAAGAACTATAGAGGAAAGAATCCCTTCTAAAGGCGAGATTACAGCCATCGATAGAGGAAGCCTACCACCTTCATCTATTGCTTCATGAAAAAATAAAGGTACTACGACATACATAGAGAACAATGCGCATAGTAGTGGAAGGCCCGACGACAGAAAAGTTGTTTGAGGAAGTGCAGTAGCTCGTGATGCAGAGCGTTGCTGACATAGCAGCCCTAAAGGTTGAACTAGGTGGCCTCCATAGCAAGATCGAGGTGCCAGCCAAGTGACTTGAGGAAGAGTCACCATATTTGTGTTGGGGGCCTGTTGGGATAGGGTCCCCAAGGTGAGTTTTGGGGTTAGTTTAACCAAATATTGTAAAAAGTGGTGTAAAGAATGTAAAGTCTCCACAAAATGTGGATGTGGAGCACGCAGCTAGATAGGAGTAAAAGGGGCTTTAGCCCCTTGTTTGGGTAAGTAATAGGTTAGTTTTGAGCCTCACCCATGGACCGTGGGCCATGGTATTGTATTTGAAATTCTATATATTTGAGTCATAGCAAGTCTAGAAGAAGAAGTAAAGAAGTAACTAAGTCAAGATAGAGACTATTTTGGGCAAGTGCTAAGACAAGAAGGCTCATCTTCCTATACTTAGGTGAAAGGGGAAGGCTCTTGTAGCTAATTGCATAGGAGGCCTTGGTAAGTCTGTAGCTGAGTACGCGGACCCCTGCAGATGAGTGCATAGGGTAGAGAAGTATGTAAATTGAACACTAGAACTGAATAAAGACTAATTTTGAAGAAATATCTTGCATTTGAGTATTATTGTTAATTTTTTTGATGTTATGTTATGTCACTCAATAATATGTTTTTTGTGGAATAATGTATATATGTTGCATGAATCTATTGAATCTATACTATTTATGCATGAACTAAGTGATTACCTACTTTCGCGAAGATAAATGTCGAATCTGTTATGATTTCTAATGAATTGGATAGATTTGCGCGAAGGAAAATCTAGGGTTATCAATTAGTGCACGAAAGCTGATAAACTACCTCTTTAGGGTCTATAATGTTTGATTGTAGACCTTCGTGAAGGTCTAGAATCTATTTTCCTATAATTACAGTATCAAGCCATAGAAGGATACTGATCTGCGTGAAGGAAAATCTGAGCTACAAGGGCTTAATACCATTTATCACATCATCTATGGATGTAGAAACTTGGTTCTAGCATCCCCCAATACCGCTTCGGGTGAGACTGTAACCTATGCTTGCAAGTTTTTTCTGAAAGGGCTAGCAGTTAGGGTTTTGTTGGTTGGCACGAACAACTCTAAACCTGGGTTAGGCCCCCTTAAGCCAACAAATGTGGTTGTTACAAGGAAGATGAAGGGAAAGGCAAAGAAGGACTTGAGCAATCTGAAGTCTTATACAAATGCCGAATATGGTCATTATTTGAGCAAGTGTCCGCAGAAGAAGGGAGACAATGAGAAAAAGGGGAAGGAGATAACCAGTGTTGCTACTTCCTCTAAGTCAGATTACCTCTTGAGAAGGTTGGAGGATGAATATTTTTCTTTAGTTGCTCATTTCTCTGAAGATGCCATCAACGAGACTGCATGGTACGTGGATAGTGGAGCATAGAAGCATATGATAGGTTCATGCAATGTTTTCGATAATTCGCAGTTGCACATGGTGGTTGGTGACAAGAATCAAAGAGCAATCAGAGGATCAAGTGTTGTGCCATTTAAGATAGAGTTGGGTCATGTTATGAATATAATTCATATAAAAATAATAATATAAATATAAATATAATAATAATAATTAATAATTAATTAACTTATAGTTAGTTAGTTAGTAATGAAGAGGCATGTCTTAGAGACATGACCATTCATGAAAGGGCACCTGTCTAGGTATATAAGCAAGCCCTCATTGTAATCATTACACACATCTTTTATACATTCAACAATTCTTATATACAATTACTACTTGTCTTACGATGGATACTTACATATTTCAGTTCTTCTAAATTATTCCGCTATGTACATGAACTTTGTTCATTACATTGGTATCAGAGCATTCCTCTGAGTATGAAAACCTTGTTCATTACATTAGCATTAGAGTCACGTTCTTTGATCCTAGCCATTTTCCATTAAAGTCTTCGTCAACATAGTTGTCGTCGTGATCAAGCATTTTACTATATAGTTGGAAGTGCTCCATTTTGGTGGATTCGCTATCAGGTCTTTGGCCATAAAATTATTAATAAAAAAATAGAGAGAAATAAAAAGGAAAAATAAAATAATAATATTAAAAAAAAGACTTAAAAAAATTATTGAAAAAAGGATATATAAAAAAATTAAACTAATATATATATATATATATATATATATATATATATATATATATATATATATATATATATATATATATATATATATATATATATATATTAGAAAACAAAGAAATTTTAAAACAAAGAAATTTTAAAAAGAAAAGAAAAAGTCAAAGGTCAAAAATACTAAAAAAATATAGAGAAAAAAGTTAAAAAAACAAAATAGAACTTAGAAAAAAAAGTATTTAAAAAAACAAATAAAAAAACACAACATTCTATAGAAAAAAATTATAACCAAAAAGAAAAATGAAAATAAAAATTAAAAATTAAAAAAATACCTACAATCGTATGTTGCAGCCCAAGACAGTCGCCATCATCGCTGACCCCGACTAACCACCGAAAGCATCACCACAACTCCTCTTTGACAAGCTTCCCTATTCCAAAATGCCTAGCCGCCTGTTCCATTATGGCACAACAACAGTCGCAGTCTCCACTATGCCTCGCTACAACACAACACCACTTCCCTCCATCAATCCACCATAGAAAACCACCCATCCGTCGATGCATCAGTTTCTACCGTCATGTCTAGTTCAAGCCACTACAGACAACAGTCACAACACATCCAAACCCCAAGTTACTTCCATTGTCAGTCGTCACCTGATTCCTCATCATAGCATATCTTTCATAGCTTTCACCTCTGTCGCCACAAGGAATTCGTATGCCGCCAAAGAAAACACAACTATCGACCCCCACAGTTGCCACCCTTACCTTTTGAATTATATATATATATATATATATATATATATATATATATATATATATAAGTGAAGCCTACAAATACATAGCCAAGCTTGATCAACTTCAACCTGACCCAAAATGGAATTCTATCTAGGACAAGAAACTCTGGCCTAAAATTTATATTTTCCTATGGCTTGTTCTGCATAGGAAGATCTTAACTTGGGACAATCTAAGGAGAAAAGGCTTCATTGGTCCCTCCAAATGCCATCTTTGTTAGCTAGAGGAAGAAACCCCCAATCATCTCCTGAATGAATGTCCATGCGCGTCCCAACTTTGGGACTGGGTTTTTTTGGTCTTCAATAGTTTGGATCGGGATCCCTCCTCCATACTGAACACTATCGCGAACTTGAGACCTTCCATATCCTCTAACCCTTTTGTTAATCGGCATGGAACTTAGGACCTGGTATGGTCTGTTGGTCCCTATGGAAGGAATGCAATGCCAAAAATTTTCGAGGCATCTCCACTTAGGAGGAAATTATATTATCTAAGATTAAAAGAGAAATTCAAGAGCAATGGCTTCTTCCCCCATTTAGGCTTCTAATTCCCTCCCACCAATTCAAAAGCGAGAATTATGTCTATCCTAGACCTTCTCCAAATAAAAGTTCTTGAAGTCTCCTCCCCCCAAGGAATGATAAATAGAAAGACATATGGAGGTAGTCGGAGCTAGGCACCATTAAGCTTAACTACAATGGCGCAGCTAAAGTTAACTTGGGCCTAGCCGGTTTTGGAGGTGTCCTTAGGAACTCAAAAGGTGGAATACTATGGATTTATGAGGGTAACATAGGTTCAGCAACAAACAATGTCATTGAACTTCACGCTCTGGAAAATGGCATTACCATCACGCACAAACTAAAGCTTAGTCCATTGATCGTGGAAGGGGACTCCACTCTAGCCACTCAGATAGGAAAAAAAATTCAGTAGGGTATCGAGGTGGCTAAAGTCTCGGAAAAATGGTGCCTAAACAAAATTATACAGAGAATCCAACACAAAATAGACAGCATGGCAGGCCTACACTTTCAGGCCATTAGAAGGAATGGCAATAAGCTCGCAGATAGATTAGAAAATGAGGGTACAACGGGGACCCTTTGGCTAAACTCTATATCATGGAATGACCTGGATGATAGTGACATCTATCAGTACTACATAGCCATAAATGACAAAGATAATCAGATTACCGAACAATAATTTTTTGTGCACCCTCCATCAACCCAAGGATGATTCTAATTACTAAAAGAAGGATAACACTATGACACACATGCCCAGACCAATCCTTGCCATGCCAGATGTGTTGGCCTTTGTTGCACCTCCCTCCTCCCCTGTGAAGTCACTGCCATCCTGTCACATCCCCTCTGCAAGGCTCCTCCTCCACTTCCTCATCTCCATAATTCATACGCTTCCCCTTCCCGCCCACCCTCCCTACTCCACGCTACCCTTGATCCCCAGGATTCTATTTATTTCCCCCTCACCCTTCTCCCTCCCGTCATTCTTGTTTCTCTCACACCCCCCATCTCTTTCTCCGCTCTCTGGTTCCTCTCACTCCCTAGCCCCTTTGTTTCACTCATGGCCACGAAGTGTAGTTCCATTCATGCCTCCATTCAGGGGGGTGTGCGTAGTTGCGCAGCCTCCCAATGAAATTCTCTGGGTTCGCCCCCACTACTCGCGCTGAGACCTTTGCAAGGTGCGCAACTTTGAACTACGTGGCGGTTGTAAACCCGAAACTTTAAGAGCACATCGCCAATCTAGGAGCCCAAGCTAATTTTCTTCGTAGAGAGGTTACATCTGATGAAATAGATGTGAACTTTCCTTGGGTCGTTGATCCTGCCCTCACTAGAGCACGTGAGAACCTTTATGTGCACACCATATAAACATGGTGGCAAATGAAAACAATCATGGTTCTTGCAATGCAGGAGCAGGAGGAGCACACTAAGGCACTCGAAACTAAGATTGACATCCTTACGAAGAATTTTTTTATTTATGTTGAATCCATCCACCATTGTCGTTTCATTACTCAAGACTCTATGCAGTACACCATCATCAGGAAGAAATCAACAGCGAAAGTCCATTCAGCAGCTAAAGGCTCACCAAGTATCAAGAAAGAGATCATTGGAGCCTCCTCCAGTTGTCTAAACACTATTGTGCCACAGGAGGGGAGTACTCAAGAGACTCCCATCAGCCTGGACAAAGACCCGGTCACCACCAACCAAGAATGAATACGGAAAGCTCTTTTTTGTCTCTTTTCCCCTGTGGAGGCCTGTTTGTCGCAGACTTATCAGTCTCAGAAATAAACACACGTGGCCTAGTCAGTACAAAAATGATTATGATCTATACTCTCTTTTTTTAGTATGTTGTAAAAAGGGTTCCTTTTTGGTTCCTGGAAATTCTCCACTGTATCTACCATAGGCTACAGAACCCAATTTTGCCAAAGTTTCAATGTAAAAGGAGAAATACTGAAGCCAGAACAGACTATTATGTTGGTCCTTGTGTCGGGCTCTCTCCCCCGCACAAACCAACCAATGTAATTACTCACTTCTTTCAGTAATATATTATATCTTATTCACTATATATATATATATATATATATTAAAAATCAAAATAAAAATAAAAATATTTAATTTTCTAAATTTCAGAGGAAGTTATATTAGAGTGTTCGAGATAAAAAATTTTGAAATATAAAAATAATTATATATATATATATATATATGGTCACCTATTATTGACGCTAAATGTTTTTGATGTGAAGCAATATATATATCGACAAAGAAAAAAGACAAGGGAAGATGTGTTCCACACAACATTATTATTTTGGACTAAATGTCTATTTTGTCTAAATGAAATTGGATATACATATATTCAAAAAAAAAATGCAAATTAAGTTGTCTAGCATGTGGAAGATTTTTTAGTATTGAAGAGCATTAAGGTAATACACGAACAAAAATGAAAATATTAGAGGAAGAATTCGCAAAGCTTGAACAAGAAAACAATGTTTTGGAAAAATAAAAATAAATAAATAAATAAAATAAAAAATAAAAAATAAAAAATAAAAATTATATATATATATATATATATATATATATATATATATATATATATATAAAGATATCGAAGACATATTTTATAATAAATCAAAAGAAAAGGATGAGGAAATTTTGCGCCTAATGGACAATAATCAAAACTTACTCTAACAGATCAAGAAGCCTAAGGTTAAGAAGCAAAAATTAAAGCAAGAAAATAAAAGTTCTAATAAAAAATTCAACTAGAATCTATCAAAGAAGAAAGAAGAAAATTTGCACTTAAAAACCCTTAATCAAAGGTTATTAGAACAAATCAAAAATTTAAAAGATGAGAAGGATACTAAGAATAAAGTCAACAATTTAGAAAGCAAAGATTTTTTACATCTAAGGAATCATAACCAAAACCTCCTTACACAAATAAAGAAGCTTAAAAGTGACAAGAATTCATTAAATGACAAGTTAGAGCAACTTCAAGAAGAAGTATTCAAGTCTCTAGTCATTTCAATCCAAGTTGAAGATAAAGGAATATATATTGATCCAATTAATATCACAACTCAAGAAGAAGAGAAGCCTATAGAAGTTAAAACAAATTCATATGTTTCAGTTCAAACAATGGAAATTCCAAGTGATTATTCAATAACCAACTCAACAACAACAGTACGTCAAGTAAATCGGGAAATCACCACAAACAGATTAGGAAAAAATCAAACCACAAGAGATCCTTATCGAAATTTGAATCACAAGACTAGAAAACTAAGTTAGCCTACATATTCAAACCATTCATAATGGAAGCAAAATATTTATATTCCAAGGAATATTGAGTGTTATGAAACTAGCTCACAAAATAGAAAAAGAGATAGACCAACGACTTCAAAATTAGCCTCTTCAAGGGGGGAAACCTCCTTTAAATTACCCAAATGAACAATTCTTGGATTATTCAAATGAAAAAACCTCCTTTCTATATATGGGATTCTAAGGGATCACAATATCATTAGAGTCGACATAATATTAATAATGTAAGGGCACAACAATAACAACAGTGGGCTTCTATGGGGCACAATAATAAAAATATGGGGACTACATGGGCACAACAATAACAATAAGGGGGCTACACTAACAATAAAAATGAGGAAATACACTAGTATTATAGGGACCTAACATGCCCCTCTACTTCAAAAATGTTTTGTCCTCAACACTTAAGTAGTTATGGATGCTTCTATATAAAATTCGCATCCTCCCATGTGGAATCTTCAGTGAGTAAGTTATTCCACTTGATGAGATACTCTCAAATTGATCAATTTCATAGTTGTCGAGTTCTTGTTTCTGTCTCGGCTTCTACTTCCAATATGATTTTTCCTTCCTCATCAAGTTCTATTAATATTGTTTGAAATGGGAGCTTGTCACCGATAACCTTCTTTAAACATGAAACATGGAAAACTGGATGCCCTCTGGAAGATGCAGGAAGCTCCAATTTGTATGCCATAGTACCAATCTTTTGCAACACCTTGTAAGGACCATAGTACTTTGGTGATAATTTATTATCCTTCTTATCTTGCTTGAGGGACACTTGTTTGTATGGTTGTAGCTATAAAAATACCTAGTCACCTACATCAAAACTTCTTTTGATGTGATGTTGATATGCCTATTGTTTCATTTTATTTTGCGCCAAAGTGAGGTTATCCTTTAAGATTTGGAGAACTTGTAGTTGATGCTCTATGTGATATTCCACTGCTTGAAACTTAGAATGATTATCCAAGACTTTTTGAATATCTCAAGAAATAGATGATTTCGATGTTTGAACCTCTAGTGAACATAATTGTGCAATTACACCCTATTGTTCTTTATTTATAATCTTTTTCATGCCATTAGAGATGATTATCTTTCCTCACTTCCCTGTGATACCCCTTAATTCAATTTCCTTTCCTTCCAAAAAAAAAATCAAGAAAAGATCTTGAAAATTAAAAGCTATCATACCCAAAGATTGTAACCATTGGAATCCTAGTAAAACATCAGCAGCACCCATTGGAATGGAAAGAATTGGACTATTCAATGCATATTCTCCCATGGATAGCTTTATATTATGGCACTTTCCAGAGAAATTTATGGTTCCTCCATTTGCAACCATCACTTGAAACTTCGGTGTTGGATATAGGAAGAAATTCAATTCCTTAGCTATCTTACAATGAATAAATTATGGGTACTACCTGAATCAATCAACACTATTACCTTTTTCTTCTTGATATGTCCTTTTATCTTTAGAGTTTTAGGAGTGGTAGTTCCTGCCAATGCATTACAAGACATGTTCGGATTCAATTCTTCTTTCTTTGTGGTTGGTTGTGGGTGTATATCCTCTTCTTTTGATGTTTTTTGTTCCTTTTCTTCCTCCTCTTTACAATCTATGTAATTTCTTCTCAGCAAACTTATGACCTTTAGTGTATTTTCTATCACAACTATAGCAAATCTCTTTTTCTCTTTTTTCTTCCAATTATTGTGGTGTCGACCTTAAAGGTTATGGAAGGCTAGGAGCAACAACACTTCCATATTTATAGTTGTGAGTAGTAGGCTTCCTTGTTGCCGTAATTTGCCTTTGAATTTTTATTGCCAACCTGAATGTCTTCTCCAATGAATCAGGTTCCCAAAGGCGAACCTCATGTTGGATATTATCCTTTAATGTCCCTATGAAGACATCAATCCTATGCTCCTCTCGAATATCCATTAGGAGAATTTTGAGTTCTAAAATGGGACTCCTAAGAAAAATGTACAACCAAAATAAAATTTATAAGAACCAATAGGATTCAAGATGATGATGTCAACCATTGGGAATGATTCACCATTTTTGGAGTAAAAAAGTAAAAAGATTAAAACTAATAAAATAATAAAACTACTTTCTGAACTCGTATTTTCAACTTATCTCCCTAAGGTATTACTCAAATTGTGATTGGGAGTACTTTTTGGATGCAAAATTTAATTCCTAATCCAAGGAGTACCCATGTTGCATACTTTCAATGGACCTTGCTACACGAAAAATGAGAAATACATGAAAAATGTGATTACAATCATGTTTTTCATGTATTTCTCATTTTTCGTGTAGCAGTGTCCATAAAAAGTATAAAAATGGGTACTCCTTGTATGAGGAATCAAATTCTGCATCCAATGAGTGTTCCCGTTTGAAATTTGAGTAAACCCATAGGGAGATCAGTTGAAAATACGAGTTGAAAAAATAGTTTTTATTTTTTCCCTCTAAAATTTGCGTAATCTAATCTTATTTTATTATTTCCACTATTATTTTTTAATTACCTTAGGAGGCCCATTTTAGACCTCAAAATTTCACTAATGATTTACCCTTACATTCCATTTTTGGAAGTCCTTAATGTGATTTTCCATTGAACCCTTTTGTTTGAGATTTATCAATTCGCTAAAGAAGGTGTTGTCCTTTGTATTCTCATAATGTGCTTTCATTTCCTCCGTAAAAATTTACCAAGTGAAAAGTGGTTTACGATAACAAAGCCATCGATACCATACAAATTGATTGGGTTCTAAATATAAAGTTGCAATTCGTACCTTTTGTGTGTGTTGCACATTATGAAGATCAAAATATTGCTCCATTTGTAGTATCCATGTTACCAGATCCTTGCCATCAAACTTCCTCATATCAATCTTTTGAGTATAGTGGGTCTTTAATCCAACGTTATAGTTTATAAAATCATTATTAACATTTATTTTGTTCTCATCATGACTTTCATCTAATACATTTTTACCATTAGGAAGCATTTCTTGTAGCAACTTTGTCAAACCTTCCTTCAAACCTTTCATGTCTGCTTTTAAACCCTTCTTCAAATATTCCATGTATGATTTTAAACTATTCTTCAAACCATTCATCTTAGCTTCCATTTCATTTTTGGTTACTCTTTGTGAGAGTGAAATTTGTTGCACTTGGTCTCATAATTTTGATATATCATGTTGCATTTCTTCCTCTTCTTCATGCATCATAGTAGAGATTTCTAGTTTCTTACTGGGCGTTTCCATTTTCTTGCTTCAAGAATTTTTTTAAATCAAACAATGACATATATGCTTCATTATGCCCTTTGATTCACTTCAAACTGATTTTTCAAACAAAAGTTACGCAATTCTTAGAAACAAATACACTTTTTTCTTGGTTTTAGGAGCTCGATCTTGAAACGATTGTAACTCTGTAATTTCGGATCTCCAAGTTCTGAAATTTCTTCTTATGGTATCTCCCTAAGTCTTGTTTCCAACCCCACAAGTCTGATCAATATTGGATTCCTCAAGAAAGAGTTATTCCAAATCTCCCATGATGACCTGATTATGGACTAGATCATTAGAGCGAAGTTGTACGGGATGCCATATGTCATCGTTTCAACCTTCAGCCCTGCAATTTCTACAAGAAAAAATACAGTTCGTGCCCTTTCATATACTTTTTATAGAATTAAAATCTGATTTTTGAAACAAAAGTTATGACGATCTTCCCTAGGTCACCTATTTGAGACAGAATTTTGGAGCCCGCAAAATCCCTAACTTCCTCACAGCATATCTCCAAAAATATAGTGAAACAAGATCTGAAATTTTTACACACACTTCTATACGATTTTTTCTCCACATGGTAAACATTTCAGCTTCTGAAGCCTCGTATAATAAACGTTATGACTATTTTACCTAGGTCACATGTTTGAGACATAATTCTGGAGACCACAAAAACCCTAACTTCCTCGAAGCATATCTCCATAAATATAGCGAACCAAGATCGGAAAGTTTTACACGAGGTTCTCTGTGATTTCTATTCAATGTGGTAAAAAGTTCAGCTTCTGAAGCCTTGTAGAAAAAAGTTATAGTGAACATTCCAAGATGACCTATTTAAAGAAGTAAAACCCTAGAATCCAAAGCTCTGATACCAAATGTTATACAACAAGCTCACAAAATAGAAGAAGAGAGAGATCAATGACTTCAAAATTAGCCTCTTCGAGGAGACAACCTCCTTTACATTACACAAATTAATTATTAGATGATTCAAATAACAAAACCTCCTTTCTATATATAGGAGTCTAAGGGGTCACAATATAATTAGAACCGACATAACAATAATAATGTAAGGGCACAAAAATAACAATAGTGGGCTTCTATGGGGCACAATAATAATATTATGGGGACTAATGGGCACAATAATAACAATAAGGGGGCTATAATAACAATAACAATGAGGGAATACACTAGTATTATAGGGACCTAACATAAACTTCGCAAATTCTAGTCCTATGATAACAATTCATTACAAATTTCCAGTCACCAAAAAGTTCCACAGAAGATTAATATAAGATGGTCAGATCCATTCTCAGTTTGATAATTTTGTTTATCACCCAGAGGATCATATCATCTTATATAGAATATATTCGAAACAAGAAAAGTGATCTAACCCTTTGATTAGTAAGCTTTGGGGACAAATCCTTTTTAAGAGAGGAAGTGTTATTAATATAATTCATATAAAAATAATAAATATAAATATAAATATAACAATAATAATTAATAATTAATTAAATAATAGTTAGTTAGTTAGTTAGTTAGTAATGAAGAGGCATGTCTTAGAGACATGACCATTCATGAAAGGGCACTTGCCTAGGTATAGAAGCAAGCCCTCATTGTAATCATGACACATATCTTTTATACATTCAACAATTCTTATATACAATTACTACTTGTCCTACGATGGATACTTACATATTTTAGTTCTTCTGAATTATTCATTACATATACAAACTTTGTTCATTACAGGTCAGTTTTTTAGAGTTCAATATGTGTTGTGAGTACCAAAGCTCAGATACAATGTGTTGTATGTCTCAATGATCAAGGCAAAGGGGTTAGAGGTGATTTTCTAGGATGGGAAATCAAAGCACAAGCCCAAATTATCTAACTCTAATGGAGTGAACATTAGAGTTATGGAGCATGGTCTATATCGGCTAACGGGAAAACATCTAAATCATGAGAAGAAGAAGAGTCATGAGACTCAAAGGGAATCGAGTTTGAGTGGGAGTATGCAAGTTTAGAGGGATAATTTTCAACCCAAGAAGAGTGCATGGTCAGTGGGAATCAAGGGGACTTCTGTTGGAAAGAAAGAACTGTGGGATGGCATGAAGGCCTACCAAAAAAGACAGAAGAGGGAAGCTTCTGATGGTAGAGACACTACCGAGAAGACTGTGGTTCATTCTATAGGGTATGTTGTAATGGTGAACACCATAGATTGGGATAATGTTGTCAACGATGATGAAATACTTTTTAGTGGTGGAAGTAACTCCCTTACTAAGCAGGAGTGTTGATTTGTGTAGCTCGGGAGGTGTTGCCACAACCCCTGGGATACTGATTTGTGAAGGGTTGACCCACAAAAGTGGTTTGTGGGTAGTGTACCCAACATTTTGGGCATGAAACCAAGTGGAGAAATTCATTGGTTATTCATTGAGAGCATGTGGGGCACCCTTGAAGGGCTAAGGGGAAACCAAGGCTTCGATGGAGTGGTGAAATATCTATGAAAATAATTTTATCTCGTATGTTATTTATGTTTAAGCACTCAAAACTTAAGTTGGCTCAGTTGAAGTAGTGACCCTTGAGGGAAAATTGACTCCACCAAGATTTATATAAGTAGATATGAATATTAGTTTGTTGAGAGCATCTATAAGTGCATTTATTCTCGAGGGAAGACAAAAAAAAAGTTGTATACCTCAGGAGTTGATCTAGATAAGGAGCATAAAGGTGTTTTGGTTTTGTTTTTGTCTCATGTTCTGGAACAGTTCAAAAGAGGAGGGTTGGCCATGATCTTGTGATGGTTTTGTGGTTAATTTTTGTGCATCCTAGTGTGGAGTATCACTATGAATAAGGGTATGAATTCTTTGTGTTCAAATTTGTGTTAGGGCCAAGTTTCCCTGCCTCTATTCAAGAGGGTTGAGACTCTTTATGCATGAGGCCAAGACAGTATTCTGGTTGTTGAATAAGGGCTTATGTAACGACCAAAAGTCGTATACGTAGTGGAAATATTTAAAATACTTCAAAGACATAAATGTCCATTGTAAGACATGTAATTTTATATTGAATTAATGTAAGATGATTACAAAGGTGAATGACGGTATGCTTATATACCTTAGGCAGGTACCCCTTCATTAATGGGCATGTCCTTAGAACATGTCTCCTCAATACTAACTATTATTTTATTAATCATTAATTAGGATTATTATTATTTACATTATTTACATTATTTTCTAATATTTATATATTTTTTATTCATAACATTGTCTTCCTCTTCAAAAAGTTTTCCTTAAAGCTTACTGATGAAAAGCCTTGATCTCTTTTTCAGCTTCTCGCGGAACTTGTCATATTTGTTGTTACAAGACGATATGATCATTGGAGCAATAAATAAAATTTCCAAATCGAAAATGGATCTCACCATCCTAGATTAATCCTCTGTGAAACCTTCCAGTCACTTGAATTTTGCAATGAATTTTTATCATTAGACTGGATTTTGCAAACTTCAGTATTCCTTGGAACATAAATTTGCTTTTTATGTTCTGAGTGATATTGATACGTAGATTGATTTTCAAAAAATATTTTATGGTTCGGATGTCGATAAGGAGTTTTCCTGGTTAGATTTCCCCTTATCATGTGTGTGGCAATTTCTTGATTTACTTCAGGTACTATTGTTGTTGAGTTTCTTATAGAATCTTCACTTGAAATCTCTGGTGTTTGAGCTGCATCTTCTAGGTACATATTCACTTTAGTAGGTTTATCCACTTCTTTAATTGTGATATTGAATGGATCAGTATTTGTTCCCTTATCTTCAACTTGGACTGTTACAACTGGAGACTTTAATACTTCTTGAGTAAGTTGTTCTAACTTGTCATTTAGTGACTTCTTGTCACTTTTAAGCTTCTTTATTTGCGTAAGAAGGGCTTGGTTATGATTCCTTAGATGTAAAAGCTCTTCGATTTCTGGATTGTTGACTTTATTTTTAGTCTCCTCCCCATCTTTTAAACTTTTGATTTGTTCTACTAATGTTTGATTAAGGTTTTTTAAATGTAAATTTTCCTCTTCTTGTTCTGATAAGTGTTGCTTGAGTTCCTTCTTGGTGGCCTTAGCTTTCTTGACTTGTTCAAGTAGTTTTTCACTGTGATCTTTGAAGCACAAATTTTTTGTCTTTACTATAGATGACTTCTTCAAGTTCCTTTTTGTTTCTTTGATATTGTTTCTTAATTCTCTTGTAGCATCAGTTTTGAAATATCCTTAAAGTTTTCTGATGGCGAAAATCTTGACTTTGACTTCATTGTCACTTCTTGGAATGTGATCATTTTTTTCTTATAAGGAAACATCAAATCCTTTTTTCTAAGTTTAGCATGAAAGTACCCAATTATTTTTGTTGAAGAATGTAACTAGGTTTAGTCTTCATAAAATGTATTTTTCAAAAGAATATTTATTATTGTTACAATTACTTATTAAAGCATGGGTTTCATGTTTGGTTCACCATTATATTAGTCAAAATCCCCATTGTGAACTCCTAGGATTAAAATTGAGTCAATACAACCATTGTACAATTAAATAGACCCTTCTTGGGCTTTTGAATCATGTAAAAAGGTTTATTATTGAGTAAAATATGCTTTATATAACAGCCACACCAAGTCATCCCAAAGGAGATCAAGTTGGCCTAAGGGACGCCAATTAGACCTCACTTGGAGCCTATAAATAGAAGATTTAGAGCATTTCATCTCAAGCAAGTTTGATATCTCTAGTGAAGTTGGAAAAAGTGTGAAGTGGGTCAAGGAAGTCAAAAGAAGTGTGATTTGGGTAAAGGTCAAAGAGAAAAGGAAAATCGAATTTTTGGTGGTAGTCTCTCTCTTTCACGCCCTAGTTTGGAAGATTGAAGTCTTTCAAGTGTTGTTGTTGCCTGATGTCGTAAGTTGCTGCATAGTCAAAGTTGTTGGGGTGGAAGTGTTGCTGCAAACGGGTCGAAGATTTAGAAGGGCCGATTTGGTGTGGAGGGAAGGTTTGGTATATTTCTAGGTTGAAGAGTCTCAATGAAAATTATTGAAGGATGAGATATTTTTACTGGGTTTTCCCTCGAGAGGGGTTTTTCCCTAGCATAGTGCCTACATCTTGTGTCTTGTGTTTTTGTTATATTCATACAAACATAATATCATAATTGTTTGATGAAAGATAAGATAATAAAGAAGTAAAATAAGCCAACATAATTCACAAGTAATTATCAAGAAAGAGGAATCAAACCCTAATCTACTTACATTGATTTCTCAACATGGTATCAGAGCTAAGGTCAGGAATGGTTGAAGATCACTTTTTTGGATCAAAAAGGATGAAAATGGATTCTCCCTCTTTGATAAACTATATTAGAATGGGTATCAACATTGCTCGAAGCTGGATCAAGAACGTCATCCACTACATATTCAACAAGGTCAAAATTCAAGGGTTCTTGGCTACTCTCACAGGTTCTCTTAGTGATGACAATGCATGGATCATTAAAAGTGAAGCATCAAGGCACATTACAGGAGAAAGTAAACAACTTCATATATTATCAAAGGAGTCATCTTATCATGCAGTGGAACTAGGTGACAAAAAACGCCATGATGTTAGAGGCCTAGGATCAACCTCGTTGAAGCTAGAAAACAGTTTGAATTTTCACCTCAACAAGATACTATATGTTCCAAGTTTGAAAAAGAATTTTCTTTCTATTTCTTGTTTAGAATGTAAAGGGGATAGAGTTTCTTTTGTTGATGGAAAAGTATTGGTTTGGGGAAAATACTTTAGCAATGATAAATCTAGGTTTATTGGAGTTTGTGAAGGAAGTCTTTATAGAGTTATTACACCACCTCCTCAAGATTTGGTTCAAATGGAGATCAATCCCATTGAGCTATGGCATAGGAGGTATGGTCATCTACATTATAAGGTTATCCCTGCTCTTAATCAATTGGTTCATGGCATCCCCAATATGAAGTTAGATCATGAAGGTGTGTGTAAGGGATTCTCTTTGAGTAAACATCCAAGAAAGTCATTTCCTAATAATGAAACTAGGTCTAAAGAGATATTAGACCTCATTCATTATGATGTGTGTGGATCGATGTCTGATAAATCACTTGGAGATCGTCTATACTATGTAACATTCAATGATGACCATTCTAGAAAGACATCGCTCTACCTTCTCAAAACAAAAAATGACGTATTTGAAAAGTTCAAGGAGTTTAGATTTGAAGTGGAAACCCTAACCAAAAGAAAGATAAAAACTCAGTCTAAAAATGGTGGGGAATACACTTCTAAGGAATTGATTTCATATAGTAAGGAAGTGGGAATTAAGAGGGAGCTCATTGTTCCCTATTATCCCGAAAAAAATGGAGTGTCTAAAAGGAAGAACGGGTCAATTGAAGAAGGCATTAGAAAAATGCTCCTTGATCAAGACCTACCAAAATTCTTATGGGGGGTACCAGCAATGACAGTTGTGTACATTAAAAATAGAATTCCTCATATAAATCTTAATAATATAACACTCAAAGAAGTATTCACAGGAAAGAAACCAAGTGTGGATCACCTTTGAATCTTTGGAAGTCCAACATATATCCATGTTCCAAAGGACAAGCAAAAGAAGTTGGATTCCACAAGTATCAAGGGAATATTCGATGGATATAGTCTCTCCTCAAAGCATATAGAATCTACATTAAGGAAGGAAGACATATTGAAGTAAGCAGGGATGTCATATTTGATGAAAATAAAGCCTACAAGAAATCAAAGGATATTCCTATTGATTCTAATGATGATGAAGTTCCAATATTTGAAGAAGAAGAAGATCATCATGAAAACCCTACTACAAATCAAGAAGAAGAAGAAGGACCAAATGAGCCTATTCAATATGTGGTCATCCCAACCATAAAGAAAAGGACAAATTGGTTAAAAGTTACATTAGAAGATGCTTAAGGACATGAAGTTGCAAAATGAACCTCCAGAGAAAGTAAAAGACCGAAGATATATTTCTGTTATGGTGCATATATGACAAAGTTAATTGAATCTTAACCATCTAGATTCAAGGAAGTTGCTCATCAAGAGGTTTGGAAGAAAGCGATGCAGAAAGAGTATCAATCCATTATGAAGAATGGGGTTTTGGAAATCTTTCCTAGGCCTAGTAACAAATTAGTTTTCACCTCCAAATGGATCTATAAGATCAAACATGCTATTGATGGAAGTATAGACAAGTACAAAGATAGATTTGTGCAAGGGGTTTGTCTCAAAAAGAAGGCATTGATTATGAAGAAACCTTTGCACCCACAGTAAGGTACACTATCATTAGACCTTTGGTTTCATTGGTTGCAACAATGGGTTGGAATATCCATCAAATTGATGTGAAGATTGCATTTATGAATGGGACCACTAATGAGGAAGTGTATATCGAACAACTCGAAGGCTTTGAAGTTAATAGCATGGACTCTCATGTTTGTAGACTCAAGAAGGCCCTATATGGTTTGAAGCAAGTACCTAGGGAATGGTATGCAAGAATGGATGCATATCTCCTTAGAATTGGTTTTGTAAAGAGTTATGTTGATCCAAATCACTACATCAAGGTCGTGAATAATGAGCATGTCATTATTATACTATACATGGATGATCTATTCATCACATTTGTGGCACAAAGAATTCAAGAATGCAAGAAGATGTTGGCAGTTGAATTTGAGATGAAGGATCTAGGACTAATGCACTACTACCTGGGTCTAGAAGTATGGTAGAAACCTAGGGGGAGATATATTTGGGGCCAGGAAAGTACATCATCAAGCTGTTGGGAAAATTCGGGATAATGGATTCCAAGCCTATGACTACTCATATGATCACCAATCCCAAGAAGTTGAGGGGCTTTGACTCAAGTCTCGTGGATCCTACCTCCCATCATCAGTTTGTGGGCTCCCTAATGTACCTAGTAAATACTAGGCCAGATATATGTTTTGCAATAAACATTCTTAGTCAGTTTCAGTTAGAGCCTCATCATAATCAGTAGATAGCTGCCAAACACATATTGAGGTATCTTCATGGAACTATACATCACTGCTTAAAGTATGATAGTAATGAAGTCAAGCTAATTGTCTTCAAAGATTTTGATTGGGGCGGTAGTGAGACCAATGGAAGGAGCACTACCAAAGGATGTTTTAGTCTAGGAGCTACTATGATCTCATGGATGAGTATAAAGAAATATCTCGTTTCTTTAAGTAGAGTTGAGGAAAAATATATGGTTACATGTGAAGTAGGAAAGGAGGTTGTTTAGTTAAGGAAGTGTTGTGTTATTCAACTGCCCCCCATTTATTAGGGATAGTAGTTAATATTACATTAATAAATGGGGACCCTTTAAAAAAAACAAAACTATCCAAAAAACAAAACTTAGTATTTAGGCATTTCTTTTATTTTTGGAATAAAGCAAAGATATCAGTCAAACCCCCCTTTTTAAGAAAAATACTAAATGCTTACTAACCCACATATAGCATGATTAAGCACCACCAAAAGACCTTTCTAACCCTCCAAAATCAAGTAAAATGACTAAATAAGGACTCTATGCTCGAAACTATCATAAATCCGACATAAACTAAGTCCTTAAGCTTTTTAGGCTTAGTCTCGCATCACATGTCGCCATTCATAAAGGACCGGCCTTAAAAAGGTTATTTCGAAACATGCAAGATGCGAAATTGCGATGGCATTATAGCCTTTATCGCATCGCATTTCGAGCATTCAAACAAACACTGCAAACTTACCACCAGCCAATATTGCGAAATGCGATCAAGACCTGGGCCCACTCCTTAAATATATCATAAGCAAATTTTTTAGGTCTGCCACTCATTAAAAAGGGCCTTTTGCATAGATAAACCTGGCAAGTAGCTACGTTTTGAAATGATTAACAAGCGGCTCGCATCTCGCAGAAACACAACAGAAGATAAGAAAGGCGAAAAGGCATAATGCGATATTGCTTCGCAAATCGCACAATTGCTATCACCGCTTTTCAAAGGCTCGCCACCCTAGAAGCTTTATTCCCATTTTACGATGCAAACACTTATGAGCATTAAAGCTAAGGGATAACGAAGCATTAGTGGGCATTTAGTAAGAGATAATTGCATTTATGTGTGAAAAGCCATTTATCGTGATATGATATCTACTTATGTGCGTTCAAATAAAACTATTTTTGTCACCTTTACAATTTATCTGCATTATTTCAATTTACATTCATTATCATCTTTGTGTATCTGATAGCTTTTGTTCTTCACTTTCAGGGAAAATCCGCAGAGCAAATCGTTGAGAACAATGGTGAAGAAAGGCAAGGCAGTCATCTCTAAGAAATCAGAAATGACTCCTCTGTTTACGGATACCACATGCAACACAGAGGGAGGAACCCCTACATGGGAGGCCATGTATAATATACTAGAGGAAGAGCGTCCAAGGATTCTAGAAACAAAGATTACAGTTGACAGACATGATTCCTCATACGCTTCCATGTTAGAGATGGCATGCTCATTTTTTCACTGCATAGCCACGCACCCGAAGATAATCCCTTATACCAACATGGTTAAATGGGTTATTGATGAAGCCGACATCTCAAACAGAGAATTCAAGACAAGAAGCCAAGAGGTTATGGGATCTTTTACCCCGAACAACCTACGGCTTATGTATCACCTAGCAGAGCCACAAGTCATCTACAACAGGCAGTTCGTTGAGAAGTTTGCCAAAGAGAACGACGACCCAGCGAACTACACCTAGACCTGGTCAAATAATGAGGAAAAAAATAAAGAAAGACAAAAACAATATGTACACTACTTCGTCTATTCATCCCCCTCATAGTTTTGTAGCGGCCATGTTATGTAGACTATTTGGCAGACCCAATAGTACTAATTTCTCCCTAGAGTGGTTGTCATTAATAGATTCGGATGTTAACGCAACTGTAATGAATTAGACCCAATTTTTGTCTAACAATTTATCAAAAACAATTATTGAGTATAGAAGGAAAAGAAGTGTTTCTTCGAGGGTTTACCCTCCATTTTTTATGAGCACCTATGTAATGGATGCAATTTGTTTTAGTTTGAAATTCCCTATCATGAGATGGAAGTGGATTGTTCGAAATCCACTTCCCATTAACATATACCATAAGGACATGTGGGAATCCAACTTTCAACACATTTTTTCAAGATTTGTCATGGAGTTATGATCCTTATTCATAAGCAGATTTATAATCTAGATGCCCCCAGGTTTTCCCAAGAAGCTGAAGTAGATATCCTCCCGGTTCTCAGATGGTTTGGGGAGGAAACATTTACGTATATGAGGGTTTTTGGCAGCATCACCTCCCCCCATGTCCTCCCATACTATGTTCCAGACAAATTGATGGCTAGAGATATACCCTATCAAACAACTAATGAGGGAGGGATGAGTAATGTTATAGACATTTTTGTGCCTTACAGCATTGAGCATGAAATGTCCATAATCTAAGGGATCCAAAGTCCCTAAACATGTTGTTCCTACCCCTAGAGGAACAAGGCTAACAAACCAGAGCAATTCACAGAAGTTCTCCACCAGAAACTGCTCAAAAACAAGTCAATTCAGGATCATGTCAATGGCTCCACTGGTTGTCTACGCTGAATGTCAAAGCCAACACTGGCTACCTGCACTGAATGTCAAATCCAACACTGGCTACCTGCGCTGAGCGAGAGTGGACATGTGGCAAGCTCATTTCTCAAGGTGTCAAAACCCAGGAAGCTTCCAAAATGACACTTGCCTCAGGAAATTCGACTGGTGATGAGTAAGAGGTTCCAAATCTCCAAGTGGGAGAAAGAACCTCCAAGTGGAATCAAGAATTGACAGAGGGAGAGGACACTAGTCAGATCTCAAGCTGACTCATTCTCTCTCCAAAACATCTATATATGGATCTCTCCTCCATGAGATCTAGAGGCTGGAATTTTGTTATTGAAAATAATTGTTGTTGGTTTGAGACTGGAATCATTGGGTGCTTAATGCTTTGAAGGGAGGTGAAGATAGGAATTCCATTTTTCTGGGAAGGAGATGCTGGATTGGAGCCCTCTGGGTTGTATCTCTTCCTGAACCTTGTTATTCATCAATAAAGCTATCTTGGTTTCTCCTATATACTGATGTATCTTTGATGTATGATTGCATTAGTATGTTTAGTTTACTTCTAATCCTGGACTAGTTATGTTTGTGAATCTATGTCTTTGTGTAGTGTTCTTCTCTTGTAATCTTGTAGATACCTATTGAAGCTGGGCGAGCGAGAAGACAAGTAGCTGTGAACTCCCAAAGAGAATAGAAACTGGATCGAGGGACAAATGGAAGACACCGGTTAGTCCATCTATCTCTCTTCATTCTTAATTCATAAAGGAGGAATACTAGAATAGCTGTCTCTGTTTGTTGCTAAGGCACTGTCACACCTTAGGTGGAATGTTATCACAAAATCATGTACTAAGGGCTGCTACTTAGCAAGATCTCATGCAACTATTTCAAACCAGGCTTTAGACTAAGGTTAGCCTCCTTAGTCAGAGAGGGCTCTCTCACAGATTTTTGATAAGAATTATTAACAAGAAAAGATGGCTAACTCTTCAAACAGTTTATGAAAACAAGCTGGTTGGAACAACAAAATAACATCTCTTCCATTGGGCTCATGGAGTCAAACACTTCTGCAGTAAACTATTAACTACTTAATCATGGAAGCCAAGGCATATAATGTTTAACACTCAGAACATTTCTCAAAAGGAACCTCAACTCATAAATATACACAGGAAGTCTGAGCACTAGGTGAATTCAGAGTGATTGCATATTTAGTGAGCTGTAAAACATAAAAGGATAAAGACAAAGTCACACATATCCTGAGCACTTGAACACATGATGAATCTTGGGAAGAAAAAGTAATCTTTATATTACTGTCAAAAGTCTTTTACATAAGCTGATAAAAACTCTGTTTTTTCATAAATCTCCCACCCTACTTACATCAGAGTTTCTCCTATATATAGGAAAACAAAACTAAAACTACCTCGAGTCTCCTCCTCAAGCATGAGGGGAGCTCGATGACCTATCATTAACTACCCTTATCTATTTTTAAACAAACTCATTAAATACATAAAGTATTGAGCTGTAATTACAAAGAGTCCTAATCACACTAAAACTCTAACTTCATCTCCTCGTATGCCTGATGCCTTTCTTGAGCTTTGACACCTGTACATTTTCTGTTGTGGCTGAGATATGTTGGAGGAGCATTCACTGAACGAGCTGGACTCGGGAGCTAGCTGTGTAGATGGCTCATTAATTAGTAAAGATGAGTACCCTGTTTTCACGGTCCCTGTCTTCCATTATTCTTTACTATTTAAAGACCACGCTCCAAGCTCTTTAATCCTTCAATAACAACGCATAACACCATATGCCTCATGATCTGGATGCCTTGTGGACTGAACAGGTGTACAAACCAAATCACCGGAAACCATAACCAGAACCCTAACAATTCGGTCATAAAGTACCTTTAATAAAGCTTTAGCTAAAGACAAAATATTTCACCTTTTCTCCAAAAAGTACACTTGTCACTCTCTGAATAGCTAGGAGAGTCTTGTATGGTATCCCTTACGTTCTTGAGGCATTTCATTCAAAAATTCACTGACCCCATCATTAAACTCTTTGTTTTTCTTATAAAACAGCACCTACAGCAGTTTCGTAGCGCGCTACGAAACTGCTGTGTAATTTAAAAAAACACAGTCTCAAACCAAAACTTCACTATTTGAGCACTTTGCTGTTAAAACATTATTCCAACTGTTATATTGTTGCAGCTTCTGCAGAAGCACGAGCATTTACCACAGAATGTAAAGGATTCCCTCCAAGCTTGTTAATGTTGTAAGTTTGATAGGAAGGAAAAAACTTATTCATATTAGCTTTATGCAGGGCTGTGACACCTTCTGCAACCTTGAACATCCACTCAGTTGCAAAAATTTAGCTTCATCAGTGTTTGTGTCCACATTGGTATTCAATCCTGTTGTCCCAGCATCCAATACAAGAAGCTCTAGTTGTTGAGGTAAAGTAAGAAGATATTCACCAATGCTGGTAACATATAGCTGAGGGTAGGCACTAAAACTTGGTAAAGAAAAAGCATTGTCTTCTTCAGCTGACGTCCAGATTGCCATTCTAGATACATCTTTGATCCTTTGCCCAACTTTTAATATCAGAACCTTATAAACAAGTTCATTGACAGCATTTGAGAAAGCTCCAACCCTTTGAGAAGTATGTTTCCTCTTCATTTGAAACCATGTCTAATAAGTTTCCACCATGCAGTCTTTCCTTGTACTACCACTTGTGTATTTCATCTTTTCCACTTTGTCCAATGTCAGATGGATGATTACTTACAACACCAATATCCACACCACACCCCTTTTCAACATTTCCACTTGCATTCAGCTGCTACGAAACTGCTGTTCTGGCTGAAAAATATGTCTTGGGACAGAGTTCATAATTTCTCACAGAAAACATATTTGGAAAAACTGAAGGAGGTTTTTGTGAACCAATCCGTTCTTAACAAAAACCTCTTTTGGTTTTTTGAAAAACTACTCCAGCTGCCCAGAATCAATCCTTGACAAACATGTGTAAAACAGGAAATTAAAAACTGCACCTACAGCAGTTTCGTAGCGCAACTTTGGTCATTAATTTATCTTAGCGCGTAACTGATTTGAGGAAACTGAAGGAGGTTTTTCTAGTTCAGTCTGTTAGGAATAAAAACCTCTTTCCATTTCCCAAAATAGGCTTTCAGTTGCTTTAGAGACCTCCTGGAAGTTGACTAGTAAACACAGAAAACAAAGTTTTTTTTTATGCTGAAACAGACTGCTACAGGGGTTTCGCAGCGCGCTGCGAAACTGTTCTATCATCTTTATGCAGCTGTGATGATGTTTCATTAGCCCTAGGGCTAAATTCCTTGCTTAATTTAGGAGTTGCCTCGCTTGAACTTGATGAAGATTTTTGATCTCTTACTTTTTTTCATTGAGAATTTTGTCAGTGAGTCAACTATGACATGCCTTCATATGCAAAGACATACGTTCATCACACCTTCCACATCCATCCCACGGGTCATTGCGTCAGAAGCAACTAGCACTTCAACATCTCCTGCTCTAA
Source organism: Pinus tabuliformis (assembly GCA_031772625.1). NCBI lineage: Eukaryota > Viridiplantae > Streptophyta > Pinopsida > Pinales > Pinaceae > Pinus > Pinus tabuliformis. Next base: position 1,264,010,446 of record CM062807.1, on the reverse strand, counting down.
ATGCATCCAACGTTTTGCTTCGTGAATATTGATGTTGTAGGCTTGAATACTCAATTATCCTTAAGACCAGCCCTTCGAAACAGTTCAATAAGGTACATAACCTATGGGTAGAAACAACAGAAGATGTGAAAACAATGGTCTGCTCCCCTTTCAAAAGTTGCAACAGTGCCACTAAATACAATGGCTTCAAGTTTGACTCACAAATCAATGTGTAAATTTTCAGTTGCTCAGGTGCTCTTTATTTGCAAATAGTTTCATTGTCTTTGGACTTCCTCGGTAAGACCTTTAATTACCAAAGAATGTAATTTGATGACTTGAGTAAATGGTATATAGATCAGTAGCTGCTCATCTGCATTTCTGGAGGGAAGCAGAACTCTGCTCAATAAGCATGCTAGGATTTTGACCTCCACTGAAAACTCGAACAAATCCCCAATTTCGTAGCACGCTACGAAACCACCTAAATAGGTAGCGCTGCGAAACTGCTAAAAAGGCTTTATGCGCATCAAACTAATGTGAGCGGTTTTGAAATTTTGGCATTGGAATTTTCAGTGATAACAGTGGCTCCACTTGGGATAGTGTGCCCTTGTGGTACACTAAGAACCTGCAGTTACAGTGCCTTATCCTCCTTTGATGAACAAAAATTATTTGACAAACATCTTCTTCAAGCTTCTTGGGCCTTCACCTCGGGCTTAAAACTGATGATCACTGCAGGAGATAGAAGTCTATATCTACCACTACTAAAAAAAAATATTTTCTCAGTCAACCTTGAGCTTATTTGCATTTACCTCTACCTACCTACCCTATCAGCTGCAAACTCCACTTGTAGCTCAAGCAACATGATATTTCCAATAAAGCCAATCAATTGTCTTTTCTGATATGGGAAGCTCTTGACTGCATTCAACCTCAACATAACCATGGTAGTGGGATGACCAAATCAACTCATAATATACTTGATCTTCATCATGCAAATGAAAATGAAAGACCGGAGTGCAAAGCTTGTCCATATATTCACTTATAGGGTCAAAGAATACATGGTTATGTTGATGATCATCATAATATTCCACATCTTTGGACAATTGATTCTCAACCACACAAGGTTCTTTTGATATGCTATCCAACTGCTTTTCTGAATGATTATCATAAACAATATAATTTTCCTCATTATTATCATCATTCTTTGGTGTAAGCTGCTGCAAGAAATTACAAAAATGAACAATATTTTCCTCTCCCTGAGGGTCGTAGAAGTTGTTTTCCAGCACTTCTTCTTGCTGTGTGCAATCGATTTCATCTTCATTATGACCAAAAGACTGGCAAGTTTGCTGCATCTTCTCATTCATATCAAGGGATTGAACATGGTTTTCACAAATAAACCCCTGCTGATCTTCATGCTGCTCTTCACAGGATCTTATACTTTCTTCTTGGTGCTGAAATGCATTGTTATGAAGAGCCTCTAAAATTTCTTCATCCGTGAATTCATCATCATCATAACCATCCTCTAAATACTTAATAAGACTTAAAGAATGTCTACAGCAGTCTTTGAGCAGCAATAAGGAAGGATAACATTCTTTATACATTTCACAGAATTCATTATGAAAACTAGCAAGTGAATATATTGAACCATTTTCCAAACTTTTATACCAAGACCATGCTTTTCCTTCTAAAGTGGTCATGAACATTTTCATGAGACAATCTTCAGGGAAATGAACCTTAAGACTGCGTACATGCATATGGAATTTAACCAAATGGAGAGCAGCATCATCCTTCTTTTCATCTTTGAATATTGGAAGATCCTCTAACCAATCAACCTTTGGCATAGGATTTGGAAAACCAGGGATATGAGACCGATCCATAGGAGCATACCTGGCATTCATTCTTGCAGTAGAATCCATCTTGAAACTTCATCAAGCTACTGATCTTCTAGCAGTGGAGTCACCTTCCAATTTCTAATTCGATGTGTGGAGTCGCCAAGGTAGTTTTGCAGCCTCAAAAAGATGTTTGAGCTCCTGCTACCTTCAGAAGTTCAACCTCTTAATTTCGGGAATGAATAGACTTCAGGCTCCCGGCAGACGCACCAAAATGTTATCACAAAATCATGTACTAAGGGCTGCTACTTAGCAAGATCTCATGCAACTATTTCAAACCAGGCTTTATACTAAGGTTAGCCTCCTTAGTCAGAGAGGGCTCTCTCACAGATTTTTGATAAGAATTATTAACAAGAAAAGATGGCTAACTCTTCAAACAGTTTATGAAAACAAGTTGGTTGGAACAACAAAATAACATCTCTTCCATTGGGCTCATGGAGTCAAACACTTCTGCAGTAAACTATTAACTACTTAATCATGGAAGCCAAGGCATATAATGTTTAACACTCATAACATTTCTCAAAAGGAACCTAAACTCATAAATATACACAGGAAGTCTGAGCACTAGGTGAATTCAGAGTGATTGCATATTTAGTGAGCTGTAAAACATAAAAGGATAAAGACAAAGTCACACATATTCTGAGCACTTGAACACATGATGAATCTTGGGAAGAAAAAGTAATCTTTATATTACTGTCAAAAGTCTTTTACATAAGCTGATAAAAACTCTGTTTTTTCATAAATCTCCCACCCTACTTACATCAGAGTTTCTCCTATATATAGGAAAACAAAACTAAAACTACCTCGAGTCTCCTCCTCAAGCATGAGGGGAGCTCGATGACCTATCATTAACTACCCTTATCTATTTTTAAACAAACTCATTAAATACATAAAGTATTGAGCTGTAATTACAAAGAGTCCTAATCACACTAAAACTCTAACTTCATCTCCTCGTATGCCTGATGCCTTTCTTGAGCTTTGACACCTGTACATTTTCTGTTGTGGCTGAGATATGTTGGAAGAGCATTCACTGAACGAGCTGGCCTCGGGTGCTAGCTGTGTAGATGGCTCATTAATTAGTAAAGATGAGTACCCTGTTTTCACGGTCCCTGTCTTCCATTATTCTTTACTATTTAAAGACCACGCTCCAAGCTCTTTAATCCTTCAATAACAACACATAACACCATATGCCTTATGATCTAGATGCCTTGTGGACTGAACAGGTGTACAAACCAAATCACCGGAAACCATAACCAGAACCCTAACAATTCGGTCATAAAGTACCTTTAATAAAGCTTTAGCTAAAGACAAAATATTTCACCTTTTCTCCAAAAAGTACACTTGTCACTCTCTGAATAGCTAGGAGAGTCTTGTATGGTCTCCCTTACGTTCTTGAGGCATTTCATTCAAAAATTCACTGACCCCATCATTAAACTCTTTGTTTTTCTTATAAAACAGCACCTACAGCAGTTTCGTAGCGCGCTACGAAACTGCTGTGTAATTTTAAAAAACACAGTCTCAAACCAAAACTTCAATATTTGAGCACTTTGCTGTTAAAACATTCTTCCAACTGTTATATTGCTGCAGCTTCTGCAGAAGCACGAGCATTTACCACAGAATGTAAAGGATTCCCTCCAAGCTTGTTAATGTTGTAAGTTTGATAGGAAGGAAAAAACTTATTCATATTAGCTTTATGCAGGGCTGTGACACCTTCTGCAACCTTGAACATCCACTCAGTTGCAAAAATTTAGCTTCATCAGTGTTTGTGTCCACATTGGTATTCAATCCTGTTGTCCCAGCATCCAATAAAAGAAGCTCTAGTTGTTGAGGTAAAGTAAGAAGATATTCACCAATGCTGGTAACATATAGCTGAGGGTAGGCACTTAAACTTGGTAAAGAAAAAGCATTGTCTTCTTCAGCTGACGTCCATATTTCCATTCTAGATACATCTTTGATCCTTTGCCCAACTTTTAATATCAGAACCTTATAAACAAGTTCATTGACAGCATTTGAGAAAGCTCCAACCCTTTGAGAAGTATGTTTCCTCTTCATTTGAAACCATGTCTAATAAGTTTCCACCATGCAATCTTTCCTTGTACTACCACTTGTGTATTTCATCTCTGCCACTTTGTCCAATGTCAGATGGATGATTACTTACAACAGCAATATCCACACCACACCCCTTTTCAACATTTCCACTTGCATTCAGTTGCTACAAAACTGCTGTTTTGGCTGAAAACTATGTCTTGGGACAGAGTTCATAATTTCTCACAGAAAACATATTTGGAAAAACGGAAGGAGGTTTTTGTGAACCAGTCCGTGCTTAACAAAAATCTCTTTTGGTTTTTTGAAAAACTACTCCAGCTGCCCAGAATCAATCCTTGACAAACATGTGTAAAACAGGAAATTAAAAACTGCACCTACAGCAGTTTCGTAGCGCAACTTTGGTCATTAATTTCTCTTAGCTCGTAATGGATTTGAGGAAACTGAAGGAGGTTTTTCTAGTTCAGTCTGTTAGGAATAAAAACCTCTTTCCATTTCCCAAAATAGGCTTTCAGTTGCTTTAGAGACCTCCTGGAAGTTGACTAGTAAACACAGAAAACAAAGTTTTTTTTTATGTTGAAACAGGCTGCTACAGGGGTTTCGCAGCGCGCTGCGAAACTGTTCTATCATCTTTATGCAGCTGTGATGATGTTTCCTTAGCCCTAGGGCTAAATTCCTTGCTTAATTTAGGAGTTGCCTCGCTTTAACTTGATGAATATTTTTGATCTCTTACTTTTTTTCATTGAGAATTTTGTCAGTGAGTCAACTATGACATGCCTTCGTATGCAAAGACATACGTTCCTCACACCTTCCACATCCATCCCACGGGTCATTGCATCAGAAGCAACTAGCACTTCAACATCTCCTGCTCTAAATGCATCCAACGCTTTACTTCGTGAATATTGATGTTGTAGGCTTGAATACTCAATTATCCTTAAGAACAGCCCTTCGAAACAGTTCAATAAGGTACATAACCTATGGGTAGAAAGAACAGAAGATGTGAAAACAATGGTCTGCTCCCCTTTCAAAAGCTGCAACAGTGCCACTAAATACAATGGCTTCAATTTTGACTCACAAATCAATGTGTAAATTTTCAGTTGCTCAGGTGCTCTTTATTTGCAAATAGTTTCATTGTCTTTGGACTTCCTCGGTAAGACCTTTAATTACCAAAGAATGTAATTTGATGACTTGAGTAAATGGTATATAGATCAGTAGCTGCTCATCTACATTTCTGGAGGGAAGCAGAACTCTGCTCAATAAGCATGCTAGGATTTTGACCTCCACTGAAAACTCGAATAAATCCCCAATTTCGTAGCACGCTACGAAACCACCTAAACAGGTAGCGCTGCGAAACTGCTAAAAAGGCTTTATGCGCATCAAACTAATGTGAGCGGTTTTGAAATTTTGGCATTGGAATTTTCAGTGATAACAGGTGGATAGGATCGTCCTGCATAGGCATTTTTCCCCAAAACAAATTGGCGACTCTGCTGGGGAGATTTGTTTTAGTCATTTTATTTGTGTCTCTATCATTGTTTGTTCCATAGACTCAACAGCAACAATCGAACTGCTTCTGCTATTCTCAGTTGCAAAGTAGACAGTTGATGCCTTGATCCAATCACTGGATTTGTCTATGATCTGAACAATGGACTCACAAATGATTTGATGATCCTTTGTGATAGATCTTAGTAGCCCCTCAAAGCATCCCTTTGATTGTACCTTGCTTGTTGCTTTTATTTGGCCTGAAACCGTTGATTAATTAGCAATCTGTGACCCAGAACCCAGTGAGAAACTCTCGTTTCTCGTTCAGCGCGAACCCTGTGAAGGGATTCTACATTTCAACGTAGGCCCCGTGAAGGCCACCTGCGCTGAATGTCAAAACCCCAGTTTTGAGGTTGCGCTGATCCAGTTTTGCCTTGTGCAGCTAGGGTTCTCTGCTCTCTGTTGCCCTGTTTTGATCTCTGTTTTTTGCAGCCTGTAACCAGAATAGGTACCAGTCAGATAACTCCTTTTGTCTTCTTAAATTCCGCCTCCTTTTGTACAAAAAGACTGTGAGTGTTTTTATGTGTTTGTGGCGTCATTTACAGTTTTCCTTTGCATGAGTGAAATAATCATCCTGTAGCCCTTGATTCAGATCTATTGATTGTTAGGAGAGAGTTCATTGGTTGTTTACAGTTGATTATACATTTGCTTTTGCTTATTGGTTTGAGTTTGTCTCTTTTAAGTGTCGAAACAAGTGTTCATTTCGAAAGTTGTAAAGTGTTGTAATCTCTTCTACCCTTGCTGATTTCGAAAAAGTAAACTTGTTTGTATCTGTCATTTAAAAGCAAATTCAAAGTTGTACAAAAAGCTTTCTTTGTAGGCATCAATACTAAGAGAGCGGAAAACAAACACCTGCATTGTGCATTTTCATTTTGATAGTTTGCATGTTTGATTTAGGAAAAGTGCATTAGAGTGTGCTGATTGCTCTTTGAGAAAAGATGGTGTCTTTCTTTTCCCTTAGTAGCTAGGATTTTCAAAGTTGAAAAGATATAAAGCTTGCTTATCATCTTAGACTGCATTTAGGAATTGTACCATACATCTCGTGGTGATCCAGAAAGGCAAACTTCTAAAAATATCAACTTAAAATAAACTGAATGAACTTAACAACGCTTTGCAACATAACGCACAACATAGAGGTCTAGGCTAGAGACGTGTTCCGGCGTCGTAAAGCCTGGTGACTGTCGATCTCGTAGAAGGTGGGTGATTCCTCCTGAGGGACGATAGCGCCAGTACAGATTGTGCTCCCACATACCGTCGTGTATATATTGGCAGACCCTTATAGGAATAAAACCTTTATCCTTAGGAAGTCGTGTCGACCGCCCTACTGATCACAATGCACTGAACACAGCATTCAGGAAGATCGACCGCCCGTACCCTAAAAAGTATTCTGCGGTTTTGCGAAAAGTTTGGCACACCCTCTGCCTAGAACTCCAGAGCAGTTCCTTTTGGCGTTTTTCAGACTCTATAACAGAAAAATTCCATCCGAGCATTTGTCACTTCGGGCTCGTTAAAACATCGAAGGAGATTAGAGTCATCTTTAGCTTTTTCTCGACTCTTTAAAAGTGAAAAATCAAGTTGTGTCTAAAGCGTCGTTAACAATTTATTTTAAACGGAACAATCACCCTTTATTCCCGCGTTGATCTTTAGGTTGAAAAAATGGAGCACTCCAACCAAGGAATTCCCCTTGGTGGAAATCCTAGTCCCTTCTCCTCTTGGGGAGATGTTGGTGCGCCCCACATGGCCACTTTGTCACTTCCAGGATTGACAATTGGCCTGCCGGTCTGGCTCTTTTCAACCAGTGTCGTTCAGAACACCACTATTCTTGAACAGTCGAGTCAACAGTTAGACCAGACAAGAGTTGCCCACCAGCCTTCGACTTCATATAATTCTTCCTCTCCTCCTTCCTCTTCGCTTGACGGAACTGGTAAAACAAAAAACCGAGTTCCTAAGGAGAAGAAGAAGAAGGAGCCAAAGGCGACTGGGGGCAAACAAGTGTCGTCTAACAAAAATCCACACACAACACTCATTAGGCCTAAATCGCCATGCGTCATATGCAAGGGAGACCACTTCCACAGAGATTTTCCCTGCATCCCTCGGATACTAAGGGACTGGTCTCCCCGTTTGCACAATTCGGTAGCGTCAACCTCTGATAGCCATGTTGACTGCTCACCGTCAACTAGTGGGAGTTAAGCCCCAGGACAGAGAGGGAAAGCTAGATTTCCCTGCAGACTGTATGAAGGCGATCATGCCATCCACCGTTGTCCCTTCTTAGACGAGGCAAAAAGAGTTTTGGAAGATCGCCCGATTTTACGAGCGCAACTTCCTCCTGGATATAAAAAACTCCTGCCAAGTCCTTCGCTAGTTGAGAACCCGGCTGGCCCGCTCAGGTGGTCAGCCGAAGCACCTATCATTGGAGATGAACCGTCTGAATCCATACCTAATGAAATTCAAAAGGTTGAGGCAGAAGTTGACCTGGTTTTGCCTTCAGAGCTCTATCTTCGAATGATAATATCACAGAGGAGAATAAAGACAACACTGTCCAAATTCTCTTCATCAACACTGACTCTGATGAACAAAGGGGGCAATGCCCCCATTCCTTTATCGCAGGAAGGAAGCTTGTCAGAGCGATATCCGGCCGTCTATTCGGTCCCACCACCAAGCAACCTAGTTGTCTCGTTCGACTGGAACCAACTAGGCAGACCCCGGTTGCCAGCCAGTATACCATTCAGAATTATCGTTCAAATATATAGAATGGTAATGGCTGGAACTATCATTGATGAGGGGGCATCTGTGAGTATCCTTTCCTCTATTGCTTGGAAAGCGCTTGGTTCGCCAGCGCTTTTGCCTGAAATGAGAAATCTATCAGGCTTTGATAAAGGAACCAGTCGACCTTTAGGGATCCTCCCCAATGTGCCCGTAACATTGAAAGGGAAGACCGTTCAAATGAACGTGATGGTTGTTCAAGGACCCTTGGATTATAACCTACTCCTTGGAGAAGACTATATATATTGCATGGGAGCCGTCGTCTCCTCACTCTTTAGAGTAATGTGTTTTCCGCATGAAGGAAGAATGGTCAAGCTCGTGGACCAACTTTCATTTCCTGGATCACGCATCGCAAATAGTCATGTACCATCCCTAAATGGTCTATTCACACAAGAAGTGTCTCAACCCACGGTCTGTCCTCCTGATGAGCGCGAGTAATCCGGGAGGATATGGCTGGAACCCAGGGGGCATGCGTCCTGGTCTGCTTCGGCAGGGAAACTTTGGGTATAGAGTAGGTTTCCGCGGGAGAATATGACTAGTCCGTACCCCATCCGTAGAGGAAGAGGGGTTGTTCTAGAATAAGATTCTTTTGTCAAAGTTATGTGAGTTGGCGGGCTTCGTCGCTCACCTTTGGTAGACATTGCCAAGGAGATGTTTTGTTTGAGAAATTAACGAGACAATCTTTGGGTAACCTGAAAGAGGTAGGCCTCTCTCGGCAAGACAAATGTTTTGGCGGAGGTGAAGTAGAGGTAACCTTGAAATCGTACTTTATGCCTGGGGGCATGCAAACCTTTTGGAGTGCAAGCAAGGGGCGGCTATTTATTTTTTAAATTTTTAGGACCTCTAACCCTTTAAACTCGTAGGATTAGTCGTTTCCGAACTTTCATAACGAAAGGATCCGGAGCAAAGCTTACGTAAGATCTAAACTCCCTAAAAAATAGCATCTTCAATGAGACACTCTTATCATATGACTGGTATAATCGAGCAGTTTTAGCACAATGTTCATGCTCGTTAAAAAATAAACGCAAGATTCGAGCAGTTTTAGCACAAAGCTCATGCTCGTTAAAAAATAAACGCAAGATCCGAGCAGTTTTAACGCGGACTTCATGCTCGTTAAAAAATAAACATAAGCAATACCTGGTAAATAACCACTGTGAATGCAACTTTATCAGCCATTAAAGCCTTGGTCGTGTTCGCACCGTCACCTCCACTTTTCATTTGGCCGATCATTCACCTCCATCTGATTGTTTACCCATTTTGAGGAACAGCTGCGAAGAGTGATTTCACCTAGCCATCCTTGTGACACTGTCGTGATTGGAAAATTCCAACCTGTACCTGGAATCAGCTGCTAATCCTGTTTATCACTCGTTCCTCAAAAAACGAGTCTTCTTTAAGCTCTTTTCAACTGACTCGTAAAATATGAAAAGATTGCCGAGTCCTTGGCCTTCCAGCTTGTTAAAGGGACAGGAAGTGCTATCCCTCCTCTAGATTTTAATCTTTTTGGACCTGAGGGATTATTTCACAAAAAGATCGAGCGCTTGTTTGATTCGGCTCGTTAAAACTATCGAAAACTCATCCCTTCTGTATTGTTTTATACTTTTTTGGACTTAAGGGATTAGATGACGAAAAAGGAATTTTGGAGTTAACTTTATGTACCTTTTCAGACCCTCTAAAAATGAAAAGGACCGAGTTACCCTTGTCGTTAGACTCGTTAAAATCACTAAATAGCAAGAAACTTGTCTTTAGACGAGAACGAGTTTCACTATCGCTAGGCTCGTTAAAACATAGCGATGGGCTTGCCCGAAGGGCAGGTTATAGAACAAGCATATGTTATCCTCCTCAAGCTTGACAAAAATAAAGAGGTACTGGCCAATAATGACTGGGGAAAAATTGGGAGAAACTCAAGAAAACTTTGATGGTAGCAAGTCGCTCTTGAACATGTCACTTTTCCTCCGTACCACAATCGGGTTGGGTTGTTTCATTCACCGGTCACATCACCATGGTCTCGCCATACCATCCATATTTGGGGTAATGCTACCGATCCATCGCATCAGTGTCGCCATATGTTCAAGAGAAGTCGTTCAGAAAGAGTCAATCGTGTCCCATCCACTGCCATGCATTATCCTTCATTCGTTCATGACCGCCACCCTGAATCATATGTCACAGATCGTTTTCACCTCCATCAAAATAATTAGCTTCGTTCCGTGTCACTGATGTGGGATTCATTAAGGCCCTCCTTTGACGGATCGCTTCTTGTCGACATCAGCTCATTATCCAAGAAGTTGATCTAGGAACAACCCCTTCAGTACTTTGAAGCTTGCATGCCTCAATGGCAAGTTTCTCACTTCCGGCGATAGGTATACATCAATGACCTTCGACCAGAAGATTTTGCGTGGTGTTCGACGCCAAGTCCTTTATTCACGCCACGTGAATTGTACTGCAGTACCTTGAGGGTCATTATCATTATCGGTGATTCCTCTCACGCTTGTTAACGGTTTACCTCATTGATCGGTAATCAAGCGATGTCTTTCCATGTTCGACTTCAGAACAATTCTCAAATGGATTGACTTGTACTTAGAGTGAAGATCGAACGAGTTTGAAGACCCCGGATCTAGTTTCATCCATCCGGGCTGCGATATATATTCAGGAAAGATAAAGACATTTGGCATGTACATCATTGCAGCAGATAATCATCCTACTCAATGGATGATAATTTCATCAAAATTATCAGTCTACCATCAGACGATTGTATGTGATATGTACAGAAAAATGAATTTATAAAGCTGATCATGGGAATGCCCGCCTCAGCTAGATCATGAAAGCAGTATGAAAAAATAATGTATTGTATTGTATCTTATTACAGGTCTCCTCCCAGCATTGGATGAACTTCGGACCCTCCTAGATAAAGCATTTCACCCGATAAATGGCCTCATACTTTAGGGGGAAACTGTTATAGACATTTTTGTGCCTTACAGCATTGAGCATGAAATGTCCATAATCTAAGGGATCCAAAGTCCCTAAACATGTTGTTCCTACCCCTAGAGGAACAAGGCTAACAAACCAGAGCAATTCACAGAAGTTCTCCACCAGAAACTACTCAAAAACAAGTCAATTCAGGATCATGTCAATGGCTCCACTAGCTGTCTACGCTGAATGTCAAAGCCAACACTGGCTACCTGCGCTGAATGTCAAAGCCAAAACTGGCTACCTGCGCTGAGCGAGAGTGGACATGTGGCAAGCTCATTTCTCAAGGTGTCAAAACCCAGGAAGCTTCCAAAATGACACTTGCCTCAGGAAATTCGACTGGTGATGAGTAAGAGGTTCCAAATCTCCAAGTGGGAGCAAGAACCTCCAAGTGGAATCAAGAACTGACAGAGGGAGAGGACACTAGTCAGATCTCAAGCTGACTCATCCTCTCTCCAAAACATCTATATATGGATCTCTCCTCCATGAGATCTAGAGGCTGGAATTTTGTTATTGCAAAGAATTGTTGTTGGTTTGAGACTGGAATCATTGGGTGCTTAATGCTTTGAAGGGAGGTGAAGATAGGAATTCCATTTTTCTGGGAAGGAGATGCTGGATTGGAGCCCTCTGGGTTGTATCTCTTCCTGAACCTTGTTATTCATCAATAAAGCTATCTTGGTTTCTCCTATATACTGATGTATCTTTGATGTATGATTGCATTAGTATGTTTAGTTTACTTCTAATCCTGGACTAGTTATGTTTATGAATCTATGTCTTTGTGTAGTGTTCTTCTCTTGTAATCTTGCAGAGACCTGTTGAAGCTGGGCGAGCGAGAAGACAAGTAGCTGTGAACTCCCAAAGAGAAGAGAAACTGGATCGAGGGACAAACGGAAGACACCGGTTAGTCCATCTATCTCTCTTCATTCTTAATTCATAAAGGAAGAATACTAGAATAGCTGTCTCTGTTTGTTGCTAAGGCACTGTCACACCTTAGGTGGATAGGATCGTCCTGCATATGCATTTTTCCCCACAACAAGTAAGACATTAAAGGAATCAAAAAAGACCATCTAGCCTACATTCCCTTTACAGTGTGGAGCATTTTCATTACACAACCTAGGGCATGCATTTAGAAAAGTAGAGAACATGGTATATCTGCAAATACCTAAATTCTCTGGAAGGCAATACGACCCGTTTGGCACTATCGAAAATTTCACCACTTTGGTGAAAATAAAAGTATTCAATAATGAGGAAGATGCCTTTGATGACACCTTTTTGTAGAACAACACCTTCACAGAGGTGAAGCGTACAACACAATTACTGTTTGACCATGAAGATCTGGAAAAATTTTACAGTTACAGAGAAAGAAGGTTAGCAAAGGTCCTATTGGACCAATTATTGATTCAACCAATAAGGGAGCCTACTCCCAGTGTGACTATAGAAGGTGACTCCAAAGAAAATTCTAAGACTGATTCTGGAGTAGAATCCCAAGATAAATCTACCAGGGAATCACATAAGTCATCACAAAATGGGAAAAGCAAAAGCATGGAGTCAGTAAATGATACAACCCAATCTACATAGAAGCTAGCTGAAGAAACTTCAGTCAGCAAGAAAGTTGAAATCCTTGCCAACTATACACAACCAATAAAACCCCTGGTAATTGATTTAGAGGAAGAGTGGGACAATTTTAATAAAAGTCTCAACGCATAGGAATAAATGCCAGAGTTGCAAACTCCACAATAGAAAACAACTCAGGAAATTACAGCAAAAGACGCTATAAATACACAAGAGGTAGAACGCATCCCTGTTACCCCCAACTCCGAAATAGTTTTGAGAATAGAAGAAATTCCCCCTCTGGATGTGTTTTATAGCCCACAACATAAAGCCGTGGTGAAAAGACAAAGAAAGAAAAGGAAGTTGGACCCTGCGACTACTACTACCCCTAAAAATGAACCAATGGATGTTCTTTGGAAAGACCCACCTGTTGACCCATCCACCAATCTTACTAGACTCTCATAATTTGTAGGTGCTTACACTACAGTGACCATGGACAAAGCAATAGAAGTACAAATGTTACTTAGATAAAAAGAAGATAAAATAATATCGCTTGAGAAACAATTACAACAAGCAAAATCTGACCAGCAGGTAGAGATATAGTTAGCTAAGCTACAATAGGAATTTGAGCAGATGCAAATAGAACATCGAAACAGCTTAGCTGAGAAGGAAGCACAAATACAGGCAATAACTGATCTACACAAAGATGATCCAAAAATTGATCAGTTTGTTACCAAAGCACTCGGTCTTAACTACCAGCTGATGCACTAGAAATAATTATTGCGCCAGAAGATTTCGCAATGGAAATCTTATTGCAAAACAAGCAACAAATTGACAAGTCAAGTCGTAGAGATGAGACTTGAATATGATGAGATCTTTAAAAAGGTCTCTGATTTTATCACCTGGTAGAATACAAAAGAGGGGAGAAAAGCTGACTTGCCTAAACTAGAAGAGTCGCATAAAGAAATCCTATTTGCAAGCTAGGATTCTCAGCTTAAAGAAGCAGAAAAGGCAACAGAAGACGTGGCAGCAACAACAAACACTATCATAGAAAATATCAATGAAAATTTACATAGTGCCAACCTTGTGGCAGATTCCATTCCAAGTTTCCTTCCTAATGTGAAACAGCTTGAACTACAGTGGAAACAGACAACAGAAGAAAAAGAAGAAGTGATAAGGCAAATGACCAGGTTAAACTGGGAAGCATATTGGCAACATTTGGTAAAACCTCACAGCCAATGGATGACCCTGCGATCCCTAACCACTTCTACAGAGAAAATGATGCCAACACTGACTGAAGTTGTATTCTCTAGATAGTTGAAAGCTGAAGTCGGCCAACCAACATAGCTCAAACCCATGATGGACATTTGTGATCTAAAGGATCAAATGCAGGATAGCTAGTCACTATGTTTATTTATATTTTGATTTTATTTTTGCATAATTTAAGGCAGGTCATTTAAACCTCCTCAACTAATTTTGTAATAAACTATTTTTAGTTTTATAGTTTAAGTATTTAAACCCCGATCGTGCATTTAGAGAGTGGTCCAGAAATTTTATCAAAAACAGTCTTCAAAACATGAACTTTTGTCCCTTTGAGGAAGTTTTGGTGAAATTAATGGAACGAGATTTATTTTTATCTAATTTAGCATCTTCTACTGAAATTTCACTTTTGTAATCTTAGATGGTGTTGAATGAACTAAGGATAGATCAATATTGTTGAAACACATGAGTAGAACGTATTATAAATGGTACTTTTATCTCGTAATCCTTTTTACTTATGTATTAAGCAATGAATTCTTTTCGAATTTTTTATGTATGAAAGCCTGAATCTAGATTGCCATTATTGCACTTCTGTATGATGATGATCTATATTTTATGTTGAATATATGAATAATTCTTTATGCGATATATCTTTCACAATCGTTTCAGCTAACTTTTTATATGAAACGATTATTGTTAAAACGAATTCATTTCTCATCGCAATTGAATGATCTTTATTATCAATTGATTTCAGACATTATTGTAGATCGCATACATCAATTTAATTCCAAGTATAGTTATAATTAGGTAGTGTTTAAATTAGGATAAAATGCATGTGATTATTAGTTTAGATTAGATTACTTTTAGCTCAGACATTACTCCAAAACATCACATATCACCCCATTAGCACAATCATTAAATAGATTGGGAAATTGGTCCCATTATCCCCAGTCGGAGCCACTACTCCAAATGGAAAAGGAGTTGCTAACAAAGGTCCATACCGGGTGGTTTTCCCTCATGTTGAAGCAATAATTTTCGAGGCTTCAATAGGAAGATTCTGACAAATTTGTTTGATAAGTCTCTGGATCCTATTATGATTAATTTTGATAATCAAAGTTGTATTAAAATGTGGGAAATCCCATGTTTCATGTTAGAATGAAGCATAACAACAATAAGTTCCACTTTATTAGGAACTTGGTGCAAGATGGGATCACTAAGTTGGAGTATGTCTCGACAAATGAATAGGTAGTAGGAATACTAACAAAGTCTCTTCCTAATAAGAAGTTTGAATATCTAAGAAACATGTTTGGTTTAGTAGATATTGTTGATTATATTGATGATAAGAAATTGTAAGAGATTTTTTTATGCTTTGCAAGTGAAGCATTTTCTGGGAGGACATCTAGTCGACACTTTTTGTCGATGTCTAGGTCCCAAAGTAGTGAGGGTGGCATTGGTCATAGAGCTTCAACCTCGGATATGCACCTAGGTCCCTAGGTTGGTGGTTAGAAAGTAATTTTGATGGTACCTAGAGAGGTTGAAAGCTTGAGTCCACCTTAGTCCCACTTGCATAGATTTCCCTGGTTAGGAATCTAGTATGTGGCATTGCGGTGCCTAAATTGTTGAGAGACCAATGGATAGATTAACCTGGTCAGGAATCTAGTACATGGCATTACGGTGCCTAAACTCTTCATTGTTCTTATAGTTTGAGATATTCCATTATAAATGTATATTATGAATACATCCCTAGTTAAGAGGGAGTGTTCAAGAATGTAACTAGGTCAGTCTTCATAAAATGTATTTGTTAAAAGAATTTTTATTATTGTTACAATGACTTATCAAAGCATGGGTTTCATGCTTGGGTCATCATTATATTAGTCTAAGTCCCCATTGTGGATTCCTAAGATTAATATTGAGTCAATAGAGTCATTATACAATTAAAGAGACCTTCTTGGGCTTTGTAATCATGTAAAAAGGTTTATTATTGAGTAAAATATGATTTATGTAACCCCCACACCAAGTCGGCCCAAAGGAGATAAACTCACCTTGAGCCTATAAATGGAAGGAGATTGAATTCATTTGGAGCATCTCATCTCAAGCAAGTTCGATGTCTCTAGTGAAGCTGGAAAAAGTTCGAAGTGGGTCAAGGAAGTCAAAAGAAGTATGAGTTGGGTCAAAGTCAAAGAGAAAAGGAAAATTGAAGTTTTGGTGGTACTCTCTCTCTTTCGTGCCCTAGTTTGGAAGACCAAAGTCTTTCGAATGTTGTTGTTTCCTGATGCCATAAGTTGCTGCATAGTCAAAGTTGATGCAGTGGAAGTGTTGCTGCAAAGGGGTCGAAGGAAGGGTTGACTTGGTGTGGAGGGAAGTTTTGGTATATGTCTAGGTTGACGAGTCTCAAAGAAAACTATTGAAGGAAGAGAATTTTGACTAGGTTTTCCCCTCGAGAGGGCTTTTTCCCTGGCGTAGTGCCTACATCTTGTGTCTTTTGTTTTTGTGATCTTCATACACACATAATATGGTAATTGCTTGATGAAAGCTAAGATAATAAAGAAGTAAAAGAAGCCAACATAACTCACAAGTAATTATCAAGAAAGAAGAATCAAACCCTAATCAATTTTCATTGATTTCTCAACACTTTTAACCAAGGTTAACCAAAAATTATGTCAATATTTGGGTTAAATGTACTTACAACTCGAAAATGAGAGATGCATTCATAGTGGTCAATTATTACTTGTAAATCATTAATTTCATACTCTTTTTGGCCAAAACTATTTGTTCTTTCTCCTATGCTTGACTCTGGAAGTAATAGTTGATTCGCCAAATTAACATTGACGTAATTTTTCTCGTCACTTGTGTTGATAGTGATATTAATCCCCTTTCCTTGGATATTCCCTTTTAATATAATTAATTTACAATCTACAATTGGAAGACTTTTATAGGAAAATTTTCCTTGGTTTCTGGATTATAATCCATTCTTTTGTCTTCATTAATTGGCTCCATATTGCCTTTATCGAGATGAGATTAAGGTTTGAGGGTAACCTTTTTCCCTATCTCTATAATAATAATAATATATTTTTAATATATATATATATATATATATATATATATATATATATATATATATATATATATATAGATATATATATATATATTCTCAACAATTAATTTTTTTTTCTTAAACTCTTTTTTTTATAATTTGATTTTAATTTTCTTTTTCTTTTTTAACTGTATTTTGTTTTATTCTTTTTATACAAAAAATGTATATATATATATATATATATATATATATATATTAAAAAAAATAGAAAAAAAAATAAAAACAAACAAACAAACATTTTTAAGAAGTTACTGCCCTAGTGAACCGTGGTTATTCACCTCTTTGGGGTATAATATAAATTTTTCTCCACGTAAAAAGTAAAATTTACCATTCACATAAAGAGATTTCATATTCATTTTGTTTTTCTTTTACCTTGAAAATACCATAGGCAACTATCATGGGTTGCTAAAACCCTGAACTTGTAAACCACTTAATGAAGAATCAAGATAACCTTATCTACTCTTCATTTTCTTATGTATAGTTTTGAAGATATTTGGAAAGATTCCCTTTTGACTTTATCATGCACTTTTTATCAATAATGTTGATTTTTCGTAGCATCAAATGTCCTCTAGCCATAAAAATTGGTGGAGCGGCTAAGGCACATAAGATCTCCAAGCCTCAGAAATTGTTTGGGGAAATTCCACCCAAATTGAAAGATATTAAAATAATTAATATTTTTAATGGGATTCATAAGTCTAAACTTAGGAAAATTAAAATATTAATGTATATTAATATAATATGGGTGAGAAAGTTATACATAACGAGGATCAAGCCAGATCTAATCTTAGCCATTGATTAAGGACTTTAATCTCGGTCGTTGAATCGTTAACAAGAAAAGTATAAGAGGAGGCTTGAGGGTCAGTTGGAGATACACCAAGTTGATAAAAAATTTGATTTTATGGGGCAGGGTTTGCTGAGAAATCGAGTTAGTGATTTTTTGCAGCGAGGGGAAGTTTGGCAAAAGGTCAAGAATACATAACATAGAGGCAGAGAGAGTGTCAGAGAGACAGCGCAGAACCTTCAAAGGCTGACGCAGAGGCATCCAGGACTGACACAGAGGCTGAGAAGGCTAGCGCAGAGGACATAGAGGGCCAAGAAGCTAACGCAGAGGGCCAAGAGGCTGACGGGGAGGCAGCAGAGGTTGATGCAGGCAACGTAGAGTACTGAAGAGGTAACGTTGAGTACTTTTCGTGGGGAAAGCTAAGAGTTGGTTAGTTGACGCAGAGCCGTAGAGGGTGACGCAATTCCTGAGGATAGCTTGGAGCATCTTTCGCTGTCCAGCTAAGGGAATAGTTGAAATCATTGTGAGGTTATTCATCCGGTTGTTGATTAGTCGAAATATCTGTCTTCGAAGAAAGGTACTTCTGCCAAGGAGAATCTCTAAAGGGTGAGTCATTTCAGGCACCCTAGTTGTATTCAGAAAACTACATAATAATAAAACCCTCATATTTTTTGCACTAGTTTTCCCGCATTGGGTCTTTTCAGGGACGATTGTCCAAAAATAACAGCGTCCCTTGTGTTGTCTCAGTTTATTTTAGTTTCTATTATTATGTTTATTTTGATATTTATATGATTAAATAACTTGTTAATGTAAAGAACAAGTAGGAGATAATAAACCAGAAATAGCAGTAGGTATTTCTGATGTGTTAAATTCAGAAATTTCCACATGGTATCAGAGCGATTGCAAATCACAGGAGGACTAAAGACGCCAACAGAAATCTGAAGAATTAGCAGTAAAAGTAGATGTCTCGAGAGACAATGATGTTCCATAGTAGAAGCAAAAAGAGAGGAAGTGATGCAGAGCCTACGTCATCATTTCAAGCCAAGGAAAGGGCCAGCGCAGAGGCAAAGAGAGGCAGAAGAGGCTCACGAAGAGCCACATCATCCTGCTTAGCCAGGTAGAATTGACATAGTTTGCTAGAGGGGCAGATTCAGCCTTTGTCGGGATTATGCAAAGCCTGAAAGGCTCAGTTTCTTCAATTGTCGAGGCTTGGGGAGCTATGTACAAATTGTGATTTGAGGAGCTAGTGGGACATTGTTTTTGTCGATATAGAACAGTGTCTAAGGAGACAGAACCAAGGTAGAGGTAATCACTACCTCGACGGATTTCTAGCCAAGGAATCCAAATCTGAGTTGCAGTTGCAAGGAGGAGGAGGAGGATGCAACTCTTGCATCTACGGAACAACAGGGGCTACAAAAGAGGAAGAAGAAGGACATCTCCAAGGTTAAGTGTTTCCATTGTCATTAGGGGATTTTTAAGGTCTAAAATGGGTCTCCTAAGAAAAATGTACAAGCAAAATAAAATCTATAAGAACCAATAGGATTCAAGATGATGATGTCAACCATGTCGAATGATTCACCGGTTTTGGAGTAAAAAAGTACAAAGCTTAAAAAATAATAAAATAATAAAACTGCTTTTTCAACTCGTATTTTCAACTTATCTCCCTAAGTTTTTGCTCAAATTTCAAGCAGGAGTACTCGTTGGATGCAAAGTTTAATTTCTCATCCAAGGAGTGCCAATGTTGCATACTTTTGCTGGACCCTACTACATGAAAAATGAGAAATACATGAAAAAATGTGATTGCAATCACGTTTTTCATGTATTTCTCATTTTTCATGTAGCAGGGTCCATCTAAAGTATGCAATATGGGTACTCCTTAAATGAGGAATCAAATTTTGCATCCAACAAGTGTTTCCACTCAAAATTTGAGTAAACCCATACAGAGATAAGTTGAAAATAAGAGTTGAAAAAATAGTTTTGTTTTTTTTCCCTCTAAAATTTGATGATGTAATCTAATATTATTTCATTGTTTCCCCTATTATTTTATAATTTCTTTGGGAGGCCCATTTTAGACCTCAAAAATCCCTTAATGGGGGAGTTGGGACATTATGCATCCTAGTGTCCTAGGAAGAAAAGCAAGGGAGAGGCTTCTTATTCAAAGACAGCTCTAGCTATGGTAGAGAAAAAGGTCGAGACTGATGATGATTGTGCCATGAGTGCTCATGCACCTCTACAGAAGAGGTGGGGAGACATCGTGTTGTATGCAGGAGGACTACATACTAGGAGCAGGATCCTTGAGGTGCCCAAACTCTTGGATCACATCCAGCTACAGGAGCCCTTAATGACAGTAGCATTATGGCAGGTGTCAAGTGGAGCAAAGTGTGGTGGAACATCAAGGTGGGTCTAAATTGCAGAAGTCTATAGCAGCGCAACAGAGGTTACAACAGTGCAAGAGGCACAGGGGGGTTTGCAGCAGCACAGTGGCAGCAGAGGGAGCACATAATAACAGCAGAGGTAGCTGCAGCATCACAAGGCTTCTAGACTGACCAGGATGTCAGTATTTGTGAGAAGTCAGTTACTTACTTCTCGATAACTGAGTTGCAACGTCGCAGTTAGCCATGGCAATGCTAGGGGCAGCATGGAAAGCATGTTGAGAGGGAGCTGCAATACGAATGTAGCAGTGGTAGTGGCAGTGTCATGGGAAATAGTATAGGAAGCAATAGTGCAGTGGATGTGAGGTAGTAGGCCAAGCATCAACACAGGTATCGGTGCGAATGATCAGTGTGGTGTTTCTATAGTGAAGCATTACTAGAGCACATTCCTCGCTAAGAGGGAATGTTGATTTTTGGTAGCATCAAATGCGATATAGCCATGAAAATTGGTGGAGAGGATAAGGCACATAAGCTCTCCAAGTCCCAGAAATTGTTTGGGGAAATTCCAACTTGATTAAGAGATATTAAAATAATTAATATTTTTAATGGCGTTCCTAAGTCTAAACTTAGGAAAACTAAAATATTAATGTGTATTAATATAATATGAGTGAGAAAGTTCTAAATAATGAGGATCAAGCCAAATCTAAACTTATCCATTGATTAGGGACTTAATCTCGGTCACTGAATCGTCAACAGGAAAAGTATAAGAGGATGCTTGAGTGTTAGTTGGAGATACACCAAGTTGATCAAGAATTCAATTTTCTAGGGTAGGGTTTTCTGAGGAATTGAGATAGTGATATGTTGCAACGAGGGGCAGTTCGACATAAGACCGAGAATACATAGCATAGAGGCAGAGAGAGTATTCGAGAGACATCACAAAGCCTTGGAAGGCTGATGCAGAGGCTGAGAAGGCCGGTGCAGAGGACACAAAGGGCCAAGAAGCTTATGTAGAGGGCCAAGAGGTTAACGCAAAGGCAACAGAGGCTCACGCAGGCAGCGCAGAGAGCTGTAGAGCTAACGCTGGGCTGAAGAGGCAGCGCTGAGGAATTTTCATGGGGCAGAGTGAGAGTTGGTTATCTGACACAGAGTCGTAGAGGGAAATGCAGTGTCTGGAGGGTGATGTAACTCCTGAGGGTAGCTTGGAGCAGCTTTCATTGTCCAGCTAAGGGAACAGTCGAAATCACTGTGAGGTTATTCATTCGGTTAGCCTGAATATCTGTCTCCGAAGAAAGGTACTTCTGCCAAGGAAAATCTCTTAAGGGTGAACCATTTCTGACATCCTAGTTGTATTAAAAAAACTACATAATAATAAAACCATCATATATGTTGCATTGGTTTTCCCGCATTGGGTTTTTACGGGGACGATTGTCCAAAAATAACGATGTCCCTTGGGTTGTCTCTGTTTATTTCAATTGTTGCTATTGTGTTTATTTCAATATTTATATGATTAAATAACTTGTTAATGTAAAGAACAAGTACGAGATAATAAACCAGAAATAGCAGTAGGGATTTTTGATGTGTTAAATTCAGAAATTTCCACAATGTAGAAACTTTTTAAATATCTGAATGTTCTCCTTCAAAATTTATATCCAAAATTTACATCGGGCTATTTTCTTCTACTAGAATCATTGAAATGTCAATGGCCAGAAGCCCTTTTTTTTAAATTAAATGAAAAAATTTAAAACACTTTTCTTTTATAATCTTTTTTCCAATTCTTTTTTTTGAACCCTTTTTTTTTTCAAGTGGTCAAGGGCCTGACCTTAAATGGAGAAACTCCAACTCATGTAGTGAAACGCTATAGTTGCAACAAGAAGTTGATGGCTAAAGGTTGGGATCTGCCAACCTGCCTCTGATACCAATGTAACGAACAAGGTTCGTATACTCAGAGGAATGCTCTAATACCAATGTAACGACCAAAAGTCGTATATGCAACAAAAATCTGTAAAATACTTCAATGGCATAAATGTCCATTGTAAGACATGTAACTGTATATTGATTATTGTATATTGAATTGATGTAAGATTATTACATGGGAATGAGGGTTTGCTTATATACCCTGGGCAAGTACCCTTCACTAACGGATATGTCCTTAGAACATGTCTCTTCAATACTAATTATTAGTTAGTTAATCATTAATTATGATTTTTACTATTTACATTATTTTTATTATTTATATAATTTGTATTCATAACATTACAGCGAAGTTGAAGTGGAGAGAAAAGGTGAACAAGGTACGTTGAGTTATGGGATGTGGTAGAGGAGGCATGAGGGTCGAGTTTCCGAGGTAGTGCATAGAAAAGTGCAACAATCTTATCTATGTTGAGGATTGAGGTATTTCTCCACAAGACCAAGTTTGTTAGGAGGCCAAGTAGCAGTGTCTTCAAAGAGGAGCATTGGGTTGGAGAGTATGGATAGGTCTATCCTAAAGGGTTTAGGACAACAATTTTGTGATTCCCTAGTTTATTCACCTCATATATTGTTAAGGGACTGTGTGGATGATTTGTGATGCCCTCGATTAGTCTTTCTTAAGTGGTGTTAAGGAGTTGTGAGTGGGCTAATTGGAAAGCCCTAAGTAAGGTGACAAAGGAGCACACTTATCACTATGTAAGGGCAACTTGATTTAGCCCTAAGTTTGGTCATCTTTGGAGCAGTGGAGAGACATGAAGAACGTAGAATTAAAGACCCTAAGAGCAGAGATAGTGGAGCATCCTTGTCTATGCTAGAGGGAAATTTTGATGAAGAACTAAGATCAGTTATCTTGGAGAAACATAAGTGATTGCTAGAGGCAGTTTTGTCAGCTGGAGATGCAAGAATGTGTGGATGATTTGTGATGCCCTCGATTAGTCTTTCTTAAGTGGTGTTAAGGAGTTGTGAGTGGGCTAATTGGAAAGCCCTAAGTAAGGTGACAAAGGAGCACACTTATCACTATGTAAGGGAAACTTGATTTAGCCCTAAGTTTGGTCATCTTTGGAGCAGTGGAGAGACATGAAGAACGTAGAATTAAAGACCCTAAGAGCAGAGATAGTGGAGCATCCTTGTCTATGCTAGAGGGAAAATTTGATGAAGAACTAAGATCAGTTATCTCGGAGAAACATAAGTGATTGCTAGAGGCAGTTTTGTCAGCTGGAGATGCAAGAATTCTAAAGTTACAGAAGTCTTGTGAGTAGCAAAAGAGGAGGCAACGGACTTGCTAGAAGTGTTTAAGGTGTGTGGACCGAAAATGTGAGTTGTACACACCTTCAGCAACTAAGTCAAGTGTATCGTGTTCAGGGTAAATTTGTAGTCATAAGCTCCAAGCCTTAGTTGTTCTTGTAACAGGGCTAACTGTAAAGGTCATGATCCATGGTACAAGAGCCCTATGATTATCATATTAAAGTTTGTAGTATAACAAGTTTTGGGTTGAAATTTGTCTTGTGTGCTACATTGATTCGTTATTCTACGTTTTTTGTTATGCAAAGTGCTAGCATTGTGGTATTCCACTGTGTTTGTGATCGTGATCTTAGACAAACCTGATTTTGTGCCATGGAAAAATCAACATAAATGTCACAACAAACATCACATTTCTTGCGATTATTATATTCCCATCTCAATTATGTGCATGCTTGCTATGAAATTCTAACAACTGGTCTTCTTCAAGACTGTTCATTGCATCTACCTCTCTATTATATAAAATAATAATAATATAATAATCCTAAATGATTATGTGTCTAACATGTCCATCTAGAACTTTTCAAATTTTTCTTTATTATATTATTAATTTATTTTTGAATTAGTTGATTATAGAGACACAAATGCATATAATTTAAAAAGATGAGCCACTAACATTTACAAATATTAATAATGGTTTCAGTCTTGTACTTAAATATCTAAAGAAAAGTTTGGGAAACGTTTTCAAGATCTCTGGATATAAGCATCTTGGAAGGAAAAAGTTCCAATTTCATGACCTCGGGTACATGTTGTGTTATGCAGGCATAACTGTAAAACGTAACTAAAAGAAAATTTGTATAATTTAAAATTTAAAATTTAAAATGTTTTTTGAGCTTTTGAATCGAGACCATCATTCTTACACATTAAATGTAGGACGTTCCCTTAAATTAAGGGGAATGAATTACAGTTACCCAACGTAGCTTATCATCTATAATCAGTCATAGTAAAATTAGCAATGACTTCTACCTTCTAAGAAAACATGGTGGTATGTTGTGTTTCTTCTATTTGTATCATAGATTCCTTTGGAATTAGGTGATTGGCATTGCAAAATACAACTAGCTTAACAAATCTTTAACGAAGATAACCTTTACTCTTCATTCTCCTTTCTCTTTGTTAAGATGCAAAAAAAAAAGCCAAGATTGTGAAAGAAAAGGGAAAAGCTGCCTAATCCATAAGAAAAACTTGTTATCAGTGATTCAAGTTGTTCAAGTTGTAACAAAGAAAGTTAACAAACCAAATATTTAAAATATCTTAAACATGCAAATATTCATTATAAAACAAGTAATATTTATCTAAAAAAATGTTGAATGTGCAAGAAATATGAATTGATATGGTTATAAATTAGGGCCTACTTATACTAATTTGTTAATTATTTATTAATTAAGGATATATCGTATTCAGTTTTTCATTGACTAGCTATTAGTTTTTCTTTGACCAAAAAAAATTAAAACCTATTCAAAGTTTAACATTATGAAATTAAATTTATTATTTTAAAATAAAATTTATTTCTATTCATCCCAAATATGATTGGTTGACATGCCTCTCTTACTGTGTAATGATATGTCTCCTCTCTTATTGTGTAATGATGGCAAGAATTAACTTATGTGTACTCTATCATTAATCACTGTATTATATATCACTAATCACTGTGTACAATAAATATAAATAATTTGAAAAATAACATTATATATTAATTACTACCTACAATAAACACAAAATGGTTTGTAATCACTTTAGACTGAAAAATGCATTGAATTTTTGTGTTATAAAAATATTTCCAAAGTTTTATAAAGCTTCTAAAAAAATATCATATTAAATTGATTTTTTCCAAAATTAAAATTATTTTTAGAATTTTTTAAATTCAAAAAAACCATTTTCTCATTGGTGTAAAGTATTGAATAAACCATTTTTATGGGCTTCATTTTCCAATTTTCAAACTAAAAAACAATTTGAAAAATATAATATTGACAAAAATAAGTAAAAATAAGTGTATAATTTGTACAACTCTCATTATATCAATCTGTACTCTAATAACATGACATATATACTATAATTATTATAATGTACCCTCCATTATTTAAAAAATATTTTCATTTATGTACTTGTTTTTTATTTAATATTATTTTATTTTAATATTAATAAAAAAAATTGATAAGACCCCTACACAAATTCGCAAGGTCTATCACATTATCAAACACAATTGTATTACTTAATATTATTAATAGTTGTTAAAAAAACTTGATAAATCTTTTTAATAAAACCATAAAATTAAATAAAAATAATGCACAGTTGTATATATACATGGCTTGTAGAATCTTCATAGATTTTCTTTTGAATTGTTTTTAGTAAGAACAGAACACTAAGACATAAATTTTTATCTTTTATTTGATATAATATATTCATTATTCTTACATAAAAAATTGTCAACTTAATATAACCAATTTCTAAGAATGTTTTAAATTTTTTATAATTTATTCAAGTTAATTTCTTTAGTGTACATGTTGTTTGTCAATTTAATATAACCAATTTTTAGTAGTCTTCTATTTTTCCTGGTTTCTTCAAGTTAATTTCTTTGGTGTATGTGATTCTATGTACGTTTTGATGATATGAATATTGATAATTTAGTAATACAAACTTAAATAATGCAATTTCATATAAAATAAATTTGATTTTAATGATGAGTATAAGTCAAATAATAATAATAGAAATATACCATTGAGAGAAATATATAATTTTATAGTGAATTAGGGTTGGATTTATATTAGAGATAGATTTATATTTTTATATCTGCTTATAGTTTATTTTAGTTAGGCAAACTAAGCCTAGAATAATTTTTTTAAATATTTATTTAACATAATTTTGATATAAAAATTTATTATAGTTATAAATAAATAATTTTGAATTAAATAAATATAAAATTATTTTCCAATTTAGAAACTTCACAGCTTGGTAATAAAAATGACATCTTTTGTTAAAGGTAGGAGTTATTATCGTGGCGCCGCCACTGGATATACTCATTTCACATCCAATTAGTGTAATGTTGACCATAAATTAAACCCCATGTTATAATGTTAACATTATAGAAAAAAAAAAATAATTTTTTTATTTTAATTTTTGTTTTTTTAATTTTTTATTGGTTAATTAGGTTGAAGCCTTATTCTGTAATCATAGTTTTGCCACAGATTGGGGTTAACAGACCTGCAATTCAATGCGATTTGTCACATCTCTTAGCCCTTGCTGCTCGCAGATTGTGCACACAAATTGAAAACCCTTGTTGATTGCAAATTGTGCACACAAACTGAAAATCTTTGTTGATTGCAGATTGTGCACACAAACTGAAAATCCTTGTTGATTGCAAATTGTGCAAAAAACAAAAATTTTTAAAATATGCTTCAATATAACTGCCCCTGCATATGATGACTTCAGCAGCTGGAAGTCGTTGATTGTTTGCGTGCCTTCGTTGGTCTCTTCCCTTCTACGCATTCAGAATCAGCAACATGTTGACATTTGAAATTTATACTTTCAACTAAATAGAGGTTGTTTGTTATTATATTCCAACTCCCTTTGTGCGTTCTCTAAAGCGTGGTTCATTGGTCATCGTTTTATATTTAACAAGTTAAAAAAAATTAATGATTTTATTATTCTTTTCATTTCTTAATTATGCATGAAATTTATAAAATTCTAAAATTTTAATACATTTACTATAAGTTTTTAATTTTTAACACATTTACATTAACCATTTTGAGTGAATCATGAAATTATGAGAAAACAAATTTCTGTCCAGTTGTGCAAAATATTTGCTATAGGAAAAAGGGGTATTTTAGATATTATGTGCAAAGGCATACTTTGACGACTTTGTTCCTCCATTCATATATGTTGTCGACTTTGTTTTTCCATTCATATATGTTGTCATTATTTGTTTACTCTAACTTAATTAAATCAAGCAAGAGTATCTAAAATGCAACCTTGTTTAAATGTGACAATTAGTTTATACTTTGTTTAAATGTGACAATTAGTATACTTTTCAAAGTTGCAGAAAACACTAACTATACAGCATTGCTATTTATATATTATACTCAACACAAGTGTAGAGGAAACGAAACAAAAATAAATAAGACGATAAATCATTGCTGGATACAAATGCATAGAATCTTTCATTCCTACAATTGCTTCTGGAACACAATAGGAATAAGCAGAGAAGGCAACTTTTCCGATTAAACTACCCTGTTAAAACCGCTGTTTACAGTAGAATGTCAAAATTAAAAATATCATCCATTTTCCATGTTTAATACCACCTACAAGGATTAAGGGAAAACAATGTATCAATAGACAGCATTAAATAAATCAAAACGCCTGTTATATATAGTGTCCCTCCAAATTAAAATCTAATACACTGTAGACGTCAAAGATAGAGGTAGATCGCTGAATTTATCCGTATAGATTCCCGTATAATTATAAACAGATGGCATCCCTCATTAATGTTTTTCGACCTAGTATAGTCTAGCGCCGAATCTCCTGAAGGATTACGATATAATATGTTGATTAAGTTCCTTTCAGATTTATTGACTGACAAATAAAAGCAAACGCAAGTCGACTACTAGCTCACTTTCTGCTACCGTATAATCAATTGTTATGGGATGTTAACCATGTAACACACTACGGCAAACGAAGGAAGATTACTACCCTCAGTATGTGTATATAGATATGAATTAGCAAATCCCGGGTCATCTTCAAATTCAGTTCTAGTAATTAACTTACATCATGTTCATTCAAACCCCACGAATCAATCCCTGCAAACCTGCCAGCCAAAAAACATCCAACACCAAAAAAATGACCCAGGAGGCTGCAGATTGAAGACTTGACGTGACTTTATCTAATGCGGTCCTGCAAGTCCGCGAGTAGACTAGATGCAACCGATGTCAATTTCCTTCCTGTTTCACCAGCTATAGACTTCAACGATGACAGATCTTCTGAAGCCTGAAAAAGTGCATCGTATGAGAAATTGTTAGAATAAGAGTAAGGGTACGTTTTTCAGTATTCTGTTACGGTAACCTGTTAATAGCATAGAGATTAAAAGTCTAATAGTCGATTTGTATTAGCAGTAGTAAAGAACAGTTTTGCCGGCGAAAGAAAAAATTTCAACAATATCAATTTATACAAGTTGAAAACTAACATGTCACAATGAGATAATATACATGCCTTGTCAGAATAACCTTGCTTGAAAGAAACTCACAAACGTCAAGCATGGGGAAGATGGCGCTATACCTGATTCAATGCAGCTTTGTACTTCGAATTCACCCAGCGTGAATTCAAGCATAAAGCATGTTCGACTTCGTTACAAGTCACAAGTCCTCTTTATTTCCATAAGCCAATTTATAAAATTCATGTGAATTCATGTGTACTTTTCATATTTAAAAACGATCAAGTATCCTATTCATGTCCACTCAAATCAATTTGGCTTGTTGGATGTGTTAGCCCCAAAGGTTACCTTAATCAGTTGGAAGTTGGGACCATCCACTTAAGGCATGTTGCCAGCAGGGAGGTCACAGGTTGAAATGCAGCGAAGTCCCATGGGCTTACAAGCCACAAGGTTGGATGATCCGCCTTCCATCCAGATAATCCAAGGAAAAAGGGGCAGAGGTCCACGATGTAACAATAACTGACTTTTGCGCTGACCAGACCCCACTTCTTGTTTTTCTAGCATGCAGAAACAATTTTCTAACAGATAACTACTTCAAATGATCATATTAGCATAATTTCTACGTATAGTTATCATCAAAGCAGTTACACAAGAAAAATTACAACTTACTCAAACATTGAGAGTAGTAAAAACCACAGTGAGACAATGAACAAGAGAAAATAAATTAGGCCTGAGGCCAGGGCAAAACTCACAAGAGGAAAACCAAAACTGCTTTCCTTATGAGAGAGAATTCAATGCCCATCAAAATATCCAGAAACAGAATGACAATCATGATAACTGACCAGAACAATATCAAGAAACAAGCCTCCATACTTTCCACAGATTTCATCCTCCGCTTCCCTCTTCTAGCTCAGAAAATAGAGATAATAATCCAAAAACGAGTTGTCCAAATGAGGAGCAATTGTGACATACATATAGTCATCATAGGGGTCAAATGGGTGCATCTAAAGGGCCCAACGGACCTGACATTTAGTAGATCCGACTTGTAATCTTTTAGGAGGCATAAATATATTTCAAATTTCCAATTTCGTCATAATGAAAATACCAACCATGGCTACCATATTTTTCAACACTCCCTCTTAATCAGGGAGGTACTTTTCATTCTCTCTCTCTCAAGATCAATCCCCCCGACCAATCCATAGGTCTCTCAGCCCACAGCCTAACGGAAAGATCATCAATTTCAACATAAGAAAAATCGATAGCATCAAACCAAACAACATTGTTCATGAGGCCATAACAAAGTCCAATCTCTCATAGAGATGACTCATCCTTCCCGACCAAATCAAAGGCCTCATGGAACATCCAAGGAAGGGATCACACCATTGATCTCCCCAACCATACCATAGATCCCACAACAAAAGAGAGGAAAAAAGAGGAAAAAAATAATACACCATCAATCTCCTCTCTGGAGATGAATACAATACACTATCAATCTCCTCTCTGGAAGAGATGAAATTTATACCTCATGATTGCAAGCCTCAGAACCAAACTCCCTGACCACATGGGTCTTACAGTAACCCGATCGTGCTATCAAACCAATGCTCCCTCTCAAACGGATCCTCAGTGATTCCAAGCCTCTTCCATAATCATCAACCTGCTCAAAAACATGAAAGTAGCCAATAGTGGATTCCAACAACATCCTGATATTCCCAGAGCTTTGTACAGAAGCAAACAGCAGCAACCTATCAATGCTCTTTCTTTTCTTAACGGGCCAAATCAACACATCAGTAGTGGAGTCTTGCAACATTTTCTTCATCAAGCAAGTGTCCATGGACTCATAGTCCATCATGTCACATTTTCAGCAAGTATTTCATCAGGCTCATACAACACTTTCCATCAGCGCCTTCTTACACTGAAGAGGTTTTCAGCTTTCATCAGAAACATATCATCAACACATGGCAGAGGAGTTCACAAACTCATCTTCGGTAGATCAGCGTATTCGTTAAGGACTTCAGCCCATTTTCATATTGAACTTCACAGGGGAAAACATGCTTCAATCAAGTTGTTTGTCTGCGCCTTCATCCAATCACGAGTCATCTTGACAGTTCATTCATCCATCCATTTTCAACAGCTGCCACACCTTAGCAATCTTCAATATGTACTTGCAATCCTCATTATCTCTTGAGAGTGTGTTAGCTCCCTCTTAATCTTAACCTTCTTGCAACCAATCAACCTTGTCCATATTAGCGAGACCATGGAGGTCAATCATCAAGAGAATAGTCAAGAGTCTTCCTCACCCTCGGCCCTCCTCCCTTTCACTCTCGGCCCTCACCTCTCGGCGTCCATTCCCTTTCCCTTCCTCCCATCGGCCACCTCTCTCATCTCCTCGCAGCCCCTCCTCACTCCATCTCTCCCCCACTGCCTTACAGCCTCCCCTCTCCCCTCTTCTCAACCTTCCCTCAGTTCCATCCCTCAGGGTCAAGGGATTCCACCCTCAAGCCTTTTCTCTTTCACCAAAATTTTCTCTCTAATTTTTCCTAAAAAATTCCCAAAAAATCTTAACAAAATTTTCTCAAAAAATTCCAAGTTGAAGATCTTCAGTGACTTGGGCAGCTAGTCTCTAGGTGTCTTCAAGCCCCTAAGGGCTTACTGGTGCACATATTCTAAACTTTTTCTCATTTTATTTATCTGATTCAAAGCAAAGCTAACACTGGCATAGATTTTCAATTAACTAAGGTTTAGCAGCAAATTTAATTTACATCTTTAATTGTTGTACATTTCAAAAATTGATGTTATCTTCAATAATCTTTTGCATGCTAATTGACAAATTTCTAAACACTATTTCACTGCTTTTCAAGAATTTATTTCTGAGTTTTTTTAGATCAAGTACATCACTAGATCAGAAATAGTAAAACTCAGAAATTTTCTGAATTATTAGCTAGTAGTTTGTCATTTGAAGTTTATGTTGTTATACATAGAAAAAAACTGAGTATTGCATGGTAAGAGGACCTCTAGTTTAAAATATATTGTTGACATTAACATTTGTTTTAAGAGTATATTACTAAACTGGCATTTCATTGATGTAATCTGAGTTTAAAACACTTAGTTTAATTTATGAAATACATTTGTTTTTACATGCTCATACAAGTAGGACTAATCTAGTTTTAATTATGCATCCAATGATCTTTGATTGAGTACTTCATGCAAATGAATTTTTGAATACTAAGTGTTTTATTTCCAGCATTTTATATTAGTTCCCTATTGTCCATTTCAATAATTACTTGTGAAGATTTTAAATTTTACATTGTTGGTATAAGTATTTGCTTTCACATTAAGTTAATTTTCCTGAGCCTTGAGTTAAAAAGCACTAAAAACATATTTCAGAATTAACTTTAGGCCATTTTTTCCGCAATTACATCATTTCACGTTGCATTTGCATACTAAGCTATTTCTTGCACATTAAAATTTTACTTCCAAGCATAAGCTTGGCTGCTAGAAACATTTAGGGATAAAACTTAGAATAGGCATTTTAACTAAAATTGACCAAGTCTCTGCATTTCACATAGCTTTAACTTTTGCATTTGCATATAAGATAGTCGAATCATTCAGGTTTCCCATCCTTTACTTGAACTTTATTTCCTTCGCAAAATAGTTGACTCCGCAAGGCACTAGTATCATTTCTCGCAAATCAATTTGAATCCTTAAAATCTTACGCAATCTAAAACAAGTATTGGTTGCTTAGTTGTGTCTCTCAGA
Organism: Pinus tabuliformis; assembly: GCA_031772625.1. NCBI lineage: Eukaryota > Viridiplantae > Streptophyta > Pinopsida > Pinales > Pinaceae > Pinus > Pinus tabuliformis. Next base: position 1,263,978,054 of record CM062807.1, on the reverse strand, counting down.
TTAGTTGGTTCCCAACCAATCTTCCCTCATTCCATTTCCATAGGGTCTACCCCCCTTAGTCTGTTATTAGGAGACAACTCAAACCGAATGATTGGGGATCAGTGTGACAGACCCTGATCTGGGTCGTTGTCGGTGCCTAGCCATTCTGTGCGACAACATTTTTTGGTGCCGCTGTCAAGGACCAATTTATTGGACATTGGCTTTACGAAAATTCTCATATTTCATCTTCTATCCTTCATCTTTCATCTCCTGTGTTTAAGTTAGATTTTTCTCCAAGTGGTGACTCCACTTTATTCATTTCCTACAAGGGTTTGCACTAGAAGAAATTCAAGTACCCTGATTAATCCCACTCCAGATCCTAAAAAGGTTTTTAGAGTTTGATTAAATAAAGTCTCTTCCTGTGCACACCTCAATAATCTTGGACAAGAAGCTCTCTCTGATATCCATTTTCTTTTCTCAGATCCCATTCAGCAAGACATCGTGGATGATTTGTATCATCCTTGCAATTTTGCTAAGTTACCCGCATGACCTACCTAATACAAGTATTGATTAATTGCCTTCTTGCCAAGGCAATAATATAGTAACCATTAAAGATCATCTTAATCGCTTTAGGCATTTCATTAACAAATGGGGTGGCGCTAATGTTGCTCATGAGGATGTGAGGATGAAGCTTTTTGTGCTCTCTTTAGAAGAGGATGCTTTAGATTGGTTCACCGAAAGACTTGATCATTCCTTCAATTCATTACAAGCTCTTACTAATGCCTTCAAGGAGAAGTTTAGAGATAAGAGGGAAGAAAGGCGTCTAGTTAAAGCCCTAAGTATCATAAAGAAAAAAAAAAATGAAACCGTTGAGGAATTTAACAGAAGGTTTAATGGTATTGTTAAGGAATTACCTCAAGATTATAAACCTCTTAATAAATCTCTCCGAGACTTCTACATTGATGTTTCTAATGCTGATACCTCTTATGAATTAAGACGTACTAAACTTGTTGATTATAAGCAGTGTCAAACTTTAGCTGAAGAGCTTGAAAAGGATAAGAAGGCATCCGGGAAATCTGAGATTTCAAGGTTTGATCAATGTTTTAAAACTCTGACTCTGACTCCGCCGAGGGTTGACTCTGACTCCGACTCCAACTCTGACTCGGTATCAACTCGGTTGGCTCGATTTCAATGACTCAGGCACTGTAAAAAATACATTAAATATTTATTTATTTTATAAAAAACATAATTTTAAAGATTGTCATTCATGTTTTCAAACACACGGCATTAGAATATAGATAGAGGGCAACATATGACCAAAGTAGGCTCATGAATATATCCATTATATCAAAATGGCACCTAGTCAGTGTTTTAAGATTTGGCCGAGTTGGTCTAAGTCAAGGCCTCATCGGGTCGACTCGGCCAGTGAACCGGTTCGGCCAGCCGGGTTATTACCAAGCCGGCCGAGTTGTCTATCAACTCGACCGGCTTGGTTGGGTTGGATGACAGCGGCCCGTGAACTAAAAAACAACGATTTCTTTTTATTTTTCTCTTTTGGGGGACTCCAAAGTTTTCACTATGATACTTTAATGGTTTTTTATCCCTAAATAAGTTTATCTTGTTTGATCTTGAAAGGTTTGTTTAAGTGGTATCACATATGTAGTAGAGATTCCTTAAGGAATACCTTCATTCTTCTTCAAAACCTTCCAATAGGTTCTTTGCCCCTTTCTTAAAGCAAACCTAACTTTGTGGCCCTAACCTTGGCCCTCCAAAGATGTGCATCGAGCCTTGAGTTGATTCCACGTGATGTTACACCCCTTGATGAGCCTCCAAATGCTAAAACACTAAACTTAAAAGCTTGGACGTTGGACTATGTGATGATATGCCCAAATGGACTGAAGATGCCCCCTGGCTGGCCTTGACCCTGTTTTGTTGGATGGTACCTTCTTCCAAAGCACAGATGGGGATGGTTATCATTGAGATGACTTAGGAGGGCTAGCACATCCCTCTTTGATGCCAATGCTTACCCTTAGGGGTGCCATGTCACTCACATGCTTGAAAAGGGTAACATAGGGTCTCTCCTAGATGACATCATGGTGGAGGATGCACCTTTTGAAGATGTACACATGCACTTTGGGACATTCTTGGAGTGAGGAACACTCTTGGACCCTTGTATTAGTTCCTTGGTGACTTACAATCTCTATTGGAGGATAACACCATTTCTAACCTCCTTGGTTATGTGTTTTTGTTTTGATCTCTATATCATCATCATCTATGTATTGGATAGTGTACTGGGTCACCATGAGAATGCTAAGCCCCTTCATCAGAAGCTTAGGTAGATAAACCCTAGGTTGGCCCCCTTAGTCCAAAAGGAGCTTGCAAAAATGCTCGCAACTCGAATCATTGCTCAGACTAGGCATTCATCATGGTGTTCCAATCTGGTGATTATTAGAAAGAAGAATGGAACAATCAGACTTTGTGTCCATTTCAGAAACCTTAATCTAGCATGTAAGAAGGATAATTACCCTTTGCCAAACATGGAGACTATGTTGCAAAGAATAACGGGTTCTGGAATGATGTCCCTGCTAAATGGTTTCTCTGGGTATAATCAAGTTTGGATTAAGAAGGAAGATTGACACAAAACTACTTTCACCACACCATGGAGTACATTTGAATACCTTCGAATGCCTTTTGAGTTAACTAACATTGGGTCAACCTTTCAAAGGGCTATGGACTATGCCTTCAAGGGTTTAATCGGTACAATTATTGAAATTTATCAAGATGATCTTATGGTTCTTTCTAAAAATTGTATCATTGATACAGGTCATCTTATCCAGGTTTTTAATAGATGCAGAGAATTTGGAATCTCTTTGAATCCTACTAAGTCTACTTTTGGAGTAACAGAAGGAAGTTGCTTGGTCACATCATTTCCAAGGATGGGATAAAGATTCACCCTGAGAGGGTTGAGGCAATCCAAAAGATTCCTCTCCCTCATAATCTCAAATCCCTTCAGTGTTTTCTTGGGAAAACCAATTTCCTTGGAAGATTTATTCCAAACTATGCAGAAATAGCTAAGCCTAGTCAAAGTATTATGAAAAAGGATGTTAAATTCTTCTAGAAAGACGATGGAAAAAAGGCTTTTCAAGAGATGAAAGGTGTTATTACTAAAGCTGTTGTCTTAGTCCCAATTATTCAAGGGACTTCATGATTTTGTCTTTTGCTTTTGAAGATACCATTGTTGGTGTCCTGTTACAAAAGAACAAAGACGGTCACGAACAACCTATAACTTTCATGAGTAGAGCGCTTCAGAATTTTGAATTAAATTATACTCCCATGGAAAAGCAAGCCTATGCCTTAGTTAAACCCCTTAAGCATTTCAAGGCTACCGCCCACAAAATCCTCAAAGCTAGTTACTATTGGCCTTCTATCTTTTCTGATTTTCATATAATTGTTAGAAGTTGCCAAGCTTGCCAAATGTTCACTGGGAAGCAAATGCTAGTTATCCTGCCCCTACAGCTTGTTGTTTTTGAGGCACCTTTTCAGCAGTGGGGTTTGGATTTCATTGGGAAATTCCATGAAAATTCTAGCAATGGCTACTCATGGATCTTGACAGCTACCGACTATTTCACTAAATGGGTTGAAGCCATCCCTACAAAGAATGCCACTGATAATGTCATAATGGATTTTATTGAAAATCACATTATTACTAGATTTGGTGTCCTAGCTAAAATCACCATCGATAATGCCAAAGCTTTTAGTTCTATAGAGTTATCATCTTTTTGTTTTAACTATGGCATTCTGTTATCTCATTCGTCTAACTACTATCCTCAGGGTAATGGTCCGGTTGTATCAAGTAACAAGAATCTTATAACCATTATCAAGAAGGTAGTAGGAGATAACAAGCGGTCTTGGGACAACGAAATCAAGTATGCTTTGTGGGCAGATAGGATAACTAAAAAGAATGATACTGGTTGTTGTCGCGCGGATTGGCACGACAATGCTCAGACCGGGGGCTGTCACTTTGATCCCCGATCCCTCCGTTTAAGCCTGTTTCCCGCGGCTAAGGGGGGTAGTCCCTGTGAGATGATGAGACCAACTGGCGACCAGTTGGTTGGGAGACACGAGATACGATATAAAAAAGCACTAAAATGACTTGATTGAATTAGCAGACCAGTGCCTTAAGAGATAGTGTTTAAGACGATTACTTGTTAGATGATGTAGAAAAATAAAATGTGAACAACAATCATTTGTCATCAGCTAAATCACAATGCTCTTAGAATGACCAAAACGATATCCAGCAACCGAAAAATGAATGCTTTGAACCACCACGAATCATAAACCATTAACCAGATATCAATTTCGCATCTCGACTTGAAAATTCAGCATGAAAGATGTAACATGAAAACAACTGAATCTGGCAAAAATAAATTTTTCACAAAATTTTTATTTTTATTTTTTTTGAAAAAATTTTAAATCTTTTTTCAAAATTTTTTTTTTTTTTTATTTTTTTTTTTTACTTTTTTTTATTTTTTTTATTTTTCAATGATTTTTTAATTAAAACATTAAACTAAAAATCTAAAAGAAAATAAAAAATAAAAAAAACTATATTAAAATCTAAATAAAGTAAAAAACTAATAAAATAAAATCTAAGTCAAAACTAAAAAGCATTAACAATATTTAATCGTAAATGAAAAAGGTAATTTTTAAACTACAACGTAACTAATAAAAGAAATAAATCTAAATTCTAACTTTGAATAAAAATGGACTTTTTATTTTTTATTTTATTGTTATATCATACATTAAAACAAAATCAAAAAATTTATAAAACAAATCTAACAAATTAAAATCTAAATAAAACAAATAAAAAAAAAAAAAACTAAATCGATGCTAACTTTAACGCATGAAACCATAACCTAAATCCAAATCAAAATAAGCCAAATTGAATTCCGATTTCTTTACGATTAAAACGCTGAACGCTTGAAACTTAGGCACGAAAATGACATCGAAACCCTGAGCTGCGAGCTGACCTACCGACGCTAAAAAATAAAAACGCAAGCATACCTGGAGATGATGATACACAGGTACTTGAAGCAATTACCTTGCCCGGTGGTGGATATCCTGCGTTTTCCAGTTCTTGATGGCGGGGTGAGCAGGGCACAGGCAGCGAAAGGATAAGACGGCGGCTGAGTGTTTGTGAATGGAAAGATAAACACCGCCAATCCTTACCACGCAGCAGATCATGAGGGCATTTGCATTTACGATTTGGAAGAACGCTGCAGAAATCGATTGTAACTGGAAACACCTTGTCAATAAAATTTAAACAAATTTTTTAGCGCTGGGTGTGTACAGGATGGAAGCGGATTTCTGCGCAGGACGATTTTGAGGTTGATGTAACAGCTTTTTGATGCTGGGCCGATTTTGAAAATGGCACATAACCTGATTCCGCACGCACCCTCGATCCAAAACTTATTCACGTGAGGGCCTTCGACGGTCAGTAGGGACACACGATGCCATTGATCTGCAGACTGTTGAGCTGAGAGAAGGCTTGGCTTTTACTGGTGCGTATCCTCAGACGGGACCGCATGATGCTGATATGGCGGCTTTAAATCGATTGCAGATGGCATACTGATCAGCGTATTCTGTTTTGGAGCCCACGTTGAAATCCGACCATTCGTTCTTGAACGCTGAATGCTTGCCACAATCGTTTCGATTTTGGGCTGAGAACTAAGCAACTACCCCTCTTCAGCTTTCTTGGTATCAACTGGATGGCAGGATCCTTTTTAATGATAATCACTTGAGGGTTTAAGGTTTCCAGCAGAGGCTTCTGACGGCAGTCCTGCAATTGTAAAAAAAAGACAAAACCCTATACCTGCAACAGAAAAACAAAACCCTAATGAAGACTGTATAAAACAGAAATTTAAAAAAAACCCTAGGCAGCTGATTAATGTACAAATTTTTGGCCCCTGAAATGCCAGATTTAGCAATAACAGCAGTAATATTTTCGAAATATCATAAAATTGAACTTCGCTGTGAACAGAAGGAAAATCTCTCATGTAAAACAGGAAATAAACTCTTAATGATTAGCCCAGGGCCAAAATCAGCTAGGCTCTGCAAGGAAAAGCCTGTGGGAGTCGGCTGGTTCAGCCCAGAACTTCCCCAAACGCCCACAAATACCCTTCACCTAAAGATTTCCTACACACCTCAAGCAAACATCAGCAAAGAGGGCAAGAAATGCTGCTAGATTTCAAGAAATAATGGAGATACCTGCCATTATTTCAGAAACCCTAGCAGCCCTCAGACCCTAGCAAGTGAACAAGATACCTGTGCTCACAATACTCTAAAAACAAGCTAAAACTAATGGCTGACAACTGAAATATGCAGAAAAATAAACATCTCACAGCAATTCCAGAGAGTAACACCGGCTAGATTTGGACCCCAAAGTCTTCTTTTATTAACCAGAAAATCAGATTACAAGAGAGCTTTTCAGTACAGACCAATGTTTTACAACTCGGACTCGGACTCGGTCGAGGATCAACTCCGACTCGGTAATGACTCGGCCGGCTCGATTTCAATGACTCGGTCGTTGTAAAAAATACATTAAATATTTATTTTTTTTATAAAAAAACATAATTTTAAATATTTTAAACATAATTTTAAAGATTTTCATTCAAGTTTCCAAACACACAACATTATAATATACATGGAAGACAACATATGATCAAAGTAGGCTCATGAACCAATCCATTATATCAAAATGGTACCCAATGGCAATAGTAAATACATAGTCAACTGTAGTCTATCATACATGATCAAAGACTCAAGAGTCAAAACAAAATACAAATAACCAAGGAGGCTAGTAGCTACTGCCAGAGGAGCCAAGATCATCTCGACCAATCTCTGGATCATCATCATCAGAGTCAGACAAGGGGCCCCATGGCTCCTCCTCAACATCATCGTCTCCAACTGCAACTATAGAAGTGGTGCCAGTACCACTAGGCTGTGCAGCAGATGCAAGCTGAGATAGAGTACAAATGCGGCTGAGCTTCTGTCGTGGCTGAGCAGAGGAAGGCGAAGCACCTACAACTGGATTCCTACTAGCTGGCTGTGAGACTGAGGCTGGTGGATCGGGATCTGCATTCAACTGAACAGGCTGCAGTGGATGTGCAACATCAAATTGATCAATCTCAAGATCCTCATCAGGATCAAACTCTGGTAGACGACTCTCCACTACCCAATCTGATGTTGGATCAATGTCTTCCAACACAATGGGATCTGAATCAGGTCTTTTGATCAGCAATTGGTTCCGTCTGAGCCGAAGGTTGTATTGGACAAAAACTAGATCATTCAACCGTTTTTGCTCCAAACGGTTTCTCTTCTTTGTGTGAATCCTCTCAAAGACAGACCAATTGCGCTCACACCCAGATGCACTGCAAGTTTGACTCAAAATACGAATTGCAAACCTTTGCAATTCAGGGCACTGGCCACCAAAGGCCTCCCACCATTGTGCTGCAAAAAACATAGGAGTGTAATGAATTATGAGTTAGATGAAGGCTGAAGCTCAACAAAATTACAAATTATATCTAACTTTCAAATTATAAATGATTTAACAAACTTTAATAAAAAAAGTAAAACCATTAAGAAATTGAAAATTGAAATTTTTGTTTACCTGGCTCATCTGCTTCTCTTGCAATCTTTGCTAGGTTCTTCCCAAAGGTACCTGTTGCATTGCTGAAGGATGTGACCTGCTGATGTATCAGCAGCTGATCAGACTACGATGGGACCATGCGCTCAATGCAATCAACCAGTCCATCTCTGACCTCCCCCCTCAAAGCTCCTGACTCCTTAGCTTTATAATGATACCGTGGGTTCAAAAAATACCCAGCTGCATGTATAGGGCGATGGAGTTGATTGTTCCATCTTTCATCAATGATTGCCCAAATGGGCCCATACTTTGCCACTCTATCCTTGTATGCTGTCTTTATTTGCTCCTTTGCTTGATCCATAGCCTCATAAATGAAGCCCATAGCCAACCTTTCCCCATCCACCAACCGCAACACCTTAACTAGTGGCTCAGCAAGCTTCACAATCTCTGCTGCCTTTCTCCAAAAAGTTTCATCATGGACTTTCCTTTTCAATTCTCTGCCTTCTGGTTTGTTAGACCAACTGCTTTGATTCCATTCATCACTGGAAAACATCTTTTGCAAGTTTCTATGTTGGGAAAGCATAGATTGCAATGTCAAAAAATGTGTAGCAAATCTAGTGATGGCAGGCGTAATAATATCCTTGCCTCCAGTGTGTTT